>OY365779.1:10000000-12400000 GCA_959347405.1 Napeogenes sylphis
ATACTCTTCTGATTGTAATTTTATATGAACCTTAGTTAAATATAAACCTTCTGAACTTTTCTAGAAGAAACTCTCCGAAGGTATAAACGTGTTGCAAATGAAGCTTTTCTTATGTGGATTTGGTAAAGGCAATATTTGTTGATTTAAACAAAAGCAGTTACGGATAGTTTTCTCGATATTTTGTCTTTAGAAAGTTTTTTTTAGGATGCATCAAATAATGTCATCATAAGTAACCCCATACACTGCACCTTTTGAGATCAATGTTATTAATTAATTCTCTATATTTATTAATGTGCATACTGAATGTAGAATTTATTATTATATAGAAGTTAATTAAGTTATATGTATGTATGCACGTGTATGTGTATATAAATATGTATGCATGTATTATGTATATCTATATGTATATTATTCAATACTATACTTTATTTTAATAATACTTTTTGACAAGATTTCGATTTGCCTAGGAACTACTCAGTAGTTTGGCGGAGTAATTAATTAAATTAAAAAAAATCTCCCAAGAATAACTCCGGATATAACTTACGGATCAATTTATTCTATGGGAGCATTAGTGTGTAAAATTCCAATCATAACAAACTTTTTTGCTGTTTAAACTTTTAAAGCATAATTAAATAATTTTAAAGCCTGATTTGTTTAGAAGAATGAGTTTTTTTAAAATTTAAAGACATTTTATTATATTATAATATACATATCTATCTTTGACCATTTATTACTAAATACTTAAACTTGTTTCGATTATCGTGGAAGAAATGTTACGAGTATTCTTATTTAAATATGGCTATTGAGAGCAAATTTATCTACATATCCCTCAATATAAACTCCCTTTAACTAATAATATAGTATAGTAAATTAAAAGCTCACAGTTACTTCAAATTTTGACAAATACCTAAATTCTAATTTTATTGTAATTGTGGCCGAAATAATATTTAACGGCCTACAGTAAAAATAAAATCTGAGGCTTAAAACATTTTCATGATGCCGTGATATCGTGATGGCAAACTAACTTTGCCTTACAAATTTGGTGCGGATCGAAAATATCTTAAGCTGTGTGTTCAAATAAAGAAAAGCTTCATGAGCGATCGATACAGTAGTTTTCGTATGATGCGCTCACGTACAACAGATAAACGGACATAATTCAAAAGCTTTAATAAATAACACTTTCCATTGCTTCAATTTGGTTTATTTTTTGGAGATATATTATTTCTAAATGATTTTACGTATAGGTTTTAAAATTATTTTTAAATATATGCAAGTAGTTGGAATGCTTTACCCGACTTGAAGACATTGATGATTTGAATTTAATTAACACGCACATACACGCATTCAATTAATACGCACACACAGAATAATTGATGATCAGATTATAGTGTATTCAAGGCTTATAAGGCTTTCTAGTAAACTAAATTTGTAATTTACTATTCGATTTAGCAAAGTAAATGTTAATGAATCTACATATTTAATTAGATTTTTGGCAAATCTTTATATATATATATATTTCTTGTGTGCGTGTGTATGTCACTGAACTCCACCTAAACGACTAGACCGATTTTTATGAAATTCTCTGTGTGTGTTCAAGGGGACTTGAGAATTGTTTAGATTCACAATTTGGTCAACTGGAAAATGGTTTCTTGATTAATTTTTAATGTGTAAGTAGGTGGTGATTTTGGAATGTTTCACATTGCTTCCGACGGACTGCGTTACCATGGCAATGTCAAATATTAAATAATATTATATTCTAATTATAGTCTGCCCTGACAGTTGGCGTTGCGATAGAAATAAGAAAAATATTTTAGTACTAGCGGCCCGATACGTGCTTCGCTACGTAAAAAGTGAAATTTAAAAAAATATATTGGAACAAATTCATTTATTCAAACAAAAATCTTTATTTACATATTCATACGGTATCGATTGGTCGAATTATGATAAATGTACATGTAATGACGTTAGACATTGTGATAACTTTTTAATATATTTTTTTTTAAGTTTTATTTTTTAAATTAAAGACGCATGTAAAAGACAACGTCTGTCGGGTCCGCTAGTAAAATATAAATAATGAGAAATGTACCATTTAATTAAATATTTTAATTACGTAACTATATCTATCAAACATTTAAATACACTTGAAATATGACGCTTATATATATAATTTTAAACGTTACTTTGCTAAACGTTAATTTTATATGGTTGTGACTTAACTTTAAATGGCAATCTAAGAAACTCCAAGTTAGTAAACCTGGCAACAATTCAACAAATCTTCAATTCTACGTCCCAAACAGAATATTAACGAAGTATTTGCGCAAAATCGCAAATATGAGGCTTTAATTTGACTTGTATTGAACTAGATTGTTTCATTCAAATTGTAAATTTACTTTAAGCCAAACTCAAGATTTGTTACCATATTAAAGCTTAATTATAATTACGATATTATTATATGAAATGATGAATTCTTTTGAATTTTATTATTATTTTGAGAAATAACCAATAATTCTAATATAGTTTTGAAACAATTATAAAATATAAGAGATCATAATTTTATATTTAAATTCTCGTGATTCATTATGACTACTATAAATATCTTTACCTTGCTTTTCTTCCGTGAATATATCGTGAACAGTAACCATTGTTAGTTCAATATACTACCATTTTCTGACTCAAAACTCCAAATGGATTTGAAACTAGTCGGGCAAAATTACGAAATACAGGAAATGAGTTTGCGATAAACATTTAACATTTTTATTGAATTGTATGAAACAAAATATTTTTACAGTTCAATAATTTCATTACTTTCTCTTTATCACGGCAATTGTTTGTGTGGATTGTAATTTCATACCTTAATATAATGTATCTAAATACAAACCTGTTTTTTTAAGTGTTTTCTCTTTTAATTTATTTTCATATATTATTTGTACTAATCAAATATTAAAAAATAATGGTTTTCGTTATTTTTAAACTGTCAAGTCCAATCAATATAGTTTTGTATGCATTAAATGTTTGTTTCTCTATTGAGCTATTGATACGTCTTTCTACCTGTTTATAAGCGAACAGGCAAAGTACATCGCAATACATATTCTATTAAATAAAAGTATGACGAGAACAAAACCTGCCTACACGAAAGTAGTATTTCAGTTTACTAAGTGGCGTTATTATGTAAGGTTGAATACGCTTTCACTGACGTACGATGTATACGGAAATATAGCTAAAGTTTTTGTGATTTTTTCGTCAATTCCAATGTGTTGTAAGATCAGACGTATAAAACATATAAAACATACTGTAATAAGAACCTGCTTCATTAAAGTACGGAATAAATAAACCAACTCAAAAATGTATTCAAATTATATTCGCTTAGCTAACCTTTATCTTAGAACAGTGATTGTTGCTTACGAAACCATATACATATATTTAGAAGATAAAACTTTTTTTATTATAAGCAGACATTTATATATTTAAAGTAGTGCAAAAGTTTCAATAAAATAATAATATAATTACTTTTATAATTTAATTACATCGTAGTAGTACCACACCACAGTATTCACTTAAGTCCCTAGAAAGTTTAAATATTTATTATTGTTCCATTCCTCAAAAGTTCCTCTCACTGAACATTTCAATGTTTTATTCCCAACAAAATCTATGCAACTGTACCTTTTGGCTTACATAGCTTGATTGACAATTTAATAAAAAATAAAGCAAAACTACAAAAAAAATCAAAATGTTCCGTTTTACACAGTAAATAGGTAAATTTATAAAACTCTTTTTCAATTCTTTAAATTACATATGTTATTACTTTTAAGACAGTGATAGACTTAATGCTACCACGATCTGAATAATATTTTTTTTTTGTGAAATTAATCCTGAAAAGATTAAAGATAAAAACAATTTTAAGAAGAAATCACGTCAATAAATATGAAAATAGAAAGGCTTTTCTTTGATGATTAATAAGGTTTCTTAGAATTGTTATGGTTTGTTAACGTTAATTACACGCTCGATATTGATCTGTTGCTATTGGTTATTACATTATATTTGAGATGAAATCATGAAATTAATATTATTTTAATGTCAAACTCACACTCCAAAAGTAAATGAATAGGTATGTTTGTAAACAAAATGTAGTACCCATTGTCGTTCCGAAATAAATTCATTTAATATGAAATATGTTCATTTAATAGTCCCGCTGTAATAAAAGTTTTTATGTAACCAAGTATTTTGATAGTCATGGAATATAACCGAATATTTAAAATTTTGCATATTGTATAATAAATGGAATAAACATTGCATTCTTTGTATGACTGATAAAACTTAGGTAAGTTGGCATATCATACATCCATGTAAACTGTGACAGTCTTGATGTTATACATTATTAATATATTAAGTAAAAAAATAAATAAATAAGCTTCTTATCTACTTCGTAATCAACTAACTATATAGCTGATTTATATAAAAATCCATAAAAAATATTTCGAACAATAAAATTATATAATATAATTTCAGTATCAAATGTTATATTTTTTAAATGATATCGCGTAATAAGTAAGTATTAATACCCAAAAAATACACATCAATGGTGTTGCAGGGGCTATACGGTAGAGTTTATTCACCCGTGACCTAAGCCTAAGTTCTTCAAAACTGAAACTTGCATGTAATGGTAGGAAAGTATTACCATAACTAAACACAGCTGAATCATAGTGCCATAATTGATACTTAATTTACGTCAACTACAGTTCGTTAAATAAAATATAATTTGTTTTTGAAAATATCTTTAAACATGTATAGCCATGTTAAGCTTATTTAAATTTATATAAATATAGAATGTAAAAAACCGATACGGGCAGGGATTCGAACCCGCGACTACTGGGAAACCGTCCCGTCGCTCTACCAACTGAGCTACCGTATCGCTGTCCGTCTCGGTGAATTAAGCATTCTATATGTGATCGTCTTTATCGGGAAGGTGGTGACATCTATTAGGTTTCTTTCGAAAATCCTAACCAATGTTTCTAACTTTGCAGTATAGATAAACATTGAAAAGATGCCACTACCGAAATCAATTTTTGAAAATATCTTTAAACATGTATAGCCATGTTAAGCTTATTTAAATTTATATAAATATAGAATGTAAAAAACCCGATACGGGCAGGGATTCGAACCCGCGACTACTGGGAAACCGTCCCGTCGCTCTACCAACTGAGCTACCGTATCGCTGTCCGTCTCGGTGAATTAAGCATTCTATATGTGATCGTCTTTATCGGGAAGGTGGTGACATCTATTAGGTTTCTTTCGAAAATCCTAACCAATGTTTCTAACTTTGCAGTATAGATAAACATTGAAAAGATGCCACTACCGAAATCAATTTTTGAAAATATCTTTAAACATGTATAGCCATGTTAAGCTTATTTAAATTTATATAAATATAGAATGTAAAAAACCGATACGGGCAGGGATTCGAACCCGCGACTACTGGGAAACCGTCCCGTCGCTCTACCAACTGAGCTACCGTATCGCTGTCCGTCTCGGTGAATTAAGCATTCTATATGTGATCGTCTTTATCGGGAAGGTGGTGACATCTATTAGGTTTCTTTCGAAAATCCTAACCAATGTTTCTAACTTTGCAGTATAGATAAACATTGAAAAGATGCCACTACCGAAATCAATTTTTGAAAATATCTTTAAACATGTATAGCCATGTTAAGCTTATTTAAATTTATATAAATATAGAATGTAAAAAACCGATACGGGCAGGGATTCGAACCCGCGACTACTGGGAAACCGTCCCGTCGCTCTACCAACTGAGCTACCGTATCGCTGTCCGTCTCGGTGAATTAAGCATTCTATATGTGATCGTCTTTATCGGGAAGGTGGTGACATCTATTAGGTTTCTTTCGAAAATCCTAACCAATGTTTCTAACTTTGCAGTATAGATAAACATTGAAAAGATGCCACTACCGAAATCAATTTTTGAAAATATCTTTAAACATGTATAGCCATGTTAAGCTTATTTAAATTTATATAAATATAGAATGTAAAAAACCGATACGGGCAGGGATTCGAACTAAAACATAATTTTCTATAAAAAAAACGGAATCATTTTAAGAAAAATCTGAACGAAAAAATATCATTCACGGGTCGTGTTCGTAGATATGAATGCTCCTTAGCACGAATAAATTTTGTACATTGTTCGAACCCGCAGGTACGATTATAAGACGGAAAAATTCTTTGTATGATAAAGAGATTTTTATTCCCAGTTTCGAGCTATTTTGTATTCATTATTTATGTTTGTAAAATCTCCACGCGACTTAGTTTAACTATATATTTTTTACAATAACCTCTTAAGTACTTGTTATTTATTAACACGGTGGTAACAGATTCATTACTCAACTTCTATCGTGTCCTACAGTGATTAATATAAAATGACCTACTTAGTGAATTATTCATTCACTCGAGTATTTTATACAGTTTAAAGAAACGTGAAACACTTTAACTACAAGGATATATTTTATATATTTCGATGTAATATGTACTTTAAAGTTATGTATTATTTTTTGTATTTTATTTTGGATTGAAACTAGCTTAGCTTTTTTCATCAAAAAATTTAAAATATTATCTTAGTTTAAATGTGTGATTTAAACTTTTATACACTAAAACTTTCTGAGAGAAACCACTGAGATATGGAATGAACTATATCGGTCATTCCAGATTGATACAACCGGTACCGGTTTCAAAAAGAACACTTATTCGTTCGTCAACGCTCTTGTTATTTCTTTGATATTGGAGGTGAACGTGGGAGTTTTTGGTTACTTGCCATCTGGTGAATCGAATGTACATTTCCCTTCCTTCTCTATATAAAAATATTCAAATTTATTTTATTTAGACTAATGATTACTACTACGATAAATATATAATAAAAAAAAATCATTATATATTTATCAATTAAAATAATCGGCATGCAGGTTTAGCTGTAATAACAAAATGAATCTATTATTGTTAATGAATAAATGAATGTATTGAATGTAGTATGTATTCCAGAACCAATTCTAGAATTCTTTTTTTTTTATTAAAAGATGAAAATAAATTTTACTGTAAGGCAGTACTGCCTAAAACTTAATCTTTATTTCAACCCATTCCCGTGATGAGGATGCGGATAAAGATTTGAATAAGGATAAATAATGTCCTCAATATGAGGTTGATCTCAAAGTTCTGTTTATCACTTAATAAGCTACTTGGACGATAAAACTATGACTTGAATTAGGTAATGATATACTTTGATGCAATTTTTTTTTACCTTTTTTCCAAATGTTTATTTATTCAGAAACAAAAATGGAGCAGTCTTATTATTAGGGTTTGTTGTTTACAATTACTATGCTAGACGATTTCAAGCGTCTCAAACTAAGGAGTACGTTGAGAATGTTTTCTTAAAGCTTTTTTCCAATTCTATAAGTTAAGCAAAACAAAAGCCGACGATGAAGGTAGGAGTTCTAAGAAAATATCGTTTGTTTGAGACCAGGTTTATGAAATCCAATGTTGTGATAAATGATAATTTAATATCCTTTAGAAACCATAATTAAAACTTTTGTTATTGGAGTTGTTGTTAATAAAAATTTGTTTTAGTATTTTCTCGATACTTATTTATGTACTTTTATGTATATAAGTATACATTTGTATAATGTCATTTTCTAATTTTATCTTTGAAATACCTACCACTCTTTTTTATAACACGCAGAAGTCAACCATGAACAGTGAATGGTAAATAAATAAAGGGATAAATTAATATTCTCAGATAAAGCCATACTGTATTTCTATCACCAAGTTTTTGTTCAATACCATTTCTTACAATGCAATAATGTAATGATTATAGCGTCCTTTGCGCGGAGTAACTTATCTTCTAACTGTTCTTTTACACCCCAAGCCAATACCAAAAACTTATAAACCTAAGAGAGACGAAGCTTCTCAGCATTCCATGGATTCACCGAGCGGGTACAAGGTGCATCGCGTTGCAAGGAGAGGAGTGCAAACAGTACCTGGGACTTGCGACCCAGGAGTAGGTTTAAGGGGCCCGTTCATTATGCGCAAAAATGCTCGCCTTCACCCTGTACGCTCCTCTCCCTACCTAAGCAAATTTGGAAAGAACCTACCAATGCCGCCTTAGAAATACGTTCTAGGAATGAACCGGTGCTTGTTCTAAAAATGCCAAGGTCTTAAGTAGGTTATAGAAAGATTTTGCTATTATACCTCTAATTTTTGGTTTATTTCCGTAAAAAATGCATAAAAAAAATTGCCAGGAAAGAAACTAGAAAAAAATAAACAAATATAAATATATCTTAATTACTATTTAAACAGATAATTTGAATATTAATTAGAATATCTTTTATAACAGGATGAGTATAAATTTCCAAAAAACATTTTTTTTTATTTTATAATTGCAATATTTTTTAAATATATTTTTAAAATACCTGAACTAAAAGTTTGAAAACAAAAACCTACATTCAAAAACATTCATATAAATACACACACTAATTAGTTTTATTTCTGAAGATTCAAATATCATTTTCCATTAACATAACTAAGAAAATAATAGAGTTAAGTGCAAGTTCAAACTCCATCACTCTAGCGTGTCTGCTTTTGCCTCCACCTTGATCGTAAGGTTTTTAATTGGAGGTAAAAATGTTTTAAAATTATTTATAATAAACAAAATATATTGAACTAAATTAATGAACAAGTCTTAAAGGAAATAGAAATATTGTGAAATAAAATAATATTATTTTTTATGATTTTATGTTAGAATAAGTAATTAATATTTAAAAAGGTTGTCTCTTGTAGAAAAACGTAAAGTTTTCCAAAACTTTTATTCGTGGCCAAATTATTAAAATATATAAGCATATGAAAAATTCAGTAGGTACAGTCCTTTATATTTGAGACCCCAGCTGTGTTATCTAATAACGTAGTCAAGAAATAGTTTCAATTAAAAATTTACGGTCACAGCTCTTCATCAAGTATATGTATGAAATAGTAAAAAACTGAAATAAAATGTGTAAATCTAAATTGTAAATATTCCTACTTATGATTCTCTTCAATGTTTCACTTTACGTTTATTGTTCTAAAATCACTCGAATAGAGCCTGTAATTAAAATAATGAATACAATTATATTGATTACATTTACATTTTCAAATTAAATGGATTTAACAAAATGACAATGTTTTGACAATCTATTCAATTGCCGAATTTTCTGGTATTAAACAGTTGCAATAGAGTTAAATGCTCAAACACATGAGAGAATATCAAAGCTAGTTTCTCAAGCATCTTGAAATTAGTGTTTGCATAGAACCAATATTCAGTTCCTCGAATATTGATATTTCTGTTAATTACCAAGTTACTATACACATGGACTGATTAATTATCGCTATTGGAACAGTATTGATATAACGAAACCTTTTGATAGTGCTTACAAAGAGGAGAATGTAATAAATGACAACTATTCATGTTATAACTGACAGTTCTTATTTATATATGATATATTAAAATAAGGCAACTATAGTTTCAAATTATAATATAGTAATATTCAACACAAAATGTAATACAATAAACTAATAATAGTCATAATAGTCAAAACTAAAACAAGGCACAGTAAAATGTAGTAATTAATAGTTTAATAAGAAATATTGACGTAATTTATTAACTAAAGTTTGATACGATTACGATCCTGTTATAAATATACTGATCCTGTAGGTGTACATAATATTACTGTAGCTTGTAATGGCAGGAAAAGAAATGTGCAAAAATAAGCAGATATATCCACACTTCCTACGTAAGAGAAAGAGAGGCCCTGGACTTTCAACTGTCAACTTTTCTTTCTAACTCTCATCCTGGTCTAAGTATGGCTATAATTTATCATTCTCTCTGACTATTCTTTACCATGTCATATATCATCTGCACGGTTGGTTTCCTAAAAAATAAAAAAATAAAATTGTATAACCGGATTTTATACGCAATTATATAATTTGTAAAATAGGATTTTACTTAAGCTACATTTAAACAGAGCCACTAGAATTTTTCTTTTTAGTTATTGCGTACGCTAAAGTATATATTATAATATTACAAAAGTAGTTTTTAATGATAAGCCATGTTTAATGTTTATTTGCTACTGTTTGATATTAAACATGACTCAATGTAGATGGAACTATTAATTGGCAAATGATTTTAATTTGCCATGATTGTTTTGTATATGTTATGTGTTTGTTTTGTATATGTATGTTATGAATTCTGAACTTAGCTTATGAATTTAATGTGTGTTATCACAAAGTTGTTTGAAATATTTTATTTTCATAGGTTTAATTATGTATGAATATCCAATTATTAATTTCATCGATTGTTGTTTCAAACGAATGAAACTTGATAAGTTACATTTTAATGTGAAATTATTATATATAATTTATTGCTGGTTGTATATATCAATTTAAAAGGTGAATAAACTACACTATTTATTTTTAAATATAAAATATTTCGTAATTATTTTTATACCCTTAAAATATAACAACTTTTTGCTTCTTTTCTTTTTTTCTTTTAAAGTAATGGCAGCTGGCAACCCGACAGAAAGTATGTTAAGTATTTTGAGTATTTATCTTACCCCAAACATAATTGTTTTTAAACTTTCCTTTCAGAATCATAAGGTTGGTGGATGAATTATTAGCCGAGAAAATAAAAAAGTATGTTGTATGAAAATTATAAGATTATGTTTATTTGTATAAAAATGTTGTAAATTGTGTTATATTATTTTTTTGTAACCTATTTATCAGTACTAATATTAAATATAAAAATATAATCACAGAAAACATATTAAATTATGTATATTCAACTAGTAACTTATAAAATATTTTTTTAGCAACATCATACTTTTTACTTTAATGATATAATCTCTGAAACGTCATGTCATAATTTCAATTTTGAGAGACAAAGAGGTTCATAAACGTTCGCCGTTTTTTATAAAGTAATTTTATTAATATTTTAAAAATGACCTAGTAGTACAAAGCTTATGAATTAAAAATGATTCGATTTTTCATTAATATACAAGTAAGCAGAAAACTATTAAACACCTAATCATAAGTCGCTTCTCTAATTGACGAATCTTTAAATATGAGGAGTTGCATTTTCTTTGCCACTATAGAGAAAAGGAGAGATGATTTGAGAAGTAGGAGAAAAATAGGGGATATTGGTTATTGTGACCTATGTATAAAACTTATTAGTAATTGGTATAGACATACAAATATATAGACATACAGACAAATAGACAAAATTAAAAAACAATTATTTGGGTTCTATTGCTCTTATAAAAGCCCATTACGTTTTATTTAATTATTTTCCATGTACAGAAATCGATCAGTGACAATTTTATTATATGTATGGAAGAAAAAGATATCAAAACTATATGTGAAGCTAATAAAACTAATTATATCTCATACAATCAAAGTCATTAAACAACTTGTATACAACGTTAAACGTAAATACAACGTATTCAATTGAGAGTTACTATATTTTTATGTGCCAAAAATATAGCAATTCTAGTCTTACACTATCAACCGGCTTTCCAGTAAATAAATTTTGTAATGATATGAGTGTTAGTATCTGTTTTGTAAACTAAATATAAATTAATGTACATATTTTAATTATTTTGTAGGCAATAAATAAAGAGTAAATATTGAGAAATGTCCAGTTTCATTAAAATATTTTAATTACATTCATGCAGCAACAATTTAAATATATTTCAAATGTGGTTCATCAAACGTATATGTATATATATATATTATTGTATATAAATTGTACAAATATACATTATACATTTATCGATTTGTTGGAATCACTGTTAAACGACTCAAAAACTACATCTTATACAAATACAATCAATTAACCTTACAATAAGTCTCAACATTAAAGAAGTCAAAGTAAATCCTTATAATTGTGTAAAAGAACTGGTTCCAGAAATTATTAATTAATAACAATAATCCCAAGTATAATTTTAAAGGTTCAGAATTCTAGTTTTAATAAAAATAGTATTCTATATTTTCAAGCTGTAGTCTATTTACTATTGTTTACAATTTAATTTAATTTATTGTACAACTAGGTCCATGTCTATATATTGACTTATTTTATCTGTATGTGTTAGATATTGATCCATTTTTAAACTGGTCATTGCACACTTGCAAAGCTATTGGTCGATTAAATAAAAATACAATACGCGCGTTTGAATGTTGTATTGTAAATCACATTATTATTATCATATATTATTTACAGAATATATACCGAAGGTGTTTTTGGGAATTTTAAATCCAATCGACTGCATAGTAGCATAGTGAGTTCAAGTGTTTAAATTTCTAAATGTTTTGTTATTAAAATTTTCTTTTGTTTAGTTGTTGAAAGTTAAGGAAGAAAAATAGTAATCACTTAAATGAATTCGCGCAGAACGAAACTAATTCTTACTGTTTACCTAAAACGGACTCTATTATAAGACATTGAGGAACTAGTTTTAGTTGGCAGATAAATTGATAATTTACAAGTTATCCTAATTTGCCATCTTTTTTTTTATTACACAATTCCAAAACTTAATAAAATACGACTTTTTAGACATAAATATTGTAAAGGATTCTAAACAAACATGAAAAATTTAATTTATCACTATTTAATTTTTATGAACGGTTTTATTCATCTCATAATAATATTACAAATTATATTTAAATGACTTGTCAGTTTTGTGATAAAGCACGTTACCTTTTTATAACCTTTATTATAGAAGGTATTCTTACTCCCTTTTATGTTAGAAATAATTAATAAAGTGAACCCGATTTCTTAGCTTATTTTACATAAACTTGAAGAATGATAGTAATAAGCCTAATATAATTTATGGCTTTTATTTCTTATTAGAGTTTGAGAACTGACTTTTAAATATAATAGTAAGTATATCGAATATTGGTATTGTCTTTATATTAAGACATCATACACGATACAGTCAGTGTATACAGACTGTTTGTGATTGACACAATAATTAGTGTCAAAACAGCAACAGCAAATATGTTTTACCAAGTAGTATGTATTTAAACAGTTTTCATATTTTCAATACTCCGCAACATACAGAAGAATACGAACACAGTTAATGATAACAGTATCCTGAAAAAAAATAAAATAAACTTAAATAATAAAGTTATCACATTCTGACCAAAAAATTATCTGAAAAAAGATTTTTTTTTTATATGAACTGTTATTTGTTTTTCTATTGTTTTTGTGATTTATGTGGTTGCAATAAAGTATATTATTATTATTATTATTATTATTATTTTTTCTTTGCGATAATTGGTGCTATATATACTTATGTGTATATACCTATATATACTTATGTGTATAATTTATTCTCTATTATGTATAAGTACTGTAATTTTAATTTGTATTGTTTAATTAATAAATTAAACAATACAAATTAAAATTAATATGTATTGTGTATTATATATGTATTGTGTATTATATATGTTTTACGTTTATATATTAATGTGTATTTTTTTTATGTATGTTTACAATGTTTAAAACTTTTAGCCACCTATCTATTTGCACAAATACTAAATTCCTATCAATATGGTTGTCTGGAAGAAATCGCCCTTAGGAGATAAGTTTGTCTTTTGTATTTACCCTGTTTTTATTTGTAATTGTTTAAATGTATTTTTATGTGGTATACAATAAATAATATAAATAAATAAATAAAATATGAAAATCTTTCTTATTTCATTCGATCGAAGATTTAATACAGCTTTATGATCGTTTGTGCAATAATATAATAAATAAACAAAAGCAATCTTTTTAAGATCTATAATCTGGGTTTATTTGAATCTTGAAAAAAATATCCAAAACAATACTTTTTCTTAATAGTCGATTATTTGTGAAAAAACTAGCTTTAGCTATTTATACAAATAATGAAAAGAAGGTAAACATCTATATAGATTTATATATTTTTATAGATGTATATATTATAGTACCACTTGATATGAACATTAGTAACTTTTATTATCTTCCTTTATCTCTCTTAATACGTTTTTATCTATTTTTTGTTTATCTATAGGGTAAATTAATCGATTTGATCTACTTTTTTTAAAAGTTCTAATAAGGTAACTTTAGTTAATATTTTAGTTAAAAGTTATCTTGAAATTATATATAGATGTTATTTATTTAACAGAAAACATATCAATTAAAATTTTGTGAAAAAATAAGAACTATTTGACCTTAATCCTAACAAAGTTGATGTTACTTTTTAATCAAACCAATTTCCTCATACCAAGTCCATCTTCACAAATGTTAAAGTTAGATTGCACTTCCTTCTGTACTAGACGTGAATAAAGTACAAGACTCGGTTAATATTAGTAATTTAACACTGGAACAGAGGCTGTCCCCGTCTAACTAAGAAGTGGTAGTATTTAATAGATTACTTCTGTGCAAGAACTTGTAAGAATGTTATTTAAATAAAGTGTTAATCTGAATTAACGATAGTTTTAATTTATCTTTGTGTCTAAAAGTATTTATTTATTAAGCACAAATATAAAATAAAATGTTCGTTAGTTACGTCCGAAACTTACTTGAGTGAAAGATTTAACAAGTTCTTTTACTAGTTTAATTAATTGATTGATTTAATTTATATAAAAAACAACTAGGTTAAGTCAATAGAAGAAAGTCAAAAAAGTCTAAAAAGTCAATTTTAATTTTATTTTGAAAAATGTTTAGTTTAACATAAATGGTACGATCATAGTATTTTTAGCTTCCCTCATAAAATGTCTTGAACTTTGATCTGTTTTGATTTTATTCATTTTAAATATATATGAACTATGTAGAAAGAAGTATATTTGCGACAGATATACACTATGAGGGGTTATAAATTATTTAAATAACTGGAAGAAAATAATGGATTTGTATCTCGTATTTATAGATCCATTTACTTAAAAAATAGTACACACATTAATGGCGTCGCGAGACTTAATAAATCCTTGACTCGAGCTAGACAAAAACGATGGGTTCTCGAAAACTATATTATGTTAAGGAAGATAAAGTTTTAGTATCTTGTAGAGTCAAGTACAAGTACCATATTTAAAACTTTGTTACTATCAGTTATGGTGCGCAAATGAAATATCATCTCTATTATATAACCTATTAAAGAAAGGCCTGAATGATAGCTGGAATTCCGAAATTAAGGACGTATAGGGTTTAAATATTGAAATTATAATAATAGAAAAAGTAACAAACTTATACTTTATTTTAAAGTTGTAATAAATTAAAAATAATTTAATGGTTTATGAATTAATTCTATACTAATCAAATCATCGTTCTTAATTTAGGGTAATATCGACTACGTATTTTTATTATTGTCTATATTAGACAAAATTAATATAACCTACATTACATTTATTTTTATTACATTTAAATGTTTCGTAATCATCATTATATTATTGGTAGCGACCAAAAGCATACGGCAACAAAGTATTGTCATCTCATATATAGATTTCTATTGAATCATGATATTGATATTTCAACAAAATAGGGAGATGGAAATGGCACAAATGCTTATTCATCGAAAACAAAACATATTATGTAGCTCTCATTTTGCTCTTGGTTATTTCAGAGAAATAAGCAGTTCTAATTTGTAATAAATACCAGGTACTTTTATTTATTAATTTTCTAGTATTATTTTGATGACTACAAAATATAGAACTAACTTTGAAGGTTTTTTTATAATCTTTAGAATAATGTACTTGCTTGTATTTTTAAGACAAGTTAGTCGTTTATGTCCTGTAAAATATAAAATATGTACATAATATGTGTTATAACAGAAATTTCTTATAAAAGCTTTGCTCCATACTCATTGCATTTTCAAAACCCTAAATATATTAAGCGAAAACTACAAACGAGAAGTAATATCTGTAACATCTGAGCTCGAGTATTTATCATCCTCAGAGACTCGTTTCATTTGTTATACTTTGCTAAAAATTTACTGCACATGATAAATTCAATAGTACTTACTTTGTTGCTTATTAAATATCAATGTGTTTTTTTAATTGAATATCTGTTACTCCTTATATTTGTTGATGTATTTGCTGTTTAAAATAAATGAAACTAAGTTTATAATATATTTTTTTTAATAATGAGTAAAAATTTAAAATCAGTTTAAATAACAACAACATTAACATTCTTACTAGCGTCATATATCTTTGAAAATTAATTATAAAGAAAATAAATACTATATAACTTTTGTATTCTCAATTTGTATTGACAACCTTGGTATCAATTTTCTTAAATAAGAACATTCTGAGGCTCTAATCTGACGTTCTGTACTCGAAAAAATATCGTCGGACGCGAGAGGAACTGTGGACAAATGCTAGTATAATTTTGATTATCAGACACTGACGTTCACAAGCTTATGAATTAGATATGTTATCTTATTATTTTTACCCGCCATTTTTATTACCGCTGAAATAACTCACAAACGATTTTCAATTATAAGAAGAAGTAATATATTAAAAAGTAACAATATATATATATATATATATATATATATATATATATATATATATATATATATATATTTATTTATTTATTTATACATATATATATATATTTGCTTAACAAAATATATATATATATCTACATATATATATTTTGTTATTTTTTAATATATTACTTCTTTTTCGGTTATAAAAATGGCGGGTGAAAATAATAAGTTATATATATATAATGAATAAATAAAAAAATGCTATATACAACATATAATATATATTTTTTATGAATAAACTTTTATTATTAGACGCCAGTTATTTTATAAGTAGGTACTTTAATCATTGTTATAGAATATGAAATGAAAAATAAAGTATTACGGGTGGAAGACGTGACCTCTGAAAAAATGTCCTATTGCTCTACCAATGGAGCTACCGTAACGCTACCCGCCGCTACCGGGCCGGTCTTATAGTCCTTTTTATCAGGGTACAATTTGTAAAAACCTTACCTTTCGGGACAATTTATACCATCAGGTTTGTGTATATTTTTTTATAAATATTGATGGCATGCTATATAAATATAAAATGTGTGCTGTAAATACTCAAAAGGTAGGGCTTTTGAGACAATAATTAATTAACTTTATTTGGGTTATAACATCTTTTAACTTTATTCAATAACCACGCTAATTGGCTATTAACGTTGAGGTTGAATTTTTTCGTCGAAATATTCAAGAACTTTATTTACCAGCGAAAAGTAGAGCGTATTGAAACTATGTATTACAGTAATATTTCACAAAGCACTTTTTGTCGTAACGGTTTTTTGTCCCTAAAGGTGTATGAAATCTTAGTAAAGTCTCGAAACGTAATAAATCTTCGGAATGGTCCTTTTTATTACATGAATACTAGAAGAAAATATGTGAATGTTATCATAACAAAGTAGTTTAATTACTAATGTCTTAAGATCTTCAGTTTATGAAGTTTGAACAAGTCTTATTAAAATCGGGAGCACCTGAAGCGAAAGTTTTGTGCGCTAAAAGAGCAAAATTCTTTTTCTAGAATATAAGTTCGGAGTTCGTAAATTCGTTCAATTAGGTAAGAGATTTGTTGATCTTTATAAAAAAATATGAGTTTTTTAACTCATTGTTGTTTAATGAAACCAAACCTGATGAAGTTACAGTCCACGACTTTATATAGTATAAATGTAATGACATCTAAAATATTTCAGACTAACATATTTATGACATTACTAGCGGACCCGACAGACGTTGTCTTGTACACGCGTCTTTAATTTAAAAAATCAAACTAAAAAAAATATATTAAAAAGTTATCACAATGTCTAACGTCATTAAGAAAGAAAGAAAGAAACTTTTATTCAAGCGTTGTAAATATGAACAAAAAAAAAAACAAAATAAACAATAAAATAAACTAACCAAAAACATCTTACAAACATTATATAAACAAAAAAAAAAACACCATTACATTAAATGAAATAACAAAATAATAATAAAAATAATAACTAAACTAAATACTCTTGACATGCACATCATACGTCCCCCACCCTCTCGCCCCGTATGCAATACGCGCGCGAGTTGTAGGCGCTGAAAAACCGGTTTTAGAGGACGAGTAGAAGGCGACGCGGTGTGATGTTTTAAGGTGCATTAGCATCAATTTTAATAACAAAGTAAGAAAGTTTTTAATGTTATACGGATAACTGTGTTATAAACAACGCCGAATGGGCGTTCAGCTCAGCATGTGCTGTTTGTTCGGGATGATACTCGTACAAAAAGCGCTGATTTTCAGCTGAAACCCTGTATTTGAAGTGACGTAGGCGCGAGAACAAAATTTATTACTGAATCAATATTACTCCACCGAATATGCTTACAATCTGAAGACTGAAACCGAAACAGGTAACTATATTACAATACTTGTACGTACATGTTATTTGCATATGAAACAAACAAATATATATATAATAATTCAATTCAAAATAGGGTAAATTGTGTATATTCTAAATAATATAATTATAATAATCATCTTAAAAAGTAAAAAAGTAAAAGACTGTACCAAACATATTATATCCATTTTAGATTCACTGGAATCTGTGATTTACAAGTAACAAGTAACTATGAAGAAATTAACATAACGACTCCCCCCCCGGACCGCCAAGTTATAGTGACCGTAAGGACTGAGGTAATTCATTTAGATATATATATATACAAACATACAGATATCTACATATAAACATACATATTCAACTTTTAATCTAAAATGATTTTTTTTTTTTATAATTGTTTTTGAATATTAAATAGATATTGTTTATATTTTAACTTAAAATTATTTATTGATTTCAGGTCACGTAATGGTGGTGGCAGGTCGTTCCAGCACTTGGTAGCCATATATTTAAAACTACCACGGAACGATGCAGTACTGTAACGGTGTAATTTTAGTTTGTATGCAGTATTTCTTCTTGCATATTCAATATTATCTTCATGTACCCAGCGAAGCTTACTATAAAGGTAGGGAGGTATTTTAAACTTTATAATTCCAAAGAGCATAGTAGCAAAATGTAGCTGTCTCCGGTAATCCATTTTTAATGATCTTATACTGTTTATATATGGCGTCACATGGGATCTTGGCGGTATTTTAAAGCAATATCGGGCGCAAGCGTTTTGAACTCTTTGAATAATATTTTTAGAAATCACAAGCAGCCTGGGACCTATTACAGTGTCACCATAATTTAATTTTGACAAGACTAGGGATTCACAAAGTGTGATTCGTAATTCAGGACTTAATGAGTCACGAAAGCGGTACAGAATCTTAAGTCTATAGAAGCAGTTACTTGCGGTATTTAGTATGTGCTTCTCGAAACGCAACTGTTGGTCCATTAAAATACCAAGATTTTTTGCTTCCCTAACGCGTTCGATATTCTCTCCCTTGATCGTTATGATGGGATTCTTGTTAACTATTTTATTAATTTGATTTTTGGTTCCGAACTTCATGTACTTAGTTTTAGAAGCGTTAAGGACTAGGGAATGAGACTGAGACCAACTGCCTAAACGATCCAGATCGCTATTTAATTTTTTGACAGCATCATCCGTTTCCTCCGGTTTAAACGATATGTACATTTGTAGATCATCCGCGTATATGTGATACTTGCAATCTTTAATGCACTTAATTATGTCTGCTGTGTACAAAATAAAAAGGATAGGTCCTAAAATCGACCCCTGTGGAACGCCTCTAAATACGCTAGACCACTCAGATTTAAATCTAGTTCCATCCTCACGTAGTATTTCAGCAGATTGTCTGCGATTATTTAAGTAACTTGAAAACCAATTTACCGTACATTGATCAAATCCGTAGTAATATAATTTAGATAATAATAAGGGGATATTTATTGTATCAAATGCTCGAGAGTAGTCTAGTAAAACTAGAATTGTTCCTTTCCCAGTGTCTTGGGCAGTGAGAATGTCATCCACCACATGAGCTAAAGCTGTGCAGGTACTTCTTTGCTTTCTAAACCCAGATTGATTATCTGGTAGAATATTATTTGTTTCCAAAAATAAACTTAGCTGTCTGCATACTACCTTCTCTAGAACTTTAGAAATACAGGGCAGTATGCTAATGGGACGTAACTCTTTGATATCTGTAGGGTTTTTTGTTTTAGGTATAGGTCTAATTAAAGCTTGCCGCCAGAAGTCGGGAAACGTATTGGTTAATATTGATTTATTAATAATATTTGTAATGACAGAGAGAGTGGATGGCAAAGTAATGTTAATCATTTCTAAGGATACATCATCTATACCTATAGCATTTGATTTCAAGGTTTGTAAGATTTTAGAAACAGTTGTTTCATCCACGGGTTTAAGGGAAATTACATTACATACATGTACATTTATCATAATTCGACCAATCGATACCCTATGAATATGTAAATAAAGATATTTTGTTTCAATAAATGAATTTGTTCCAATATATTTTTTTAAATTGCACTTTTTACGTAGCGAAGCACGTATCGGGCCGCTAGTACTAAAATATTTTTCTTATTCCTATCGCAACGTCAACTGTCAGGGCAGACTATAATTAAAATAAAATATTATTCAATATTTGACATTTCCATGGTAACGCAGTCCGTCGGAACCAATGTGAAACATTCCAAAATCACCACCGACTTACACATTAAAAATTAATCAAAAAACCATTTTCTAATGGACCAAATAGTAAATACAAACAATTCTCAAGCCCCCTCGAACACACACAAAGAATTTCATAAAAATCGGTCCATTCGTTTAGGAGGAGTTCAGTGACATAAACACGCACGCAAGAAATATATATATAAAGATAAGGAATTTCTTAAAAAATATGCTTCTTATGGAGAATCATAAGAAAAAAAATTACGTAAATATAAATTACTAGCTGTTGCCCGCGGCTCCGCCCGCGTTTAGGTCGCTTTTCGCGTAATCTGTGGAAACTACAATTATGCAGAACTATAATAGACTTATAGTTAATTCTATGATATCCTATTCCCGTGGAAATTTTATATATATAGGCATTACATTGTTACGATATCAAACTGAAAATAATAACATACATCCACATCACACAACACACACACGACCAGGACATTGTTCAGATATACGTATTAAAGTATACGGATACGAAATATTATGTTTTTGAAACATGTTCAATTTAAGAATTTCTTTGTATAATTTCAAACTGCTATACCAAATGCGAAAACATAATCATAGCGAGTTGTAAAATCTATTGAGATTTCATGTGACTAAATTTAAAATGCTAATATTCAATTTGTTAAATAATTTTATAATTCATATAAAACAAAGTAGAAATTCTAGCTTTATCTTAATTAAATACGTTCATGTAAACAGCATTCAATTCTGTTTAAAAACAGTTTTGAAACAATGCTTGAAGTAAATTTTAAATTGACCATAAATTCTTTTACTCTTAACAGATTTAAACGAAACAAAGTTTTACGGTTCAGATTATACATAATCTACTTGTAAAAACCGCGTTCAAATCCGTTGAGTAGTTTCGACGTTAAACGTACCAGACAGACAGACAAACAGAGAGACAAAAAATCCAAGATTTATTTTTTAGTTTCTGTTACTCGTTTTTAGTTAATGTACAGACACTCGATTTTTTCTGTCTTATTATATATTTGAGATTAATAGTTAAAACAATACATATGATTTACTACGATACTGATTAACCATAATTGCATTGGCATTTGATAAATAAACTTTAGAAGAATAACCAAAAAAACAACAAAAAAAATACTATACTAAAAAAATATTAACGAAGTTTTTTTTATTTAATAAGTATTAATGTGTATTTTTCGATGAATATCGAAAAAAACGCATTCAAAAATTTTATCGCTGTCTTTCAACGCGCCATACACCCTGCACATCAAAGTACGTGTGGTATTAGACCATTGTGTATTATTTTAAAACTAAAATAACTCCTTACTTATTGGTTAAAATCAAATGCTTTCAGGAGCAATGTTGTTCATAATTAAGTGCCTGTGATATTTAAATAATTTATTTGGATAAGGAATAATATCGTCATTATTAAAACACCTTCGAAAGTGTATATTATTTTAGAACTAATTTCATAACCATATAAAAGGTAATACTGAGTCAACCTTAAAAGCTAGATATATGTTGTCGCGGACTTCTTTTTATAACTTTTAAAGGGGAACAATTTCATAAAACATCATTTTTGCGTAACTTTCACCGTTTTCGCAGCGCACGCAGTTTTTTGTTTATTTTTTTACACCTTGCGTTAGAATATTCAAATTTTAGTAAACATTCTAACTTTTTTCGAAAATGAAACATAGCCTATGTCACTCGGAAATAGTGTAGCTTGCCAACGGTGAAAAAGTTTTTGAAATCGGTTCAGTAGTTTCAGAGCCTATTCATTTCAAACAAACAAACAAATAATCAAACATTTCCTCTTTATAATAATAGTATAGACAACATTTTAACTATGTGATCAAAAATTACCAAAAATAATAAGATAAATGGAAAAGTAACGGTCCCATGTCTAAACTGCTGGCAAATTATAATGACATGTGAATGAGGACTAAAAATAACCTAATAATATTGTAATCACTTCATGATTGTATAAAGTATTAAAATAATCTCAAAAATATGCCATGCAAGTTTTTGAAATTATTTTTTTGCTTTTTGACCAAACCGTCATAAACATTTAGAAATTTAAACACGTGGAATCCATATTAATTAAAAGTAATATATTTACGCAATAAAATTATGTCTGTTACCGATTTCAAATCACATAAGAACATTAGGTTCAAAGTAACAAATTTAGTACAAGTGGCTTTATAGCATCCCCAAGGCTCCCAAAGGCCTAAGTTAAACTGCAAGTTAGTGCAAAGTTATTTATTTTCTGGCTTTCTAATCTTAGTAATTATCTAATATCACCTTTATTTAGATGTTTCTCTTTAAATATGTTAATAGAATGATACTTTGCGTAACAGAGTTTTGTAGTTGATTACTATTGACTTTATTATTCTTAAGTTATCATTAATAAATAGTGAAGTATTAGGTAACTTTTGGTACCATGGCTCAGATATCTCGAACTTGTTTGAACTGTCAAACACACGAACTATTTAGCGTGATTAATTCTTTAGATTAATGTGTGGCGTTGCGAGAACGAAATGGTTATGGAAGCGGTACTTTTAGATTGCAAATAAAACACAAGAAAAGTAATTATTTATTGTGGTATGGTAACGTAATAATGAGAGATGAAAATCGTTTAACGAGGAGATTGAATGGAGATGAGGATAGAATTCATGACACATGGCAAAATAGAAAGTCTTAGACGACGTATGATGAAAAAGCGTTGAAGAAATCTACCAATTGGTATTGGACTATTTTACGATCAAAATTAATCTCTTTTTGTAATTTATAAACCCATTTTATTTCAATAATATTATTTTTAGCATAAAATATAATGGTTTGGAACTTGTTTGTTGTTTCAGTTGTCCTTATTGGTATGTTGTGGTAATGTAAAAGCGGAAACAATCCATAAACTGTGTCCAAACTAATCAACTAACTCTATTAGCTACAACGTATTATGTATTGCTAACAACTATGCTTAATAGAGTGTATGAAGTAATCGGTATTCGATGATATTTAGGTATAAATGCAAATATATATATTTTTTTGAATTGCTTACCTCGAATTCGAATATAAATTATAACAAGCATATTTTTTAAAAGTATTTCACCCGAATCGAAACCGAAAGACGTTTCTATTTATAAAATGCTTGTACTGAAGTCATATTATTTTATCCATATCCCGTGGCGGTAGAGCCCTGCGCTTGCGCACGCGATTGACCGATATTGTTGTCTCGCTTGCCCTCAGTTAGAGCCATGAGTGAGCATCACTTACAAAATATTTAATATTAAAAGGTTATAAGTATTCTTTTTGTTTGTTGTACACAATACTTTATTTAACTGTAAATAAAATTTTATACATAATATATTTTTGTAGAAGTTAGTAATTTAGTTAGGTTAGTAGTAGAAATTTAGTTTTATTTTAGTTGTTTTTTTATTAAATTCAATTCTATAAATCAAATTGGTACTAGATACTTAAATGCTATAATAAGTCAATACAATGGTCTCACATTTACAAGAATATAATAGATTCTAAATTTAAAACATTCAAAATAATAAAAATAAAATTTAAGCATTAAAATGTCCCATTAATAAGAAACTAAATAAGTCATTAATAAAAACATAGGGGTTTTGAGGGTCTATTAAGTAATCAAAAAATAGCAACTGATGTTAGGAAGATCTATTTATTATAATTTATAACTAAAATAGGTAATTTATGTCGTATACAATAAAGTATATAAATAAATAAATATATTTTGTTTAACCGACACTTGATTATATTCAATACATTAGATTCCACGAATTCAACAAAAACATAATCTTAAGAATCAATATAGCTATTAATAGTGCTGTAAATATTTAAAACATCTAATAATGTTATCAACGAACAATGGCACTAATAACTCTAATTACTTCAAATGCTGTCTCAACACAATACGTTCCTGAATCACGCTATCGAAGTTTTTTATACTTCTAAAGCTATATACTTCGACTAAGACAAGCTTTCAGGGGCCCGTGTATACGCAGTAAACCACTGGATATGTGGTTAAAACTATCCTCTTCTATACATCTGTTCAGTAATTCAACTATTCAGCTGTTATAGTAAGATTCTAATGCTTTGCGAATTGGCTTGTCGACTATCATTTATATGTGTTCCCAGCAATAGTAAGTTAATGTGACGTCACAGAGAGATATTTACATATTGACAATATATGCATCTCTCTCTGTCACATCAGTTAAACGAAATAGTGTCTTTCCCTAGTTCCTTAGTCGCTGGCACACCACCAATGCCGTATACAATATTGACCTCTCGTTATTATTATATTTATTCATATTCATTTTCATACTCTCATATTTATTATGAAAACATAAAAAATATTTTTATTATATTATACGTTTAATGTATGTATATATAATATTATTATTTTCAATGCATACGATTTCATAAATACAACCAAAACTCATATTTAAATAATTTATATAAAATACACATTATCATCAATGTAGGTACCTTAAACGGTTTCCCGACGCAACTACTTCAATTACTAAATAATAAAATTGTTTTATCCTTTTATAGAGGCATATTTTATCGAGGGTTTTTATTATTTTTATGATTACAAAAATACCCACTAAGGTATTGCACTATTGTACTATTGTACTTTTACATTATTTCTTCTATTTATAATTAAAAAATAATTATATGTATATGTTTATTACTTTTTTGGTAGAGAAAGTAGTTTGTAAATCAAATATTCTTATAACATGTTTTTCCTAAAAGAGGTATTTGTTATAAAAGCAATATTGAAAGAATTCACACTGCACTCATAATATTTTTAAAACTATATTCTAAGCGAGAAAACTAAAAACAAGACGGAATGATAAATAGAGGTAACATATGAGAACGATTATTAATTTATTTATTATTCTAAAAGAGACTAGTTTTGTTTTTTTTGGTTTGTGGGGAATATTGTAATATTAAGTTCAATATTCGATTTTCTTATCAAATACAAAAAAAAAATCTTAAAAATGTAAAATTAAAAAAAGGAGATATCGTCACTCATTGACTCTACATCGCTAAAGTCAAACTCAGCAACAGTAACGATTTATTCCTTAAATTTACGATTGGAAATAAATATTTGTTTTAGCCAAAAAATATTATGAGGGTACTTTGAATATTCTCGACACTTAGTGAGTGAAGTTTGTCTTGATATTGTCAAAGATGGCAGCACCCGTATAGTGAAATGTGCTTCGGACTTGTATGTAAGTCGCTTGTTAATAACATGATAAAAACGCGTACAAACATAACGTAACGTAAAATGTTGTTACCATCGCCTATCGTCAAGCATTTATAAGAAATGATAAAATAAACAGTAATAAAGTTGTCTGCAGTTTATTTATTTGTAAACATCCTTATTTATGATATTCTAATTAAAATAATAATCTAATTAATAATTTAAATGTTCTACCTTAAGTTTATCTTATCTTTATCGAATCTTTTATTTTATTTTAATAACGAATTCGTTTATACTTATTACATTCAAATTATTATAATTGTATGAACATTTCAAACCACAACACTGGGTATATTATAATGGAAAAATGATCAATTGCACTGGCTTGTAAACTGGATACTTTGACAATTTAATGAGTATATTCCTGGTTCGAAACAGTTGAAATACAGTGGAATACTCAAACACATGACAGAATATCAAACTTATTTTCTCAAGCAGAAATTTGGTTTTGCCCAGAACCATTACTCAGTCCGTCGAATATTGAAGTTCGTACACTCTCGATATAAGAAAAGCTTTTGAAAATGTTTACAAATAATGAAATCACCTGTTTTATTATATTATAACATTTATTACTAAAGCAAATAATTTATATTAAAGACAAATATGATTGAAATCTTTATTATAATATAATAAAGCAGCTCTGGTTTTTAACAATAATAGTATTAATATACGCACTTAGAATCTATCACATTAAGTAATCGCATACAATATTTTATAACAATTATTATATATATTAGAGGTTGTGGTAGGCGTGCAAAAACAAAAAATAATAATAAAAATAAAAACAACAGAAAAGCGAAAAAACTAAATTTATTTGTATTAAAAAAATTAAACTATAAAATTTAGCAGTTCTTTTTAATTAAGTATTCATAAGTCCTTGTGATACCAGTAGAGGGAACAATTAATTGACGGACGATTTCGACTTGCAATGTTTGTTTTGTTTAAATTCTGGAACGAGATAGTAATTTAATTTGATTTCTTTCTTAAATTTGTTTAAAAACTGTTAATGCAAGTGTTAAAATAAGTCATTAAGTAAATTATTATGCTTCCAACAATTGAAACTAAACAATTTAATGATTGAAAATATCTTCAAACAAGTCATGTTATATCATTATAACCGAATATAAAAATGACCTTTTAACACTTTTAGTGCCAAATTGGAACCAAGTGAGTATACAAAAAATGATGAAATACTCGATATATTTTTTCAAAGGCATTTGCAATGATGATTAATTTTAATATTGCAAAGAAAAAAATAATCTTATGTTAGTAATATATAATACTAACATGAGATTAAATTAATTATCATCATAATTATATTACCGTTACTTGCAAATTTTTAGTATTTAATTATAAATATTGTTTAAAAAAATAGTTGGGTCGATGTGTATTTTACCACCTTCTTTTATTTACTTTTACTAACAAATTTATGCTCACAGTAATCATTAAATGTTGAATATAATATATTACTTAAAATAATCTAGATCAAAAGAAAACCAATGTCTGACTAGTTACTTACTACTCAGTTTAGTTTTAACATTTTTTTTTATATAGAATATATTTTTTTTAATATGTAATGGTAAATAATTAGCTTTATTGAAATTATAGCCTTAACCACCTTTATTGTTCAACCGTGATAATGAGAGAATTTGGTGAAATGAAAAGCTTGTGTTGATTCAATAAAAAAGCTTACAGAAGTTTTCATTAAAATCCGTTCTTGTGTATTTTAATTAAAGTCAACATAAGTTTTTCTGCTTTCGAATTTCAATGAAAAACAAATCATAGACTTATATTGTTATGAAACTTCTCTCATGTTTTATTTTGGCCGATACCGTAGTTTTGAAACTGTAAAACAGGTACGTCTTATTGTTCTAATTTAGGCACCAAAATTTTGTTTGGAAATATCCTTACATTTTGTTATACGTATAGAAAATAATAATATTGCTTGAATATAAGAGTTGGCTTTATTTACCAATTGAATACATAAGTACCTACAAGGATTTTGTTCTACGATTTTAATTAACAAACGAACACACAATTATTAGCCATCAGATTGTAAGGAATTCACTCTACATAGCGGCTTTGTAGAAAAATAAATTGTAATTTTATTTTCGTTTCATTTACTATTTTACTTGCAAACAAATTATTTTGTAGGCAATGAATCAAATATCAATAATAAGTGATGTCTAATGTAATTTAAATATTTGAATTACCTTAGTGTAGCAAAAATATTTAAATGTATTTAATATGGTTCGATTTATAAATAGTATATATATTTTATAGATTTAGTTTTAAATGAATTCGTTGAAAGAATAAAAAGTTTTAGTTTGTTCCCTCGTTCAACCCTTGGAAGGAGAATTTCTAAAACTCTTAATGCTTGCTCCCTTACACCCTCCAACAAACACACAGGAGAAATAACACCTTGCTTACCGCAGTTTCAGCTGTTTTTTTCTGTCAGTCAGACAGTAATGGAAGAAATATATATATAATATATCTATATATATCTATATATAATTCTTCCGTTACTGACTATCTGATCGACACACGTTCACAGTAACACGTTCAAGGTAACGCAGTAACTAAATCTTAACCTAAATCCCAATTATTTAGGCTCCGTGTAATATGTCAATTCCTTCCATACATTTCTTTCATCATCATCTCAATTAAGATCGACTTTGCTACATTATTCACACACGTTATACAGGTCTTCAGTCGTCCTTTTATAACGATACACATTCAAACTTAAAACTCATTTTGTTACAAGCTCTTCATTCCTTTCCATTACGTGACCATAGCAAGATAAACATTTTCTTTTCATCTTTTTTATGACTGGTGCTACATTAAAATTCCTCTTACATACCTTTCTCTATCTATTCTGGTCACGACGCACCTAAATCTTTGCTGAAATCCTATATCTGACAGTTTGATCTAGTTCGATGTTAAAGCTATCACCAGCTAGGAATGTTTCACAAATACCAATAACACGTTAATGAGACATACTTTGTTATCAATAGTTTTACCGCCCCGTTGGTCGAGTGGTTAGCGCAGACGCCTAACGTGTCACGGCGCAATGTGGCTCGGGTTCGATTCCCGTCGGGAGACGGGCATTTATGTGATGAGCATAGATGTCAGTGTTTCTGGGTTTGGTCGTTTATTAAATATATTCTCAGTATTTATATATGTATTTCTATGTATTTGTATCGTTGTCTAACACCCTTAACACAAGCAAATAATTTGCTTACTTAGGGGTTAGATCAATGTGTGTAATTTGTCCTGATATTATTATTATTATTAATATTATTATAGTTTTGATCAACTTGTTTCTGTGACGGTTTAGAAATATTGGGTATCCTTTATGTTGTAACACTTTTTGGATTATAAGTAACTAAGGAAACGCCTTCAAAGTAACGAACTGAGTTCAAACTGTATAATAACGAACTTCGTAATGTTTAAAACAATATTCTATTTTTATAACATAATACCAAAAGTCATTAAGGTCAATCAAGGTAATTAATACGAGAATTAAAATATAGGATTTCATTTAATAAGTATGCACAGGACTAATTTAAGTTACTGGGCGGATTGTTTAAAAAAAGAAAATAGAACGACGTCGCTTCCGGTTGGGAATTTTATAAATGGAAACGTATCTTTCGGTTTAGGATTCGACAGAAGTATTTAAAATGGAATGTGCTCGTTAAAAATTTTATAACTGAATGCAAATGCATTTATACCTGAATGTCATCTAACAGCGCTTTCTCTATATTCTCTATTAAAAGTGGTTACTAGCTTTACTTACTACGTTATAGCTAACCGAGTCAGGTAATTTGTTTGGACATAGTTTGTGAATCGTTTCCGCTTTTACTTCACCGCAACATATCATTAGGGACAACTGAAACGACAAACTACTTAGTTCGCAACCATTATATTTTATTTGGTGTAAATAATGTCATTGAAATAAAATGTCTTTTAAATTTATACATTATGAAAGCAAGTAAGCCCAAACGGAAAATAGTGTAATTTCTTGAAGGCTCTTGTAATTTCTTGAAGACTAACCAATTAACAATAAAGTTGTAAACTAAAAATAATTGTCCTCAATATTTGAATTGCAAATTATAATAGAAATTCTAAAAACAATAAGAAAACTTTTGTCTGTTTTTTATTTTTCATAATTTTGACAATCTTGTTCCTTAACTTATAGTCAAACAAATCAAATTTAAACCACAAAATATTTATTATAAAACGTAAATTAAACACCAATTCACTCATATTGTTAGATATTACTTACTTATTTAGTTTTTATGTATTCCTACTTGTAAATAGCGACAAAATTGATTGCTTATAGATTATATTTAAAGATTTATATGAAATAAGTTCAAAAACCTAGAAAAAAAAATGTACCTTAGACTATTATCTATATCTTAACCAATATAAGTGCGCTCTACAACCAACTCAACAAAATCATTCAAATGATAATCATTTAATACATTTTTTATACTATATTTTACACAATACAAGCTTTAAGCAAAACAGACCAAACCTAATGTACATTTAATTTGGAATAAAGTAGTTATACATATTCCTAGAAATACACATTTAAGATTTTCTTCTTTCTGACTTAAAAAAAAAATAAATAATTTATATACAAATTATATTTTTTTTGACCAACTCAAGCGTATGTTTTAAGCTAAGAAGAAAGAGTATGCTTTAAGCTCAATCATAACTTAGGAATTTATTATTCTTGTTGAGACCAAAAATTTGCCTTCTATATCAAATATTTTTAGCGTTTTATCATCTTTTTTAGGCTCGCTTAGATTTAACTTTGTTTTATTTCGCAACTTCATTCTTGGAAAAGAATAGTATCATGACTTCTACCAAACTTTTAAGAGAAGTTTCTGAATTGTATTATCTAACAATATGAGTGAATTAGTGTTTAATTTACGTTTTATAATAAATATTTTGTGGTTTAAATTAGATTTGTTTGATTATAAGTTAAGGAACAAGATTGTCAAAATTATGAAAAACAAAAAACAGACAAAAGTTTTCTTATTGCAATAGCTTAAAAATACACAAATAGTCTAACTTACATGAACATCTTTAATAATTTTTGAAAATATCTTTAAACATGTATAGCCATGTTAAGCTTATTTTAATTTATATAAATATAGAATGTAAAAAAAACCAATACGGGCAGGGATTCGAACCCGCGACTACTGGGAAACCGTCCCGTCGCTCTACCAACCGAGCCACCGTATCGCTGTCCGTCTCGGTGAATTAAGCATTCTATATGTGATCGTCTTTATCGGGACGGTGGTGACATCTATTAGGTTTCTTTCGAAAATCCTAACCAATGTTTCTAACTTTGCAGTATAGATAAACATTGAAAAGATGCCACTACCGAAATCAATTTTTGAAAATATCTTTAAACATGTATAGCCATGTTAAGCTTATTTAAATTTATATAAATATAGAATGTAAAAAACCGATACGGGCAGGGATTCGAACCCGCGACTACTGGGAAACCGTCCCGTCGCTCTACCAACCGAGCCACCGTATCGCTGTCCGTCTCGGTGAATTAAGCATTCTATATGTGATCGTCTTTATCGGGACGGTGGTGACATCTATTAGGTTTCTTTCGAAAATCCTAACCAATGTTTCTACGGGACGGTTTCCCAGTAGTCGCGGGTTCGAATCCCTGCCCGTATCGGTTTTTTACATTCTATATTTATATAAATTTAAATAAGCTTAACATGGCTATACATGTTTAAAGATATTTTCAAAAATTGATTTCGGTAGTGGCATCTTTTCAATGTTTATCTATACTGCAAAGTTAGAAACATTGGTTAGGATTTTCGAAAGAAACCTAATAGATGTCACCACCGTCCCGATAAAGACGATCACATATAGAATGCTTAATTCACCGAGACGGACAGATATACGGTGGCTCGGTTGGTAGAGCGACGGGACGGTTTCCCAGTAGTCGCGGGTTCGAATCCCTGCCCGTATCGGTTTTTTACATTCTATATTTATATAAATTTAAATAAGCTTAACATGGCTATACATGTTTAAAGATATTTTCAAAAATTGATTTCGGTAGTGGCATCTTTTCAATGTTTATCTATACTGCAAAGTTAGAAACATTGGTTAGGATTTTCGAAAGAAACCTAATAGATGTCACCACCGTCCCGATAAAGACGATCACATATAGAATGCTTAATTCACCGAGACGGACAGCGATACGGTGGCTCGGTTGGTAGAGCGACGGGACGGTTTCCCAGTAGTCGCGGGTTCGAATCCCTGCCCGTATCGGTTTTTTACATTCTATATTTATATAAATTTAAATAAGCTTAACATGGCTATACATGTTTAAAGATATTTTCAAAAATTGATTTCGGTAGTTGCATCTTTTCAATGTTTATCTATACTGCAAAGTTAGAAACATTGGTTAGGATTTTCGAAAGAAACCTAATAGATGTCACCACCGTCCCGATAAAGACGATCACATATAGAATGCTTAATTCACCGAGACGGACAGCGATACGGTGGCTCGGTTGGTAGAGCGACGGGACGGTTTCCCAGTAGTCACGGGTTCGAATCCCTGCCCGTATCGGTTTTTTACATTCTATATTTATATAAATCTTTAATAATATTTTAATTTATCCAACAAAATTATTATAATTACTTAGCTTGTTGGTTTATCTGAAACTTATAATAGAAGCTTCAGAAATAAGATAAGAGGCATGGATTAAAAAAATATTAAATCTTTAAAGTTTACTTCTTAAAATAAAGTATTACATGAAATGTAATAGCGCTTCTTATGTATATAAGCATGTAGTAAAAAGTTTAAAATTAAATAACTTTGTAAGTAGTTTAAAATAAAGGCAAGTGAGTACGCTTGTAGAGTAACTACTTTGAAAGTCTATTAACGGATAAAAAACCTACAAATGCAGAGAAACATCCTCAATTTTTGCAACTTTCAAATTCAAAAGCTTTTTGTTACATGGATGTTTCGTTGACGTACACTTTGAAAACTTAAGAGTCAAATATTACTTTAAATATACATATTATAAAAAGGTTACTGATCGAAAACTATACATGGAAAATATTTAAAAAATAATAATAGGGAGCTTTTATAAGAGCAAAAGAACTCCAAACAATGGTTTTTCATTTTGTCTGTATGTCTGTATGTTTATGCACTCTAATCTCAGGAACGGATTAATCGATTTGGATGCAGTTTTCGGGAATATATGGGATTCACTGTACAATTTGTGTTGTATTTTATTCCAATCATATAACAAATAAAGTTAATAATCACTTATTTTCCTACTATTGCGGTAAGACATTTTTTGAAACTATATTTTTTTTTTCATATTAATAGTAAATATGATGTACGTATTGATAGTACGTATTGATATAACGTATTGATAGTACGTATTGATAGTAAATATTGATAGTATATATTGATAGTACATATTAATAGTACGTATTAATAGTAAATATTCATAGTAAATATTGATAGTACGTATTGATAGTAAATATTGATGGTACGTATTAATAGTAAATATTGATAGTACGTATTGATAGTAAATATTGATGGTACGTATTGATAGTAAATATTGATAGTACGTATTGTTAGTACGTATTGATAGTATGTATTGATAGTAAATATTGATAGTAAATATTGATAGTACGTATTGATAGTACGTATTGATAGTACGTATTGATAGTACGTATTGATAGTACATATTAATAGTCCATATTCATAGTCCTCCCGTCAGGGAATAATTATATAATTTTCAATAAAAAAAAATACATAATTGAACGACTCAGTACTCAGTTCTTAAACAGATTTACTCACGAAAAAAATATCTGTGTAAAAAATATATTTATATAAAAAATATATATAAATAAACTCCAACTACACGCAAAACACGAAAAAACTACTTGCCGGAATTAATTGAAACTTAAAACAGGTATCTTTATCGAAACCGGAATCTATGCATACGAAGTCGCAGGCACAGCTAGTATTTTTATAAGAATACATTTTGGAGTTTGATAATAATAACCATAAAAATTAATTGGTATTAAAAGACCTACGTGTAAATGGTTGCTACACTAAAGTAATTAAAATGTTTAAATAAAACAGGACATCTCTCATTATTTATACTTTATTCATTGCCTGCAAAATAATTAAAATATGTACATTAATTTACATTTAGTTTACAAAACAAATAGTAACCGCAACATGCAGACGACGAAGCTTCTTAGCAATCCATGGATTCACCGTGCGGGTGCCGGGCCCATCGCGTTGCAAGGAGAGGAGTGCAAGCAGTGCCTGGGACTTGCGACCCAGGAGTAGGTTTAAGGGGCCCCTTTATTATGCGCAAAAACGCTCACCTTCACCCTCCACACTCCTCTCCCTACCTAACCAAATTTGGAAAGAACCTACTAATGCCGCCTTTGAAGTACGTTCTAGAAATGAACCGATGCTTGTTCTAGAAAGGCCAAGATCTTTAAGTAGGCTATAGAGAGATTTTGCTGTTATACCTCTCGCTCCCACTTCTACCGCGTACAAACTAACTATAAATTTATTCCTGATCAGTTCGTTGGTTAGTTCGTAATATTTATTGAGCTTGAATGTGTGATCCCTTGGGATGTTTGTTTCCCAAGGAACAGTAAGCTCCACAAGTATCACGCGCCTCAGATGTTTCGAATACAGGAATAAGTCCGGTCTGGATGACGAAACACCAACATCCCCAGGGATTTTGTAATGCCTTTCATACGTGTCCATCATGAGAATCCAATCAGGAGCCGCGCCTAATATTGAATAAGGCTTCGCTTTTGATTTTTTGGAGGAGCCTTCTTTTACGAATTCTATAGATCGTTCGGTGGTTGTTATACCCTTCCGCGCTCTTGCTACTGAAAGACTAACCGCTTCCCGTATAATTTCTAATACCTTGTCGTGGCGACGCGAGTATTGACCTTTATCTAGAAGTACCCTACACCCTACTAATAGGTGTTTCGCGGTTCCTATTGCCTCCCCACAGATTTTGCAAGACTTTTCGGTGGCTTTGCCCCATCTTACTAAATTACTTTGATCTGGGAAAGTCATTTGGAATGCATTAAGATAGAATTTTAATAATGCTGGGGACCAATCATAAATTAAGGTGCGCCACTTCAAAGCTAGTGGAATACAAAAATCTCCTATGGTCACCCATTCGTTTTGAATTTCTAGGCTCATCGCGTGGAGTCGGTAATTATCGTTTTCGTCTTGTCGAATAAAAGATTTTGTTATGTCTATGTCTTGAACTTTCCTACTTGATCCTAGCCCTACTTTATTTGTTTGAGCACCTATCATAAACTTTTTATGGAATTGAAGTCGTGACTCGAGCTCTGAGGTAACTTTGTCTTTTGGGAGAGAAGTTACAGTATCATCTTTAGATTTTCCGATGATATGTCTTTTGGTAACTCTTAGATGTTTGTAGAGCTCCGATGGTTTCTTTAATTTCAATCCAAAGTTGTTACGGTCTCTAAATAAGGTTGAAGAGTCCGCTGAGTGCGCTAACCCGAGCCATAACTTCAATGTCTTTATGACGCTTGCATCTAACTTTGACAAAAGGGTTTTATTTATATCATACACGAGGAAAGGCCAATTTAGACGTGATGTTAAATAATTATCGTAAATCCAAGCTTTTTTGACGTTACTTATTGGTTGGTTGTCTACCTTTTTGAGATCGTTTAAAAAGCTATCGACTATTACATCCAACGATGGAGTACGGCCTTGGTAATCGATTTTTTTACCTAAAAATTTAAACGGAGCTGCTTCCGTAACCGTACTAACGCACTGACCGCCTATTATAAGACCCGGATCGTAAGAGGTATATTTGGTATTCCGTCTACCCAGACACAGACTAAAACATTTACTTGGTTTTGTCCTCAATCCGCCCGTCCACGTACAGAAATCCTCAACTACATTTAAAAGTACCTGACATTGTTTCGGATTACGTGTCAGTATCGCGAGATCATCTGCAAAAGCTAGTATGGATTCTGTGTATTTGTTGTTGAACTTAAACCGATAGCCCCACTTTTTTTCATTTCTAATTAATTTGTCTATTAAAATATTAATAACTATATTAAATATAATAGGAGAAATACAACAGCCCTGAAATAAACCAACGTTATAATTAAGTGGTTTTGAATGGTTTTCATTAAAAATTATTGAGAATTTTAATTTTGAATAATATGATGCAATAATGTCGCGAACTACCGTAGGAAAGTTATACCATTTAAGCGCGAACATCATTAGTTCATGTCGTACCGACCCAAAAGCGTTTTCTAAGTCTATCCAACAAACCGTAATTTGTCTCTCGCTAGTTCTAGCATCTTTAAGGCTTTCCGATATTAACGTATTATGTTCCAGGCATCCAGAAATTCCGGGCAAAAACCCTTTCTGGTGATTAGGCCTGAAATATCTATTGTTAATCATGAATTGCGTCATTTTAGTTTGTAAAAAAGAGAAAAATATTTTGGAAATTGTATTTGTTAGGGCTATCGGTCTAGTATCCTTGGGATTATTGACATTGTCGTTTTTCGGAATGAGGACAAAAAGGGCTTTTCCGAACGATACCGGTATTCGCTTTCTTGACCAGATTTTACCGAATATATTTAAAAGATGTTTATGGAGCGACGGACATTTTTTGTAAACTATATGAAGGATACCATCCGGACCTGGTGCTGACTTAGATGGTTTCATTTTAATTATTTTATTGATTTCCTCCAAAGTTGGTGGGTTGGCTTGAAAATCTTCAGTAGGAGTCTCAGGTTTGTGTTCGTTTGGATCCCCATATAGTCTTTGGTTTTCTGGCACTTCGTATATGCTTTTATAATGGTCGAAAATTTGCTCGTTGGTCAAGAGAAGCTTACCTTTTTGATCTTTGAAAATGTTTTTTGAGTATTTAAAAGGATTTTTATCAAAGTCTACTTCATGTTTTGCCCGATCAAAGCTATCACGATTTTTCGTTATTTGATTTGTTATACCTTGGATAAGTTTAAGAATTGATCGCAATGCCCTAGACAGTTGGTGACTAAGTTGATTATCGCCTAAGGCTTTGGCTATACGAAGTTTCTTTATAAGATCTCTTTTTTTCCTCCTCATTTTCAATTTAAAACCGTTTTCTTTATTTTTGTGAGCATAACGATTCGTAGGTGGATAGTGCTCATTAAAGTATTCGTAAATAGTATTTTGGAAAGTCTCTACTTGCGCATCGAGTACCTGATTTGAGCCCGGGTGCTCTAACAGGGCCGCTATATTTTGGTCATGTACTTTCCAGGTCGATTGTTTAGTATTTGGAATGCTAAGACGCGTCCGGATGGTCATGGACTCCTGGTAGTTTTCATTCAATGGCTCACCATGAGATATATGAGGGTAAACTCTATCCGCAGTGAAAACTGAAGATCTTACCGACGGCTGCCGCACTTCAGCACCATTGTGTGTTTTAAGATGTTTAATAAACCAGGCTCGTCTTTTGTAATTTTAATTTAATTTACTTAACTTAATACTTAACAAACTTAATTTACTGAAAAGCCGGTTGATAATGTTGGACTAGAATATACTGTGTTTGTGAGTGTATGTATGTTAATTGAATACATTTTATTTAAATTCATGTATCCATCAGATAAAACATTTTTGAGTTCACTTATATTTTACTAATCAAATATTATTACACTAATAATAAATAATGTAAATATATTTATTTTGTCTCGAAGGGTCCTAATCAGGCTATTTAAAAAAGAAAATCTGTTCGTCTATTTATCTGTTTCTTGGTGCACGTATTACATGAATACTATCCATATCAAGCGGGCTGACAAATCGGAACTCATTTCTTAAAGCAGAATTAGTTCGCCGCTCGTATTCTTCAGAGGTTTATTAAAAATATTTTTATAAAATTGAGATAAAAAGTAAAAAAATAAATCTAATGTATTATTAGTCCACCTATAGATTTGGCTTAATTTAACGTATTTTTATGTTAGAATTAAAAATGTGACTGTTATTTATAACATTAATTTTATTTCTGAAACGGGAAATTTATGTCTAATATATTTCTCTATTGAATATATCCTACTTTAGGGTAGCGATTCTTAAATTCATGTACTCAAACGAAGTGTATATTGCTCCTTTTTTATATATTGGATGTAACGGATCACTTATCACAGCCTTCTCTTGACCTTTTCTTTTATATAAAAATGAAAATAATATTTACTTCATCTTTTTGTTCTTTATTTCTTTATTTGCATTGTCATAGTTTAACTTACCTCTGAGTATCCGTTTTAGGAATTGAAAAGATAAGAATATTATTATTATTTTTAAAATGTATACTAAACAACTTAGTAAAAATCTCTCTACTATGTAGTAGAGAGAAGTAAATAGCTTTGAAACGTAAAGAGTACTTAATGTTTAATGATTATTAAGAACATAAAGTTAATAGGAAAACATAAGAATAGTAATTTGTAAAATAAACATAAAGCTTACTTAATTTAAAAAAATAGATAGATAGAAGTTTAAATAAATAAAAGTTTTAAATTAATCAATTAAATAAAAAAAAAAGAAAAAAAGATTTTGTGCAAGGATAAATTTTGACGCATACTTATTTTAGGTTTATAATACTGCTAAACTTTCCTTATCGAAGCTTAATTTATTTAAGCCTAATTATTTCTTTAATTTATTCAAACTAATAAAATAAATAAATCAATCATGCAAATTACTAATAAAAATGTTACCACTCATCTTATTAATAAATTCTTAAGTTGTCATAAAATGTTGCAAAACTACTAAAGATGATTTAAATTGAACTGACAAAGTTACTAGGCTCAAGTCATAAACGTAAAAATTCAAAAATTGTTGCTACGTTTACATATCATTCTTTAAGATTTTTTTTCTAAATCGATATATTATATTATCGGATTATTATAAGTTACAAGAATAATTTTGTTATCTTTATTCAGAAAGTATATTTTTGACCTTCTAATGTGCAATAAATTTTAGGTTTTTTATGACGACAATATTTTTTTAGGGAGGGTGGGGGGTGGGTTGGGTGATAGAATTTTGTTTAAGCCAGCAACTATATATTTGCCAGTATAGATCTTTCTTAATATGAAAAGTGTTAATAGCTCCTCTTTTAAACGTGCTAAATATTTTATATTTTATAGGGAAACAAAGAACTAGATAACAATTATACTTAAAAAAATAAATATAAAACAATTTCAATCTTCTATACAAGTAATCTTATAATTTCTTTACAACACAATTTTTTATTTCTCATCTAAATAATTTTGAAAGGAAAGTCTAAAACAATTATGTTTTGGGGTAAAATAAATGCTCAAAATACTTAACATACTTCCTGTCGTGAGCCAACTGCCATTACTTTTAAAGCTCAAAAGAATCAAAAAGTTGTTAAATATAAAGGATAAAAAAAATATAATTAAGAAATACTTATATTTAAAAATATGGTGTTTTTTTTTATTTTTTGTGATGTATACAAATCGCAATAAAGGTTCTATATTTGTGTTCTTGGTATGTTTTGTTAGTGTAGTTAAAAATACTTAAACTGTGTACTTAAATGTTAAAAATACTTTAATCCACACAGTGTTTTACGTTATTTGTGTATTTATAATAAGTTGTAATTTTTTATAAAAAAAACCTCTTTTCCATGAGCTGAAGAATACAGATGAGATAAAATTATGTGAAATAACTATTTTATACGGTGACCAGCTCAGCGCCAATAGAAAATTACAAATATGGTTGTCGGTAATATTTCTGCAACGTTCAGATTAAAATTACTTACTTACATCAGTTTTATTTTAAGAATTTAGTATGTTAGGATTTGTTTTGTTTTTAGATTTTACTTTCGAATAAAAGTATTTTATATGACTTTAATCAAAACGATGGTTAAAACTAACAAAACCTCATTGCTTTCTCTCATAGTGTCATAGAAATTAAAAGTAATCTAAAAAAATATATAATCTGCAATTTGATTGAATTAAAAAAATAGAATTTTCATTATCAAAAATTTGCTAGGTGTTATAACCTTATTACATTCATACCATATTAGTCTGCATCCACCTCTGTCGCGACCCGCCCAACTAGTTGCTGCAGAACTTTGCTGATCTGAGCTGATCACTTCACGCGGCGAGTTGACTGTGTTCTGAGCTTATGAATAGGAATCCCACTGGGTTCAAAACTAGTCCATCAAAACACCGATTAAATAAAGTGAGCGTAAGTAAATATATATATATATATATATTTTATTTTATTTTTTTTGTTTGTCTATACTGTTAGCCCTGTTGGCTATTACAGCGTCACCGACGGAGCGGAGACCCACCCTTAACAAGGGGGGGCCAGATGGGCCCCCATGGGGAACGACGTCCCGAGGGCGTCTCAGATTGAGACACGGACCTCGGCTCGGGGCGTCGTTAGTCAGGAGGGAAGCTAAGGAAATTTGGACACTAGCGTCCTCCGACGGCAGAACGCCGGAGCAACGGAGCACTTACTCAGTTGGGACCTCGTCTATACCGGTACAGACGGTGTGTGTCTGTATGTAAGTAAATATATATTTAATTATCATCACTAATTTATAATTATCATTACAGTTATATTTTCCCTTTAAAATGTAACTTTTCAAGTTCCATTCGTTTGAAACAACAATCAAAGAAATTAATAATTAAATATTCATACATAATTAAACTTATGAAAATAATATATTTCAAACAGGTTTGAGATAACACACATTAAATTCACAAGCTAAGTTCAGAATTTATTCAAAACAAACATGGCAAGTGAAAATCATTTGCCTATTAATAGTTTCATCTACATTGAGTCATGTTTGATATCAAACAGTAGCAGATAAACATTAAATATTATCATCATCATCTATCATCGAACAATCTCTTTTGTAATATTATAATATATAACAATAATAATATATGAATAATGATGGTAGCTGTGCTTTAAAACTACATTAAAAAATGTTTTTGCTAATTAAATTGTATTTTTTGATTAAGGGAACCAACCGTGCAGATGCTGTATGCCATGTTAACAAGAGTCAGAGGGAATGATAAAGTATAGCCATACTTATATTATAGCCATAATTGACCGCCCCCTGGTCGAATGGTTAGCGCAGACGCCTAACGTGTCATGACGCAATGAGGCTCGGGTTCGATGCCCGGCAGGCATTTATGTGATGCGTCTGTGTTTCTGAGTTTGGTCATTTATTAAATATACTCGCAATATTTATAATATGTATTTCTATATATTTGTATCGTTTTCTAACACAAGCAAATAATTTGCTTACTCAGGGGTTAGATCAATGTGTGTAATTACACACTGACTGTCTGTATTATTATTATTATTATACTTAGACCAGGATGAGAGTTACAAAACAAAGTTGACAGTAGGAGGGCCAGGTCTCTCTTACGTAGGAAGTGTGGCTATAATGGCTTATAATGGATACCATTACGATCTACAATTATATTAACTATATTTAAAGCAAAGAAACAGCATATTTATAAGAGGCATATAAAAAAGTACGATATAATAATAACGTTTAATTTTAATAAGCCAAAATATTTTTATTATATAACAAGTTAACAATTGTATTAAACTTTATTTAATTAATAATGTAAATGCTTCTTATTATTATTAGTTACCAAATTTTACAGAGTATGCCCTGTTTTAAAAATATAGAACAGGACTATTTTCAGATAAAATCTTTGCCAGGTGTTAAATGAATACTTACCATTTATCATATTGTCCTCTTTGTAAGCACTATCAAAAGCTTTCCTTATTTCAATACAGTTCCAATAGCGATCATTAATCAGTCCATTTATATAGCAAACTTGGTAATTAACAGAAATATCAATATTCGACAAACCGAATACTTGTTCTGTGCAAAGTCAAATTTCAAGATGCTTGAGATACTAAAGCTTTGATATTCTGTCACGTGTTTGATTTCAGTGTATTGCAACTGTTTTATACCGGAAAATTGCTTCATTAAATTGTAAAAGCATTTGGTGTTATTTGGTAAAAGCCATTTCATTTGATAAAATTAGTGTTTGAAATGCTCATATGATTATATAAATGTGAATGTAATAAATATAATTCTATTTATTATTTTAATTAAAAGCTCTATCCGAGCAATTTTAGCCAAAAATGAAACGTAAAGTTGTTTAGAATATCCTCTAGACAACATTAATTCAGTATATTTTATTATTTTGCACATATGCTTGATGATATTCTCTGGCGTAAATTTTTAATTGGAACTATTTTCTTAACTACGTTTTTAGGCCATGCAACTGGCTTGTTCTAAGCATGTACATGTACAGTACATTCATGTCCCAAACAGCAATGTACTGTATTTTTCATGTTTATACATTTAAAAAAATGGCCAATAAATAAAAATTATGGAACATTCAGCTTATACATATCAGTTGTCATACCATTGTTCGATGCAAGTTGTATTTTTAATCTGTGGACAGAATGCAGACTGGGTAAGGGGGTAAAAAAAATATTTTATAATCGGATACTATGATCCCAATAGCACCACTCTTGATATACATACTAACTTAATAAAATACTAAAGGAAATGCTAATTAATATCATCTAGGCTTTCTAACAACTCCAATTACAAAAGTTTTAATTATAATTTCTTAAGGATATTAAAATATCATTACCTTTGTTCTCCAACCTTGGATTTCATACATCGGATCTCAAACAAATGATATTTTCGTAGAAATTCTTTGTCGATTATCGCCTTTTGTTTGCTTCAACCTCTAGAATTGGAAAAAGTCTTTTGAAAACATTCTCGACGTTCTTCTCTAGGTATTATACGAGATGCTCGATGCCGTCTAGGTGTAGATACTAAACGCAAATTATATTCGACATACGACCTATAAAATCATTTTGAATTTCGTATATTTTATCTTTTAAAAGGTAATTCTTGATGGAACTGCAGTTTTAATTACGATTAAGAACACAATTTTTACTTGTACAAAGTTCCACTATATTCAAATATGCGAAACATTTTTATTTGCGACCGGTTATATCATCATCAGGCGACTACAATTAATTAGAATGCCGGTGGATGGGCTCGGAAGTATTAATATCTACCTACATAACATAAAAATATATAAACGTTACAATGTCTCTAAGATTCAAATTAATGTAAATATACAAATATAATTATATCAAAAGAATAAATAAATAAATTAATTTCTAGTTGTTTAAATAAAATTAAATGTCATTAAAATACAATAATAAGGGTGAATTGGACAGGTGGTCTTGTTCGTTTAGAAGTATTTCTGGTTTATCCTTATGCTTATTCACTTCAAGTGCTTCTAGGGAATTTAATTTTCTGCCTGTATTGCATACATGTAATATTTTAAAATTCTTATCTAAATCAAAGTTATGGTCTCTTCTAATAAATGATTTGCAAATTTTCAGTTAGTCTTTTTATTTTTCCAACAAGAGATATGTTCCTTTATTCGGGTTTCAAATTTTCTTCCGGTTTGACCAATATAGACGGCCTGACATGTATTACAATTTAGTTTATATCTTCCGGATTGGTATACGACTGGAATCTTTTCTTTATTATTAGTCAATAAACCTTTAAGTGATCTGGTGGTATAAAAAACTCTATGTCTATCTGTATTATCCAAAATGTTTTTCCAGCTTATTTAAATTTATAAAGATATAGAATGAAATATATGTTTATAGCTATTTTCAAACATTAATTTCGGTAGTGGCATCTTTTCAATGTTTATTTATACTGAAAAGTTAGAAACATTAGCTAAGATTTTCGAAAGAAACCTAATAGATGTCACCACCATCCCGATAAAGACGATCATATATAGAATGCTTAATTCACCGAGATGGACAGCGATACGTTAGCTCAGTTGGTAGAGCGACGGGACTGGTTCCCAGTAGTCGCGGATTCGAATCCCTGATACCTGAACCGATACGGTTTATTTTTCATTCTATACTTATTTTTTTAATTTCTTTCTGATTTTTTCTTAAGATGGTTTATATTTTTACAGAAAATCACATTTTAGGACAAAAAATCTTGTCTTATACAGGGCCATCGGATAATAATGTTCGATTGTCCTAATCCGATTTTATATATCTGTTAATAATGTAATATGATCTAGAACAATCGACTTTGCTCCCTCTATCGAGGCAGCATCTTTAGCCGTCAAATATATTCAACAATACTATACTACTAAACTATACTATATAAACAACATTGCCCGTATATTTATTAAAAGCTTTTCTTACTGTTTTAATAGTGATCATTTATTGGTATATTATTATTACGACTTTTGTTATTTAATATTTTTCATGTTTGCCGAACTAAAAGCACAGCAAAATTTCTATTCAACGGAATTAAACTGCTTGAAACTTTAAATTGCGTGCACATATTCCTGTTAAACAGAGTGAAAGTAGTAGTCCAGTGAACATTACTGAAAATATATAAAATACTCAGTTTTATATATGGATAATAAACAAACTTATTGTTTGTGAATAAAAAGGAAAAAGCAAAAGTTCGTACATATTATGGAAAAAATAAAATACTCTGAACCTATTCAGTGAACTTTTACTTAAAAGAGCTTACTGCTCTCGACCCTTGAATAAACTTATTTTTCTCTTTCACGTACTGAAATCAAAATACCTATCGTAGATATGTGTACCATCAATACATATGAAAATATACATATACATATTACTTATAATATTGTGTTTTGTATAACATCATACTTTTAAAATTAACAAGAGACGAATACGGCAGCAAAAGTTTTAACCAACTTGTTTTATAGAAATATTTGTTATTTTTTTGTTAATTATGTCTTTGGACAAAAAAAATCCAGAGAAGTTCTTTATAAAAATATATCATACTTCTTAGAATTTTATAATTTTAAGTTTAAACAGTATTGTTATGTCTCGGTCCGTATTTGGATTGAAAGGTATGTCTAGGACATAGAACAGGCACCTATGTAAGAATTTATATATGATTATCGTTTGAATTGTTATAAATTATTAAGAAAAAACCTATTGTTTGAAAATATCTTTAAACATGTTTAGCCATGTTAAGCTTATTTAAATTTATATAAATAAAGAATGAAAAATAAACCGATACGGGCAGGGATTCGAACCCGCGACTACTGGGAAACCGTCCCGTCGCTCTACCAACTGAGCTACCGTATCGCTGTCCGTCTCGGTGAATTAAGCATTCTATATGTAATCGTCTTTATCGGGACGGTGGTGACATCTATTAGGTTTTCTTTCGAAAATCCTAACCAATGTTTCTAACTTTGCAGTATAGATAAACATTGAAAAGATGCCACTACCGAAATTAATGTTTGAAAATATCATTAAACATGTTTAGCCATGTTAAGCTTATTTAAATTTATAGAAATAAACCACCGTCCCGATAAAGACGATTACATATAGAATGCTTAATTCACCGAGACGGATAGGATATATTACGTATAACAAGAGTACGAATATGATATTGATAATAAAATCGAAATTCGTGTTTGAGAATAGAACTTCACATTTACATACCGTGATTTCAAAATGTTGTAATAAGAATATCCCCATTGATTAAAATCTAATAACAAAAGAATTGTTCATCATACTTTCATACTTTTTCTATGGGCACATAATATAAAGGAATATTAACGTTTTTCCTTTTAAAGCTATTGTTCATCTATTAACCACTTACCTCAGTCATATAATTTTAATTTTGATTTCTCAAGAATAAAACATACAAAACAGGCATTATATTTTTTTTTACATTAAGCTTACATTAAGCGTATTGACATTCTTTTGGTTTCGTAAACAGTTTGGTTAACTATTCCGAAATAATGGCAAATATAATTTTATTATTAAACATCTACATCAAATTTTTATAATCAATAAGTCAAATCTCGAACAATTAGAAAATCAGTTATAATAAAAATACCTTGCCTGTACTTTCGTAAATAAATACTTGTTCCCACCGAATGTAAATTCATTGAAGAGGCCACGAAAAAGAGGTTCCGAATGTAACAGTTTAACCTGACCGAGTTTATATATCGGCTAAGTAGTTAATACTGACACAATTCATAATTCAGTCGATTTTGTTCCTATAAATAGCAGTATAATATTACATACCAGAATATGGATAAGGAAAACCTTATCCATATTCTGGTATGTATTTTATAATTACAGGTAAATGGAATTAAATATAATACTTACACTTGATTAAAGAACAATTAATTACAGTTCGGTCGGTCAGTCGGTTTGACAGAATTCGTTAAGAATTTCGCCATCCGAAAACAGAGGTCAAATGGGGTTAAGATATGATGAGATGCCGAAAAATAACATATTTACCAGCAAAATACCTATATCATATTTATTTCAACATTTTCAGAGTGTATTGGTCAGATAAAATTAAAAGTACGACTATAATATTATTACTAATAATAACTAACACAATCAGATCTTATACTATATTACAATTTACCAATAACAATTCAAAAATGTTTGTATAGTTTAACTACATACTTCTTGCTTACTTGCGGCAATTACATTAAGTCTCTTTATTACTATTTATTATTACATAATTTTAAGATGCCTACATTTAAGCTCTTTTGTTATGCATGTTTAATATTTTAATATTTTATTACATTACTTATTATTATGATTGAACCCGTTCCCTTATCAAATGAAACAAATGATGACGGCAGATAAAAAAAAAGATTAACGTTGTCCCTAGAGAATATATTTAATTCACAACCTTATCAACGCCAGTGTTGAGGAATTCAAATGAGACCAACTTTGAGCCGAACAAAATAAAAATAATAATATTGTAAGAAAAAAAAAATATTTGGAGTCTGAAGTCGAAATACTATGAAAAAAATATAACAGAAAACAAAACATACGTTTTCATAATACTTGCTAGAACAACAATGACAGATTTCAAAACAATTTTGAAAAACCTTTTCAATAATTAGAAGTGGAATCTCCGAAGATATTTTTCCATATTTTTTATAATAAAGGAATGCATGAAGATATGTAGATTAATTCCCATTGAGGTTTGAGTAAATGAGGCAGGACATTTTCATGCTATATTTATTTGAAATCATACGGCTCAGTTATAATTACATTACCCAGATCTTCATAGTTAGTGCACTTTAAAAACCTACTCGTTTAAAAGAATAAAAAAAAAGTAAACTTTTTGTTTTTTTTTATTTACTACTTGCTTAAGGTTTTTTACGCAACATTAAAAAAAGCATCAAACTTAAAAGCCGTATTTAAATGTTGTAATTTTGAAAAAAACGGTTCTATTTCTGTTTCATAAAATAAAAGAAACCATTATTTATTATCTGTTTGACTTAGACGATGTAGAGTCAGAGAATGAGTATTTCCTTGTTTTGTTTAAAAGAATTCGTTTATTGTTTTAGTATGTTTTAAAACCATTGAAAACATTTGCTACTTGAAGTCTGAAAGCACGAAATTTAAATGTAAATAATTTTTGAATAATCACAGTCATTATTATATGATGATTGGACGACCATTTTAAATAGCATTATAATAACTACTAATTATCCAGTTATTTAAATACCTATATCGATAGTCAATAATATTACATATTTTAAATTAAACGGTAAATATAGGTTTTAAAATAATTTATATTTTCGTAAATATTCGTAAATTGTATTTTCGTATAAAAATAATTGTGTTTAACACAACAACTTCAACAACCATTTTAAGCATAAGTAATAACAGATGTTTATTTAAAAAGAAAATGTATTATTTTTCTGTTATACAACAAATATTCAGTTAATAGTGTTATATCTATTACCTAACATGTTATGGTATACATTTAAAGCAAAACACTAAATTATATAAATACTTTCCAATTTTCTTTCGTAATTGGAAAAAAATACTATAAAGATATTATAATCTAATCATGATTATTTTTTTTATTATCCTATGAGACTTGTGCCTTTTATTATTAAAAGGCACAAGTGCTTAGATTATAATATCTTTATAGTATTTTTTGTCCAATTATGGAAGAAAATTGGAAAGTAAATCTCGCAGATTTCTACATTGAAAACATATTTCGTAAGAACGATACAACGTAGGCTTTACAATTATATAATATTGTTCTAAAAGTTCAAACAACAAAGAAGTTAGTAATGGTTGGAATATTACATTCACTAACGCCTTAAAATAAATGGGGCGGTAAGTTTTTATATCCGGAGTTATTATTGGAAATTTTACATTTTGTATTCACATTGATATTTATAGAGAATGAATAACAATGGTCTCGAAAGGTGTAGTGCATCAAATAACGTAATTATATAGGTGATACTTAGAATGACTTTATTTTGATGTTTCCTAAAAAAATTGTATCGAAAAAATCGAAAGGAGAACTGCTCGTGGGCTTTTGTTTAAATCAACAAATATGACCTTTACAAAACAAACATCTGTAAAGCTCATTAGAAACTCGTTTATACATTCGTAGATTTCCTTTCAGAAAAGTTCAGAAGGGTTATAATTAACTAAGTTACATATAAATTAACACCCAGAAGAGTCCTTGAAGACAAGGAAGGTTTTGTTATGCATATTTTGACTATAAAATTCAATGTCGTGACCTTTAGAGTCCTTTTCTGTTGGAAGCACTTCCGAATTGAATATCTTATTAGCCTTCGGGCTAATAATTTAATATGGAATAATTATAATTCCTATTGCCGGCACTTCCCGGGCAGTTTCAAAGTTTTGTTGGAACAATATTTCTATTTGTCCTGATTCAACCCTCGGAGTCGACATAGGCTAATGTTATTGCTTGCGAGGCCTTTTTTCTCCATAAGGAGGTTTTTTTGTATACCCAAGAAGATACGGGTAAATTTATAATTGGTTCGCGGGGGTAGACGTGAATCTTCGGAGCGTCGTCCTGTTGGTCCTATATCCTGCTTCCTGACTAGATGAGTTTATGAAGCTCGTCTTTATTGTAATCCCGATATTATGGTGATGTACAAAATTCATTTATACCATTAATCAACACTTCCATTTTTGAAAGTTTTGTAAAGAACAAGTGTTTGACTGTGATTCTCCAGTACTGACACGCAGGAGGATCATGCATATGTCTTCGCTTATTATTTGTCAGTGGCGCCTAGGATTACTATTTTAGTAATTAATATATATGTCGCCGCGATGATTTAATAAAATAAATTAAGGGACAAACTTGACTTAATCTAGTATGTAAGTTAATTATTTATAATAATTGTAATCGCTTCATCTACGGATGTTTAAAGAATTAATCTTCAAAACAATATTACTTTAAATCTTGATAATTAAATATCGACATGACTTAGTTGTTGTATTTTGCTATGTTATTTTACGGATGAAGTTAAATAATTACCGTTGTGAGATTTTACTATAGTCAAAATTAATTATGTTTTGTTAAGAAGGCCTTCGCTTAGTATTACATTTTATTACATGTAAATAACTATAAAATGATTGTAAATGGATGACATTTTGATTCAGAAGTTGGTTAGTTTACAAACTTTACTTTATTAATTTCCTTACTTTATTAAGTTTTAGCTATCAATTAATTAATCTAAGATTTTCGTAAATCGTCATTATTATGGCAATAAATTATGCAATATCAATTGTAAGAGAAATTAATTTATTTAATTAGAAATATGTTAAATAGTTTTTCAGGCGACGAGCGTTGCCCGGTATTGTGATATTGTCCGACCGTAAGGGTTGATGGTGACGCTCGGCGCGAGACCTAACTCACTTTAGGTAGAGCAGCCGTTTGAAAAGGTCGTAAGCAATTATTCATTATTTTTATTAATAATAATTGTCATTTTTGTTCTTATAATTATTTCTACTTTTATTTTAGTTCTATTTTACTTTGTAGTTGATTTGTTGGGTGTTTCATCAAGTGCATTAAAAATAGCTTTAGTTTGTCTTTCCCTAGTTTCATTTTATAGTGTGTCGATTCTTTAAACTTAAGGAACTTAGCTATGGATAAAAACTCAGACATCAGAGTCAACGACACTAATGGTGTCGATGGCTCTGATCTTTTTAAAAATATAGGAAGTGATTTAAATCCGTTATATATAATTTAATATTTAATGTGTTATCTCAAGTAACCCACCGCTGAGTCTAGCTGGCATTCTTTTAAACATTATTATGGCATTATTTTGTATACCTACATCAAAATTAATGTTACTGTTTTTTTTTTTTATAAACCAATAAAATTTAATTTAAACCACAACCCACTATTTTTTTTTATTTTTTTGTAACAATATATTTTTTTGATTGATCTACATATTATTTTGAAACGAGAGTTCAAGAATAATTTTGAAAAGAGTAAAATGAAAGTTAAAAAATTCTTGATGTCTGCGGTTGCCAGATATGCCTTTACTTTTTAAGTTCTAAAAAAGTTATGCAACAAGAAGCAAAAACATTATATTTAGTTTTAGTTTTTCTTTTAGTTATATGTTCTGTGACTGTTTTTGCTTTATATACTTAGTTATTTAGTACAGCTTGATTTTCAAAATAGTTCTAATATTGGTACGAATCTTAATAAAACTTATACTGTAATTAGTAAAAAAAATGTGTAATGTTATTTTTTATCTTGCAAATTGTAAATTGGAATTATTAACTAAAACATTAAATCACCACGTGTTTTATATTTCATATTCGTAAATATGTTATATTAGAGTTATAATTAGTCAAGTCAAAACTGTACTCATGTGACGATTTAGACAACAAACAAGTTGCTTTTTTTCATAAATGTAATGTGAATATAGGAGGAAACGTATTAATATATAAGAAAAATGTTTAAATAATGATAAATGTGTACATAAGCGACCTTGTGTGCTGATCGCATTATTTTTCTTATATAAATACCGATATCAAATTATCTTGCAAATAACAAAAGAGAATGTCTTTGTTATTATATTATATTCTGTTATAATATTATAAAAAAAAAATGCTTAATATAAAATTCATAAACTTTCATAAAATTTTGTACACGTTACGAAGATTGAATAAATAATAAGGCAAGAAAGCCTTTTCGCACGTTGCTTAAGTCAGATCTTTAATTTTAATCAAAGTTGTTCTGTAAATCGCGAATTTAATATAAAATATGTGATTGTTTTTATTTTTATGGAACAGAACATGGGTTTTTTGGATATTTGTATAAAAAGTGCGGAATGAAGTTTTTTTAAAAATCTGGATATAGCAAAAAAAAAGATTTTGTTTAATAGTTATAATAATAGCCAAATCCAGTGCATATCTGAGATTCTTTTTTAAGGGTTTTCATAACAAAAATATGTCATAGTTACGTTTCACTGAATACTGATTTCACCAAATTGATCATACGTATTTTTCATGTAATATAGAATTAATATTGCCGTAACTGATTTCAATAAAGCCTTGCTATTTGCAAGTAATAAAGTGAATTTTTATTGAAAATGCCTCTACAAAAGCAGCACCGACTATCATATTTGATAATAATTTATATATAGCGTACCTATTTTTTTGTTATTACTATTGAAATAAAGTAACTATAAAACATTCAATTTATCAAGTTATTTAAATAATCAAAGTAAGTGATGTAATTATAGTCTCGAAAGCATCTTATCTATGATATTGCAAATCTTGCAAGATGATATCTCTCAATCAATAGCTTCATCTACTGGGATTCCAAGGAGCGTGTTTGATGTCAAATAAAACCCCTAGTTAGAAATAAACAATAAATATTACTATTAGTTTGTAACATATATACAAATGACCCGTATGCTATATTTTTTAGAGGCTTGGTTTAATTTATAACTTAAAGGACGAGAAAAAATATTGAAAAGTACTTAAATTCCTAAACATATCAAACGCTTTTCTTACTACTAGAGAGTTCCAATAGCCATCGTTTATCAGTCCATTTGTAAGTAATTAGTAATACGCAAGAATATCTCTAATATTCGATAGCCTGAATGTTGGTTCCCTGCAAAGTCAAACTTCCGTTCGAGAAACTAACGCTTTGAAATTCTGTCATTCGTTTAAGCATTTGAGTGTATAGCAACTACTCCATACCAGAAACTGGCCCCAATAATTTGTCAAATAATTCCGTGTAATTATGTACAATCTCTTCCATTTGATATATGATGTTATTTATATTAAAAGTGTAAGAAAAGTTTATATAGTTATATTAATCTTAATCCATTAGCGAAACATTAATACATCTTTCAAGTATTTCTTAAATGAAAAGATAAATGTAATATAGACCGATGTAGTGTATTTGAATGTTATTTCAGTTTTTTTTATTAGTACTTAAATTGGAACTATTTTCTTTACTATGTTTTTTGGTCATGGACTTGAATTGTTCCGAACACGATATTTTTTAATTTTATACATTTTAAGAAATTGTATAAAAGTAATGATTAAAGTTATCAATTTAATAGTAATATTGATATATATTCTATGTATTTGTATAGTTTTCTAAAGCCCTTAACACAAGCACATAGTTTGCTTACCTAGTAGTTAGAGCAATGTGTGTAACTTCTGTATTATTATTATTATACTGATTAGAACTAAAAGGATGTGTTCTTAATACTTTTATTTGGTTTCTAATTTTGGTTTCAGTCTATGATAGGAAAATAGCGATTATTTATAAAAAAATAAAGTTTATTCTACTTCTATGTTGGACCTTGGAACATTATCTACTTTCATATGTAATAAATTAAAATAATACTTACCTTCAATGTATTTATAAATATTTATTTCGTGCATTCAACTGCAATATATTTATGATAAGAAATTCCAAATGGTTATTATATTTGTTTCCACTTTTAAGACTATATAACAGCAAAGATAAAAATACTATAAAACATTTTATGATTTACACGTGACGCGGAGGACAAGAATGTTAATACAGGTGGAAAACTGTTGTTCCAGGGAATGTAGGATTGTTCCATATATTGTACAGCTGTAATAGTTTCAATATAATTTGAGTAAATTTTATGAAATGAAGAATTATTAAATATACATATATAGCATATATTGTTACGCCCCAAATTTTATCAACATATTTTTATTTAGCAAATGAAACCCGACTAAGTATTTTACAAACTAAATCAAAATTTCTAAAATTTAAAACCAGAATTGAATTATAGAAAATATATTAACGATATCATGCGATATCTGAATAAAATTTAAATTTTTGAGATAGAAATAAATTATATCAATCACTGATATATTTTTTTATTACGATTTTACGATTATCACAAAATTATGTACATTATAAATTTTATGACGCTAAATGAATTAACGTTTAATTCGTGGCATTGTTAATAGAAATGTAAATTTAATTACCGTGAAATTCAATGTTAGCCGAGATCATTACAATGTTATGTAGAATAAATGCCAATTAAGGATAAGAGACAAATGTTAACTCTTAAGAGAGACACTAAACTTTTGCAGCTAATAAAAATAAATAAAAAAAATAGGCCTTTATTGCCGTTTTACAATTTTCTTTAATTATTATTATGATTTTTACTAGCGATTTTGTGTCGCTCAGTTTTATATATATATATATATATATATATATATATATATATATATATATATATATATATATATATATATATATATATATATATATATATATATATGTTTGTGTATGGATGTATATATATGTATGTGTATGTATATAAAAGTAAAAATATATATACATATATAAGTATAGTACATATTTTATACTATTAACAAGAAAATCGAAATCAATCAACAGCTTGTCTTTCGACAAAGGCCTCCTCTAAAGTCTTCCATTCCTTTTCGTTTCTCGCTATCCGCTTTCAAGATATAATTTCCGTTATCACTAATCCCTTCTCCATATTTTCTTTTCTAACTATGAAAGAATTAAATATTGAATGAATATTATTATTATTGAATTTAATATGAAAGAATTAAATAATGAAAAAATTAAATTTCTAATTAAGAAATATGTTTTAGTAAAAAATACCAGTATCATTGCTTCATATTCATACGCGTTATTATTTAATTAGTCTGTTTAGTTCGGGATTATATTTAGACAGTACCGGTTCAGATTTTAAACGTTTTTAAACTTTATTTTTACCCACCTAAAAAATGTTTTTTTAAAGCAAATTTGATTTATGAAAGTAACCAATGAAACTTCTCAAAACAGATATTATTGGGTTCCATAAAATTTAATTTCTCCACTTGATATGGCATAACCCTATCCTCGTGGATAACCAAGTATCCAACTTGGTTTTAAAAACGAACGTCTATCGCAACCCGATGCTAAACTTACAAATTTAAAATTAAATATAAATATTTTAAGATCTATGGAGTAGTTTTAGCATAACAAAATAAAATATAGTTGCAGAAGTAATAAAATAATATCGTGAATTCAAATCTTTACCTATTTAATAAATGTAAACATATCTAAATCTACCCCTTATAGCGTCAAAGCATTGGCAAAATATTTCCATACGGTCCTCAAGGCCATTTAGATCTGACCCTACCAAATTTATGGAGCGTAATATTTACAGAGTCATATTTATTTAAGTCTATCTATAAGATATTCTAGAATTTTAATCTCTCTGAAAGGAGACAAGTCTACATTTTAATCTGTATAAATTAAAATTATACTTCATCTATACATATTGTGTAAATATATATCCATATACTATAAGGAACTACTTACTATTTACTATCTTAAACAAAAGGATCATTACGATTTGAAAATAGTTTTATGATGTTAAGTGCTACTTTAAAAATATATATATATATAAATATCTAACATTATTCCTTTTCTTTTTGTTTAATATCGGGTTTTATATTTTAATCATTTACAACTGAATATACTCTTTTTTTTAAGACATCGTTCTTTAAATAACCTACATACATTTTGTAAACCGAATATTACCCCTTCATTGAGAGTGTTCACTTCTATGTCATATATAAAGACATTAAAGCCTAAATCGTAATCTAAAATACTAACATTACTTTTATATTGCAAGTCTCAAAGTCTTAACTACCGCGTCAGTTATATCTATACTTATATTGTCAAAAACATAATATTTCGAATCCATATGCTTTAATACGTATATCTGAATAATCTCCTGGTCGTGTGTGTGTGATGTAGATGTATGTTATTATTTTCAGTTTGATATCGTAGCAATGTAATGCCTATATAGATAAAATTTCCACTTGAATAGGATACTATAGAATTAACTATAAGTCTATTCTACGTCTGGATAATTGTAGTTTCCACAGATTACGCGAAAAGCGACCTACACGCGGGCGGAGCCGCGGCCTACAGCTAGTAACTTAATAAAAGCAAAGAAAAAAAAATCGCGTCTCTAACCTACAACTGGGTCTTAAAAGCTTTGAAAGTTGGCATACGTAGTAACAATAATATTATAAATCACATGGTCACTTAATTATGCAAAACTTTTTTAGGGCTATTTTCTTATAATAAAGTTTATCTGTCACCTTGTCGTTGTATTCAGGTCCATCGTTGTATAGTGCTGCTTGCTTGCACTGCCATCCCGCGATCAGGAAGAAAGTACTTGGTTGACCGCTTCTTCCAGTAGCTGTAGGTGATGTTGATATGTTGATTTTCATAACACAGCAACGAATTCCCTTCCAGATTAGCAGTCAAGTAGTAGTTTAGAGTTTTCCATCTCCGACGTATGTCTTCACCAAAGACTCCAAGCGATGTAAACATGTATGGAGAGATATTGTATTAATAACACTGTAAAGTTTTGGTAAATATTCAGGCTCTTATTGTATTTCGCATATGATTGAACTTTAACAGTGAATATGATATATATGATGAATAGATTTTAATAGTAGTGCTATTAACTTCAAGCTACAAAGTTATTAATATTCTATATTGAGCATGCTGCCGAATAACCAGCTAGATAATTAGCCTGCTAAGCAGATGGCAAAACGTGGGTATTAAGAAAAAAAAAAAAAAACTTACGTACTTGCAATATCATTTTAAATCTACGACTCCTTGTTGCTTGAGGTTACTACAGCAGCACTCGGAGAAGGCCCAAATACTAACTTTAACGTCGTCTCTTATTTTCGTGGCTTTTCAACGGCAGTGGCTACACTCCATCTTCATCAGCATTCTTAGACGTAACTTTAACGTCGTCTCTTATTTTCGTGGCTTTTCAACGGCAGTGGCAGCACATCATCTTCATCAGCATTCTTGGACAGGATATCTTGCGAACGGTGTATATCGACACGTGGCGCGTAATACTACAGCGGTGGAACACTTCTGACTTGTTAAGACTTGTTTTAGTAATACACAGTACTTGCACTTCAATGTTTAATATCCAACCATTTGTAATAGAATGGGCGAGAGCAGCCCTTACAACTCGTTTTATAATATTTTAACACTATAATATTTAGGCGAGGGTAATTTACAATTTCATAACCAACTTACAGATGATATTATTTATAACCTTATAATAAGTTCTAATAATTAATAAAAGATTAAACATTATGTTAAAATATTCTATCCTTCTAATTCTTAAAACATTTAACAGTAAATATTAAATAATATTCCATAATTAATTATGTAGGTGGCGCTACTGTTGAAACTTATGAACTAAAACATGTAAATTCCAATGTATTTACCATTTAAATTATTATAAATAAATATGACTAACAGTACATAATTGCACCCATAATGCTACTATTTCCTTTTAAAAATTGCTTTAAAGGTCACGAATATGTAATTATATAAAATGTTATTTTAGGTCATGATACATACTAGTTATAATTTAAGATTATTTGTAATAAAGAATATTTTAAATTATTACCTACATATTCTTAGGATTTCATAATATATATATTTTTTTTATAATATTCATCCACATGTTTTTGGTTTGAACATTCACGTGTTTCAATTTCATACAAGTGCGAATTATATATGTGCTAATAAATTATATTCACTAGTGATTTAAATGAAATATTGTGTTGATTATTATTATTTACTTTTTAAAAATAAATATTAGTGAAAAAAATTGTGCTTATATACTTTTTCAAGTGCTCTATTATAATTGAAGTTAACTATTGGTATGTATTATTTATTGATATAAATTAAAATATCATTATTTAATATAATAATTAATACTAAATATCATGAAATTATTAACGTTGAATATTTGTTATTGGTTATTTAATATTTACAAAATAAAGAAATAAATTTAATAAAACATTTGTGATACAAATTAAAATTCAACATCATATTAAAATATTAAAATTAAATTAATTTTTAATATTTATTATTAAATTGAATAAATAATAGGTAAATACTTTAAAAAATAAATGAACAAATTTAATGAAAGCTTTTTGATAAACATGAAAAGTGAATATTAGATAAAGATAATAATAAAAATATTTAAAAAATGAATAAACTTAAATTTTATTTTTTAATTTATTATTAAATTTATTTATTTACTTTAAGAATATTAAATAATCAATAATTAACATTTAAAATTTAGAATCTCAAAATATTTAGTACAAATTATGTCCTATCCATTTATTTATTTAATTTTTCAAATTTAAACTAAAATTTATTGACTGTTTTGACTATCCTTTTCCAGTCCTTTTATTATTTCAATGTAATTAATTACTTGCATGCAATTAAAAAAACAATTTTTTAATGACGCAAAAGAAGTATAACTTCTTACGCGCGTACATAAGTACACGCACAGTTTTTTTTTTATATTAAATGTAGATGCTTTAATTTTATTCCTATTATATACATAGACTAGTTTTGCTACCGAGAAGACATTGAATATTTTCGGTTTGTGAAATTTATATTTCTTGGCAAAATAGAGTTATATTTATTTATCACTACGAAAAATTACAATAATTAAACGATTAACGATTTACAAAACAAATTACTTAGAAATTAAAGCTTTGCTGGTGAACTTAATACTTACTAAAATTGATCATAAAATCATAAATACATTATTTATATTTCTTAGCTATTCTACAGCGCCCTACAATGATAAAGCAATCTACTCTATGTATAAACGCCACTTTGTGTTTACTAACTAATACAATACTACTTTTTGTTAAACCCTGTTTTATTTTCGTTGTACTTTAAATTAATCGAATGTGTAGCTTTGCGGTGAGTACCAATTTGGTAATATTTGACAAGCAGTTATAAACATAGCTCTCATAGATAGATCTTTCAGTTATACTTAATTACATACAACCTTATTGCAAATATTGAATTGATACAATGCCGTTATTGTTGGAAAAATAAAATAAAACAATATCACATAATGACTTTGCAATAATTTTACTAATAATAATTTCATATTAATAATAATTTGATTTCATAATAATAAATTTAAATAATAATATTCATATTTAATTACGGTTAATATAATCTCTAAAATTATATAAGTTTATATTTCTTTTATATTATCAACGCATTTTATGTTTAATTGATATTTAATTTAGTATTCTCTACAGATGTAGAACATCGACATGTTGAAGTAATAATGCAGTAAAGGAAATATTTTCATGTAGGAAAGTTTTGTTAATGATAAGATAGACAGATAAGAAGTTCCTGCATTGATTACTTTTATGATTGTATTAAATTTAACATTTCTTCTTATGTCAGATCAGAAGTTAAAAGTCATTATCGCATGCATTCATTTGAAGATGTTGTATGATTTATTTTAATTATCTACAAATTAACTAAATTAAAATAATATCGATCTGTTGTAAATAATTTGTTCTCAAGAATCTGATTTAATGTTTATAACTTGAGAATAATGTCATGATGTCTTGTAAACTTTCTAAAACAATTCATAATTGGTTAAATAAAAATTAATCAAACATACTAATTGTTTGTAAAGATAAATATTTTGATATTTTTTATAATTGCTAATCTACTTTATGACGAATACGAATGATAACATGAAACTAAATGAAATAAATGTCATATTTATAATGCTACTAAAGGTTTTTTTTCAGGAAATTTTAACTTCCATTATCTTAGTGAACTCTTAATGATATGCAGATTGTTCTTCAGAGAATCCTTATATTATATTAACATGTGAAATATCTGTAATTTCATTCCTTGATTTTTATTACAAATTATATAAATAATGAAACATCTTTACTTTACTCTTTACTTCTTTAAAGGTTATTAAAAATTATTCTTATTGATATAAAAAAACCCATATATTATTAATTTGATACTGAATTCAATTTCCATTCAGCAATTTTAAATTTATTGAAGTAACAAATACTGGAGGCAAAATATTAAAATAAACAGTTTAAGCGATTAATATTCATAGTTTAAATCGGTAAAATTTCAATATCTTAATTTAATTTATTAAAATCTTAATTAAATTAAAAACAAGATATTTATAATAATAATTTTCATAAAAGAAATATTTCAAAGTGGATATTTAGCATTTGTCCAATAAATTTACATAGACCTCTCATCCTTTGTTTTTTCAAAACCCTCAAACAATAAACCTCCAAGTTGAATAAATACGTCTAAACGTATAATAGAGATACTTGCGTCGTCACGATAAGGTATTAGAAATTATATGGGAAGCGGTTAGTCTTTCAGTAGCAAGAACGCCGATTATAACAACCACCAAACGATCTGTAGAATTCGTAAAAGAAGGCTCCTCAGGATTGGACTCTCATGATGAACACGTATAAAATACATTACTAAATCCCTGGGATGTTGGTGTTTCGTCATCCAGACCGGACTTATTCCTGTATTCTAAACATCTGAGGCGCGTGATACTTGTGGAGTTTACTGTTCCCTGGTAAACAAACATCCCTAGGGATCACACATTTAAACTTAAAAAGTATTACGAACTGACCAGGAATAAATTTTTCTGTACGCGGTAGAAGTGGGAGCGGGAGGTATGATAGCAAAATCTGTCTATAACCTACTTAAAAACCTTGGCCTTTCTGTAACAAGCACCGGTTCATTTCTAGAACATATTTCAAAGACGGCATTAGTAGGTTCTTTCCAAATTTGGTTAGATAGGGAGAGAAGTGTGGATGGTGGAGGCAAGCGTGTTGCACATAGTAAAGGGGCCCCTTAAACCTACTGCTGGGTCGCAAGTCCCAGGCATTGTTTGCACTTCTCTCCTTGCGACGCGATGGGTCCGGCACCCGCACGGTGAATCCATGGAATACTAAGATGCTTCGTCGTCGTCTATATCTAGAAATAGTAATTAAGCGTAAAGCTGAACTTAGTAAAAATAATAGCAAAGAAGGAACTAGTAAACACGTGAAGGCGTTATTATACCTAGTTGAAGTGTATAGGCTTAGGTAAAATTGTATGTAGGTTTAAATATATTAATAGAATGAATGATCGTCTGTTAAACTGCTTGGAAATTGAAACTAAAATTAACAATCTCAAAATGTCAAATATAAGTACAGCATTTTTTTAATAATTGTGATCCTTCAAATGAAATTATATGACCTTCAACTTTACAATGGAATGCCTATGTCCCTAAAAATGAAACTCATACAGAATGGCAAATACCTAATTTTTTTTTCGTTTGGATGACGTCAAGTTTTCTAAAACCTCATATCCTTTTGAACACTGAAATACTTTATCAGATTCACCGATATACTTCATTTTAAGTATTTCTGTGTATTTTTAAATTTGTGAAAATAATCTAAAAATATGTAGAAACCAACTTCAGGGACATTACTAACAGCATACATATTTTAAATTCACAAGAATACCTTTTGAATTGAGATACGCTCTGTCTGTGTGTTAGCTTCTGATATAATTAACATTTTTATTGTACAAAATAGCAATATATAATCTAGATGCTAGATATTCTTTACGAGATAATTTAAACCAAATTAATAAACCTGCTTACGGTCCCCGATCAGAATATTTTGAAAATCTTAAATACGTACAAGAGAATACTTATTTGATTAATTCTAGTGATATACATAGTAAAAATACAAGATAGAAACACAAGCCCGCGTTACGTTACTTGACTTAAAATAGTGAAGAAATGTTTTAATGGACAATGTACTCAATTTTATCAAATTTCAATAAGTAACTAAGGCAAGATTTTATGTACTAACGGATTCTATAATATTTCCAAATATTGTGTGACACACCTTGGTATAAAACGATCTGCAAACGCACCCAACTACACTGTTATTATATATTTTTGCGAAAGAAAAAAATGGTAAAGATAAACCTCTTGCCTATACTTATTGTATTCTTAATATATGTAAAGACAATTAGTCGATGACAGAGAAAGAATTGTTAGCTATCTTTTAACAGTTCAAACATTCAGACCATACCCTAATGGAAAGTTTAAAATAGAACAAAATCGTAACATAAAACTCCATTAATATCAAAATTATTATTTTACCTTATTTCTACTGAAATTTCAATGAACCATGGTATTACAATTCCTGACGACCTGATGTTACAAGAATGTTGAATATAATTTCTGCTCCACTTTATTGGAATAGTTTCAGTTTAGATGTCAAAAAATTATTTAAAAATGTAAAATGTATCAGATTAATTAATCTCTCCGTTGTTCTCGTAACGCTTCTAACTAAAACCATTTGAAAAATTATCCTTAGTTGTTATCGGCCCTTTGACTAAAGCTAAAATTTAAAAAAAATATTTAACTCTTTCAACGGATGCAGAATTTTTGATTCATTTCTTTTAGTTTAACTAAAATTAAACATTGGGGATATTCAAACTACTGACTAAAATATAAAAAATGAAAAACCTACTTTTATACCCCTTAAAACACACAAACTAATGGTACATTGAAGTCAGTATAGTTTATAAGAATATTTTAAACTATTCTATTTACTTTCGTGATCGGCACTCTTATTTTGCAACTTAACAATACTGCTCTAAAATCGTATTTTGATTATACATATATTATATCCGAATTCAATTTATAAAAAAATCAGTCACATTGTTATTATTTACTATGTTCATTATAATACTGTATGCGGTTTAGCAGAAACAATTCTCTGATTTTTTTAAAGTTATGTTCTGATTCCAAACAAACACAAATAGAAAAACCGTTTAATTTATTTAAAATACAAGGTTAAGTATATTTGACATGTTATTATCGACATCATAAGGCCGTATCACTGATTCAGTAAGGCCCTTAATAAAAAATAATACTAGAATAATAAATAAATAATACTGGAATAATAAATAAATAATACTGGAAATATATTTGCACATATACTTATTGACAAAATCTTTTTTCTTTGCATCTATTTATATTCCTTAAACCGTTTGACATGACTGACTGGCAGGGTATAGCCACATCTACTAGAAATTACTAAATTCTAGAAAGTCAATGTAAAGAACATATTTATTTTATAATAAAACTAGATTGTTTTTGCCCGTGGCTACGTCCTTGCTATTTCAATTACAAAAACAATCTTATTATATAGGACAGTCGTTTAGTTTAAAAAAGTCAACCCGACACTAAATTTAGTAATTGAATTGACCACGAAAAGGAAAAAGGAAAAGTGATTCACCAATTTTACTGAGACGAATCAGTCGAGCTTTTTTGCGTGATAAAACAGTCATTAAGCCATGCTATTTATCAGAATAGAAAATAATTTTCTGTGATCATCTCGGCAAAAAATGTCGTATAGAAATTTAAGTCAACGGGTTCCATGTTCCAGTTTCTTTTTTTATACATTGTAAAGAAACCATTCTTCTAATTAAATGCCAACGCTGTCTATCAAACACTTTGTGAACATTTATTGGGATAAAAAGCAATTAACTAGAATTATCGGGATAAAAAGCAATTAACTAGAATTATCGGGATAAAAATATCTTATGTGCTATTCCGTATTATACAATAACCATGCATCAAATTTAATCCAAAGCTGTACACCCGTTCTTGCGTCATACAAGTAAATTCAGATAATCCGAAAAATTACCATTAACGGAGAATTTACAAGTTGAGGGGACATTTCACCGCTTAGAACGGTTAAATAACAAATTCGAGTTTGTATGAAACTTTTACATTCACACGACGATTATTACATGAACCCGTGTATTTAATAAATATTAGTGGAAAAACTATATGTAAAATAATAACATTTGTTGAACAAAGCTACTACGCTGATTTTGAGATGATTGTATGAAATATTTAAAGGTAGCTTTTCTAGTCTGCTTTCTGTAATTTTATGAACGTTTTATTATTGACAATTATATGAATTTATTAGCCATAGGCCAAAATATTTGTATATTTTTTATGATTCTCTTCAAACAACAATTAGAATTCAAAACCCAAATTTAATATTTATTTTGCTTACAAACAGTGTACAATAGCACTTGGTAATACAAGCAAGGCATAAAAAAGGGGATTTATTGTGCTACATACTGAATAAAAAAGGTAGCATTAATATTATTATGTATGAGTATTATGTATTATGAATTGTTTTAGGGACTATTATGGTATGGATATGGTTTTAAGTTCCATGCCCGAGAAAAAAATAAAAAAATTCAGGTACCAAATGGTAAAAAAATCTGTTAATGTGTTTATTGGTTAGTAATATTGCATTTTACTTGTGCTTTTAATTGCCTCCTGCAGAGGACGACAAGTAAGAATGGAAATTAAAATTCCTTTACAAAACCTATAATCGATGTGTTGTTGTGTTACAAACCTAAAAAACTCATTTTACAAAAAAAAAATTACTTTACCTCTTTTACTTAAGTCTAAATAATTTATACCAGATATGCATATATTTTATAAAGTTATTATCTTAAAATATATTTTTCTATAGCCAATAATATTTTACAAAATTAACAACATCGCGAGTGATTGTTATTCAGGCCAAAGCCCCTTATATTGACAAAAAATACTGTGTGAATATTATCTCAACCAGACTATTTCCACTAAGTTACTCCCTAACTAACGGGTCACTGATTATATATACATAACATTACCATAATAGTAAAACATATATTATATGTTTTATTATTATGGAATTCCATAAAAAAACACTACATAGACTAATCAGTGTTTGTCATCTAGGGAAAATGAAAATAAACCATCCAAATTCTGAATTGCATTAAAAAACTTTGCAATATTGCACTATTTACACCAAGCTTTCAATAAAAACAAAAGACGGATTGGTAATCAGTGAAAAAGAAATTTTAAGGATATTGTGGTATACTTTTTATATAAGTAAAGGTTTAAGATACAATGGTTGAGATACATAACGAGTGACGTTAATTTTATTTTAAAGGGAAGTTGTTTCCGCAGTTGTCCATTCTAGTAAGTTCTGTTACTGAACTAACCACTCTGCATATTTGCAAACTATAGTTTCGAAAACCATTTGTAATGCCAATAAACCCTCAGTCCGGGACTTGAAGAAACTTTTAAGTGTTTGTCTGATATGACGTTGTCTGCACCACTTAGATTTAGATGTTTAATGCTATTAAGATTTTAAAAAAAGAATTTCATTGTAGTAATATTTTTAAAGTCTTAGTGAATTATAATTGTGTATTAAAATTTAGGTCAAGACATAGTTTTAATTTTTTCCCATATATTTAGTATTTTTTTATCTTTATTATTTTTTTGATTATGCCCATTACCTTTTGTGTAAAGACATGTTACAAATATTTTTAAAGTGAGCTACGAATGATTCTGCAAAAAATTATTAAATTGGTATTGAAATCATTTGAATAATTTATCTAGAACGTAACTCCATTTTTTTTTTGTCGCAACCAATTCTTTCTTTATATTTTATTCTTGTAATTGATATTTACTTTCACAAGCTAAGCTTAGTTACATTGCTTAAAAATCGTTGTTCTCAAACATGATTTACAACTAAAGGCGGTTAAAACATACATACTTGAGATTGTGTTTAAATTTTTATTTTCAATTTTACAAACAACAGGTCAGAAATTGTCTTCGCTGTGGGTCATAAATAATTTTCGAGATTTTTACAACAAAAGGAGAAGAATAAGAATATGTTTTTAATAAAACAGCTCGTGGCCGTATTACCTAACCTACATAATACTACCATTTAATAATGATAAATTGAAAGATCTTCGGTATATATTCGTTATATTCCTAATGAAGACCACAGAAACAATTATTGTAGTTATTATTTTGCTGCTATATTTTTTATAGGGATGAATCCATAATCCACAATTTTATTTAGCTATTCATTCTGATATCTTTATACCATCAATGCCGCGGGGACTTGAGGAAAAATTTAATTTATCTATAAAATTTATTTATAATACTTTAACAACATAATTATTCGTAATTGACCTAAAATGGAGTAGGTTAACATGACCAATGAGTAGAAGAGTTGAGGTTTATAATTTTGTTTTGCTATAAAGTAAGCATGAAAGCTTTTTATACTCAAACCACTAATTAAAAGTTTATACTTCTTCTCCGAGACGAAAAAAGAGAACATATAAGTTTTTGAGATAAAAGTGACGATCAAAATGGTACACCATTCGATAAATATTGTCGTCTTTAAGGTATCATTTTACTTGTAATCAATGCAACAGTGATTGCTATGACAGCGCTTTTAATACGACGCAGTAGTACTGACAGATACTAGCAGATACATTCCATATTTTCGTATCAAGCAGTTGTATATCAAATTAAGGTTAAAAAGTTGAGTATTAGATGCCACAATATCTTAAAATATTTAAAATATGTTTATTATTAACATACTCACTGTGAATTCCCTTCAAAATTTCGAAACCAAAATAATAAGAAATACCTATTTAAAGTTTTTTAAAACATCTTGTTCTTGTTCTTGACAGTGTTTTAATAGGTAGGTACTGCTTATGACTCCTGTTGTATGTATGACGTATGTTCGTGGTTGAGAGGAAAAAAATCTTTATAATATTTCATTTGGTCCTGGATTCCTAGTCTAACAATATTGATAAATCTTTTTGGTTCGTACAAACAAAATGGTTTCTCAAAAGTGATTCAAGTATATCGTTTATAGGAAGTAGTTGTAACTCTCTCTGCTTTGCGTTTCAGAAACCAACAAAGGAGCTGATTTATCAAACACGTCATTGGAGAGCAATGACGTCATCAGCAAAGTTATATTTTTTTAAACTCAACTTCAAACTACTTTGGTGTCACGGGTATATAAAATAAACCTTTTTGCTTCCTTATGTTTTTTGAATTCCGGAGTATGTTCATAGTTCCACCATGATGAAGATGAAATAAGAATGTCTGAAGTATTTTTAAACATTACGTATCTAAAATCATTGGCATAAAAATACGGGGAAAAGCTTCGACTTGTGCAATGTCACTATCATTATCTATTTAATGAGATAGATTGACGTTTATAAGGAATTTTATATTTTTTAGCTTGTGTTTATTATACACAATTATCTTTGTAGGGACAAAAGTCGATTGCCCAGAAATCGCAGATTTGAGTTCTACCCGAATAAATAAATTTTACATTTCATATTTGTTTTTAGAATAATTACAACAGGTATTTTTATAATATTTCAAGTATTTCGATATTATAAATAATAGCATCCATCCAATATTTTATATACATTTTTTTTATGTAGCAATGTGAGTTGATTTGTTACATTCCTTCAAATAAGTTTTATGACTTTTCAGATATCTTTTATTTACGATTTAAAAAAAAAAAAAAAAAAAAAAAAGCTTCAGGAAGTTTCGAAATTTTGTTTCTCGTTTTGTTTGTTTATCGTAAACATGTATGTAAAACAAAAGCCGGTAAAGTTAAATATTAAACGGATTGTCGTTTTGATCCATTGTTTGAATTTCGGTATTAAACAGAAAATATGTTCACTAACAGAAAATATGTATTGATTCACAAATTACAATTTTACATACAAACTCGAAATCGAAATTGGAACGCAAAGTCCAAAAATGTGGTTTTATTCTTTGTTTCCATAAAAAAAGGATTTGCAAAATTTTTGTTTTTGTGGTCCTATTGGGTTAACCTGAACGCTCAAGCATTGACAGGTCAAAGTGACGGACATTGCCTTTTTGCATATCGACACACCTTAACATCTATATATATCTAAATATTTCCTAGAAAAAACTAGACTTATTGTTATAATTTAATGACTATACCTACTATACCTATACCTCATAAAAATATTCCACTTATCTTCAGTTAGCGAATCCTAGAAATGTAATTATTTTGTGTAAATTATAATAAAAAGACAAGTATTTCGTCAACTTCTCATATATTTTTATTATTTAAAATAACATCTATAATCTTGATACGTCTATAATTTTCAAAATAAAACTTAAATTGACATATTTGATATATAAGGTATACAATTAATATTGAAATATATATCAAAATTACCAAGAATAGTATTTTTAATTTACTTTTGAAATAAAATCATTTTTTCTACGCTATATTCTGACTTTTAAAAAATATTCAGTTTTATTGAAACTTGCAAGGACTATTTAACTCGTGTAAAAAAAAATCATTTTTTCATTTTAAACACATAAATCAACTATTCACGTCATCTCTTGTATTGTTTTATCCGTTGTAATCAAAGAGACAGCATTCTTTTTGAGCTTAAAATAATTTATTATAAATGTTTCTATATTTAAACTATCGATAATCGTTTTTATTTAAAATAATAAAAAAATCAGTAAGTGATAATAAATTAAACACAAGCTATTGCTTTGAGCAAAACGATGAACGGAACATGACTCTGAGGATAATATATAAATAAGTATTCACTTACTGTATTTTTAAAATACTAAATATAAGAGTACTTTACCAACGAGAAGGAATTAGCATATGTGGGTGACATCTGAGCGCGATTAAGTAAATACTTAACAATGTACAATAAGAGAGCGACTTTTAAACAAAAATTAGTTTTTAACAATAACATTTTACGAGATTAGTTGGTTGACGTACTACTTTTTCTAACAAATAAATACTTTATAAAGATAACTCTATGACTCACTTAGAAAATATATATATATATTATGAAAATATAATATATTTTTTTAAAGTTATGACCGATCCAGAAATATAAGGTATTACATTAATTCGTACTGTAAAATAAGATACAGTTAAACCTCGTAGCTACATGCGTTCTCGCCTTCATGCGTTGAGACGCCGAAACGAAATGTATTAATTATAAATTAAAGACTGTATTCCGCTTTAATAAATAAATGCAAAACGAGAGTCATATACATTTAGTTTTTGCTGTATTAGCATTTCTGACATTTTACCTGTCTATTGCTTAAAATATGATATTTTATCCTATCTTGAAGAAATACTTGGCTCCGTATATTCGTATTTTCACCTTTCAGTCTTATTAGAATAGAAAAGAATAAAATACCTTAAAAGAAATATACGCAACACATAGTTACAATACAATTTTAACATATTGTTTCTATTCAGCTTCAATGAATAAAAATTGGTATTAATAAAATTAAAAGTAAAAAACTATAAACATACTTTAAACCGTAAACAAAATATTATTCCCCTAACATATTAGTATATAAATATAAATCTGAATAATGATGATATTGTAAAATATCTAAAATTCCAAAGCCGGAGCTATGTAACTTTGCTGAATATTGCAACATAACTTATGACGCGAGCCTTTGGGATTCTTGTTGTTAGAAATGAAATAACTTGTACTATAAATGTTACTTCAAACACTTTATTGTATGTGATTCGAAAGCATTTACAGATATTCTTATGGTAAATTTTTAGTAGGTAACTATTAATATGTTTCAAATTGCGTTATGTTATTGAGTCATAGTATTATAAAAATCATTATATTTTATAGGGTAATTCTGTAAACTTATATGCCTAAAATAAATATGTGATATATTTTTGATTTAGATTTTTTTGTTCTGCGGAAGTATATTTTAAGAAGCTTAAATACTTGCTACTCATTATTTTTTTTTTTTATTATTTACATATTTTATATAAATTATACATAACAATTCCACAAGCGTTTATAAGATGTTAATAGTTGACTAATATTACTAGTTTTATTACGAACAATTTGGCTACATATTTTTTTATAAAAATGAAATAACAATTGCAAAAACGAAAATCTATATATATAAAAATGAAACCCGTTTTCCTTGGTCACGGCATCACCCGTGAATGGCTGGACCGATTTCACTAATTCTTTTTTTGTTGTATTTGTTATTATTAGGAGAAGGTTCTTACGGAAAAAAATATTAAGAAAATCTCTCAGAAATATTGAAAAATGTACATTTAATTTTGCATATTTTTAAAAACGCGAGTAACAAATGTCAATGTCATTCACAACCATAGATTATATTGATGAAAGAGCGTCGTATTAAGCTTAGTGTTTAAATAAAAATGCAAAGTTGTTCAATAGCGATTTGTAAAAATATTAGTGAAATTATTGAATCCTAAGAAATAAACACTATTATGAAAATATATATTTTGTTTTTATTTAATTAAAAATTAGTAAAGTCATTTTCAGGAATAGCGAGACTAGGGAATTATGGATTCATTTTTATATGGAGGATTCAGTTCGAATTGAATAGGTACTCATACCTATTATTGATAGGTCAGCTATACAAAATAAAGTAGTGCATCATTGCAACGCTAAGGCGGTACGAAGTTCGCCCGGTCAGCTGTATCATACAAGGCAAACACCAATATAATTGACGGATTCGTTACCGCTGAGCTTGGGCTAAACAGATAGTAATTCAATTAAGCAGTGGATGACAGTTGAGAGATTTCGGCTTTTTGTAATAGAATGGTTAATAACAGCCATTACTACACCATTTAAATAAAATGCAGAAACTTTAAGCAGTAATAAATTATTATTAAATAAATATATAGAATATTTATATAATGAAAAATAGTTTCACCAAGTAAGTAAAATAATGAACTCTATACGTCAAATAAGAGTGCTTTTACGTTAAAGTAATACTATTTCTCCAACTAACATAAACATCAACGTGGGCGAGTGAGTAAACAAAAACTTAAGCGCTGAAGCGCTGAGTAAACTAACTTTAGCTGAAGCTGCCTTAGCCATGTAAGTTTGACATTACAAAAAGTATGAATTAGTTTAAACTCTTACCTATGTCTATCCCCTACTTAATTTACTAATTATATTAAAACCTAATGACTGTAATAATATTATCACTTGCACTAATTAAGTTTACTTTCCATAATTTATGTATCTTTCAATAATCTTCTATACTCAGTATGAACCAAAACTTCTTCTTGACATTATTAGGATTCGGAACTTCGAAAGGAATAAGGGAACCATTATAGAATCGCTCTGTTGTCTGTCCGTCCGTCTGTCAAAACCCTTTTTCACATGAATACGTAGAGGTACTAAATCAAACTTCCTAAAGCTCTGCTCCTTAAAGCTGTGAAAAAATCAACGTTCTATGATACAGATAAAGGAATAATTGCGAAAACCGTATATTTTTAGTTACACCATACCATAAAAATATTTTTAATAATTTTAAAGTTACTATTCCTTTTCTCATGAACACTTCTTGGAGGTTTTACATATGTCAAATACTTAAGTCTATATCCTTTAAGCTGTAACAAAAACAATGGAAGTTTGTTTGTTAAAGCAAACAATAGAAACAGCAATTTAAGCAATACATTTTCAAATTTGCAACTACTCGCAAGAGAATCAAAACCTAAAGGCTACTCCCATTCCACCTAGAATCTTGAAATTTTGCACGAAGCAATCTTTTATAGTATATAAAAAGAAAAAACTCCAAAGGCCAAAAATAATAAATACACAATTTACTTTGAAGTGAGTAAGTAAGGCTTGAGGAAATGTAAAATAAATTGTTAATAGATTTAAACCTATTATCAATTTATTTTACATATCCTTAAGCCAAACAAATGTTTAAATAAAAATAATAACTACAGTCTTATGTTAATATATAATTTGTATGATTCAGGTTGTAATCCAATCTAAATCCTATTTAAAAATATAACGTAGATTAGATTATATAATCGTTAATATCAATTATATTTATGTTATAAAGTTAACATTAAAATATGTTCATTTTAGTAAATAGTAGAACATTATTTAGTTTTAAACATCAAACAACATAAACTCTTGTTTCCTTCTTGAGTTCCGCATCAATTACAAAGTTGAAACTGTTTCAATTTTCCAACTAACTGAAGTTTGTATACTTAAGGTTAACAAAGGTATAACATTTATAAAGCAGCGCTTCAAAGCATTTTAAAAATTATGTATGAAAAGTTTAAAAAAAAATTTTTTTTTTTATTTACTTCATACAACTTTGAATTTCCAGTTTTTCGCATGTTATATTAAATTTCTCTTAAAGAAAAGACATATTAAATAGGATTTTTCAGTTCTTCATTAAACCTCTTCTATTTAGTCGATCTGATGTTTATGTAACGGCTACACTGTCCCAGATTAAAATTAAAATGTTGATCTATTATTATGTACTACAAATATATCGGCATTAAAAAAATTATCTGAATAAAAAAAATCTAGTTCATTACTACTTTTTAAAATTTTTATTTTTTTTAATTTTCGTTCGAAGTAACACCAGTCCTGGTTTGTAAAGTCAAATTGTCTTGTCAAAATGGCAATGTTCGGGTTAAAGCACCTGAAAGTTAAGATTGTAAGTGTACATTATTTCTCGCTTCTCTCCAACTGATAATTCTCTTTCTGCAATTAAGGTTCCTGACTCTCTCGGGATTAATCAAGTGATACCATTAAATTGATTCGTAATTGCATTTAATGTTTTGCCCGTAATAATATTTTACTAGCTTTTATGATAAATATTATATTTATTTACATTATAAATTATTAGCATAATTGTTTATATTTTTTTACTTATAGTTATTTTGTTTTAATATATGATCTACCATCGTCACCTTGTTGACACTTTAAAGAATTTTCTTTCTTCTCATAACACCTAAATATTTTTCATATCAATGATTTAAGTGTTTGTAGTTATTTTTTAAACTCAATGTCTTATTTAATATTTTTATTTACTAGTGGTTTTTACTTCCTGGGCTTGGCCGAAAATATACCGAAACTCTACTTTTTTTGCTATTTCCAGCTATTTAAGATAAGAAATGTTTGCATTGAAAAACTAGCGGCCGCTCAGTTTCAAAATTACATTTATTTCAAAATTATTCCTCATACTCCTTCTTTACTTAAACTAGATCCATGTCTCAGTCGGTGACCCTTTCCAAATCTCAGGTAATTATCATTGATAGTCCACAAATAGATATTTACGATTAATAACAGTTCGCTAGATTTATATTAAAAAACATTAATATTCTCTTTTTTTCTAATTAAGGAAAAATAATGGACTCCAATCCTTAGTGGAATTGTCCAATTAAAGAAGTTTTACCCTCATTTATATGCATTATCCTTTGAAACACTTCTCCTAATTAAAACTGAAGTTCAACTTGGAAGTACGTTATAGCTACACACTATTGGATTTCAGTAATATTTTCTATGTAAACTAAAATAAGAATTTGCCTAACAAGCTTGAATATATGCTCGAATCTGAAACAAGGCTCGCTGTCAAACTTCATATATTTGACCACATTTCTACTTTTGAAAAGCGGGAACGTAGGTTCATAATTTTTTTTTTAATATCAGAGTTAAAAGTTTAAGTTTAAAGTTCCTGTCAAAATCTATTTATGAGACATTGAGCACCTACTCATCAAACTGTCTTCATGATGAATTATTTCCCTATTTTTGATAATCAATCTAGGAACTTTTTCAAGATTTTATTATACCAAGCCTGTGAAGAATCGAATACCGCAAATCGAAATTATTGTTTTATTTATTTATTAATCTATAAAATATTTTAAATATTTGCCTATTTATATTTACGTATATTTTTTTTACTTACCCGATATTGATTTTCGCGCTTTGTTTTGACTAACACGATTAATCGACTAACTTGTCTCGGGCTGATTTGCTTGAAGTGAATGCATTAGCATTAAGCCCGTGGGGTTAAGGTATCAAATATAGTATATTTATAGTGCAATAAAGAATAATCTACTTATATACAAACATTTAATTAAACACGTCATATTTTAGGGTAAAATATATCTACTGATTTAGTGTTTAAGAATATATATCTTCTGATACACGAACATTTATCCGAGGGTCGTTGTAGCTGTAAACTAAATAATTTAGACTACATCATTGCAAATTATAATTTTAGTTTATATTTGATTAGTAAATGTCACCAAATAGATAGAGATTTTGCGTTTAGAGTCCATTTTAACCGTATAAACACATAACAATGTCAATGAGCTTTTCTCTCCATTGCTAATACAGAACTGAACTATATTAAAACATGTTTATCCGACTATGAAGATATTAAAACAAATCTGAAATACAATTACAAACATGAACATACTCTTGGCTCTATTAAACAATGTAATGATTGAACTAAAACTAAATAAAAACGATTAATATTTGCAAAGTTTAAGTGCTACACCATCTTTCTTCTCAAATAAATTATATGTAAACTTTATCCGATACTTGGGAAAACTTTTCACAATCCAGTACAAAGTTAAAACAATTTTGCAAATTATTCAAAATTTATCATGTATATATAAATTTACTCTACTTTGAGATTTCGAGCGCGCATAGCGTTACTGTAGTCACGAACAAGAATAACATAATAATTTCTATAGTTTTTCTTTATTTCTATATCATAAATATAATATACAGAAATCTGAAACTTTACAAAGAAATCAGTAAATGTAAGGCATTCTAGGTCCGAAGTACTGAATAATTTATGTAACTAATAAGTCAAAACCTTTATTTTAGTAATATTAAGATGGAGAAAATAAGGAGAATTATAAATAAATTACTTTTCACAAGTTCATAAAGAAATACTGAAATAAAAAGTATGGATAATCTAGTGGGATCACTAACAGAATATAACAACCATTTATAAACGTGCTAACGAACGAACTAACGAACTAAAAAAAGAAAACTCGTTTTTCCTCTAATTAGAGTTTCAAAAACCCGTATCGGTCTTGCCTCGGTTTCGGTTCGGTTCGGTGTATACTTCGTGTCAACTTTTCAACTCAATGTATACATAAGTGCTACGTAAATGTTAATTTCGCGGTTAGGCTTTAAGGTCAAGTGTTAGTGGCGTCAATGTGCTAGTTAATAATGAAGCTTGCCTTAAGTTTTTTATTTATTATTTAATTATTTTTATAAACATGACATTACTAAGATTGTTTTTGATTATGATATAATTGTTTATAAGAAAAACTTGTAAAGACTATGGTCTAAAAGTTAGGACTTTTTCTATGCAATAAGGGCTACGAAGATTAAAGCAAGATTATCTAAAGTTAACCAAACAAATTACATATGTTAACGTCTAAAATTACTGGAAATACAGATTGCATATTTAAAAGTATAAAATTTAAACGCTTGTAATCTTTAATATAATTGTTTATCTTAAACTTATTTTGGCAAACGATTCCAATAAATAAAAATCTTAACATTTTAAATAATGAACGCTTAGCGAACTCTAATAAGTTATGACAAAAAAAAATTACCGCCAAAAAAAAAGTTTTGATTTCACAATTAGTAACTTGATTTGTTATTAAAATTATTTATCATAGTTATACCTAAGGATTGATTTGTAACTAAAAACTAAGAGACCGTATTAACTATAATCGTAAAAAAAAAAATTAGAATCTATCCATCCTTCCATCCATATCCATCCATATCCATTGTTACTATGTATAAAAATAAGAGCTTTGTCTAAATATACGAAGCATCCTATATACTACGTAGTATATAGTGTGGTTTATCTTAAAAGTGTTTTTGTAATTTTGATCCCATTCTCCTAAAACAAGCATAATTTTTTTATCAAACATTTAATTATAAAATTTAGGAGATTCATATTACAGAGCCTAAGTTTGGACTCCTGTCCCTACACAAAATTATTTATTTATATTGTTATATTTGTATGATTTATTGTATTCTGTGTTTGGGAAAATAAATAAAATGAATAAAAAAATAATACACTAATACAATATAAAAGAGGAAGGTTGTATATTTCCAGAAGGGCTAAAATATTAGAATATCAAGAGGAGCTCTTGACTACTTGACACTCATACCAAATGGGGCGGACCAGGGTGTGATTTAAATATTAAAGTTATTATGTAACGCTTTCAAGAAGCTACAGCAATAAAATAAACGTATAGACGAGTATAGCAATATAATATCTGAATGTATAGAGATGTTTTCGTAAACAGACACCGTTTTAAGATAAAGGTATTAGGAAACATAATTTAAATCAATATTTAGTGAGCTAGCTCATTTGTTCAATATTTTAATGAAACGGTTTTTATATTTACTCGTTTAATTTATAGTTCTCATAATAAAATACCATCTTATATATACACCAGAATTTCAAATAAGTACTTTTTATCATTTTATTTATCTACAAGCACTCAATACCGAATGCAATATCATGTTTTTTTAATGATACCTAAATCCAAGGAATCCCAATGTTATATAAAAAAAATATTTTAGATAAAGTATATTTTAGAAAAATGACCACATATCTCCTTACCGTTCAAAACTTAAATGACTTCCTATAGGAGAGCGAAGGTCCTCCAGATATTTGTGACAATTGTTGACTATTCTTAACTATCCGCTTTGTCCCCAGTATTTGAAATCTTAATTTTGATTACTGGGAAATACTCATAACCTACATTTTCGCTCCACCTCAAATCTAAAACTCTTCACCCCTTCTCACCACACTGGGTTTCTCTCAAGCTCTTTCACAGTCCACACAATTAAACTCTTTAACAGCGTCCCTGAAACCATAAGACGATCAGCCAGCAAAATGGCCTTTAAGAGGGCAGTTTATCTGCCTTTTTATGAACATCTACAGAATAATAATTAAAATATCTATTTATTACGTTTTGTGTATACTTATTCTTATAACATATATCATTATTTATATTGTGAATTGATATGTATATATACGTATATATTTGTATACATGTGTATGTTTGTATAATATGTTTATGTATGTATAAAATATGTATTTGTGTAAGTATATCGATTTATTAAAAACAAGTATTTTTGATTTATTGTATATATTATGTGAAATATGTTATTTGCACAGAAGTTTTATTTATTTTATTTGTTTTCTTAATTACTTTTTCCGTTATTAATGTTTTATATTTTAAGCACCTTACTCTATGTTTGCACTGTATTCTCTGGTTGACTGGTAGATAATTATTTTAGGCATTAAGTCTAAAATAATTAAAGACTAAATAAATAAACAAAAAAGTAGTGTTTCTTTTTATTTCCATAATTATATCCGAAATCTTTGTTACTATATTTATTGCACAATATCGTGCTTAGCATATAAAAGTTTTTAAACCAACGAAGCCAATGTAGCTTGGTAATTATAACCAACAAAAGGTAAAAACTAGTTATTCTTTTCTCATTATACTTAGAAAATTCACTTAAATATGTGAACAAAGAAGTATTGTATTATTACAAAGAATTGTCATAATTTTTTTTCATTTCCGTACTGCATACACTTTTTTTGTGTCTAAATGTTATAAATATAAATAATTATGTCCGAGCTCTTGACACGCAAAGAAATATAGGGATTATTTGTTGTCGGCTGCATTATTATTACTTGTAAGATAATTAAAAAAACTAAAAAATAGGAAAATATAGGAATTTATTATTGATTATTCAGGTGTACTATTATTACTAAATTTAGATTTTTATCATTAGATTAGTCAGTAAATGATTTCAGATAATATAATGCGTATCTACATTACTTATTTAATTTAATTTTTTATTTTCGTATCGTCTAGTCATTTATTTCATATAATAATGCTTTGACCCTATGAGGACATAGGTAAATATGGATAATGTTCAAAAACTTTTCTACAACATGATAATATATACAGAGATCTGTTGGACAATAATTATCGTGGTACAATGACTCGCGTAGACACAGAGATACTCAGTGAATACACTCAGTGTACCATATACAATTTCTTAATAAGCTAGGCTTACTAAGACACTGTATATGGTATTTTATTATCTCTTATAGATTTTTTTATAATTTATATTATACAGCAAAAATATTTCGTTATATAGGAATTCGTTTTAAAGAAATAAGACTACACAATACAATAATAAATGTAAAATTTTTGTTATCATGTAATTTCTATAATGAGAAAAATATAAAGTAATATATAAATATTACAGAATGATTACTAGCTTCCTTCAACGTTAGACAAGAATAATTTAAATAAATCACGTTCACCTTATTAATTATTTCTAACTTTGAAGGGAGTAAGGTTATGTAGGTACCTACTCTAATAAAGGTGATGTCAGTCACGTGCTCTACCACAAAAACTGACAAGTCAATTAAATCAAATTAGGAGTATTATTATGAGAAGAATAAAACCGTTAAAATGAATCTTATAAAATATTATATTACGTATTTATAAGGAATATTGAATGATTTGCACATTGAATTTGTTGTTTTTTTTTATTTTATTTAAAATATGTATATATTTACAGAATTTTATTTAATTAAGTACAGAAATTAACTTAATATTAAACAAAACACGCAAATTAAACTCTCAAATTATCCTCCAACTGGTAACTATATTTAGTACCCAAGTCACGTTACACGTCCAATGAAAACCTCGGTTCAATAGTAAACAGTTTTGTATGTCAAAAGTGGGAAAATGCTATTATATTCATTTTATATATATATATATATATATATATATATATATATATATATATTTAATATTGTTATTTTTTATATATATGCTATTATATTCACTTCAGAAAAAATAAATATATAACTTTAATAATCCTCCTTTGACTTTTCTTAGATTTATTAATAATCCTTACAAATTTAACCAATGTAGGATCTGTCAGTGATTTTATAAAATTCCTATTTACGCATTTTTTTTGTTACTATGTATCGTACCATAAACCACCAATACCATATAGGTATTGGTATGCTACGACATGTATGTCTGTTAGTTTGTAAAATACTACGATATGTCAGTCTGCTAGTTTGTAAAATACTACGATATGTCTGTCTGTTAGTCTGTGAAATACTGCGATAGGTCTGTCTGTTAGTCTATAAAATGTTACGATTTATCTATAATTACAAATTGTAGGCCTGTATATAGTGCCTACCGGCTTTCTAGTAAATATTTTTTGTGTTTGTATGTATGCACTCTGCGGCTACGATTCGATTTGCAAACGAAATGTTAATTAACCTAATTTTTTAAAACTGTCATCAAAAAATATATAAATAAAGTGTAATATACGTTTAATTTATACATCGTTATTTCTTTCGTGTATCTACAAATTAAACATTGGTTTGATAGACACATTGGTTAGGATTTTCGAAAGAAACCTTATAGACCGTAGAATCACCACCGTCCTGATGAAGGCGATCACATATGGAATGCTTAAATCACCGAGTCGGACAGCGATACGGTAGCTCAGTTGGCAGAGCGACGGGACGGTTTTCCAGTAGTCGCGGATTCGAATCCCTGCCCGTATCGGTTTATTTTTCATTCTATATTTATATAATTTTTTTTGTTTGTTCCTGAAATTAAAATAATTCTAACTATTATCGATTGAAAATAAATTGGTGTTAACCATTTAATATAATATACAACATATTAACTTCTTGTAGTCCATAACATATTTTTTAAATGGAATACTTTTAATAAATATTTTAAAAGTATTTTTGGTACCTTCTGAAAATATTTGTCATTCGGAATTCTCATTGATATTTAATCATAATGTTACACTTTGGCTACTTTTTATGGCGTCAATAATTGGGACATTCTAAAAAATACTTTGTTAGAAAAAAATCGTAAGGAGTGCTCTTTATTATTTTTTTCCAATAATTTAACCAATGAATATTTTTTTACCAATACATATAGTACTATTAAATGGATACATAAATACTACACACAAAATACATTTAATAGTACCATTAGCAGCTTGGTAGTATATATTAAAAATTCAGACGAGTTTTAATTACCATACTACATATTAATTAACTCTCAGAAAGGGTCTCTTGACCTCAATGAATTTTTAGTGCCTTACAGTATTCAGAATGATTTTTTTTATGCAAATATGTAAATTATACTTATTATATCTTTCATTATTAGGATTATCTTTAAAAGCTCTGACAATAATATTAAAAAGTATTGAGTAGTTTAATGTAAAGGAAATAAACAAATTCACATAAAAAAATATAATTAATTCTGTTTATTTATAGTGCTGACTATATTCTAGACCATTTTTACTCCCTTCTCTACTTAGGCTTAGATAGCTCAATTTTAAGTTAAAAACAGTTTAAATAATGGTACATCGTCCAATAAAAGTTCGCTGTATTCTAATGAGTTATGTTATAAATTACATTTCTGTTAACGTTCGATGCTGTTAATAGACACAAATATTTTCATTCCAGTAAAACCGTAATAAGTCACTGAAATATTACTAATTTACGTAACACGAGGTGACTATTAATGTGTAACGTATTGGACCTTTTCTTAATATGTAGCGAATTTGTTGATGGTATATACAACATTTTCATCGTTCATTATATTTCCGTTAACTAGTTACCCCATTATGAATGCATATCTCAATCACAAAAAACAGAATATTACGTTTATAAGAAAAGAAGACAATTGGTCATTCAGATGAAATTTGACTTAATTGCTATTGGCCAGAAATAAAGTAAAGTTACATTAAAAACGATGCGACTCGCGCTATCACTCGCACTATCACACTCGCACTATCACACTATCACACTATCACACTTTTTCATTTAATATTTAAACAAATATATAGTTATATTAACTTGTGTATATATTTTCCCTTGTTTTAAAATGCACACAAAACAAACATTGCAAGCTCAGCAATTTGAAATCGTATCACGTCAAATAATAGTTCCATCTACTGGGATTAGCTACAATGAGTCGCGTTTCATGTCAAATTCAACTCCTAGTTACAAATAAACATAAAACATTACTAAAACAGGATTAATTAATGTTTCCAAATATAGGCATATCTCGTTTGTGAAATAAAATACATGATAGATATTTCCGTTTGGTTTAAAGCTTATAATAAAAAGTAAATGATATTTAAAAAATCGAAGATTCGTGGTAAGGTCATTGTTATCTACGAACAGAGGTTAACCATAGGTTAACCAGAGGTTCCACCATAAACAATTGAAAAGGAGAGTGGAAGTATAGCAAGGGTTGGAAATCCAACCATGGTCCTGTGACTGATATTATGGATCTGTAAGAAGTTCAAGGTAACTAACTCATTAGATCTAATGTGGTGCCGAAGTTGAAAGCCTAGAAATATTCTATAAATATAATGCAATGATGAGCTTTTTTATTTTTTTATTAACACATATGTGTTAATTGTAGTTATATATTTTTTTCATCATAAAATACGGTTGCTTAATTATAATATATTTTTTACATAAATCACATTTATCATCATTATTTTACTTCATTAATTACTATTCTTACTACGAGAGAGTTTTAAAAGTGATCATTTAAGAGTTTATTTGTATAGCAAACTTAGAAATCTGCAACAATATCTTCAATGATCAACGAACTGAAATTTTTTTGTGTGCAATGCCAAGTTTTTGTTTGTGAAACTTATGGTCTGATATTCTGTCTTGTGTATAGCTTTTGAATGTATTGTCTTATAGAAAACGACCACATTAAATTGTAGTATAATAACTATTCTATTAATTGTTTTTATTATGATGTATATATTATGATAAATCTTAATCTAACAATTATTATTTTATTCATTGATTTTATTAAAAGTCCCATCTTAGCGATTCTAAAATAAAAAGATAATTGTTAAAACATAATTAATAAGAGTATCATACTCAATAGAAATGGTTATGAGATTGTTTTGCAATGGATTCCAGGTCATATAGGTTTACGGGGAAATGAGGAGGCTGATCGTCTTGCTAAATTAGCCGTTATAGAAGGGAGGGAAATTTTGTATGTGCCTGACTACTGGGAATATTTATCAAAAGTTAAGACAAGATGTTTTAATAAATGGAAAGAATATTTCAATATCATATCCAAAGAAAAAGGTCTGTGGTATAAGACAATACAGGATGAGCCTACTCATTTTCCTTGGTTTGATAGGATAAGACTTAGTAAAAAATATATAAAACTAATGCTAAGACTTCGATCTGGACACTTTCCATCAGCTAAGTTTGCATTCCTAATGCGAAAAGTTGTTTCGCCAAATTGTGATGTTTGTAACAAAATTGAGGATATACAACATTTGCTGATGGAGTGTGTGAAAAACGAAAGGGAAAGAGAGCTTTTGGTAACAGAATTGAACTTAAATTTATATGATGTTGGTATTATATCATCTATATTATCAAATCCTACTTCAGAATTGGCCACAAAGTTTTGTTCCCTAGTAACGATAATTTATCCATAATTGTAAATATTTTAGTTATAGTTCTTTGTGTAATATGATTCTCAAATAGTCTGAATATTGTAACTTAATTTATTTAGCTTTATTATTGGTTATAAGAGACGATGGAGCTGACTTGTCCTTGTGGATAAAAGCTCCCTTTAAAAAATAAAGATATTAAAAAAAAAAAAAAAGAGTATCATAAATGAGGATGTTGACAATAAAGCTTAGATAACTTGAAGTCGACTTGTTTCGTTAGTGCTTACAAAAGCTGGACGATGGTCGGTGACCGTAAATTCATAATTGGAACTATTTCTTTTATTAAGTTTTGAGGTAGCGCAGCTGTATTTATGGAACAATATTATATAAAGTGTATTTTTAAGCTCCTTATTTTTAATATTTAAGTTGTAAATAAAAGTTAAATAAAATAAAATATACGCATAATTCAATTAATTTACATGTGGAAATTTAAATTGTAATGCTTTATATGTGGAAGTAAATGAGAATTTGTGTTAATAATATCAAAAGATATTTGTATAAAATGCATGTTAACGAAAAATTTTAAAATGGTCAGACAAAATTTTTGCCTTTGATCTTATTCAATGAAATTTTACTTGAAAGAAATTTCCGCTTTCAATCTCGGAAAACACTTCACCTTTTCTCTTACGCACTCAGATCTACATAATGTTGAAAGGTTTATATCATAGCATCATCTCATCTTATGTAATATAAGATTACTTATATACAATGTGCAGGCTTTAGCTGATAGACTTTTACCTATTACTATTTTCAAAATGATTTAAGTTAGAGACATTAAGAGATATTTTATTTTAAAACATTTTTAATCCCAAGGAATTGTATTATTTCGAGGATAAAGATATCAGATAGGACGAAAATAAATATAAGTCAGCTAAAATACCACTACAAATGTAATTTAGCCTTGCATAGGACTGATTAAAAATATTGTTAAAATATTTTTTTTATTTTTATATTCTTATACTACAATGTGTCAATATTTATATGGATTTTAATATATATATATATATATATTGTTAATTTATAAAATGCATATTATGTATAAAATGCATATTTACCAAAAAATTAAAATGGTCTGTTAAAAATTTTTGCTATTGATCTCATTCAATTAAATTTTACTTGAAAGAACTTTCCGCTTTCAATCTCGGAAAACACTTCACCTTTTCTCTTACGCACTCAGATCTACATAAAGTTGAAAGGTTTATATCATAGCATCATCTCATCTTATGTAATATAAGATTACTTATATACAATGTGCAGGCTTTAGCTGATAGACTTTTACCTATTACTATTTTCAAAATGATTCAATTTAGAGACAGTAAAAGATATTTTATTTTAAAACATTCTTAATCCCAAGGAATTGTATTATTTCGAGGATAAAGATACCAGATAGGACGAAAATAAATATAGTTCAGCTAAAATACTACTACAAATGTAATTTTGCCTTGCATAGGACCGATTAAAAATATTGTTAAAATGTTTTTTTTTTTTATATTCTTATACTACAATGTATCAAAATTTATATGGATTTTAATATATATACTACATAGAACCAATGTTACATAAAGTTTAGTACCCGTCGATTTTATATTGCATCTACATTTAACGCTTACCGTTTATAATATCGAACATTTTCTAAAGAGACAAAATAATGTGTGAAAACTGTTTTCATAGTTGGGTGACATAAAGTGAATTGCACATTGTTTAAAGTGAAAAGCAAATTTTAAATAAAAAATTGGGTAATTCATTGTACAAATATATTTATCAGAGGTTTCCTAGACATTACTGTTTCGAGTCATAGTTGATGAATTTTACATTCTATATTTATTGGAAATTTAAAGACATATACAAGGAGTACAAAGAATTTAAATTTATATATAATATTTATTACAAATATACTAATTTATATGTAACAAATACATAAAGTTTATATAGTCGAAGTCAAAATATAAAATGTCTAAAATGTAAAGTAGTATGAAGTAAAATAGTCGTCTGAAAAAATCTAATTAAAAAAATGAAATAAACATGAAGGTGTATTCTTTGTTTAATCCTTCGCAAACTTTCACTCTTTGAAATAAGATAGAATTTTCGTCATGTGCAACCATTAGTACAGTACTTAAACATAATATAATTAGGATATGACATATAACATATAATGCAATACATAGCAATAAAATTTTCGACGTAACACATGTACTACAAGTGATTTTGATCTCTTTAGCAATAAGAATCCCAAAGCCTCCCGGCAATAAGTTACACTAAAATGTTCAGCAAAGTTATATACGCTCCGCTTGAAATCTCAGAAATTTTCCAATATCACCATTAAGTAACGTTTCTTTCTACAATATGTTAAAAAAGTGCTTATTTTAAGAGATATTTTTGTAGTTGATTTTTGCTGTTCTCAATATTAACTTGCAAAAGAAATCCAGAATTTTGCGAGAAATCCAAAACTTTATTTAGGAGCTTTGTGATTGTTCGATTTTTGTTAAATATGAACCGCTTTATAGTATAATTTGTTGCCATTTTTAAAGTAGCCGTATAATGTCTTTTTCATAGAAGCATTTTCATAGATTCTTACGTGCGAAAAACTTCAATAATTTATTTTCATAATCTTCTCTTGATCCCAATTTCTTATCACTAAAGAATTTGTGCAATGCAAGAAAGAGGTGGTAATCGTTTGATGCTAGATTTACACTATTTGGTGGGCGCATTAACATCACCCAATAAAGCTGCCGGAGTTTTTGAAGGGACTACAGACGTACGTGGCGTTTCGTGGCCTTACGATGTCCTTATAAAACACAACTACTTTTCTGTTGGCCAACTCTGATCAATCGCTAGCTGATCAAACGGTTCAATTGTTGACAGTTGAGATTTGAATTTAGTGTTCGGGTATACGGAAGCAACTCATAACAAATAATTCCTTTTAAATCCCACCAAATACACAGTAGAACCTTCCTGACCGCTAGTCCTGGTTCTGCCAGTATTTGAGCTTCTTCACCACGCTTTTACCATGATCGTCTTCGCACAACATTGTCATATGTGACCTATTTCTCATCCCCAATCAAATCTTTTAAAAATTGAGTCGATTTCATTCCGTTTTGCCAAAAATTTGCAGATGGAATTTCGATTTATTATATTTCTTGATGTTGTCTGGTGTGGCACCAAAAGATGCGAAAGTGGTTTGAAACTTATTTTATGGTTGGTTTTTAGCTCCTGGGCCATGCTACGATTACTAAATTTAGATTATTTCTAATCTTTATTCTTTATTATTTAATCGTTTTATTCTTTAATCTTTAATAAATATAAATAAATATAAATAAATTTATAGAATTGAAATAGTTTAAATAAAATGATTTTATTATTGATCTTGTTAATTATTAGCTAGGTTATTAATTATGTTTGTTTAGGTTATATATATAATCAATAATAATAAATATTATATATATATATATATATATATATATATATATATCTTGTTATATCGATGAATAAGCAGCTATTATTTAGAATAGAATGGTGAGACTTGGTTTTACTTGTTGAAAATCTTTTTTGACTATTTAGATCCATTAAGAGTGATCCATCACCTTAGGTAACTTTTTAATCTAGTTACATTTTACTAAAATAATTATTTGTCATTAGTGTTAGTTACGTCATGGTACGGAGGCCACTGAAAATCAGCGCTGGAGTCATATAGGTATTCCAGCAACAGCTGAGTGGTCATCCGTTTTGGATGTCGCAGTAAATATTTATTCTTTCTATTTGTTTTTTACTTCATTTAGTTTTCTTTGTTTTAATGCTTTGTATTTTGTATTATTTTATAATAATGTATGTAATGTCCAAAAAAATTTTATTTAATTTAATTTAATAGTCTAAAAAAATATTACTTTAATAAAAATCTTATTCTAAAACATGAATTGCATACAATATTAGGGTTCCGCAAACGATTGCAATTCGCTTAATAGTAACCGAACACGCAAGAGTTCGTTCACCCATGACCCAGGTTTTATTTGCGTTACAAAAGGTTTTCAAGCTAGAATACGAGGGGTAGGTTCAGAGAGGTAAGTTTTTAAATGAACTAACCAGAATGGATGACTGTATTGGAAACTACTTTCTTGGTAGACGATTTTAATAATATGTATCATTGTCTAAATCAATTATAATGTCACTGTTAGTGGTATGTCCTTAAGTAGTCATAAACTTACACTTTTGACTTATAAGAAATATAAAAAAATAAAACAAATATATCAATACTACAAGGTGATATAAAAATTATGATTTTACGGTAATATCCTCCTCATCCTCTTGTTTGTTATTATTACTTGATCTATCTAAAAGAATTTTATTTTATAAACATCATTTGCATGCATAATTTATATACACAAAGTAAGAACAACAACATTTCTCCAACAGCTAAGTTCTCTAATGCAACTTGGAACTACATTTTGCTGCCAAAAATAAGTTCATTGTAGTACCCTAAAATTAAATTTCCTTATTTTATTACTATAAAATAAGGAAAGGTTATGCTACCAATATTACATTTATTGATTTGAAAAAAATAATTGAGTGTTTGAAAAGTCGAGTAGAAAGATCTTTCAAGTAAAATGTTCTCTGAATAGGTTCTGTGTATTTTTATTTTTGATTTATAATATAGACTGTAAATAACTGCAATTTATCTATTATCTTTTCCATAATAAATCATCGTATGTTTTGTAGCTATATATATAAACGTATTATTTTATTTAGAAACAGTTTTCATCCTTTCGGAATGGAATATCACTTTATTTTTATTTCGACAAAGAGTCTTCCTCTTACCTAATATTTATTTTGTTCTGGACTATTGTATATAATTAACAAAGGGTACAATGTCATTTAAAGACTTACTTTTTGCTTCATCTTTTTATTTAAATATTTATTACAATTACCTGTTAAATAGTACGTTTGTTAGGATAGGTTCAAGTACTGTATAATTTTGTAAAGTGTATTAAATTTGATTCAAGAAATGAAAGAAAACAACAAATATATTTTCTATGAGAGCAAATAAATATAAAACAATTTTTAACAGATTTATCTGGTGCACGTTGTTTATTTTAGTATTATCTTAATTATTACACATTATGAAATAATATTCATTGTTTTTATTTTGTCAAAAAGGAACACAGGCAAAATTTAACGATGACTCTGAATATTCAGAATCTTGCAAAGAACAAAAAGGTCAAGTAAATATTATTTTCATTTTGATATTATTAGAAAAGGTCAAATGATAGAGGAGGCTGTACGAAGTGATCTGTTACATCCAATATACGAAAAAGGCGCACATTTTTGTCAAAGGATTGCTTGTTAAATATTTACAGTAATGGTTCAAGCACACTTTACTAAATTTATTATCTTTGAACGAAATTTTGGAAAACAAATAATTTTATTGTTGACAAAAACATAGTAAAATCAAAATTACTGCATTTTCCCTGGTAATTTTCTTTTATAATGACTTTAAGAATAAGCTTACTCAATTTTATTAAAATTCTTTCAGAAGTTTTGTATTATTATATTTATAGTCTGTATTGTATTAAATATAGTATTAGTAAAATAAAATATAAATATTATAGAATAATTATCTCAGGAACAATGAACACTATTAATAGACGACATTATATTATATAACGATAAGTTTTATTATATTTTCTAAGAAATTATGTAATCATTTGGTCGTTTGGTTATTTTTGTAATATAACAATTTACGATGTGCGGTTTTGTCAATGCATATTAACCATCGCCTTTCCATTAGTAATAAAAACACAGTAATATCTATTTTTGCCCAAACATAATTATACTAACACGAGGAGTATTCTGAAGAGCTCTTTGATACAACTTCTACCTCCAATTTCCAGTATCGCATAGGCTGGGGCTTGCCAGCGCAAGCAAAACTACCTTCCTGCCTTCATCAACATTATGGTTCTCAAAGAACTTTCTGTCACGTCACAAGACGTGGAATGACCTTCCTTTGTTGGTGTTTCGATATCGCTTCAACCGATTTCCTTTTTTTTTTTAATATTCCTTTGATATTGCAAGAGACAGTGGCTGATGGTTATTTATCATCTGGTGACCAATATGGCCGTTTCCCCTCCTTATATATATAAAAAAAATATCTAATTTTGTGTAATGTTTAATATTATACTAAAAATAAATACTTAAGTCATTTGAAATGTAGGTTAAGCGTTACCACAAACAAATAAAACACTTAAATGAGTGGGTTGACAGAATACCAATAAAATCAATTAAAATTATATGGACTGAATTCCATAAAATTATTAAATTTGATGCTATAATTTAATTTCGTTTAAAACTCTTTATACTTATGTTTTCGTATTTTTGACGGTGTTTTTATAATGAAACAGGTATCTAAAAAATAAAATATTGGGCAATAATGAATGAATACAATCACTTTTTTTAATTATCCTAAGTTATTCCTAATAGGTAGGTAACTACTATCAGGAAAACAAAAAATAAAAACATTTTTTATACTTATATTTCATTTTTAAAATCTTCCTTTCTTGATTTTAAGTACTTACCTTTCTAAATATATAAATACGTAAATAAATTATGACGTATTTTATTATCCAATTTTATAAATTAAATAAGTTTAACCACCAAACACTCATCTCAATAATAAAGTTCTCATATAATTATGACTTGAAGTTTGACCTTAATTGCAACCCTATCCGGTTTAGCATCTCGTTACGATACTCTTAGATGTTCATTGATAGTCACTATAATTTAATACTAATTGTTAAACTAAAATATATAGGTATATGTAAGAAAAACATTATAAATTGTAAGTAACCATGGAGCTTATCAAATCTTTTGTCAGTTAACAATCGTATCTTGTCCCAAATTGCTCATAATTTAGACTTACCATTATAATGATCTCGGTAACATTCAATTTCACGGTAATTAAATTCGCATCTCCATTAACAAGATCTTGAATTAAACGCTAAATTATACGTCATGTAATTGAACCATTAATTTTACTTTTATACTCCTCATGAAATTATTTGTTTTTAAAAAACATTGGTTTACAGTAAAATTATATTGATTTATATATTTTTTTAATATCTTTGCATATATTTAATTTTCACAAATTATAAATGATGCTAGAAATCCTTTATATATTTAATTTGACACAAAAAATACTCTTATATTTAAACTTTCGTAAGGCATGATAACTATTACGTATATATGTACTCGGCTTTATTCACGTCTTTTGTGTCGGAACTTTCGGAAGTGTCTCGTGTCCTTTGTGGTGGAATTTGAATTGAGTGGTGAATATATAATATAAAATCTCACTCATTTCAATTTCATATTTTTTAATATACGATCATTAGTGATTAGTGAAATTATAACTTTGTAATCTAAAATTAATGAACAAATAAAGTCATTCAGAGCGGCTTTTCTTTATATAAATGATTTTAGATATAAAAAGGGATGTTTTATGATAAGATTTGTATTATAACATAAAATGTTAATTTACATATGTCATGAAATAAAAGAATGAATATAACATGAATCAATAAAATAATAAATATATCATGAACATTATATAGCTTAAAACTACTTGGTGAGTAAGTTTATCTACATGTTCCTTTAATACAAAAAACCGAAATATATACGAGTAAATGCAAACATGTCAGAATCAAATGAAAAGCTTACAAAATATCATAGTGTGTGTGTGTCTTTTATATGAGTGCTTTCAATATAAACTCACTTTATGTCTGACAAATAGCATCGCTTCGATGATCAATAACTATATACACAATAGCTACTGCTATCAGTTCGTCAATTCACAGCAATCAGTTTACGGTGAAACAGGCAAGGCTCTGTTAACTATGCTTCTATATTAAAATAATATAACTTAAGATTAAATCTTGTGAATTTAGATGGTTATGAAAAATAACATAGGTAGATCTTAAATTACTTGTTGCTGAAAACTTATTAGCACAGGGTCAAAAATTTTAAAAACCAAAAAAAGTACGAACAGAATGAAACCCATGTGAAAAGGAAGTAAATGTAACAAAAAATAATGAAAAAATAATTAATTTATGGGCAATCTGAGGACAGGAAAGGATGAGGGTGAGTTTTTAAGGGTTGAAAACGGTTTATCGCAATTTCCGTCAAAATTACAAGTCTTATGAAAAATTTTATGACAAAGTCGTAGGAAACACAAATAACAACAACTTATTTATATAAGTTACTAAGTAAGTATACTTTTTCAAGTAACCTCAAAAAATTAGAAAAAAAAAACATTTTTTTTTCTTATCCTCTACAAATAAAATTAAGAAGTTTAGTTGAAACCTACTTTTTTATGTCCTTAATAGTTAATATAGTAGTCCTGTAGTTTTTTCATTATCTTAATTAAAATAATAATTTATAATAAGTAATAGTAATGATATGATAAGCATATGATATCTTACTATTATTTATGTAAACAATTATTGTTTTCCTTTTAAAATAGAGTTATTTATTTATATTTTACGACCCACTAGTTTTATTTGTTTTACTATCACATTTACTCTCGTAGTGATAATTAAATATTGAGTACAATATCCACAGTAGAAAGACACAAAAAAAATTGTTCAAAATGTTACAGATTTTAGTTATATTTTATAGAATAGAATATATTTTTGTAGAATTCGTAAAAGAAGGCTCCTCCAAAAAATCAAAAGCGAAGCCTTATTCAATATTAGGCGCGGCTCCTGATTGGATTCTCATGATGGACACGTATGAAAAGCATTACAAAATCCCTGGGGATGTTGGTGTTTCGTCATCCAGACCGGACTTATTCCTGTATTCGAAACATCTGAGGCGCGTGATACTTGTGGAGCTTACTGTTCCTTGGGAAACAAACATCCCAAGGGATCACACATTCAAGCTCAATAAGTATTACGAACTGACCAACGAACTGATCAGGAATAAATTTATAGTTAGTTTGTACGCGGTAGAAGTGGGAGCAAGAGGTATAACAGCAAAATCTCTCTATAGCCTACTTAAAGACCTTGGCCTTTCAAGAACAACATCGGTTCATTTTTAGAACGTATTTCAAAGGCGGCATTAGTAGGTTCTTTCCAAATTTGGTTAGGTAGGGAGAGGAGTGTGGAGGGTGAAGGTGAGCATTTTTGCGCATAATAAAGGGGCCTCTTAAACCTACTCCTGAGTCCCAGGTCCCAGGCACTGCTTGCACTCCTCTCCTTGCAACGCGATGGGCCCGGCACCCGCACGGTGAATCCATGGATTGCTAAGAAGCTTCGTCTCTGTCTCTAAAGTCTAGGTTGTGTGTCAATACAATATATTCAATCCAAAATTAGATGAGACACGCATTTCTCTAACATTATTAGAATGGACATTATTAATAACAGTCAGATTTTAGACACTTTTTAATTTTAGAAAAAGACGAATAAGTTTTGGTATTTTTAAATTAAAAGCAGTGTGTGAACTACGTCATTTCCTTCCCACTCAAATTAAAAGTCATCCGCTATGATCACTTACAGTTTTTAAGCATCTATAAATTTTAGCATTATTGTAATTTTGGTTATATAAGTTTTGGTTATATAAGTTTATATAAGTGGATTTGGAGATACTATACCTCAATGAAATACATGCATGATTTGATTTCAAAACATTCATCGAATACACGGACACAATTATTGGCAAACAGATTATAGTGTACTCTTTACTTATACGTACCGGCTTTCTAGTAAATTAAATTTGTAATTGTATGTTTTTTTTTTTTTTTTTTTTTATTATTTTTTTTTTTTCTTTTTTTTTTTTTGATGTGGCAACACTGACAACTAGTCGTCAGAAAATTTCTCTGTACATTTTAATTAATATTAAATTACTTTATGTATATTAATTTAGTGCAATTATCTCATTTTGTATTTAAAAATACCATTTTACTATAGTGCTATTGTTTGTACTTTGTCTTCGTGCTTAATTTCATAAGAACAAAGAAATATACTGAGCTGTCAACCAACGGATGTCGAATTCAAATTTCTTCAATCCCGGGGAGTATTTTATTTTACTTTTAATATAATTACACTTACATTAAACTAACAACTACTCATTTTATAGTGAGTTACGTCCATCCACAGACTCTGGCACCGTTATTGACTCTCTTTACTCGACTAGTTGGAAGTAAAGTTGAAGACAAAAACATTGGCCTCATACAAAACTATTACTTTCACTTTACCTTACTTATATACATAAAACAAGCATTTTGAAACTCCCATTTGTATCTAAAAGGTAATTTGTACCCAGGTTCAACAATGGAAAGAATAATTGCAACTCGCAAGGCCTCTGCAAAGGATTTGGAGCAAAAGTTAAAACTGGCTTTAGATGAATTAAAATCTTCTAAAGATTTATGCAACAAGCTACTGCAGGAACGAGAGGACAGTGAAGAGGAAATTAAAGATATTGTAATAAAAAACACTAATCTTAAAGGTAAGCTCGCTGAACTACATACCAATTATTTGGATATTGTGGCTCAGCGAGATCAGTTAAGAAATATAGTGACTGCATTTGACCAGTGCAGCAATGAGCATGAGAGGGCATTAGATCGCATATCAGAGCTTGAGTCTGATTTGGTGCAGGCTAGGATAACTATTTCAGACCTAGAAACCTGCAAATTAAATGTAGAAAGTCAGCATACTCATAGCTTATATGAGGAGCTGGTTGAATGCAACTCACAACCTACTCAATCAAATTTCATAAATGTAAATTCTACTATAATTGATCTAACAAAAGATGAGTCAAGTATTGTGCACCCCATATACTTTTCAAGTCATAAAAAATTAAAAAAGTATATGAAGGTTAAGAAATTAATTAAAAAATGTAATAATCTCATCAAAAACAAGTTTCCTGCAAAGAAAATAAAGAATTTACAAATTGAACGCTCCACATTAATTAAAAAAGTAAGTGTTTATAATAGGAAAATGATTGAGAGTAGGTCACTGTATGAGCGAGACACCCAAAACTTGCATGAGGAAATCTCTCAATTAACTTCTGCATTGCATTCAATAAGTAAAAAATATGAATCTTCTCAGAATCAAATTAAGGAACATATTGAAGCTACAGGTAATTTAGTTGACCTATGTAGTTATAACTTAGAGCGGTTTGAGTCATTAACTAATAATTATGTTAACTGTAATTGTTTAAGTGAAAAATTAAATGTTGTTTCTAAACTAAACTCTGAGGTGTTGGGTGATTCGGCTATACATACTAAAAGTAGTAATAAAAACATAAATATAATGAATAAGAATCAAATTAATAATAGGTCCTCTGTTGTGCGCAACCATAATTACTTTGTTTTTTCTGACCAATTAGGTCAGGGCTTTGGGTCTCTTTTAAGTAGGGAATTAAATAATGTACATAATATATGCTCACCTGGTGCTAGTTACCAGCACAATATAGATAAAATAATTAATTTTGACTCAAAGTTGACTGAAAACAGTACTATTGTACTATTACATGGAGATGGTTTGTCGATTAAGAAAATTGAAATAATTAGTAATATTGAAAAATTATTGAAATTACATAATAAGAATAATTGTAAAATTGTAATTTGTGCATTTCCATATTCATCTTCTTATTCAGACAAACAAAATAAATATATATATAATTTAAATTTGACATTATATAATTTGACATACCGTCATAGTGATGCATTCTTTTACTTTGATGTAAATAAATTTATTTATAATAGGTTTAGGATGCCAAAAGGTACAATGTATCTGCCTTTATATTATAAAAAACAAATTGCTACTTTAGTAGCATTTAATTTAAAAAACTTCGTTATAACAGATATAACGAAAAATAAATGTACTTTAAATAATATATTACTGACAGAACATAAGCGTTCCACTTTAAACTAATGGATAAGACAAAGCCTAAGTTGTTAAATATTGTCCATCAAAATATACAAGGCTTAGGTGGCAAGGAATTGGAAGTGGAACTCTTTGTTCAAAAATATGACATAAGTTTATTGTGCATTACAGAGCACTGGTTATCAAAGAATAACAATATTATAAATGTAGAAAATTATAAATTGTCAAGTTCGTTCTGTAGAGAGAAAGCTATTCGCGGTGGCTCACTTATCTTAGCTCGTAACGATGTAGTGTTAAAGTCTCGATCAGATATAGTGGCGCTCTCTGTCGAGCGAATTATTGAACTATCCTGCATTGAACTCAATGAACATATTATTTTGTGCGTGTACCGACCCCCCTCTAGTGACTTTGATGAATTTGAAATCAAAATGGAGGATATTTTAACTAAGCTTTGTCATAAAAACAAGTCCGTGATTGTTTGCGGTGATTTCAATGTAGATATATTACAAGAAAATTCGTCTAGTGTACGTTTATTAAATTTGTTTAAATCTTTTAACTTACTGAACGTCTTTTTTGAACCTACTCGTATTACTAGTATTTCCGCGACTTGTATTGATAATGTGTTCTGTCGCTGTAACATTTATGAAGAAACAGTAATGACAAATTTAAGTTCAGACCACTGTGGTCTAAAATTTTCTCTATTAATTAATCACGAAAGTGAAAAGCCCCAAAAGTTTACTTGTAGACCAATTACAAAAAACCGGGTCCTAACATTTAAGAATACTGTTCAGCAAAAAGTAGGTAAAGTAGACATGAGCGATGATAATCCAAATAATTTATATAATAACATTTTCGGTTTTTTGTTACAAGAACTTAATAATGTTTTCAAGCCAAAAACTATGACTAAATACCGAAAACTTAAATTTAGTGATTGGGCTACCGTGGGAATATATAAAAGTAGAGATAAGTTATATGATTTATATAGTGAGAGGCAATGGAATCAAGATCCGGTATTCTTGAATAAAGTTAGGATTTTTTCTAAAATATTTAAGACCGTTTGCATACAAGCTAAGTCGATTTACATAAGAAATAAAATCTTAAACTCAGAAAATAAAATAAAGGCAACTTGGGATGTTTTATCTAGTGTTTCTGGGAAAAATAGGGCTGCTAATGGACCTATTAAGTTAAAAATTGATAATATTGAAATAAATTCAAATTCAACTGTGGCGGCTATTTTTGAGACTTTTTTTAACGAAATTCCTTTAACAGTCACGGGTAATTTAAATTCTTCACCACGTGATGGAATCGTCGAATTGACGAATAACGTAAGAGTCAGTAATAAATGTTTTGTTTTTAAACCTGTTACATCATATGAAATTGTTAAAACTTTTAGAAATCTAAATATGAAAAAAACCGGTGATCTTTGGGGTATGTCAGTAAAATTACTAATAAGTATTATAAATGATATTGCTCCACAATTATCCTTAATTTTTAACAAATGTATTGAAACCGGTACTTTCCCAGACTTAATGAAAAATAGTAAAGTAGTTCCTTTGTTCAAAAGTGGCGATAGACTAATTCCCGGAAATTATAGACCTATCTCTATTTTACCCACTTTAAGTAAAATTTTCGAAAAAATTATACTAAACCAAATGTCAGAATTTGTTTATAGCAATGAAATCATGCATACTGAACAATATGGTTTCACCAAAGGCAAATCAACAACTGATGCGGGTGCCGCGCTTCTTAAGCACATTTACGACGCATGGGAAAAGTCACAGAATGCAATCGGAGTGTTTTGTGATTTATCTAAAGCCTTTGATTGCGTGGACCATCAAACATTACTTTGCAAACTTAATCACTATGGCGTGCGTAATGCTGCGCTTGATCTTATTGCCTCTTACTTGAATCAAAGAGTTCAGACGGTTGATGTAAATAATTGTAAATCGGTTGGATCTCACCTAAAAATGGGTGTTCCACAAGGATCTATTCTAGGCCCTTTCTTATTTTTACTCTATATTAATGATTTGCCCTTTTACGTAAAAGGACTATGTGACATTGTACTTTTTGCTGATGATACCTCACTTATTTTTAAAGTTGATCGTAATAAACCTAATTTTGACAAAGTTAACTGTGCTCTGTCACGTGTTCTTCATTGGTTTGAAATTAATAATTTGGTATTAAATACTAAGAAAACTAAATGCATGGAATTTACACTTCCTAATGTAAAAAGTCGGGATTGTAGTTTATTCCTTAACAATGAAGTGTTAGAACTGACTGACTCGACAACTTTCTTAGGTATAACTTTAGATAAAAAGCTCCAGTGGAACCCCCATCTCTCGACACTCGCAAGCAAACTTAGCTCAGCCGTCTTTGCAATTAAAAAAGTAAGACAATTAACAGACGCTAATACGGCTCGACTCGTTTATTTTAGTTATTTTCACAGTATATTGTCTTACGGTATCTTACTATGGGGCAGCGCTGCCGAAATTAATTCTATATTTATTTTACAAAAACGAGCTATACGGGCTATTTGTAACTTAAAAGCTAGAGACTCCCTAAGAGAAGTTTTTAAAGAAATCGGTATTCTTACGGTCGCTTCTCAATACATTTTTAATAACTTACTATATATACGCCAAAATTTAAATGACTATAAAAAAAACAGCGACAGACATACTATCAATACAAGAAATAAAAATAGGCTTGTAACGCCTAAATTTAGACTTCAAAAAGTTAAGAAATCCTTCATGGGCTTGAGTATACGCATATATAATAAGGTTCCACAAGATATCTTAGATCTTCCTTTTCTTGGTTTCAAATCTAAAATTAAAAGTATATTATTAAATAAATCTTACTATAACATTCAAGAGTTTTTGGTTGATCGAAATGTGTGGAACTTGGGTCATTGTATCATAAATCTTGGGTCATAAATCTGTATTGTATTGCGAATAGCTAGTAATCTCCGCAATTTGTTTTTTGTTGTAAATTAATTTTTGCTTTATCGACCTTCTGCATCACACCGATTCCTTAGAAGTCACTACTTGCGGTAGCATCGGGAGTCGGGTTGCCTCCCTCCCTCAAATATGTGCGAAGGGGGTGATGGCTGGCTCTTGTGTTATGCTCGTGAACGGGTGCTGCTTGCGGTGACTGGTTGTGTGGCAGGCCGAAGATTTGTATGTATATATGTATGTATATCTATATATATATATATATATTTACTGTTATTATTATTTAATTTTCGTTGCCTGAAATCATTGGGCTTCTTTTCCGATTGATTGCGACGGTTCTAGTTGTTCCAAAATTGCATTTAAGTTTATAAAATAAATAAAATTGACTCATTTGCAGGGTTGATGTTATAATTTATAAGTCAAACATTGTTAAATTTTATTTAAAAAGAGCAACTGTTGAGTTTCTGGCCAGCTCTTCTCAGCAGAACAGCATTCCGAGCTGGTGGTAGCTTACTCACAGACTGACTATACTGACCAATTTAATGTAATTGACGATTCAAAAGTGCGTGTAAATGCCTACTTGAATAAAGATATTTTGAATTTGAATTTGAATTTGAATTCAATCTAATAATTTATATGCGTGCTGCATTTACTATTGGATTACCAAAGTAAAAGTAAGTTAATCTACGTGTTTTAATTATTTTTTTGGCAAATGAAGTAGTATGTATATAATGAGTGCTTTAAATTGTCCAGTTTGTCATATACATATTAATTATAGCAGTGTAGCAAATATATAAATGTATTATATAAATATATATGGTTCGTTTCAAATGTACCTAACACATATTTTATACATAGAATATAAAGGAGTTTCGTAGGTTAAAGAAAACCATTACAGTTTATGTGGCTATTACTTAATTACCTTAACAATGGAATTTGAGAAAATTCTAAGTTGTAAAATTAACAATCAATCTATAAATGCATGAAATAGACCAAATATTTCTATTTACATAAAGTCGTTAACTGAGGCTTAGATTTGACGTGAATTTAACAGTTATTGTTTTAGGCCAATATGTTGGTTAAGTTATATTATTGTTTCTTAAGTTGTTATTAGAAATTTAAGTGGTTTTGACTTATAAACACGAGAAGTGTTACAAATCCTTAAATAGAGAGCTTCATTCCAAGTTAGTCTTTGGCGAAACATACAATAACTTGATATTTGGTATGATATTTGAAATGAGAAGATGTGGTCAATTGTATGTTTGTGATATTTTGAGTGTTTACTTAAAATAGAGGCCTTGAATGAATGAGTCGTTTTATTTTTCACACTATTCTATTATTGGATGGTAATGTAGTACTAAACTGAATAAGATATAGTGCTGTAAAAAGAAATAATTTAATTTAAACACAAAACAATAATACTTTTTCAATTTATTCTATAGTAAACGACGTTATCAGTAAAATATGTTTATCAATTTAAATACAATTCTTTTTAAAAAAAACAATGTCTATTGGTTAGCTATTACAGATAGGTTATGCACTTTCAATATCTTTATATAATATCTTTATTAAAATATGAATATGCTATTTAAAAACTTATAAAATAATACAAAATATAAATGTAATATGTAAAGTATCTGTAAAATATTTCGAATCACATAACACAAGTTGTAAAAATCATTCCAGTCCTTGGTAACAACAATCCCAAAGACCTGTCGTAAATTGCAATGCGATATTTCTTGAAGTTACAGATATCACAATTATTACGATGTTTTTTATTCTTCTAATATATTAATATAATAATTGTTTGCTTATCGTTCCGAGATATCTATATTTGATAACTGTGACCTATTAGACTCATTTTCAGAATGTGAATGTTTCAGAATAAAGAAAACTCTCTTAATATATTCAATATGTATTATTTCAATTTTATCTTCACCACAACTTATAATAAAACTAGGCACTAGGTAGATTGTACTTATTTAAACTAACACAATTGATCTTTTAAGCTTAGGTTTGTCTTCTTCGAAGCTGAACTCCAAGTTAGTAAAAAATCAATGATAAGTCCTCAACATTGAAATTAAAGAGACATTTTATTGATTCATATTAAAGTCAAAGAAGTTACTTTTTATGACAAATAATTATAACAATTTTAATACTCATAATTTTTATCAACATGTAAACATTAATAAATAAATCATAACAGAAGGGAAATAACGTAATCATTTTATTAAAACAATGAGTTGTGTTCACTATAAAAAAAGTATACTTTTGTCTTTGTATTAAATAAGACTAAAAGTTTTAACGAGTCGGATGTATGCTATTATATATAAATAGGGAGAGAAAAGAAACAAATGCTCATTCAGCGGAACATATGTAACTCTTACTTACTACTTGGAAGTTCAACTGAATTGCAATTTTCGCGGAAAATGGTTCTAATTTTTAATAAATACTTAGCTAAAAGCTTAGCACGCTGAAATGCATGAATGAAAAATAATTGTATCGTATTTTAAATTTATGTTATTGCAAAATATATCACGATATATCTTAAAAAAAATATTTTGTTATCCTTATAAACCCGTTTTTGTTTGCGTTTTGATTATGAAAGTGTCTGTCAACAAACTATCTCTTAAAATGTCATTCTATGAACAGTAACAAATAATAATAATAATAAAATATAGTTTGTTGTAAAGTGTCCATACCATACTCGTGTCTCCTTTAAAACCCTAAATATATTTAACCAAAATTCTACAAACAAGAAGCAATAATCTGTAGGTAACGTCTGAGTGCAGTCATTTAAGTAAGTTAATTAGTCATCTACCTCCAACGGTTTCTAAGCTTCCGGGCGTACAGTTCAGGATTCACACAAAACACACTAACAGTATCTTGAGGTCTTACAGTGCGGTCACAGACATGGAATTTCATATTTTTCAAAAGTGGGTCCCAGTTGTTAGATAATCCCCAACCATCTAAAAATAGTTTTATTTCAATGTGTAGTACTGGTGAAAACCTTAGAAAACACTGTATGTATTACTAATGCACTTTTTTACTTATACTGTTTAATTATTATTTACGAAATTGCATATATTTCTTATTTTGAATTCGGTTCAAGAAAATTGTCGATTTTCGTGTTAGCTCAAGATACAATAAATTATCGTAAAGAGTAATTGCTACATTTCTGTATTGAATTACCAACCTCATGAGGGCGAATATTTCATTTCTACACACCCAATTAAACATTATGACCTCATGATATATTTTTAAAAGAATCATATTACTTACCATGTTTTTTTTTAAGTAAATAAATCTGCAAAAATAAATGAATGAATGAATTGCCTGCAAAAAGTCTAATTATTCATAATAAATTTAACAAAGCTCCATTAATTTAAGTTTTATCTTGATGTTTGTACCTACATCTATTAGAATTTCAGATATAGAAGTAAAAAAAGTAAAAATTACAATAAATAAATAAGTAAAGCAAATCAAATTTTACCTGTTTATTCAAAATTATCTAAATCAACTATCTAGACACATTTTTGAGGTTCGCTAATTGTAAAGTTTAGATCTTTGATGTATATAAAGATATATAACATTAAAAACATGTTGTGAATATAAACAAATAAACAATTATCGTAAATACGCCTAATTATAAATACCAGTTGTATTTTTACGAAGAACAAACTGAAGTATGTATCGTGTTAGTCTAAAATATTGACCGGATAAGAGATGTGGGTCAGTTTAAGCTTCTATGTCCGGAGCTTCTTTTATGGCCCTTTCATATATTATGAGTTTACATTCGGTGGATACGCGAATTGGACATTGACAAGCTAACAAAGTTTATTGCATATTCCAGCACAAATGATCGTTTCGTAAATATCATACAATAAAATAGCATGTTGATGTTGGTACACCAAATCATGTTTTTGGCATAAACTTAAATTATAAGCACACATAGACTACTCTCTATTCTGGATATCCGTAATATTAACTTTTAACAATTGAACGCGTGCACGAGCGAGCTGATTGAGATTCAAAAAACGCATTTGGGCGCTGCGTAGGATTATCGCATCTTTATGCGTCTTTTAAATCTTCAAAGTTTTCTAGATTACCATCTGGTTGCGTTTTGTTTTTTTACAGTATAGTTCTCAAGAAACTTTTTTACGGACTAGCAATGTGTCAAATGAATTTCTGTTACCAAAACGACTTTCTTCGATTTTTTATAACCGTGACTATAATGTGATGTGATATCTAAAAATATTTTACTACTCTTGTACTAAGCTTGAAAAATATTTTCTATATATGTATGATTTCCAAAATACTTTTGACAATTTCTGAATTCAATTCTCTATACAGACATTAAACTTATGTATTCAATGTTTAAGACTGGGAAAGTCATGCTTGAGAACTAGGTTACGAATCCGGTTTATTTTTCATTATACATTTATTTAATATTTAAAAAATTAACTATGTACACTTTTTCAAAGAAATGAAAGCAATGGATTTGTGAAAGACAATACCTGTAACATCAATAATATATATAGAAAAAGATTTCTAAGACAAAAGAATTGCAGTTGTGTCCTAAATAAAATATATAGAGTATTTCATCTTCTTTTGTACTCTGGCCTAGAGTTATCTTTGTTTTATTTTGCATTGCAGCGTCGGAAATGAAATATAACCTGACTACAAGCAAAAGGTCATTAAAATTTCTGAATAAGATATAATAGAAAAATAATACCTGAGGACATTTTAATATTTCTAAAATTGGTATTATATATATAAATATAATTTAAACTTGGATATGTAAATTTTCACAAAAAATACTATTGTTAGAACTACCCTCGTAACCTCCAACAGTTTTAACGTAAAAATATCTTTTGAGCCTAAGGAATAATACGGAAATGTCAACTTGACATTTTATCATGCTAAAAATATGGTTTTAGATTTATGGCATTGTTAGTAGTGATATCGAAAATTCAATTGTAATATAATGTTACACAAAACCACACCTTAAGTGACTTTTTAACTCTAGTTGCAAATGGTTTTAAAATTATAAATCAACCAATCGAAATGTTCATTTGTGCCATATACAAGTTGATTTACAAACTTAAATTGCAATTGTAATGGTGCAGTTAGTATTATATCAGCTGTGCATGCAAGAGTTCTTTCACCCCTGACCCAGTCTGCATTCTGTCGCGTAAGAAAAGGTTTGAACCCTTGACTTGCATTGAGTAATAAGAGATTAGAATCGTTAGTGGATTTATATTATGGATGAGAATGACGTCATCTATGTAAAACAATTTAATTTTAAAATTTTTAATACAAAAAAAATATATTACAAATTGATCCAAGGCAAGTTGGAAATAATCTCTTCCAATACTAGTTGAACAACATGGAGAAAAGATCCTTTTTAAGGGTATCGTGAACCCAGGTCGTATTGACCTGGAAACACTGTCGACAGAAGTCAATTTAATATTTGGGGAGATTCTGGACAAAAGGTTTTAAAAAACCCCCCTTTAGAATATCGTTATGCGTCTAGATGGTGATTTAGAAGATGAAGAAGATGCAGCTCATCCTTGCGCGAGTTCAAATGTTAGAATCTGATATTGCGACGATTCAGAATACAGATGAAAACAGTACTTTATGTGTGTTCATAATTTAAGTTTATTTTCGAAAATATAATTTCATATGCCAACATCAATATGATATTTTTATTGTATAAATATTATATCGTAAATATACGATAAGACCATTTGAACATCAAAATTTGCATTATCTCTAATTCGCGTATCCACCGAATGTAAACTCATAATATATGAAAGGGCCATAAAACAAGCTCCGGACATAGCAGCTTAAACTGACCCACATCTCTTATCCGGTCAATATTTTAGACTAACACGATCCATACTTCAGTTTCTTCTTCGTAAAATTACAACTGGTATTTATAGTTAGGCGTATTAATGATAATTGTATATTTGTTTATGTTTATATAAGTGCTTTTAATGTTATCTATTTATCAATAATTTAGTAACGAGTTTGTCTTTATTTAATATATACTCGAGCTCTTATTATTTTTTATGAGGTTAGACAACATAGTCTCTACGCCTCTTGTTTTCTAATATTAATGTATTAATGTATTATTATTATTTACTTGAAAACAAAAGAAATACTGAGATTTAAAATATTAAGATAATTTTTAATGATAGTTATAATTTGATTTCCTTTGACTTACATATTCATTTGAAAGATTAATTAAAAGTAAATGTTTAAAATGAAAAAAGATAAAATGAACGTTGAGATAAAACTAAAGGAATTATTTAGAAGAAAGAAAGAAGAAAGGAAGAATTTAGTTAAATTTATTATAAAAAATTAGATTTTTTGTTTATTTAGTTGGACAAAATAACATATGGTTGGCAAAAATAAATAACATGAGGCCATAATGTCTCATGGGCGTGGAGGAACGAATTATTAGCCCTCATGAGGTCGATAAGAAAAGAGCTAATAAGAAAATTGATACAAGTTTTTCAAAACGAATTGAAAATAAAAATTATTGCAATTTTATAAATTATAATAAAGTACCTATAATTAAAAATAGTAAAATAGTAATAGACATGCTTAAAGGAAACTTAAAAATAAATACATTTTCAAAAATTTTTAAGCTGTTATAATATTCCGGCGTGCAACTAGAAAGAGATCTAGTATTAATTATAAATTAGTACCATTATTTCGCTTTAATTGCAAGTCCTTTGAAATTCCAAGTACTAAATAAGAGTTGATATATGTTTCGCTAAATGAGCATTTGTGCCATTTCATTCTCTCCCTATTTCTATAAAAGAACAGTCTTTCAGTCTTATTTAATTCCAAGATGTTTTCATATATTAGAGTGAACAAGATATAGTTATAATAAAATATATTATTTCCCTTCACAATAATTAAAAATAACGAGTTTAATTAATAAGTCATTGCAATCTATCACCAATAACTCAGAACAATACGTGAATTGTTATTATATTAATATATTTGGAGAAGCACAAACATCGAAATAATTATGATATATATTTTTTACATTCTAAAGCCGGAGGAAAAATAACTTCAGGAATTATTTTTTGTAAATTATTCCCAAGGGTCTTTAGGATTTTTGTTATGACACTCAACAGGTTCATCACTATTTTTTTTTTAACTCTATATAAGAATAATAATAATATCAGGACAAATCACACACATTGATCTAACCCCTAAGTAAGCAAATTATTTGCTTGTGTTAAGGGTGTTAGACAATGATACAAATACATAGAAATATACATATAAATACTGAGAATATATTTAATAAACGACCAAACCCAGAAATGCAGACATCTATGCTCATCACATACATGCCGGTCCCTGTCGGGAATCGAACCCGAACCCCGTTGCGCCGCTATAAGATTACGATAAATATTTTAAGTTCACATTATTCTTTATTTGGGACTTTGTACCTACCTACAATGACAAAGTCCCAAAACGTAATAAATCATAAAAGTCACAAGTAATTTAAATATAATTTGGATCATTGTGAGATGATCATTACCGCTTTAAGTAATTATATTCAATACAATAATACTCAATTAAACATAGTATTAATTAAAAAATTACCATTTTGCATTTATTATAAATTATTGCTTTTTACAGTAATGTCTTTCATACAATGTGACCAAATAATAAAAACTTGGGCAACATAAAATTACAAGTCAATGACAAAATTCATTAACTCAAAACTTCTTGCTTTCACTAATAGATACAAGAAATTGCTTTTAACTTCTCATTTGAAATAGATATACTCAATTATAATTTCAGTCCAATCAATAATACAACATCCAAATAATACAACATTTTGAATATTTCATCAAACCCTAACCTGGAATTAAAATTGCTTATTTGGATATGTGTGATAGAAATAGTACATATTATATTAAGTATATAAATAATATGAAATTAATTATTAACACCAACAGGACCTAAACTAAAGCTACATTATAAACCTAAAAACCTGTTGGACTAAACTGGTAACAATAGCTGGTAAATCACATCAAATCTAAAGCCTTATTTAACAACTTCATATAAATATAAATATTGAGTCAATTTCACCGATTTAAATATATTTACTGTTTATTTTACTGCTTAAAATTTTAAATTTTCATTGGTTATATAATAAATTCAGTCAGTCATAAAAACAGTAATGGTTTAAACTTACGTAACACGGTCACAATCTAAGTACATATATGAATATAGAACATATATATGGAACGAATCGTATATATAAAACATTTATATATATGCTGCACTAAAGTAATTAATATATTTATATTAAACTTGACAATTTGACGCACTAATTATTTATATTTCATTTGACGATAAAATAATTCAAATAAGTTGATTAATTGACATTTACTTTAAAAATCGAATAGTACACACACATACTCACAGCACGCATACAATTACAAATTTAATTTAATACTAAGCGGTGTGTATAAGCCTACAATTGACTTCAATCTCATTATTAATAACAGACTATATGTTGATCAAATACTATAGTAATGTAAACGAAATTTATTGAATGCTATCGTAATATAATCGATGATATCAAATATCGAATAAAGCGATGATAACTTTTAAAAAATCATAAAGGATGACTTTCTGTACACTCCAATTAATTAATATTAATATCGTGCCCTTATTTGAGGTTAACAACCCAAAGTAATAAAATTAATAAATCATAAAACTTAAAAACGTTTTAAGTACTCTTAACGAGCTTTTGCTAATTAACCAAAGACTATATGGGTTGGACTAACCAGAATAATACCAGGCTCTTAAAACAATCGTATATTTATAATGTTGTAATGTTGCATAGTAAATTATAGACTTTGCGTGTTTTAAATGTCCTCAAAAAATAATAATATATACAATTATTGAATACAGTATAGTTGTACACAACTATATACAATACAGTTATAAATAAAGAAGTGGATCAGGAAGATATAACTTAAGGTTCAAAATGTTTAAGGTGTGCACTTACTATTACACACTTCTTTTTAATATGACAAGCATTATTAGCAGCTTATTTTAACATGCGGTTATCTTCTTTTACAAAGAAGAATTGTAAAAATCATATTACAAAATAATATACTCACAAACCTCTTGACCTAAATGAAGGTAGTGTTCTGTAGAATATGAGTTTTTTTTTAATTAAAATTATATCGTTTTTATTTCATGTATTATTATATATTTATTAACTATTCAAAAGAGTATATCCAAACACAAAATATCCCTTATAGAGAAATCCAGACTATAATATGTTATTACATTATTTAATTATTAGCTCTTACTCAGCATGATTTCAATGATAAGGTAAGGTCAGAAAACATATTGGGTAAAATACTTCTTCGCGATAAAAATGAACATAAATGATTCTAAACATTTAAAAAAAGAACAAATTGTAATTGGACGTTTACATAGCATATACATGCCCCTAATAGCAGTATAGTGTATTTGGTCTGACCACCAAAATAACACTGAAAAAATGACTTATCTCCCCTGGATTTTCTGCCATTTTTCCAGTGTCCCTCCATTTCTCAAGTTACACAAAGCGTAGTAATAAAAATAAAATAAAATTATTTTTATGTTTATTATTCGTATTAACACAGGAACTTCGAAAAAAAGAAATATTTAAGACTATTGACAAAATCCTTTACAAAAGTAAACGTAATTTTGTTATTTCTTTACAACATACCCTTTTTATTTTTATCTAATTATTTGTCCACAACATTATAATTCTGAAATGAGAGTTGAACAACATGATGAGAGTAAAATAAAAGCTCATAATTCTTAATCTCTGTTGCACAACTTCCTCTCGTGTTGCCAATTAACTATATTTTTAAGTTGTAAGAAAAGTATTATGTTTTAAAATTTTATAATTAAGAAATAATTACATTTAAGAAAGTAATGTATATTTAATTCTACTTTTAAAATAAACATTGTGTTTTTTGTCCTTTAAACTTGAAAATATGATTAATTTAAACATTTAAGAACAACTTATTTTATATTTCTTAATATTTTTTTACATATAAAGAAGTTTTATAAAAGTAGCTGAGTAGAACAAACTGTGAAGAACACAGATGGGGAACATTATCCTAAATAATTACAATATACACGACCAGCTATGTGCCTGTGGGAAATTATAAAAATGGCGGTCGGTAATACACCAAGGTCCAGCTAAAAATAACTGCAATATTATATTCGTACTTTATATAAATATTGAATGGAATGAATGAAACTTTAACTGAAATATGAAGTTTATATGAAAGTTATTAACTTTTATGTTGATTGTGTATGATATGGCCTTCAATGTAAAAATAAATTTTATTAAGTTTAACTATTTGAAAAAAAAAAAGAAGTGAATAATTTTATACATTCGTGTATTAACCGACTTTATTGTGCATAAGCTTGAAGTAAGTACAGCCAGGTAAGTTGTTATATATATAATAATAGTTTTAATAGTTGTAAGTGTAAATTTATATCTCAATTAAACATATGAAGTCTTCCGAGTAATATCAAAATAATTAGACGGACGTAACGTAGATTATCAGCTGATTATTGTAGAATTAGGATTTGACAATAAAATAAGTCTTGTAATTATCATTTCATATTCCCGAGACCATAATCAAATGACATATTGTTTTATCCAATTATTATGTCCCGTATGTAATAACATAATTAAAAACCACAATTTAATTTATAGCTTTAAAATAAAATAAAAATTATTTAGAAGCGCCATAATTCATGGCCAGTTTCTTATTAAACAAAGAACGTTTGGTTTTGATTAACATTTGTTAAATTTAAATTAAAGTTAAGTTAAATCAAGAGACAGTAACCGAAGGTCCTTCAGTTCATTCACTTCATTCACTGTTAGCTTTGTTTTATCGCAAGGGATTACATTAATTTCAGGATTACGAAAGTTTTAGATAAGATAAGACAAAAATAATAAATTAAAGAGCTGTCTTTTTATGGCAGCAAAAGTAGTTTTAACTTTCGTGAGAGTGTATAAATATTGTTCTATTGTTAGTTTTATGATCTTAAATAATCTTATAATATAGGAATAGTGGATTATAATTTTTGGAATATATATACAATAAGCTGTCAAAACTCTTTTTACAGGACAGAATATAGACCGAGTCAGAAAACGATAAACTTTTGTTTTTATTTTGCAGATGGCTTGATATTATGCTAATTGTACCACTTTTGATGGTTTTAAAATATCTATAAACATGTATAGCCATATATGTTTTAAGCTTATTTAAATTTCAATATGATACGGTAGTACTCAATTCATACTAAATAAGTAGAGCGACAGGACGGCTTCCCAAAGGTAACGGATTCGAATCCCTGCCCGTATCGGTTTATTTTTAATCTATATTTATTAAAACCATTTTTGATGTCGGAGATTTTACCACTGTTGATTAATTTTATGTTTGTGAACCGGAAATAAAATATATCATTGATATTTTTTTCAATTACGAATCAATATAATTTTACTATCAATCGATGTTTACTAAAATAAAATATGTTCATTAAAAAAGTAGAAGATGAATTTAAAGGTTCAATTACATTTATGACAAATAATTTAAAGTTTTATTCAAGATCTTGTTAATGGAGATGTGAATTTCATTACCGTGAAATTGAATGTTACTCGAGATCATTACAATGGTAAGTCTAAATTATGTCCAATTTTGTCCAATACGATTGTTAATTGAGATTTGGTATTTACAATTTATTTTATTTTGTTACAATATATATTTTAGTTTATCAACTAGTATTAAATGACTATCAAGGAACAACTAAAAGTATCATAACGAGTTCCTAAGCCGGATAGAGTTGCAATTAAGTTCAAACTTCAAGCCTTCATTATATGAAAACATCATTATCGATCTCTGTTTCATGGTTAAACTTACTTATTTAAAGAAAATGAAAAAACAAATAAGTAAACAATCTCTTAAACAGAGCCCCAGCAATTCTATTTTAAATAATTGTCTACTGCTACTCTTTTTTGAAATACGTACAAAAGAATACTTTTGAAATACGTACAAAAGAATAATTGGATACTTATCATAAATAAAAAATAAGATACTTTTTTGCAAATGTATATAGGTCTCCAATTGACATTTGAGTTTTAAACGAAATTAAATTATAGCAATAAATTGAATGGGATTCAGTGAACATAGTTTTTATTGACTTAATTATTATTCTTTAAACTTATTCAGTTAGGTGTTTTATTTTTGTGTGGTAACTCTTGACCTGCACGTGGCATTCAGGACATTCAGGAAAAACGACTTAATTCATAAATTGATTACATTTCTCTTTATTGGTACAGTGGTGATAAATATTTGTTTTAACTACTACTGATTTTTTTAATATTTTTGATGCTGCCTATATGCCTGTAATGTCTGCTTTTCATTCTTTCACTAAAAAACGTAACCTAATATGTTTGTATGTATACATTTTTATAAACACACATGTATGTATAACGCACACATGGGTGGTTAAATGCCTGTTTTTGTATTTAAACATTCAGATAAAATTGTAAGGGGGTAAAATACTCGTGCGTAGTGGCTGTTATATTTGGATATTACGTTTATTGGATATTTTGATCAATCCTATTGTAGATAGACCCTAAAGTTTTGAAAAACCTTCGACTGAACGTTTATTTTTTCATAAATTTTGGTCTATTCGACTAAGAAAAATAACGATTTAAAGAATAATTGCATTTTATAATTTTATATAATTGTATTGCAAACATTGCAATATTGTATCGTTGGAAAAATAATTTCTAAAAGACAATTTTATCAATATTGTATTTACTCGCGAAGATCTAATTACAAAAAACCTTTTGATATCTATAACTATGTTTAGGCAGACTTAGCTTATTTATATCTAAAATAAATATAGATTGAATAATTGTTAGATACGGGTAGGATTCTATCCTACGACAGCTTGGAAACCGTCACATCGCTCTTCCAAATGAGGTACTCTGACGGTACCCGCATTGGTAATTTAGCATCCCTTATATAATTGCCTTTAGTGAGATAGAGTCGACATTTATTAGTCTTCATTCGTAAATCCATTCATTCTTCTTATGTTACTTCAGAAACTCTTTTTAAAAAGCTAAATTTACATACATTTTATAATACTAATTCCTATATCTGAGAAATAAAATATAAATAAATAAATAAATAAAATTTACTTTATTAATTGTTCCTACGTTTTCCAAGTACCCAAATATAGGTAATGTCACTCAGGTGCTTTATCACATAAAAGTCAAGCCCACATTAAACCCACAACTACTTAAATAAATAAGTCACTTTACTTTGTCGTAAGTTTTATCTATTTCAAGAAAAATTACCAATTAAATATATATTTCTATCAAAGATCTATCTATCGTCACATCTGTCGTCTTCTACGTCGGTTAAAGCAAAATCTTACTGACATGCAAAAAATATACGCAATAAGAAAAGTAGGTAATCACAATTGACATTACATTCTTCTTGATTTAAATGTTTGGTCAATTTCTCTTTTTTTATAAAATATAGATATGTCCGATTCAAGAAATCAATAGTGTTAAAAGTATATAATGTTTAAAAAATCGTGAAAGATACCGACTTCATAAAAGAATAAACTTAGTTGCGTCTATAAATTGTTTTGCAATAACACTATAATAATAAAGGTATGCAATAACACTATAATATTAAAGGTTATTAATTTAAATATAAAACATCAAAATCAGAGCGCTTTTGAAAAACTATGATACGACAATGATATTTTATTCATCTGACAGTTTTTTTAGGATGCCAATGATGCCAACATTCTTTATAATGCAATACAAAATTTTCATACACAAATGTTATGGTATGAAGAGGGTAAATATAATTGTTATATTATTTATATATAAAGAATTTATATTTTTCCATTATCTATTCTTGACAATAAAATTATTTGTTTTCCAAAATTTTCTTCGAAGAAAATAAGTTTATACAAATGTACTTAAATTACTACTGTAAATATTTAACAAGCAATCCTTTAACAAAAATGTGCGTCTTTTTCGTATATTGGATGTAACAGATCACTTCGTACAGCCTCCTCTATCACTTGACCTTTTCTAATCATATCAAAATGAAAATAATATTTACTTGACCTTTTTGTTCTTTGCAAGATATCTGAATATCTGAATATTCAGACATCATTCAATTCTGCCTCTGTTTGTTTTTGATAAAATAAAAATATTATATTTTTTTCATAATGGTTTATAATTCAGATAATGCAAAAATAAAACAATGTGAGCCAGTTTGTTCTAGTCAGAACAGTTTTATATCCATGTGCACTCATATAAAATATCTCTTTCACAAATCAAATTTCGAAAATATACAATACTTGTGCTGTCCCAAAAAAAAAAACATGCTAAGAAACAGGTATCAATTATCAACATCAAAATGAAAATGTTTCTGAAGAAGTAAGTTTTCCTGTCACCCGGTTAAAGGTACACCTTTGTGAATTTTATACAATATTCCAGAACAAAATAGGTATTGAGTAAAAGGAAGACTATTCGTCAAACTGAAAACAAAGTGATATTTCTATTCGAAAGGAATAAACTGATTATAAATGAAATAATACGTAGCTATATATAGATACAATACATACGACGATCTATTATTAAAAAAGATAATGGATGAATTGCAGTTATTTAGAGTCTGTATATTATAAATAAAAAAAATACACTGTACCTTTTCAGAGAATATTTTACTTGAAAGATCTTTCTACTCGACTTTTGCAAACACTTTACTATTTCTTTCAAATCAAATAAGATACTTTTAGAGTAACATTACCTTATTTTATAAGAATAATAAAGATTTCATGATTAAATCATAGTCTCTATACCACCCTGTAGTATAGATATAATTGTTATATACATCTATTTATACTTCTTATAAATTAAAAGTTTAACTTTATGACTACATAAGGACAAAAAACTAACAATTACATTATAATTGATTAAGACATTGATATACACTGGTACTTCCGTCTACTAACGAAGTAACGTCCAATACAGTGATCCATTCTAGTTACTTCAGTTACTAAACTTACCTCTCTGAACCTGCCCCTCGTAATCTAGTTTCAAAACTTTTTGTAACACAATTAAAACTTGGATCATGGGTGAAAAAACTCTTGCGTGTTCGGTTACCGTGAAGTCTGATATTTAATGAATTTCAGGTTTCAGAATTAGATTTTTATTAATGTCATATTTTGCAATACTATTAGCATTGTAAGTAGAATAAATAGATACTGGAAGGAATGAATCGTTCTTAATGGATCTCAATAATTAGGAAAGATTTGCAACAAAAAAAATCTGTCTCACCATTCTATTCAAAATAATAAGCAGGTCATGAATATATCAAGACTGTGGTCTAAAATATAAAAAAAATATTTTATGTAATGTTCATAAAGGAAGCAAAGAAAGTTTCCCAATGTGAAGCACGATTTATTTATTGTGATATAATTAATGACTATCTTGTTACAGCGTCATGTTACCTTGTACTTTATAGTTTCTAACAAACTATTTCTGACACGCTTTACAAGTTTTCGGTTATTGTTTGTAGGTTGTTAATTAAAAATAACTTAATAGACGTCTCCAAAACAATGAACTAAAATACAATTGTATATTCAGGAGCTTCTTCATGTTAAAATTACTGATACAATTTTCTACTTCTAATATATGTATAATAATCTGTAATGTTTATTTTTCATTTGTTTTCCTTAAATCTTATTTCTGTTACATATTTTTAAAAATTTCCAATAAAAGTCCCCTTTGTTAGAAATCCTTTCCAACAAAGTAATACAAAATAAAACAAAGTTGGCTCCAAGCGAGTCTACGAAGTCTTAACTAATGTGAATATTTTATTTAGGATGCAACTCCTATTCTTTTTGTCGCAACAAATCCTTCCTTTATGTATTATTGATATTACAGACAATTCTTTCACAAATTTAAACATTACATTGATTTAAAAAATAAAGTTGTAAATCATGATTTTCTTTGTTTAAAAAATTTACTGGAAGTACAAAAACAATTATTCCGGATTTATTCGGAATGATGAATTTAAGTAAGTCCGAAAATCTTTTTCACTTTTGATAAATAGTACAAGAAAAGTACAAAAAAAATAATTGTACAAGAAAAATAAAAGCTTTAAAACTATGTATCTAATTAAATGGTTAAAATTATTTTGCCAGTAATACTTTAACACAATCCCAGCCCACAAAAAAAACATTTTATTCAAATTTTATTAAATTCACTTTTTATTAAAAACTAGCTATGCCTGCGACTTCGTACGCGTAGATTTCGATTTCTATAAAACGTACCCTTTGTAAATACTAATGTATGTAAAAACTATAAACCTTCAAAGTTTCATCGAACTCTATTAAGTAGTTTTTGCATACCTATAGGAGTATTTCTAGTTTATTTATGTATTTTTTTTATGTTTAATTATTGGTAAGTAGCAATGGTACGAAAAGAAGAGATTATTAACTTCTTTATTTGTTACCAGATTGTTAAAAAAACAAAATGTTAAGTGAAGCCCATTACCACATATTAGCATAGCATAGCATTATAATTTTTTGAATATTTGATTTATATATGATAAATATATATATAAATGAATTATTGTCAATGTACAGACAGCGATCAGTTACTGTTTTATAATATGTATAAAATATAAATATACATATATTTCATAAACGATTTAAGTACTTGTATCTTTGTTACAGTGAAGAGTGTGAAATGAAAGTGAAAAAATAAATGTTTTCAGAATGATGCTTAAATTTTGATTTTTAAAAGCTATTTACGTTGGCCACATATTTTTTCGTCTTGCGTACATAACTAAAAGAGAAATAAAAGACAAAAAAATCAAACATGTTAGAAAAAGATTGTGTTAATTATCCGTTCACATCATTGCATGGTACCTATTACGTGCTTGACATAAATTGAAATAACTTTTTTATTTCCTAACCAATTTATATGAAAAAAGCACGAAATGTTAAGTGAAGACTACTGCAATATATTGCTGAAAACTGTTACCAGATTAGTTAGGCCGTTTCTGAGATTAGCGTGCACAAACATACAGACATACAGACAAACAGACAAAATGAAAAACCATTGTTTTGGGTTCTCTTGCTCTTATAAAGGCCCCATATTATTATTAATTTTTTTTATAATATTCTATGTACAGAAATCGATCAGTGACAATATTATTATATGTATAGATAAAGATAAATTTGTTGAACACCTTAAATACATACTTATATAGCTTTTGATAGACTGAAGAGTGTGCAATGAAAGTTAAAAACTAAATGTTACCCAAAGTGTTACGATCAATTTCTATGTATTAAAGTTATTGACATTAGCCATATAATACTGTCGGGTTGCGTGCACAACCAAAAGATAAAGAAATAAACAAAAATATCAAAAAATTAAAGAAATAGATTCTGTTAGATATCCGTACACATCCTGGTTATATATATTTTTATTATTTACAATGACTGGAGTAGTCATCAGTTTACAGATTTATTAAATGTACACACAAAATGTTAAGTAAAATCCTGTACAATATATTCCTGAAAACTACAATCAACTTGGTTAAGACTTTTCTGAGACTAGCGTGCACAAACATACAGATATATAGACAAAGAGAATAAATGGAAACCATTGCTTTGAGTTCTCTTGCTCTCGTAAAAACCCTCATTATGTTTTATGTTAAATATTTTTCATGTACAGATATCGTTCAGTGACATTTTTTTATATGTACAGATAGAAAGAAACATCTAAATAATGATGCTATGTGAAAATTTATAGGATTCCAACCGACGTCGGAATGTATATGACTTTGCTCAATATTTCAGTATAACTTATTGCCGAGGGGCTTTGGGATTAGGGATTCTTGTTCTTAAAGAGATCAAATCACTTGAACTACTTGTGTTAATACGAAGATTTCATGGTTATACGTTCAAACAAATAAAGTAGGGCTAGGATCAACTAGGAAAGTTCAAGACATAGACATAACAAAATCTTTTATTCGACAAGACGAAAACGATAATTATCGACTCCACGCGATGAGCCTAGAAATTCAAAACGAATGGGTGACCATAGCAGATTTTTGTATTCCACTAGCTTTGAAGTGGCGCACCTTAATTTATGATTGGTCCCCAGCATTATTAAAATTCTATCTTAATGCATTCCAAATGATTCTCCCAGATCAAAGTAATTTAGTAAGATGGGGCAAAGCCACCGAAAAGTCTTGCAACATCTGTGGGGAGGCAATAGGAACCGCGAAACACCTATTAGTAGGGTGTAGGGTACTTCTAGATAAAGGTCAATACTCGCGTCGCCACGACAAGGTATTAGAAATCATACGGGAAGCGGTTAGTCTTTCAGTAGCTAGAGCGCGGAAGGGTATAACAACCACCAAACGATCTATAGAATTCGTAAAAGAAGGCTCCTCCAAAAAATCAAAAGCGAAGCCTTATTCAATATTAGGCGCGGCTCCTGATTGGATTCTCATGATGGACACGTATGAAAAGCATTACAAAATCCCTGGGGATGTTGGCGTTTCGTCATCCAGACCGGACTTATTCCTGTATCCGAAACATCTGAGGCGCGTGATACTTGTGGAGCTTACTGTTCCTTGGGAAACAAACATCCCAAGGGATCACACATTCAAGCTCAATAAGTATTACGAACTAACCAACGAACTGATCAGGAATAAATTTATAGTTAGTTTGTACGCGGTAGAGGTGGGAGCGAGAGATTTAACAGCAAAATCTCTCTATAACCTACTTAAAGATCTTGGCCTTTTTAGAAAAAGCATCGGTTCATTTCTAGAACGTACTTCAAAGGCGGCATTAGTAGGTTCTTTCCAAATTTGGTTAGGTAGGGAGAGGAGTGTGGAAGGTGAAGGTGAGCGTTTTTGCGCATAATAAAGAGGCCCCTTAAACCTACTCCTGGGTCGCAAGTCCCAGGCACTGCTTGCACTCCTCTCCTTGCAACGCGATGGGCCCGGCACCCGCACGGTGAATCCATGGATTGCTAAGAAGCTTCGTCTTATCTAAATTGACAGCCCGGAGCGACGGGATGACGCTGGAAAGACAGCTGGCAACTGGGAAGACAGCAGACTGCTGGAAAGACAGCCAAGGGCGATGGCCTAGCAAGCCAAGCCCGGGAACGTCGACAAACGCTAAAAGTCCAAATAAGAAAAATACCCCTGGGACAGTCCGAGAGGGGGGGCGGAAGAACTGTCCACCGGTTGACAATTACGGCGAAAACGGTGCGATAACGGAACTGAAATGCCTTACGTGCGGGAAAAATTACAAAAGACGAGCCTGGTTTATTAAACATCTTAAAACACACAATGGTGCTGAAGTGCGGCAACCGTCGGTAAGATCTTCAGTTTTCACTGCGGATAGAGTTTACCCTCATATATCTCATGGTGAGCCATTGAATGAAAACTATCAGGAGTCCATGACCATCCGGACGCGTCTTAGCATTCCAAATACTAAACAATCGACCTGGAAAGTACATGACCAAAATATAGCGGCCCTGTTAGAGCACCCGGGCTCAAATCAGGTACTCGATGCGCAAGTAGAGACTTTCCAAAATACTATTTACGACTATTTTAAAGAGCACTATCCACCTAGGAATCGTTATGCTCACAAAAATAAAGAAAACGGTTTTAAATATAGCCAAAGCCTTAGGCGATAATCAACTTAGTCACCAACTGTCTAGGGCATTGCGATCAATTCTTAAACTTATCCAAGGTATAACAAATCAAATAACAAAAAATCGTGATAGCTTTGATCGGTCAAAACATGAAGTAGACTTTGATAAAAATCCTTTTAAATACTCAAAAAACATTTTCAAAGATCAAAAAGGTAAGCTTCTTTTGACCAACGAGCAAATTTTCGACCATTATAAAAGCACATACGAAGTGCCAGAAAATCAAAGACAATATGGGGATCCAAACGAACACAAACCTGAGACTCCTACTGAAAATTTTCAAGCCAACCCACCAACTTAGGAGGAAATCAATAAAATAATTAAAATGAAACCATCTAAGTCAGCACCAGGTCCGGATGATATCCCTTATATAGTTTACAAAAAATGTCCGTCGCCCCATAAACATCTTTTAATTATATTCGGTAAAATCTGGTCAAGAAAGCAAATACCGGTATCGTTCGGAAAAGCCCTTTTTGTCCTCATTCCGAAAAACGACAATGTCAATAATCCCAAGGATGCTAGACCGATAGCCCTAACAAATACAATTTCCAAAATATTTTTCTCTTTTTTACAAACTAAAATGACGCAATTCATGATTAACAATAGATATTTCAGGCCTAATCACCAGAAAGGGTTTTTGCCCGGAATTTCTGGATGCCTGGAACATAATACGTTAATATCGGAAAGCCTTAAAGATGCTAGAACTAGCGAGAGACAAATTACGGTTTGTTGGATAGACTTAGAAAACGCCTTTGGGTCGGTACGACATGAACTAATGATGTTCGCGCTTAAATGGTATAACTTTCCTACGGTAGTTCGCGACATTATTGCATCATATTATTCAAAATAAAAATTCTCTATAATTTTTAATGAAAACCATTCAAAACCACTTAATTATAACGTTGGTTTATTTCAGGGCTGTTGTATTTCTCCTATTATATTTAATATAGTTATTAATATTTTAATAGACAAATTAATTAGAAATGAAAAAAAGTGGGGCTATCGTTTTAAGTTCAACAACAAATACACAGAATCCATACTAGCTTTTGCAGATGATCTCGCGATACTCACACGTAATCCGAAACAATGTCAGGTACTTTTAAATGTAGTTGAGGATTTCTGTACGTGGACCGGCGGATTGAGAACAAAACCAAGTAAATGTTTTAGTCTGTGTCTGGGTAGACGGAATACCAAATATACCTCTTACGATCCGGGTCTTATAATAGGCGGTCAGTGCGTTAGTACGGTTACGGAAGCAGCTCCGTTTAAATTTTTAGGTAAAAAATCGATTACCAAGGCCGTACTCCATCGTTGGATGTAATAGTCGATAGCTTTTTATACGATCTCAAAAAGGTAGACAACCAACTAATAAGTAACGTCAAAAAAGCTTGGATTTACGATAATTATTTAACATCACGTCTAAATTGGCCTTTCCTCGTGTATGATATAAATGAAACCCTTTTGTCAAAGTTAGATGCAAGCGTCATAAAGACATTGAAGTTATGGCTCGGGTTAACGCACTCAGCGGACTCTTCAACCTTATTTAGAGACCGAAACAACTTTGGATTAAAATTAAAGAAACCATCGGAGCTCTACAAACATCTAAGAGTTACCAAAAGACATATCATCGGAAAATCTGAAGATGATACTGTAACTTCTCTCTCAAAAGACAGAGTTGCCTCAGAGCTCGAGTCACGACTTCAATTCCATAAAAAATTTATGATAGGTGCTCAAACAAATAAAGTAGGGCTAGGATCCTATAACCTACTTAAAGATCTTGGCCTTTCTAGAACAAGCATCGGTTCATTTCTAGAACGTACTTCAAAGGCGGCATTAGTAGGTTCTTTCCAAATTTGGTTAGGTAGGTGGTCCTCTGAGTGTGGAGGGTGAAGGTGAGCGTTTTTGCGCATAATAAAGGGGCCCCTTAAACCTACTCCTGGGTCGCAAGTCCCAGGCACTGCTTGCACTCCTCTCCTTGCAACGCGATGGGCCCGGCACCCGCACGGTGAATCCATGGATTGCTAAGAAGCTTCGTCTCTCGTGATATGTTATATTTTCTTTGGTAAATATATTATGTTTCATTACAGTACTAGTGGTCGCACAGGGCCAAAATTTTTACGTATTACAAAGTTTGAATGTTGGTAAGGGCTTAAACAAAAAGGCCACCTTCTTCTTCATACTTACTGAATAGGTCTATCAGACTTAGATTATTTTACTTCACTTTTCACACTTAAAATTGACTGCATAAACTGAAATAATTAATATTTTCATATTTTGATGTATTTGTTACATATAAGTTGGTGTCACATATTATGAAGTATTAGTAATATTATATATAATTTTTACTATTCTCCACTCCTTGTATATACATTTAAAATATTCCAATTTGCATTTTGTATATATGGATTGCTTAAAATAAAATTATTGATTATCAATTAACGTTATCCTCTTTGATATTTAGGATCTTATTATCTTTATACAATAAAACGTTATTAAATTTTACTATCATGAGACGATATTTTTGTATGTACTTGGAAAAAATTACCTTCTCAAATATACTCTATATAAATTAAGCAACATGATTAGACAACGAAGATTTGATTTTTCATAGCCTAATTTATCTTGCTTTATCTTGTAGATTCCTTGGTATATCTTGTCCTGTCTAAAGAGTTATAGTAAGAGATTATACTAAGATTGAATATACCTTTGGGAATAAGAAACCGTCACTATAAGAATACTTTGTGAAATATTACAGTATGATATAATTTACAGTTAGTGTATAAGAAAAGTTATAATAATAATATTAACACACTGAACAAAGTACACAAATTGATCTAACCCCTAAGCAAGCAAAATTATTTGCTTGTGTTAAGGGAATTAGACAACGATACCAATACATAGAGATACACATTACAAATACTTCGAATATATATAATAAACGACCAACAAACCAATGTATACAGAAATTTATGTTCATCACATACATGCCTGTTCCAGTCAGCAATCGAACCCGAGCCCCTTGGCATTGCGATTTAGGCGTCGGCGAAAACTACTCCACCAACAGGGCGGTTGAAGTAGTAAATAAAGTGTTTGAATAGTCAAATATTTTAATAAACATTTATTTATTAATACGTCTTAAACACAGTAAATTCATTAACTGAACGAGAAGATTTATTACTCAAATATATAATTAAATTGGAAATAACGTAGCAATTTACTTGAACTTGTAATTAAATATATCATAATAAACGGACGAGGTTTTTGCAAATACTACGCTAATGAACTGTCCCAAAATCAAATATTCTAAGCGGACAACTCGTTAACACGCGCTCCACTCAAACGGCAACGTCTCAATAGTCCGTGACGAGAATTCTGTTGCCATTTCCCTCGCCATTAATAGACTCACCATGCATTTGTAGTAATTTGCATGTAGTAATAAAAATCTAGTAGTCTATATAGTTATAATAGTCTAGTCAACATCATTTATATTAATATTGTACAGCTATTTATTCCAATTCTTCTTCTTTCTTACCCTTTCTCTTTATTTAGGGTTAGGTCACTTTTCTCCGTTCCATATGCTAGCATTACCTAAGACCTAAGTTCCGCCGCCGCTGTCATTAGCTCCTATATATAATAAACTTATTCAGAAGACGTGCTTAGTTTATTAATACTTATATGACAAAAATACGAACATATGGTAACCATCTGATTCTGATTACTTGGAGTAATTACTCTTAACCCGGCGTCATTGAGGTTGGGTCAAAATGACCCGGCTTGTTTATAACTTATAATATCTTTGTAAGTACGTGCGTGACGTTGCCGTTTTTTCCAGTAGCTAGAGCTAATACTGTACTCTAAACGTTTTCGATACGAAATTAGTTCGGCGGCGACAGCGCTAGGAGCTACACGTGTGCAATTTCCAAAAAGGTAAATTTGACCCATCCTCACAATTGACGTAACAATTATGCGCCTTTTTTAACTAATGGATTTTTGTTGTTGTTTATTAATATAAACAACAACAAAAATCCATTAGTTATAAAAATCATAAAAAAAATGTTTACAATACTCCAAGAATTATCTTGGAGTATTGTAAACATTTTTTTTATGATTTTTGCTTTGAATTTTGTTGTTTTTTTTGTCAATAGGTACTTATTATAAAACAGTATGAATCGAGAAGAGAGAGAAAGACAACGTATTATTGCGGTTTTAGAGAAGTCTGATTCGGAGGACGATTTACCTGATAATGATGATGAAGTAGAAGAAGAGGATCATGTTAGTGTGCACAGTGAACCAAGTGACACAGAGCAAGAATGTTCGGATCACAGTTTGGATACTAGTGACGACGATATCCCGCTCTCCAGAAGAATAACAGAAACGCAATCTACAACAAACCGTGCGCCGTCACCGCAACAAGACCATCCACGATATCTTGGTAAAGATGGCACAGTATGGCTAAAGACACCCTTTCGACAAAATGTAAGAACTAGGTCAGAAAATATAATTACTCAATTGCCAGGTGTAACCCAAGAAGCAAAGTCAGCTACTGCCGAGTTGGAATGCTGGGGCTTGTTTTTCAGTAATGAGATGTTGCAGAACATTTTGAGATACACTAATGTACGTATCAAACGCAAAATCGAATCTTGTAACGACTTGTCAAAACATACCTACATGAAAGAATGCAGCGTGGAGGAATTTAGAGCATTTATTGGTCTTTTATATATTGCTGGTCTTAACCGCTCGGGAAGACAGAATCTCAGTGATTTATGGGTTTCCGATGGCACAGGTGTTGAAATATTTAGGCTAGTCATGTCTGAACAACGTTTCCATTTCATACAGAGCTGTCTGTGCTTTGATGGTGACACTAGCCGCGAGCAAAGGAAACAGTTAGATAACCTAGCACCAATCAGAAAACTATTTGAAGCTTTCGTTGAAAATTGTAGAACAACTTATTCTCCAGGTGAGTGTCTAACTATTGATGAAATGCGGGTAGCCTTTCGAGGCCGGTGCAAATTTCGACAATATATACCATCGAAACCTGCAAAATATGGCATCAAGATCTTTGCATTAGTAGATTCCACGAATGTCTACATTTCAAATCTTGAAATATATGCCGGAAAACAGCCTGCTGGTCCGTTTGCTGCAAGTAATAAACCTTTTGATGTTGTGAATCGCATTGTGGGACCTATTTCAAAATCAAACCGTAATCTAACGTTTGATAATTGGTTCACCAGTTATGAGCTGGTTCAGCATTTGCTGAATGAACACAAGTTGACGTCGGTTGGAACTCTGCGTAAAAACAAAAAACAAATCCCTCCTGCATTCACAAAAACTCGAGGCGTTGACGTGTTTTCATCTCGATTTGGCTTCCAAAAAGATATTACTCTTGTATCTCATGTACCAAAAAAAAATAAGGTGGTATTGCTGATGTCAAGTCTTCACCATGATAATAAAATTGACGATGCAAGCGGCGAAAAGCGAAAACCCGAAATCAACACCTATTACAATAAAACGAAATGTGGGGTTGATGTCGCTGATGAACTTTGCGCCACATATGATGTGAGTCGTAACTCCAAAAGGTGGCCCCTGACAAATTTTTATGCACTGTTGAACATGTCAGGAATTAATGGGCTTATAATACATCGCATAAACAATAACAAACCCAGCGAGAAGCGACGCTTTTTTTTGAAAAACTTAGGTCTTGCTCTAGTCAGTGAGCATTTGAAAATCCGCCAGAATGTGAATCGCTTGCCACGAGAAATGCGCAAAAGAATCAGGGAATTTGTTGCTGAATCATCAGAGGAGCCACCTGCGAAGATACCTAATGCCCGTAAAAGATGTCAAGTGTGTCCTGCAAAAAAAGATCGTAAAACAAAACATACTTGTCAAGCTTGTCATAAATTTATTTGTCCTGAACACATCATATCTTTCTGTAGTGATTGCATTAACAACGAAGATTCTAATTAGCTTTGTTATACTTTTTTTTTAAGATATTAGAGTTAAGTTTATAAAAGTGCCATATGTAACCGAAAAGACTAGTTATTAGTGTAGTAATGTCATGAAAACTTAAGAGATGTCTATTTTGTTCCTATTTTCGTGAGTTTAAGTAAAAGTTGATTAAATTTAATAAAACGTTACTTAATTATTATTTTTATTTTTTATTATCAAAACCAGAATATCCTTCAACTAAAATAATAACATAGGTTACTAATTTACTTAAAAACTAGGTAAATACCATATATTAAATATATGGGTAATATTGACCCACCTCAACGTCCGTGTAACTGTTATCAGCCACAATGACGCCGGGTTAATAAATATATAATTATTGTAAACATTATTGTTATATTGTTACGTATAAGATTTTTATTATATAGTAATTTGGTATGTAGGTAAAAGAAAGATATTATTATTTAGGTAACTACATAATTCTGTTGACAATAAATGTGCAAAAAATTATTGTTGTAATTCGATTTAAGAATTTAGAATTATTTAGAATTACGTATCATTATTATTATTGGTATATTATTAAGTAGTAAAAGTTATTGATTTAACAAACTAACAGAAGCTATCCTTAAGTTATTCAACAATTATATTTAGTTATTCAATAATTATAATTATATCTGTAAGCCATTAATGTGTGAAATAAGATCGTTACTATTTTTAGGAATTTAAAATAGTTTTATACTGTTATATTGTTATTACAAGACATTTAATGTTGTTTAAAGTTGTAAATATGACCAAACTCCAGAAGCTACTTTGAAGCTTCTGTCGCTTTTTGTTTGTTTTTTTTTTAAGGTAATCTGTATTAGATAGCTGGCATGTTAAATGATTTTATATTTACATTGTATACTATATATGTATTTAATGTTATAATCTTTTGTCGGTATTTTGTTATAATGAGTTATTATTATTATTATATTACGACAAAAACTTAATTTGTGTCTTCACAAGTACACAGTAATATAAATATGACTGTTTTTATTATACTCATGTATCGGGAGTAATTTTGTCATATTAAATATATTAATTACTAGCTGTGCCTACGACTTGGTAGGCATAGAATGCGATTTCAATAAAACGTACCCGTTCCAAGTTTCATCAAACACCGGCAAGTAGTTTTTGCGTGTAAACAAAGCAAAAATAAACTAGAAATACACCTTTCTAGTTTATTTTTATATATTTTTTTATGATAATCACTGATATTTTTTTAATGAGTAGGTAAATCAATTATGTATTTTATTATTAAAAAGTTTATTATTGTTCCCTAACGGGAGGACTATAAATGTGTACTATTAATCTGCACTATCAATATGTACTATCAACATATACTATAAATGCGTGCTCTCATTATGTACTAACAATACGTACTATTTATTTATTTATTTATTTATTTATATGTCTCCAATTCTTGTAGTATACAATGGTCTTAATAAGTAATATAACAATTATTTAGATCTAACAAGAACCCTGCAAGAGCACTGCATAACTTTACATCTCAATACAATTACATTTATATAATCACACATTCATATTTTTCTTATCCAAGGCATTCAATTCAATTCTTAAACTTATCCAAGGCATAACAAATCAAATAACGAAAAATCGTGAAAGCTTTGATCGGGCAAAACATGAAGTAGACTTTGATAAAAATCCTTTAAAATACCCAAAAAACATTTTCAAAGATCAAAAAGAAAAGCTTCTCTTGAGCAAATTTTCGATTATTATAAAAGCACATACGAAGTGCCAGAAAACCAACGACTATATGGAAATCCAAACGACCACAAACCTGAGACTCCTACTGAATATTTTCATGACAATCCACCAACTTTGGAGGAAATCAATAAAATAATTAAAATGAAACCATCTAAGTCAGCACCAGGTCCGGACGGTATCCCTTATGTAGTTTACAAAAAATGTCCGTTGCTCCATAAACATCTTTTAAATATATTCAGTAAAATCTGGTCAAGAAAACAAATACCGATATCATTCGGAAAAGCCCTTTTTGTCCTCATTCCGAAAAACGACAATGTCAATAATCCTAAGGATACTAGACCGATAGCCCTAACAAATACAATTTCCAAAGTGTTTTTCTCTTTTTTACAAACAAAAATGACGCAATTCATGATTAACAATAGATATTTCAGGCCTAATCACCAGTTTTTGCCCGGAATTTCTGGATGCCTGGAACATGATACGTTAATATCGGAAAGCCTTAAAAATGCTAGAACTAGCGAGAGACAAATTACGGTTTGTTGGATAGACTTAGAGAACACCTTTAGGTCGGTACGACATGAAATGATGATGTTCGCGCTTAAATGGTATAGCTTTCCTACGGTAGTTCGCGACATTATTGCATCATATTATTCAAAATTAAAATTCTCTATAATTTTTAATTAAAACCGTTCAAAACCACTAAATTATAACGTTGGTTTATTTCAGGGCTGTAGTATTTCTCCTATTATAATATTTTAATAGACAAATTAATTAGAAATGAAAAAAGTGGGATTATCGGTTTAAGTTCAACAACAAATACACAGAATCCATGCTAGCTTTTGCAGATGATCTCGCGATACTGACACGTACTCCAAAACAATGTCAGGTACCTTTAAATGTAGTTGATAATTTTTTAACATCACGTCTAAATTGGCCTTTCCTCGTTTATGATATTAACAAAAACCTTTTATCAAAGTTAGATGCAAGCGTCATAAAGACATTGAAGTTATGGCTCGGGTTAGCGCACTCAGCGGGCTCTTCAACCTTATTTAGAGACCGATAAAATTTTGGATTAAAATTAAAGAAACCATCGGAGCTCTACAAACATCTAAGAGTTACCAAAAGACATATCTATAACATAACTATAACAATATAAATAAATAATTAATATAGGGACAGGAGTCCAAACTAGGTAGGCCCTGTAATATGGATCTCCTGGTCTCCTATTAGATAACAATGTGTTTGAGATATTAAAGATGGAAAGACAAAATAAAAATTAACAAAAAAAGAAATAAAATTATAAATTCACAATAACAATTATGCTTATTTATGCTATCAGAAAGAAAAAATAAATAAAATAACATGTGGGTCTTTGCAGCTCTTCCCCAAGACGTGACACAGTATGATAGAACTGATTCTACAAGGGATGTATAGTCAGTTTTGACGACATCAATGTCAGCTATATGCCGCAGCTGTTTAAAAATGTAGGAGAGCTTTCTTACTCGGTCTGAGACATTTTTAATATGCTCCACGAATGAAAGATTTTTATCAATTGTAACCCCAAGATACCTAACACAATCCCTTCGGTGTAGAGGAGAACATTCACAAGAAGGGCTGTAAGGAAAAAAACAAGAATGTGCTAAAAGTTCGAAGTTAGCAGTATCATTTGTAGAATTGTTAAGGATGGAAAATTTTTGGTACTTGGTTTTAGTAGCATTCAAAGTCAGAGAATTTAAAGCTAACCATCTACACACAGTGTCAAACCCTTCCTGAGAATTGAGTAGGTGTTTCCCAGGTATCGCCGTAAAAAAAATAATGCAGTATCATCAGCATAAGAAACTATCCTGCAATTTTCAAGGTCAACCTCACAAAAATCATTAATATAAATAAGGAATAATGTTGGTCCTAATATTCTACCTTGTGGTACTGCAAACTGTACAAGTGATTCCTCACCGATCACTTCACCGATCTTAACTCTTTGTGTGCTATTTGTAAGGTAGTCCCAAAAAGATTCAACTGCACATCTCTAATACCAATATTTTCAAGTTTAGTTATTAGAAATAATACAATAATAGTAATCAGGCTGTTTCATTATCATTTCTAACAAAAGTAAGTTAAATTATTAAAGTAAATATATAAAAAATATTTTATTTTATATATATTTTTTAATATTTTACACAAGTAGTACCTATAAGAAAAACCAATAGATATTTAATTAAAAAAAAGCATTCATTTTCGTTATTCAATAAACATCCCGGCAGTAGTATTTAATGTTACATAAGCTATAAATTGTAAGGATCGAAAAGTCTCTAAGGATAATAAATAAATAAATAATTGCAATGAGATGTTACTTACATCTTCTTGTTTTCAGTGTTTTCGCTAAGAATATTTAGGTGTTTATAACATATAATTTGATGTTAAGCAATAAGATTTTACGAGAATATTTGAGTTATAAACCACTTAAAATACCGAAAACAATAAGAGTTTTTACATCAGAATTAAATATGGCAACACTACAGCAACAAGTTATTAATTTATTACTATCCCAATTATTTGGGGTGGTCACAATATGAAAATTTGTTTCCAGTTCTCTGTTCTCAGTGAAGACTTCTTACTTAGGTATGTCTTCTTCTATAACATTCTTACTAAGACAATATAATAACAAACTATTCATTCTCATCTTCTCTAGGAACGCTACTTCTTTTATACTCTTATACATTTTCTCCTTAACTTATTCTCGTCAGAACATAACTATCAACATCCACACTGCAGTCATACAGTGTCTGACACTTCGATCTAGTCTACAAATGATCTTGATCGTTAAATATTACATTAACATATTAAGAGAGAAACAGTTAAATAATCTTGATATTGAAAAGTTTTTGAGTTTCCAAAGCAGATACACATAACTTTGCTGAATATTTCAGTATAAGTTATTGCCGGGTCCTTTGGGATTCTTGTTCCTAAGGAGATCAAATCACTTGTACTACTCGTGTTACTTCGAACCTTTTATTGTTAGGATTTGAAATATGTTACAGTTATGTTACAGTTATGTTTATAATTTATGTATTATATTTCATTACTTTATTTATATATGTCGCCGCGATGAACATTTATTGAAAAATTTGTTTGATTAAACTCGACGCCACCAAAATGAACATGCATTTAAATTCATAAGCATAAATTGTTAATAAAAATAAAAGTTAAAATCCTCTATTTTAATTAAATATTTGCTAATGTGTTATTAACGACGCATGATCTAATAAGTAATTATTTTGACTTTAATTAATTATTTATTTGATCAAATTATTGTTGTTTATTATTAAGCAATTTTATAAATAATTATTCTATTTAAAACGTTATCTTATTAATTGTAAATAACTTAAGCCATCTATACGAGCTTATTTATGATAATAAAAAGATGTGTGATAATAACAAAGTATTGTAATTGACTAGCAACGATTTACCCCTAGAGGATAACAGTTTTGTATAAAATGTGTTCAGAGCATAGAGCTAATTCAATTGGTTGCTGATTTTCGAAGAATACACACTGTAAGTACAATCTATGTTATTTTTAAATGGATTTAATTAAACATTGCTGATGTAAATAATTAACCTATTTTATTTACTAGAACCACCTTCCTTATAATTGTCTTACAAAATTAATAGTCATTCAAACTCGTTAATAAGTCATAAATATATAGTCTCTATATATTACTATAATTACAGTTATTGTTTTTAAATATAACAGCATCGATGACCACTATACGATCAGCGATTCTACTCTATTTTTTTATCATTGTTTTAAATAAATCTCCGACATATACCATATTATACAAAATTAAATATTTATCAGGGGTTTGACAAAAAGTACTCTTTTATATGGTATTTTTTTGTTATTTATTTTATTCTATTACACCAGCGATTATAACAGTCAGGCTATTCTTCATTTAATTTATTGGTTACATATTACAATAGTAAGATATTTTAATGGATGTGTAGTATAATAGGGTACTGGTAATAAATATCACATAAAACTTCATTTAATATAAAAACTTTAATTGTCCTAAATCTCATATCCCTCTGAATCGCAATATTCTTAAAAAGGAATGCAACATTATGGTTACATGTTTTATGTATATATACGTTTCAAGTTGCTTTACCTATATTACAAGGGACGAAGGAAATTTCATGTGATTTTTAAATTCACATTCGCATATATAATACTAGCTATTGTTCGCGGTTCCACCCGCGAATGGTATCGACACAATGAAAACCAACTCGGCCGTGAAAGCCTAACACACAGGTAGACAGATGTGAATAGTAAACTTACTAAAGGGTAAATTTCAAATTTTATATTTACTTTAAATATTGTAGTTTCAAAGCTCAACTATTCTTTATAATGTTATATCTTTAGTAGCATAGATTCATCCGAATATTCATCAAATATGTTATTAATATCATCTTCTGAGATAGTTAATATGTTATTACGTTTAAACAATATAAACTTGTTAAATTTGAGTTGACAGATTCATTTTCATTGAATAAATGAACTCATAATTCGTTAAAAATATTGATATACTCTTTGCATTATTATATGTATATTTATTTATATAGACAGTCTTATAATATATTTTTTTAAAAATATGAATTGTTATAATTTAGAATTGATTTAAGTACATATTAAGTTTCATAATAAGAAATTCAGTTGTTTGCTCAAATTTTCTATTTATTTACACTATTAAAAATATTCTAACATAAGATTCATTTGATTTCAAATGTAATGAAAACAAGTGTCAAACAACAATAGATCGATATTTATCGTGTCAAACAACAATAGATCGTCGTATCGTCGTCGTCGTCGAACAAAAATAGTATTTTCTAATCCTTAAACTTGAGAATTTAAAATTGTACCCTTCTAAATCGATCACAATAAGCGGCTTTTTTCAACTGTATTTCTAAGGAGAAATTTGGGACCGACCATTTTCGATAACAATAGCCGGCTGATAACATTAACCGTATATGTAATGTATGTTTATATGTAGGTATGTGTATGTTTGTGTGTGTGTGTGTGTGTGTGTATATATATATATTTATTTAAATTAATTACCTCAGTCCTTACAGTTACGGTCACTATAACTTGGCGGTCCGGGGGGGGAGTCGTTATGTTAATTTCTTCATAGTTACTTGTAATAAAATCACAGATTCCAGTGAATCTAAAATGGATATAATATGTTTGGTACAGTCTTTTACTTTTTTACTTTTTAAGATGGTTATTATAATTATATTATTTAGAATATACACAATTTACCTTATTGTGAATTGAATTATTATATATATTATTTGTTTGTTTAATATGCAAATAACATGTACGTACAAGTATTGTAATATAGTTACCTGTTTCAGTTTCAGTCTTCAGATTGTAAGCATATTCGGTGGAGTAATATTGCTTTAGTAATAAATAAATTTTGTTCTCGCGCCTACGTCACCTCACATACCGGGTTTCAGCTGAAAATCAGCGCTTTTTGTACGAGTATCATCCCGAACAAACAGCACATGCTGAGCTGAACGCCCATTCGGCGTTGTATACTATATAACAGAGTTATCCGTATAAAATTAATAACTTTCTTACTTTGTCATTAAAATTGATGCTAATGCACCTTAAAACATCACACCGCGTCGCCTTCTACTCTTCCTCTAAAACCGGTTTTTCAGCGCCTACAACTCGCGCGCGTATTGCATACGGGGTGAGAGGGTGGGGGGACGTGTGTTGTGCATGTCAAGAGTATTTAGTTTAGTTATTGTTTTTATTATTATTTTGTTATTTCATTTAATGAAATGAAATGTAATGGTGTTTTTTTTTTGTTTATATAATGTTTCTAAGATGTTTTTGGTTAGTTTATTTTATTGTTTATTTTGTTTTTTTTTTTGTTCGTGTTTACAACGCTTGAATAAAAGTTTATTTCTTTCTTTCTTTCTAATTTGTCCATACATTTATGTATTCATGTATTAACCTACAATTATTAAACTTAACTTATTAACTTCGTTTTCACATACCATTAGTATGCATTTTTATAATATTTTAATACTAATAATAATAAAAATATATTTAGATATCTAGTGTTCATTATTTTTTATTTAAATATGTCAAAGAGAAGGAGAAGTGAATATATTAACAAAGACCGTAAAAGTATCTCTCTTCTCGAGCTCTTCTTTTTTCTTATATAGAGTCATTATTTATTTTCAGGAATGTTCAATGCACGATTAACTTCACTAATATTAAACAACGATTTGCGATCACAATTTCAAGCAATTGAACTAAACAGAAATCTGTAGAATATAAGCTTTACTTTGTTTTCCGTTTCGAAAGAAAAGACAAATATGTAATAAATATTGAAGATTAATCAGTGCATTATTTAAATGGTACCGATAAATGATCTCTATTGGATCTGTCTTAAAGTATGAAAAGATTTTAATATATATTAAGATAAGAAAAATATTATTAAGCAATCATTTATTGTATTTCATGACGGATATCGCCGCCTTATTGAAAACTGAAATGTCACTCGGCGTTATAGACTATTGACGTGAAAATAGTGTGTTCAATAGCCACGAAGAAAAAATCATTATGTAAAATTTTAAGAAACGAATTCGCACTTACCTTCTTGAGATGGTATAGTTTCAGTTACTCTTAATTTTACTCTGTTAGCGTAGATGTATATATATGTGTATGTATGTGGATGTATGTGTATGTTTGTAAATATGTGCATTTATAAGTGTGTCTTTATAGATAAATATATATGTCGTACAAGTAATTTTATGGATTCAGTTTTAATTTCAGTTTACCATATCGTGTGACTGGTAGAGAATTCTTTAGCATTAAATCCGCCATTTGTAGGTTTTTTTTGTGCTATAATAATTTTTAATTTTGTTCTGAGTCGCCCAGGTCATATTTTGTATTTGATATTAGTGTTCATAAAACTTCAACGCTGCCCGGGAATTACTTCCCAGTGGACTAATATACTGTAATATTGTAACATGGTTCTGATCTCGCCGCAGCTTCTATTGTATATAATGTCCTCTTGTCCGTCGTAAAAAGGTGTGATTATATTGTTTAAAAGTGCTTTTAGATTTAAATAAAATCACAAATTTCACAAACTTCGCTATAGTAAATAAAACATTAAACTTTGTTATATTCTCCGAATTTCTCTTATTAATTAAGCTTTATTGTCAATTTTGTCCAATGTGTATGTATAAACAGTGTCTATCAAAATCAGCGTCTGGGCCATTGAAAAAGAGTCACAGAGATTTGTTAATTTTTTTATATTATCCGTATGAAGACCATAATATTTTAGTTTATTTCATTTGACTCATTAATTGTTTAAATATATAGACATATAATATAGACATAAAAAAGGCAAAGAACGGCAAACCTAATTTTATTTTTTATTACCTCCATTAAGCGATAAAATACTAGTTATTTGTATCACGTCGGTATTATCTTTGTTTCTTACTTTTTCTTTTCTTGTACTACGGTGATTAATATAAAGTGAACTACTTAGTGAATGAATGGTCGAGTAATTTATAGATTGAATATAGAGTAATATAAAGCTGATCATTTTTAATATCATTGTCATTTTTAAAAACGAGTATCGATTTATTTTAGTTCTCTCTTTTCAGTTCTCAAGTTGATTAAAATGATGAATTTAATATTATTTTTATATATGTCTGATTTTATACATTTTTGAAAATGGTTAAGTGTTTAATTATACAGATGTATTTATTAATAAACAACATAAATATTGCAGATATTGTTGCTAAGTTAAAACCAAATATTGAAATAAAACTATTTTTACGGATTTAACTCGCATATATTGAATTAAATTTCAAATTTACATTTTAAATCTAACCCGACGTTAGAAAACACTATGCACAATCAAATATTTTATATGATGTATGTCAAATACACGGTTTTTTATTTTATATTGCCATAGTAAATTACACTTAAGAAACGCCTAAATCTAAGTGTACGAAATATTTGCCTGGCTGTGTTCACATAAATTAATCGGAATTTAGCCCGACTACTTTCGAACCTATTTGGGGTCGGGCATAATTGCGATTTATTTATGTTAAATATAATTGGATAAATGAAAATTTAACATTTAAGTGGCAGTACCATCAGCTATAGTGAGAACCCACACATCCTTCTACGTAACCAACTTTACGTATTATAATGAACAATCTATAAAATATTTTAATTTATAATATTTATTTGTGTGTTATTTTTATTGATACTTTAAAGTACAATTGTAATTTCCAACGGAATTACAAGCAAAAAATACTAGCAATGTCAAATAATTAGCAACGAATTCAGACAGTTGTCGTAGTTTGCATTATGATTTTGATTTAATAAGAAACATTACGCCTCGTAGATAAATAAAATTGTAGGAATATTTTTCTATAGGTAAATGAAATGATGTAAATGTTATCAATATCTTATTTCTCATTTATATAAATTTCAGATTTGTAATATCGAGGATAGAGAATAAAAGAGATAGTGAATATAATGGCAACTGCAGACTAATATAGATATCTCTTTCTGTATAGTATTATACCCTATATAGTATCTTACATTCCGTATTATCTATGGCAGTCGTAATTGATAATTACTATTCACGTAGCGTAACTACATTTGTAATAACAAGGCAACGATTCTGAACTGAATATTCACGTAACATATATTTCCTAATGTCATTGTTAGTATCTAAAATCTAGTTAAATAATAGAGGAGAGAAGACATATCATTCATTACATTCATTCATGCGGACACTCAAATTACCACATAATTGTTGATGTTGAAAAGTGTTTAGAGGAACGTCTTCGAACGTCAACGAAATTTTTTTTTTGTATTAAAATATTTATAAATGACTTATAATAGGTTGATTCACAAGTATCATTGATTAAAAAATACATTTTTGCAATGCCACGTTATTGAAAATAATTTTTTTTTACGACTCTGTATATAAAAGTTATTTCCAATAGTAATAAGTGGATCCTTCTCAGATGTTAATTTTGTCTTTGTACGATTCCAATCTTATATGTAATATGTAAATTAATATCTGAAATCAAATTTAACGTTTAATTTTGGAAATATTTTAATTTGATTTTTTAGTTACTTATTTAATATTACTGTTGAAAAATATATTTAATATACGTTACATAGACCAAAATTAAAAATTTAATCTCTGTTGGCAGATAAAATATAACATTGTTATTTTTGTTAGATTAATCTTTTTAATCTTAATTCAATTAAAATACGCTGTTCTCACAAAATGTAATGTTTAAGGGCAAAACAATATATGATACAAAGCAAAATGAATCCTTAGCAGGAGATACAGTATATTAACAATTTCTTAATTTTGTTAGCTATAAAGTAACGTAAACATTTTCAAACAAAATAAAACATTTTTGTTCTGATTTTTGTTTACAGTTGTTATTTACCCAAAAAAACAATACATACATTTTAAATACAAAATTTCGCAAACCAACTTTCGGAAGAGGAAAATATAAACGATGGGTCGGTAGAACGGTTGTTTTTTCAAAATGTTTTGTTCGAAAAAGTGTTAATACAATTTTTGATTCTTTGTTTTGTTTTATTAATTGAGGTCAATTATATAACATTTCGACAATATTTTTAAAATTCCTGAATACATCTAAACACAAACCTTTTCTCTACCTGCCGCGTCTGTCAATCGTTTTTTAATGTCTTGATTTTTCGATATTATACATACTCGTTTATAAAACAAGCACCTGTTAATTTTCTATTTTATACTTTATTCTAACAACTCTTAAAAGTAAATGATGTAAAACTAAAAACCGTGAAGAATACTGCCGTTTCTGAAATAATGTTTCAAGATTTTATTTATATTACTAATTGAAAATCCTACTATTTTTTCATAACACATACAAAATTGATTCTATAAACCTAGTAATTTAACAATCAGGCCTAGAACAATAATAAAATGAAGGTGTGCATTTAAATTTAGTTGTTTTTGTCTCGTACAATAATTTATATGTAACTTAACAAATACTCAGGACAAAAATAAATGGAATGAATATTTGATGCCGTAATGAAAATATTTCACATATTATATTATTTCATATACTTAGATCTGAAATACGGAAGGGGCATTGAGACTTATTATTATATATGAGATTTATTTCTATTTTTAATCCCCGATCGAACATGAAGGGTGTTATAAGTTTTACATGTGTATCTGTGTATTTGTAAATCTATTATTCTGTGTATATGTGTGTCTATCCGTTGCATCATAGCAGCTAAATGAGAGGACAAATATGATTGTGGTTTGTTTAAATCGAAAGCCTAATCTTTCGAGATGGATAAGTGTGGTCGAGATCGTCTCCAAGATATTGAGCTTTTATTAGTGCTAGTGAAAGGTAATTTTGGAATATTGATAGTAAAAACCGAAACAAGTAAAAAATAGTGCATTTGTAGATTTATTTACTATTTTATAGAAACCAATCACATGACTTTAAAAAATCACAAAAAAAATATTAAAAATTATAAACCCCCGATACTAAAAGACCTCTAAAGAGGATAAAAATAAAGATCTATAAAAGGATTAAAATAATATTATTATGTACTTATTGCGTATGTGTTCGTTCGGCCAGATGGAATATCCACAACGTAAGAATGGATACCTGCCATGCGTAATGTCCGGTGATGGAAGGGGGATGGGGGAATTAAGTCTCGTAATTCCTGCGCACTCTCCCCAAAATGTATCCTATAGAATACTGAAAGGCTAGCAATTCTACTGTGTTCAAGGCTGTTGAGGTTCGCTTCAGCCAACTCGGGGTCGGCTATAAGCCTCTTTGCTCGCCTCTCAATTGAGTCCAGAACCACAAGATGGGACTTCGCGGCACCAACAAATATGTGACCACAGTAATATGTGACCCAGATCTGGTCATGTGTAGAGACACATGACCAGATCTGGGCTTTGTATAAAATAAGGTCCCGGTGTAAAGTACTGACGGACCTTCGCAAGAACGAAAAGCTGAATAAACTAGTCAATTGATTTGTTTATTTTAGTCATCTCTGGAATATATAATTCTTAATCCTGAATTTCATAATATAGTTTAAAGGAGAATAAGAGATCTTTAACTATCTTTAAACTAAATACTGTATATTTTGACTAAAATAATATTAGAAATACTTTCATCTTTTCATAAGTGGAAAGACCTCACATTCCCGGGAATAACAGATTTTCACTTGTATGAACATTCTTCTCCTCAGTGTAATAAATCATAAAACGTTTTATAGTATTTTTATCTTTTGCTGTCATATAGAGTCGTAAAGGTAATCAAATATAATGACCGTCTAAAATTGTTTATTATAATAATAAATTTATTTCATGGTTTTAATGCACAAAACAATATTTATACATTGAAGTATTATATTGATCCGTAATATATAAAAGTAGATAAAATGTAAAGGTATATAGTAGTAGTTAACATTTTTTTAAAGAAATTTTGCTATATTTCTATAATATACTAAAACTATAATGTTTAAAAAGACTCAATAATTGGTGGTGTAGTCACGACTACCAACAAATAAATATATTAATGTCACGGCTAGTGAATGTTATTTAGTATTATTATAATTATTATCTTGAAGCCCTCCACTTCCCAAAAACATACTAAAGGAAATAATTCCAATTTCAAAATTATTAAAAGGAACTGAAATAAAACTAAAATACATTTCGTCGTTCTACATTGCGTTTATTTTTGTGGTTCTCGTAAGGAGACTTTAATTTTAGTAATGTTTAAATAATAGTTATTAAAAATATAATTATATCACACTGTTTGTAATTAAATCATGTTTCAGATATACCTATCAAATGGAATGGATTGTGCACAATTACATGGTATGCTTTGACAATTTGGTGATGCCATTTCCTGGTATGGAGTAGTTGAAATACAGGTAAATGAACTAACGTATGGCTGAATTTCAAAGCGTTAGTTTCTCGAAATTTGGCTTTATAGGGAACCAACATTCAGTCTGGCGAATATTGAAGATATTCTTGCGTATTACTAATTATTTACAAATGGACTACTAATTAACGATAGCTATGTGACATATCTAGATATAAGAAGAGATTTTGATAATACACAAAAAAACTAAAATATCATAAAAATAAAGAAATTGTATAACTAAGCAATTGATTTTACAAATGTGATTTAAATAAAAAAGTACATTAAGATAAAGCAGCTGCGGTTTTTAATAAAAAATAAGTTTATAACAATTTTGTGGATGTAGCAATAGATATCATTTTCATTAAAAATAAACATAATTATACTGTTCACCCTCCATTCTCCTCCCCTCTCCATCCCCTTTTCTCTCCTCCCCTCTCCCCCTCTGTCCCTCAACTCTGATCTGATATTTCACTGTTTGCAGATTGAAAAACTACATATTATTCTTGGTCAGCCTTCAAACTTTTTATCCTCGGTTGGCCTCCAAAAATAAATTATCCCTGAATTTAATTATTTCTCAATAATTTAGCATAAATATAGCATACTTAAAAAATTATAGCATACTGGAAATTTGTGTATGGCAGGTTGTTGGTATTATTTAATGTGTATTTCTAACTAGTCTTATTTGACATCAAACATGACTCTTTGGAATCCCAGTAGACGGAACTATTAATGGAGTTTCATCTTGCCAGACGTTCTGTTTGTTTCGTATAAATTCTAAAACTACGTTAACACATTCATCTATCTAGATTTGAATAAATTATTCGGAAAGTAATAATTTCATAAGCTGGTATGATTAGGTATGGTATATATAGCTGGTATAATTCGACACATACTATTTTATTATTAAGTTTCATTATTTGTCATGTTTTAAAGAACTAAAATGGTGTATGAAGTAGAAAGTAGAAAAAACATTTAGTTCATTTATCTAGATCCATATAAAAGTTTATGGGTGTAAACAAAATGTCATATTTGAAAATATATATAAATATATATAGCAATGTTGAGCTTATTTAAATTTATATAAATATAGAATAAAAAAATAAACCGACACGGGCAGGGATTCGAACCTTCGACCTCTTTTCGAAAGAAGCCTAATAGAGGTCACCACCACCGAATAAATATAACATTTTTACGTGACGATAATTATATCACTAATATAGTATAACTAAAATACTTACTGAGTTAAATCCTCATATAATTATGTCAATAAAAATAACAGAAATAGTCATGTATGATAAATATCAAATAGAAAAGTTATTAGTAATATAATAATATGATAGTGTAGTTTTTGTATATAAATTTTCATTATTCAATCACTTTATAACTTGCAAAAAAAACAGCTTTAATGAACATTAATTACCACAATTACAAGTATTATACGATTAATATCATGTAATACATATTCAATATTCAGATTCAGATGTTTTGTTATTAAAATCTTTAAATATTGTTTTCAGATATACAGTGTATTTAGCTATTATTATAATTATTAAAAAAATCAATATCACATTCGTTTTTTTTTTGTTATTTTCAAACTTTTACAAACAAAATTAAATTTATTACGATTAAGAACACAATTTTTACTTGTACAAATTTCCACTATATTTAAATATGCGATACAATTTTATTTGCGACCGGTTTTGTACATCATCATGTAGTCGTAAAAATTGTGTTCTTAATCGTAATTAAAAATGCAGTTCCATCAAGAATTAACAACATATTCTATAAATTGCTTAAAATTAAATTGCACTTTTTTAGTATAAAATCAAAAAGTCCATGCTCTGCTCTATAAAAATAAAATCAGTTACATATTTTATATTTAATCCGCGTTAAATAAAACTTGATGAAAAATAAAGATCGAAGTTAAACAGATAAAGTGAGTAAAAGGCTTCCTTGCCTTATTATTTATTAAATTTTCATGAAATGTACAAATATTTATAAAAGTGATATATTTTTTTACGTATTCACCTTTTTAAATTGTATCCAAATCTCATAAGGTCTTCTATACATTACCAAAAATCGAAAAGAGAAAATGTTTAGCTTATTTCATTCAATTTTAAAACAAGATTTTCTTAGTTTTAAGGAAATATTGTCTTTTTACATGTGATTAATGTGGAAGTAGGAGGAATAGCTGAGGCGACTTGATATGGTGATCACTAATTCAGTGTAATTTTTTTGAAAGAAACGTTATACCAACTAACCTCGCATAATCTACCATTTTTAAAATTCCCAACCTTATTAAAAAGCAGATATATTTTATTGTGCATATTTATATATTTTAATGTGTATTTTTAACAGGGTATTGCTACAATTTTAATTTCTCTAAATGTTGTTTGCATTGCTTTATAAAGAATTTAACCAATATGAATTTGTAAAGAACCAAACTTTTCTTGTCGTCAAATACTCTTCTGATTGTAATTTTATATGAACCTTAGTTAAATGTAACCTTCTGAACTTTTCTAGAAGAAACTCTCCGAAGGTATAAACGTGTTGCAAATGAAGCTTTTCTTATGTGGATTTGGTAAAGGCAATATTTGTTGATTTAAACAAAAGAAGTTACGGACAGTTTTCTTGATATTTTGTCTTTAGAAAGTTTTTTTAGGATGCATCAAATAATGTCATTATAAGTAACCCCATACACTGCACCTTTTGAGATCAATGTTATTAATTAATTCTCTATAAATATTAATGTGCATACTGAATGTAGAATTTATTATTATATAGAAGTTAATTAAGTTACATGTATGTATGTATGTATGCACGTGTATGTGTATATAAATATGTATGCATGTATTATGTATATATATATGTATATTTTTCAATACTATACTTTATTTTAATAATACTTTTTGACAAGATTTCGATTTGCCTAGGAACTACTCAGTAGTTTGGCGGAGGTTTTATATTGTAACATGTTTGTATTATTTTAAGGACTTAATTAAATTAAAAAAAATCTCCCAAGAATTACTCCGGATATAACTTACAATTTATTCTATGGGAGCATTAGTGTGTAAAATTCCAATCATAACAAACTTTTTTGCTGTTTAAACTTTTAAAGCATAATTAAATAATTTTAAAGCCTGATTTGTTTAGAAGAATGAGTTTTTTTTTAATTTAAACACATTTTATTATATTATAATATACATATCTATCTTTGACCATTTATTACTAAATACTTAAACTTGTTTCGATTATCGTGGAAGAAATGTTACGAGTATTCTTATTTAAATATGGCTATTGAGAGCAAATTTATCTACATATCCCTCAATATAAAGTCCCTTTAACTAATGATATAGTATAGTAAAGTAAAAGCTCACAGTTACTTCAAATTTTGACAAATACCTAAATACTAATTTTATTGTAATTGTGGCCGAAATAATATTTAACGGCCTACCGTAAAAAATCTGTGACTTAAAACATTTTCATGATGCCGTGATATCGTGATGGCAAACTAACTTTGCCTTACAAATTTGGTGCCGATCGAAAATATCTTAAGCTGTGTGTTCATATAAAGAAAAGCTTCATCAGCGATCGATGCAGTAGTTTTCGTATGATGCGCTCACGTACAACAGATAAACGGACATAATTCAAAAGCTTTAATAAATAACACTTTCTATTGATTCAATTTGGCTTATTGTTTGGGTATATTTATTTTTCTAAATGATTTTACGTATAGATTTTAACATTATTTTTAAATGTTAAAATTGCTGTAAATATATACGAGTAGTTGGAATGATTTACCCGACTTGAAGACATTAATGATTTGAATTTAATTAACACGCACACACACGCATTCAATTAATACGCACACACAGAATAATTGATAATCAGATTATAGTGTATTCTAGGCTTATAAGGCTTTCTAGTAAACTAAATTTGTAATTGTATGCGTGCTGCGTTTACTATTCGATTTTACAAAGTAAATGTTAATGAATCTACATATTTAATTAAATTGTTGGCAATTAATTAAATATTTTAATTACGTATATCTATCAAACATTTAAATGCAATTGAAATATAATGCTTATATATATAAGCGTTAATTTTATATGGTTGTGACTTAACTTTAAATGGAAGTCTAAGTAACTCCTAGTTAGTAAACCTAGCAACAATTCAACAAATCTTCAATTCTACGTCCCAAACGGAAGGTTAACGAAGTATTTGCGCAATATCGCAAATATAAGGCTTTAATTTGACTTCTATTGAACTAGATTATTTTAATCAAATTGTAAATTTACTTTAAGCCACAATCAAGATTTATTACCATTCTAAAGCTAAATTATAATTACGATTTTTTTATATAATATGATTAATTCTTTTGAATTTTATTATTGTTTTGAGAAATAACCAATAATTCTAATATAAATTAGAAATAATTATAGCATATAAGATCACAATTTTATATTTAAATTCTCGTGATTTATTACTACTACTATAAATATCTTTACCTCGTTTTTCTTCCGTGAATATATCGTGAACAGTTCCTATTGCTAGTTCAATATGCTACCATTTTCTGAATCAGAACTCCGAATGGATTTGAAACTAGTCCGGCAAAATTATAATATACGGAAAATTAGTTCGCGATAAACATTTAACATTTTCATTGAATTGTATGAAACAAAATATTTTTACAGTTCAATAATTTCATTACTTTCTCTTTATCACGGGAATCGTTTGTGTGGATTGTAATTTCATTCCTTAATATAATGTATGGAAATACAAACCTTTTTTTTATGTATTTTCTCTTGTAATTTATTTTCATATATTATTTTTACTAATAAATTATAAATAAAAATGTTTTTTTTTTATTTTTGAACTGTCTAGTTCAATTAATATAGTTTTGTATGCATTAAATGTTTATTTATCTATTACGCCATTGATACGTCTGTCTACTTTTTTATAAGCGAACAGGCAAAGTACATCGCGAAGCTACATATTAAATAAAAGTATGACGAGAACAAAACCTGCCTACACGAAAGTAGTATTTCAGTTTACTAAGTGGCGCTATTATGTAAGGTAGAAAATTACGCTTTCACTGACGTACCTACGATGTTTACGGAAATATAGCTAAAGTTTTTGTGATTTTTTCGTCAATTCCAATGTGTTGTAAGTTCAGACGTATAAAACATATAAAACATACTGTAATAAGAACCTGCTTCATTAAAGTACGGAATAATTAAACCAACTCAAATATGTATTCAAATTATATTCGCTTAGCTAACCTTTATCTTAGAACAGTGATTGTTGCTTACGAAACCATGTACATATATTTAGAAGATACAACTTTTTTATTATTAGTAGATATTTATTATTTATAGTGCAAAAGCTTGAATATTATAATAATATAATTACTTTTATAATTTAATTACATCGTAGTAGTACCACACCACAGTATCCACTTAAGTCCCTAGAAAGTTTAAATATTTATTATTGTTCCATTCGTCAAAGTTCCTCTCACTGAACATTCCAATGTTTTATTCCCAACAAGATCTATGCAACTGTACCTTTTGGCTTACATAGCTTGTTTGAAAATTTAATAAAAAAAATAAAGCAAAACTACAAAAAAAAACAAAATGTTCCGTTTTACACAGTAAATAGGTAAATTTATAAAACTCTTTTTCAATTCGTTAAATTACATATGTTATTACTTTTAAGATAATGATAGACTTAATGCTACCACGATCTGATTGTAACTAAATAATTTTAAAAGTAACAAAAATGATGTTTTTTTAATGAATAATATTTTTTTTTGTGAAATTAATCCTAAAAAAGATATTAAAACAATTTTAAGTGGCAATCACGTCAATAAATATGAAAATAGAAAGGCTTTTCTTTGATGGTTAATGAGGTTTCTTAGAATTATTATGATTTGTTAACGTTAATTACACGCTCGATATTGATCTGTTGCTATTGGTTATCACATTATATCCGAGATGAAATCATGAAATTAATATTATTTTATTCTCAAACTCACACTCCAAAAATAAATGAATAGGTATGTTTGTAAACAAAATGTAGTTAGTACCCATTGTCCATTTCCTTTGTCGTTCCGAAATAAATTCATTTAATATGAAATATGTTTATTTAATAGCACCGCTGTAATAAAAAAAATTATGTAACCAAGTATTTTGATAGTCATGGAATATAACCGAATATCTTAAATTTTATTATTATATAACACACATTCGCATATTGTATAATAAATGGGATAAACATTGCATTGGATATGGTGCCCGCACGTTAATCTTTCAGGTACTTCTTACAAAATACAGAGTAATACCTAACAGAGGAAACAATTTTTTTTTTGTATCGTTTTTTGTTTTGTTGTCAAGATTTCGTACAACAAATGTTGTTGGGATCAATGTTGAGAGGCTGCCAATTAATTACAAATAACCTGTATATACTAAAAAAATATTATGTACATGTTAAAAATGAAATTATATTTTTCATGGTAAACCATAGACTAGTTATCCAAACTTGTGATGACACCGAATTTATGACAATTTAAGACAAAAGCTTAGAATATCACAAGGTCACATAAAAAAATATACAATGTCTGTTTTGTATGCTGTGTTCTTGAGAAAATAAAATTTAAATTATTTAAATGAAGCATCTGGTTATTGGGAAACAGTAATTATGAGAGGAAAAACTTATTTTTACCTTTTTCACTGTATGCCCATAGAAATTAAAAGTAATAAGTATAATCAATAGCTCTTTCATTATTAGATTTTAATCAAGCGGTGATATTTTTATTACAATATTCAGAGTGCCCGATATGTAATTATGAATTATATACTTATACATGGATCTCGTTTTTATTATAAATATTAAGTTTTTGTACTTGTTATAACATAATCATTAATCTGAAAAAATTTGTATCTGAATACTGACAATCGAAATATCGAATTCCGAATATGTAGTCGTCAATAGACCCTCTTCAATCCTTGTTATCCTTAGTGTCTGGTTGTTATGTTGACAAAATAATATCCATCCATTTAAATTAAGTACAAACAAATCTCAATCGGAAATACTTATATAATACTTTGCTTGTTATATATATCCTAAATTAGTTTTAAATTAATAATTTATAATTACTCAATTTTTTTTTTATGAATGTACCGTCTAAATTTATAATTAATATTTGGTGCAAAATACCCACAGATTCATTAATTATATGACTTTAAATACATTTAGCATTTTACTTCCCTAATATTCTTATTATTTAATATACATTAATGTATTATCATACATTACCGGAAGTGAACACGATTTCTAACATTGCTTCTGAATATTATGATTTTTTTCCTATTCAAATACATGCATTTTGAGACCTACGATTTCTCAAATCAATATTAGCATAAATCTATGATAAAAAGTGTCTTACTGCAATCATATTTATAATATGAATTTCTGGAAACATAAAGAATTGCAGTTGTATCCTCAATAACATTCAGACTATTTAATCTTCTGTTATACTCACCCAGAGATAACTTTCTTTTATTTCGTATCGCATCGTTGTTAATTATAATTATCATAACAACAAATAAAAAACACTTAATTTTCGAAAATAAATCATAATGACAAAATTATTATTATAACGAAATTTTATAAGAGATCTTATATGAATTTTGGTAAAAATATCACGAGGTTTTCAAAGACGTACAATATGAGGTTGATCTCAAAAGATCTATTTATCACTTATTAAGCTACTTAAACAATAAAACTATCACTTGAATTAGGTAATGATATACTTTGATGCATTTTTTTTTTACCTCTTTTCCAAATGTTTATTTATTCAGAATCGACAACGATTCAGTTTTTTAATTGAATTTTAAAAATAATAATTTCATAATTTCATTAAGATTATATTAAGATGATTAATAAATATAATTAATAATAAAGTTAAACATTGAACTCCTTCCAAAATTTATCTATAACCTAGAATGCCTATGCTAGAACCTAGATGAAAGCGTCTCAAACTTACTAGAGGAGTACGTTGAGAATGTTTTCTTAAAGCTTTTTTCCAATTCTATAAGTTAAGCAAAACAAAAGACGATGATGAAGAAAGCATTTCTAAGAAAATATCGTTTGTGTGAGACCAGGTTTATGAAATCAAAAGTTGTGATAAATGATAATTTAATATCCTTTAGAAACCATAATTAAAATTTTTGTTATTGGAGTTGTTGTTAATAAGAATTTGTTTTAGTATTTTATCGATACTTATTTATGTACTTTTATGTATATAAGTATACATTTGTATAATGTCATTTTCTAATTTTATCTTTTAAATACCTACCACTCTTTTTTATAACACGCAGAAGTCAACCATGAACAGTAAATGGTAAATAAATAAAGGGATAAATTAATATTCTCAGATAAAGTCATACTGTATTTCTATCACCAACTTTTTGTTCAATACCATTTCTTACAATGCAATAATGTAATGATTGTAGCGTCCTTTGCGTGGAGTAACTTATCTTCTAACTGTTCTTTTACACCCCAAGCCAATACCAAAAACTTATAAACCTAAGAGAGACGAAGCTTCTCAGCATTCCATGGATTCACCGAGCGGGTACAAGGTCCATCGCGTTGCAAGGAGAGGAGTGCAAACAGTACCTGGGACTTGCGACCCAGGAGTAGGTTTAAGGGGCCCGTTTATTATGCGCAAAAACGCTCACCTTCACCCTCTACACTCCTCTTCCTACCTAACCAAATTTAGAAAGAACCTACCAATACCACCTTTGACATATGTTCTGGAAATGAACCGGTGCTTGTTCTAAAAAGGACAAGGTCTTAAGTAGGTTATAGAGAGATTTTGCTATTATACCTCTCATTTTTGGTTTATTTCCGTAAAAAAGGCATAAAAAAATTTGCAAGGAAAGAAACTAGAAAAAAATAAACAAATATAAATATATCTTAATTACTATTTAAACAGATAATTTGAATATTAATTAGAATATCTTTTATAACAGGATGAGTAAGAATTCCCAATAAACATTTTTTTTTAATTTTATAATTGCAATATTTTTAAAATACCCTAAAATTCCTAAACTAAAAGTTTGAAAACAAAAACCTACATTCAAAAACATTCATATAAATGCACACACTAAGTAGTTTTATTTCTGAAGGTTCAAATATCATTTTCCATTAACATAACTAAGAAAATAATAGAGTTAAGTACAAGTTCAAACTCCATCACTCTAGCGTGTCTGCTTTTGCCTCAACCTTGATCGTAAGGTTTTTAATTGGAGGTAAAAATGTTGTAAAATTTTTTATAATAATCAAAATATATTGAACTAAATTAATGAACAAGTCTTAAAGGAAATATAAATATTGTAAAATAAATAATATTATTTTTTATGATTTCATGTTAGAATAAGTAATTAATATTTAAAAAGGTTGTCTTTTGTTGAAAAACGTAAAGTTTTCCAAAACTTTTATTCTTGGCCAAATTATTAAAATATATAAGCATATGAAAAATTCAGTAGGTACATTCCTTTATATTTGAGACCCCAGCTGTGTTATCTAATAACGTAGTCAAGAAATAGTTTCAATTAAAAATTCACGGTCACGGCTCATCATCAAGTATATGTATATGAAATAGTAAAAAACTGAAATAAAATGTGTAAATCTAGATTGTAATTATTCCTAGTTATGATACTCTTCAATGTTCCACTTTACGTTTATTCTAAAATCACTCGGATAGAGTCTGTAATTAAAATAATGAATACAATTATATTAATTACATTTACATTTATATCATTATATCAAAATTTAAAAATCTGATTATAAAAACATCAAATTGAATGGATTTTACAAAATGTCACTTAATGTTTTATCAATTTATTAAATTGCCGAATTTTCTGATATTAAACAGCTGCAATACAGTTAAATGCTCAAACACATGAGAGAATATCAAAGCTCTATCTCTAGTTTCTCAAGCTTCTTGAAATTAGTGTTTGCATAGAACCAGTATTCAGTTCGTCGAATATTGATATTTCTGTTAATTACCAAGTTAGCTATACAAATGGACTGATTAATTATCGCTATTGGAACTGTATTGATATAACGAAACCTTTTGATAGTGCTTACAAAGAGGAGAATGTTATAAATGATAACTATTCATGTTATAACTGACAGTTCTTATATATATATATATATGATATATTACAACCAGTCAACTATAGTTTCAAATTATAATATAGTAATAGTCAACACAAAATGTAATACAATAAACTACATAATAGTCAAAACTAAAACAAGGCACAGTAAAATGTAGTAATTAATAATTTAATAAGAAATATTAACGTAATTTATTAACTAAAGTTTGATACAATTATGATCCTGTTATAAATATACTGATCCTGTAAGTGTACATAATATTATTGTAGCTTGTAATGGCAGGAAAAGAAATGTGCAAAAAAAGCAGATATATCCACACTTCCTACGTAAGAGAAAGAGAGGCCCTGGACTTTCAACTGTCAACTTTTCTTTCTAACTCTCATCCTGGTCTAAGTATGGCTATAATTTATCATTCTCTCTGACTATTCTTTACCATGTCATATATCATCTGCACGGTTGGTTTCCTAAACAAAACATAAAATTTGATTGTATATCCGGATTGTAAATGCAACTATATAATTTGTAAAATTAGATTTTTCTTAAGCTACATTTAAACAGAGCCACTAGAATTTTTCTTTTTAGTTATTGCGTACGCTAAAGTATATATTATAATATAACAAAAGTAGTTATTAATGATAAGTCATGTTTAATGTTTATTTGCTTCTATTTGACATCAAACATGACTCAATGTAGATGGAACTATTAATTGGCAAATGATTTTAACTTGCCAAGTTTGTTTTGTATATGTATGTTATGAATTCTGAACTTAGCTTGTGAATTTAATGTGTGTTATCTCAAAGTTGTTTCAAATATATTATTTTCATAGGTTTAATTATGTATGAATATCCAAATATTAATTTCATTAATTGTTGTTTCAAACGAATGAAACTTGATAAGTTACATTTTAATGTGAAATTAATATATTTATGGCTGGTTGTATATATCAATTTAAAAGGTGAATAAACTACACTATTTTTTTTGAAATATAAAATATTTCGTAATTATTTTTATACCTTTAAAATATAACAACCTTTTGCTTCTTTTCTTTCACTTTTTTTTCTTTTAAAGTAATGGCAGCCGGCAACCCGACAGGAAGTATGTTAAGTATTTTGAGTATTTATCTTACCCCAAACATAATTGTTTTTCAACTTTCCTTTCAGAATCATAAGGTTGGTGGATGAATTATTAGCCGAGAAAATAAAAAAGTATGTTGTAAGGAAATTATAAAATTATGTTTATTTGTATAAAAATGTTGTAAATTGTGTTATATTTTGTATTGTAACCTATTTATGAGTACTAATATTAAATATAAAAATATAATTACAGAAAACATATTAAATTATGTATTTTTCACTAGTAACTTATGAAATATTATTTTAAGCAACATCATACTTTTTACTTTAATGATATAATCTCTGAAACGTCTTATCATCATTTCAATTTTGAGATACAAAGAGGTTTATAAACGTACGCCGGTGAATGTGTTAAGTAACCAAGTAAGACTAACCTTAGTCTACTTATAACACAAAACAGCCACCAAAATGAATCTTTTAAGGTGAAGTAATTTTATTAATATTTTGAAAATGACCTAGTAGTACAAAGCTTATGATTTAAAAATTATTAGAATTTTCATTAATATACCAGTAAGCAGAAAATTTTTGTCATGATGTATGAGAAAGGTGTATTTTTATTTTATTAAGCTTATTATAACGTATCACTTATAATCATTTCCGAACACAACATTCATTTAGGCTTAGAGGCCTTGTCTGCAAATAATTTACATGTAGTATATTAATGAAAACTTTTAAAAAGCCTTTGTTACGAAAATCTCATCACGTTTAAAAGTGGTGTTCATAATACTTTTAATATTAAGAAAAAGTTGGAATGGTAAAGATACCATGCTTTAAATAAAATTCCCTCTCCAACTCAAAACAAATTTTTTCTTCATAACAACCATCGTATGTCACTGCACCGGCATATGGTAAAAAATAGGTGAATTTTCCAAATTTATATTATTTTGAATACCAAAGGTAAAGCTACCAAAAGTAATTTCAAAACTAAATCCTTAGTGATCTATTTGTTTTATTGTAATAATATGATAATACAAGACATGTCACCACCCTTTACATTTAGGGGACCTAAAACTCCCTTCTTGAACAATTGGATCAAAACTATTAATTGGCTTGTAACATACAGTGCTTTAATGTTGCAATAAAATATATTTCAATTATATATAGTTGTCAGAGGTTTTATTTTAAGAATTTTTTATACTTTTTTTAATACTTTTCTGTATTTCTTTGACTACCTAGTTAAATTCATGACTTTGTAAGTTACTGATTATTGAAATTCCTTAAGGTTAAACCAATTACTAAAGTAACTTTTAAGACTCATTTATATTTTGGATAAGTTGTAATAAACGTATAAATATATTGTGAACGTATTTATGAAATCTGAATTGCATTAAACAATAGAGTAAAGTAGAAAATGTGTCAGAGGCTGCGTAGTGCCAACCTTAATTTTCCTGCCCCAAGTTTTATTTAACGTTACAAAAGTTATGAAAATCAATTACAAGATACATGTTAATAGTAAACGTTAATAACGTTCTACATTTTTACTATTTTATGCACTTTATATTATTAACAAATTAATAATATTCGCATCTAGCCTAAAACAAATATCCAGAGGTAAGTTAAACGATTACTCTACAATTTCAGAATCTTATAAATAACAAAAAGGTGAAGTAAATGTTACTTTCATTTGTTTTATAAAAGAAAAGGTCAAGAGAAGGCTGTGAGAAGTGATCTATTACATCCAATATACGAAGAAGGGCCAAATATACATTTCATTTTAGAATTGTAAACAAAGCAGACCAAAATTAATTTATTTACCAGTTATTCCTAGAAAAATCACCGCTATCTCATTTAACAATACATTAATTAACGCCTGTTGTAAAATTTGGTGAAGAAAGAAATTTTGTCATTTTATTATTAACAAAAAAAACAGGTTAACAGGTTATTAAAACTAACTAATGTATAATTTGAGAGAGTCTTGTTTCCATTGCTATACCAATGAAAAAAGTATCATGAGCAAACAATACAACACCGTTATATTTAAATAAAAAAATAAAATATCGTATAACCATGCTTTCTTAAATTTTGCAATAGAAATTTGATGAATGACAGATCAGATCCTCAAAGTTATATAATATTAACTAGCTACGCCTGCGACTTCGTACGCATAAATTCCGATTTCAATAAAACGTACCCGTTCAAAGTTTCATCAACCTCCGGCCAGTAGTTTTTGCTTGTTGATTCAAATAAAATAAACACTAAATGTTAAGTGAAGACTTTTACGAAATATTCCTGAAAGCCGTTTCTGAGATTAGCGTGCACAAACATACAGACATACAGATATACAGACATATAGACAAATAGACAACATTAAAAACCATTATTTGGGTTCTCTTGCTCTTATAAAAGACCCCCATCATCTTTTTTTTAATTATTTTCCATGTACAGAAATCGATCAGTGACAATTTTATTATATGTATAGATATAGAAGAAGAAGATATCAAAACTATATGTGAAGCTAATAAAACTAATAATATCTTATACAAGCAAAGTTCATTAAAGAACTTCTATATCACGTTAAATGTAAACACAATGTATTCAATTGAGAGTTACTATATTTTTATATGACAAAAATATAGCAATTCTAGTCTTACACTATCAACCGGCTTTCCAGTAAATTAATTTTGTAATTATATGTGTGTTGCGGTTACTATTTGTTTTGTAAACTAAATGTAAATTAATGTACATATTTTAATTATTTTGTAGGCAATAAATAAAGAATAAATAATGATAAATGTCCAGTTTCATTAAAATATTTTAATTACCTTTATGCAGCAACAATTTAAATATATTTCAAATGTGGTTTATCAAATGTATATGTATATATATATATATATATATATATATATATATATATATATATATATACATTACATTATATATACATTTGATAAACCACATTTGAAATATATTTAAATATATATATATTATTGTATATAAATTGTACAAATATACATTATACAATCAATAAACCTTAAAATAAGTCTCAATATTAAAAGAGTCAAAGTAAATCCTTATAATTGTGTAAAAGAACTGGTTCCAGAAGTTCCAAGTAACAATGATCCCAAGTATAACTTTAAAGGTTCAGAATTCTAGTTTTAATACAAATAGTATTCTATATTTTCAAGCTGTAGTATTTACTATTGTTTTATATATAATTAGGTTCATGTATTCTATGTATCTATGTCTTCTATGTATCTATTGGATATTGATTCATTTTTAAACAATCAATTAAATAAAAATACAACACTCGCGTTTGAATGTTGTATTGTAGATCGCATTATTATTATCGTGTGTTATTTAAAAAATATATACCGAAGGTGTTTTTGGGAATTTTCAATCCGTCGAATTCGTGGAATCCGTGGAATTTTCAATCAGTAGATTGGATTGAAAAATCACAAAAACATAGCATAGCATAGTAGCATAGTGAGTTCAAGTGTATTTAATTTCTAAATGTTCTGTTATTACAATTTTCTTTTGTTTATTTATTGAAAGTTAAGGAAGAAAAATAGTAATAACTTAAATAAATTCGCGCAGAACGAAACTAATTCTGACTGTCAGAACTGTTTACCTAAAACACTCTATTTTAAGACTAAAGAAAACTACTAGTTCCAGTTGGCAGATAATTTGATAATTTACAAGTTATCCAAATTTGCCATCTTTTGTTTATTGTTTTATTACACAATTCTAAAACTTAATAAAATACGATTTTTTAGACATAAACTTTATAAAGGATTCTGAACAAAAATTTGAAATTCAATTTTTCACTATTTAATTTCCTTGAACGGTTTTATTCATCCCATAATAATATTACAAATTATATTAAAATGACTTGTCAGTTTTGTGATAAAGCACGTTACCTTTTTATAACCTTTATTATCCTCACTCCCTTTTATGTTAGAAATAATTAATAAACTGAACCCGATTTCTTAGCTTATTTTACATAAACTTGAAGAAATTATTAAATTATATAATTAAATTATATATTTTATTAATTTATTTCTTTTTAGAGTTTGAGAACTGACTTTAAATTATAATAGTATGTAAATCGAATATTGGTATTGTCTTTATATTGTACAGTCAGTGTATACAGTCTGTTTGTAAATGTGTCTCTAAATGTCTCTCTAATTAGAAAATGTATATTGATTGAAATAATTAGTGTCACAACAGCAGCAGCATATATGTTTTACCAAGTAGTAAGTATTTAAGGCCAGGTATCCCTACAAAACACATTGTTAGAATTCGTTTTTGAAATAGTTAACATTGAAATTTAAATCTAAAAAAAAATATGGTTAATTTTGAGGATATATTGCAGGGAATGTACCCGATGAAAACATGATTTAATAAAATTGGCTCGATAGAAAAAAATCACAAAGTTACCTCTTTTCCGTCTTTTTGTCTCCAATTTTTCGGTTTTATTTCTAAAATAAGCGATTAAACATTATGGGTCTTTTACCAAAATAATGTTTATTGATTTCTCGAGGCATTTTACCCGATAGTTTTTTTTTATTCAATCTCTTATTTTTTTAATTAATTATTCAAGCGAAATTCGGTCCACAGAGAACTCGTCAGTGTCTCGCGAGACGTTGACAAGGTAAGACGTGTATCAAAATTTTTCAGATGCAATTGTGCGATTATCATGACATATATTATGTCATTCCCTAGTTTACCACAGTCTAGCTTTTTCAGTAGGTCCAAAGAGAATAATAAAAATGTTAAAATTGAAGACGTGTCAATCGAACATTTTGCAAAATCATGAATAACTCTCAAAGTAATCGAATTAAAATAGTAGATCATTTGAGACGTAGTTAGTTTACAACTTTATATCACTAAAAATTTGTATAAACACCAATATACACTCCGAGTAGGAATCAAACCCGCGACCGCAGATGCAGCACACGCACCATTAGACCATAGTGTTTTCTGTAAATTACATATGTTGTCTCTCTGACTGTCAATACATTCAACGTGAACTGGCTGTTTAAGCAGATACATCTAGTGTGCGACTTCGTGGTCACGCACCAGATAGACGTCCTGTTAGTACAAGAGACCTTTCTGAAGCCATGTAATCTTGATCCGCGCATCGCGAATCTCCGTTTCGTTAGGAACGATAGGGCAACCGCGAAGGGGGAACCATCATCTACTACAGAAGGTCTCTTCATTGCACTCCGCTCGAACCGCCCCAACTAGTTAACGTAGAAGCGTTATTATGTCAGGTGGGAATGACGGGCCATCAATCGATCGTACTAGCATCCGTCTATCTTCCTCCCAATAAAGGGCCGTCTATCTTTCTCCCAATAAGGGGCCCATCTGGCCCCCCCTTTTTAAAGTGACGCTCCCCCGGTGATGCTGTAATAGCCAACAGGGCCAACAGTATAGACAGACAAAAATTATTGCAGCGAAACTGATGAAGGCAATGATGGGCTTATGATTGAATTGATAAATGATAAAGAAGGTTTTTTCCAACCTGTTACCTGTTGATGACAATTACTTTTTAAGGGAATTACAAGAGAAAGCACGCCACAATAATTTATTTAATTGTAATGCAAGTAATTTATGTTTAGTCGATGAAAGAAGAAATGGACTGATATCGTCTTTTAAATTTGAATGCAATATGTGTAAAAAAAAATTATATAAATATAGAATGAAAAATAAACCGATACGGGCAGGGATTCGAACACGCGACTACTGGGAAACCGTCCCGCCGCTCTACCAACTGAGCTACCGTATCGCTGTCCACCTCGGTGAATTAAGCATTCTATATGTGCATTCTATGTGTACTACCAAGTAAAAGGCCAGTTACACGTAACAGAACGACAAAAGTGTCTTTTGGCAATATGGGCAGACGAGAATGAGAAAATATACACACAGTTCATTGAAAAAGATGATTTATTTTGGGACACTAATATGAAACCAAAATTATTAATATTTTATATAAATTGCTTGCTGCCTGAAATCATAGACAGTAGAAATGCAAGAGGTATGCCCATACGAGACATATCAATTCAGAAGGAAAATATGACTGATACAACTAACCGTAAATCTAAAAACCCTGATAAGGAATCAATACCGGCACAAAATATACGCCGATTAAATTTTATTCAGTTTTAAATTACTTTAATTAAGATTTACCTATTTTATTGTGATTATACATAAACATAATTTAAATTAAATATATAATTTGTTTTATTTTTATTCTATATGTACCACTTACACTTTATTTATTTACGAAAATCAATAACATTATTAGCACATAAAAATATATTAAAAATGCATTAATATTTTGAAATTAAATAAATTATTAAACATGGTTTAGTTCTAAACTGTGGCGACAGGATGACGTCACGTGGTCGCTATGTGCAATGCCCGCTGCGAAGGCGTGATGTACCTATATTACGCGGGCGGGGGTTGCACTGAATGTCTACTTTTGCAGGGATACCTGGCCTTAAACAGTTTTCATATTTTTAATACACTACAACATATAGAAGAAACACACAAAAACACAGTTAATGATAAAAGTATCCTGAAAAAATAATAAACGTATCACATTGTAATCAAAAAATATCTGAAAAAAGATTTTTTTTGCGATAATTGTTTATTATTTATATGTATAAATAATTCTCTATTATGTATAAGCACAGTATAAATTTTAATTTGTATTGTTTAGTTTATTAATTAATATGTATTACGTTTATGTATTAAGTTGTATTTATTTTTATGTATGTTTACAATGTTTAAAACTTTTAGCCACCTATCTATGTGCACTAATATTAAATTCCTATCAATTTGTTTTGATTTATGATTGTTTAAATGTATTTTTTATGTGGTATACAATAAAGAAATCCGAATAAGAATTTGCGTTAAAATGTTTATTAATTTGGATGGAGACTATTAAATTGGTAACAAAAAATCTTTTTTTTTGTTACCAATTTAACTATTGGTTATTTATTTGTGCTTTTGACATACTGTATCGATATTTATTTTAAGTAAAAATTAAATTGTCACTTTGTTTATTGTTAAGCAATAAAAATACAATCTTTTAGTAGGGTACATTTTTTTTTTTATTATTGTTATTATATTTCATATTTTTGATAGTGATAAATATATTGGTTTGTAACTAAGCAAAACGTTGTCTTATTGTATAAACATGTGTGTGTTGCGACACCGTTACGTTTTGTAAACTAAATCCAACCTAGTAAACAAACTCTGTTAGGTACCACAGTTCTACAAACTGTGCTATTTTTTTGTATGTCTATACTGTTAGCTCTGTTGGCTATTACAGCGTCACCGGGGGAGTCCAAACTGTGCTAAGCGGAATATTAATATAAAGCAATATAAATATTGAAATTTAAAGTCATTTACGTAGTCATAAAACTATACAAATTTTAACAAGCATTTTTATAAAATTCCTTTTTTAGAAACCGAAATCAATAGACCTATTTTTTATTAAAATTCTGCTATACAGCACGTTATCTTATTTTGTTCGTTTTCAAAAGTTTATTCAGTACAACAAAAATTCAAAAATTTTAGCATTAGGTATTTTCAATATATAGATACATATATAAATATATGTATATATAAATATATGTATATATATATATATATATATATATATATATATATATATATATATATATATATATATATTCACGGAAGTTGCTTAGAGGATAATTGAAAATTCCTCTTAAGAAATATTAAAATACTTGTAGCAAAGCCTTAGTGTAAAATAAAAGCATTGATGAAATAAATAAATAAATGTTTATTAAGCCTAATTATAACAAAGGTCGCTTAAATATACATATTATAATGTTAAGGCCACGAAATTCATGAATATGCAATTAGAACTTAGTCCATTATGTTAAAGAGGTACATCTAAGGTACTCACATCTTACCCACAAACATCCTTAGTTTAAAGTTTCTAAAACGTATGAGAAACAGGATGATCAAAATAATTATTTACAAGACAACATAATATATAGCTTGTAAACCCATTGACCATAATTTATAATTGAGGAGTGTATCATTTCAGCTACATTTTAATTAATTAAAAATATTTTGCCACTCTTCTATTTTCTTTCACTATATTATTAAATCCCTGGTTTGCTCATTGTTTTAGGAAAATGACACAGTTTTACCGGTTTAGAATGCTTCATGACTATTTAAGTACGTTAATAGAGAAGTATCAACTCAAGTAACTTAACTTATATCAACTTTTTTAATTCTAGTTATATATTTTTTTGTTTTATCTATACTGTTAGCCCTGTTGGCTATTAAAGCGTCACCGGAGGAGCGGGTTGGGAAGGAGACCCACCCTTAAAAAGGGGGGTATAGATGGGCCCCCATGGAGAACGACGTCCCGAGAGCGTCCCAGATTGAGACACGGACCTCAGCACGGGGCGTCGTTATTGAGTGGGGAAAGGTAAGGAAAGGTAAGGAAATTTGGACACTAGCGTCCTCCGACGGCAGAACGCCGGAGCAACGGAGGAATTGGCATATGGTGCTAATAATACATAAGCTTAATAAAAACCTAGTCTGAGCCCTGAATTGCATTACTCATCGATGATGGTGCACTGCGCCTAACACCAGTTGATCACACAATAGTTCCTTCACCCCTGACTCGAGCTTCGTTGGCCAACAAAAGGTTTTGAAAAGTATAGTTTACAAGAGGCATGGGGATTTTTATGGAAACTACTTCGTTATTAACGGATTTAATGTTAAAAACATCATCATTTATAAGCGATTGTGTGTATTTGTCCATATATTTATGTATTCATGTATTAACCTACAATTATTAAACTTATTAACTTCGTTTTTACATTCCATTAGTATGCATTTTTATAATATTTTAATACTAATAATAATAAAAATATATTTAGATATCTAGTGTTCATTATTTTTTATTTAAATATGTCAAAGAGAAGGAGAAGTGAATATATTAACAAAGACCGTAAAAGTATGCATAGAATGTACGAGCTCTTCTTATTTCTTTTATAGAGTCATTATTTATTTTCAGGAATGTTCAATGCACGATTAACTTCACTAATATTGAACAACAATTTGCGATCACAATTTCAAGCAATTGAACTAAACAGAAATCTGTAGAATAGAAGCTTTACTTTGTTTTCCGTGTCAAAAGAAAAGACAAATAATAAATATTGAAGATTAATCAGTTCATTATTTAAATGGTACCGATAAATGATATCTATTGGGTCTGTCTTAAAGTATGAAAAGCTTTTAGTATATATTAAGATAAGAAAAATGTTATTAAGCAATAATTTATTGTATTTCATGACGGATATCGCCGCCTTATTGAAAACTGAAATGTCACTTGGCGTTACAGACTATTGACTTGAAAATAGTGTGTTCGATAACCACGAAGAAAAAATCATTGTTTATATTTTAAGAAAGGAGTCCGCAAATACCTTCTTGATATGGTATAGTTTCAGTTATTCTTAATTTTACTTTGTTAGCGTAGATGTGTATATATGTGTATGTATGTGTATGTTTGTATATATGTGCATGTATAGTGTAACTATATAGAAAAATATATATGTCTGTACAAGTAATTTTATGGATGTTCATTCAGTTTTAATTTCAGTTTCAGATTTCAGTTTACCAAGTCGTGTTTTCATTGGTAAAGAATGTTTTACCATAAAGTCCGCCATTTGTAAGTTTTTTTTGTGCTATAATAACTTTTAATTTTGTTCTGAGTCGCCCAGGTCATATTTTGTATTTGATATTAGTGTTCATAAAACTTCAACGCTGCCCGGGAATTACTTCCCAGTGGACTAATATACTGTAATATTGTAACATGGTTCTGATCTCGCCGCAGCTTCTATTCTAATGTCCTCTTGTCTGTCGTAAAAAGGTATGATTATTTTGTGTAACAGTGCTTTTAGATTTAAATAAAATCACAAATTTCGCAAACTTCGCAATAGTTAATAAAACATTAAATTGTTGTATTTTCCAACTTTCTCTTATTAATTAAGCTTTATTGTCAATTATGTCCCATGTGTATGTATAAACAGTGTCTATCAAAATCAGCGTCTGGGCCATTGAAAAAGAGTCACAGAGATTTGTTAATTTTTTTATATTATCCGTATGAAGACCATAATATTTTAGTTTATCTCATTTGACTCATTAATTGTTCAAATATTTAGACATAAAAAAGGCAAAGAACGGCAAACCTAATTTTATTTTTTATTACCTTCATTAAGCGATAAAATACTAGTTATTTGTAACACGTCGGTAATACCTTTGTTTCTCACTTTTTCTTGTCTTGTACTACGGTGATTAATATAAAGTGAACTACTTAGTGAACGAATGGTCGAGTAATTTATAGAGTTTAAGATTATTTGAAACTCTTCACCACAATTAACTCTCATTGTTTATTATATTTTAATGTTCTATATTTCTCAAAACACGCCAAATATCTTAGAAAGCTGATCATTTATTTTAGTATCGATTTATTTTAGTTCTCTATTTTCAGTTCTCAAGTTGATTAAAATGATGAATTTAATATTATTTTTATATATGTCTGATTTTATACATTATTGAAAATGTTTAAGTGTTTAATTATACAGATGTATTAATTAATAAACAACAACATGTATTAATTAATAAACAATATTGTTGCTAAGTTAAAACCAAATATTGAAATAAAACTATTTTTTTATATATATATATTATGAATAAAACTATTGAATTAAATTTCAAATTTACATTTTAAATCTAACCCGACGTTAGAAAACAATATGTAAAACCAAATATTTTTTATAATGTATGTCAAATCCACAATTTTTATTTAATTTTATATTTTCATAGTAAGTTACACTCAAGAAACGCCTAAATCTAAGTGTACGAAATATTTGCCCGGCTGTGTTCACATAAATTAATCGGTATTTTGCCCGACTACTTTTGAACCTATTTGGGGTTCGGCATAATTGCGATATATTTAGTTAAATAAAATTGGATACATAAAAATTTAACACTTAAGTGGCATTACCATCAACTATAGTGAGAACCCACACATCCTTCTACGTAACAAACTTTACGAATTAAAATGAACAATCTATAAAATGTATGTATGAACTTTAATTTATAATATTTATTTGTGTGTTATTTTTATTGGTCTTTTAAAGTAAAATTGTAATACCCAATGGAATTACAAGCAAAAAATACTAGCGAGCTCAAATAATTAGCGACAAATTCAGACAGTTGTCGTAATTTGCATTATGATTTTGATTTAATAAGAAACATTACGATAAATAAAGTTGTAGGAATATTTTACTATAGGTAAATAAAATTATGTAAATGTTATCAATATCTTATTTCTCATTTATATAAATTTCAAATCTTTAATATTGGAAGATCGAGGATAAAGGATAAAAGAGATAGTGAACATAATGGCAGCTTCAGACAAATATAGTTATCTCTTTCTGTATTGTATTTTGTGTTATATAGTATTATACCCTATATAGTATCTTACGTTCCGTATTAGCTATTGCAGTCGTAATTGATAATTACTATTCACGTAGCGTAACTACATTTGTAATAACAAGGCAACGATTCTGAACTGAATATTCACGTAACATATATTTCTTATGTCATTGTTAGTATCTAAAATCTAGTTAAATAATAGAGGAGAGAAGACATATCATTCATTACATTCATTCATGCGGACGCTCAAATTACCACATAATTGTTGATGTTGAAAAGTGTTTAAAGGAACGTCTTCGAACGTCAACGAAATTTTTTTTCTATTAAAATTATTTATAAATGAATTATAATAGGTTTATTCACAAATATCATTGATTAAAAAATACATTTTTGCAATGCCACGTTATTGAAAATATTTTTTTTTTCCACTCTGTATATAAAAGTTATTTCCAATAGTAACCAGTGGATCTTCTTCTCATATTAATTTTGTCTTTGTACGATTCCAATCTTATATGTAATATGTAAATAAATATCTGAAATCAAATTTAACGTTTAATTTTGGAAATATTTTAATTAGATTTTTTAGTTTCTTATTTAATATTACTGTTGAAAAATATATTAAATATACGTTACATAGAACAAAATTAAAAATTTAATCTCTGTTAGCAGATAAAATATAACATTGTTATTTTTTGTTAGATTAATCTTTTTAATCTTAATTCAATTAAAATACGCTGTTCTCACAAAATGTAATGTTTAAGGGCAAAACAATATACGTTACAAAGCAAAATGAATCCTTAGCAGGAGATATAGTATATTATCAATTTCTTAATTTTGTTAGCTATAAAGTAACGTAAACATTTAGAAACAAAATAAAACATTTTTGTTCTGATTTTTGTTTACAGTTGTTATTTACCCAAAAAAACAATACATAAATTTTAAATACAAAATTTCACCAACAAACTTTCGGAAAAGGAAAATATAAACGATGGGTCTGTAAAACGCTTGTTTTTTCAAAATGTTTTGTTCGAAAAAGTGTTAATACAATTTTTGATTCTTTGTTTTGTTTTATTAATTGAGGTCAATTATATAACATTTCGACAATATGTATAAAATTCCTGAATACATCTAAACACAAAGTTTTTCTCTACCTGCCGCGTCTGCCAATAGTTTTTTAATGTCTTGTTCCATCGATATTATACATACTCTTTTATAAAACAAGCACCTGTTAATTTTCTATTTTATACTTTATTCTAATAACTTTTAAAAGTAAATGATGTAAAACTAAAAACCGTGAAGAATACTTTTGTTTCTGAAATAATGTTTCAAGATTTTATTTATATTACTAATTGAAAATCCTACTATTTTTTCGTAACATAAATAAATTGATTCTATAAACTAAATAATTTAACAATCAGACCGAAATCAATAATAAAATGAAGGTTTGCATTTGAATTTAGTTTGTAAATACCAATGTAGCTTCGAGCGTCTCGTACAGTAATTTATATGTAACTTAACTAATAGTCAGGACAAACGATAAATGGAATGAATATTAGATGCTGTAAAGAAAATATTTCGCATATTATATGATTTCATATACTTATATCTGAAATACCGAAGGGGCGTTGAGACTTATTATGATATGTGAGATTTATTTCTATTTTTAATCCCCGATCGAACAAGAGGGGTGTAATAAGTTTTACATGTGTATCTGTGTATTTGTAAATCTATCATTCTGTGTATATGAGTGTCTATCCGTTGGATCATAGCAGCTAAATGAGTGGACGGATATGATTGTGGTTTGTTTAAATTGAAAGCCTAATCTTTCGAGATGGATAAGTGTGGTCGAGATAAAAGGTAATCGTCTCCAAGATATTGAGCTTTAATTAGTGCTAGTGAAAGGAAATTTTGGAATATTGACATTAAAAACCGAAACAAGTAAAAAATAGTGCATTTCAATAGATTTAGTGCAATAGATTTATTTACTACATAATAGAAACCAATAACATAACTTTAAAAAAATATTTTAAATTTAAAAAAAACCGATACTAAAAGACCTCCAAAGAGGATAAAAAGTGTTGTGTGTTCAAGGCTGTTGAGGTTCGCTTCAACCAACTCGGGGTCGGCTATAAGCCTCTTTGCTCGCCTCTCAATTGAGTCCAGAACCGCAAGATGAGACTTTGCGGCACCAACAAATATGTGACCACAATACTCTACACACGACTGGATCTGTGCTTTGTATAAAATAAGTAGCTGTCCCGGTGTAAAGTACTGACGGACCTTCGCAAGAATGACAAGCTGAATAAACCAGTCAATTGATTTGTTTATTTTAGTCATCTCTGGAATATATGTTTCTTAATCCTGAATTTCATAAAGTAGTTTGAAGGAGAATAAGAGATCTCTAACTATCTTTAAACTAAATACTGTATATTTTGACTAAAATGATATTAGAAAAACTTTCAACTTTTTATAAGTGGAAAGACCTCACATTCCCGGGAATAACAGGTTTTCACTTGTATGAACATTCTTCTCCTCAGTGTAATAAATCATAAAACTTTTTATAGTATTTTTATCTTTTGCTGTCATATAGAATCGTAAAGGTAATAATATATAATGACCGTCTAAAATTTTTTATTATAATAATAAATTTGTGTCACAGTTTTAATGCACGATATAATATATATACATTGAAGTATTATTTTAATCCGTAATATATAAAAGTAGATAAAATACAAAGGTCTTTATATAGTAGTAGTTAACATATTTTTTAAGAAATATTGCTATGTTTCTATAATATACTAAAACCATAATGTTTAAAAAGACTCAACAATTTGTGGTGTAGTCACCACTTCCAACAAATAAATATATTAATGTCACGGCTAATAAATGTTATTTAGTATTATTTTTACTATTATCTGGAAGACCTCCACTTCCCAAAAACATACTAAAGGAAATAATTCCAATTTCAAATTTTATAAAAGGAACTGAAATAAAACTAAAATACATTTCGTTGTTCTACATTACGTTTATTTTTGTGGTTCTCGTAAGGAGACTTTAATTTTAGTAATGTTTAAATAATAGTTATTAAAAATATAATTATATCACACTGTTTGTAATTAAATCATGTTTCAGATATACCTATCAAATGGAATGGATTGTGCACAATTACATGGTATGCTTTGACAATTTGGTGATGCCATTTCCTGGTATGGAGTAGTTGCAACATAGTTAAATGAACTAACGCATGACGGAATTTCAAAGCGTTAGTTTCTCGAAATTTGGCTTTATAGGGAACCAACATTCAGTCTGTCGAATATTGAAGATATTCTTGCGTAATACTAATTATTTACAAATGGACTTCTAATAAATGATAGTTATATGACATATCTAGAAATAAGAAGAGATTTTGATAATACACTTAAAAACTAAAATATCATAAAAATAAAGAAATTGTGTAACTGAGCAATTGATTTTACAAATGTGATTTAAATAAAAAAGTACATTAAGATAAAGCAGCTGCAGTTTCTAATAAAAAATAAGTTTATAACAATTTTGTGGATGTTGCAATACATATCATTTCCATTAAAAATATACATAATTATACTTATCACTCTCCCCTAGCTGTTAGCTTTTGTACATGTAGTAGTTTGGTTCTGACTAAAAATAAAGATATAAGTTGTTGATTTGACTAAAACAATTGAATCTCTGTATAGAAGTTTAATTGATAAAATAAATGTAATATTGAATACTGATTTGACTAAGAATAAGAAGTATATAAATCGCAGCTCGGTTAAGAAAAGGCATTGTGAAATTGGGAGTATAAGTTGTGGGGTGGTACTATTGTGATAAAAGTGTAACAATTATAATAAACCGCTGAGTGTGAGATCAAGAGACTAAGTTGTGTAACAGTGATAGTTAAGAGTTTAAATGGTAAACAGTTTAGTGTATTTGTGAACAGTGTCATAAAGTGCTTTAAAGAATAGAAGGACTGTCGTTGGCGATTCTTTGCGGTAGGAGAGCTCTAATATCTCCATCCCCTTTTTTCTCCTCCCCTCTCCTCCCCTCTCCCCCCTCTGTCCCTCAACTCTGATCTGATATTTCACTGTTTGCAGATTGAAAAACTACATATTATGCTGGGTCAGCCTTCAAACACTTTATCCTCGGTTAACCTCCAAAAATAAATTATCCCTGAATTTAAGTATTTCTCAATAATTTATTTTGTAATTAAGGTTTTAAACTTAATCAATTCATTTAAAAATTAAAGCATACTGGAAATTTGTGTATGGCAGGTTATTAGTATTACTTAATGTGTATTTCTAACTAGTCTTATTTGACATCAAACATGACTCTTTGGAATCCCAGTAGACGGAACTATTAATTGAGTTTCATCTTGCCAGACGTTCTGTTTGTTTTGTATAAATTCTAAAACGACGTTAACACATTCATCTATCTAGATTTGAATAAATTAGTCGGAAAGTAATAATTTCATAAGCTGGTATGATTAGGTATGTATAATTCGACACGTACTATTTTATTATTGAGTTTCATTAATTGTCATGTTTAAGAAAAGTAAAATGGTGTATGAAGATAATGTTAATTTACATTTCTCATATTCGGTAAGTAGGTCCTTATTACACCCAAATGGGGCTTGTAAGTGACCAATTAGCGCTCTAGGTTATTAATGTAGCTAGAAAGGCCCTAGGGTGGTAAGTAATTTAAAAAAACAACACTTCACTCTTTCAAAAAGTTCGCGTACTTCTAACCACCATACAGGCAATAGACATCATGCATTCAGCCCAATGATCAAAGAGGTCGCATCGCTATTCAGCCTTGTCTTCGTATGAGATAATAGCCATCAATTTTAAATATCGAACATTACATCGACAATACATTGTTCTCATTTCACTATAAATGAACATTATATCGAACAATACATTGTTCTCATTTCACTATAAATTTTAACTAATAAAATGTTTTATTCTTGTAATGCTGGTTTTTTTTCTACCTACCTCACAATCGTAATGTAAAGCAGAGTAGTTAGCTCGGGTGTAAGCATCAATTGCACCCTCGAACTATAGGCGCCCTCGCTGCGCTCGTGCGTTTTTTGATAAGATTTCGTTCTTTCACAAACTACTCAGTAGTTTGGCGGATGTTTTATATTGTAACTTGTTTGTATTATTTTAATTAAATAAATAAATTTAAAAAATAAACTTCCAAGAATAACTCCGGATATAACTTACGGATCAATTTATTCTATGGGAGCATTAGTGTGTAAAATTTCAATCATAACCAACTTCTTTGCTGTTTAAACTTTTAAAGCATACTTAAATAAAATTAATCAATTTATCTACTTTAAATAAATACCTATAAATAACAAAAAACTATAAATAACACTTTTCATTGCTTTAATTTGGCTTATTTTTTGGAGATATATTTTTTCTAAATGATTTAACGTATATATTTTAATATTACGTAAATATTTACGAGTAGTTGGAATGCTTTAATCGACCTATAAGACATTAATGGTTTGAATTCAATTAATACATACACACAGAATTATTGACAATCAGATTATAGTGTATTTTAGGCTTATACGGCTTTCTAGTTAACTAAATTTGTAATTGTATGCGTGCTGCGTTTACTATTCGATGTACAAAGTGAATGTTAATAAATCTACATATTTAATTCGATTGTTGGCAAATAAAATATAAATAATGAGAAGTGTACCGTTTAAATAAATATTTTAATTACGTAACTATATCTATCAAACATTTAAATACACTTGAAATATGACGCTTATATATATAATTTTAAACGTTAATTTGCTAAACGTTAATTTGATATGGTTGTGACTTAACTTTAAATGGAAGTCTAAGAAACTCCAAGTTAGTAAACCTAGCAACAATTCAACAAATCTTCAATTCTACGTCTCAAACAGAATATTAACGAAGTATTTGCGCAAAATCGCAAATATAAGGCTTTAATTTGACTTCTATTGAACTAGATTATTTTAATCAAATTGTAAATTTACTTTAAGCCAAACTCAAGATTTGTTACCATTTTAAAGCTAAATTATAATTACGATATTTTTATATAATATGATTAATTCTTTTGAATTTTATTATTGTTTTGAGAATTAACCAATAATTCTAATATAATTTAGAAATAATTATAACATATAAAAGATCACAATTTTATATTTAAATTCTCGTGATTCATTATGATTACTATAAATATCTTTACCTCGCTTTTCTTCCGTGAATATATCCGTAATTTTTCTTCCGTGTATATATATAATATGCTACCATTTTCTGAATCAGAACTCCGAATGGATTTGAAACCAGTCGGACAAAATTACGATATACAGGAAATTAGTTTGCTATAAACATTTAACATTTTTATTGAACTGTACGAAACAAAATATTTTTACAGTTCAATAATTTTATTACTTTCTCTTTATCACGGCAATTGTTTGTGTGGATTGTAATTTCATACCTTAATATAATGTATCTAAATACAAACCTGTTTTTTTATGAATTTTCTCTTCTAATTTATTTTCATATATTATTTGTACTAATCAAATATTAAAATAAAAATGTTTTTTTTTTATTTTTGAAATGTCAAGTCCAATTACGATAGTTTTGTATGCATTAAATGTTTATTTCTCTATTAAGGTATTGATACGTCTCTCTACCTGTTTATAAGCGAACAGGCAAAGTACATCATGTACAATTAAATAAAAGTATGACGAGAACAAAACCTGCCTACACGAAAGTAGTATTTCAGTTCACTAAGTGGGGTTATTATGTAAGGTAGAAAACGCTTTCACTGACGTACGCTGTTTACGGAAATATAGCTAAAGTTTTTGTGATTTTTTCGTCTTTCCCAATATGTTCTAAGTTCAGACTTATAAAACATATAAAACATACTGTAATAAGAACCTGCTTCATTAAAGTACGAATAAATAAATTAGCTCAAAAAAAATTTCAAATTATATTCGCTTAGCTAACCTTTATCTTAGAACAATGATTGTTGCTTACGAAACCATGTACACATATTTAGAAGATACAACTTTTTTATTATTAGTAGATATTTATTATTTATAGTGCAAAAGCTTGAATATAATAATAATATAATTACTTTTATAATTTAATTACATCGTAGTAGTACCACACCACAGTATTCACTTAAGTCCCTAGAAAGTTTAAATATTTATTATTGTTCCATTCTTCAAAAGTTCCTCTCACTAAACATTCCAATGTTTTATCCCCACAAGATCTATGCAACTGTACCTGTTGGCTTACGTAGCTTAATAATGTAATAAAAAATAAAGCAAAACTACAAAAAAATATCAAGATATTCCGTTTTACACAGTGAATAGGTAAATTTATAAAACTCTTTTTCAATTCTTTAAATTACATATGTTAGTACTTTTAAGATAGTGATAGACTTAACGCTACCACGATTTGATTAATATTTTTTTTTTGTGAAATTAATCCTGAAAAAGATTTTAAAACAATTTTAAGAAGCAATCACGTCAATAAATATGAATTTTCCACTAGCTTTGAAGAAAAGCCTTTCTATTTAGAAAGGCTTTTCTTTGATGATTAATTAGGTTTCTTAGAATTGTTATGATTTGTTAACGTTAATTACACGCTCGATATTGATCTGTTGCTATTGGTTATCACATTATATTTGATATGAAATCATGAAATTAATATTATTTTAATCTCAAACTCACACTCCAAAAGTAAATGAATAGGTATGTTTGTAAACATAATGTGGTACCCATTGTCCATAACCTTTGTCGTTCCGAAATAAATTCATTTAATATGAAATATGTTTATTTAATAGCACCGCTGTAATAAAAAAAATTATGTAACCAAGTATTTTGATAGTCATAAAATATAACCGAATATCTTAAATTTTATTATTATATAACACACATTCGCATATTGTATAATAAATGGGATAAACATTGCATTCTTTGTATGACTGATAAAACTTCAGATAAGTTTGCATATCATACATCCATGTAAACTATGACAGTCTTGATGTTATATTTTATTAATATAGTAAGCTAAAAAAATATTTAAATAACCTATCTAATCTACTTAGCATTCAACTAACTATATAGCTGATTTATATAAAAATCCATAAATAAATATTTCGAACAATAAGATTATAATCTATTAGAGCTCTCTTACCGCAAAGAATCGTCAACGACAGTCGTTCTATTCTTTAAAGCACTTTATGACACTGTTCACAAATACACTAAACTGTTTACCATTTAAACTCTTAACTATCACTGTTACACAACTTAGTCTCTTGATCTCACACTCAGCGGTTTATTATAACTGTTACACTTTTATCACAATAGCACCACCCCACAACTTGTACTCCCAATTTCACAATGTCTTCTCTTAAACGAGCTGCGACTTATATACTTCTTATTCTTAGTCAAATCAGTATTCAATATTACATTTATTTTATCAATTAAACTTCTATACAGAGATGCTACACTCATCATTTGGCTTATCGGCCTCATGTGAGCATTTGATGTCACTAGTCATAGTCAGTTCAATATCCTCAATGTACCAAATACTACTCAAAAGTTGGCTTTTCGGCCTCATGTGAGTATTTGATCTTCTCAAACGCTACTCATAAATTGGCTTATCAGCCTCATGTGAGCGCTTGATATCCCTATACCTCAAATGCTACACTCATAATTTGGCTTATCGGCCTCATGTGAGCATTTGATGTTCTTACTGTCTCAAACACTGTAACCATAGATCGGCTTATCGGCTTCATGTTAGTAATCAGACAACAAAACCCTTATCCACATAAAATACTTTTTAGAAAACTATTCAAAGTGATTACTTTTATCATCTTAATGTATTCTACTTATTAAATATATTGAATTAATAAATAAATAAGCACAAATAATAGCTAAGTTACCACATTTCCTTTTGGAGGCGAAGACTCGGCAAAAACAACCCGTGATCACAGATGAATGCAGTTCCAATTGTATTTTCTTCATTGCACGTTATACTATTTTTCTTGATGCCGCGGAACAATCCCACTTCTGAACTATTAGAGCTCTCTTACCGCAAAGAATCGCCAACGACAGTCGTTCTATTCTTTAAAGCACTTTATGACACTGTTCACAAATACACTAAACTGTTTACCATTTAAACTCTTAACTATCACTGTTACACAACTTAGTTTCTTGATCTCACACTCAGCGGTTTATTATAACTGTTACACTTTTATCACAATAGCACCACCCCACAACTTGTACTCCCAATTTCACAATGCCTTCTCTTAACCGAGCTGCGATTTATATACTTCTTATTCTTATTCAAATCAGTATTCAATATTACATTTATTTTATCAATTAAACTTCTATACAGAGATTCAATTGTTTTAGTTAAATCAACAACTTATATCTTTATTTTTAGTCAAAACCAAACTACTACATGTATAAAAGCTAACAAATCTTATATATAATTATTATATATAATATAATTTCAGTATCAAATGTTACATTTTTCATAATTAAATGATATCGCGTAATAAGTAAGTATTCATACCCAAAAAAATACACATTAATAGTGTTGCAGGCGCTATACGGTAGAGTTTATTCACATGTGACCTTAGCCATAACAATGGTTCTTCAAAACTGTAACTTGCAAGCAATGGTAGGAAAGTATTACCATAACTAAACACAGCTGAATCATAGTGCCATAATTGATACTTAATTTACGTCAACTACAGTTCGTTAAATAAAATATCATTTGAATAATCTAAATATTAATGTTAACGGCATTTTAGAATTATATTAATAAAAAATAGTAACAGTATCTAGTCAAAGAGTCGCAGATTGAACGTAAAAAGAATAGTATCAAATGTAGCTTTATATGTAAATTATTTATAAACGAATACATTAACAATTCGGGCTGTCAGTTTAAAATACATTAATTCTAATTAAATTGAATTATACATTTCAATGTTTTACAATGGACATTATAATGTATGTGTTAACATATAACCAATAACAACATACGTTTAACATTTATTAGTCTGGTATTGGATTACTTTTATATATGTCTTATATAGTTCCCATTTGTTAATTGGTGACAGATTTCGAAATCACAGTTCATTTCTCCAATAAATAAATTAAGGAAGTATTATTCTTTCACGTGACCTTAAATAATGGAAATACAGAATAATTGGTAATAAAAAATTTAAAGTCGAGTACTAGGTTTAGATTTCGAGGAAGCCTCAAAGTTCAGAAATAATGCTACAGTCGCGTATTAACTTTAGTTTTTTTTTATATTCTTATATACAATGAGTGATGTTAATATACATAATCGTTTTTTTTTTTAATTACATTATTGTAAAATAATAAAATAAATTGACAGTAAAGATAACCATAATTCACGAAAAAAAATAACTACAAATGATGTTTGATATTTTTAGACTCTTCATACAATTTTCCTCTTAAATAAATTGATTGTTTGAATTTTCGCTTATTATAAAACAGCATTAAATAATTATTCATTATACTTAATACCTACAAATTAATATGTTCATCATAGGTATTATTTAAAATGTTATAAAATATTTATTTAAATGAGAAAAAACTTTCCTTTCGAAGTTGCTATTATTATAATCTTTTATTACTTAGAATAGTCGTCCTAGGCTTTCATAGCATCTTTGTGGAAACTTCATTTAATTGCCTAAAAAGCTTTTTAAATTTTTCAGTCAGAATAAAAGAGCATAGCTGATAGAGGTAGTCTAGAAAAATTTGATGGTAACTGTTGTCGATTTTGAAGACACCCGCTTTTATATTTTGTATACATAATCTGATTTGGAATATAAAACTAAAAAAACACTGCAATGAAAACCTAGTTTTATTTTATTTTAATTTCTCACAAATTTAGTTCAATGCAGATACAATGCTATGCGATGCACAGACAGTTCCGATATAAAATTATACATTCAATTAAAATTTTGTTAACAATGTCAGAGTAAAACTCTATTGTTCTATAATCTGTAGCAAATGGTGTTAGTTTTATGTTAAGTACTATTGTAGAGTTTATACTGTGTAAGTGACTCATATATACTACCGTTTTTTACCCTAATAAAAAGAAAACTATGTTTCAACTACAATTTTTTCTGATGTCCTTTTCTGCAAACATCGGAGCTGCGAAACTCATAAATGCAAAAGTCATTGGGTGACATTTACTAAAAGTAGACAAAGGGTTCGTTTGCGTCCTATACATAGAAAAAAAAAATAATATAAAAACAAGATAAACCGATACGGATACGTAATTAAACTCGCGACCTCACTCGTGTTTTACTAATTGAGCTGCCATAGAGCTACCCACTTATAATGATGAATTTAAAAGTCTTTATCGGGACAGTGTTGACATCTGTTAGATTTATTCAGAAAATCCTATTTATAATAATATAAAGCCATATAAGTCTCTTCTTTTCTTCTTCTAAGATCTTCTTATTAAATTTTTGTTTTTATAAATCGTATTTTATACTTTAAACGTTTTTTTTTATTTTATGATGTTTTTTTGACATATATTTATTTGATAGTGTTCTTGTATTAGTGTCAAATTAAATACGAAGTTAGCTAGTAATACGTACAATATCATTTCTTTAAAAGGTTTTCCTTTTTAAAAGTTAACATTATTTACCGATTGCATATTACCCTGAGAGATTCATTTCATTCACTACGTTTTGTGTATTTGTAAAGCATTTGTTGTATAGCAAAAATAATTGCGTTTTTTTTTTCAATAAATATCTGTTATAACTTGTACTTAAACTTTTTGTTAAGGTTGTTGTGTTACACAGCAGATATTTTTCATACGAAAATATAAGTAGTTGGATTGACATGATTTTAAATAAAAAAAAATATTTCAATAAATTATTGACTTAACGTTAAAAGAGGTAGTTAAGCCAGCTGGTGGGAGGGGGGGGGTGACCTCTCTCACCATTGCACCAGGTCTATGACGTAGGGGTACACTGGTTGCCCGGCGTACCCTTATCGGAGGGGGTTGCGCCGGGGCGTCACGGTGAGTGCGAAAGTGATCCCGTGACGTCCCATTGCAGCGATGAGGGCAGCCGTTGGTTTTTTAATGGGGTGCCTTAAAAATGCCAGCGTTTCCTATGCTGCTGGGTGCCCATACCGCCCGTCCATCGCCTTCCTGGCCTGGGTGAAAATGCGGAAACGCATTTTTCCAACGATAAAAAAAAGTAGTTAAGCCAGCTGGGTTATTATCAGAACGTTATTATGTTACTCTCATTGGTCTCATTGGTCTGCAGAAAAAAGTAACTTACATTTTAATTTCGTGTATTCAGGCTTCAAGTAAGAAATATTTTAATGGTTTTAATACGTACTAATTATTATTTTTTTTTTTAATTACTTAAAACATGTAGGTATGTCTTAAGAAGTAATGTAATTATATATCAAATGATGCAAAAATATATTTATGAAAAAAACGTCCTGCCTCATTTACTCCAACCTCAACGGAAATTATTGTACAAATTTTCGCGTCTTCCTTTATTATAAAAATATGGAGTAAAACCATATTTTCGGAGATTTCGCTTGAAATTATTGAACCAAACCTTTTCAAAATTTTATCGAAATATGTCATTGGCAGTCATTGTCATGTAATTTGTAACAAGTATTATGAAAAGGTATATTTTGTTTTCTGTTCCGTTTTTTTAGAGTATTTCCAATTTAGAGCCTAAAAAATAACATTTTTTTTATTTTGTTCGGAGTACGGATAAAAGTTGGTCTTATTAAAATCTCTTGTCGTTGGCGTTGAAATGTATGAATTAGATATTTTCTCTAGAGACAATGTTGACCTGTTTTTATGACCACCGTCATGATTTGACACATCTCACAAGGGCAGGATTTCAGTCATAATTATAAGTATTGTGATAAAAAATACTAAATTACATACATGAGTTTTAATATTCTAATTTCTGATCCAGATGTAGAAACTAGGTACTATACACAGGGTACCCAACTTTTTGTATATAATTTATTATTATGTTGGTATTTTTGATAACTGTTTGAGTCTATATAAACATAAAACTACACATGGTTTAACATATTTAAGGGTCGCGAAGTGGAAGCGAAGATTGTACTTAAAAAATACACCATTATTTTCTTTCAGACTTTAAGAAGTTTAAGAAAGTTTAAGAAATGGGTTCATTACCGTTTTAAAACCAAAACGATTATTGTTAGGGGTAAGTTTTGTAACATTTTGAAAATACCCAATATAAATACAAGGAGGTTGTTGTTCGAGGCTCTATTAAGCAGTATTATTATAATTGAAAATAATCCGATAACGATGTTTATTTTTTCCTGTAATAAATGGTTCAATACATAAAGTTAATTATTGACGTTTCGGTTAATAACCACCACAAAGTTAATAATTCAGTATATAACTGTTGTTCACTTTTCGGGATGACTCGGAGAAGAGCGTCTTAAAAAGGGAAAACAATGTAAGACTGAAACTCATCAACTGACTTGTATTGTCATGTCTACCTACAGAGGAGCAATCAGCTGTCTTCAGACACCCATGGCGATTAAATCCCCACCGAGGATCGGTCTAGATTATTCACCAGCACATAGTGTGTATTAGTCAATTCTTTTTACTTAGTTTTTCAATTATTATCTTCGAGTTATTAAATTCTGAGCGTATTCTTTATATTTGACAGAATTGTGATGAACGTTTCTTTAGTCAACTGTTACTATAATATTTAATTGAATAATGTTAATTGAATAGTCTCTACCAAAATATGCATAAGAAAATATTGTAATACTATTTAGAGGAACAACAGTGACTGAATTACAAGTATGTTAGGTTTAACTACTCAGCCGATATATAAACTGGGTCAGATTAAACTGTTATATCCGGAGCCCCTTTTTCGTTGCCGTTCCAATGAATTTACATTCGGTGGATACGAGGATTCACGAAAGTAAAGGTATTTTGCATATAATGGAAATCTAATGTTCGATATGTTTTTTCTTATATTCTTATTATACAGGGTTATTTGTAATTAATAGGCCACCTCTTGCAGGAAGCCTCTTTACATCAATCCCAATAAAATTTGTGCTACGACTTTTTGAAATAAATAGTTTTGTAAATTTTAGTTTTTCCGTACAAAATGTATTTATCCCCTCTGAACTGGCATTAACTCTGAGCGTAGATATGGCGCCCGGGCGTTAACCTTTCAGGTTCTTCTTACAAAATACAAAAATAAATAAATAGGTTCTTCTTACAAAATACAAAAATAAATAAATAAAATAAATAAATACAGAGTAATACCTACTAGAGGAAACAATATTTTTTTGTATCGTTTTTTGTTTTGTTGATCAAGATTTGTAAAAAGTCGTAGAACAAAAGTTGTTGGGATCAATGTTGAGAGGCTGCCAATTAATTACAAATAACCTCTATATACTTAAACAATATTATGTACATGAAATTATATTTTTAATGGTAAACCATTGACTAGCTATCCAAACTTGTGATGACACCGAATTTATGAAAATTTAAGAGAATAGCTTAGAATTCCACAAGGTCACATAAAAAAATATACAATGCCTGTTTTGTATGCTGTGTTCTTGAGAAAATAAAATTTAAATTATTTAAATGAAGCATCTGGTTATTGGGAAACAGTAACTATGAGAGGAAAAACTTATTTTTACCTTTTTCACTGTATGCCCTTAGAAATTAAAAGTAAATAAGTATAATGAATAACTCTTTCATTATAAGATTTTAATCAAGCGGTGATATTTTTATTACAATATTCAGAGTGCCCGATATGTAAATATGAATTATCTCGTTTCTATTATAAATATCAAGTTTTTGTTCTTATTATAACATAATCATTAATCTGAAAATAATGCTATCTGAATACTGACAATCGAAATATCGAATTCCGAATATGTAGTCGTCAATAGACCATCTTCAATCCTTGTTATCCTTAGTGTCTGGTTGTTATGTTGACAAAATAACATCCATCCATTTAAATTAGGTACAAACAAATCTCAATCGGAAATATTTATATAATACTCTGCTTGTTATATATTATATCCTAAGTTAGTTTTATATTAATAATCTATAACTACTCAAATTTTTTTTTTTGAATGTACCGTCTAAATTTATAATTAATATTTGGTTCAAAATACCCACAGACTAATTAATAACATTACTTTAATACATTTAGCATTTTCCTTCCCTAATATAATTATTATTTAATATACATTAATGTATTATTATACATATAGTATTATTATACGTAACCAGAAATGAACACGATTTCTAAAATGCCTTCTGAATATTATGATTTTTTTTCTATTCAAATACATGCATTTTGAGACCTAAGATTTCTCAAATCAATATCAGCATGAATCTATGAAAAAAGTATATTACTGCAATCATATTTATAATATGAATTTCTGGAAACATAAAGAATTGCAGTTGTATTCTTAATAACATTCAGACATTCATATTTAATCTTCTTTTATACTCACCCAGAAATAACTTTCTTTTATTTTCCCCCGGTGACGCTGTAATAGCCAACAGGGCTAACAGCATAGACAGACAAAAAAAAAAAAAAAAAAAAAAATTTCTTTTATTTCGCATCGCATCGTTGTTAATTATAATTATCATAACAACAAATGAAAAAAACGCTTAATTTTAGAAAATAAATCATAATGAGAGAATTATTACTATAACGAAATTTTATAAGAGATCTTATATGAATTTTGGTAAAAATATCACGAGGTTTTCAAAGACGTACAATAAAACGTACGTATAGACGTACGTTATAATACTATTATTATAATACTATTATTATATCATTATAATAATAGTATTATAATGATATATTTTTGTAAATCATGATATATTTTTGTATATTTATTGTATATTGAATAATAATTTACTTATTGTTATTATATCTGAGACATTTCACCTTCAACTGTTAATTTGATATCCAAATTAATTAAGTAACTTTATATCTACACTTCCACTTCTCTTAAGTGTACAAAATTGATATAATAATAAAATTTAAGATATATTTCTATGAAACAAGTTGGTTAAAACTTTTGTTCCCGTATCCGTCTTTGTTAATTTAAAATAATTATGTATTACAAAATACAATATTTTATAATATTGTATTTTATATATAATCTTTTTATTACACATTTATGATATAAATATCTAGTGTACGTAATTTTTTTTTCAGTAGGTACATAAAAGAAAAAGAGAAGTTTGTCCGAGGTCAAAATCAGAAAGCTCTTTTAAGTAAAGTTCACTGAGTAGGTTCAGAGTCTTTTTATTTTTGTACATAGTATGTACGAAACTTAGATTATTGCATGTTTATTTACTATATACAAAGTAGACTCTTAAATTTATTTTCGGTAATGATCACTCCACGACTAGTTTCACTCACTTTTCATGATTTGATAATGAATTGAAAAGTTTCAATGGGAATATGTGAACTCAGCTTAAAGTTTCAAAAAATTTTGAAATTGTTGAAGTTACTGTTGAAATATTTTTTTTGTGCATTCAGTGTGGCAAATAAGACAAATATTAAATGTCTAAGTTCAGAATATAAACATAACAATAAATGAACAGTAATAAAGCTGTCATATAGTAAGAAAAGCTTTTAATAATATATAAAAATAAGGACGTTTTAAAAGAATTATTGAAAGTACATAATTGCGAAAGACACTATCTTGACATAGGCCGAGAAGTATTTTTCTTGAACACATTACAAAATGAACATATAAGTACATATAATCAGATTTAGACAATCGAACATTCTTATCTAATAGCATCGTTCAAGACAGACACGTACTAGATTTATTGTACCAAAATATAATTTTCTATAAAAAACTGAATAATTTTATGAAAAAATCTGAACGAAAAAATATCATTCACGTTTCGTGTTGGTAGATATGAATGCTCCTTAGCACGAATAAATTTAGTAGATTGTTCGAACCCGCAGGTACGATTATAAGACGGAAAAATTCTTTGTATGATAAAGAGATTTTTATTCCCGGTTTCGAGCTATTTTGTATTCGTTATTTATGTTTGTAAAATCTCCACGCGACTTAGTTTAACTATATATTGTTTGCAATAACCTCTTGAGTACTTGTTATTTATTAACACGGTGGTAACAGATTCATTACTCAACTTCTATCGTGTCCTACAGTGATTAATATAAAATAACCTACTTAGTGAATTATTCATTCATTCGAGTATTTTATACAGTTTAAAGAAATGTGAAACACTTTATTACTATAAGGATATATTTTATATATTTCCATGTAATATGTATTTTCAAGTTATATATTATTTTTTGTATTTTATGATAGATTGAAACTAGCTTAGCTTTTTTCATCAAAAGACTTAAAATCTTATCTTAGTTTAAATGTGTGATTTAAACTTTTATACACTAAAACTTTCTGGGAGAAACCACTGAGATATGGAATGAACTATATCGGTCATTCCAGATTGATACAACCGGTACCGGCTTCAAAAAGAACCCTTATTCGTTCGTCAACGCTCTTGTTAGTTCTTTGATATTGGAGGTGAACGTGGGAGTTTTTGGTTACTTGCCATCTGGTGAATCGAATGTACATTTCCCTTCCTTCTCTATATAAAAATATTAAAATTTATTTTATTTAGACTAATGATTATTATTACGATAAAAATATAACACAAATTTAGTTGCAATTAAATTAATAACAAAATGAATGTATTAGAATATTTTTTTTTAAAGTAATAAATTTCTAAAATACAAAATTATATTTATCAAAATTATTATTACTGAATTGTATTTAATTGAATATACATTTTTATTTTGAATTTAAAGTAGGCTTACAGGTACATATGCATGCAAATAAATACTTTGAGTTTTAGTAGTGTTTTTAAAATGAAAGAGATATCCTTTATTAGATAAAAAAAATGCTCTAATAGAAATAAATTCGGTCAAGGTTTTTTAAATTTTAATTTTATTACATTAACTAGTCCGCTAGTTACGCGAGAAATTTAATATCTTTATTCAAGTAGGCATTTACACGCACTTTTGAATCGTCAATTACATTAAATTGGTCAGTATAGTCAGTCTGTGAGTAAGCTACCACCAGCTCGGAATGCTGTTCTGCTGAGAAGAGCTGGCCAGAAACTCAACAGTTGCTCTTTTTAAATAAAATTTAACAATGTTTGACTTATAAATTATAACATCAACCCTGCAAATGAGTCAATGATCCAAGTTCCACACATTTCGATCAACCAAAAACTCTTGAATGTTATAGTAAGATTTATTTAGTAATATACCTTTAATTTTAGATTTGAAACCAAGAAAAGGAAGATCTAAGATATCATGTGGAACCTTATTATATATGCGTACACTCAAGCCCATGAAGGATTTCTTAACTTTTTGAAGTCGAAATTTAGGCGTTACGAGCCTATTTTTATTTCTTGTATTGATTGAATGTCTGTCGCTATTTTTTTTATAGTTATTTAAATTTTGGCGTATATATAGTAAGTTATTAAAAATGTATTGAGAAGCGACCGTAAGAATACCGATTTCTTTAAAAACTTCTCTTAGGGAGTCTCTAGCTTTTAAGTTACAAATAGCCCGTATAGCTCGTTTTTGTAAAATAAATATAGAATTAATTTCGGCAGCGCTGCCCCATAGTAAGATACCGTAAGACAATATACTATGAAAATAACTAAAATAAACGAGTCGAGCCGTTTTAACGTCTGTTAATTGTCTTACTTTTTTAATTGCAAAGACGGCTGAGCTAAGTTTGCTTGCGAGTGTCGAGAGATGGGGGTTCCACTGGAGCTTTTTATCTAAAGTTAATCCTAAGAAAGTTGTCGAATCAGTCAGTTCTAACACTTCATTGTTAAGGAATAAACTACAATCTTGACTTTTTACATTAGGAAGTGTAAATTCCATGCATTTAGTTTTCTTAGTATTTAATACCAAATTATTAATTTCAAACCAATGAAGAACACGTGACAGAGCACAGTTAACTTTGTCAAAATTAGGTTTATTACGATCAACTTTAAAAATAAGTGAGGTATCATCAGCAAAAAGTACAATGTCACATAGTCCTTTTACGTAGAAGGGCAAATCATTAATATAGAGTAAAAATAAGAAAGGGCCTAGAATAGATCCTTGTGGAACACCCATTTTTAGGTGAGATCCAACCGATTTACAATTATTTATATCAACCGTCTGAACTCTTTGATTCAAGTAAGAGGCAATAAGATCAAGCGCAGCACTACGCACACCATAGTGATTAAGTTTGCAAAGTAATGTTTGATGGTCCACGCAATCAAAGGCTTTAGATAAATCACAAAATACTCCGATTGCATTCTGTGACTTTTCCCATGCGTCGTAAATGTGCTTAAGAAGCGCGGCACCCGCATCAGTTGTTGATTTGCCTTTGGTGAAACCATATTGTTCACTATGCATGATTTCATTGCTATAAACAAATTCTGACATTTGGTTTAGTATAATTTTTTCAAAGATTTTACTTAAAGTAGGTAAAATAGAGATAGGTCTATAATTTCCGGGTATTAGTCTATCGCCACTTTTGAACAAAGGAACTACTTTACTATTTTTCATTAAGTCTGGGAAAGTACCGGTTTCAATACATTTGTTAAAAATTAAGGATAATTGTGGAGCAATATCATTTATAATACTTATTAGTAATTTTACTGACATACCCCAAAGATCACCGGTTTTTTTCATATTTAGATTTCTAAAAGTTTTAACAATTTCATATGATGTAACAGGTTTAAAAACAAAACATTTATTACTGACTCTTACGTTATTCGTCAATTCGACGATTGCATCACATGGTGAAGAATTTAAATTACGCGTAACTGTTAAAGGAATTTCGTTAAAAAAAGTCTCAAAAATAGCCGCCACAGTTGAATTTGAATTTATTTCAATATTATCAATTTTTAACTTAATAGGTCCATTAGCAGCCCTATTTTTCCCAGAAACACTAGATAAAACATCCCAAGTTGCCTTTATTTTATTTTCTGAGTTTAAGATTTTATTTCTTATGTAAATCGACTTAGCTTGTATGCAAACGGTCTTAAATATTTTAGAAAAAATCCTAACTTTATTCAAGAATACCGGATTTTGATTCCATTGCCTCTCACTATATAAATCATATAACTTATCTCTACTTTTATATATTGCCACGGTAGCCCAATCACTAAATTTAAGTTTTAGGTATTTAGTCATAGTTTTTGGCTTAAAAACATTATTAAATTCTTGTAACAAAAAACCGAAAATGTTATTATATAAATTATTTGGATTATCATCGCTCATGTCTACTTTACCCACTTTTTGCTGAACAGTATTCTTAAATGTTAGGACCCGGTTTTTTGTAATTGGTCTACAAGTAAACTTTTGGGGCTTTTCACTTTCGTGATTAATTAATAGAGAAAATTTTAGACCACAGTGGTCTGAACTTAAATTCGTCATTACTGTTTCTTCATAAATGCTACAGCGACAGAACACATTATCAATACAAGTCGCGGAAATACTAGTAATACGAGTAGGTTCAAAAAAGACGTTCAGTAAGTTAAAAGATTTAAACAAATTTAATAAACGTACACTAGACGAAGTTTCTTGTAATATATCTACATTGAAATCACCGCAAACAATCACGGACTTGTTTTTATGACAAAGCTTAGTTAAAATATCCTCCATTTTGTTTTCAAATTCATCAAAGTCACTAGAGGGGGGTCGGTACACGCACAAAATGATATGTTCATTGAGCTCAATGCAGGATAGTTCAATAATTCGCTCGACAGAGAGCGCCACTATGTCTGATCGAGACTTTAACACTACATCATTACGAGCTAAGATAAGTGAGCCACCGCGAATAGCTTTCTCTCTACAGAACGAACTTGACAATTTATAATTTTCTACATTTATAATATTGTTATTCTTTGATAACCAGTGCTCTGTAATGCACAATAAACTTATGTCATATTTTTGAACAAAGAGTTCCACTTCCAATTCCTTGCCACCTAAGCCTTGTATATTTTGATGGACAATATTCAACAACTTAGGCTTTGTCTTATCCATTAGTTTAAAGTGGAACGCTTATGTTCTGTCAGTAATACATTATTTAAAGTACATTTATTTTTCGTTATATCTGTTATAACGAAGTTTTTTAAATTAAATGCTACTAAAGTAGCAATTTGTTTTTTATAATATAAAGGCAGATACATTGTACCTTTTGTCATCCTAAACCTATTATAAATAAATTTATTTACATCAAAGTAAAAGAATGCATCACTATGACGGTATGTCAAATTATATAATGAATTATATAAATTATATATGCTATCTGTGATGGTCAGAAATTTGCTTTGTTTTTAATATAATTATTGATATTTATAGAAAAATATAGTTCCTTATGTTTACAAGAATAGGCTATCAAAACCAACATGATATACTGCTTCTTTACTAAATATGAAATATTAATGTTACACTAAATTTTAGGATGAAGTCGTTATAGTAATGGTGAGTACACGGTAACAGTAAAACAGTAACACTAAAAATATACTCTTAACTCTAATGAATTCCAGAACCAAATGCATGGCTATATTCAAATGTACTAGCTATATCTATACATTTGGTATTAAAAGTAAAAAAAAAAAAAAAATTATTAAAAGATGAAAATCAATTTTACATTTGTTATTATATATTATATGAAAGATAATCAAAGATAATACACTAAAGTTTAATAATAGTTGTAATTAGTCTTGGCCATTACAGAAGTAGTTATATATTAGACAGATTGCTCTATAACATGACCAGTATTTTAATAAGAATGAGATAGCACAATTTAATGTTTTCCTGGAATTTAATGTTTTAACAGACATACACGTTAGGTAATGTAAATGAATAGTTCGCTAATTTACATATCATTTGATTTTTGTTATGTTATTTAAATATAAAATCTAGTACAAAATAAAATCTCCTCTTGATATTAAAATAAAAATATTATATGACATTGACAGAATGGTTCAAAGAGTTTAATTTATTTATCTTGAGTTAAGATCTTCAAGAAACACTATAAATAATATTAAATAATTTACCTGTAAGCTCTGATGTTAAGAAACAAGATAATTGTCTTTAAAAGCTTCACAGGAAAGACCTGGATTTATATTTAATATGATCACTGATTATTATTTTTCATTTTGGTTGTTCTATTTTTAGGGGGTTTTAAGCTTTTTGAATAGTGCAAAATAATCATATTTTTATATTATGTCCATACTTTATAAAGTAGAATGAATCCCTTTTAGAAGATAAAATATACCAAATTCTAGGTCGTATGTAAACAATTATATTAAATTTGTAATTGAATTGAAGTTGTTCAATTAAATTAAATATTCGCTCTTAGAATAGGAAAATAATTACAAACCATTTTCTAAATTTATCTTTAAAATACCTACTACTCTTTTATATAACACGCAGAAGTCAACTATGAACAGTAAATAGTAAAAAAATAAAAAGATAAATTAATATTCTCAGATAAAGCCATAGTGTATTTCTATTACCTACTTTTTGTTCAACACCATTTCTTACAATGCAATAGAATAGAATAATGATTGTAGCATCCTTCCCGTCTAGTAACTTATCTTCTAACTGTTCTTATACACCCCAAACCAATAACAAATCATATAAACCTAGAAAAATTTTTTTTGGTTTATTGCCGTAATGCCGTAAAAAAATCCAGGAAAGGAACTAAAGAAGAAAAAGAACTGAAAAAGAATATCTTAATTACTATTTAAACGTATAATTTGTATATTAATTAGAATATCTTTTATAACAGGATGAGTAAAAATTTCCAATAAACATTTTTTTTTAATTTTATAATTGCAATATTTAATTTTTTTATATTTTTAAAATACCCTAAAATTCCTGAACTAAAAGTTTAAAAACAAAACCTCCTCCACCTTGATCGTCAGGTTTTAAAAATGTTGTAAAATTATAATCAATATAATATAATTAAAATATATTGAACTTAATTAATGAATAGGTCTGAAAAGAAATATAAATATTGTAAAATAAAATAATATTATTTTAATATTTTTTTTTATGATTTTATGTTAGAATATGTAATTAATATTTAAAAAGGGTGTTGAAAAACGTAAAATTTTCCAAAACTATTATTCGTTACCAAATTCAGTAGATACATTCCTTTATATTTAAGACCCCAGCTGTGTTATCTAATAACGTAGTCAAGAAATAGTTTCAATTAAAAATTTACGGTCACGGCTCATCATCAAGTATATGTAAGAAATAGTAAAAAAATTAAATAAAATGTGTAAATCTAGATTGTAAATATTCCTACTTATGATACTCTTCAATGTTCCACTTTACGTTTATTTTTCGTTCTAAAATCACTCGGATAGAGCATGTAATTAAAATAATGAATACAATTTTATTGATTACATTTACATTTATATCAATACATCAACATTTAAAAATATGATTATAAAAACATCAAATTAAATGGATTTTACAAAATGACACTAAATATTTTGACAATTTATTCAATTGCCGAATTTTCTGATATTAAACATTTGCAAAACAGTTAAATGCTCAAACACATAAGAGAATATCAAAGCTAGTTTCTCAAGCATCTTGAAATTAGTGTTTGCATAGAACCAGTATTCGGTTCGTCGAATATTGATATTTCTGTTAATTACCAAGTTAGCTATACACATGGACTGATTAATTATCGCTATTGGAACTGTATTGATATAACGAAACCTTTTGATAGTGCTTACAAAGGGGAGAAAGTAATAAATGATAACTATTCATGTTATAACTGACAGTTCTTATTTATATATGATATGTTAAAACAAGTCAACTATAGTTTCAAATTATAATATAGTAATATTCAACACAAAATGTAATACAATAAGTAGTTTATTATAATAGTCAAAACTAAAACAAGGCACAGTAAAATGTAGTAATTAATAATTTAATAAGAAATATTAACGTAATTAATTAAGTAAAGTTTGATACAATTATGATCCTGTTATAAATATACTGATCCTGTAAGCGTACATAATATTATTGTAGCTTGTAATGGCAGGAAAAGAAATGTGCAAAAAAAGCAGATATATCCACAGTTCCTACGTAAGAGAAAGAGAGGCCCTGGACTTTCAACTGTCAACTTTTCTTTCTAACTCTCATCCTGATCTAAGTATGGCTATAATTTATCATTCTCTCTGACTATTCTTTACCATGTCATTCAGCATCTGCACGGTTGGTTTCCAAAACAGAAAATAAAATTTGATTGTATATCCGGATTGTAAACGCAACTATATAATTTGCAAAATTAGATTTTTCTTAAGCTACATTTAAACAGAGCCACTAGAATTTTTCTTTTAAGTTATTGCGTACCCTAAATAATATATTATTACAAACGTAGTTATAAATGATTAGTCATGTTTAATGTTTATTTGCTTCTGTTTGACATCAAACATGACTCAATGTAGATGGAACTATTAATTGACAAATGATTTTAACCTGCCATGTTTGATTTTTATGAACTCTGAACTTAGCTTTAATGTGACTTAGCTTGTGAATTTAATGTGTATTATCTCAAAGTTGTTTCAAATATATTATTTTCATAGGTTTAATTATGTATGAATATCCAATTTTTTATTTCATTGATTGTTCTTTCAAACGAATGAAACTTGATAAGTTACATTTTAATGTGAAATTATTATATATAATTTATTGCTGGTTGTATATATCAATTTAAAAGGTGAATAAACTACACTATTTATTTTTAAATATAAATGATTTCGTAAATATTTTAATACCTTTTGAAATATAACAACCTTTCGCTTCTTTTCTTTCGCTTTTTTTCCTTTCTTTCGCTTCTTACTTTTCTCTTCTATTAAAGTAATGGCAGCTGGCAACCCGACAGGAAGTACTTTAAGTATTTTGAGTATTTATCTTACCCCAAACATAATTGTTTTTCAACTTTCCTTTCAGAATCATAAGGTTGGTGGATGAATTATCAGCCGAGAAAATAAAGAAAAGTATGTTGTGAGGAAATTATAAGATTATGTTTATTTATATAAAAAAAATGTAAATTGTGTTATATAACTTTTTTATTTGTAACTTATTTATCAGTACAATATTAAATATAAAAACAGAATAACAGAAAACATATTTTATTAAATGATGTACTTTAAACTAGTAACTTACGAAATATTTTTTTAGCAACATCATACTTTTTACTTTAGTGTTATAATCTCTGAAACGTCATGTCATTATTTCAATTTTGAGATACAAAGAGGTTCATAAACGTACGCCGGTGAATAGTATGTGGTAAGTAACCAAAAAAGACTAATCATAGTCTATTTATAGACAAAAAAGCCTCCAAAATGAAGCTTTTAAGGTGAAGTAATTTTATTAATATTTTAAAAATGACCTAGTAGTACAACAAGCTTATGAATTAAAAATTATTCGATTTTTCATTAATATACAAGTAAACAGAAAACTATTAAACGCTACACCTAATCGTAAGTCGCTACCCTAATTGAGAATCTATAAATATGAGGAGTTGCAGGTTCTTTGCCACTATAGAGAAGGGAGAGATGATTTGAGAAGTAGGAAAAAAAATAGGGGATACTGGTTATTGTGACCTCTTCCTATGTTATTTATTATGAAAGAGACTGCATTCAATTCTAACTAAGCTCTAATATCATTAAAAATTATATGTTTTCTGAGAATTCTTTTACTTTAAACATATGCTGGGTAAGAGATAATAAGATAAATGCAATTACCAATAGATTGTTTGAACTCCTCCGCAACCGATTTTTTGTCATGATGTATGAAAAAGGTGTAAAGGTGTGTATTTTTATTTTATTAAGCTTATTATAACGTATCACTTATAATCATTTCCGAACACAACATTCATTTGGGCTTAGAGGCCTTGTCTGCAAATAATTAACATGTAGTATATTAATGAAAACTTTTAAAAAGCTTTTGTTACGAAAATCTCATCACGTTTAAAAGTAATAACATAATACTTTTCATATTAAGAAAAAGTTGGAATGGTAAGGATACAGCTATTGCTTTATATAAAATTCAATCTCCAACTCAAAACAAATTTTGTCTTTATAAGAACAATCGTATTTAACTGCACTGGCATATGGTTAAAAATAGGTGAATTTTCTGAATTTATATTAATGTGAATACCAAAGGTAAAGCTACTAAAATTAATTTCAGATCTTAATCCTTAGTGATCTATTTGTTTTATTGTAATAATATGATAATACAAGACATGTGACACCACCCTTTACATTTAGGGGACCTAAAACTTCCTTCTTGAATAGTTGGATCAAAACTATTAATTGGCTGGTAAAATATGGTGCTTTAATGTTGCAATAAAATATATTTCAAAGATATATTGTTGTGAGAGGCTTTATTTTAAGTATTTTTTATACCTTTTAATTTAATACTTTACTGTATACCGCCCCGTTGGTCGAGTGGTTAGCGCAGACGCCTAACGTGTCACGGCGCAATGGGGCTCGGGTTCGATTCCCGGCGGAGACAGGCATTTATGTGATGAGCATAGATGTCTGTGTTTCTGGGTTTGCTCGTTTATTAATTATATTCTCAGTATTTATATGTGTATTTCTATGTATTAGTATCGTTGTCTAACACCCTTAACACAAGCAAATAATTTGCTTACTTAGGAGTTAGATCAATGTGTGTAATTTGTCCTGATATTTTTATTTTTATTATTATTATTATTATTATTTCTTTGACTATCTAGTTAAATTCATGACTTTGTAAGTTACTGATTATTGAAATCCGTTAAGGTTAAACCAATTACTAAAGTAACTTTTAAGACTCATTTATATTTTGTATACGTTGTAATAAACGTATTAGTATATTGTGAATGTATTTATGAAATCTGAATTGCATTAAACAATAGAGTAAAGTACAAAATGTGTCAGAGGCTGCGTAATGCTAACCTCAAACTTCCTGACCTAAGTTATATTTAACGTTACAAAAGTTATGAAAATTAATTACAAGATGCATGTTAATTGTAAACGTTAATAACGTTTTACATTTTTACTATTTTATCCATTATATTTCTTGTTTCTTGCTCTTTCCCACTTTATATGGGGTCGGCTCTCCTAATTATGTTGCGCCACAAAGTTCTATCGAGGGTTGTCGGGTCAGGAATATTATTCTTATCCATAAGTTTGGTCATACTGTGGACCAGTTGACGGAGGGTGTCCTCTACCCCGCTTTTCCTCAGGCAGGTTCAGGGCTCTATTAACTACATAATCCTCGTCCCTGCGTCGCACATGCCCAAACCACCTCAGACGGTTTTCAGTGAGTTTTTCGGGAATAGGAGCTACCTTAAAACTGCCGCTAATGTACTCGTTTCTGATTTTATCTAGCCGAGTGACTCTATTTACATCTAAGCATCTTCATTTCCGCTGTGTGTAGTTTTTGCACGTTGGTCTCTTTGACAGGCAAACATTCGGTACCGTAAACATCGCTGGTCGAACAGCCATTCTGTACACTTTTCCTTTTGCACGAATAGGAATATGATTGTCACAAAGTACTCCAGTTAGTAAGCGCCACTTTTGCCACCGTATATATATCCTATGTGCCACATCTTCTTCTATATTTCCATCCTCCGAGATAACTAATCCCAGGTACTTGAAGTTCGTTACTTTCGGCACCGGTTCAAAGTCAGGGTAGTACAAGGCATGCAAATTACCACTGTTACTGAATCGACATTGTAGATACTCAGTTTTAGATCTACTGACTTTGAGGCCTGCTGCTTCTAGCGTATTGAACCACAAATGTAATAGGTCCTGCAGTTCACTTGCTGTATTGGCGATTAGCAATATATCGTCGGCATATAGGAGATTCATAAAAAGTAGGGCTCGTATTTGTTTGGTGATAAGGTCCATTACTAGATTAAAAAGAAGTGGACTTAGTGCCGAGCCCTGGTGAACACCCACTTTCACTTCAAACGCTTGGCTAAGACCTGCCGGGCTTTTTACCTTGGTAGACGATCCGTAGTACATATCTTGTATTAGGTGAACGTATACTTCAGGAAGGTTTTGAGCTCTTAGAGCTTGCCATACTAGCCATCGAGGTACTCGATCGAACGCTTTTTCTAAGTCGATAAAAATAAGATGCAGATCCTCTTTGTTTAAACGGTATTTATCGGTGATTATTCGCACAGCTTGTATGGCATCTATTGTTCCTTTTGAGGGTGTAAACCCAAATTGGTTGGGAGTTATCGTTGATATGAGTTGCAGACGATTATTTATTATGCGTTCCCAGATCTTAAATGTATGAGAAATAAGTTTGATGCCCCTCTAATTTTAGTATTCAGTCACCTCTCCTTTGTTTTTGAAGGGAATCAAGTAACTGAGACGCCACGAGTTCGGTATCGATGAAGTTCTTAGTATTAGGTTGAAAAGTCGAGTGAGCCATTCCAGTCCTCTGAAACTTGGCCCAAGTAACTTCCAGATCTCTGAAAGGATTTCATCAGGGCCAGTAGCTTTGTGTTTTTTCATCTTTCTTACGCTAACCTTCACCTCGTCAATACTAATCTCCTATATCGGTCCGTAAGTTGGTGAAAGCGGATCTAACGGTTGACTAGGGAATTCTTGATTCATAAATTCTTTGTAGTACTCATACCATCTATTAGTAATGTCATTATTGTCTGTCAAAATTACTTTATTTTTATTTGTAATGAATTTGCTGGTTTTAATATCTTGCGTTGACTTGTGCCTAAATTTTACTATTTTAAAGATTTTAGCATCAGATTCTGCATTTTCTAGTTTTTCATAAAGTGTTTCCCTAACAATAGCTTTTGCTTGTGCCACAGATCTCTTCGATTTTGATTTTGCCATCTTGTACTTAACACGGTCTTCTTCCAGCTTTGTATCCTGCCACGTTATAAAAGCTTTTTTTTGTCCATATTACAAGCTTTGACTTCTTGGTTCTTCTTTACCGCAATGCAATTTTATGCATTATACATTATTAACAAATTATTAATATTCGCATTTAGTCTAAAACCAGTATCCAGGGGTAAGTTAAACGATTACCCTACAATTTCAGAACAAATTATAAAGAACAAAAAGGTGAAGTAAATGTTACTTTCATTTGTTTTATAAAAGAAAAGGTCAAGAGAAGGCGAAGAAGAAGAAGGAGAAGAGAAGAAAAGGAAGAAATGATCTATTACATCCAATATACGAAGAAGGGTCAAATATACATTTCATTTTAGAATTGTAAACAAAGCAGACCAAAATTAATTTATTTACCAGTCATTCTTAGAAAAATAATGGATTTCACCACTGTCACCGCTATCTCATTTAACAATACATTAATTAACGCCTGTTGTAAAATTTGGTGAAGAAAAAAGTTTTGTCTTTTTAATATTCACAAATATTTTTTTAATAAGTAGGTAGACCAATTATGTATTTTTTTATTGGAAAGTTATTTTGTATTCTCCGCTGGAAGGACTATCGATAGGCACTATAAATACATACTATCAATATGTACTATTAATGTGTACCATCGATATGTAGTATCGATATGTACTATCGATATGTACTAACGATATATACTATCAATATATACTATCGATATATACTATCAATACGTACTATCAATATAATATCGATAGCACATATGGTAGTAAAAATTGATAGTACATATCGATAGTATATATTAGATAGTATATATTAGATAGTATATATTAGATAGTATATATCGATTTTATATATAGATATTATAAATCGATAGTATATATCGATAGTACAAATCGATAGTACATACCGACAGTGCATATCGACAGTACATATCGACATTACATATCGACAGTACATATCGACCGTACATATCGATAGTACATATCGATAGTACACATTGATAGTACATATCGATAGTACATATCGATAGTACATATCGATAGTACATATCGATAGTAAATATCGATAGTATAAATTGATAGTATATATCGATAGTACAAATCGATTGTACATATCCGTAGTAAATATCGATAGTATATATTTATAGTACTTCATCTTCAAAACTTCATCCAAACCGGTTAGTCCGTTTCTGAGATTAGCCTGCACGAACACACAGTCATACAAACATACAGATGAACAAACAAAATGGAAAAACATTGTTTTGGGTTTTCTTGCGTTTATAAAGGCCTGTTACGATTTGTTGACACTATTTTCCGTGTACAGACAGCTACCAGTTACAGTTTTGTATATGTATAAAGATACATCTTTTGATAGAGTGAAGAGTGTTCCATAAAAATTAAAAACTATATTTTACTCAGAGTGACACACATTTTCTATGTATAAAACTTATTTACATTAGCCATATATTTCTTTCGTGTTGCGTGCATAACTAAAAGAGAAACATAATATAAACAGACAAAAATATCAAAAATGTTAGAAATTTATTCTGTTAGTTATCCTTTTACATCCTGGCTATATATTTTTTTAATACATTTAACGTACAAAGACTACTCTCCTACAGATTTATCACATGCATATAAGAAGATTTGCATCGTATTTATTACATGGTTAACATAAATTGACATAACTTTTTTATTTCTTAACTGATTCAAATAAAATAAACACTCAATGTTAAGTGAATACTTTTAAGAAATTTTCCAGAAAACCACATTCAAATTGTTTAAGCCGTTTCTGGGATTAGCGTCCACAAACATACAGACATACAGACAAATAGACAAAATTAAAAAACCATTATTTGGGTTCTCTTGCTCTTATGCCCTCCATTATGTTTTATTTAATTATTTTCCGTGTACAGAAATCGATCAGTGACAATTTTATTATATGTATAGAAGAAAAAGATATCAAAACTATATGTGAAGCTAATAAAACTAATAATATCTTATATAAGCAAAGTCCATTAAAGAACTTGTATACCACGTTAAACGTAAATACAACGTATTCAATTGAGAGTTACTATATTTTTATGTGACAAAAATATAGCAACTCTAGTCTTACACTATCAACCGGCTTTCCAGTAAATTAATTTTGTAATAATATGCGTGTTGCGGTTACTATTTGCTTTGTAAGCTAAATGTAAATTAATGTACATATTTTAATTATTTTGTAGGCAATAAATAAAGAATAAATAATGAGAAATGTCCAGTTTCATTAAAATATTTTAATTACCTTCATGCAGCAACAATTTAAATATATTTCAAATGTGGTTCATCAAATGTATATGTATATATATATATATATATATATTATTGTATATAAATTGTACAAATATACTGTCGGCGACAATTCTCGACATTAATATTATTAATTAATTATTAATATTTCATTGTTTTAATCATAATTCATTAATTCATATAACTTGTTAGAAATTTAAAATCATTTAGAAACATTAAATAGTAAGCGTTTGTCGCACTCGCTACAGAGCATTCTTTTGTGCAACACTAAGAAAGAGAGAGATAGCATTCGAAGGCTATCTCTTTCGCTCTCAATATACCCCGAATGAATAGAAAATTGTGTAAAACTTGTTAAAAGTAAATTAAATAGATAGTACATAACGGGGCGAACGTAATATGGTATTACACTTTATGTAAAAGAATAATAGTTTATAAGAAATAAGACTTTAAAGCGATTTATATTGTATAGAATTTCTTATATTTTTACTATTTCATTCCTTGTAACTTTTGTATTTATATAGTTTTCATTAACTATTATATGTGTATGTAAAGATAATTTTGTAACCTTTTTTAATATTGCATTGTAATGTCTGTGTATATAAAACAAATAAAGTTATATGAAACTTAGTCACGGGGGCATAGTAGAAATACGCGTAAAACGCGTTATTATTCAGCGGCTCTCTTTACGGTAAATCCGGCTGGTTAATAAACAGCTAGCGTGGAAATGAGGCATTCCATTCGCCTCGGACCGCAACATTGAAGAAAGAAGAACAGGGAGGATCGTAGAAGAGCCCTGAATCTTAACGTCGTGAGGGATTATCGTAGAAGAGCCCTAATATTGTACGGGAGGATCGTAGAAGAGCCCGATCGAAAGAGCTACTCGTGACTAGGTTAATTGAGTGTCCTTACATGCTCGTTTTAATTACCCCTTCGAGTCGAGACCCTTATATCCATGAGAGACGAATCACCGGCGCCCGTTAGGAGTGATCATTAGTCACCCGACTTGACGTCACTCCTGCGGACAGGGTTCGTTTCGCCCTACAAAGCGGAAGGGTGCGGTAGCTGAGGTCCAATCTAGCGACCTCGGCGTAACGCCGCTCCGGTCTTCTAAGACCGTAGCCCCCGACCGCGACATCTGGTCCTTCGAGCCGGATCTAAGGGGTTTAGATTCATTAAGGGTGTATATTAAGTGGTTTTGAAGCAACCATGCTGTGTAGAAGAAGCGCCCGCGTCGAGCGCGGTGCGGGCCGTAACGCCGGGAGTCACCCGTACCCCTCCCCGTACTCCGGGACGGGAAAGTAGTACGGAGCCATCCACGGAGCTGACGACGGAAGCGACCACAACGAGCTACGAAACTACGAGTACAGAAGTGATTGCGAAACCCGACAACACGAAGAACGCGCCGACAGCCGCCACCGTACGCGAAAGAGCGTCGTCGGTCAGAAGCACCGCTTCTAAGAAGAAACAGCTAGAGGCACGCGCCGAACTAGCGGAGCTAGAGCTCCGCGAGGCGCAGGCTCGGGCCGCTGTGGCCAGGGCCAACCTAGAGCTGTCACGGTTGGCTGATTCGGACGACGAAGAGATTCAAGATAAAGAAGCGGAAGTGCATCAATAGTTGGAAGATGCTGCCAGTGTCGTACCCAGAAAGGGGCATGGGGCCGGCGACGTGCCTAGGAAGAGCCTAGAGGAGCCGCCGAGTATCCAAGCTATTTCGCCGGCGGTAGTCAAACCAGAAGTGCACTCATCGGCCTCGGGGAACAAAGATTTGGCTGAGGCGATCATCAGGGCCATACAAGCGGTGCCGAAGGCGGGGACGGCGGCGCCGAGTAACATGACGGAGCTGCCCCTGTTCGACGGCGCGATAGGCGAATGGATCGCTTTTAGGACCGTGTATGAGGACACGGGAGGGCTGTTTACACCCCCTCAGAACATGGCCAGGCTTAGGAAGGCCATCAAGGGAACAGCAAGGGAGGCGGTGAAGAGCCTCTTGTATTCGGAGTGTCCACCCGAAGATGTTATAGACGCCTTGAGGCGTCGCTTCGGGAGGCCGGATGTTAGTGCTCGCCGAGATGGACAAGCTGAAGGGGCTGTCGAAGATCGGCGAGAATGCGCGCGACGTCTGTATATTCGCGAGTCAAGTGAACAACGTCGTAGCTACAGTGAAAGGATTAAGAAAACCGCAGTATCTACAGTCTCCAGAGATAATGAAGACAATAGTGGAGAAGCTACCTGCGGTGTTGAAGTATCGGTGGTTCGATTACGCCGCCGATCATGAAGAAAGTGACCTGGTGACAGTGGCCGACTTCCTCAATAGAGAGGCGGATCGGTGCGGGCCGTACGCACTTCTGGAACCTACGATAAGGAGACAAGGTACGTACAGACAACAAGCCGCGCACGCCGCGGTCGATGTTAGTGTTGAGAAGAAGCCCTTGTTAGATATTATAAGATTCTATAATTAAAAACCACTGAATTAATATAGTATAAATTATTTAATCGAGCTACTTCACACTATAAATACGATAATATATTTCAATGCAATATTTGGATAAGTTTAAAGAAAAGAAAGAGCTAAACAAATATATCATTTAATATAACAAAATGACTCCCGGTACATGAATATAATAAATACAGTAATATAGTCATTACTGTGTAATTATTTAGACACAATACCAATAACTCAATACGGTGAAATACCCATAATAGTTATTAAAATATTATAAACAATGTAAGTATAAGAATCACTTATCTTGCCAGTTGTCCAACACAGATTGTCTTTAATAGAGGCTTACAGCCATATTTATAACATAACAACATCGACAGAAGCGCCAACGGCAGCTTCTGGAGATAAGTCATATTCACAACTTTAAACATCATTAAATATATCACAATAACAATAAAATAGTACATAACCATTTTAAATGCCTAAGCATATTTATAACAATATTATATCTTTCACACATTTATGGTTTACCTAATAATATATGTAAATACAACATTTAATATCTTAAGGCTACTTCCGATAGCTCGTCAAATCAACATCTTTTACTACTTTTATAACATACCAGTAATAACAATGATATATAGATCTTAATTCGTAAATCTAATTGTAACAACAATATTTATTGTTAATGTTATTATGTAGGTAAATAAATAATTACATATTTATATTACCTACAAACCAAATTACTATATAATAACAATCTTATATGTAGCAATACTACAATAATATAACACGGCCAGCCTGACATATACTTCGCTCTCGAAGTATACACACCTACTTATATACATATATTTTTATATATATATAATATATTATATACATTCCTTTTTTTTTCTTATATTTTGTTATTTTCCTAGACTCGTGAAACCCCTTTACATAAACATGTTTTTTTATGTTTTGTCACTCGTCACATACATTTTTTTTTTAATGTTTTGTCAGTTGCATAGACGTGTCAAATCCCCTTCACCCGCTGCTAGTGAGCTAGATTTGCACCAAACAAAAGACCGACCAGCGGAAACATTTTTTTTTTTTTTTTTTTTTTTTTTTTTAATGTTTTGTCAGTTGCATAGACGTGTCAAATCCCCTTCACCCGCTGCTAGTGAGCTAGATTTGCACCAAACAAAAGACCGACCAGCGGAAACATTTTTTTTTTTTTAATGTTTTGTCAGTTGCATAGACGTGTCAAATCCCCTTCACCCGCTGCTAGTGAGTTAGATTTGCACCAAACAAAAGACCGACCAGCGGAAACATTACCCCTTTTTTTTTAATGTTTTGTCAGTTGCCTAGACGTGTCAAATCCCTTCACCTGCTGCTAGTGAGCTAGATTTGCACCAAGCAAAAGACCGACCAGCAGAAACTTACTAATTGATCTTGTAACTTAGACCTGCTTCAGCGCAGAGTTTCAAATCAACCAACTTTATCCCATTAAATAAAAAAATATATAATATGTAGTATATATATATACAATATAGTAGTAAACAATACATATAATACAATATGTACAATAGTATATATAAATATATAACAATTTAAAAAATAAATATAATAATGATAATAAATAAATATTTGTCTTATTATTATTAGGTTTTTTTTCTCAACTTTTTTTCTCAACTTTAATTTTCCACAATAACATTTTTTTATCCACCTACTCCAGGCCAGAAACGATTTTTTCCTTTTCGATAACAAGATTCCTTAAATTTCCCAAACCTTTTATAGCCTAGCGATCGTTTAGACATCGATGTTCGAGTTTAAACTACCATTGTCAAAACATTATTTAGACTCGCTTTACAAAAAGTATCGTTTCCTCTAAGGCTAAGCACAAGATTTTTTTAATGGTTTTATATTGATTGATAGATTGCACAAACCTTGTAAAACCTGTTCGGCCTACCTGACACAATATTACGCTATTTAACATAATTAACTTACCTAGAAAACGTATCGTTACTTTTGCAAATTACCTTTACACATATTCAATTATTTAAACTGCTAGGTAAGCAAGATTCAAATATACATAATCTAGAAACTTGGTAACCTACGTTTTCGTAAAGTGATAATCACGATATATAATTAAGTATCGACGAATGAATTTGGTTATACCCTTTATACATTAAAAAAACAATATTTTCTAACATTGTTATCGTTGTTAGGTTTAACCTAGAAAGCGAATAATTACGCCGGGTTCCATATAATTAATACGAAATATTTAGCTACCCTCACAAAGTATTAATAAACAATACATCCGAGTATTACTAAAAACAATACACTTTTTGGTAATCCCAACTTTGTTACAGATAAAATATTTTATATCTGTTTGACCGTTTGACCGAGTATCTATTTTAGAACGTTGTAGGTACTTTTTGCTCTTACGATTTTTTTTATATGTACAATATACGATTTAAATAAAATTATGTTAACAAATTGTAGGCCGTTTTAACACTGCTAAAGATGCCATTTTGGTATTAATATCCGATATAACTACCACAAACTAATTCAAAGAATTGTTTTTCACTAAAAGTTAATTTTGTACAACACAATCACTTTTTTTTTAAGCATACTTACAATAAGAGTCCTCTTAAACGAAAGTATACAGAATTGCTTCTTAGGTTGTCTCCGATGTTTTCTTTTTCGCTTCATGAGTTTTCTCATGACCTTCCCCTTGTTATGTTCCAATATTTGAATCACAATGCAGACCCCTTGAAAGGCCTTCGTAGTAACAGTTGCCATTGCAACAATAGCTCTAGTCAATTCTTCAGGCAAGCCATTCCCGTTGCTGCATCAAAATTCAGCGCCCAGATAACTCCTTGAATCGGAGATGGCAGTGTAGCAAATTCTTCAGTTCTATAAAAAAAATATAGAAATTAATATTATTATAATTCCTGTGGGACACAGGACACTTTCTAGTTCCCGATACTCCTCAGACTCGACGAGTTTCAACGTCACAAAACTCGGTAACACGGGATGCAATAAGATCCACAGTCTCGTTGTCCTCCTCTCCTCGGATCTCTTTTGAGAGACTCGAACAACGCCACCTCAGTCAGGTGTTTCGCCTTTGCGATCTCCACTCTGGCGTCTGTTGTACTAGCGTCTTAAATACGCCATGTCGAACCGCGAGATGGCACAGAAGTAAGTCCCGAACGAAGTAAGATCTCCAATGTTTGCTTATCCTCAACCCTGGAAGCTTCACCAGTTTTTTACGTGATCCAGTTCAATCAGATTCAGCTTTATTATTGATTCTCCTTCCGGTGCATCACAGGCTCGACACTGCACCGGCGAGAGCCATACTGGGTCCGCAGACTCAGCTGGCATGGCTGCCGTAATGCAACCGCTCGGTCTCCATCGCCATGATGATGCCGAATGGTGTAGTTGCAGTTTCCCAAACTACGCCTGGACATCGTAGAGGTGATGGTACTTCGACGTATACAGCGATGGCGGCGTGATTTTCTCTGTGAATTAGGTTTTCAACATATTAGTAAAGTTTAAATCACACAAAATGGAAAACAACAAATTAACAAATAAAATAATAACAATGTGGGTATTTTATGTTTTATCGATAAAATATAGTTTCGGCAGTCAAACTGTTGATACCGAGGACCGGGATGATCCCACTTCTGATGTTAGATATTATAAGATTCTATAATTAAAAACCACTGAATTAATATAGTATAAATTATTTAATCGAGCTACTTCACACTATAAATACGATAATATATTTCAATGCAATATTTGGATAAGTTTAAAGAAAAGAAAGAGCTAAACAAATATATCATTTAATATAACAAAATGACTCCCGGTACATGAATATAATAAATACAGTAATATAGTCATTACTGTGTAATTATTTAGACACAATACCAATAACTCAATACGGTGAAATACCCATAATAGTTATTAAAATATTATAAACAATGTAAGTATAAGAATCACTTATCTTGCCAGTTGTCCAACACAGATTGTCTTTAATAGAGGCTTACAGCCATATTTATAACATAACAACATCGACAGAAGCGCCAACGGCAGCTTCTGGAGATAAGTCATATTCACAACTTTAAACATCATTAAATATATCACAATAACAATATAATAGTACATAACCATTTTAAATGCCTAAGCATATTTATAACAATATTATATCTTTCACACATTTATGGTTTACCTAATAATATATGTAAATACAACATTTAATATCTTAAGGCTACTTCCGATAGCTCGTCAAATCAATATCTTTTACTACTTTTATAACATACCAGTAATAACAATGATATATAGATCTTAATTCGTAAATCTAATTGTAACAACAATATTTATTGTTAATGTTATTATGTAGGTAAATAAATAATTACATATTTATATTACCTACAAACCAAATTACTATATAATAACAATCTTATATGTAGCAATACTACAATAATATAACACCCTCATGTCCGCACTGTCAAGGGGAACACCCGTTAGCGGGATGTAAGAAGTTCTTGCAGGCGTCCGTCAAAGAGAGATGGGACATAGTGATAAAGCACGGAGGGTGCTTTAATTGCCTGCAAGGCAAGCATAGAAAAGAAAATTGTAAGAAGCCGCCTTGCAAGGACTGCAAGAGGACGCATCATAACCTGCTTCACTACTACAAGAAAGAAGGCCAGAAGCAAGAAGAAAAAGAAAAGTCAAACAACGTAGTGCTACCGGTGAACGCATTGACCGCGCCGAGGGCGTACTTGAAGATGGTACCGGTAGAGGTGTACGGCCCGAAGGGGGCTGCTACCATATTGGCGTTATTGGACGAAGGGTCCACAGTGACTTTACTCGATGCTTCAGTGGCACATGAGATCGGCCTGAAGGGGCCGAAGGAGCCTCTACGTTTGGAGACGGTCGGAGGCAAGATCTTGGGAAGTGAAGATTCCATGCGCGTCAACCTCAAGCTGAAGGGTGTACATCACTCGCGGCGGCAGACACTCGAAGGAGTGAGAACGGTAAAGGATCTACACCTCACACCTCAGAGGTTAGATAAAACAAGATTGAAGAAGTGCACGCACCTTAAACGCATGTTAGAGCGTTTAGTATACGACGAGGAGAAGCCTCGATTGCTCATCGGTCAAGACAACTGGCACATCATCATAACGCGGGTCATAAGAAGAGGAAAAAGGAATCAACCTGTAGCATCATTGACTCAGCTGGGGTGGGTGCTGCACGGCTCCGACGGCGGAGCGTCGAGACCAATGAACGTGATGACGTGCGCGCACACCGCTGCCTCAGAAGATGAACTGGAGCAGCTGATGAAGGACCACTTCGCGATCGAGTCGCTCGGGGTCCAACCGCGCCGACCCTCTACCGATGCGGAAGGTAAGGCGCTAGAGCAACTCCTCAGAACCACAAGGAGAATGGAAGATGGCCGGTTCGAGACTGGGCTCCTGTGGAAGAACGAAAACGAAGAAACACTCGATAACTTAAAGTCGGCTGAGAACAGGCTGCGGAATATCGAGAAGAAGTTGGATAAGGACCCGGCACTCAAGAAGGAGTACGGAGAACAGGTGCAGCACCTGTTGGACAGCGGCTACGCGGAGGAGGCTCAGCAGGAATCCACGTCTGCAAGGAGATGGTATCTGCCTCATTTCGCCGTGACTCATCCGACTAAGAAGAAGATGAGGCTAGTGTTCGACGCCGCAGCTAAGTTCGGGGGTAAAAGCCTGAACGACATGCTACTACCTGGGCCAGATCTACTTCAACCGTTGTTCGGCGTCCTGTTACGTTTCCGTCAGCGGCCAGTGGCCGTGGTGGCCGACATAAAGGAGATGTTTCTGCAGATAAAAGTGAGACCTGAAGACCGGGACAGTCTACGCTTCTTGTGGCGCGGAGATGAGCGAGAGAAGCCTCCGAAGCATTATCGCATGACTTCAGTGACATTTGGTGTTTGTTCTTCTCCCAGCGTGGCCATCCACGTGAAGAACTCAAATGCTGCTGAACACGAGGGGGAGTTCCCCGCGGCCGCAGAGGCCATTAGGGCTAACCACTACATGGACGACTACCTGCACAGCTTCTACACGGAAGAAGAAGCTAAGAAGGTCGCCCGCGAAGTGTTCCAGGTTCACAAGAAGGCCGGCTTCGAGTTGAGGGGATGGGCCTCAAACCGACCTGCGGTACTCCAGGCGATCTCCGACGAGAGAGAGGCGAGTTCGGAGGTAGAACTGGGGTCGAAGGAAGAGAAGACGCTGGGTCTCCGTTGGTTCACGCGGGACGACCACTTGGGTTTCAGAACTTGTTTTCGGAACTTGGACGAAGACGTAGTCTACGCGGAGATGACGCCGACGAAGAGGCAGGTGACGAGTGCAGTGATGTCTACATTCGACCCCCTGGGTCTCGCGTCTCCAGTCCTCGTACAAGGAAAGAGGTTGATTCAAGACTTGTGGCGTAGCGGCATCGGTTGGGATGAAGCGATAACGCCCGGGTGCGAAGAGGCTTGGCGATCTTATCTACAGAACGTAGAGTTGTTAAAGGACCTGAGGATACCGAGGTGCTTTGCGCCGTCTCGAGAAGAAGGGGAACTACACATCTTCACAGATGCCAGTGAGACGGCCTATGCGTGCGCGGTGTACTGGAGGCAACGTCAAGGCGACCGTTGGACGGTAAATTTATTGACTGGGAAGGCGCGCGTGGCGCCGCTCAAGCCAATATCCATCCCGCGGTTAGAGCTGCAGGCCGCGCTGCTAGGGACGAGGCTGGCGCAATCGGCCATAGAAGAGTTGGACATCGCCCCGAAGAAGAAGACTTACTGGACGGACTCAAGTACAGTATTATCGTGGATACGTTCGGATCCCCGGACGTTCAAACCGTTCGTGGCGCACAGGTTGGCGGAGATAGAAGACACGACGCGTCCAAACGAGTGGCGTTGGGTACCGACGAGTCAGAACCCGGCGGACGACGCGACCCGGGGAGCACCGAGACAGTTCGCGGAGGGCCACAGATGGTTCACGGGGCCTGAGTTCCTCAGTATGAACGAGGAGAAATGGCCCGAGCACCGAAGCTTCAAGTCGCAGCCTACAGTCGAAGACAGAGAAGTAAAGCACACAGTGACCGCGACGACCGCCAGCGACTCGTCCACGCCAGAGCCTGCTAGGTTCTCTAGGTGGGTGAGGCTATGGAGAACAACGGCGCGGGTACTGCAATTCATCGACTTGTGCCGAAGAAAGACTGAGAAGACGTTAATCACACGTAGAAAGGATCCAGCCTGGAGAAGATACGCTAAGAAGGCAAGGGTGAAGTTGCCCTCGTCTTCAACGCCCGACGAACAGGCGTGCGCGCGGCCATTAGGGCCCGACCTCCTGTTGAGGGCGGAACAATTGCTGCTACGAAGGAGTCAAGAGTGCTTCAAGAACGAGATCAAGAACACATCGGAGAAAAGGCAACTTGACAGAACTAGCAAGCTTAGAAGGCTGGATCTCACCATAGGAGACGGACTACTAAGGGTCCGAGGAAGGATTAACGCGGCGAGAGGTATAGACGGCGACCTGAAGCAACCCATAGTGTTGGATGCAAAGGACAGGATCACTAGGTTGATCATCAAGCACTATCACGACACCTTCAACCACGGGAACCACGCGACTGTCATGAACGAACTGAAGCAGCGGTTCTGGATATTAGGACTACGATCGGCCGTGCGAGCGACGGCCCACGAGTGCCAGTGGTGCAAGGTGCGCAAGGGCACCCCGAAGACGCCGCCTACAGGAGACCTACCACAGGAGAGACTGAAGTTTGGTGAACCACCGTTCACCTGCGCCGCGGTGGACTACTTCGGACCCATGACCGTCACTGTAGGCCGCCGTAACGAGAAGAGATGGGGGGCGCTATTTACTTGTTTAACCACCAGAGCAGTTCATCTGGAGCTAGTCACCTCATTGACGGCGGACTCCATGATCCTCGCGTTGCGACGTATGGTCGCACGCAGGGGAACGCCGCAGATAATGTTCAGCGACAACGGCACTAACTTCGTGAAGGCGAATAAGGAGCTACAAGATGCTTGGGACACGCGCGAGCAAGAGAAACTGGCTGCAGAGGCGCAAGTTATAGGTATGCGATGGAAATTTATACCGCCAGGAGCGCCCAATATGGGAGGCGCATGGGAGCGGCTAGTGGGCTCCATTAAGACGGCCCTGGCGGTAACCCTTAAGGAGAAACAGCCGAAGGAAGAAACGTTACATACACTGCTATTAGAGGCAGAGCACATTGTAAATTCTCGACCCTTAGTCGAGACCGAAGAGGGAGAGTCCCTCACCCCTAATCATTTCCTAATAGGTAGGTCGTGTGGGGCCCCGAGGGTCGGGGCCTTCAACGACAGTGAAATAAGGCGACACACTTGGAAGGCGGTGCAGCATCTGGCCGACCGCTTTTGGGCGAGGTGGGTCAAGGAGTACCTGCCCACGCTCATCCCGAGGAAACTCGACAGTAGAAGAGACGCTCCAGACCTGCGGCGGGGGGACGTGGTCCTCATCGTCGACTCTACGCTGCCACGGAATACCTGGCCGCGCGGAGAGATCGTGCAAATCTACCCGGGACCCGACGGCCGCACGCGCGTGGTTGACGTGCGCACGGCCGGAGGTCTCTTGAAGAGGCCTAGCTCCAAGGTGGTGCTGTTGGTCCCGCACCAGACGACGTGCAACGGGACGCCACCGGACGAGACGACGGCTTCGTAGGAGCGCAACGTCGGGAGGGAACATCGAGTCGCCTAGCTGAGAAATGGTGCTTCGCACGAGGGGGAGGATGTCGGCGACAATTCTCGACATTAATATTATTAATTAATTATTAATATTTCATTGTTTTAATCATAATTCATTAATTCATATAACTTGTTAGAAATTTAAAATCATTTAGAAACATTAAATAGTAAGCGTTTGTCGCACTCGCTACAGAGCATTCTTTTGTGCAACACTAAGAAAGAGAGAGATAGCATTCGAAGGCTATCTCTTTCGCTCTCAATATACCCCGAATGAATAGAAAATTGTGTAAAACTTGTTAAAAGTAAATTAAATAGATAGTACATAACGGGGCGAACGTAATATGGTATTACACTTTATGTAAAAGAATAATAGTTTATAAGAAATAAGACTTTAAAGCGATTTATATTGTATAGAATTTCTTATATTTTTACTATTTCATTCCTTGTAACTTTTGTATTTATATAGTTTTCATTAACTATTATATGTGTATGTAAAGATAATTTTGTAACCTTTTTTAATATTGCATTGTAATGTCTGTGTATATAAAACAAATAAAGTTATATGAAACTTAGTCACGGGGGCATAGTAGAAATACGCGTAAAACGCGTTATTATTCAGCGGCTCTCTTTACGGTAAATCCGGCTGGTTAATAAACAGCTAGCGTGGAAATGAGGCATTCCATTCGCCTCGGACCGCAACATTGAAGAAAGAAGAACAGGGAGGATCGTAGAAGAGCCCTGAATCTTAACGTCGTGAGGGATTATCGTAGAAGAGCCCTAATATTGTACGGGAGGATCGTAGAAGAGCCCGATCGAAAGAGCTACTCGTGACTAGGTTAATTGAGTGTCCTTACATGCTCGTTTTAATTACCCCTTCGAGTCGAGACCCTTATATCCATGAGAGACGAATCACCGGCGCCCGTTAGGAGTGATCATTAGTCACCCGACTTGACGTCACTCCTGCGGACAGGGTTCGTTTCGCCCTACAAAGCGGAAGGGTGCGGTAGCTGAGGTCCAATCTAGCGACCTCGGCGTAACGCCGCTCCGGTCTTCTAAGACCGTAGCCCCCGACCGCGACATATACATTATACATTTATCGATTTATTGGAATCACTGTTAAACAACTCAAAAATGACATCTTATATAATTACAATCAATAAACCTTAAAATAAGTCTCAATATTAAAGACGTCAAAGTAAATCCTTATAATTGTGTAAAAGAACTGGTTCCAAGTAACAATGATCCCAAGTATAACTTCAAAGGTTCAGAATTCTAGTTTTAATAAAAATAGTATTCTATATTTTCAAGCTGTAGTCTATTTACTATTGTTTTATATACAATTAGGTCCATGTCTATATATTGAATTATCTTCTCTGTATCTGTTGGATATTGATTTATTTTTAAACTGGACTGCACACTTGCAAAGCTACGTGGTCAATTGAATAAAAGTACAATACGCGCGCTTGTATGTTCTATTGTAGATCGCATTATTATTATCGTGTGTTATTTAAAGAATATATACCGAAGGTGTTTTTGGGAATTTTCAATCCAATCCACTGCATAGTAGCATATTGAGTTCAAGTGTATTTAATTTCTAAATGTTGTTATTAAAATTTTCTTTTGTTTAGTTATTGAAAGTTAAGGCAGAAAAATAGTAATAACTTAAATGAATTCGCGTAGAACGAAACTAATTCTGACTGTCAAAACTGTTACTCTATTATAAGACAATTTGATAATTTACAAATTATCCTAATTTGCCATCTTTTTTTTTTATTACACAATTCTAAAACTTAATAAAATACGATTTTTTAGACATAAATATTGTAAAGGATTCTGATCAAAATTTAAAATTCAATTTTTCATTATTTAATTTCCTTGAACGGTTTTATTCATCCTATAATAATATTACAAATTATATTTAAATGACTTGTCAGTTTTCTGATAAAGCACGTTACCTTTTTATAATCTTTATTATAGAAGGTACTCTCACTTCCTTTTATGTTAGAAATAATTAATAAACTGAACCCGATTTCTTAGCTTATTTTACATAAACTTGAAGAATGACAGTAATAGGCCGAATATAATTTATGGCTTCCATTTCTTATTAGAGTTTGAGAACTGACTTTTAAATATAATAGTATGTATATCGAATATTGGTATTGTCTTTATATTAAGACATTATACACGATACAGTCAGTGTATACAGACTGTATGTGATTGACACAATAATTAGTGTCAAAACAGCAGCAGTAAATACGTTTTACCAAGTAGTATGTATTTAAACAGTATTCATATTTTCAATTCATCGTAACACACAGAAGAATACTGACAAACTACAGTTAATGATAACAGTATCCTAAAAAAAATATACAATAAACTAAAATAATAAACGTATCACATTGCGATCAAAAAATATCTGATTTTTTTTTGCGATAGTTGTTTATTACTTATGTGTATAATTAATTCTCTATTATGTATAAGCACAGTTTAAATTTTAATTTGTTTTGTTTTGTTTATTAATTAATATGTATTGTATATAATTATATATGTTTTACGTTTATATATTAATGTGTATTTATTTTTATGTATGTTTACAATGTTTAAAACTTTTAGCCACCTATCTATGTGCACTAATATTAAATTCCTATCAATATGGTTGTCTGGACCGCCTTTTGTATTTACCCTATTTGTTTTTATTTTTAATTGTTTAAAAGTATTTTTATGTGGTATACAAAAAATAATATAAATAATATAAATAAATAAAATATGAAAATCTTTCTTATTTCATTCGATCGAAGTTTTAATACAGCTTTAGGACCGTTTGTATAATAATATAACAAATAAACAAAAGCAATCTTTTTAAGATCTATAATCTGGGTTTATTTGAATCTTGAAAAAAATATCCAAAACAATACTTTTTCTTAATAGTCGATTCTTTGTGAAAAAACTAGCTTTAGCTATTTATACAAATAATGAAAAGAAGGTAAATATCTATATAGATTTATATATTTTTATAGAAGTATAGTACCACTTGATATTAACATTAGTAACTTTTATTATCTTCCTTTATCTCTCTTAATACGTTTTTATCTATTTTTTGTTTATCTATAGGGTAAATTAATCGATTTGACCTACTTTTTTTAAAAGTTTTAATAAGGTAACTTTAGTTAATATTTAAGTTAAAAGTATTCTTGAAATTATATATAGATGTTACTTATTTAACAGAAAACATATCAATTAAAATTTTGTGAGAAAATAAGAACTATTTGACCTTAATCTACATTTAAGTTCAGTTAAAGCAATCTTCCACAGAACCTAACAAAGTTTATGTTACTTTTTAATCAAACCAATTTCCTCATACCAAGTCCATCTTCACAAATGTTAAAGTTAGATTGCACTTCCTTCTATACTGGACGTGAATAAAGTACAAGACCCGGTTAATATTAGTAATTTAACACTGGAACAGAGGCTGTCCCCGTCTAACTAAGAAGTGGTAGTATTTAAGAGATTAGTTCTGTGCATTCTTGTAAGAATGTTATTTAAATAAAGTATTAATCTGAATTAACGATAGTTTTACTTTATCTTTGTATTTAAAAGTATTTATTTATTAAGCACAAATATAAAATAAAATGTTCGTTAGTTACGTCCCAAACTTACTTGAGTGAAAGATTTAACAAGTTCTTTTACTAGTTCCTTATTTAATTTTACAAAATTGTCATCTACAAATGCGGCAATTTATGTTACCTTTATTCGATTTATATAAAAAACAACTAGGTTAAAACAAGATTCCTAACTAATACTCTCATTGATGCCACTACAAATTGGTTTAAAAAGACTATCAGCGAATTCGCATGGCTTTTCTGTATACAATGAGTTGAAACGTTGAAACGAAGCCGTATAAGTGTATAAAAAGGGATACATACTAACAAGAGAAACGTGATACTTTTTATTTTAACTCTTTCGCCAGCTTAAAACTTTACATAGCATTTTTGTGTAAATTTTTGCTTTCTTGGTCTTCTATTTTTGTAACATACAGCAGTGTATTACACTGTCTGAATATTTGTTTATATCTAGGAAACTTTTCGGGATGGAAAGCAATATTATACGTATTATTATAACTAAAACATATTTTTTATAATTTTTGTTATTAAAAAAGTGAAAAGGTTTATCATATTGTTGCCAAATTTATGTGTTCAGGAAAATAAACATTACTATCTTAAAAATAAGCAAATAATATATTTTGAATGGGTAGTTTCTATACTGAATAAATCAATCGATAATCGATAAGTGTATAACGAACATCTCATATTTAAAACGTATCACTTATAAATTAATTGCATTAAAACCATGACGTTCCAATATCTCCGGAAGTAAATTCAATTCCTATTAGATGGCAGTGACATAGTCGTAGAGCTACGAGTAGGTATAGCTTGATTTGTGATATAATTGTAAACCCATCTGCAAAATTAGGATAACAATTGAATTAGAAACCAAAAACTATTTAAAATCTATTCATTTATTTTATTGAAGTCAATTTTCAATTTTTTTTTTCACAAATGTTTTAACATAAATTTTACGAACATAGTATTTTTAGCTGCCGTCATATAATGTCTTGAACTTTGATTTGCTTTCATTTTATTCATTTTAAATACATTTGCACTAACACTTTTTTAAATTACATTTTTAAAATTATAGTATCTTATATTTTTGTTATGTAGAAAGAAGTATATTTGCGACTGATATACACTATAAAAAGTTACAAATTATTTAAATAACTGGAATAAAATAATGGGTTTGTATCGCGTATTTATGTTTCCATTTACTTTTAAAATAGTACACACATTAATAGCGTTTCGAGACTTTATAAATCCTTGACTCGAGCTAGACAAACAACGATGGGCTCTCGAAAACTATATAATGTTAAGGAAGATAAAGTTTTAGTATCTTGTGGAGTCAAGTACAAGTACCATATTTATAACTTTGTTTCTATCAGTTATTGTGCGCAAATGAAATATCATCTCTATAATATAACCTAAAGGAAAGGCCTGACTGATAGCTGGAATTCCGAAATTGCGGATATATAGTGTTTTAATATTGGAATTATAATAATTGAAAAAGTAACATACTTTTACTTTATTTTTAAGTTGTAATAAAATAATAATAATTTAATGGTGTATGAATTAATTCTATACTAATCAACTTAAAAACTTCGACTCTCATAAAAGACTCATTCTTAATTAAGGGTTATATCGACTAAGTATTTTTATTATTGTCTATATTAGTACAAAATTAATATAACCTACATTACATTTATTTTTATTACATTTAAATGTTTCGTTATCATCATTATATTATTGGTTATAAAAAGTATACGGCAACAAAGCATTGCCTTCTCATATATATATTTTCAAATATAAATATGGGAAAGATTTCTATTGAATCATGATATTGATATTTCAACAAAATAGGAAGATGAAAATGGCACAAATGCTCATTCAGCGAAAACAAAACATATGTAACTCTCATTTTGCTCTTGGTTATTTCAGCGGAATAAACATTTCCAATTTGTAATAAATACCAGGTACTTTTATTTATTAATTTTCTGGTATTATTTTGATGACTACAAAATATAGAACTAATTTTGAAAGTTTCTAAGAATCTTTAGAATAACGTACTTGCTTGTATTTTTAAGACAAGTTAGTCGTTTATATCCTGTAAAATATAAAATATCTACATAATATATGTTATAAAAGAAATTTCTTATAAAAGCGTCCTCTTTAGAGAGTTACCTTTGTTTCATACTCATTGCATTTTCAAAACCCTAAATATATTGAGCGAAAACTATAAACGAGAAGTAATATCTGTAACATCTGAGCTCGAGTATTTATCATCCTCAGAGACTCATTTCATTTATTATACTTTACTGAAAATTTACAGCACATGATAAATTCAATAGTACTTACTTTGTTGCTTATTAAATATCAATGTCATTTTTAATTGAATATTTGTTAGTACTTATACTTGTTGATGTTCTTGCTGTTTTAAAGACACTAAGTTTATAATATATTTTTTAAATAATGAGTAATAATTTAAAATCAGTTTAAATAACTACAACACTGACATTCTTACTAACATCATAAATGTTTGAAAATTAATTATAAAACTACTATATAACTTCTATATTCTCAATTTATATTGACAACCTTGGTATAAATTTTCTTAAATAAGAACATTCTGAGGCTCTAATCTGTCCTTCTATACTCGAAAAAATATCGTCGGACGCGAGTGGAACAATGGATAAATATTAGTATAATTATGATTATCTGAAACTGATGTTCACAAACTTATGAATTAGATATGTTAGCTTATTATTTTTACCCGCCATTTTTATAACCGCTGAAATAACTCACAAACGATTTTCAATTATAAGAATAAGTAATATATTAAAAACTTGCAAAAAATATATAAAAGGAATAAATAAAAAAAACGCTCTTTAGATTACTTTTTCTTAATACATAATTTTTATGAATAAACTTTTATAATGAGACGCCAGTTATTTTATAAGTAGGTAATATAATCATTGTTATAGAATATGAAATGAAAAATAAAGTATTACAGGTGGAAACCGTGACCTCTAGGAAACTGTCCTATTGCTCTTCCTATGGAGCTACCGTAACGCTACCCGCCGCTACCGGGCCGGTCTTATAGTCCTTTTTATCAGGGTACAATTTGTAAAAACTTTACCTTTCGGGACAATTTATACCATCAGGTTTATATATATTTTTTTATAAATATTGATGGTATGCTATCTAAATATAAAATGTGTGCTGTAAATACTAATAATAACCCTACCTTTTGAGACAGTAACTAATTAACTTTATTTGGGTAATAACATCTTTAACTTTAATTAATAACCACACTAATTGGCTATTAACGCTGAGGTTGAATTTTTTCGTCGAAATATTCAAGAACTTTATTTACCAGCGAAAAGTAGAGCGTATTTAAATTATGTATTACAATAATATTTCACAAAGCACTTTCTGTCGTAACGGTTTCTTGTCCCTGAAGGTGTATGAAATCTTAGTAAACCCTCGAAATGTAATAAATTTTTGAAATGGTCCTTTTTATGACATGAATACTAGAAGAAAATATGTATTGTATTATGTTACAAAGTAGTTTATTTACTAAAGTCTTAAGATCTTCAGTTTATGAAGTTTGAACTAGTCTTATTAAATTCGGGAGCACCTGAAGCGAAAGTTTTGTGCGCTAAAAGAGCAAAATACTTTTTCTAGAGTATAAGTTCGGAATTCGTAAATTCGTTCAATTAGGTAAGAGATTTGTTGATCTTTATAGAAAATTATGAGTTTTTTAACTCATTGCTGTTTAATGAAACCAAACCTGATGAACTTACAGTCCACGACTTTATATAGTATAAATGTAATGACATCTAAAATGTATCAGAGAATTTGCTATTTATAGGAGAATACTATGGAAAAAATAACGTAAATATAAATTTCAACATTTTAAGTATCTGATCACAAATTACCAAAAATAATAAAATAAGTGGAAAAGTAACGGTCCCACGTCTAAACTGCTGGCAAATTATAATGACATGTGAATGAGGACTAGTAATAACTTTAGGAAGATTGCTGGATCTAAAACTACTGTTTTCACTGTTCAATATATTAATAAATGAAAAAAAACTTTACAAGCTTTTTGTACATATTGTACGTCCGTAAAATATGAGATTGAGCATAGTTAAAGTTAATATAGATAAGGTCTAACTGACATAACTAAATAAATAACTGTTTACGTTTATACCTTGTTATTGTCGAATGTTATTGTGGTCACTTCACGATCGTATAAAGTAATAAAATAATCTCAAAAATATGTCATGCAAGTTTTTGAAATTATTTTTTTGCTTTTAGCCCAAACATAAACATTTAGAATTTGAAACACGTGGAATCCATATTAATTAAAAGTAATATATAAACACAATAAAATTATGTCTGTTACCGATTTCAAATCACATAAGAACACAAGGTTCGAAGTAACAAATTTAGTACAAGTGGCTTTATAGCATCCCCAAGGCTCCCAAAGGCCATAAGTTAAACTGCAAGTTATGGCAAAATTATTTATTTTCTGGCTTTCTAATCTTAGTAATTTTCTAATATCACCTTTATTTAGATATTTGATTCTAAATATGTTAATAGAATAATACCTTGCGTAACAGAAATTTGTAGTTGATTACTATTGACTTTTTTATTCTTAAGTTATCATTAATAAATAATGAAGTATGAGGTAACTTTTGGTACCATGGTTTAGATATCTCGAACTTGATTGAACTGTCAAGCACACGAACTATTTAGCGTGATTAATTCTTTAGATTAATGTGTGGTGTTGCGATAACGAATACCGAAGAGCAAAGCGTTAGTTTTAAAGTTGTAAATAAAACAGAAGAAAAGTAGTTATTTATTGTGATATGATAACGCAATAATGAGAGACGAAAATCATTTAACGAGGAGTTTGAATGAAGATGAGGATGGAATTCATGACAAGGACATGGCAAAATAGAAAGTCTTAGACGACGTATGATGGAAAAGCGTTGAAAAAATCTCCTAATTGGAAATGGACTATTTTACGATCGAAATTAATCTCTTTTTATTATTGTAATTTATAAGACCATTTTATTTCAATAATATTATTTTTATCATAAAAGATAATGGTTTGGAACTTGTTTGTTGTTTTTGTCCTTATTTACTTAGTTGTGGTAAAGTAAAAGCAAAAACAATCCATAAACTGTGTCCAAACTAATTAACTAACTCTATTAGCTACAACGTATTATGTATTGCTAACAACTATGCTTAAAAGAGTGAATGAAGAAATCGGTATTCGATGACATTTAGGTAAAAATGCAAATTTATATATTTTTTTGAATTGCTTCCCTCGAATTCGAATATAAATTACAACGATTACATTTTTTAAAAGTATTTCACCCGAACCGAAACCGAAAGACGTTTATATTTATAAAATGCTTGTACTGAAGTCATATTATTTTATCCTTATCCCGTGGCGGTAGAGCCCTACGCGCGCGCACGCGATTGTCCGATATTGTTGTCTCGCTTGCCCTCAGTTAGAGCCATGAGTAAGCATCACATAAAAACTATCTAATATTAGAAAGGTTATAAGTATTCTTTTTGTTTGTTGTACACAATACTTTATTTAACTGCACTTTAACTTTAATTTAAAATAAAATTTAATACATAATATATTTTTGTAGAAGTTAGTAAGTTAGTTAGGCTGGTAGAAGAAATTTAGTATTATTTTAGTTGTTTTTTTATTAAATTCAATTCTATAAATCAAATTGGTACTAGATACTTAAATGCTATAATAAGTCAATACAATGGTCTCACATTTACAAGAATATAATAGATTCTAAATTTAAAACATTCAAAATAATAAAAATAAAATTTAAGCATTAAAATGTCTCATTAATAAGAAACTAAATAAGTCATTAATAAAAAATAGGGGTTTTGAGGGTCTTTTAAGTAATCAAAAATAGCAACAGATGTTAGGAAGATTTATTTAATATAATTTATAACTATAATAGGTAATTTATGTCGTATACACTAAAGTATATAAATAAATAAATATATTTTGTTTAACCGACACTTGATTATATTCAATACATTAGATTCCACGAATACAACAAAAACATAATCTTAAGAATCAATATAGCTATTATTAGTGCTGTAAATATTTAAAACATCTAATAATGTTATCAACGAACAATGTCACTAATAACTCTAATGACTTCAAATGTTGTCCCAACAAAATACATTCCTGAATCACGCTATCGACATTTTTCAAATGTCTAAACCTATATACTTCGACGAAGACAAACCTATCAGGGGTCCGTGTATACGCAATAAGTCACTGGATATGTGGTTAAAACTATCCTCTTCTATACATCTGTTCTTTAATTCAACTATTCAGCTGTTATAGTAAGATCCTAATGCTTTGCGAATAGGCTTGTCGACTATCATTTATATGTGTTCCCAGCAATAGTAAGTTAATGTGACGTCACGGAGAGATATTTATATGTTTATAATATGTGCATCTCTCTCTGTCACGTCAGTTAAACGAAATTGTGCCTTTCTTTCCCTAGTTCCTTAGTCGCTAGCACACCACCACTGCCGTATACAATATTGACCTCTCATTTTTAGGTATGAAAACATAAAAATAATAATTTATGTATATAATGTATGTATATATAATATTATTATATTTAATGCATACGATTTGATGAATTTGAACCAAAATTCATATTTATATAATTTATATAAAAACACAAAATACAGATTATCATCAATGTAGGTACCTACAACGGTTTCCTTATGCAACTACTTCAATTACTAGATAATAATATTATTTTATACTTTTATAGAGGTATATTTTATCCTGGGTTTTATTATTTTTATTATTACAAAAATACCCACTAAGGTTTAGGTATTGTACTATTGTATTTGTACATTATTTCTTCTATTTATAATTAAAAGATAATTATATTTATATGTTTATTACTTTTTTGGTAGAGAAAGTAGTTTGTAAATCAAATATTCTTATAACATGTTTTTCCTAAAAGAGTTATTTGTTATAAAAGCAATATTGAAAGAATTCACACTGCACTCATAATATTTTTAAAACTATATTCTAAGCGAGAAAACTACAAACAAGACAGAATAATAAATAGAGGTAACATGTGAGAACGATTATTAATTTATTTATTATTCTAAGAGACTTGTTTTGTTTCTTTTGGTTTGTAAGGAATATTCAAATATTAAGTTCAAAAAAAGATATCGTCACTCATTGACTCTACATCGCCAAAGTCAAACTCAGTAACAGTAACGATTTATTCCTTAAATTTACGATTGGAAATAAATATTTGTTTTAGCCAAAAAATATTATGAGGGTACTTTGAATATTTTCGACACTTAGTGAGTGAAGTTTGTCTTAATATTGTCAAAGATGGCAGCACCGGTATAGTGAAATGTGCTTCGAACTTGTACATAAGTCTCTTGTACATTACACAATAAAAACGCGTATAAACGTAACGTAAAATTTGATTACCATAGTGTTTTCTACGTGACCTCAAGATACTGTTAGTGCGTTTTGTGTGAATCCTGAGCTGTACGCCCGGAGGCTTAGAAACCGTTGGAGGTAGATGACTAATTAACTGATTTACTAACAGACACCTCCATCTCGTCTTACCGTGAACACGATTGCTGCAAAGTATTCGAAACGTCGGGTTAGATTTAAAATGTAAATTTAAAATTTAATTCAATATATGCGAGTTAAATCCGTAAAAATAGTTTTATTTCAATGTGTAGTACTCGTGAAAACCTTAGAAAACACTATGTGAACCAGTACGGACTGGAAACATCAAATCAAATCCGCCGGTTGGAGTACCTGAAGACCAAGCATGTAAGACTTTTAACATCTCTAAACTTCTTAAAAAGATGCCGAGATCATGACCTTGTACCGGTATGCGTTAAAATATCACCTAAGAAGGACATAAAGCATTGCGCCGGGATACTTCGCCAGGCAAGTAAAAGATTACTTAGTCATCTTATTAAACAACACCGTTCGGATGCACGACAATTAAGTGATCAGATTGATATCCTTAACAAAAATGTAGAATTAAAATTGTCCAAGGCAGATTGGCAAAAATGTTTTGATATAATTTATAAACGCGCCGCAACTAAATATAATCAATTTAAAACCAGGCAAATAAATAAATTTGAGAAACTCTTAAAGGATAAATCGGATATTAATTCAAATAAAACAAAATTAACTAATAATAGTCTGGCAACACATACCTCAGTTGTCAATCTGTCAAAACAAAATTTGGATAAACCAACCGTTGAGATACTAGTAAAAGGCTTAAATTTTGCACCAGCTCCAATTAAAATACCGTTCGAAGAAATTATTTGCAACGTTGAGGAGTGTCTTTTTAATAATAGAATCACGAAAGAGGAATCTAAAGCAATCCGCCAGGATATTTCTTGTGTTCTGCGCCGGAGCAAATTGCCGAAGAATAACATCTCCCGTGACGAACAACACCTACGCAGCAATGAAGACCTTACCATCCTCCGTGCGGATAAGGGGAAGTCTACTGTGATAATGGATACAAGTGATTATAATAGTAAAATATCAGAAATACTCGCGGATAATAACACTTACAAAAAGGTTGAAAAAGATCCTACCGATAAAGTTTTAAAACAAACCGCCGATCTAATACAAAAATACAGCCTTAAATTAAATTTAGACAAAAAATCACTCGTACCATCATGTGCAAAACCACCAAAATTGTATGGGTTACCCAAAATACATAAACGGAATGTCCCACTACGTTCCATAGTCAGCCAGATTGATACACCAACATATAAACTGGCTAAACACGTTGCAAGGATACTGACACTTCTCCGGGGACATACACAAACTTATGTCAAGGATTCTTACCAGTTTGTTAATGATATTCAACAGGTGAAATTAAATAACAACGACATTATGGTTAGTTTCGATGTACAGTCACTATTTACCAGCCTTCCAGTGATTGACTGCATTGAAATTGTCAAGAGAAAGCTGGAGGATAACAACATGCCTGTAGAATATGCAGATTTATTGAAGCATTGCTTATCATCTGGCTATTTGATGTGGAACGATGAATTCTATGTACAAGTTGATGGAGTGGCAATGGGTTCCCCGGTCTCCCCCGTTGTTGCCGATATCTACATGGAGCACTTCGGGGCGAGGGCCCTGTCCTCTGCACCTGCTATACCGAACATCTTTAAACGGTACGTAGATGACATCTTCACAATACTACCTATAAATCAAATATCTGCTTTTCTAGAACACCTTAATTCCATTAACAATAAAATACAATTTACAATGGAATTGCAGTCAAATAATACTTTTGCTTTCCTTGATATTCTTATTATCTAGAATCCTGACAATACATTAGGACACACTGTTTATAGGAAACCCACACATACAGATAGGTACCTCAATGGTAAATCACACCACCACCCTAGCCAGTTAGCTACCGTTGGCAAATCTTTATTTCAGAGAGCACAACACATCTGTGACGCTGAACACCTAGAGGGCGAGCTGCAGCATGTCAAGCATGCCTTGTTCAACAACCACCTGCCCGTACCTCGCCAGCGTTCGCAGAATCCACATCAAGCCACCCACAGTTGAGCGTCAACCGGCCCTACTACCATATGTGGAAGGAGTTACTGACAGAATCGGCAACATCTTAAAAAAGGTTTCTATTAGAACTATCTACAAACCTCAAAGGAAAGTGAGCCAATTCTTGAGACCTATCAAAAGTAATATTCCTTTACAATGTGCTGGAGTATACAAACTTGACTGCGATTGTGGCTTGTCATACATAGGTCAAACAAAGAGGAGCATCGGTAAAAGAGTTAAGGAACACATATCGGATATCAAACATAGGCGTACATCGAAGTCTGCAGTGTGTGAACATACCATAGACAAGCTCAATCATTATATAAGATTTGATAAACCTAAAATCCTCGCTAAAGAACAACGTTACATTCCAAGAATGGTTCGTGAGGCTATTGAAATTAAAAAACATCCTAATTTTATTAGAGAAGATGGTTGGGGATTATCTAACACCTGGGACCCACTTTTGAAAAATATAAAATCCCATGTCTGTGACCGCACTGTAAGACCTCAAGATACTGTTAGTGCGTTTTTAGAGGTAGATGACTAATTAATTGACTTACTGACAGACACCTTCATCTTGTTTTACCGTGAACACGATTGCTGCAAAGCATTCGAAACGTCGGGTTAGATTTAAAATGTAAATTTAAAATTTAATTCAATATATGCGAGTTAAATCCGTAAAAATAGTTTTATTTCATTTGGTTACCATAAAATTTTGTTGTAAATATATATAAATATATAATATTATATAAATGATAAAATTAACAGAAATAAAGTTGTCTGCAGTTTATTTATTTGTAAACATCCTTATTTATGATATTGTAATTAAAATAATAATATAATTAATAATTTAAATATTCTCCCTTTTATTTTATTTTATTTTATTTTATAACGAATTCATTTATTTTTATTACATTCAAATTAATATAATTGTATGAACATTTCAAACCACAACACTGGTTATATTATAATGGAAAAATGAACAATTACACTGGCTTGTAAACTGGATACTTTGAAAATTTAATGAGTATATTCCTGGTTCGAAACAGTTGAAATACAGTCGAATACTCAGGGGGAGTCCCCAAGTGTTTACAGAGTACGTCCACGTCGTCTTCCCCGGACCCCGTCCTGACCCCGGTAACGCAGGTGGCAGGCGGGTGACCAAATCCTGTAAACTATACTTGGGTGAGTGTGTTTTCTGAGTCGTTTTTAATTCTTTGTCGTGATGCCTTCCACGCGTAACAGCAAGGGAGGATTCACCAAAGGCCCTTCTCAGGGCCAACCAAACGGCCCTTCTCAGGGCCAACTACAAGGCCCTTCTCAGGGCCAACCACAAGGCCCTTCTCAGGGCCAACCACAAGGCTCTTCTCAGGGCCAACCACAAGGCCCTTCTCAGGGCCAACCAAACGTAGGCGACTACTACGTCGAGTCTGATATGGACTTCGAAGTAGATAGCATTGATAAATGCCCTTCTCAGGGTCGTTCGGAGGAGTCAGATGCAGACGTTGCGCGCTTTAAGGCAACGGAAGGCCAACGCAAGCGGCCTTCCTCTTCATTCTTCGTGCCTGGGCGGTTTTGTTCAGACACAGAGACCGAAGAGACGCCGACCGCTAAGGTAAGCACCGCCCGAAGAGGTAGGGGCGCAAAGACGGGCAGTTCCCGTGACGGATTTCGGAAGCCAGCTTCCTTACGGTTGGACGATGGCGTACTAAGTGACAGGCAGTACGATACCGCGACGGACGATAATGAGCCTGACGTGAACGTATTAAACGCGCAAGAGTTCAGGACGCGGGCGGGCGAAGGCCTAGCTATTATCTTAGAGGTTGCCAAGAAATCGGGCAATCTCAAAGGTGAATTCGTGGGCCGCCTGAAAAAGTCAACTGCGAACCTGAGCGAAGTGGTTGATGCTCTTGCCTCGAGGAGTGAGGCTGAGGAGACGAGGTGTCTGAGGGCTGAAAATCGCCGGCTTAAGCTCGAGGTGAAATCGATCAAGGCGGAGGTGAAGGCGCTGCGGCGCGGTTTCACTGAAGCTAAAGCCGAGGCAGCTGCGGCTGCTACCGCCGCCATCACCTCTGCTACTGGTGGAACGACGACGCCTCCTGTGTCCCTGATAGCGGCTGAGGCAGTAGAAAGACTTGAAAAGTCCTTGAACTGTACTTTGGGTAATATGATTAACGCCCGAATCGCAGGAATCGAGGACCGACTCTTGAAAGCACCGTCGGTGCGTCCCCCACTGCGTTCGGAAATGGAACGTGCCTTGCCTTGTGTACCTGCCAATTTGTTAGTATCACAGGCAGCGGGCCCTGACACTGTTCCTCAGGAGGATTCCTGGGCATCGGTGGTAAGGAAGAAAAGTAAGGGTAAGGGCAAGGGCAAAGAAAATTCTCCCTCTCTATCGGCTGCCACTTCTCCGCCCGGTCGGCCCACGACATCGAAGAGGTCCACTGCAGCGAAATCGAGCACGATAGGAGCCGAAAAACCCGCCGCCAAACCAGTCACCAAGCCAACCGCCAAGCCAGCCGCTAAGGCGACTCCTAGGCCGAAGAAAGCGCTAAAGTCTCCCAAGACTGCGGCTGTTTTGTTGTCACTGCAGCCAGAAGATACGGCTAAGGGACTCACGTACAGCGCGATTCTGCAGATGGCTCAACAAAACGTTGATCTGCAGGAGCTCAGGATTGAGCAAATCCACTTTCGTCAGACAGCGACGGGAGCAAGAGTGCTGGAGATCCCGGGCTCCGAAAAAGACGTAAAGGCTGATAGGCTCGCGGAGAAACTCCGTGATGTTTTATCAGACGTGGCGAAAATTGCTAGGCCAGTGAAATCCACACAGGTGAGAATCTCGGGTCTGGATGATACAGCCACCAAAGAGAGTGTGGCTACGGCGATCGCCAAGGCGGCAGCGATCGACGTCACAATGGTAAAGATTGGGGCAATTCGCCCCAACTTTGGAGGTACCGGATCCGTCGTCATCACATGCCCGATTTCGGCAGCGAAAACGCTAACTGAAAAGGGCAGGTTGCTCATTGGGTGGAGCTCAGTGCGTGTGGTGGCCTTGGAGGCGCTTCCCATGCGCTGCTATAAGTGCATGGGGCTTGGCCATACACGCCCTCAGTGCCCAGCATCGGCAGATAGGGGGGACCTGTGCTTCCGTTGTGGATGCTCAGGTCATAAAATGGCCATCTGCAAGGAGGCAACACCACGTTGCGCGGTATGCGCTGAATCCGGCAGGCCCTCTGGGCACGTAATGTGTGGACGCAGGTGCAATCCTGTGACTACAAAAGGAAAAGAGAGGGCCACCGGGACCGCGGCCACCCAAGTGGTTAATAATCTGGCCACCACAGTGACGGCTGTGATTCCCCTAGCAGTGAACGAGGAGGAGGTTGTGATGTCTGAATAATTGATGGATCCAGTTAGACATCACAACTTCTTACAGACAAACCTAAACCACTGCGCTCAGGCCCAAGACCTGCTTATGCAGGCCATGGCACAGTGGCAAATAGACGTAGTGGTCGCGGCGGAACCCTATTATGTTCCCTCCTCTCATCCCTGCTGGGTGGGTGACTTAGACGGCTCAGTTGCCATCGTAAGGCGATCCAATAGCGGCGGTCCACCCCTCTTACTGGAAGATAGGGGGCCAAGCTACGTGGTGGCCAAGTGGGGAGAGTTTTCCTTGGTGGGCGCATACTTCTCTTCTAACAAAACCGTAGCAGAACTGGAAGCCTTCACAGACCTCATGGCCATTGCAGTTAGGAAGCAGGCACCACGTCAGATCCTTTTAGGGGACCTAAACGCCAAGGCACGGGACTGGGGCAACCCTTCCACTAACTCTCGTGGAGAGATCATTAGGGAGTGGGCGGTTACTACGGGCCTGACTCTGCTCAACACTGGATCGGCCCACACATGCGTACGACACAACGGGGGGTCCGTGGTGGACTTATCTTTCGCCACCCCGTCCATCGCCGCACGTGTTCGGGCTTGGAGGGTGCTGTCGGAAGTGGAGACTCTCTCGGACCACAAATATGTGCGTTTCGAGATCTCCACCTCGCACAACCCCGCTTGTCAAAGATCGCTACCCCAAGAACTGACAAGATTCCCGCGCTGGGCCGTCAGCCGCCTAGATGCGGAACTGGCGAGAGAAGCAGCCATTGTCCAGTCATGGTTGGCCATCCCCACGCAGCCAGACGTAGACCTCGCGGCAATCCGCTTCCGCCAAGCGGCGACATCGATGTGCGATGCGGCCATGCCGCGGTCTCGGCACCGACCCCGTCGCCGCGAAGTTTAATGGTGGAGCTCGGAGATCGCGGAACTCCGAGCCACTTGCAGAGCGGCACGACGGCCCTACGGGCACAGCAGGAGGAGAAGGCATGGCCGAACTGACAAACAAATGCCAACGGTGGAGCTAGAGGAAGAGCGCCAGTTGTACGAGGCATACCGCATCGCCAAGCGGGAGCTGCAGCTGGCGATCGTCAGGGCCAAATCGCAGGCTTTTGGCGAAGCCCTGGCAAGTCTGGACAGAGATCCTTGGGGCCGACCGTACAAAGCTGCACGGAGAAAATTCCGTCATCAGACGCCCCCAGTCACGGAATCCATGGAGTCTGGGCTCCTTGACCGGGTGTTGGGTGGGCTCTTTCCCGAGCGAGACACCAGCTACACTCCTCCAACAATGGCTGTTGACTATGAGGAATCAGACCACGACACCTCCATTCCGCCCGTCTCGGAGGAAGAGATGGAGGTTGCAGTCTGCCGCTTGCACGGCAAGAAGACGGCTCCTGGTCCAGACGGTATCCCAGGCCGAGTGCTGGAAATCGCCCTCCAGGAGTTGAGTTGTCCGCTTCGGAAAGTGTTTAGCACCTGCCTCACGTCTGGACGGTTTCCGAAGCCGTGGAAAGTCGGAAGACTGTCCTTGTTGCGGAAAGAAGGGCGACCCGTTGACTCGCCCTCCGCATACAGGCCCATCGTCTTGCTGGATGACACGGGCAAACTGCTCGAGAGAGTGGTGGCTTCCCGTGTTGTCCAGCACCTGGAGGGGGCTGGGCTTGGGCTTTCAGAGGCCCAATATGGATTCAGGGCGGGGCGCTCTACAATAGACGCCCTGCTCTGGCTCAAAAGATGGACACAGGCCGCAGTCTGCGAGGGAGAAAAGGCGTTGGCTGTCTCCCTCGATATAGCCAACGCCTTCAACAGCCTCCCACACGGGACAATACAGGAGGCACTGCGATACCACAGAGTGTCCCTGTATCTGCGGACGCTCCTGGCGGATTACCTTGACGGTCGAGAGGTGTTGGTGCAGGGATGCAGCGGCTTGGGGGAGTCCCCAAGTGTTTTTTAGTACGTCCTCGTCGTCTCCCCTGGACCCCGTCCTGACCCCGGTAACGCAGGTGGCAGGCGGGTGACCAAAGCTAATAAACTATACTTGGGTGAGTGAGCGTTCTATCTTTCTGTCGCAATGCCTCCTGCGCGTGATAGCAAAGGAAGATTTGTCAAAGGCCCTTCTCAGGGCCAACCAAAAGGCCCTTCTCAGGGCCAACAACAAGGCCCTTCTCAGGGCAAACAACAAGGCCCTTCTCAGGGCCAACAACAAGGCCCTTCTCAGGGCCAACAACAAGGCCCTTCTCAGGGCCAACAACAAGGCCCTTCTCAGGGCCACTCAAACGCTGATGACAGCCATGTCGAGTCCGACATGGGCTCTAACGTAGATGGCGTTGGCAACGGTCCTTTTCAGGGCCATGCGGAAGAGCCGACCCGGTTGGTTGGTTCTACTGCAAATGACACAGGCAATTCCAAAGGATTTCGAATTACCTTCGGACAAGCGGTTCTCTCTAAGAGCACCGATATGGAGACGCGTAAGCGACCTCTTCCTGAAAATGTTTCAGGTGAGAGTGATGGGTCCGATAACGATTCTGGAACTGATGGTGTACTTTCGAAGTACAGCACGGCCAGACGTGGACGCTCCAAGTCGAGAGGTGGATATGGACTCGCACGGGCCAAAGCCAGTCTGCAGGTTCTTTCCCACGAGGCCGAGGAGGCCGACTTTGAGAAGGAGTTGGGGTTACGAGCTTTTAGGAAAGCTGCCGCATCTCCTATCGACTTAGCTGATTCGGATGGCGATCCCTTAGATAAGGCGCCAGTGTCGACGGACCCGGTGAGTCTTGGAGCTGAAGAACTTCGCGCTCTAGCTTTGCGATGTACCGCCTCTATTTTGGAGGTATCGAGAAAGTCTGGGCACCTGCAGGGGCCTATGATTAAGCGCCTGAAGGACGCTTCCAGAGACCTTTTGGAGGTCGTGGACACTCTTGCAGGCAGAACTCAAAGTGATAAGTCTCGTCGTTTACGGGCCGACAACGCTCGTCTCTCTCGGGAACTTCAAAATCTTCGTGCGGAGTTGAAGGCTCATAGGCGAGAGTTCGCAGATATGAGGGCGGCTGCAAAGGCGGTTACGGCCGAGAAGGCCTCATTTGACAGCGACTTCATCGAAGAGCTGAAACGCTCACTTATTACCTCAGTGGGCGTTATGGTGAACGCTCGATTGGAGAATTTGGAGGATCGCCTCCTACCGGCCAAAACTCTCCGCCCTCCTCTGGCAGCGGACCGGAGGAAGGAGGCTGCAGCAGCAGCGGCGGCTGGACTGGCAAGCCCGAGCGGGTGTTCTATCATCCGTTCGAGCTCTCCAATTTTGCCAGTAGTAGTGCCATCTCCGCCAGTGGCAACACCACAGAGATGCCGAAAGGGGAACACCCGAAAGGCTTCTAAGGCCCCATCCACATTGACCTCTTCTCATGCTCTTCCCTTACGGGAGGTTGCTACGGATGAAGGATGGTCAACAGTGGTAAAGAGGGGCAAAAAGAAGGACCCTCAGCCCTCACGGCTGGCCCAAGTGGACAAGCCAACGGAGCAGCCCCCTAACCCAAGAACGGCTGCGAAAGAAATAGGGAGGAAGAAGAAGACGTCAAAGGAGAAGAAGAGAGCAGGGCAAAATAAGGGTGCCAGGCTGCCGTCGTCCAAAGCTCCTGCAGTGCTTATTACATTGCAGGAGGATGCGGCGGCTAAAGGCGTCACTTACGCCCGCGTTCTTTCCAGTGCGGCCGAGAAGATCGATCTCGGCCAAATTGGAATTGAAGGTGGGCTGAAGATCAGGCGTTCAGCCACGGGGGCCCGCTTGCTGGAGCTGCCGAAAGCGGCGGGTCCAGATAAGGCGGAGCAGCTTGCGGTCGGCTTGCGGTCCGTCCTAGACGGGGTGGCCACGGCCATCCGGCCTGTAAAGCGGGTTGTAGTAAAAGTAAAGGGGCTGGATGACTCGGTCACCTCGGAGATAGTTGTTTCGGCGATCTCCCGCCTCTCAAATTTTCCCACAGGCGCAATCCACGTTGGTGAGATTCGGTGGGGTAGGGGGGATCGTATGGGTGTTGCCTTTGCCCGGATCCCCGTTGAGGCTGCCAAAATTATTTTAGAGGCGGGCAGGCTTCTTATAGGCTGGAGCTCGGCTGGAGTCGAGCTCCTAGAGGACCGGCCTATGAGATGCTTTGTGTTTCCGGTGTGGCCTAGCTGGGCATACTCAAGTAAACTGCACCGGAGTCTTACGGTGTGCTCTGTGTGTAGACCTAGGTCTACCGGCAGGGCATCAAATGGGGAGCCGCGCTTGCAAGGCTCCTCAAACAAAAGGTGTACCAAAGGCAACTGGTCCCTCCCCAGCTGCCAAACAAACCAAGTGCGCACCAGCGCCAATTGAAGCCATGTCGCTATGTTAAACAAACTACGACATGGCTTCCTGCAGGCTAACTTAAACCACTCCGCCAGGGCCCATGGCGGAGTGGAACATTGGTATTGCGGTGGCCTGCGAGCCCTACTATGTCCCCCCTAGTTCCAGTTGGTCGGGGGACATAAACGGCTCCGTGGCAGTGGTTGTGGGACCTGGTCCCGGTCCCCCTTTCTCCACTCTGGAGACTGGCCCGGGTTTGGTAGTGGCGCAGTGGGGGAGTACGTCATCGTAGGCGCGTACTTCTCCCCCAATCGTAGCCTGGCGGAGTTCGAGGTTTTTCTCGACCCCGCCAGTGCTGCGATTCGCAGACAGGCGTCGGGGAAGGTCATCTTCCTCGGCGACCTGAACGCCAAATCCGAGGCCTGGGGGAACCACGCCACGGACGCTAGGGGTAGGGCTGTCCAGATCTGGTCGCTCCTCTCCGGTCTGTCCCTCCTCAACAGAGGGACCGAACCGACCTGCGTGCGGCAGCAGGGGAGTTCAGTGGTGGACGTTTCGTTCGCCACCCCAGCTGTCGCGCGCATGGTCGACGACTGCAGAGTTGAGACTGAGGTGGAGACTCTGTCGGACCACTTATACGTCCGATTTGAGATCTCCGCCTCCCGACCGGATCTGGCCAGGCCACCGCGGAAGGAGAGTCGGTTTCCTCGCTGGGCTGTCCAGAGGCTGGATCGGGAAATGACCGTCGAGGCAGCCATTGTCCAGGGCTGGGCCTTTCCCGATCCCCCCAGCGAGGAAACCGACGTGGAGGGCTTGGCTGGCCGCATGCGCGAGGCTCTTACGAGAGTCTGCGATGCGGCCATGCCGAGGGTGGGGTTCCGGCCCCGGCGCAGGGGTGTTTACTGGTGATCGCCCGAAATAGCCGAACTTCGGGCGGCCTGTTGCAGGGCTCGCAGGGCCTTCCTCCGGTGTCGTCGCAGACGCGGTTCGGACCCGGAGATGGAGGCCCAGCTGCAGGGTCAGTATCGCCAAGCGAAGTCGACCCTGCAGCTCGCGATTCGGAAGGCGAAGGACCTGGCTCGGGAGGAAATCCTGGCCGGTCTCGATAGGGACCCATGGGGGCGACCGTATCGCGTTGCGCGGAATAAAATTCGCGCCACGACCGCCCCGGTCATGGAGTCCCTTCAGCCGGATTTCCTCGAGCGGCTGGTGGGGGAACTTTTCCCGGATTCCACCGGCCACTCTCCTCCTGTGATGGCTCCCCCCTCTCAAAGGGGGAGAGCTGGTTCTGTTCCAGTCATCACGGAGGCCGAGCTGGAGGTCGCGCTGAATCGCCTGCGAGCCCGCAACACTGCGCCGGGGCCGGACGGTATTCCAGGGCGGGTGCTGGTCGTCGCCCTGGAATACCTGGGAGGCAGGCTTCGGGAACTGTTCAATCTGTGTTTGCGCACTGGACAGTTCCCGAAAGCCTGGAAGGAGGGCAGGTTGTGCCTGTTGCGGAAGGACGGTCGTTCTGTCGATTTTCCTTCCGCATACAGGCCGATCGTGCTGCTGGACGAGATGGGCAAGCTCTTCGAGAGAGTCCTCTCTGCCCGTCTCGTCCAGCACCTCCAAGAGCTAGGTCCGGGTCTCTCAGACGCTCAGTTCGGCTTCAGGGCGGGTCGTTCAACGATCGACGCCCTGAGAGCTCTGAGAGACCTGACCGAAGAGGCTGTTTCCGAGGGGGATGTCGTCCTGGCGGTTTCGCTGGACGTCGCCAACGCCTTCAACAGCCTGCCGTTCGAGACTTTGGTTGAGGCCATGGTTTCACTGATAACCAATTTCTTTCAATCAATTGCTTGAATATTGGTGGTAAAATATAAGAGTTGGCTTTATTTACCAATTTAATACATAAGTACCTACAAGGATTTTATTCAACGATTTTAATTAACAAACGTACATACAATTATTAGCCATCAGATTGATAGGAATTTACTCTACATACCGGCTTTGTAGAAAAAAAAAAATAATTTTATTTTTGTTCCATTTACTATTTTACTTGCAAACAAATTATTTTGTAGGCAATTCATAAAATATAAATAATGAGTAATGTGTAATGTTATTTAAATATTTGAACATTCGCCTTTTATCGTACATTATTCTTTGGAGGCTTAGTAAACAAAAACTAAACCTGGTTCAACATCCTTAAAGGTAAAATAGATGTAGCGTAGATGTGTGTTCTTTGTGGGCAAACAAGGAGAAGAGATCCCCGAAATGGCAATTACTGTTCAAGTTAAGGTAGTATCTAAGTCTTAACCTTAATCCCAATTATTATGGCTCCGTGTAGTATGTCAATTCTTTCCATGCACTTCTTTCATCATCTCAATAAAGATTGACTTTGCTATATCATTATTTACGCACACATATACACATAACGATACACATTGAAACTTAAGACTCATTTTGTTAAAAGCTTTTGATTTCTTTGCATTACGTGACCATAGCAAGATAAACATTTTCTTTTCATCTCTTTTATTACCTTACATTAAAATTCCTTTTACATACTCGTTTCTTACTTTATCTATTCTTGTCACGACGCACCTAAATCTTTGCTGAAATCCTGTATCTGACAGTTTGATCTAGTTCGATGTTAAAGCTATCAGCAGGTAGGAATGTTTTACAAATACCAATAACACGTTAATAAGTCATACTTTGTAATCAATAGTTTTGATCAACTTGATTCTGTCAAGTTTTAGAAATATTGGGTATCCTTTATGTTGTAACACAACGTTGAATTATGAATAACTAAGGAAACGCCTTCAAAGTAACGAATTGAGTTCAAACTGTATAATAACGAACTCCGTAATGATTAAAACTAGGGCTTCCGATCTCGCAGCCTGCATCCAATCTCGGTATTTGCGGGACTACAATTTTTCAATTCCGCGGGATCTCATCTCGGGGAAAAATATTCATATTTATGTAAATCAAATAAAAAAATAATTAATCAACTAACTCCATATTTAATTAGGCATTAGGTACTATTAGTATGAGATCAATAAAATTACTGTTTATTATTAAATATTTTAAATTAAAACAATATTCTATTTTTATAACATAATAAAAGTCATTAAGGTCAATCAAGGTAATTAATACGAGAATTAAAATATAGGATTTCATTTTATAAGTATGCACAGGACTAATTTAAGTTACTGGACGGATTGCTTAAAAGAAGAAAATAGAACGACGTCGCTTCCGGTTGGGAATTTTATAAATGGAAACGTATCTTTCGGTTTAGGATTCGACAGAAGTATTTAAAAAAATGTGCTCGTCAAAATTTTTATACCTGAATGCAAATGCATTTGTACCTGAATGTCATCTAACAGCGCTTTCTCTATATTCTCTATTAAAAGTGGTTACTAGCTTTACTTACTACGTTATAGCTAACCGAGTCAGGTAATTTGTTTGGACATAGTTTGTGAATCGTTTCCGCTTTTACTTCACCGCAACATATCATTAGGGACAACTGAAACGACAAACTACTTAGTTCTCAACCATTATATTTTATTTGGTGTAAATAATGTCATTGAAATAAAATGTCTTTTAAATTTATACATTATGAAAGCAAGTTAAGTCCAAACGGAAAATAGTGTAATTTCTTGAAGGCTCTTGTAATTTCTTGAAGACTTTAACCAATTAACAATAAAGTTGTAAAGTAAAAATAATTGTCCACAATATTTGAATTGCATATTATAATAGAAATTCTAAAAACAATAAGAAAACTTTTGTCTGTTTTTTGTTTTTCATAATTTTGACAATCTTGTTCCTTAACTTATAATCAAACAAATCAAATTTAAACCACAAAATATTTATTATAAAACGTAAATTAAACACTAATTCACTCATATTGTTAGATATTACAATTCAGAAACTTCTCTTAAAAGTTTGGTAGAAGTCATGATACTATTCTTTTCCAAGAATGAAGTTGCGAAATAAAACAAAGTTAAATCTAAGCGAGCCTAAAAAAGATGATGAAACGCTAAAAATATTTGATATAGAAGGCAAATTTTTGGTCTCAACCAGAAAAATAAATTCCTAAGTTATGATTGAGCTTAAAGCATACTCTTTCTTCTTAGCTTAAAACATACGCTCGAGTTGGTCAAAACAAATATAATTTGTATATAAATTATTTAGTTTTTTTTAAGTCAGAAAGAAGAAAATCTTAAATGTGTATTTCTAGGAATATGTATAACTACTTTATTCTAAATTAAATGTATATTAGGTTTGGTCTGTTTCGCTTAAAGCTTGTATTGTGTAAAATATAGTATAAAAAATGTATTAAATGATTATCATTTGAATGATTTTGTTGAGTAGGTTGTAGAGCGCACTTATATTGGTTAAGATATAGATAATAGTCTAAGGTACATTTTTTTTTCTAGGTTTTTGAACTTATTTCATATAAATCTTTAAATATAATCTATAAGCAATTAATTTTGTCGCTATTTACAAGTAGGAATACATAAAAACTAAATAGTAGAGATAACAAGGGTATGAAGAGGGTTAATTGTTGATTGCATAGCCGAAATTCAGAACTCATTCTATAACAAATTTTGCAGAGCTTAATGGATATACTAATAAACGTATAACTAGCTTACAAACTTGATGGTAATCTTGAAAGCGAGATTCATGCTTCAGAATAGAAAATCTGATTTTATTTATATACCGTGTACTAAAATATTGTTTCAATAATATTGACACTTTGCAAATATCTAATATCAAAAATGTTGTTTGAAATTATCAATAAACATGTATAGCCATGTTAAGCTTATTTAAATTTATATAAATATAGAATGAAAAATAAACCTACACGGGCAGGGATTTGAACCCGCGACCTCTGTGAAACCGTCCCGCCATTCTACCAATTGAACTTCCTTATCGCTGTCTGCCTCGGTGAATTAAGCATTCTATATGTGATCGTCTTTGTTTTATTTGGTGATCATTTTAAGACGAAGCAAGTTTGGAATACAGGTCTTTTTTATAATCATACATATAATATCATTTGTAATATCTATATTATTATATAGACATAGAATTAAATAAGTCTATAAAAAGAACTGCGCTGCTGTCATTGGGCCATTATTATTTCGGCATTCGTTGCGGCCAGAGGAATTGCGGTGTTTTATTGTACGTTCAGTACTTTGTTTTCATTATTAATTTCTATGTGATTTGAAGTAAATAGAAAAGTGATATTGTTAATTGAAGTGTTATTCTTGGTTTTACTAAAAACAAATAATTGTAATTAACGTAGGGTAGATATAATTTCTTATTTCTTTTATTTATATTTCTATTTTGGTCCTAAAAATATTATATCTTTTTTAAGTTTGAGTGGTATAGAATTTTTCAAGTTTAAGATATACAATTGAAAGCGCATTCATTTTCGTTCACCCAATCATCCACTTTTAATCTTAACAATCTCCTCGTTTATGATGAAAATCTTTTTGCATTATGTTTTCATACAACGATAAACATATACTTTTTTTTATTTGCAACTTAAGAACAACCTCTTTAATAATCTTGTCATGCACGCCACACATAAATCTAAACAATTATGCACGCTGAATATTCCTGTGTTAGATCTAGTTTGGTGCAACATCTTGAATATCTGAGTTATAGTACTAATTGTAACCTAATATTTAATTATTTATTAATGAAATTACTTATGTACTCGTATAAACAAGTCAATAGTAATTAACTAATAACATTCTTTAAGCTATGTAATATTCTATTATCATGTTCAGAGTTAAACATACATAGAATGGTGATATTGATAATTTCTAAGATTCTAAAGATGGAACATAAATAACTTTGCAAGAAGTTGCAGACTATTCTATACGGTATTCTATACGGTACGGTACGAGTACGGTACCGCAGCTGTTCAGACCCATTAACGGCTTCATCGAGCAACGTGCCGGAACACGACTAGGTCGCTTTGCGGCACGACTTTGCCCGATGGGTGGTAACTTTGACGGCGACCCGATGTTATGGTCTACCACCAAGAAAAGACTATTTTATGACCGGGAGCTTTTGGGATGCTTCTTACTCAAGTCTGGATCTAGTCTGTATCAAACCACTGTATCAAGTCACTTGTACTACATGTGTTACTTCAAACCTTTTCTTCTTATGTGATTTGTAATCGGTTACAAATATATCTATATATAGGATTTATTATTATTATATATAGGATTTATTATTAGCGATTCCGCATGGACGAATTTCTAGGCTTAAGTGTTTAAAATCCTCGTAGTTTGGACAAATAGTAAACCTACACATACAGGGTATATGTCTTTTTTGAAGTTTATTCTACTACATCAGACGACTATTTCACATTCTACTATTCTGGTACTTTACTTTGCAACGAAGTAATATCGAATATTATATATTTTTCTTAACATTAGGTTGAAAACCCACTTTTATTTGTCTTGCTTGTCTGTGCTGAGCTAGTCAATAATGTATGAAAATTTGCGTGATATATTTTAAATAGTACTGTATTAGTACTATAACTGTATAAACATTTAAAACGTTGTAAACTACTAATTTTACGTAGTATGTTTGCACCTACATAGCAATAAAGCATTTAGGATAACTTAGGTCATGACTAGAAAACACAGTATAATAAAGTAGTAAAATAAAAAGAAATATAATATCGTTGCTAAAAATAAAGCTTTATATTTTTGTTATTATTTAATTCAACCGTATTCTCTCCTGAATGTGTTAGTTGTGTGTAATACACTTGATACTTAAAATGAATAATGTATGAGCAATATATTATATAAAGACAGTCGCAATGGTTGCCCAGACAAGATATTTTATCAGTCAAACTAAAAATACAATATTTATTGCATTCGTTATTTAAGTAAAAATGTTTACTTAGAAATATATTAATTTAGAATGAATAATTGAAAAAATAGATATAATTTAAAATAACTTAATCTGTTGCACACGATCATTAAGCAGCGAAAGACTGAACATTAATTAAAAGTTTCGTGACCACAGACAGACACAGACAGACCAATTTTTATAAAGTAGCACTGGCTAATCATATTGAAAGCGTAGCCATTCAAAATGAATTTACTAGCGGAGATGTTGGAACATGATCGATAATAGATAGATAATATTCTTTATTGCACTTCAAATAGCAACTAAAATAATACAAGAATAATAACAACAATGAACTATACAGTAACTTAATAAAAAAAAGACAAGTAAATTATAAATAAGTGCAAAAGGCGGCCTTATCGCTGATAGCGATTTTTTCACATGTCCTAATTTGAATGCAATCAATTTAGAAATTGTATGTTTTAGATATGAGATGTTCGTTATACATTAATAATATCTATTGATTTGTTCAGTACAGGAACTAATACAAAACATTTTATTTGTTTAATTTGTTTAAGAAAATACTATTCAGTGTCCCCAGATAAATAAATAATATTACTACATTGCAACCTTTATAACAAAAAAATATATATGCTGATTTTGTTCGGTAAAAGTTTACTGTATTTTTTAAAGTTGTTACTTAGGTCTGTAATTTTAGAGTCAAGTTCTTAGATAACTAGTAAAGTAATTAAAAAATATACACTTAGACTTTTATCGTGCTATTCTGCAGTCTATTTAAAAGTTAGAATTTTCTCTCCACACGTACATAAGGTTTTTGAAACACAAGAATAAGATAAACCTACCTTATATCCTTACAGTGGTTCCACTATATTTATTTTAGTAAGGGGTATCTAAGCCAAACTAATTATGCTCTCATTATTTAGTTATTGTTATTAACAGGAATTTTTTTTTTTATTATTGATCAACTTCATCTATATTTTTATAATCTAACGTTTTTTATTGTTTTTTTATGTTATCATATACCTTTTTTTTTATAATATCAGGACAAATAACACATATTGATCTAACCCCTAAAGTAGACAAATTATTTGTTTGCGTTAGCTTTTATACATGTAGTAGTTTGGTTTTGACTAAAAATAAAGATATAAGTTGTTGATTTGACTAAAACAATTGAAACTCTGTATAGAAGTTTAATTGATGAAATAAATGTAATATTGAATACTGATTTGACTAAGAATAAGAAGTATATAAATCGCAGCTCGGTTAAGAGAAGGCATTGTGAAATTAGGAGTACAAGTTGTGTGGTGGTATTATTGTGATAAAAGTGTAACAGTTATAATAAACCGCTGAGTGTGAGATCGAGAAACTAAGTTGTGTAAAAGTGATAATTAAGTGTTTGAATGGTAAACAGTTTAGTGTATTTGTGAACAGTGTCATAAAGTGCTGTAAAGAATAGAACGAATGTCGTTGGCGATTCTTTGCGGTAAGAGAGCTCTAATAGTTCAGAAGTGGGATTGTTCCGCGGCATCAAGAAAAATAGTATAACGTGCAATGAAAAAAATACAATTGGAACTGCATTCATCTGTGATCACGGGTTGTTTTTGCCGAGTCTTCGCCTCCAAAAGGAAATGTGGTAACTTAGCTTTTACATGTGCTTATTTATTTATTAATTCAATATATTTAATATGTAGAATAAACTAAGATGATAAAAGTAATTACTTTGAATTGTTTTCTAAAAAGTATTTTATGTAGATGAGGGTTTTGTTGTCTGATCACTCACATGAGGCCGATAAGCCAACTTCCGAGTAGTATTTGGTACATTGAGGATATTGAACTGACTATGACTAGTGACATCAAATGCTCACATGAGGCCGATAAGCCAACTTCTGAGTAGTATTTGGTACATTGAGGATATTGAACTGACTATGACTATGACTATGATTATGATTTATGAGGCAAAATTTTTGTGTCCAGTAGATTTTTTTTTTGAAAGAGGCTGCTAAGCCAGTTTGAACACGTAATCAGACAACTTATACCAATTGATTATTATAGTTGAAATTGTTAAGTCTATAAATTTCAAAACATTCTCTAAATTGGAGGACCAATTATTTATATATGATTGCCGAAAAATGTATAAATATTAATGTATCATAATATATAGACTTTAGATTAGATTTTGTGAATTTACAATCATAATAATAAGATTTACAAATTACTTCAGAATTAATATTGTAAGTAAATGGTTTTTGATAACGAGCGGACTCGTTATGTTTAGGATGGCCGAGCTATTAGCTTTTATACATGTAGTAGATTGGTTTTGACTAAAAATAAAGATATAATTTGTTGATTTGACTAAAACAATTGAATATCTGTATAGAAGTTTAATTGATAAAATAAATGTAATATTGGATACTGATTTGACTAAGAATAAGAAGTATATAAATCGCAGCTCGGTTAAGAGAAGGCATTATGTGAAATTGGGAGTACAAGTTGTGGGGTGGTATTATTGTGATAAAAGTGTAAAAGTTATAATAAACCGCTGAGTGTGAGATCGAGAAACTAAGTTGAGTAACAGTGATAATTAAGTGTTTAAATGGTAAACAGTTTAGTGTATTTGTGAACAGTGTCATAAAGTGCTTTAAAGAATAGAACGAATGTCGTTGGCGATTCTTTGAGGTAAGAGAGCTCTAATACTTGTGTTAAGGGTGTTAGACAACGATACAAATACATAGAAATACTCATATAAAAACTGAGAATATATTTAATAAACGACCAAACCCAGAAACACTGACATCTATGCTCATCACATAAATGCCTGTTTCTGCCGGGAATCGAACCCGAGCCCCATTGCGCCGTGACACTATTAGGCGTCTAAAACATGATAAATGCAAAAATAATATAATTCAATATTTAATTTCCTTAAACGGTTTTATTCATCTCATAATAATATTACAAATTATATTCAAATGACTTGTCAGTTTCTGATAAAGCACGTGACTGGTCACCTTTATTATAAAAGGTATCCTCACTCTCTTTAATGTTAAAAATAATTTCAAAACTGAAATTCATAGCATATTTTACCTTAGGTTGGAGAATGATAGTGAAAGGCCCGTATAATTTATGTCTTCCATTTATTAATATCTTTTGAGATCTTCCTTTTAAATAAAATAGGATATCGAATATTGGTATTGTATTGTGTATACACTACTAACAATATTATAAAGTGTAAAGGAAGAGCAGTTATAAAATATAACAAAATAATACTTACTGCATAATCTAATGCATTAAGACATAACGCACGAAACAATCAGTGTCATTTTGACACTGACAAACTAAATATATAACTATCTATATATAAATATCCATTCACTTGAATGAAAACTGTTTTTTGCAAAAAAAAAAAATAATTAAAGACCTATAATTAATAAATGCACATTAATGTAATGGACATTATTGCGAATCAAATATGTGCAAAAATAAATATTTTTTGTTATAATTGTTTAATATAAAAATCTATCTTATTTAATTCGATCGAAGATTTAATAAGTTTCAGAATTTTTGTGCATAGCTGGTTTAGTAATCTATATCTATGGATCAATATTCTTTCCTTATTTGAATCTACTGATGGACCTGATGAATACGTTTTCGCGTTATTTCCTTAACGGCATTTTTTTATATGATCAACAAAATATGAAATTTATTACTTTTGTTTATATTTCTGAACTAGCTTACCTTTACTATATATATATGATATATGAAAAAAGTATTTCCTAATTCTGGTTCCTAGTTTTATTATTTTTTACCGGAAATGGAATAAGCCGATGCTTAAAAATCTTAAGTCAGTTTCCCTAGTATACATGGAGTGGCACGTTCAATCAAAAATAGGAAACGTTATCATATTAGTAAAGAATGGATAACGAATTCACCGCTCCGTTGGTCGAGTGGTTAATAGTCCTGTATTTTAACCACGTCCAGTTCAGAAACAAGTGCAATCCACTTTAACATTTGTAAAAATAGATTGGTATGAGGAAATTGGTTGGATTAAAAAGTAACGAAAACTTTGTTATGTTCTGTGGAAAATTGCTTGAACTGAACTTAAATATAAGTTAAGGACAAATAGTTTGTACTTTTTCACAAACTTAAATTAATATGTTTAATGTAGGACGGGTGACATCTTCGTTTAATTTCATAAGTTACTTATAAAGTTACTAAAATGAGTAATTATAAAATATTTCTACTTTACTAAAACGTAAAGGTAAGTTAGTTCAGAAACCTAAACAAAAGTAATAAATTTCATATTTTGTTAATCATATAAAAAAATGCCGTTAAGGAAATAACGCGAAAACTTATTCATCAGGTCCATCAGTAGATTCAAATAAGGAAAGAATATTGATCCATAGATATAGATTACTAAACCAGCTATGCACAAAAATTCTGAAACTTATTAAATCTTCGATCGAATTAAATAAGATAGATTTTTATATTGAAACAATTATAACAAGAAATATTTATTTTTGCACATAGTTGATTCGCAATAATGTCCATTACATTAATGTGCATTGATGAATTATAGGTCTTTTATTTTTTTTTTTTGCAAAAAACAGTTTCCATTCAAGTGAATGGATATTTATATACAGATAGTTATATATTTAGTTTGTCAATGTCAGAACGACACTGATTGTTTCGTGCGTTGTGTCTTGGAAAGCATGAAAAGATGGAATACTATATATGTTGGAATAAATGATTAGTAGAATTAATGTAAGATAATAAATTTATATCACAAGAGGAATTATATAATAAAGAATGTATGTTTTTGCAATACTACTTTTATCATCGGAATAAATGGATTGGTTTTATTATTTCTTTTCATGGTAGATTATGAAAAAACACTGCACTTACGGAGTAATTATTTAACCTGCATAAACAATTGCCTAATAAATAGTACTAAAAAAATATTATAAATAAACATCTTGTTTAATTTTATTAATAAATAATTTATAAATTCCTACAGTTCAACAAAAATATTTAAATATTTGTTTAAGGCCTTTATTATTTTGAATAACCAGTTTGGTAATTAATTAAGAGATGTTTTAAAAAAATCGAATGTCTATTATGAACCTCCCTTAATAAGTTCTACATAATTCATAATTCACCAGCCTATTAATGTTATTTCTGTTTGTAGAAGTGCGTGATAGTTCTCCATTGAAATGTGATATTGCACTTCGGTTTTGGTATTAAATATTGCTTATACCTAGGATCGCGAATAATTGCTTTTATTCGTCAAAAAATTCGGTAAAATAATTTAAATAACAAACGTTGTACAGAGTAAACACTTTTAGAAAACTTTATCGTAACAATGTTTGAAAATATCAATAAACATTTATAGCCATGTTAAGCTTATTTAAATTTATACGAATATGGAATGAAAAATAAACCGATACGGGCAGGGATTCGAACCCGCGACTACTAGGAAACTGTATCCAGTCTATATTTTGCGAATTTATTACGGATCGAAGTAAGTATATTTCTTTTAATTTTTTATAATTATTTGTTGTTTTTTGTCTACGATCTGCGTTATTAATTTCGCTACGTAAAAAGTGAAATTTAATGAAATATATTGGAACATCAAATTCATTTATTCAAACAAAAAATCTTTATATACATATTCATACGGTATCGATTGGTTGAATTATGATAAATGTACATGTAATGACGTTAGATATTGTGACTCATTAATATATATTTTTTTAACTTTGATTTTTTTAAATTAAAGACCCGGTTACCAGACAACGTCTGTCGGGTTCGCTTGTTATATATATAAATAAACGTTAATAATATCAACAGCTAAAAATATTTTCAACCTTATACCTCACAAATATGGTTCATTTACTATTGTTAAGTAAATTAGGGTCTTTGTAACAAAATAACAGAAAGTCTTTGAAATGAAAAGGCTTGTTGAAAAAAATACCCCTGTACAAGTAAAACATTTATCCTAAACTCAACCTTACCCAGTAAGCAATAAGTTCATAATACATATTAACAACTTGGCGCTTACGCTATTTTGAAATGATATGTACACAATACTCGGTCAAGCTTCGTAATATGCGGAGTGGGGGGGTGTTAGTTTTTTTTCGTTACGGAATTTCTGGATTCGGTCTCCACGCTCACGGCCTGCGATAGAAGCTATGAAATAGCTTAAAAATACACAAATAGTCTAACTTACATGAACGTCTTTAATAATATTTTAATTTATCCAACAAAATTAATATAATTACTTAGCTTGCTGGTTTATCTGAAACTTATAATAGAAGCTTCAGAAATTGAATAAGAGGCATGGATTAAAAAAATATTAAATCTTTAAAGTTTACTTCTTGAAATAAAGTATTACATGAAATGTAATAGCGCTTCTTATGGCAGTAAGCATGTAGTAAAAAGTTTAAAATTAAATAACTTCGTAAGTAGTTTAAAATAAAGGCAAGTGAGTATGCTTGTAGAGTAACTACTTTGAAAGTCTATTAACGGATAAAAAACCTACAAATGCAGAGAAACATCCTCAATTTTTGCAACTTTCAAATTCAAAAGCTTTTTGTTACATGGATGTTTCGTTGACGTATACTTTGAACACTTAAGAGTCAAATATTACTTAATATATACATTTTATAAAATAATTACTGAACTATGCATGGAAAATATTTAAAAAATAATAATGGGGAGCTTTTATAAGAGCAAAAGAACTCCAAACAATGGTTTTTCATTTTGTCTGTATGCTGTATGTTTATGCACTCTAATCTCAGGAATGGATTTGAATGCAGTTTTCGGGAATATATGGGATTCACTGTACGATTTGTGTTGTAATTTATTCCAATCATATAACAAATAAAGTTAATAATCACTTATTTTCCTACTATTGCGGTAAGACATTTTTTGAAACTATTTTTTTTCAGAGACGAAGCTTCTTAGCAATCCATGGATTCACCGTGCGGGTGCCGGGCCCATCGCGTTGCAAGGAGAGGAGTGCAAGCAGTGCCTGGGACTTGCGACCCAGGAGTACGTTTAAGGGGCCCCTTTATTATGCGCAAAAACGCTCACCTTCACCCTCCACACTCCTCTACCTACCTAACCAAATTTGGAAAGAGCCTACTAATGCCGCCTTTGAAGTACGTTCTAGAAATGAACCGATGCTTGTTCTAGAAAGGCCAAGATCTTTAAGTAGGCTATAGAGAGATTTTGCTGTTATACCTCTCGCTCCCACTTCTACCGCGTACAAACTAACTATAAATTTATTCCTGATCAGTTCGTTGGTTAGTTCGTAATACTTATTGAGCTTGAATGTGTGATCCCTTGGGATGTTTGTTTCCCAAGGAACAGTAAGCTCCACAAGTATCACGCGCCTCAGATGTTTCGAATACAGGAATAAGTCCGGTCTGGATGACGAAACACCAACATCCCCAGGGATTTTGTAATGCTTTTCATACGTGTCCATCATGAGAATCCAATCAGGAGCCGCGCCTAATATAGAATAAGGCTTCGCTTTTGATTTTTTGGAGGAGCCTTCTTTTACGAATTCTATAGATCGTTTGGTGGTTGTTATACCCTTCCGCGCTCTTGCTACTGAAAGACTAACCGCTTCCCGTATAATTTCTAATACCTTGTCGTGGCGACGCGAGTATTGACCTTTATCTAGAAGTACCCTACACCCTACTAATAGGTGTTTCGCGGTTCTTATTGCCTCCCCACAGATGTTGCAAGACTTTTCGGTGGCTTTGCCCCATCTTACTAAATTACTTTGATCTGGGAGAGTCATTTGGAATGCATTAAGATAGAATTTTAATAATGCTGGGGACCAATCATAAATTAAGGTGCGCCACTTCAAAGCTAGTGGAATACAAAAATCTCCTATGGTCACCCATTCGTTTTGAATTTCTAGGCTCATCGCGTGGAGTCGGTAATTATCGTTTTCGTCTTGTCGAATAAAAGATTTTGTTATGTCTATGTCTTGAACCTTCCTACTTGATCCCAGCCCTACTTTATTTGTTTGAGCACCTATCATAATTTTTTTATGGAATTGAAGTCGTGACTCGAGCTCTGAGGCAACTTTGTCTTTTGGGAGAGAAGTTACAGTATCATTTTTAGATTTTCCGATGATATGTCTTTTGGTAACTCTTAGATGTTTGTAGAGCTCCGATGGTTTCTTTAATTTTAATCCAAAGTTGTTTCGGTCTCTAAATAAGGTTGAAGAGTCCGCTGAGTGCGCTAACCCGAGCCATAACTTCAATGTCTTTATGACGCTTGCATCTAACTTTGACAAAAGGGTTTTATTTATATCATACACGAGGAAAGGCCAATTTAGACGTGATGTTAAATAATTATCGTAAATCCAAGCTTTTTTGACGTTACTTATTGGTTGATTGTCTACCTTTTTGAGATCGTTTAAAAAGCTATCGACTATTACATCCAACGATGGAGTACGGCCTTGGTAATCGATTTTTTTACCTAAAAATTTAAACGGAGCCGCTTCCGTAACCGTACTAACGCACTGACCGCCTATTATAAGACCCGGATCGTAAGAGGTATATTTGGTATTCCGTCTACCCAGACACAGACTAAAACATTTACTTGGTTTTGTCTTCAATCCGCCGGTCCACGTACAGAAATCCTCAACTACATTTAAAAGTACCTGACATTGTTTCGGATTACGTGTCAGTATCGCGAGATCATCTGCAAAAGCTAGTATGGATTCTGTGTATTTGTTGTTGAACTTAAACCGATAGCCCCACTTTTTTTCATTTCTAATTAATTTGTCTATTAAAATATTAATAACTATATTAAATATAATAGGAGAAATACAACAGCCCTGAAATAAACCAACGTTATAATTAAGTGGTTTTAAATGGTTTTCATTAAAAATTATAGAGAATTTTAATTTTGAATAATATGATGCAATAATGTCGCGAACTACCGTAGGAAAGTTATACCATTTAAGCGCGAACATCATTAGTTCATGTCGTACCGACCCAAAGGCGTTTTCTAAGTCTATCCAACAAACCGTAATTTGTCTCTCGCTAGTTCTAGCATCTTTAAGGCTTTCCGATATTAACGTATTATGTTCCAGGCATCCAGAAATTCCGGGCAAAAACCCTTTCTGGTGATTAGGCCTGAAATATCTATTGTTAATCATGAATTGCGTCATTTTAGTTTGTAAAAAAGAGAAAAATATTTTGGAAATTGTATTTGTTAGGGCTATCGGTCTAGTATCCTTGGGATTAATAGTAAATATTGATGTACGTATTGATAGTACGTATTGATAATACGTATTAATAGTAAATATTTATAGTACATATTGATAGTACGTATTGATATAACGTATTGATAGTACGTATTGATAGTACGTATTGATAGTACGTATTGATAGTAAGTATTGATAGTAAATATTGATAGTACGTATTGATAGTAAATATTCATAGTAAATATTGATAGTACGTATTGATAGTAAATATTGATGGTACGTATTGATAGTAAATATTGATAGTACGTATTGATAGTATGTATTAATAGTAAATATTCATAGTACGTATTGATAGTACGTATTGATAGTACGTATTAATAGTAAATATTTATAGAACATATTGATAGTACGTATTGATAGTAAGTATTGATAGTACGTATTGATAGTACATATTGATAGTAAGTATTGATGGTAAGAATTGATAGTACGTATTGATAGTAAGTATTGATAGTAAATATTGATATAACGTATTTTTTTTTTTTTTTTTTTTTTTATATGATCTAGGGCAATGCTTGACTACATTCCACCTGATGGTAAGTGGAATGTAGTCTTAGGTGGTAAGGCGCATTACCCTAGCAACCTATTCACTCTTCGCTTGAAGACACTTCTGTATCCAGCGTCTCCGTCACCTTGAAGACCCCACTTTTTCTTCTATATGGGTTTTAGTAGACACAGGAAACGAAAAAATCCTGTATTCCTGTGTCTACCGTTCGCACAGCGGTGACCAGGAGACAACTAGATTATTTGAGTATCTCGGTGAGGCTGCTGATATGGCTTTGCATCAGTACCCTTCAGCGCAGCTTGTTTTTCTGGGGGACTTTAATGCTTGTCATCAAGACTGGCTGTTCCCGTACCAGAAAACCGACCATGCTGGAAGAGAAGCGCGGAACTTTGCGTTGTCCTTGGACCTCTTTCAGCTGGTGAGGCAAGCGACAAGGGTACCAGATGTGGTAGGCCATACAGCCAATTGCCTGGACCTTCTGCTGACAACTGATCCGGACAGGTATCGTGTTGAGGTAACCTCCCCCTTAGGAACCTCCGATCACTGTCTGGTGAAATCTGTGTTTACATATTCCCCACCAGCTCTCGAACCACATGGTGTTAGGCGAGTATGGAAATACAAGTCAGCAGATTGGGATGAGATGCGGCACTTCTTTGCATCTTATCCTTGGCGGCAGGTCTGCTTCTCTTCTTTGGATCCGTCGAGTTGCGCGGATGCTATAACCGATGTGGTGCATCAGGCAATGGAGTATTTTATTCCTTTTGCTGAAGTTCCCGTCGGTGGCAAAGCTCGCCCATGGTTTAATGCCGAATGTGGTCATGCTCAAGACCGAAAACATTCGGCATACCTCATTTGGGCTGATGCTCGAAGCCGCAAATCTCCGGATGTAAGTACAAAGAAGAGAGCCTTTAACCTAGCTGCCAAGTCCTACAAAAAGGCATTGCGGAAGGCTCGTCTCGATCGAATCGCTAAGAATGGCGAAAAGCTCTCTGTCAAACCAACTGGCAGTCGAGCTTTCTGGTCTCTTGCGAAAGCGATCGAGTCGAATTTCTGCCAACCCTCACTGCCTGCTCTGCAGAAGCCGGATGGATCCCTGGCCCACACAGCAACAGAGAAAGCGAATGTATTTGCTTCTCTGTTTGCTGATAATTCGCATCTAGATACTGGCAATGCTTCTCCAGCACATCTTCCTCACTACGGTATTTCGATGCCTGAAATCCGCATCACTAACAAAGAGGTATGGAGAACATTGTGTCGTTTAGATGTGAATAAAGCCAGTGGTCCTGATGGTATACCAGCCATTTTGCTCAAGACATGTGCAGCTGAGTTGTCTCCTGTACTGACACGTCTGTATCGCCTCTCTTTCAAGACTGGAATAGTGCCGAAATCCTGGAAGCTTGCCAACGTGCAACCCGTGCCCAAAAAAGGCAGCCGTGCTGATCCTGTCAACTACAGACCGATTTCAATCACCTCCATACTCTGCAAGATTATGGAGCGTGTATTGAACTCGCGCCTTCTAGCATACCTAGAAGGTAACGATCTCCTCAGTGACCGACAGTACGGGTTTCGCCGTAATAGGTCTACTGGGGACCTCCTAGTGTATGCTACACACATTCTAGGCGAGGCCATCGAGAAGAACGGAGAAGCGGTCGCCGTCTCTCTGGACGTCTCGAGGGCATTTGACAGGGTCTGGCATGCGAGCCTTATAAGCAAGCTTTCAGCGTACGGTATATCTCCTGGTCTGATCGGCTGGGTAACGGACTTTCTGAGCCAGAGATCTCTCCGAGTAGTTGTCGACGGGTGTTCCTCGGAACCCTTGACAATAAATGCCGGAGTGCCTCAGGGGTCCGTTTTTTCTGCAACTCTTTTTCTGCTGCACATTAACGATCTGTTGAAGCCCGGTATCTTTGGGTACGCAGACGACAGCACAGTTGTAGAAAGATATCTGCCGAGTACTCGGGCTAGTCGAGATCAAGTACAGTCTGAAAGAGAAGCCATGGTGCAGCGTTTGAATGACAAACTTCAGGCAGTCTCCGCATGGGGCAATGCCAATCTTGTCAAATTCAACGCCACCAAAACGCAGACGTGTCTGTTCACCGCCAAAAGGAGCCCTTTCACCTTGGCTCCTACTTTCCAGAATGTATCCTTGGAATACAGTGACCGGCTTCAGTTGTTAGGCTTAGAGATTTCCTCGAACCTCAACTTTGGTCGGTTCATTGAGTCCAGAGCTAGAGCAGCAGCAGCAAAGCTTGCCGTTCTTGCGAAGGTTCGGCAGTACTTTACACCGGGACAGCTTCTTGTTTTATACAAAGCACAGATCCGGTCGTGTGTAGAGTACTGTGGCCACATATTTGCTGGTGCCGCAAAGTCTCATCTTGCGGTTCTGGACTCAATTGAGAGGCGAGCAATGAGGCTCATAGGAGATCCCGAGTTGGTCGAAGCCGACCTCCAAAGCCTTGAACACAGGCGTAGAATTGCTAGCCTCTCAGTATTCTATAGGATACATTTTGGTGAGTGTGCGCAGGAATTACACGATCTAATTCCCCCGGCCCCCTTCCATCATCGGACTTTCCGACGCACGGCAGGAATCCATCCTTTTGTTGTGGACATTCCACCTGTTCGAACGAAGCGCTTTGCTTCGTCTTTTTTACTGCGTACAGCAAAGGATTGGAATAGCTTGCCTGCGTCGGTATTTCCGAAAGAATACAATGTGGATAAATTCAAGAGAAGAGTGAATAGGCTGCTAGGGTAATGCGCCTTACCACCTTAGACTGCATTCCACTTACCATCAGGTGGAATGTAGTCAAGCATTGCCCTAGATTATATAAAAAAAAAAAAAAAAAAAAAAGACACCCACATTGTATTCGGTCGGAAATACCGACGCAGGCAAGCTGTTCCAATCCTTTGCTGTACGCAGTAAAAATGAGGAAGCAAAGCGCTTCGTTCGGACAGGTGGAATGTCCACAACAAAAGGATGAAAACCTGCCGTGCGTCGGGACGTCCGGTGATGGAAGGGGGACGGGGGAATTAAATTGTGTAATTCCAGCGCACACTCACCAAAATGTATCCTATAGAATACTGAGAGGCTAGCAATTCTACGCCTGTGCTCAAGGCTTTGGAGGTCGGCTCCGACCAATTCGGGATCGCCTATAAGCCTCTTTGCTCGCCTCTCAATTGAGTCCAGAACCGCAAGATGAGACTTTGCGGCACCAGCAAATATGTGACCACAGTACTCTACACACGACCGGATCTGTGCTTTGTATAAAACAAGAAGCTGTCCCGGTGTAAAGTACTTTGATAGTAAATATTGATAGTACATATTGATAGTAAGTATTGAAAATACATATTGATAGTAATTATTAATAGTACGTATTGATAGTTAATATTGATAGTACATATTGATAGTAAGTATTGATAGTACGTATTGATAGTTAATATTGATAGTACATATTGATAGTACGAATTGATAGTACGTATTGATAGTAAATATTGATAGTAAATATTGATAGTACGTATTGATAGTACGTATTGATAGTAAATATTGATATTACATATTTATAGTAAGTATTGAAAGTACATATTGATAGTAATTATTGATAGTACATATTCATAGTAAGTATTGATAGTACGTATTGATAGTACAAATTGATAGTAAGTATTAATAGTACGTATTGATAGTACGTATTGATAGTAGGTATTGATAGTACATATTAATAGTCCATATTCATAGTCCTCCCGTCAGGGAATAATTTTATAATGTTCAATAAAAAAATACATAATTGAACGACTTGGTACTGGTACTACACGCAAAACACGCAAAAACTACTTGCCGGAATTAGTTGAAACTTAAAACAGGTATCTTTATCGAAACCGGAATCTATGCATACGAAGTCGCAGGCACAGCTAGTATTTTTATAAGAATACATTTTGGAGTTTGATAATAATAACCATAAAAATTAATTGGTATTAAAAGACCTACGTGTAAATGTTTGCTACACTAAAGTAATTAAAATGTTTAAACAAAACAGGACATCTCTCATTATTTATACTTTATTCATTGCCTGCAAAATAATTAAAATATGTACATTAATTTACATTTAGTTTATAAAACAAATAGTAACCGCAACACGCATATAATTACAAACTTAATTTACTGAAAAGCCGGTTAATAGTGTTGGACTAGAATATACTATATACGTTACGTATACGTATGTTATACGTATACGTAATGTATTCAATTAACGTACGTGTACGTATGTTAATTGAATACATTTTATTTAAATTCATGTATCCATCAGGTAAAACATTTTTGAGTACACTTATATTTTACTAATCAAATATTATTAAACTAATAATAAATAATGTAAAGATATTACTTTGTCTGGGAGGGTCCTTACAAGGTATTTAAAAAAGAAAATCTGTTCGTCTGTTTATCTGTTTGTCGGTGCACATGTTACATGAATATTATCCATAGTAAGCGGGCTGACAAATCGGAACTTATTTCTTAAGGCAGAATTAGTTCGCCGCTCGTATTCTTCAGAAGTTTATTAAAAAATATTTTTAGAAAATTGAGATAAAAGGGTAAAAAATAAATCTAATGTAATATTAGTTCCCCTGTAGATGTGGCTTAATTTATTGTATATTTATGTTAGAATGAAAAATGACTGTAATTTATAACATACATTATAATTCTGAAAGAGGAAATTGATGTCTCTTATATTTCTTTATTGAATATACCCTACTGTAGGGTAGCGATTCTTATATTCATATATATAAGTACTCAAACGAAGTTTATATAGCGCCTTTTTGTATATTGGATGTAACGGATCACTTATCACAGCCTTCTCTTGACCTTTTCTTTTATATAAAAATGAAAATAATATTCACTTTATCTTTTTGTTGTTTATATCCGATTTTGCATTGTCATAGTTTAACTTACCTCTGAGTATTCATTTTAGAAATGGAATAGATAAGACTATTATTATCTTTTAAATGTATACTAAACAACTTAGTAAAAATCTCTCTACTATGTAGTAGAGAGAAGTAAATAACTTTGAAACGTAAACAGCACTTAATGTTTAATGATTATTAAGAACATAAAGTTAATAGTAAAACATAAGAATAGTAATTTGTAAAAAAAACATAAAGCTTACTTAATTTATAAAAAGAGAAATATAAGTTTATATAAATAAAAGTTTTAACGTCATCAATTAAATAAAGAAAATAAGAAAAAAAGATTTTGTGCAAGGATAAATTTTGGCGTATACTAATTTTAGGTTTATAATACTGCTAAACTTTCTTTATCGAAGCTTAATTTCTTTAAGCTTAATTATTTCTTTAATTCATTCAAACTAATAAAATAAATAAATCAATCATGCAAATTAGTAACAAAATTTTAATTAATTTTTAAGTACTCATCATAAAATGTTGCAAAACTACTCAAGATGATTTAAATTGAACTGGCAAAGTTACTAGCCTCTCCACTCATAGTCGTAAAAATTCAAAAATTATTGCTACGTTTACATATTTTCATTCTTTAAAAATTTTTTCCTTAATCGTTATATTATATATTATAATCGGCTTATTACAAGTTACTAAAATAATTTTGTTAGCTTTATTCAGAAAGTATATTTTTGACCTTCTAATGTGCAGTAAAGTAAAGTATTTTTTTAGGGGGGGGAGTTGGGGGATAGAATTTTGCTCAAACCAACAACTATGAATTTGCCAGTATAGATCTTTCTTTATATGAAAAGTGTTAATAGCACCTCTTTTAAACGTGCTAAATATTTTATATTTTATAGGGAAACAAAGAACTAGATAACAATTATACTCAAAAAAATAAATATAAAACAATTTACGAAATCTTCTATACAAGTAATCTTATAATTTTTTAGAACACAACTTTTTTATTTCTCATCTAATAATTTTGAAAGGAAAGTTAAAAAACAATTATGTTTGGGGTAAAATAAATGCTCAAAATACTTAACATACTTCCTGTCGTGAGCCCGCTGCCATTACTTTTAAAGCTTCATGAAAAGAATCAAAAAGTTGTTATATAAAGGATATAATAAATATAATTAAGAAATACTTATATTTAAAAATAAAGTGTTTTTTTTTAATTTTTAGTGATATATACAACTCGCAATAAAGGTTCTATGTTTGTGTTCTTGGTATGTTTTGTTAGTGTAGTAAATTTTAGGTATGATTCATTAAAATACTTTAATCCACACAGTATTTTACGTTATTTATGTATTTATAACGAGTTGTAAGGTTTTATAGAAATACCTTTTTTTCTATGAGCTGAAAAATACAGATGAGATAAAATTATCTGAAATAACTACTTTATACGGTGATCAGCTCAGCGCCAATAGGAAATTACAAATATGGTTGTCGGTAATATTTCTGCAAGGTTCAGTTTAAAATTACTGATTAGAATCACTAATGTTAGTATTTGTTTTGTTTTTAGATTTGACTTTTGAATAAATATAAGTATTTTATATGACTTTAATCAAAAACATGGTTAAAATTAACAAAACCTCATTGTTTTCTCTCATAGTGTCATAGAAATTAAAAGTTATCTAAAAAAAATATGTTATAATCTGCAAATTAATTTAATTAAAAAAAAATAATTTGCGTTATGAAAAATTTGCTGGGTATTTGACCTTTATTACATTCATACCATATTAGTCTGCCTCCACATCCGTCGCGACGCGTCCAACGAGTTGCTGCAGAACTTTGCTGATCAGAGCTGATCACTTCACGCGGCGAGTTGACTATTTTCTGAGCTTATGAATAGGAATCCCAATGGGTTCAAAACTAGTCCATCAAAACACCGATTAAATAAAGTGAGCGTTAGTAAATATATATTTAATTATCATCACGCTTCATGAAAGCTTATTTACAAAATTTTATACATTTTTGGATGAAAAGCAGATAATTTTATTTTATATCAAAACCCTTTTATGTAAATATTAATCTTAATTAGCTTATACTTTTAATTATACAGTTATATTTTCACTTTAAAATGTAACTTTTCAAGTTCCATTCGTTTGAAACAACAATCAACGAAATTAATAATAAGATATTCATACATAATTAAACCTATGAAAATAATATATTTGAAACAACTTTGAGATAACACACATTAAATTCACAAGCTAAGTTCAGAATTTATAACATACATATACAAAACAAACACATAACATATACAAAACAAACTTGGCAAGTTAAAATCATTTGCCAATTAATAGTTCTATCTACATTGAGTCATGTTTGATATCAAACAGTAGCAGATAAACATTAAATATTATCATCATCTATCATCAAACAACCTCTTTTGTAATATTATATTTTATAACAATAATGATATAAGAATAATGATGGTAGCTGTGTTTTAAAACTACATTAAAAAATGTTTTTGCTAATTAAATTGTATTTTTTGATTAAGCGAATCAACCGTGCAGATGCTGTATGCCATGTTAACAAGAGTCAGAGAGAATGATAAAGTATAGCCATACTTATATTATAGCCATATTTGACCGCCCCCTGGTCGAATGGTTAGCGCAGACGCCTAACGTGTCACGACGCAATGAGGCTCGGGTTCGATGCCCGGCAGAGACAGGCATTTATGTGATGAGTCTGTGTTTCTGGGTTTGGTAATTTATTAAATATACTCGCAATATTTATAATATGTATTTCTATATATTTGTATCGTTGTCTAACACCCTTAACACAAGCAAATAATTTGCTTACTTAGGGGTTAGATCAATGTGTGTAATTTGTCCTGTATTATTATTATTATTATACTTAGACCAGGATGAGAGTTAGAAAACAAAGTTGACTGTAGGAGGGCCAGGTCTCTCTTAAGTAGGAAGTGTGGCTATAATGGCTTATAATGGATACCGTTACGATCTTCAATTATATTACCTATATTTAAATCAAAAGAACAGCATATTTTTAAGAGGCATATAAAAAAGTACGATATAATAATAACGTTTAATTTTAATAAGCCAAAATAATTTTATTATATAACAGGTTAACAATTGTATTAAACTTTATTTAATTAATAAGGTAAATGCCTCTTATTATTATTAGTTACCACATTTTACAGACTGTTTTAGAAATATAGAACATGACTATTTTCAGATAAAATCTTTGCCAGGTGTTAAATGAATACTTACCATTTATCATATTGTCCTCTTTGTAAGCAGTATCAAAAGCTTTATTTATTTCAATACAGTTCCAACAGCGATCATTAATCAGTCCATTTATATAGCAAACTTGGTAATTAACAGAAATATCAATATTCCACAAACCGAATCCATGTTCTGTGCAAAGTCAAATTTCAAGACGCTTGAGATACTAAAGCTTTGATATTCTGTCATGTGTTTGATTTCACTGTATTGCAACTGTTTCATACCGGAAAATTGCTTTATTAAATTGTCAAAGCATTTGGTTTAATTTAGTAAAAGCCATTTCATCTGATAAAATTAGTGTTTAAAATGCTCATATGATTATATAATGTAAACCTAATAAATATAAATCTATTCATTATTTTAGTTAAAAGCTCTATCCGAGTAATTTTAAACAAAAAATTAAATGTGAGGTGAAACAATGAAGTATGATATATCATAAAAAGAAATGTTTAGAATATCCTCTAGAGTCTAGACAACATTAATTCAGTATATTATATTATTTTTCACATATGCTTGATGATGTTCTCTGGCCGTAAATTTTTAATTGGAACTATTTTCTTAACTACGGTTCTAGGTTACGCAGCTGAGTTTTTCTAAGCATGAACTTGTATAGTACATTCATGTTCCAAACAGGAATGTACTATATTTTTAATGATTATACATTAAAAAAAATGGCCAATAAATGAAAATTATGGAACATTCAGCTAATACATATCAGTTGTCATACCATTGTTCGATGCAAGTTGTATATTTAAACTGTCGACAGAATGCAGACTGGGTAAGGGGGTAAAAAAAATATTATATAATCGGCTACTATGACCCTTGGGGTCATTAACATAGCACCACTCTTGATATACATACTAACTTAATAAAATACTAAAAGAAATGGTAATTAATATCATCTAGGCTTTCTAACAACTCCAATTACAAAAGTTTTAATTATAATTTCTTAAGGATATTAAAATATCATTACCTTTGTTCTCCAACCTTGGATTTCATACATCTGATCTCAAACAAATGATATTTTCGTAGAATTTCTTTGTCGATTATCGCCTTTTGTTGGCCTCAACCTATAGAATTGGAAAAAGTCTTTTGAAAACATTCTCGACGTTCTTCTCTAGGTATTGTACGAGATGCTCGATACCGTCTAGGTGTAATACTAAATGCAAATTATATTCGACATACGACCTATGAAATCATTTTGAATTTCGTATATTTTATCTTTTAGAAGGTTCTACTACTTCTACATTCTAGTTTATAAGGCAATAAAATTAATATTATGTTATTTCACAGTAAACAAAGTAATTTTAATTAAATAAGCACAAAATCTCTAAAAACACTAAAAATATTAGTCGTAACATAAAATATTTAGTATGCATGTATAAATTATTCGTTAAATTATGTACTTATAAAATTAAACAAACAATATATTGGAAGACCATCCACTATTTACTATTGGAATTCATGTTAAGATATCGTGTACAATTTTCTCAAAGGTTTTTACTTTCAATAACGTTTTCAAAGATATATTAACAAAATATATTTTTGAAAACGATGATGCTATACATATTTATTAATTATTAAATAACCATTTGAACATTCATCTGTATAAATAAAACAAATATGTTTTCATACCTGTGGTATTAATATAATTCTAAATTAAAATTACGACACAAACTCTGAAAACAATTTTCGATTTCAATACAAACTGTTTCTGTCGTGATATAGTATAGTTCTTTTTTAATTAACTCTCACACAAATTAACAGTAGAACCGGTTCAATTTGTAATGTATAAATAATATTTATGAATATTTCATTAGACACAAATAAAAAAAAGTGTCAACCAGCCAGGTCTTATCAGAAAAACTTTTAAATTATCAATTATCTTAAAATATGCTCTTGCTTTTTTTGTTCAAATAAAATGTCGGTATTTTACTTTTAGTATTTTACTTCGAAGGCTTTTTAAAGTAGCTGTATTAAATCTTAAAACTTATATGATTTAAATTATTATTAAAATTATTTTAAGGATTGTTAATTATAATTCTAAAGTTTAGGTTTTAATAATGTTTCTCTTTATAATTTTTTTGTAACGTACAATAGGGTGAAGGTAATTATCTTCATTAAGGTAATGCTAGCCACATACTTAATCACAAATCTGACTAGTAATTTATTTTTTATTTTGTATAGTTCCCTGAAGATCTTAACCCATAATTAATTAATTACAATCTTTGAACAGTTTTATAAATTTTTTCAGGAATATTTTTAAAATGTCAGTCGGCCATTATGTTATGTCCTACATTTTATATATAAAAAATCAAACAAAACTGAAATAACATGTTAATTAACCAACCATTCACTTAAATAATCAACATTGACCTCATTATTTTTCAATACAGAGGAATAATAAGAGCATTGCCGACATTTATATTTAGAGTAAATATATGTTCTTTTAAACATGTTAAGCTTATTCAAATTTATATAAATATAGAATGAAATATATTTTTTTATTTTTTGAAATATATGTTTATAGATATTTTCAAACATTAATTTCGGTAGTGGCATCTTTTCAATGTTTATCTATGCTGAAAAGTTAAAAACATTGGTTAGGATTTTCGAAAGAAATCTAATAGATGTCGCGGGTTCGAATCCCTGATACCTGAACCGATACGGTTTATTTTTCATTCTATATTTATATAAATTTCTTGCTTTCTGAATTTTTCTTAAGATTGTTCAGCTTTTTACAGAAAATCACATTTTAGGACAACAAATCTTATCTTGTACGGGGCCATAGGATAATAATGTTCGATTGTCCTAATCCGATTTTATATATTTGTTAATAATGTAATATGTTCTAGAACAATCGACTTTGCTCCCTCTATCGAGGGAGCATCTTTAGCCGTCAAATATATTCAACAATACTTTTAAAACATTGCCCGTATATTTATTAAAAGCTTTTCTTACTTCATGACAGTTTTAATACTGATCATTTATTGGTATATTTATATTACGACTTTTGTTATTTAATATTTTTCGTGTTTGCCGAACTAAAAGCACAGCAAAATTTTTATTCAACGGAATTAAACTGCTTGAAACTTTAAATTGTTTTCACATATTCCTGTTAAACAGAGTGAAAGTAGTAGTCCAGTTAACATTACTGAAAATATCTAAAATACTCAGTTTTATAAATGGAAAATAAACAAACAATAATCTAAGAATAAAAAGGAAAAAACAAAAGTTCGTATATATTATGGACAAAAATAAAATACTCTGAACCTATTCAGTGAACTTTTAATTAAAAGAGCTTACTGCTCTCAACCCTTTAATAAACTTATTTTTATGTAGATATGCTTACCATCAATATATATTACTATTACTTATAATATTGTATTATGTATAACATTATAATATAAAAATTAACAAAAGACGAATACGGCAGCAAAAGTTTTAACCAACTTGTTTTATAGAAATATTTGTTATTATTTTTGTTAATTATGCCTTTGGACAAAAAAACCAGAGAATTTCCTTATAAAAATATATCATGCTTCTTAAAATTTTATAAATGTAAGTTTTAAACAGTCTTGTTATTTTGATTTAATGACCAACTATAATAAATATATCTTGTCTCGGACAGTATTTGGATTGAAAGGTATGTCTAGGACATAGAACAGGCACCTATGTAAGAACTTACATATGTTTATCGTTTGAATTGTTATAAATTATAAATAAAAAACTTATTATATATGTCGGAGATAGGAGGTAGATAAGTGGCTTGTTCGGTCTTGATGACGTCTTCTGGTACAGGATGCAAGGCGTAGGACTCAGGCAATTAAACCACACAGACACAATATGACAATTACTTGTATTAAATGTAGGTAATCACAAATTACTTAGTAGGTATACAATTATCAGAGTTTCGTGAACCACCGGTCCCGTTTGGGGGGTCCGGACTGTAAGGCTCACACTAACTAATAATCCTCTCGTCTCGATGCTCTCGGATATTTAAAATGTCTCCGGTGCCCCTCCAAACGATTCCGATCACGTGACTCGTTACGTCACGGCGTTCACACCCCACTATTACAATGATATCAATTGAGTTACTAATTATCGTTAAATTATCGTGATCTGCGACACGGCCATACTGACAAGTCACACGCCCTCGTGTGCATATGTATCTGAAATAAAAACAATATACAACTGTAGATGTTGCTTCGCTCGGCCTTTCTGACCACATAAAAAATATCATTAATATTTCTAAAATCGATAGTTATGATAACTGAAGCTGTTACATAGAACATAACTCAATCTAAGTCATTCCATGAGATTGGACTAATTGGAGTCAAGATAGACAACCATCATAGGCGTCAAGTCAAGATAGACAACCCGCATTGGCGTCAAGTCAAGATAGACAACCATCATTGGCGTCAAGTCAAGATAGACAACCCGCATTGGCGTCAAGTCAAGATAGACAACCCGCATTGGCGTCAAGTCAAGATAGACAACCCGCATTGGCGTCAAGTCAAGATAGACAACCCGCATTGGCGTCAAGTCAAGATAGACAACCATCATTGGCGTCAAGTCAAGATAGACAACCTGCATTGGCGTCAAGTCAAGATAGACAACCATCATTGGCGTCAAGTCAAGATAGACAACCATCATTGGCGTCAAGTCAAGATAGACAACCATCATTGGCGTCAAGTCAAGATAGACAACCATCATTGGCGTCAAGTCAAGATAGACAACCTGCATAGGCGTCAAGTCAAGATAGACAACCCGCATTGGCGTCAAGTCAAGATAGACAACCATCATTGGCGTCAAGTCAAGATAGACAACCATCATTGGCGTCAAGTCAAGATAGACAACCATCATTGGCGTCAAGTCAAGATAGACAACCTGCATAGGCGTCAAGTCAAGATAGACAACCCGCATTGGCGTCAAGTCAAGATAGACAACCATCATTGGCGTCAAGTCAAGATAGACAACCCGCATTGGCGTCAAGTCAAGATAGACAACCATCATTGGCGTCAAGTCAAGATAGACAACCATCATTGGCGTCAAGTCAAGATAGACAACCATCATTGGCGTCAAGTCAAGATAGACAACCTGCATAGGCGTCAAGTCAAGATAGACAACCCGCATTGGCGTCAAGTCAAGATAGACAACCATCATTGGCGTCAAGTCAAGATAGACAACCCGCATTGGCGTCAAGTCAAGATAGAGATAGACAACCATCATTGGCGTCAAGTCTCTCCTAGATCCCGTAGTTCCTACTTAATTTAACCTGTGGTACGGTTAGAATTTAATGATCTTAAAGTATAACGATATTCCTTGAAAAGTCCCTTTATATTTTGGATCTAACTTAGTCTGTTTATATTTCTCATATACGGTTACGTTTGTAATAATAAAAAGTGAAAATAGAATTAAAAAGTGCCTAACCTTATTCTTAACAGCCTGACATAAATCTAAACAATTACTATAATAAAGTTGAATCAAAAAATCAGAATTCCGTATCAAAATAAATGACCACTAAACTAAATAAAGCGCCACTTTTCATTACATTTTAAACCAAAAATGTATTCAAAAAAACAGAATAAAACACAAAAGCATGAATCTTATTCGTCACATATGGCTTTTCACTAAGCGCTACTAACAAACCTCCTGTTTGTTTCATGGAATTGCTTTCAATGCCGAGTCCCACGGACTCCCAATTGAACTAAGATTCACTACTATCACTTTTACTCAATCGCTTTAACAACAAGCTCTATTCAAGTGATAATTAACCCTCTGGCACCGCTATATATCAAAAACAATTTTTTTTAATTTTCTCTACCATAAGCTCTAAAAATGAAACTTTTGCAACCCTGGTCATTGTACAATTTGTCGTAGGTTGAACTTTATCTATGGCATCTTGCCCCGATCGAATATTGCCAGTCTCTGTTACGGAAAACATTTACAAGACGTAAATAATAAGTTCTTACTTTTGCTAAATTAACTAACCGCTTTATTTTACAGCATTTACGGGCCTTGATCGGCAATAATACGCATTTACAATATACGATAAATTAATAATTGTAAGTTCGCCCGTGATTACTACACATGTAGGTAGACAGGAAATAAAATATGCCGAAAATCGAATGGTCTTAACCGGTTGAATCTTTAGAGCTATCGCGTTACCATTGTTTACCGAATTAAAAACAAAGTTGTTTAAAACAAAAGTTTAAAACATTGTTTTCAGAGTTTAAAACAAACACTCACGTTTACAAAAATCCGGGATAAAATAATTTCGCGCTTTATCATAATACGTAACAAAATGACGTTAAGTTAAAGTGAAATAATTATCAGTAAAAATTAAAAAAACAAGATCGTGAGGGTTGATCGCTAATCTCAATACTAGTTATCTCAATAACAATAATGAAGTGCTTACCACTATATTTAATCACTTAATTTTCTTTAACTAGCGAGTATTTAGCGCAAAAATTGGATGTAAATCGAAACGAATCACCTTTATGCTGTGACGTGATCGATGATGGATAAATTGCGCACACATCAACGTGTTACTCGCCACGTGCCATGCCAGCACCGCTGCCATAGCTGCCATCGTCACGAACACCGTCACCATCATCAGCACCATCAGCGCCATCCGCGACATCAGCGCCATCAGCACCATCAGCACCATCAGCGCCATCAGCGCCGTCCACGCTACGCCGTCATCGCCATCCGAGCCGCGCCATTATCGCCATTCGCGCCGCGTTGTCACCGCCATAATTTCTCATTTCTTTCTTTCTTCATTAGCAACGATTCTTTCTTTCGTAGAATTCTTCCAACGGTTTGTCATATAATCTAACAAACGACTTGCATAAGCGATTAAATAGGTATTTTCACTCGATTTTCTTGATATGTGGGTAGATCTCAATTTTTAAGTTTTGAGATAACATAAATTTAACTTGATTGATTGATTGATTTACAACCATTGATTATCAACTTGATTGATTGTATTGTTTCTGGAACTTCCTTGTTATCATCTTGTATAGTGTGCTTTTCAATTAATAAAATCACTTCATTTCTTGCTTGACGTAATTTGTAGCTTCAATAAACTTATCTCGCGGGTAGTTGGTGGTTTTGATGCCCGAGTGAATCCCACTTCTGATGTCGGAGATAGGAGGTAGATAAGTGGCTTGTTCGGTCTTGATGACGTCTTCTGGTACAGGATGCAAGGCGTAGGACTCAGGCAATTAAACCACACAGACACAATATGACAATTACTTGTATTAAATGTAGGTAATCACAAATTACTTAGTAGGTATACAATTATCAGAGTTTCGTGAACCACCGGTCCCGTTTGGGGGGTCCGGACTGTAAGGCTCACACTAACTAATAATCCTCTCGTCTCGATGCTCTCGGATATTTAAAATGTCTCCGGTGCCCCTCCAAACGATTCCGATCACGTGACTCGTTACGTCACGGCGTTCACACCCCACTATTACAATGATATCAATTGAGTTACTAATTATCGTTAAATTATCGTGATCTGCGACATATAGATTAAAAGCTAAACTAATATTATATCCATGTTTCAGAATAAGATAGTATTTACTTTATTTTAATGTATGGATATAATTTAATTCAATCCAATAATATTATGTTCTTTTATAAGGAATAGATAACAAATAGATATTCAAGATAATAAGGATTGAGGGTCTATCGATGACTATATATCCGAAATTCGATATCCCGATTGTCAGTATTGAGATACAAATTGTTGCTAAGATCAATGGATATATTACGTATAACAAGAGTACGAATATGATATTGATAATAAAATCGAAATTCGTGTTTGAGAATAGAACTTCACATTTACATACCGTGATTTTATTTGATTAAAATATAATAACAAAGGAATTGTTCATCATACTTTTTTACAATTTCTATGGGCACACAGTGATAAAGGAATACCTATTAAAGTTTATCCTTTTAAAGCTACTGTTCATCTATTTACAAGAATAAAACATACAGGCGTTGTATATTTTTTTATGTGACCATATTGAAATTCTAAGCTGATATTAACCATATTGACATTCCTTCGGTTTCGTAGATAGTTTGGATAACTACTCCGAAATAATGGAAAATATAATTTCATTAATAAACATCTACATCAAATTTTTATAGTCAATAAGTCAAATCTCGAACAATTAGAAAATCAGTTATATGCAAAAATACCTTGCCTGTACTTTCGTAAATAAATACTTGTTCCCACCGAATGTAAATTCATTGAAGAGGCCACGAAAAAGAGGTTCCGAATGTAATAGTTTAACGTGACCTAGTTTATATATCGGCTAAGTAGTTAAGACGGACACAATTCATAATTCAGTCGATTTTGTTCCTATAAATAGCATTATAATATTTTCCTTATCCATATTCTGGTAGGTATTTTATAATTACCTTTTTTTTAATTCTTTTGACAGACTGTATACACCATTTAGGTAATGAAATTAATTGATGAAAACAGATGTCAAACGGGGATAAGAAATGATGAGATGCCAAAAAATAACATATTTACCACCAAAATATATACTTATCATATTAATTTCAACACCGTCAGACTGTATTGGTCGGATAAAAGTACAACTATAATATTACTACTAACTAGCTTTTGCCCGCGGCTTCGCACGCCTTAAATTCTTAGTTAAACAATTCCCACTTCCTTTTTTTTGTATTGGCTTCTATATCACTTATTTTAAGTAATACAATCAAAATTACGACATCGGCAGACATCGCTCACTGACATATTTAAAATTTTAAATAAGGATACAATATTAGATAATGTAATTATTTTTATACCTCTCTTGTTTTTACTTAAACGTCCATTTCAATACTTCTTAGACAGAGTACTTAATAACCATTCTAACCATATATCACACTTACGGATTTTCATTGAACATAATCAACATTTTACCATGTAAACTTGAGGAATTCTGAGCTACACAATCGAAGTTATTTTCACCATCAACTTCTGCAAGTTTATGTAAAAAAAATAACTATTTTAAATGATAAACATTCAGTTAGCTATATGCATTAACCAAATATTCAATACTAAATATTCACAAAAGCCATTTTTGAGACGGTTTGCAAGGTTTGCACGGTTCCATACCAGAGTGCGAGGGTAGACCGTACCGCCGCAAACGCGAAGACCTTATATTTTAAATCTGTAATATATTCGAAAATATTTATTTAAATTACATGCTGTAAAGGGCTATGTTGTTTCAAAATGAATGTAAAATGTATTTAAGTTACTTAATTAGATAAGTATTAAAGCTGTATTTCTTAAAATCGCTTCGTAAATAAACTATTATTTTTCGAAAAAAGTAAATGATCAAAATTTGCTATTGTGGGTTATCCCTAAGAGATAAACATATACCATCGCGGATTTTCTTGTAGAACTTTTTAAGGTATTGTTAAAACTTGTATCAGTAATACACAGTACTTGCACTTCAATGTTTAATATACAACCACTTGTAATAGAATGGGCGAGAGCAGCCCTTACAACTCGTTTTATAATATTTTAACACTATAATATTTAGGCGAGGGTAATTTACAATTTCATAACCAACTTACAGATGATATTATTTATACCTTATAATAAGTTCTAATAATTAATAAAAGATTAAACATTATGTTAAAATATTCTATGCTTCTAATTCTTAAAACATTTATCAGTAAATACTAAATAATATTCTATAATTAATTATGTAGGTGGCGCTACTGTTGAAACTTATGAACTAAAACATGTAAATTCCAATGTATTTACAATTTAAATTATTATAAATAAATATGACTAACACTCGGCCTTTCCTGATTTGTAATCTTACGACCTCGTAATTGTATCATTAATTTCTTTAATTACCAACCATCATATATTAAATGACTAATTTCTAATTTAATAAACATTCTGGAAACCAGTAGACCAAATGGTCATCTGAATTCAGGATCTTACAATGTTATAGAGAAAAACAAATTATTAAAAATACAATGCATCAAGAAAAAAAACATCCGATTATACTTTTAATGTGCGAAATTACATAACATTTATACAACATATAACTTTACTATCGGCCGTTTTGACATCTTATTACGTCCTCGTAATATAATTATAATTTTTATCATAAATACTCGTTAATATAATAATAATAATATATAATAATAATCGTTTTTATCATAAATACTTGTTCTCTTTGCACCGGACAAACCAGGCTGCTTACAAAAAGCCAGATCAACGGACATGCCGTTATGATCTGGTGCCCATGGACACACATCATCAACATGGGATAAATCTCAATTCTACTACTACCACCGGAACACACCAAGGTGGTAGTTTATTCTTATTTATTTTTTTATACCACGGGACACACCCATTGATGGCATATCTTATACTGTCACTACTACCACCGGAACACACCAATGTGGTAGTTTATTCTTATTTATTTAGTTTTTTATACCACGGGACACACCCATTGATGGTATTTCTTATACTTTCACTACTACCATCGGAACACACCAGTATGGTAGTTTATTCTTATTATTTTTATACCACGGGACGCACCCATTGATGATATTTCTTATACTTTCACTACTACCATCGGAACACACCAGTATAATAATAATAATAATAATAATGAAGATAAAGGTAAAGAAAAGATAAAGATAGAGATAAAGGCATCACACCGCTCTCCTTAGCCAAAGACAACTGGCATAAACCGGTAGTACTTAGCACTGACGACCGTATAAATATATGGAAGAGTAAGGAGCTTCATGGACGGTTCCGCCAGGCACTCTATGGGCCTGATGTAGACCTTCTGGCGTCCGTGGCTTGGCTACGATTCGGTGATCTCTTTGGAGAAACCGAAGGTTTTGCTTGTGCAATTGCTGACGAAGTTGTCAAGACGAACAACTATCGGAAATACATAATAAAGGATGGCACTGTTGATATATGTCGTGCGTGCCACCAACCTGGGGAATCCATCAGACATGTTATTTCCGGTTGTTGTCGTCTTGCCAATGGAGAGTATTTGCACAGGCACAACCAAGTAGCCAAGATTATCCACCAAGAACTTGCTCTTCAATACGGTCTGGTACCTTTTGAAGTGCCATATTATAAGTACTCACCGGAGCCAGTTTTGGAAAATGGTCATGCTAAGCTCTATTGGGACCGATCTATCATAACGGACAGGACTATTGTAGCCAATAAGCCTGATATCGTGCTGGTAGATCGGTTAGAGCGCCGGGCATTTCTTGTTGATATCAGTGTCCCGTGTGACGCTAATCTTGTGAAAGCTGAGAAGGACAAACTGTCAAAATACTTGGACTTAGCTCACGAGATTACCGACATGTGGGATGTTGACTCAACAATAATTGTCCCGATGGTAGTTTCCGTCAATGGTCTTATAGCGAAGAGTCTCGATCATCATCTCAAGAGGCTCTCACTAAAAAACTGGATCAAGGGTCGGATGCAAAGAGCAGCAGTTTTGGGTACGGCATGCATTGTGAGGAAGTTTCTTTCGCTGTCGCCCTAACCACCGACGGACTGGTTGTAAGGCCTACGTCGGCGGGATACTGTTTTTTATATTTATATTTATAATGTTGTTTTTTTTTAATGTTATATGTATAAATGTAAATAATAAGATTAATATAAAATAAATGATAATAATAATAATATCAGGACAAATTACACACATTGATCTAACCCCTAAGTAAGCAAATTATTTGCTTGTGTTAAGGGTGTTAGACAACGATACAAATACATAGAAATACACATATAAATACTGAATATATTTATAGAATATTGTATATATCTATTTATAGAATAGAGAATATATGGTAGTTTATTCTTATTATTTTTTTTTTTTTTTACCACGGGACGCACCAACTTGGTACACAACAGATTATTCAATAATTTACTTATTAATATCATTGTTATGAACATATATTTAATTTTAACTTTTTAAAACTCCTTCTAAGCAAATAAATCTTTAACTAATAATAGCAAAAACCAAGCTCATTTTATTCGGCTATATTAATAATCAGACTACAGAGATATATGACTTTGAAATTCATACTATGCATGGGTTTTGTTGGAAGTAGCAGGTTGTTTTTACTTTGTATTACGTTTGTATTGTTATATTTATTTAGTTTATTTATATTTTTTTTATTAAATATGAATTTTAGATGATGTGGTATCTTATCGAAACAGTTTTAAATTTTATATCTTAAGAAAATGTCCATTCACACAAATTTAGAAAATTTTAATACTTTAACGGTAGTTAATGAAGAAGCTACATTTAGTTATTAACCATAACACGATTCAAAATTCACGACAATTGTAATATTTATATATATTTCTCTATATTACTCTGGAATGACCTACCGTTGGAAATTCAAACTTCTAAATTTTCAAAAATCGTTTGAAGCAATATTATTTATCTACGCAATATATATTTTTATCATAAGTATGTATACCATATATTATATAGGTTATCTATTTTATTCCATTTATTTATATATACGGATATATGTATGTATATGTATGTGCGTATGTGTATTGTTACAAAAATAATAAATGGTGGGTTTAGGTTTAAATTATTTATTTATTTAGTTTACAAATACTCAAAAAAAAATATTAAACCTCAATATTCATACAATTATACAAATACAGGAATGTCTTAAATAATGACATAATAATGTCAAAATAAATGTTACAAAAAATGCCAGCTAGACTCAGCGGTGGGTTACTTGAGATAACACTTTTAATATTAATTTATATGTATATCAAAATCCTAAAATAGGAATCCTAGGCGTCACTGACAAATAATAAGCGAAGACATATGCATGATCCTCCTGCTTGTCAGTACTGGAGCATCACAGTCAAACACTTGTTCTTTATAAAACTTTCAAAAATGGAAATGTTGATTGTTGGTATAAATAAATTTTGTACATCACCATAAATTCGGGATTACAATAAAGACGAGCTCCTTAAACTCTGGACAGGAAGCAGGATACAGGACCAACAGGACGACGCTCCGAAGATTCACGTCTACCCCCGCGAACCAATTATAAATTTACCCGTATCTTCTAGGGTACAAACTAAAAAACCTCCTTATGGAGGAAAAAGGCCTCGCAAGCAATATTATTAGCCTATGTCGACTCCGAGGGTCGAATCAGGACAAATAGAAATATTGTTCCAACAAACTTTGAAACTGCCGGGGAAGTGCCGGCAATAGGAATTATAATGATTCCATATTAAATTATTAGCCCTGCAATTAAACACGCTAATGAATTTAAGAAACAACGCTTCAAATGCGTTAATAAGATCACAAATAACTAAAACACTCACCGAAGGCTAATAAGATATTCAATTCGGAAGTGCTTCCGAAAGAAAAGACTCTAAAGGTCACGACATTGAATTTTATAGTCAAAATATGCATAATAAGCAAACAATGTGGCTATGCACACGCCGCGTTACACGAAATGTGGGTAAAATTGATATTAATCGGAAGAAGACCAATATTTAAACAATTTAAGAACAATGCACCAATTATCTAAAGAATGAAACGAGTGTAATAAATTTATAACAAATTGTTATACTAATAAATATAACAATAAAACAACGTTAGCTGCTATTAAACTTCTAAAACAATATGACAGCTACTTTTAAATAAATATCTAGCGATGTGCTAACTTTAATAATGATTAATAAATGAAATTTAGAATAGTAATTATTAATAAAATGTTTATATTTTTAATAACATTTTGGGGACGGTATCAACATCCTACTACTGTAATTTCTTGTAATAATTGTATGTGCAATAAGTTTTAAAAATAAAATAAATAAAATAAATATTTCTTTTTATTTAAGAAATTCTAATATATTGTTAGGGGTCGAGGGTACTTCTAGATAATTAGTAGGCATCAAGTGCTATAGCATTAAGTCCGCCAATTGTATAAATTTCTTTGTATAATAAAGATTTTATAAATAAATGAAAATAAATAAAATTTTTACATTTTTACATTCTTTATTTACTCTGTCCGTATCAATATTGAAAATATTCTTAACTAAAAAAATAATAATCATTAGTGGGAATAGAAAATTTTTGTAGTCCTCTTTTTTATTTTGAAGATGTAACGATACTTTTCATACAATTGGACAACATTATAAAACCAAGCATAAGTGTTATTAATTTTATTCCGAGTTTGAAATCGTAATTTTGTACATTGTATACCTACACCTAGTTTACTATATAATCGAAACAATGAATAATACAATTATTCAAAACGTATTTTATTTTTTTGTTTTATTATTATCTACAGTATAAATTATTTAATAGAATTCAACTGCATTAAATTTTACAAACGTTATACTGAAAATAATACGATTCTTGGAAATTTAGAGGGTTGGGGCTTGGGGTTTAGGAGGCCGTACCATATATAATATTACTTCTTATACCCTTCTTCTCTCTTCTATCTCTTCTTCTTATATAAGATTCGACAATATATATTCGTTGCTAATTTTCTTATGTTTCTCTTGTCTAGAGTTCAAGTTACCAGAGTCTTTAAGTCTAACGTGTTTACGTTTCATTTTGCTAATAAGAATATTTAGGAGGCATGTTTTATAATAATTCTATTTTTAAGTAATAAACAGTCATAATCTAGAAAATTATATATTTTTTTTAAAGTTCATCAATTTGAAATACCTAATTTGAACTGTCTGAACTGTCAATTATGGTATATTGTTTAGGCAATTATTTCTTGTTTAGTAAAACTTTTACTGTGGATTTATATAATTCCTCGATTTGACAGTTCAAAAACGCGTGTAAGATAATTCATCGTAGTTATTTCTTTTCTTCTTTAACATACTATCGAAAATTAAATAATCGAGTGCCACGCATATGGTTTAAAGTTTCTTTTAATACGGAATTAGAAGACCTAATTGCTTGCTTTATTTTTTTTTTTTACAATTTAATACGTAATGTACGCGTTTACTGGTTTAGTTTAAAATCGATCTAAATGTATTATCATCATTCTGAAATAATTTATCGATTCTAACGAATTTATTTCGGAATACCTATTGCGTTTTACCTTTTCAATAATCGATTGAAATTTAAGATCATAAATTCCTACAGATACCTACTACTGAGAAATTAACACTCAGTAAATAATTTAAACGGTCAAATAAAAGTTTTAGTAATAAATACCAGTATCATTGCTTCATATTCATACGCGCGATATATTGTTTTATTGAATTAGTCTGTTTAGTTCGGCATTATATTTAGACAGTACCGGTTCAGATTTTAAACGTTTTTAAACTTTATTTTTACCCACCTAAAAATGGTCTTTTCAAAGCAAATTGATTGATTTATGAAAGTAACCAATGAAACTTCTCAAAACAGATATTATTGGGTTCCATAAATTTAATTTCTCCACATGATATGGCATAACCCTATCCTCGTGAATAACCAAGTATCCAACTTGGTTTTAAAAAAGAACGTCTATCGCAACCCGATGCTAAACTTACAAATTCAAAATTAAATATAAATATTTTAAGATCTATGGAGTAGTTTTAGCAAAACAAAATAAAATATAGTTGCAGAAGTAATAAAATAATATCGTGAATTCAAATCTTTACATATTTAATAAATGTAAACATATCTAAATCTACCCCCCATAGCGTCAAAGCATTGGCTTATTATTTCCATACGGTCCTCAAGGCCATTTAGATCTGATCCTACCAAATTTATAGAGTTTAATATTTACCGAGTCATATTCATTTAAGTCTATCTATAAGATATTCTAGAATTTTAATTTCTCTGAAAGGAGATAAGTGTACATTTTAATTTGTTTAAATTAAAATTATACTTCATCTATTCATATTGTGTATACTATAAGGAACTACTTACTATCTTAAACAAAGGATCATTACGATTTGAAAATGGTTTTATGATGTTAAGTGCTTTTACTTTAAATATATATATATATATATATAATATAATATCTAACGTTATTCCTTTTCTTTTTGTTTAATATTGGGTTTTATATTTTAATTATTTACGACTGATATATACTCTTTTTTTAAGAAATCGTTCTTTAAATAACCTACATACATTTTGTAAACCGAATATTACCCCTTCATTGAGAGTGTTCACTTCTATGTCATATATAAAGACATTAAAGCCTAAATCGTAATCTAAAATACTAACATTACTTTTATATTGCAAGTCCCAACTACCGCGTCAGTTAAATAACTTAATAAAAGCAAAGAATATAAAAATCGAGTATCTAACCTACAACTGGGTCTTAAAAGCTTTGAAAGTTGGTATACGTAGTAACAATAATATTATAAATCACATGGTCACTTAATTATGCAAAACTTTTCTAGGGCTAGTTTCTTATAATAAAGTTTATCTGTCACCTTGTCGTTGTATTCAGGTCCATCGTTGTATAGTGCTGCTTGCTTGCACTGCCATCCCGCGATCAGGAAGAAAGTACTTGGTCGACCTCTTCTTCCAGTAGCTGTTTGTTGATTTTCATAATACAGCAACGAATTCCCTTCCAGATTAGCAGTCAAGTAGTAGTTTAGAGTTTTCCATCTCCGATGTATGTCTTCACCAAAGGCTCCAAGCGATGTAAACATGTATGGAGAGATATTGTATTAGAACCACTGTAAAGTTTTGGTAAATATTCAGGCTCTTATTGTATTTCGCATATGATTGAACTTTAACAGGATATGGTTAATAGTGAATTTGATATATATGATGAATAGAATTCAATAGTAGTGCTATTAACTTCAAGCTACAAAGTTATTAATATTCTATATTGAGCATGCTGCCAAATAACCAGCAAGATAATTAGCCTGCTAAGCAGATGGCAAAACGTGGGTATTAAGAGAAAAAAAAAATAAAATTAAAACTTACGCACTTGCAATTTTTTAAATCTACGACTCCTTGTTGCTTGAGGTTACTACAGCAGCACTCGGAGAAGGCCCAAATAGTAACTTTAACGTCGTCTCTTATTTTCGTGGCTTTTCAACGGCAGTGGCAGCACTCCATCTTCATCAGCATTCTTAGACGTAACTTTAACGTCGTCTCTTATTTTCGTGGCTTTTCAACGGCAGTGGCAGCACTCCATCTTCATCAGCATTCTTGGACAGGATATCTTGCGAACGGTGTATATAGACACGTGGCGCGTAATACTACAGCGGTCGAACACTTCTGATTTGTTAAAACTTGTTTCAGTAATACACAGTACTTGCACTTCAATGTTTAATATACAACCACTTGTAATAGAATGGGCGAGAGCAGCCCTTACAACTCGTTTTATAATATTTTAACACTATAATATTTAGGCGAGGGTAATTTACAATTTCATAACCAACTTACAGATGATATTATTTATACCTTATAATAAGTTCTAATAATTAATAAAAGATTAAACATTATGTTAAAATATTCTATGCTTCTAATTCTTAAAACATTTATCAGTAAATACTAAATAATATTCTATAATTAATTATGTAGGTGGCGCTACTGTTGAAACTTATGAACTAAAACATGTAAATTCCAATGTATTTACGATTTAAATTATTATAAATAAATATGACTAACAGTATACAATATGTAGTACATTATTTTAATCTATCTCGTATAGTTCAGCCAGCGTTTGCGTTATAAGCGTTTGCATTGACAAACAGATAAACAGACAAAGATTTTAAAAATGCTGAAAATGGATTCTGTTAATTATTACTTCACATCCTGATATATTTTTTAAAAAAAATTTAATGTGCAAAGACTACTCCTCTAAAGATTTATTACATCTATACATATAATAAAATCGTCACTGAGCCATTCCTGTACATAGAATCAAAAAAATAAAAAACATCATAGGGGAACTTTATAAGAGCAAGAGAACCCAAAACAATGGTTTTTCAGTTTGTCTGTTTGTCAGTATGTTTGTGCACGCTAATCTCAGAAACAGCTTAACCAATTTGAATGCGGTTTTCGGGAATATATTATTACAATTTTCACTTAACATTTAGTGTTTATTTCATCTAAATCGGTTAAGAAATAAAAAAGTTATGACTATTTATGTCAATGACGTAATAGGTACCATGAAAATCTTATTCTATACATGTAATAAATCTGTAGAGGAGTAGTGTTTGTACATTAAAAATATTTAAAAAAATATACCAGGACGTAAAGTAATAACTAACAGAATCCATTTTCAGCATTTTTAAAATCTTTGTCTGTTTATCTGTTTGTCTTTTTGTTTGCGCTTACAATGCAAACGCAAGTTGAACTCCACGAGATAGATTAACAATAATGTACTAAGTATTGTATACCTTAAAAAGTTCTACAAGAAAATCTGCGATGGTATATGTTTATCTCTTAGGGATAACCCACAATAGCAAATTTTTATACTTTACTTTTTACGAAAAATAATAGGTAATTTACGAAGCGATTTTAAGAAATACAGCTTGGCTCTAAATATGGATTAAAATCCATATCTAATTAAGTAACTCAAATACATATTACATTTAATATGGAACAATATAGCCCCTTACAGCATGTAATTTTAATGAATATTTTCGAAGATATTACAGATTTAAAATATAGGGTCTTCGCGTTTGAGGTGGTACGGTCTACTGGCGCACTCTGGTATGGAACCGTGCAAACCGTCTCAAAAATGGCTTTTGTGAATGTTCAGTATTGAAAATTTAGTTAATGCATATAGCTTATTGATCGTTTATCATTTGAAATAGAGTTTTTTTTATTTATATAGACCTGCAAGTTGATGGTGAAAATAACTTCGATTGTGTAGCTCAGAATTTCTCAAGTTTACATGGTAATATTTTGATTATGTTCAATGAAAATCTGTGTGATATATGGTTAGAATGGTTATTAAGTACTCTGTCTAAGAAGTATTTAAATGGACGTTTAAGTAAAAACAAGAGAGGTATAAAAATAATTACAGTACCTAATATTGTATCCTTATTAAAATTTTTAAATATACTTTTGACAGTGAGCGATGTCTGCCGATGTGTAATTTTGATTGTTTCACTTAAAATAAGTCATATAGAAGCCAATACAAAAAAGGGAAGTGGGAATTGTTTTACTACGAATTTAAGGCGTGCGAAGCCGCGGGCAAAAGCTAGTGTATAGAATAAGATTCTCATGGTACCTATTACGTCATTGACATAATTTGTCATAACTTTTTTATTTCTTAACCGATTTAGATCAAGCAAACACTAAATGTTAAGAAAAGACTATGATAATATATTACTGAAAACCGCATTCAAATTGGTTAAGCCGTTTCTGAGATTAACGTGCACAAACATACATACATACAGACAAACAGACAAACTGAAAAAAACATTGTTTTGGGTTCTCTTGCTCTTATAAAGCCCCCCTATGATGTTTTTTTTTTCATTCCATGTACATGAATGGATCAGTGACGATTTTATTATATGTATAGATAATAACTAACACAATCAGATCTTATACTATATTATTATTTACCAATAACAATTCAAAAATGTTTGTTTAGTTTAACTACATACTTGTTGCTTACTTGCGGCAATTACATTAAGCCTAACTTTATTACTATTTATTATTACATAATTTTAAGATGCCTACTTTTAAGCTCTTTTGTTATGCATGTTTAATATTTTAATTTGGTATTACATAACTTATTATTATGAATGAATCCGTTCCCTTATCAAATGAAACCAATGATGACGGCAGATAAAAAAAAAGATTAACGTTGTCCCTAGAGAATATATTTAATTCACAACCTTATCAACGCCAGTGTTGAGGTATTCAAATGAGACCAACTTTGATCCACGCATCCAAACAGAATAAAAATAAAACTTTTTTTGGTCTCTGAAGTCGAAAAACTTTGAAAAATATAACAGAAAACAAAACATACGTTTTCATAATACTTGCTACAACAATAATGACAGATTTTAAAACAATTTTGAAAAACCTTTTCAATAATTAGAAGTGGAATCTCCGAAGATATTTTTATAATAAAGGAATGCATGAAGAAATGTAGATTAATGCCCATTGCGGTTTGAGTAAATGAGGCAGGACATTTTCATGCTATATTTATTTGAAATCATACGGCTCAATTATTATTACATTACCCAGATCTTCATAGTTATTCGCTGCTTGTTTTAAGGTTTTTTATGCATCATTAAAAAAAAACATCCAACTTAAAAGCCGTATTTAAATATTGTAATTTTGAAAAATACGGTTCTATTTTTTTTTTATAACATTAAAGAAACCATATTTATTATCTGTTTCACTTTGGCGATGTAGAGTCAGGCAATGAGGATTTCCTTATTTTGTTTAAGAGAATTCGTTTATTGTTTTAGTATGTTTTAAAACCATTAAAAACATTTGTTACTTGAAGTCTGAAAGCACGAAATTGAAATGTAAGTAATTTTTTTATGCTAACGAATGAGAGTCAGTGTTATACGATGATTTTGCCATTTTAAATAACATTATAATAACTACCTCATAATTATCCAGTTATTTAATTAACTATATAGATAGTGAATAATATTACATATTTTAAATTAAACGATACGTATAGGTTTTAATATAATTAATATTTTAGTACAAAAAATGTCACCTAAATTATATTTTCGTATAAACAATAATTATGTTTAACACAACAACTTCAACAGCAAGTTTAAGTATAAGTAATAACAGATGTTTATTTAAAAATGTATTAGTTTTTGTTATACAATAAATACTCTGTTAGTAGTGTTATATCAATTATCTAACATGTTATGTTATAAATAAATACATTAAATAAATACTTTTTATAAAGATATCATAAAATAAAATAAAACGGTTTTAATTTGTTATTAGTGAAGAAGAACAAGAAGAAAAAGAAAATCTTAATATGGCTATGCATTTTACACATACAAACCAATTATTTTAGAATTTAAAAAAAACGACAGTATGCAGTGAATGCAATGTTTTTTTTGTTTCATATTCCAAATCAATATGTATATAAAAGTTATGTATATAAAATTCAATTTATTTAAAAGGAACGTGTGTGACTAAAGAAGACTATGTAAGACCCAAAAATATCAAATATCTTTTGTAGCTAATTTCTTTCTAAGTTTATCTTGAATGTTTTTTTTTTTTTTTTTTTTTATACGATCTAGGGCAATGCTTGACTACAATCCACCTGATGGTAAGTGGAATGTAGTCTTAGATGGTAAGGCGCATTGCTCTAGCAACCTATTCACTCTTCTCTTGAAGACACCCACATTATAATTGGCCGGAAATACCGACGCAGGCAAATTGTTCCAGTCCTTCGCTGTAAGCACTAAAAATGAGGAAGCAAAGCGCTTCGTTCGAACAGGTGGAATGTCCACAACAAAAGGATGGATACCTGCCGTGCGTCGGGACGTCCGGTGATGGAAGGGGGACGGGGGAACTAAGTCGTGTAGTTCCTGCGCACACTCACCAAAATATATCCTATAGAATACTGAGAGGCTAGCAATTTTACGCCTGTGTTCAAGGCTTTGGAGGTCGGCTTCAACCATTTCGGGATCGCCGATAAGCCTCTTTGCTCGCCTCTCAATTGAGTCCAGAACCGCAAGATGAGACTTTGCGGCACCAGCAAATATGTGACCACAGTACTCTACACACGACCGGATCTGTGCTTTGTATAGAACAAGAAGCTGTCCCGGTGTAAAGAACTGCCGAACCTTCGCAAGAACGGCAAGCTTTGCTGCTGCTGCTCTTGCTCTGGACTCAATGAACCGACCAAAGTTGAGGTTCGAGGAAATCTCTAAACCTAACAACTGAAGCCGGTCACTGTATTCCAAGGATACATTCTGGAAAGTAGGAGCCAAGGTGAAAGCGCTCTTTTTGGCGGTGAACAGACTCGTCTGCGTTTTGGTGGCGTTGAACTTGACAAGATTGGCATTGCTCCATGCGGAGACTGCCTGAAGTTTGTCATTCAAACGTTGCACCATGGCTTCTCTTTCAGACTGTATTTGATCTCGACTAACCCGAGTACTCGGCAGATATCTTTCTACAACTGTGCTGTCGTCTGCATACCCATAGATACCGGGCTTCAACAGATCATTAATGTGCAGCAAAAAAAGAGTTGCAGAAAGAACGGACCCCTGAGGCACTCCGGCATTTATTTTCAAGGGTTCCGAGGAACACCCGTCAACAACTACTCGGAGAGATCTCTGGCTCAAAAAGTCCGTTACCCAGCCGATCAGACCAGGAGATATACCGTACGCTGAAAGCTTGCTTATAAGGCTCGCATGCCAGACCCTGTCAAATGCCCTCGAGACGTCCAGAGAGACGGCGACCGCTTCTCCGTTCTTCTCGATGGCCTCGCCTAAAATGTGTGTAGCATACACTAGGAGGTCCCCAGTAGACCTATTACGGCGAAACCCGTACTGTCGGTCACTGGGGAGATCGTTACCTTCTAGGTATGCTAGTAGGCGCGAGTTCAATACACGCTCCATAATCTTGCAGAGTATGGAGGTGATTGAAATCGGTCTGTAATTGACAGGGTCGGCACGGCTGCCTTTTTTGGGCACGGGTTACACATTAGCAAGCTTCCAGGATTTCGGCACTATTCCAGTCATGAAAGAGAGACGATACAGACGTGTCAGTACAGGAGACAACTCAGCTGCGCATGTCTTGAGCAGAATGGCTGGTATACCATCAGGACCACTGGCTTTATTCACATCTAAACGACACAATGTTCTCCATACCTCTTTGTTAGTGATGCGGATTTCAGGCATCGAAATACCGCAGTGAGGAAGATGTGCTGGAGAAGCATTGCCAGTGTCTAGATGCGAATTATCAGCAAACAGAGAAGCAAATACATTTGCTTTCTCTGTTGCTGTGTGGGCCAGGGATCCATCCGGCTTCATCAGAGCAGGCAGTGAGGGTTGGCAGAAATTCGACTCGATCGCTTTCGCAAGAGACCAGAAAGCTTTACTGCCAGTTGGTCTGACAGAGAGCTTTTCGCCATTCTTAGCGATTCGATCGAGACGAGCCTTCCGCAATGCCTTTTTGTAGGACTTGGCAGCTTGGTTAAAGGCTTTCTTCTTTGTACTTACATCCGGAGTTTTGCGGCTTCGAGCATCAGCCCAAATGAAGTATGCCGAATGTTTTCGGTCATGTGCAGGACGACATTCGGCATTAAACCATGGGCGAGCTTTGCCACCAATGCCACCACGTCAGCAAAAGGAATAAAATACTCCATTGCCTGATGCACCACATCGGTTATAGCATCCGCGCAACTCGACGGATCCAAAGAAGAGAAGCAGACCTGCCGCCAAGGATAAGACGCAAAAAAGTGCCGCATCTCATCCCAATCTGCTGACTTGTATTTCCATACTCGCCTAACACCATGTGGTTCGAAAGCTGGTGGGGAATATGTAAATACAGATTTCACCAGACAGTGATCGGAGGTTCCCAAGGGGGACGTGACCTCTACATGATACCTGTCCGGATCAGTTGTCAGCAGAAGGTCCAGGCAATTGGCTGTATGGCCTACCACATCTGATACCCTTGTCGCTTGCCTCACCAGCTGAAAGAGGTCCAAGGACAACGCAAAGTTCCGCGCTTCTCTTCCAGCATGGTCGGTCTTCTGCTACGGGAACAGCCAGTCCTGATGACAGGCATTAAAGTCCCCCAGAAAGACGAGCTGCGCCGAAGGGTACTGATACAGAGCCATATCTGCAGCCTCACTGAGATACTCAAATAAACGAGTTGTCTCCTGGTCACCACTGTGCGAACGGTAGACACAGGAATACAGGATTTTTTCGTTTCCTGTGTCCACTAAAACCCATAGGAAAGAAAAAGTGGGGTCTTCAAGGTGACGGAGACGCTGAATACAGAGGTCGTTCCGCGCATACACACTGACTCCGGCCCGTGAGCGAAAGTTGTGCTCTAACGAGTAACCGGGATAATCCAAGTATGCAGCGCTAAAAGTGTGATGTTGTGATTTATAGTTGCTATATAGCTCAAAGTTGTGATTTATAGTGATTTTCTATACTTTTAATTTGTCTTTTTATTTTCCAATAACATTATTTAAAAATAAACTAATTATGTGTACATTGTAACGTTTGATACCTTAATGTCATTACAATATTTCAATAGGGACATTTCTCACTATTTATTTGCCGACAAATTATTTAAAACTAGCTGTGCCTGCGACTTCGTACGCGTAGATTTCGTATTTGATAAAACGTACCCTTTGTGCTTACGAATGTATGTAAAAATTATAAACCTTCAAACTGGTAAGCAGCAATGCTATAACGATAAGAGATTATTAACTTCCTTATTTGTTAACCAAATGTTAAAAAAAAACAAAATGTAAAGTGAATCCCATGACAATATATTCCCGCAAACTGCATCAAAATCAATTAACCCGTTTCTGAAATTATCGTGCACAAGCATAAAGACATACAGACATACAGACAAATAGACAAACTGAAAAACCATTGTTGGTTTTTTTTTTAACTCCATGTACAGGAATGGATCAGTTACAATTTTATTATATGTATAGATATAGATTTGAGAACTAATTAAATTACCACATAAAAGGTTATAGTGATTTAACCTTAAGAGCTAGATATATGGTGTCGTGGATTTCTTGTTAGAACTTTTAAATGGAAACAATTTCATCATACATTATTTTTGCGTAACTTTCACGGTTTACTCAGCGCACGCGAGGAAAGCTCTCAAAACAAAAATCTTTTCCCGTTTTTACAGCATTTTTCATTGCTGCTTGACTTATATTAGTCACAGCTAGATGACATATACCCTATAGCCTTCCTCAATAAACAGACTATTCAACACAAAAAGAATTTTTTAATTCGGGCCAGTAGTTCCAGAGATAAGTGCGTTCAAAAAACCAAATTCTTCAGCTTTATAATGTTAGTATAGAGACAAGACGAAGCTTCTTAGCAATCCATGGATTCACCGTGCGGGTGCCGGGCCCATCGCGTTGCAAGGAGAGGAGTGCAAGTAGTGCCTGGGACTTGCAACTCAGGAGTAGGTTTAAGGGGCCCCTTTATTATGCGCAAAAACGCTCACCTTCACCCTCCACACTCCTCTCCCTACCTAACCAAATTTGGAAAGAACCTACTAATGCCGCCTTTGAAGTACGTTCTAGAAATGAACCGATGCTTGTTCTAGGAAGGCCAAGATCTTTAAGTAGGCTATAGAGAGATTTTGCTGTTATACCTCTCGCTCCCACTTCTACCGCGTACAAACTAACTATAAATTTATTCCTGATCAGTTCGTTGGTTAGTTCGTAATATTTATTGAGCTTGAATGTGTGATCCCTTGGGATGTTTGTTTCCCAAGGAACAGTAAGCTCCACAAGTATCACGCGCCTCAGATGTTTCGAATACAGGAATAAGTCCGGTCTGGATGACGAAACACCAACATCCCCAGGGATTTTGTAATGCTTTTCATACGTGTCCATCATGAGAATCCAATCAGGAGCCGCGCCTAATATTGAATAAGGCTTCGCTTTTGATTTTTTGGAGGAGCCTTCTTTTACGAATTCTATAGATCGTTCGGTGGTTGTTATACCCTTCCGCGCTCTTGCTACTGAAAGACTAACCGCTTCCCGTATAATTTCTAATACCTTGTCGTGGCGACGCGAGTATTGACCTTTATCTAGAAGTACCCTACACCCTACTAATAGGTGTTTCGCGGTTCCTATTGCCTCCCCACAGATGTTGCAAGACTTTTCGGTGGCTTTGCCCCATCTTACTAAATTACTTTGATCTGGGAGAGTCATTTGGAATGCATTAAGATAGAATTTTAATAATGCTGGGGACCAATCATAAATTAAGGTGCGCCACTTCAAAGCTAGTGGAATACAAAAATCTCCTATGGTCACCCATTCGTTTTGAATTTCTAGGCTCATCGCGTGGAGTCGGTAATTATCGTTTTCGTCTTGTCGAATAAAAGATTTTGTTATGTCTATGTCTTGAACTTTCCTACTTGATCCTAGCCCTACTTTATTTGTTTGAGCACCTATCATAAACTTTTTATGGAATTGAAGTCGTGACTCGAGCTCTGAGGCAACTTTGTCTTTTGGGAGAGAAGTTACAGTATCATCTTTAGATTTTCCGATGATATGTCTTTTGGTAACTCTTAGATGTTTGTAGAGCTCCGATGGTTTCTTTAATTTTAATCCAAAGTTGTTACGGTCTCTAAATAAGGTTGAAGAGTCCGCTGAGTGCGCTAACCCGAGCCATAACTTCAATGTCTTTATGACGCTTGCATCTAACTTTGACAAAAGGGTTTTATTTATATCATACACGAGGAAAGGCCAATTTAGACGTGATGTTAAATAATTATCGTAAATCCAAGCTTTTTTGACGTTACTTATTGGTTGGTTGTCTACCTTTTTGAGATCGTTTAAAAAGCTATCGACTATTACATCCAACGATGGAGTACGGCCTTGGTAATCGATTTTTTTACCTAAAAATTTAAACGGAGCTGCTTCCGTAACCGTACTAACGCACTGACCGCCTATTATAAGACCCGGATCATAAGAGGTATATTTGGTATTCCGTCTACCCAGACACAGACTAAAACATTTACTTGGTTTTGTCCTCAATCCGCCCGTCCACGTACAGAAATCCTCAACTACATTTAAAAGTACCTGACATTGTTTCGGATTACGTGTCAGTATCGCGAGATCATCTGCAAAAGCTAGTATGGATTCTGTGTATTTGTTGTTGAACTTAAACCGATAGCCCCACTTTTTTCCATTTCTAATTAATTTGTCTATTAAAATATTAATAACTATATTAAATATAATAGGAGAAATACAACAGCCCTGAAATAAACCAACGTTATAATTAAGTGGTTTTGAATGGTTTTCATTAAAAATTATTGAGAATTTTAATTTTGAATAATATGATGCAATAATGTCGCGAACTACCATAGGAAAGTTATACCATTTAAGCGCGAACATCATTAGTTCATGTCGTACCGACCCAAAGGCGTTTTCTAAGTCTATCCAACAAACCGTAATTTGTCTCTCGCTAGTTCTAGCATCTTTAAGGCTTTCCGATATTAACGTATTATGTTCCAGGCATCCAGAAATTCCGGGCAAAAACCCTTTCTGGTGATTAGGCCTGAAATATAATAAATGAAATAATAAAAATAAATATATAGAGTTCGCGAATCGAATAGTAACCTCACCACGCATACATTTACATTTTTAATTTTCTAGAAAGCCGGTATGTATAGACCTGAAATACCCTATAATCTGATTACCATTATATGTGTGTGTGTGCGCGTTAATTGAATGCGTTGAATTCAAATCATTTATGTATTCAAGTAGGGTATAGCATCTCAACACCTCACATATTTTTTCCCGTGTCTCAAAAGAATATTTCTATCGATAGTTAAATCAATACTTAAAAGTTACATTTACGCAAGAGAAAATCTTTTAAACCAGCAAAAAGCAACAGACATAGTTTATATTTTAATAATATGTCCTCTTATGTGTTAAACTTTTCTGTACGCACATTATACGGAAACCAACGTATCGATTGGAATGACTTTCTTTTTTTATAAAAACTAGGTTAATTTCTTGGCTTGACAATATTTCACCGATGAAAAGTGGAAATGTAGTTATTAACCTACCAAAATACTCATTCACACATTAATTCACTCTTCTCTTGAAGACACTACATTATATTCGACCGGAAATATGAATACACAGTTTAAGGATTTTTTGGCCCATATATAATGTTATCTGTCTTTGTGCTAATTACTATCTTTAGATTCAAAAAACGCTCCGTAATTTATAGTATTTTTTCAAATTATGAAAGAAAATTGGAAGGCAAATCTCGCAGAGATCTATATTGAATACATATTTAGTAAGAACGATACAACGTAGGCTTTACAACTATATAATATTTATTTTTATTTATTTATTTTCAAAAATAGGTTAACAGTAATTTTTCTATCTTATGCAAATGCAGTTATGTTAGTATTAATAATTCTTTTTAACAAAGATAGAGTAAACGACGATGTCTGTGCTAGTGTAAACTTCCTCCTTCCTTCCTTCCTCACACTACTTAAAATTACAGTTATAGAACAGCTAGATGCTATCCATGTTACAAATTTATTTGCACGTTTAGGTGCATAGTTTATAAAGATAAAAAAAAAACAATAAAACAAACTAGAACAAAATGAGAACTTAGGGTTAGACATGCAATATGAAGTTAGGTATTTATGTGTAGTGTTCGTGAGTTTGTGTGTGTGTGTGTATGTGTATGTTTGTTTGTTGGTCTGGAGGTGTGTGTGTGTGTGTATTGTATTTTTGTTTAGACAAATAATTAAGATAATTTCATGAACAGGTTTTCTGTCTCGGTGTACGACAGATTACGTAAGTATTTGGTTACTGCAAGCTTACATCCTATTTTAGTTAGGAGATACACGTTGCAAAGCCTATTTATTTTATTATATAGAGAACAATTAAGAGTGTAGTATTGTCGGCTGGCTAACGCTGTCTTGTGCTGCACAATTGGATATATGGAGTCTTTACGCCGTTTGTTTAACAGAGCTCCAGGGTCGTATGTTCTAAAAGTTCAAACAACAAAGAAGTTAGTAATGGTTGGAATATTACATGCACTACCGTCATACAATAAATCGGGCGATAAGTTATTATATCCGGAGTTATTATTGAAAATTTTACATTTGGTATTCACATTGATATTTATAGAGAATGAATAACAATGGTCTTGAATAGTGTAGCGCATCAAATAATTTCAGTATAAATATAGGTGATACTTAGAATGACGTTATTTTGATGTTTCGATTTGTATCGAAAAAACTTTTGTTTAAATCAACAAATGTGACCTTTACAAAACAAACATCTGAAGAGCTCATTAGAAACTCGTTTATACTTTAGTAGATTTTCTTTCAGAAAAGTTCAGAAGGGTTATAATTAACTAAGTTACATATAAATTAACACCCAGAAGGGTTCTTGAAGACAAGGAAGGTTTTATTATGTAAAAAGTCATATTGGTTAAACTCTTTATTGTGTAATTCAAACAACATTTAGAGCAGTTCAAGTTGTAACAGTACCTTTATACAGAGTAAAATATAAGTAATATACAGAGTAATATGTATAAGTATGCCTATCAAAAAAAGTTGGTAAATTTCTATAGTGGTAGATTGTGAGAGTTAGTTGCCACAATTGACTGAAGCTCGTATGGTTGGTATTATACCTCTTTCAAAAGAATTACACTCGTTACAATTACACACAGGAAAGAGATAACCATATATCGTCGTCCCAGCTATATTTCCTACTTCTAGTCATCCCTCCATTTCCCTACGGGGGTGACCGAGACCAAGTTGTACCATCAAATAGATCATCGTTTGTATTAAATATAAACTAAATAATTTAAAAGTTTAACATTCAAAAACAATCTTAAATATATTTGAAAATGAACAAACATCAAAAATTATAATTATTTTCTTTGTATTTTATAAAAAATATTATTTTAAACATAAGTACTTAAGACGTACTTAGGTACTCACCACTTATACTTAAAAACTTCAGCGACTTCTATTTGAATCTTTTATTTCAAACATCAATAACTGACGAAAAATAGTATGTAAAAGATAACTTTTTTTATTATTTTGTTAGTTAACTGAAATTATTAAAATGAAATGTAATAGTTTTATTTTTATATGTCCTTCTTATGTCTAACATACATTTTAGAATTAAAAGAGGGAATTATTATAAAAATATATATTAAGTTGTTTATATTTTGTTTACAACATACATTTTTTTGATTCATCTACATATTATTTTGAAACGAGAGTTCAAGAATAATATGAAAAAGGGTAAAAAGAAAGCTAAAAAATTCTTGACATCTGCGGTTGCCAAATGCCTTTACTTTTTAAGTTTCAAAAAAAGTTATGCTACAAGAAGCAAAAACATTATATTTAGTTCTAGTTTTTCTTTTAGTTATATGTTCTGTGACTGTTTTTGCTTTATGTACTTAGTTATTTAGTACACTTTGATTTTTAAAACAGTTCTAATATTGTTTGAAAATATCTATAAACATGTATAGCCATGTTAAGCTTATTTAAATTTATATAAATATAGAATGAAAAATAGCGATAGCGATACGGTACGGTGTACGGATTTAGACAACAAATAAGTTCCTTTCCTAAATATTAATGTGAATATAGGAGGAAACGTATTAATATATAAGAAAAATATATAAATAGTGATAAATATGTACATATGCGACCTAGTGTGCTGATCGCATTATTTTCTTATATAAATACCGATATCGAATTATCTTGCAAATAACAAAAGAGAATGTCTTTGTTATTATATTATATTCTGTTATAATATTATAAAAAATATTATATTTGTGTAATACAAAATTCAAAAATAATTTGTGTGGTATTTAGACATCTCTTTAAAATGCAGCAAATATAATTCGATGTTGCAGCTAAGTATTCTTATTGGTTAATATTTACTTTCACTTTAACTAAATACCTTAATCAATGTAATTAAAAATAATGTGTAAAAAGACAAATAATTCTTTCTACGAAATAAATTTTGTTTTGAAGTTGAATGAAATAAGCCAACATTTACTTTTTCAATTTCTTGTAATATAAAGACCTTAGAACCACCTTATGAGATTTGGGTACAATTTGCAAAGGTTAGGTGAAGGTAAAAATTAAATAACTTTCATAAAATTTTGTACACGTTACGAAGATTGAATAAATAATAAGGCAAGGAAGCCTTTTCGCACGTTGCTTAAGTCATATCTTTAATTTTAATCAAAGTTGTTATGTAAATCGCGAATTTAATATGAAATATGTGATTGTTTTTATTTTTATGGAACAGAACATGGGTTTTTTAAAAAGTGCGGAATTAAATTTTTGTTAAAAATATGGATATAGCAAAAAAAAAGACTTTGTTTAATAGTTATAATAATGGCCAAATTCAGTGCATATCTGAGATTTTTTAAGGGTTTTCATAACAAAAATATGACATAGTTACGTTTCACTGAATACTGATTTCACCAAATTGATCATACGTATTTCATGTAATATAGATTTAATATTGCCGTAATTAATGTTCAACAAAGCCTTGCTATTTGCAAGTAATAAAGTGAATTTATATTGAAAATGCCTATACAAAAACTGCACCGACTATCATATTTGATAATTCTTTAATTGATATATAGCGTACCTATATTTTTGTAATTACTAATGAAATAAAGTAACTATAAAACATAAAATTTCTCAAGTTATTTAAACAATCAATGTAAGTTATGTAATTATTGTCTCCTAAGCATCTTATCTATGATATTGCAAATCTGGCAAGATGATATCTCTCAATCAATAGCTCCATCTACTGGGATTCCAAGGAGCATGTTTGATGTCAAATAAAACCCCTAGTTAGAAATAAACATTAAATATTACTATTACCAATAACCTCGTTTTGTAATATAATATATACAAATGACCCGTATGCTATAATTTTTTAGAGGCTTGGTTTAATTTATAACTTAAAGGACAAGAAAAGATATTGAGAAGTACTTAAATTCCTAAATATATCAAACGCTTTTCTTACTACTAGAGAGTTCCAATAGCCATCCTTTATCAGTCCATTTGTAAATAATTAGTAATACGCAAGAATATCTCTAATATTCAATAGTCTGAATGTTGGTTCCCTGCAAAGTCAAACTTCCGTACGAGAAACTAACGCTTTGAAATTCTATCATACGTTTAAGTATTTGAATTTATAGCAACTACTCCATAACAGAAACTGGCCCCAATAATTTGTCAAAGCATTCCGTGTAATTATGTACAATCTCTTCCATTTGATATATGATGTTATTTATTTTAAAAATGTTTGAAAATTTTATATAATTATATTAATATTAATCTATTATTTAAACATTAATACATTATTAGAGCTAAAGACGTCTGTCGAGTATTTTTTAAATGAAAAGATTAATGTAATATAGAACGAAGTAGGTAATGTATTTGAATGTTATTTAATTTTTTTTTTATTAGTTCTTAAATTGGAACTATTTTCTTTACTACGTTTTTTGATCATGGACCTGAATTGTTCTGAACATGATAAATTTTTATTATATACATTTTAAGAAAATTCATAAAAATAATGACTAGAGTTATCAATTTAATAGTAATGATAATATATATTCTCAGTATTTCTATGTATTTGTATCGTTGTCTAACAGCCTTAACACAAGCAAATAATTTGCTTACTTAGGGGTTAGATCAATGTGTGTAACTTGTCTTATATTATTATTATTATACTATTTAGAACTAAATGTGTCCTTCATATTTTTATTTGGTGGCTAGTTTTGGTTTCCGTCTATACATATATCTATACATATGTCTATACATATATAGCAAATATTGTTACGAACCAAAATATATATATCAATCTATTTTTATTTAGAAAATGAAACCCGACTAATAATTTTATAAAATAAATCAAAATTGCTAAAACTTTAAACAAGAAATGAATTATAGAAATTATATTAAAGATATCATGCGATATCTGAATAAAATTTAAATTTTTGAGATATTATTCTTAATTACGGTTTTACGATTATCACAATAATATGTATATTATAAAGTCATTACATTTTATGACGCTAAATGAATTAACGTTTAATTCGTGGCATTGTTAATAGAAATGTGAATTTAATTACCGTGAAATTGAATGTTGCCGAGATCATTACAATGTTATGTAGAATAAATGCCAATTTAGGATAAGAGACAAATGTTAACTGATGAGAGAGTTAATAAAAAGAAACTTTTGCAGCTAATAAAAAGAAATAAAAAAAAATTAAAAATTAAAAAAACCCCCGATACAAAAAGACCTCTAAAAAGAGTAAAAATAATAATCTTATGTACTTATTGAACTCGTTGCGTCGGGAGACCGTTGTACGTACGTTGATAGTGTATTATATATTACGAAGCTAATCATTGAGGACTTAGACCATACGATTCGATATTGTAATTTCGTTATTTGCCTTGTTAACTTACTTGCATTTTAATTTCTTCCTTTATTAAACGGTCCCCCGACGCAACGAGTTCAATAAGTACATAAAAATATTATTTTTGCTCTTTTTAGAGGTCTTTTTTTATCGGGAGTTTTTTAAATTTTTAATTTAATTTTTTTTTTCTGCTTTTTAAACTTATGTTACTAATTTCGGAATTGTACTAAATGAACCTAAAAAAAAAATTCAATTGTTTAAGTAGGAAAGATTTGTTTGTTTCTTTGAATTGAATAGGCTCCGAAAGTACGGGACCGATTTTTAAAAAAATCTTTTAGCATTAGAATCCTATATTATGATGTAGGTACATAGGCTATATTTATTAAGAGAAATATATATTATATTTAATATAATAAAATAAGGATCCAAGTTTCGACAATGTAATAAATTATAAATGTATTAAGTAACATGATTCAAGACTTTTTCATATGGGTAGGTAGGTAGGTTTCATATATACGAATATTAATAAATATAAACATTTAGAATTACAATGATCTACAATCACTAATACCACTATGATGAAGGGATTTTTATTATCACTAGCTGTTGCCCGTGATTCTTTATGACTACGATCATAAGCCATATAAATATATTTTTACAGTCTCCGTGGACGCAGTCACGGGCAACAGCTATCCCTAATAAAGTACTTTACCTTAGTACGTAAGTGTAAAAACCTTTTGGCCTTTATCCTTTTGGCGACACCGCTAGGAACAGCTAATTATTGCATAAGAACCTCTTCCCCGCACGAATAAAACGTCAATATCTTGAAGACAACTATTTTTATTTCAATCAAACATGGATAAGAACCATCTCGACGACCATAGCTTTTGATTAAACAAAACCGCATTCAAATCCGTCCACGCGTTTGGCCGCAAACAGCTAATTATTGCATAAGAACCTCTCCCCCGCACGAATAAAACGTCAATATCTTGAAGACGACTATTTCTATTTCAATAAAACATGGATAGGAAACATCTCAATGAGCATAGCTTTCGATTTAATAAAACCGCATTCAAATCCGTCCACGCATTTGGCCGGAAATTTGCCATAGACAGATACATAGATACACAGATACACAGATCGACAGGTCAAACTTATAACACCCCTCTTTTTAGTCGGGGGTTAAAAATAAGCCTTTATTGCTGTTTTACAATTTTCTTTAATTATTATTAAGATTTTTACTAGCGATTTTGTGTCGCTCAATTTAATATATGTGTATATCCATACACATACATACGCATATATATACATACATATTGTATACTATTAACAAGAAAATCGAAATCAATCAACAGCTTGTCCTTCGACAAAGGCCTCCTCTAAAGTCTTCCATTCCTTTTCGTTTCTCGCTATCCGCTTTCAAAATATAACTTCCGTTATCACTAATCCCTTCTCCATATTTTCTTTTCTAACTGATTCCTATTATATCCCATTTTAAGACAACTTTTCTCAATGGTTCGAAGAGATCTAGCATTAATGTAGCTGTATATAGGTCCTTTTTATCCTTGTTCCTTTAGAGGGTCTTAGTCTTTTTCCCCCCCGAGGACCAATCGGTTTGGGGGAGAGGGTTTTGTTACTTTGTTCTTTTGTTTTTTGGTTGACTTTTGCAGCTACGTGGGTATAAATAATTTATAATATTCTTCCAATAGATTTAGCCGTGTTATAACTTGTATTTTATTATTATACATGGATAATTTTTATTCATTAATGAGGTATGTACACTTTTATGTATAATTATAATATGATTACTAAACCATTATAAGTCAATAACAATCAAGTGTTAAAAATTTGTTTATGAAATAATATATATAAAGATAGAAATAGAAGTCATAATGTCTTGGTACTTTACATATAAATACTTGTTGAGTAGTGTAGTAATGGACTGTATAAATGATTACGCAGATTGGTTGAGATACAAGTTTTAATGTGACTGTACAGTAGTATTAATGCAGGAAGAATGGACGAGCCTCAGAGGGCAAAGTCTCGAAGCCCGCACGGCCGCCCCTCGCCCGCTGCCCGCAATCCGGTTTTGACGAAGACCGAACATGCTGCCCGGGAACGTTGGAAATGTCCATTTTCAATGTTATGAAGTCGGAAGAGGACAGATGTTATTAAAGGCCCTCTTGATGATTCCTTTTCGGGTTTTAATATCTGCAACACGGTTGATGCCATCCTGGCCCTGATACAGTTTAATAACTCTGCCAAGCTGCCATAAGAGCGGAGGTACATTTTTTTCTCGCACGAGGACCATGGACCCAGGCTGCAAACTTGAAGATGATGAGTGCCACTTCATCCGCTGCTGGAGCAGAGAAACATAATCGTTTGAAAAGCGTGTCCAAAAATGTTGTTTAAGCTTCTCAATCCTCTCATATCGTTGTAAACGATTTATGTTTTTATCGCTTACAGAAACATGAGGAACTGACAATAGTGGACGTCCAATAAGGAAGTGAGAAGGTGTGAGACAGGTGAGGTCAGAAGGATCGGAAGAGAGGGGTGTCAATGGTCGGGAATTTAATATTGCCTCAACTTGGACAAGGCACGTTGACATCTCCTCATACGTAAGATGAGTCAAATTTAAAATTCGTCGAAGATGGTGTTTAACAGACTTAACCGCAGCTTCCCACAGACCACCAAAATGAGGCGTGTAAGGAGGAATGGTTTTAAATTGTATACCTCTGTTTTGAATATCAGACTGAATGTCGTCTATATGGTTATGAAAGAATGTAGCAATGTCATTGCTTGCACCAAGGAATGTGGTGACGTTATCTGATGTCACCGAAGCCGGCCTTCCCCGTCGCGAAATAAATCTTAGAAACGCTGAAAGAAACGCTTCCTTTGTTAAATCCGTGACGAGCTCCAGGTGCAATGCTTTAACTGCAAAACAAACAAAAACACAGATATAAGACTTTGTCAGTTTTGCACCTCTTCCTTTACGATCAGCTATGAATACTGGCCCGGCATAATCTACACCACTGTGTAAAAAGGGAAACTCAAGATGTACTCTATCACATGGTAAATCACCCATTATGGGTTGTATTGGCTTGGATTTGAATCTATAACAGCGAACGCAACTATGCACGATACGTCTAGCTAGGTTCCTCCCCCCAAGTGGCCAATATTTTTGTCGTATGGAAGACAAAAGAAGTTGAGGTCCGGCATGCATTAATTTTATGTGTTCTGTAGTGCTTCAGTTAAAAATAGCTTCAGTTAAGAAATGTTTACCACATAACAGAATAGGATGTTTGATATCGAAACTATAATATGAGTTTTTGAGACGACCACCAACCCTAATAAGATGATTTGAGTCCATAAATGGTGATAATGAAATTAATTTATTAGTTTTAGGAAGAGATTGGTTTGATTTTAGAAACCTATATTCTTCAGGAAACATTTCTTTTTGTACAATTTGTAAAATATTTTCTTCTGAATTATTTAATTCTTGTGTAGATAATGATTTTATAAGCTTGGTTTTAGGATTTTTACAATTGTATATAAATCTTTTTATGTATGCAAATGATCTTATTAAATGTGTATATTTAGATATTTTCTTTATAAAATTATATATGATGTTTTGTTGTATATCTTTGTTATTGAGTTGTGTGGAAGTAGTGTGTAAGACGATTTCTGAACGTGAATCTGAATATGTGTTCGTTATGTTAGGAAAATGTATTGTTTTCGTTTTTAAAAAATCTGGACCTGACCACCATAGTTTAGCCGAGCTAATATTGTCCGCTATAACACCCCGAGAAACTAAATCGGCAGGGTTCTCTTTTGAAGGAACGTAGCTCCATCTGTGACCAGCGGTACTGTCTTGGATTTCACCCACTCGAGTCCGCACAAACAATTTTAATTGATTCGATTGAGTCTTAAGCCACGCTAATACGATAGTAGAATCAGTCCAAAAATATGAATTATTTATTCTAACTGATAGTGATGAAATCACTTTAGTATGAAGTCTGGCAGCCAGAAGAGAACCACAAAGTTCTAATCTCGGTATTGTAGTTGGTTTTAAAGGTGCAACTTTATTTCTGGAAGCTAGAAGACGAACCTGTACATTACCATTTGCCATAACTGCTCTTACGTAAATACACGCACCGTAAATTCGTTCAAAAGCGTCTGAAAATGTATGTAACTCTAATAATATTGCCTTTTCAGTACAAACCCACCGTGGAATACGGAGTGAATTTAGAGAAATTAGAGAAGCGGTAAAGTTTGTAAAAGTTTTCTGGATTTCTTTTGAAACTTCCTCATCCCAACTGTATTTATTAACCCATAATTTTTGCATTAGAATTTTTGCTTGAACAGTACAAGGTCCTAAAAGGCCCAGAGGATCAAATATCTGACTAATTAGAGATAAGATTTTACGTTTTGTTATCTTTTTAATTGTTGTGTTTAAATTTATTTTAAATAAAAATGTATCTTCATGGCAATCCCAGTGAAGACCGAGTGTTTTGCTAGGTAAAGTTTCATCTAAGTTTAAAGTTTTATCTGTATGTGAGGTTTTTAGTAAGCATTTATTAGGTAGCGATTTTAAAACTTCGGGATTATTAGACTGCCATTTACGTAGGTTAAATTGGGCTGATTTTAAAGTGTTACTGACATTTTTACAAAGTTTTATGACTGATTGTAAGGAATCTCCGCCGCTTAAAAAATCGTCAACGTAAAAATCTCTACTGATGGCGATTTTGGCTTCTGGATCCGTGCACTGGTCTGCAAGTGAAACCAAGCATTTAGTGGCTAAATATGGTGCAGACGATGTACCGTAAGTAACCGTATTAAGGGTATATGTTTTTATTTCTTCACTACGATCAAATCTAAATAAGATTTTCTGTAGTGAGCGTTGTGAAGGGTCTATGAGAATAGCCCTATACATTTTTTCAATATCGCCGGAGACGACGTACTTATGTTGTCGAAAACGCAATAAAATAGAAATTAAATCATCTTGGACAACGGGTCCAACGAGTTGAAGGTCATTAAATGATTTTTTACTTGTCGTCGGGCTTGATCCGTTAAATACAACACGTAATTTCGTGGTAGTAGACGACTCACGAATAACCCCGTGATGAGGTAAATAATACGACCGTTTCTGAGAGTCACTACTTTCAAAAGACGTTGATATGTTGCTCATATGACCTAACTTTATATATTCAGCCATAAACTCTAAATATCTATTTCGTAGGATAGGATCGCGATCAAATTTTCTCTCAAGAGCTAGGAAACGATTTTTAGCTGTTTGATAAGAATCGCCGAGAACATCTGGTGACTCTTTTAAAGGCAGAGTTACAATAAATCGACCTTCAACATCACGCTTTGTGTTCTCTAAAAAACTTCTTTCACAGGCTTGTTCATCTAGCGATAATTTATATTTAGGAAGTATTGAATCAAATTCCCAAAAACGTGTCAGCAAATAATCGTCATTCTGAGTAAGGAAACATGTAGAACTTGTGTTTAAATTATTATTACATATTTTTTTGTATTTATTGATAGTGCCCGAAACCAGCCAACCAAGTTTGGTTTGTTGCAATTTAGGACGTTGTTTACCTAAATCGACAGAATTGGAACATATGACGTCCCAGAATACATCTGCTCCCATTAAAATGTCTATGGGAGACGAGATGTTAAATGTAGGATCAGCTAGCTTGATATGAAGAGGCAAGTCTAATGATTGTATGTCTACGTTACAAGAAGGAACTGAATTTGTAATTTGTGGTAGTACGTAGCAGTCTACATTAATCTTATAATCTCCTAACGATGACTCGATGGACAAACTACAAGACTCCGCACTGTACGAAATTTGATTATTGATACCTGTCACAGTGGAGCTTACGTTACGACGCGCCAAACCCAGCTTCTCACAGAAGTGCCGGGTGACATAATGCGCAGTGGCACCATTGTCAAGAAGAGCACGGGCAGGATGTAGGGTCCCGTCCGCACCAACCACATTCACCAATGCTGTGGAAAGTAATATGTTTGGCTGCATTATATGTGTATTGTTTGACGACAAAACTGTGTTATATGCTTGTATGTTGTTGTCTGTATGTTTGTGTAGAAGGCTACTGTGTTTGTGAATACAATACTTGCAATGTGTTAATCTGCAAAATTTTTCTTGATGTCCAGGACGAAGACAATTTTTGCATACATTAAAACCCTGTATTTTATGAATACGCGAATCTATATCCAGGCTCCTGAACTCTGGACAGCTAAATAAATAATGATTTTGCATACACATAGGGCATGTAATAGGTTTATTTTCTGTATTTTTTGTTTTACTTAAATGTGATTTCGTTGTTTTTATTTCTGTATTTTGTGTATTAAATGAATGTTGTGAAATTTTATTGTTTTGTGTTATAGTTTGACGTAATTTTTCATCTTGTTGTAAAGTATCCAATAAATCTGCTCTGTTTGTTAAAAAATCAATAAACTCTTTTAGTTTAGGTGTTGATGTAATCGTATTGCGTTGCTCTTCCCATTTTCTAAATGTGGTGGCATCTAACTTTTTCATCATTAAATGAATAACTAGAGTATCCCAATACTCAGTCGGCTGACCTAGGTTTTTTAAAGCACATAAATTACGATTAATGGAATCAATCAATTGTCTTAAATATTCACATGATTCCCTTTGTATTGGGGTAAAATTTAATAAGGAATTAACATGGTTAGTAATTAAAAGGCGCTCGTTGTTATATCTATCTGATAATAATTGCCACGCAATTTGATAGTTGTTGCTCGTAAATTCAAGATTTTGAATAATAATTAAAGCGGTGCCTCTTAAAGCAGCTTTTAAATAATGGAATTTACTGATATTACCTATATTATTATTTGTATGAATGAGGGAAATATACGTATCTCGGAAGTCGAGCCAGTGTTCAAAGTTGCCGGCGAAGCTTGGTAAATTAATCTTCGGCAGTCTGACAAAGTCGTGTGGCTCCCGATCCCTTTGATTGCTCCCGTCGCTCGACTCGGACATAGAAAAAGCACGTTGCATCTGCCGCCGAAACTTGTTTAAAAGCGTACGCGCCGACGCCACAAGAGAATAATATTTTGAGTCGAACTCTTCGCGTTCAACCAAGAGCTGGCTAGGATCGTCAGATAACAACTCCAACTCCGTCTGAAATTTATCGAAATCCGTCTGAAGAAGTTCCATTTTATTAAGCCGACATTCAAGTTCGTTAAAGTGGGTTTCACTTATATGGTCATATTCACCTACTGTGTTTAAAAAATTTTGAAATATAGTAAGCTTGCCTTTAATACTACCACGTAGTTTTATAAGCTCTTTACTCTTTGCATCACTCATATTAAACAATAGATTTATATTCAAAAAAATATGAAGGAAAGCAAAAGAAAGAAAAAAAAAATATATAGTATATATATTTAAATTAAAAGAAAGATTAAAGTGAAACTTTAATCTATAAAGCAATATTATAGGTGTGCTACAATACTCTTTAGAAATAGATGGTCAAGGACAAAGCAAGCGATAAGCAAGCGACACTAACCGGCCGAGCTAAGCACGAAACCGGTTTACACAAGAGGTTACAATGCGTATGCAGTAATTAGCAATAGTAACTACAATATTTAAAGCAATAATTTAGCAATTAATATTTTAACACTAAATAAAATAGATTTTTCTTTAATTTGCACGACTTTTAGAAAATATATAAAAATATACTCAATAATTGTAATTAATATAAAACTTTAAGAAAAATGTATTATTATTTAACATTAAGTACAGTTATTAGAGCGAAAAGCTATGAGGAGATCTCAATGTCAGATCCAAGTTGAGCAAAAAAGATGGAAGAAAATTCTAGAAAGGAACATGGAACGGACTCACTAAAGATTGCAGTTATCCTCAGTTCTCTTATATTCCGCAATGCTGGTTTCTTTTCACTGGTTACTAATCGAAGGACCAAAATGTTGAGTAGTGTAGTAATGGACTGTATAAATGATTACGCAGATTGGTTGAGATACAAGTTTTAATGTGACTGTACAGTAGTATTAATGCAGGAAGAATGGACGAGCCTCAGAGGGCAAAGTCTCGAAGCCCGCACGGCCGCCCCTCGCCCGCTGCCCGCAATCCGGTTTTGACGAAGACCGAACAATACTTTATCAAATTTAATTTAGTAATTTAATATATAATGTACAATTGTGGAAAATTTAACAATAATCTGCTTTCACTAATGTTTTTAATTTGTTCAAATAATAAAAAAACATATAAGCAAATTAAAATTACTAATGATTTCTAAAGTGAAGAAGTATTTTCTTGAGAATTTCGAGCACTGAGCTACAGTAATTATTATTATATAACTTATTTTATTGTTGAAATCGTCCACTCGTGATATATATCAGATGATGATGGCGATCAAAGAAGATGACAGGTCAAAGTGGTCCCTAGATGGGTATCAAACTCACAGGGTTGTCAACGTCATTATCAGAAAATCATAATTAAAATAGCTCTTCTCTGTGGCGTCTATTGCCGAATAAAAATATTATTATCTTGCTTTAATATTTTTTTATTTTAATAGCATTTTAATGATATTTCAGTTGACTAAACAATTATAGGACCATTCTTTTTTTCTTGTTTTCAAAATAATTAAACTAGTCATTCAATAATTCATAATAATATATATGCATTTTTTTAAATGTAAAAAAAATAAAAAAAAAATGTTTTGCCTCTAAAATATTGCCTCTAAAACATTTCAAATCTAATTATTTAACGACAAAAGAGATAATATATTTAAAAAATACTTTATGAACTTCTTATTCTGTTTTATATTTTCATATAGGAAAATAATATTTGAAATGTTTAATGCAACAAATTAGGCAATTACATAAATTTTACTGAAAAACGCATTCACATATTAAATGTGTAAACAACAAACATTCAGTCAGTAATATTGTATTTACCATATGTTGTAAATTCTCAGTTCAGAATAAGAAATGAAATGAGTCTCTCAGGACAATGTATAAATAAAGAATCGCGTTTAGATCTTACCTACAGATATTATTCCATCTTATTTGTAGAGGTCTTGTTCAGTATATTTTGGGTTTTAAAAATGCATTGCGTCTGGTACAATAATAGGTCTATAAAGAGAACACCTTTATAACAAAACACTTTTAGAGCAATGACATTATATTAGATCAGTTTGTATAAAATATTAAGGAGATATTTTGCTATTTCCTTAACAATACTAATCACCCAGTATAATATAAATTACTCTACAATTAAGTTTCTATGTGATTATACATTTACGTGCGCAAAGCCAGGGTTGGTTGCTAGTATGTAACATAATTTAGAACCCTTATTCCGCTTTGATAACGAAGTGCAAAATGAGACTTACATATGTTTCCTTTTGCTGAATAAGCATTTCATTCTCCATGTTTCGCTAAATCATACCTCGTGACTCGGAAAGAAATGCTTGGTTTCACTTATTAGCATTTTTAGCTTTTAGTGTTATTGAATACCAAGGTAGTTTAAAAAATATATATAAAAGCTATAGTAAAACTGTGTACACACATGTATAGACACATTATTATAATAAGATGAAAATATGTTATTTCTCTTCGCTATTAATAAATATCAATGTAGTTGGTAACAGACATATTGTAACCTTTAAAAAGTATTATTTTACAGATATGTATCAAGAGAAATACACATTATAATAAAAAATTGCAAAGTTTACGACGCTAGAACATAAATAACATTGCGAATTAATGTAGTGAAACTTATGGTCTTTGAATTCTTGTTATTGAAGGGATCAAATCATTTGTACTACTCATACTTTTCTGTCGTGATCTCAAATATACATTAGATACAAACAAAACACTTACATTTTTTATTGTAAACATCAAGTAGATACATAACAAAGATGAAAACGGATTATTTTATAGATAAATTCAGAAGAATTCAGCCATGATGAGCAAGAAGTTTTTTGTACTTAGTCGGATTAAATTGTTCTAATCATCAAAATTTAAGTGACTTGCAGAGAATCAATGAAATATATAGCGGAAATTTTTAGTACTACTATGTCTTTTCAGTGCTTCTAATTTTTACGTTATTGCTTTCATTTTGACAATGCTTCAACACTTTAAGAGCGGAAACAAAAAGGCAATCTGGTTCTAATTAGACCTATTTTGACGAGTTTGTCTCTAACTGTTGGAATACTTATACTCACAATGAGTATCGTTATATTAACGAAAAGTTTCCTAATTCCAAAATAAACCGGGCAAATGTGGCTTAAAATGTTTTGGTTGATCCAAAAAACTTTTATACCGTAAACCTTATCCCGATAAACGCTTAATGGGGCTATTTTGTAAGACATTCATGCTTTTGATGTGGTAGAAAGATTAGTTCAGCTTATTTCCATGTGATAGAAACAACATCCGACAACTGGTTAACGAGAGTGCCACAATGATAATAATAAAATATTTGTCAAAAAAACAGTGATTGACAACTACATAATGTTAATAAAACATTTTTATAACCAAGCGATAAAAAGGAGTATACAGCAATCAGTATGTATTTGAAAAAGATATGAAACTTATTTCTCACATACTTAAATGATCTAAGGCAGTGCTGGTACTGTCTACCCTTCACGGTGACAAAAAGATCGATCCAGGTAGTGGTGATAAACGGAAATCAGGGATAATTTCTTTCTACAATTTTACGAATGCAGGAATTGTAAAAATCTCTGGAATACCTTTGATGTATCTTGATACTCATAATGCTGGTCAATTACTGTATTTTAAGTGGTCATGTATGTAACTGTAGTAAATAGTGTTATTATTTTTCGCGTAAACAACTCAAAAACCAACCTATAACATTTCCTTTAAAAACTCGGTCTATGCTTAAAATCCTTATCACGTGAGATAAATATAAAAATATTACCAAGAGGCTTAGGGAAACGTATTACCGAACAAGTTGATGAAACTTTGACCAAAGTTGGTAAAACTATGACCATAGTTGGTATAACTATGCAAATAAAAGTTCGAAAACATATAAGAAATGTAAAGACTGTCCCTCTGACAAAGATAAAAAGCTAGGATGCAATAACAAGACTATTTGTATGCAACAAATTATCCCACTATGCCAAAGTTGCGTAAATCTCAATCGCGAATAACTTTGTATATAGGTAACAAAGAAAAAAATATAATAATTTTCATACTTCTATGCAAATTATCTTTAATAAATATAAATTGTCTTTTACCAAATTTTTTTATTTTTAATTGTTTTTTCATGAGTGAATATAAAAAAAATATCTTAACGTTACAAGTTTATTTTTGTTGTTGGTGATGACAATGTGCTCATTTTATAATAAATAAATTTTAATTCTTTATAATTGACGGATTTAATTACGTATTTCTGTAATGTAGAACTCTAGCATTGATATAATTCAGTACACAATAATATACATGGGTACAATACATCCGGCTATAACGGCTGAGTTCTGCCACAATGAAGTCAGGTTAACGCTTGAATTATTAGGATTAGGCAAGCACAAATAAACTCTACTTAGTTTTTACTATCCACACAATACTATTATATAATTGTGAATAAAAGTGTGCATAGACAGCTTTGTTGCTAAGCTGAATGAACTTTCCAGCTTGTTAACGTCGCCAGTAAAACGTTTTTATTTTTATATAATATTAGATCTGAAATTATCAGATAAAAATTATGCAATTTTTCATCTTATTTGTTGTTTGAGTCTGTTACTGTTTGATTACATATATATTATTTTATAAATATTATTCTAATATGCTTCACTAACATATCGATGCTTACAATATAATATTTTTATTATTATAATACGCATAATTTTTCTCACTACATAATATACCTAGTTTAATCTTTAATATTCATTGTATAAAGCATTATAAAATAAACAAATAAAGCAAAATTTTCAAATGGCTTATTCTACCACAAACTTATTAATTTACTTTACTTAAAACACCTTAAATTTTAAAGTCGTTACCAACATGGTCTCATTATAAGAAAGTATTGTGTGTTTTTCCCAAAATCTTAACATTAATAGAGACCGTTCATTATATTTCAATTTTTATAAAAACATAATATTTAAAAAAAAATAAAGAAAATACCTTTTTATGTCACTTTAAAATTTATACTTATATTTATTTATATTTATATAATGTATTATATATTAAATGCTATATATAAGGCTTAAAAATACCATTTTTCGTCTTTTCTAAATATATAAATATGTTTTCGTCAATATCAATTTCAGTTCTATGGATAAGGGTTAGTTAAGTAAATATAATTAAAATTAAATTGACAATAAGTTCCTTTCATAAGTTTTTTAATTAAGAAGACTTTTACTGAAGCTTAAGTTCTTCAATGTATTATTTTTCTTTGTGTTTTTAAATTTTATATATGCAATATAAATGATTTTGTTATAATCTTTTAAAAGCTCCTAAAGAAGTCTACTATAAAATGTACATATTTTTCTTCAAATCAAATAAAGCACTTAGTCGCAAAAAGGTGAGTTGCTTTAAATGTAACTTAAAATTTATATGAAAAACATACGAGAATGAGATAATCTATTTTTAAGTAATTTTACTTTTACTAGGTAATTTAGAGGAAAATGATTTTCATAATTTTATCATTTTCAGTAAAGTAATTTTCTATAATATAATTATAATTAATTTTCAGAAGACAGTTTTTATACACTTATTAGTTAACAATTGCGGGTAGTAATGTTATTTTCTACGCAGTGCAGAATAACTAAAGTATGAGACCTGTTTAAATGCTTGCAACAAAATAGTTTAATACTACATACCGAAATGGAGATTCGCGATACTAATTACTAATTATCGTATCAATGTAAGATTTACAATCAAAGACTTACGCTCTAACAAAGACGCTCAGTGTAACACTGTGTACTATATCTATAGGCTTAATTTAAATTTGGTTAAAAATGTTATACAACAAAGATTATTATATTACAAACGAGTTTCTTTTAGGAAGTGTATTTTATATGCTAACAATATTTGATATTATTTTGTTTGAAAAAAAATAATATCAAATGAAGGGAATAAATTAAGTCTTAAAATTTACAGGCCTAATACTAGAACTATACAACTTTAAATAAGAATAATTTAAATAAATCACGTTCTACATACATTACTATTATTTCTATCATAAAATAAAGTGAGGGTACTAACTATAATAAAGGTGTAAGACGTGCTACATCATAAAACTGACATTTATTATTATTATTATATTATTACTTTATAAAGAAATAGTGATTTTTTTAAATATAATGATTATTTGAACCCCTAACCAACTGATTGGAAAAATATATATATTTTTTTTTCATTTTATAACAAATTATAAACAGGATTTAAATACATGATCACATTTCAATAAAATAAAAAAAGCTCTAAAATGTATCCATTAAATAATAAATAAGACAAGGGCAATTTAAAATTTGAATAGCTGTACTGATCACATTATCAGTCAACTGGGACCTGCAGTTACTTCCCGTGTCATATTTCATCTCTAATGAAAGCCTCCGTTTTAAGTAACCAGTCCTAACTGTCAGAGGCATGAATATTGCAATTATATTAACATAAAATTTGAATTAATTTTTGTTTATCACCATACAATATTATTGTATTACCAATTAATGTTGATCCTCTAAGTACTGATAATTATATTTCTGACATTCATATTGATATCATTTCTTAATAATCTTTATATATTAATCCATTGGCGGAGCCTAGTAGGCTTACTGTTAATTAAAGCCTTATTAATACATTTTGTGACTGCGATTTAGTTATATCAGAATCTGATAAGTAACGCTGTAATCAAGTTATTAGTCTTTGGGACAGGTCTGTGTACTGTGGATATCTACAGAACATGTAGTATTTTTTTATATCAAATGTACATACTTTTATTCCTATTATATACATAGACTAGCTTTGCTACCGAGAAGATATAGAATATTTTCGGTATGTGAAATTTAGATTTCTCGCAGAACTCTAGGAGTTATATTTATTTATTTATCACTACGAAGAATTACAATAATTAAACAATCAACGATTTTCAAAACAAATTATTTAGAAATTAAAGCTTTGCTGCTGAACTTACTACTTACTGAATTGTAAAATCACAAATACATTATTTTTATTTCTTATCTATACTACAGCGCCCTACAATCATAACGCAATCTACTCTACGTACAAACGCAACTTTGTGTTTACTAACTACTACAATACAATTTGTTAAACCCTGTTATATTTTCGTTGTACTTTAAATTAATCAAATGTGTAGCTTTGCGGTGAGTACCAATTTGGTAATATTTGACAAGCAGTTATAAACATAGCTCTCATAGATAGATCTTTCAGTTATACTTAATTACATACAATCTTATTGCAAATAGACTGGACAATTTGTATTGATACAATACCCTTATTGTTGGAAAAAGAAAATAAAACAATATCACATAATGACTTTGCAATAACTTTACTAATCATAATTTCATATTAATAATAATTTGATTTCACAATAATAAATTTAAATAATAATATTCAAATTTAATAATGGTTAATATAATCTCTAAAATTACATAAGGTTATATTTCTTTTACATTATCAACAAATTTTATCTTTAATTAAATAATAAATTTAGTATTTTCTATATCTATGTTGAAGTAATAATGCAGTAAAGCAAATATTTTCATGTAGGAAAGCTGTGAAAGTCATAAAATAGACGTTCTTGATTACTTTTACATTTGTATTAAATTTAACATTTCTTCTAACGTCAGATCAAAGGTTCAAAGACATTATCGCATGCATTCATTTGAAGATGTTGTATGATTTATCTTAATTGTCTACAAATTAACTAAATTAAAATAATATCGATCTGTTGTAAAACAATAATTTGTTCTCATGAATCTGATTTAATGTTTATAACTTAAGAATAATGTCATGATGTCTTGTAAACTTTCTAAAACAATTCATAATTGGTTAAATAAAAATTAATCAAACATACAAATTGTTTGTAAAGATGAATATTTTAATAATTTGTATAATTCCTTTACTCTTTATTTCTCTAATGACGAATACGAATGATAGCATGAAATTAAATGAAATAAATGTCATATTTATAATGCTACTAAAGTTTTTTTTTTTGTTCTTCAGAGAATTCTTATATTATATTAACATGTGAAATATCTGTAATTTCATTCCTTGATTTTTATTACAAATTATATAAATAATAAAACATCTTTACTTTACTCTTTACTTCTTTTAAGGTTATTAAAAAATAATCTTATTGATATAAAAAAAAACCCATATATTATTAATTTGATACTGAATTCAATTTCCATTCAGCAATTTAAAATTTATTGAAGTAACAAATACTGGAGGCAAAATTTTAAAATAAAAACACTTTAAGCGATTAATATTCATAGTTTGAATCAGAAACATTTTAATGTCTAAATTAATTTTTTTAAAATCTTAATTTAAATAAAAACAAGATATTTATAATAATAATTTTCATTTAAGAAAATATGATGAAATAGTTGATAATACATTATTAGATATTTCAAAGTGGATATTTAGCATTTGTCTAATAAATTTACATAGACCTCTCATCCTTTGTTTTTTCAAAACCCTCAAACAATAAACCTTCAAGTTGAATAAATACGTCTAAACGTATAATACCGATACTTGTGTCGTCACGATAAGGTATTAGCAATCGTACGAGAAGCGCTTAGTCCTTCAGCAGCAAGAATTGTTTTACTACCAATTTAAGGCGTGCGAAGCCGCGGGAAAAAGCTATATATATATATATATATATATATTTCTTTTAAATAAACTATTTTAACAAAAATAAACTTTTAATCTACAAGGGATTTTTATAAACAACACTGATCCTTCAAATGAAATTATATGACCTCCAACTTTACAATGGAATACCTATGTGGGTAGTCCCTAAAAATTAAACTCATACAGAATGGCAAATACCTAACAATTTTTGTCGTTTGGATGACGTTAACTTTTCAAAAAAATCATATCCTTTTAAACACTGAAATATTTTATCAGATACAACGAAATACTTCATTTTAACAATGAAAATAATCTAAAAATATGTCGAAACCAACTTCAGGGTCATTACTAACAGCATATACACTTGAAATTCACAAGAATACCTTTTAAATTGAGATTTTTTTGGTGGTAGACCATAACATCCGGTCGCCGGCAAAGTTACCACCCATCGGGCAGAGTCGTGCCGCAAAGCGACCTAGTCGTGTTCCGGCACGTTGCTCGATGAAGCCGTTTATGGGAAATGGGTCTGAACAGTTGCGGTGCGTTGGCGAACCGGTTTGACGTCGGGTTGGTGTTTGTTTTGTCGGGTGTCTAGTCAAGGAGGGTAGCGGGATCCGAAGCGACGGCTTTCCGCTGGCCGCCCGCAGATAGTTGGGGGCCCAATTAGTGGATTAGCCACCCACGAAAGGCTGCCCCGCCAGCTGCGAAAAATCCCAGGGCGGCTCCATCGTGCTGGTTGGCGACCAGTCGAGGAGGCCCGATGACGATCCCTGGGGGGGTTCGGGCGTCCCCGCAGTCTCCAGACTAGCCTCCCAGTGGCAAGACATCACCAATTTCGACGTCGGGTTCGATATGTACCGCCTCGTTCAACTGCCATTTCCCATCCCTATTCACTTCTATATTTATTTTTTTTATGAAAAAGTTTAAAAAAGGGAACAAGTTAAAGCAGCGGTTGCACTCCTCCTCATATAAAGTGCACCTCACTAATATAAGGGGTTTGCACTCAAATCTTTTAGCTGTCCACCAGAGACAGAGCAGCCGCACTTGCTCTTTTTGACGGAGACGCAGATACAATGTCCTTTGAGCGCTGCATACTTGGATTATCCCGGTTACTCGTTAGAGCACAACTTTCGCTCACGGGCCGGAGTCAGTGTGTATGCGCGGAACGACCTCTGTATTCAGCGTCTCCGTCACCTTGAAGACCCCACTTTTTCTTCCCTATGGGTTTTAGTGGACACAGGAAACGAAAAAATCCTGTATTCCTGTGTCTACCGTTCGCACAGCGGTGACCAGGAGACAACTCGTTTATTTGAGTATCTCAGTGAGGCTGCAGATATGGCTCTGTATCAGTACCCTTCGGCGCAGCTCGTCTTTCTGGGGGACTTTAATGCCTGTCATCAGGACTGGCTGTTCCCGTACCAGAAGACCGACCATGCTGGAAGAGAAGCGCAGAACTTTGCGTTGTCCTTGGACCTCTTTCAGCTGGTGAGGCAAGCGACAAGGGTACCAGATGTGGTAGGCCATACAGCCAATTGCCTGGACCTTCTGCTGACAACTGATCCGAACAGGTATCGTGTAGAAGTCACCTCCCCCTTGGGAACCTCCGATCACTGTCTGGTGAAATCTGTATTTACATATTCCCCACCAGCTTTCGAACCTCATGGTGTTAGGCGAGTATGGAAATACAAGTCAGCAGATTGGGATGAGATGCGTCACTTTTTTGCGTCTTATCCTTGGCGGCAAGTCTGCTTCTCTTCTTTGGATCCGTCGAGTTGCGCGGATGCTATAACTGATGTGGTGCATCAGGCAATGGAGTATTTTATTCCTTTTGCTGACGTACCCATCAGTGGCAAAGCTCGCCCATGGTTTAATGCCGAATGTCGTCATGCACATGACCGAAAACATTCGGCACACCTTATTTGGGCTGATGCTCGAAACCGCAAAACTCCGGATGTAAGTATAAAGAAGAGAGCCTTTAACCAAGCTGCCAAGTCCTACAAAAAGGCATTGCGGAAGGCTCGTCTCGATCGAATCGCTAAGAATGGCGAAAAGCTCTCTGTCGGACCAACTGGCAATCGAGCTTTCTGGTCTCTTGCGAAAGCGATCGAGTCGAATTTCTGCCAACCCTCACTGCCTGCTCTGCTGAAGCCGGATGGATCCCTGGCCCACACAGCAACAGAGAAAGCGAATGTACTTGCTTCTCTGTTTGCTGATAATTCGCATCTAGACACTGGCAATGCTTCTCCAGCACATCTTCCTCACTGCGGTATTTCGATGACTGAAATCCGCATCACTAACAAAGAGGTATGGAGAACATTGTGTCGTTTAGATGTGAATAAAGCTAGTGGTCCTGATGGTATACCAGCCATTCTGCTCAAGACATGCGCAGCTGAGTTGTCTCCTGTACTGACACGTCTGTATCGTCTCTCTTTCATGACTGGAATAGTGCCGAAATCCTGGAAGCTTGCTAATGTGCAACCCGTGCCTAAAAAAGGCAGCTGTGCCGACCCTGTCAATTACAGACCGATTTCAATCACCTCCATACTCTGCAAGATTATGGAGCGTGTATTGAACTCGCACCTACTAGCATACCTAGAAGGTAACGATCTCCTCAGTGACCGACAATACGGGTTTCGCCGTAATAGGTCTACTGGGGACCTCCTGGGGAAGAACGGAGAAGCGGTCGCCGTCTCTCTGGACGTCTCGAGGGCATTTGACAGGGTCTGGCATGCGAGCCTTATAAGCAAGCTTTCAGCGTACGGTATATCTCCTGGTCTGATCGGCTGGGTAACGGACTTTTTGAGCCAGAGATCTCTCCGAGTAGTTGTTGGCGGGTGTACCTCGGAACCTTTGAAAATAGATGCCGGAGTGCCTCAGGGGTCCGTTCTTTCTGCAACTCTTTTTTTGCTGCACATTAATGATCTGTTGAAGCCCGGTATCTATGGGTATGCAGACGACAGCACAGTTGTAGAAAGATATCTGCCGAGTACTCGGGCTAGTCGAGATCAAATACAGTCTGAAAGAGAAGCCATGGTCCAACGTTTGAATGACAAACTTCAGGCAGTCTCCGCATGGAGCAATGCCAATCTTGTCAAGTTCAATGCCACCAAAATGCAGACGTGTCTGTTCACCGCCAAAAAGAGCCCTTTCACCTTGGCTCCTACTTTCCAGAATGTATCCTTGGAATACAGTGACCGGATTCAGTTGTTAGGCTTAGAGATTTCCTCGAACCTCAACTTTGGTCGGTTCATTGAGTCCAGAGCAAGAGCAGCAGCAGCAAAGCTTGCCGTTCTTGCGAAGGTTCGGCAGTACTTTACACCGGGACAGCTTCTTGTTCTATACAAAGCACAGATTCGGTCGTGTGTAGAGTACTGTGGTCACATATTTGCTGGTGCCGCAAAGTCTCATCTTGCGGTTCTGGACTCAATTGAGAGGCGAGCAAAGAGGCTTATCGGCGATCCCGAATTGGTCGAAGCCGACCTCCAAAGCCTTGAACACAGGCTTAAAATTGCTAGCCTCTCAGTATTCTATAGGATACATTTTGGTGAGTGTGCGCAGGAACTACACGACTTAGTTCCCCCGTCCCCCTTCCATCACCGGACGTCCCGACGCACGGCAGGTATCCATCCTTTTGTTGTGGACATTCCACCTGTCCGAACGAAGCGCTTTGCTTCCTCATTTTTAGTGCGTACAGCGAAGGACTGGAACAATTTGCCTGCGTCGGTATTTCCGGCCAAATATAATGTGGGTGTCTTCAAGAGAAGAGTGAATAGGTTGCTAGGGCAATGCGCCTTACCATCTAAGACTACATTCCACTTACCATCAGGTGGAATGTAGTCAAGCATTGCCCTAGATCGTATAAAAAAAAAAAAAAAAAAAAGAGATACGCTCTGTCTGTGTGTTAGCTTCTGATATAATTAACATTTTTATTGTAGAAAATAGCAATTTATAATCTAGATCCTAGATATTCTTTACAAGATAATTTAAACCAAATGAATATACCTACTTACAGTCCCCGATCAGAATATTTTGAAAATCTTAAATATGTACATGAGAATACTCATTTGATTAAGTCTAACACAAACCCGCGTTACCTGTTACTTGACTTAAAATAGTGAAGAAATATCTTAATGGATAATGTACTCAATTTTAATAAATTTCAATAAGTAACTAAGGCAAGATTTTATGTACTAACGGATTTTATAATATTTCCAAATATTTAAACTATGACACACCTTGTTATGAAACGATCTGCAAACGCACCCAACTACACTGTTATTATATATTTACGCAAGAAAAAATTGGTAAAGACAAACCTCTTGCCTATACTTACTGTATTCTTAAAAAATGTAAAGACAATTAGTCGATGACAGAGAAAGAATTGTTAGCTATCTTTTAACAGTTCAAACATGCAGACCTTACCCTAATGGTAAGTTTAAATTAGAACAAAATCGTAACATAAACTCCATTAATATCAAAATTATTATTTTACCTTATTTCTACTGAAATTTCAATGAACCATGGTATTACAATTCCTGACGACCTGATGTTACAAGAATGTTGAATAGAATTTCTACTCCACTTTATTGGAATAGTTTCAGTTCAAATGTCAAAAAATTATGTAAAAATGTAAAATGTATCAAATTAATTAACCACTCCGTTGTTCTAACAACTCTTCTACCTCAAAACCATTTGAAAAATTATCCTTAGTTGTTATCGGTCCTTTGACAAGAGCTAAAAAATGAAAAAAAATTAAGTTACATATTTTAACTTTTACAACGGATGCAGAATTTTTATTTCATTTCTTTTCTTGGTTTATTTTACCTAAAAGTAAACATCCTGGATATTCAAGCTACTAACTAAAATGTAAAAAATGGAAAACCTTCTTTTCTCCCCCTTAACACACACAAATTACATTGAAGTCATTAACGAATATTTTAAATTATTTTACTTTCGTGATCGGCACTGTTATTTTGCAACTTTACAATACTGCTTTAAATTTGTATTATATCCGAATTCAATTTATAAAAAAAATGATACATATTGTTATTACTACATTTATTATAATACCGTATGCAAAAAAAAACTGTTCTAAAAATGTTTTTAAATTGTATTTAAAACATGTTCTGATTCCATATAAACAAATAGAAAAACTGTTTGATTGATTTAAAATAAAAGGTTAAGTATATTTAACATGTTATTATAGACATCGTAAGGCCGTATCACTGATTTAGTAAGGCCCTTACTAAAAAATAATACTGGAATAATAAATAGACAGTCGTTTAGTTTAAAAAAGTCAACCCGACACTAAATTTAGTAATTGAATTGACCAGGAAAAGGAAAAAGGAAAAGTGATTCACCAATTTTACTGAAACGAATCAGTCGAGTTTTTTTGAGTGATAAAACAGTCATTAAGCCATGCTATTTATCATAATAGAAAATAATTTTCTGTAATCATCTCGACAAAAATGTCGTATAGAAATTTAAGTCAACGGGTTCCATGTTAGAGTTCCTTTTTTTATACATTGTAAAGAAACCGTTCTTCTAATTTAATGCCAACGCTATCTATCAAATACTTTGTGAACATTTATCGGGTTGGGAGTGTCCAATTGCTGGACTAGGGATGGCACCATTATAGTGTTGGATAATGAAGGGGTGCGTCATCGAGTCACGACGGTCTCCGAAGTAAACACCATACATGGTGCATGTACAACTGCTAACCCAGTTCTTCCATCGACATCTATGACTGCGGCTCCAAAGGACAGCAAGGCAGTTTCCAATTTGAGATCTAAAAGATTGGCCAAGAAGTAGCCTTGTTTCTTTTTTCTTTTCATCTTTGAACTATGTTTTTTGTACTATAGGATATTCATTTCTTGAAATTATTTTTAGCAGACTATTAAATATACATGTTTTTAATTTTAATTTCTATATTTAGTTTTTAATCAGTTTTAACTTTTCTATTGTTTACGTTTATGCGTTTGACGTTTGCAATTGTATACTGTCATTTGTCAAGTGTCAATCAACGCGTTAGGCGACTCATTAGAAATGGTTTTAAATGCGTTCTGAAACATTAGTTTTTTATTCCTTTTTTATATTATTTACTTGATTAAGTTAAATTAAATAATTATAACAATTTTGTTAAACCCTATCTTATTTGATAGTGTTTTATTTGTATTAATTTATTATTTTTTAAATTTTGTTTATTACTTGTCTTTTAGATTGTAGTGAATATCATCATCAAAGCAATTATTGTTAATTAGCATTCCTTTTACTTGTATCGTTCTCTTCCAGCTGGTAGGCTCATGAATATTATATAAACGTATTTTTTATTTTATTAATTTTTTATTATTATTATTTTTTTTTTTTTATTAATATTATTATTTTTTTATATTAATTATATATATATATATATATATATATATATATACATATATTTAAATATTATATATTTCTAAGTTATAATGTCTGTTTCTGATGACAGTGATAAATTTGTATCTTTTACTTCTGACGACTTTTCTAGTGATGCTAGTTACCACAGTACAAATTTCCCTTCTCTTAATGTTTCTCTTAATAATGTATTTTCCAGTTTTGATAAACACTTTAACGTAGTTCATATAAATGCCCAAAGTATTCCGGCCCATTTTCCCGAATTGCTTGCGTCGTTTGAGTCACGGTATATTCACGCTATCCTTGTTTCAGAATCCTGGTTAAAACCCTGCTTACCTACTACTTCTTATTCGATCCCAGGGTTCAATCTTATTCGCAACGACCGCATCGGCAAAAGTGGAGGAGGGGTAGCGATCTATCTTCGCTCCTATATTCCTTTTACTATGATAAGTTCCTCAACTCAGCCACCTGCAGTTGATGCGGCGGAGCATTTACTCTTAGAAATCTCTTTGTCACATACTAAAATCCTACTTGGTGTCTTTTATAGTCCATCTCTCCTTATAGATTATTTTGTTTCATTTGAAAGGCTGCTAGAAAATATTACTCCATTATATAATCACAATATTATAATGGGAGATTTCAATACTTGTTTGCTTAAAAGTGATATCCGAGCAAAAAAACTTTTATCTGTTGTGGAGGGCTGTAACCTTCATATTTTACCTTTGTCTGCTACTCATAACTTACCTAACTGTATACCTTCTCTTCTCGATCTTGCAATTGTTTCATCCCCTGAATTTATAAGTCAACACGGCCAATGTGCCGCGGATGGGTTTTCTTATCACGACTTGATTTATGTGTCGTATAAATTACGACCTCCTAAACCTAAAAGTAAATTCTTTCTGAGGCGTAATTTTGGAGGAATGGACGTTTCTCGTCTTTGTGATGATGCACGGAACAGCGATTGGGCTAGTATTATGACTATTAGTAGCATGGATTCGAAAGTAAATACATTTAACTCTCTTTTAACTCGGCTTTATGATATTCATGCACCAATTAAACCTGTCAAAATTAAACATCTTCCTGCGCCGTGGTTAACGGATGACTTAAAAACAATGATTTTAAAGAAATGTTATGCCAAATCAGAATACAAAGCCAATAAATCAGACTCAAAATTTCAAAAATGTAAAAGAATACGAAATCGCTGCAATACATTGTGTAGGGATGCACAACGCCGCCATATCCATCAATCCGTCGAAAACGGCGACACTGCACGAGTATGGAAATTTCTTCAATCTTTAGGTGTCGGAAAATCATCAAAAAAATCAACACAAACCAACAACATAGATATCGATAGCCTCAATGCTTCATTCTCACCATCACGTCATGCTATGGATAATATTACAAAAAACAAAACTTTACATTTTATTTCTTCACTTCCGACACCCGACTTCCAACCGTTTACTTTTCTACCATTTGCTGAATGTGACGTTAGGGGGAACATATTATCCATCTCATCGAATGCCATTGGTAGCGATTGCATTAGTCGGAAAATGATTCTCCCCATAGTTGATATTGTTACTCCTATAATAACGCATATCCTAAATTATTCTATTTCCTCTGGTGATTTTCCTACAGTGTGAAAGGACGCTGAAGTTATTCCTCTTCCCAAAAAATCCAACCCTTCCTCGTTTTCCGACTACCGACCAATTTCTATTTTACCTCTCCTCTCTAAAGTTTTGGAAAAACTAATTTATAAACAACTAAATTCCTTCTTAAATAAAAACAATCTTTTAAATTCATTTCAATCCGGTTTCCGCACTGGTCACAGTACGACAACCGCTCTTATCAAAGTTACTGATGACATACGAATGGGAATGGATAAAAAACAACTGACAGTGTTAACCTCGCTTGATTTTAGCAACGCTTTTACCAACGTAGACTATGATATCTTACTCAGTTTGTTAGTTTCTCTTAACATATCTCCATCAGCTTTGGATTGGTTTCGTAGTTACCTGTTTGGTCGCCGGCATCGCATTCGTATTGACGAATCCTTCTCATCTTGGTGTACTGTAAGTGCCGGTGTTCCACAGGGAGGCGTGTTGTCACCACTGCTCTTCTCAATCTTCATTAATACGATCACTCACAGTATTTCTTCTCCTTATCACATGTATGCAGACGACTTACAAATATATTCACAGTCCGGCCTAAAAGACTTACCATGTGCTATTACTAGACTTAATACAGACCTTACCTCGATACAAAGTTGGAGTGCGTCATACGGTATTAATGTCAATGTTGCAAAATGTCAAGCTATTATTGTTGGATCTCCAGGAATGATCGCTAAAGTAGACTGGGCAAATTTGCCTCCTCTTGTATTCGATGGAGTTGTAATTCCCTTTAGCGATAACGTTAAAAATTTAGGAATACATATAGACAAAACATTATCTTGGACGACCCAATTGAATGAAGTTAGCAGGAAGACATTTGCTGCTATGTCTTCATTGCGTCGATTACAAAATTTTCTACCTATTCCTACCAAAATTATGCTCTCCCAATCTCTATTGCTTTCCATTCTTGACTATGCCGACGCAAGTTATCCTAGTATATCTGAAGACCAACTTAATAAACTTGAGAGACTTCAAAATCTTAGTATTCGATTCATATTTGGCTTACGCAAATATGACCATGTGTCTGAATTTCGTTCTCGTCTCAAGTGGTTACCTATTCGACTTCGCCGGAATCTGCATATTCTTTCTCTTCTGTACTGTGTGTTATTTATCCCAACTTCTCCCCTTTACTTGAAAGACAAATTCGAATTCCTAGGTATTTATAGTAAAGTACTAAGGTCTTCTGATAACCTTAGTTTGCGATTACCTTGTCATACCACGTCTTTCTTTAAAAATTCATTTAGTGTACAAGCGGTTTTATTATGGAATGCATTACCGTTAGCTATTCGTCAAGCTCGGTCTTTGACCACCTTCCAGAAGTTGGTTAAAGACCACTATCTACACCTATCTCTAAGTTCGGCATAATTATTATATCATTTACTTTATCATTTGTCTATGTATCTTGTTTAATGTATAATTTTATATAAGTTATATTTCTATGGAATGATTTGTCGTCTCTTAAATAATGTTATAACGTCTTTCCTATACTTCTTATTATATTATTTGTATTACACATCTTTTTATTTTTTTTTTTATTTTTTTTTTCAGTTGTAATTTATTGTAAATAAACGTATGTATGTTGGTGTGTATATGTATTGTATGTATATGTATGTATTGTATGTATATGTATGTATTGTATGTATATGTATCTATATGTATGTATGTATGTATATGTATATATGTATATTGTACTAAGTATTTTATTATGCGTGTATTTATATTAAACTTATTCTATTATGCACTACCCTCCAATCTTTCTCATGATCCGATCCTAGCATAATAAGGTTGTTGGTTGGAAGAGATCGCTACCTAGCGATAAGACCGCCTTATTGTATACCTATAAGTAGTTTTAATTTTTGTTTTTATTTGATATTGTTTTTATTTTTTTAACTCTCTGTGCCTGTTTTTTTTTAACTGACTGTATTTTCAACTTTGTGGTGTGCAATAAAGTATATTATTATTATTATTATAATCCGAAAAATTACCATTAACGGAGAATTTACAATTTGAGGGAACATTTCACCACCTAGAGCGGTTGAATAACAGATTCGAGTTTGTATGAAACTTTTACAATCACATGACGATCATTACACGTACTCATATATTTAATAAATATTAGTGGGAAAACGTTAAATAAAAATAAATAAAGATGTTAAATAAAAACATTTATTGAACAAAGCTTCTACGCTGATTGTGAGATGATTATACGAAGTACTTGAAGGTAGCATACTGTTATCTTTTTGCAATCGTAATTTTATGAACGTTTTATTATTGACATTATATTATTTTGCACCCTGATTAAATTTAATTTATTTATAGAAATAAATAAGATGGCTAAATAATTCATTTCTAATTGATACTTGAATTTATTGAATTGATTTGTAATTGATCTTTTAATTTATTGAATCTTGATTAATTATTGATTTTTGATAATGATTGAGTGAAAATTTCACGGAAATAAAAACAATCTATTTTTTATTTTCGATGCTGCAGTAATTAAATAACATGCGCCTGACAGTAGCCATAAGCCAAAATATTTGTATGTATTTTTTATCATTCTTTTCAAACAACAACTAGAATTCAAAAACAAAATTTAATATTTTGTTTACAAACAGTATACAATAACACTTGGTATATTTCATTAACCCGGCGTCAGCACAGTTAAAATATGTTACAAAGATAGTAGGGTTGGGTCCAGGAGACCCGTGAAGAAAATCGTCATAATTTCAATAATTACAAGACATTTACTAATATATGGCTGTAATTGGATTAAACGACTATAGTTTAAGTGGTCATGTATGAGTAAAAAGAACTTGAAGTAAAACTTTCTTTTTAATATTTTTTTTATGATAGTGGAGGAAAATATTAACAAAAATAACAACCTTTGTTTTAAAGTCACAAAACTTGAACCAAATATAAACTTTTTTTCTAAAATACTAATAATTAGGATACATGTAAATCACATTTAATAAGACTACAAATAAAATTACAAATTAGTTTTATGAATCAGTCATATCATTGCTTACATATGCCCAGTCTCTACAGTACAATATTGCAAACTCAGTGCAGATATAATTGTTTCAGTTCCGTCAAGTTCAATTACTTTTTCAGTCTTTTTTGGCAGGACAGTCTTGTAACCTTTTTCTGACCTTCAGTATCTTTGCAGACGGGTCCCTAACAGGGTTTCCTAAAAAGATCGCGTATTGTTTGGCACATTAGTCTTAGCAACTGCAGGATGCCTTTACGGTCGCGCAAATGCTCACGAACAAGAGTTATGAGTAAATTGAGAATTTGCAACACTTTGTAACAATGTTGTTATTTATCTTAAGAAATATATGTGCATTTATTGAAGCTATGTTTATATACATGTTTATATATATATATATATATATATACATATATATATAAATATTATATATATTATAAAATTTTCAACCCTAAATCGAATGTTTAGGCCTAAAGGCATCCATGGCCACTTTATTGTATACCTTCCAATAAAATTAGTAGATTGTACCTGGCTGTCGTAAGTGCTGACAAAATTCTACTGTGATTCTGTTCTGTAATTTAATCAGGGATTCATTATCACTATTCATTTCACATGCGTTTTCGTCGGTATTACTAGTTTGGCTGCAATGCTCAAATGGACTTCTACATCTTCAGTTTCTGAATTTTCATGATCGGAGTCTGATTTCTCCAAGATACTCAATATTCGCTGTCGTTAGCGTTCTTCGAGAACCGTTATTTCAAAAGTCATGCGAATAAAATAAATAAATATACTTTTTTATAATGGCGCGAAATTACTACACGAAGTGTATGGTTGGGTGAAATTTACCCTTTGTCATGTTTAGAAGCGTTTATACACCGCTGCGATTGCAATACGACTAAATATCGATATTCCGTGGAAAGATACGACCCTTAGCTCCAGCTATTGAGAATTATGGCAGTGTGGCACCAAAAACATTAGAAATACGCGCATTTGAAAATAGCCCGGGTCAAATAGACTCAACTGTGCGAACGCCGGGTTAAAAAAGGGGTTTATTGTACTATATACTGTATAAAAAAGGTAATAGTCAATAGCCAATAGTCAATAGTCATTTATTCATAATTATACATTACATGTCAAACAGTTTTGGATACATAATTATTTATATGTCACAATTACACATATAGTTCCATTATAATTTTAAATTGTATACATGTCAAAAATATTATTCATTATATTATGTCAAAATTATATAAATGAATTTGGATGTCAATTTAAAATGATGTTATATATTTAGTCAAATTTTATATTTAAAAATTCATTGTAACTGTAAAAAGACTCCTCGACAAGCCATAGTTTAAATTTGTGTTTGAATGAGTTAAAACTCAATGCGTTCTTAATAGAGTGAGGGATTCTGTTAAATACTTCGGAACCCATGCCCAAGGTAGTTTTCGAAGCCTTAACAAGCCGGTAAGATTTCGACATCAGTCTGTTAGGGTACCGTAGATTATACTTCTGCCCATCACCTCTACTCTCAAACTCATATCTGTGTTGCATGACGTAAATTGCTACATTTAAGATAAGCAAACTCGGTAGTGTTAGTATACCCAGTTTCTTAAAGTAAGGCCGGGCTGAAGTTTCTTGTGAAATCTGAGCTAATGTTCAAATTGCTCGCTTTTGAATTCTAAAGACACGTTCCCAGTCTGCACCTCGACCCCAAATATCGATCCCGTATTGCAATAGACTTTGTATAGATGCAAAGTAGCACGCGCGAGATGCCTCTTTTGATAAGGTAGATACAACACGTTTTAGTGCGAAGCACGCCGTGGAGAGTTAGCATTAGACCATAGCAATATCATCAGCATACATAAATACATCTATACCTTCTATACTAAGTGGGAGATCGTTGAGTAAGATTGTAAAGGCAAGGTTCGACAAAGATGATCCTTGCGGAACACCGCTACTAGGAATTAGGCTAATTGATCTTAGGGAACCGGCCTTACCGACCACAGTCTGTTTTCTTTCACTCAAAAAGTCTATTAATATGCTTAATGCAGGACCGTCTATTCCGTAGTAATTAAATTTCATTTTTAAGATATTGTGATCTGCCGTATCGAATGCTTTCGAGAGGTCACAAAATAATATCGCGACTTCTTGCTTCCTATCGCGAGTTGTCAATACCTTTTGAATAACATCGCGCACCAGTCCCATTGCTGAGTGTCCCGTGCGATATGCATATTGACGATTCGATAGCGCATTTGTTTTATGCAAAAAATCAGTTAATAATATTAATATTATTATGTATGAACGTTATGTATTATGATTTGTATTAGGGACTATTATCTATATGGTATAGTTATGATTCTAAGCTTCATGTATGAGATGAAATAATAAAAATTCAGGTATAAATCTATGAGAATGGAAATGAAAGTTTCTTTACAAAACCTTTAATCGATGTGTTGTTGTGTTACAAACTTTAAAAACTCATTTTCCAAAAAGAATAAAATTACTTTACCCCTTTTACTAAAGTCTAAATAATTTATATCAGATATGTATATATTTTATAAAGTTATTATCTTAAAATATATTTTGGTTTAGCCAATAATACTTTATTTTATAAAAGTAACAAAAACGCGAGTGATTTATTCAGGCCAAAGCCCCTTATATCGACAAAAAATACTGTGTGAATATTATCTCAACCAGACTATTTCCACTAAGTTACTCCCTAACTAACGGGTCACTGATTATATATACATAACATTAACATGATAGTAAAAAATATATTTTTTTTTATTTTAATTTAATCCCATAAAAAACACTACATAGACTAATCAGTGAATGTCATCTGGGGAAAATGAAAATAAACCATCAAAGTTCTGGATTGCATTAAAAAACTTTGCATTATTGCTCTATTTACACCAAGCTTTCATTAAAAACAAAAGACGGATTGGTAATCAGTGAAAAATAAAATTTAAGGTATTGTGGTATACTTTTTATATAAGTAACGTTATAAGATACAATGGTTGAGATACATAACGAGTGACGTTAATTTTATTTTAAAAGCAAGTTGTTTCCGCAGTAGTTGTCCATTCTAGAAAGTTCTGTTACTGAACTAACCACTCTGCATAATTGCAAACTATAGTTTCGAAAACCTTTTGTAACGACAATAAATCTCGAGTCCGGGACTTGAAGAAACTTTTAAGTGTTTGTCTGATATGACGTTGTCTGCACCACTTAGATGTTTAATGCTATTAAGATTTTAAAATAAGAATTTCATTGTAATAATATTTTTAAAGTCTTAGTGAATTATAATTGTGTTAAAATTTAGGACAACACATAGTTTTTTTTTTTCTCATATATTTAGTATTTTTTTATCCTTAATATTTTTTTGATATTGCCCATTACCTTTTGTGTAAAGGCATGTTACAAATATTTTTAAAGTAAGCTACGAATGAGTTTGCAAAAAGGTATTAAATTGGTATTAAAATCGTCTGAATAATTTATCTCGAACGTAACTCCATTTTTTTTGTCGCAACCAATCCTTTCTTTTTATTTTATTCATGTAATTGGTATTTACTTTTACAAATGCTAGGCTTAGTTACATTGCTTAAAAATCGTTGTTCTCAAACATGATTTACAACTAAAGGCGGTTAAAACATACATACTTGAGATTGTGTTTAAATTTTTATTTTCAATTTTACAAACAACAAGTCAGACATTGTCTTCGCTGTGGGTCATAAACAATTTTCGAGATTTTCACAACAAAAAGATAAGAATAAGAATATGTTTTTAATAAAACAGCTCGTGGCTGTATTCTCTAACATAAAAATACTACCATTTAATCTCATTTTATTATACTAGACATTTCTCGTAAATGAGTCGTTAATTTTGAATTAACTATTTAATAATAATAAATTGAAAGTTCTTCGGTATATATTCGTTATATTCGTAATGAAGACCACAGAAACAATTATTTTAGTTATTGTTTTGCTGCTATATTTTTTTAGGGATGAATCCATAATCCACAATTTATTTAGCTATTCATTCTGATATCTTTATACCACCAATGCCGCAGGGACTTGAGGAAAATTTAATTTATCTATAGAATTTATTTATAATATTTTAACAACACAATTATTCGTAATTGACCTAAAATGGAGTAGGTTAACATGAACAATGAGTAGAAGAGTTGAGGTTTATAATTTTGTTTCGCTTTAAAGTAAGCATAAAAGTTTCTTATACTCAAACCACTAATTAAAAGTTTATACTTCTTCTCCGAGGTGAAAAAAGATAAAATATAAGTTTTTAAAATAATGGTGACGATCAAAATGGTATACCATTGGATAAATATTGTCGTCTTTAAGGTATCATTTTACTTGTAATCAATGCAACAGTGATTGCAATGGCAGCGCTTTTAAAACGACGCAGTAGTACTGACAGGTACTAGCAGATACATTCCATATTTTCGTATCAAGCAGTTAAAGGTTAAAAAGTTGAGTGTTAGACGCCACAATATCTTAGAATATTAAAAATATGTTAGAATAGAATATTTATATTTATAATATTTAAATGTTTTTCAAAACGTCTGTTATTGTAAAAAATGTATTTACTAAAGGTTTTCTGTTTCTTTTTCTTAACAGTATTTTAATACTGCTTATGACTCATGTTGTATGTATGACGTATGTTCGTGGTTGAGAGGACAAAAATCTTTATAATATTCCATTTGGTCCTGGATTCCTAGTCTAACAATAATGATAAATCTTTTTGGTTCGTACAAACAAAATGGTTTCTCAAAAGTGAGATTCAATTATATCTTTTATAGGAAATATTTGTAACTCTCTCTGCTTTGCGTTTCAGAAACCAACCAAGGAGCTGATTTATCAAAGATGTCATTGGAGAGCAATGGCGGCAACAGCAAAGTTATATTTTCTTAAACTACTTTTAACTACTTAAACTACTTTCTTAAACTTCAAACTACTTAGGTGTCACGGGTTTATAAAATAAACCTTTTTGCTTCCTTATGTTTTTTAAATTCCGGAGTATGTTCATAGTTCCACCATGATGAAGATGAAATATGAATGTCTGAAGTATTTTTAAACATTACGTATCTAAAATCATTGGCATTAAAATACGGGGAAAAGCTTCGACATGTGCAATGTCACTATCATTATCTATTAAATGAGATAGATCGATTTTTATAAGGAATTTTATATTTTTTAGCTTGTATTTATTATACACAATTATCTTTGTAGGGACAATAGTCAGTTGCCCAGAAATCGCAGATTTGAGTTCTACCCGAATAAATAAATTTTACATTTCATATTTGTTTTTAGAATAATTACAACAGGTATTTTTATAATATTTCAAGTATTTCGATATTAAAAATAATAGTATCCATACAATATTTTTTTATTTTTTTTTATGTAACAATGTGTGTTGATTTGTTACATTCCTTTCAAATAAGTTTTGTAACTTTTCAGATATTTATTTACGATTTAAAAAGCTTCAGGAAGTTTCGAAATTTTGTTTCTCGTTTTGTTTGTTTATCGTAAACATGTATGTAAAATAAAAGCCGGTAAAGTTAAATATTAAACGGATTGTCGTTTTGATCCATTGTTTGAGTTTCGGTATTAAACAGAAAATATGTCCACTAAAAGAAAATATGTCCACTAAAAGAAAATATGTATTGATACACAAATTACAATTTTACATACAAACTCGAAATCGAAATTGGAACGCAAAGTCCAAAAATGTGGTTTTATTCTTTGTTTCCATCAAAAAAGGATTTGCAAAATTTTTGTTATTGAGGTGAGCATTGACAGGTCAAAGTGACGGACATTGCCTTTTTGCATATAGACACACCTTAACATCTATATATAACTAAATATTTCCTAGAACAAACTAGACTTATTGTTATAATTTAATGACTATACCTCATAAAAATATTCCACTTATCTTCAGTTAGCGAATCCTAGAAATGTAATTGTTTTGTGTAAATTATAATAAAAAGACAAGTATTTCGTCAACTTCTCATATATTTTTATTACTTAAAATAACATTTATAATCTTGATATGTCTATAATTTTCAAAATATAACTTAAATTGACATATTTGATATATAAGGTATACAATTAAAATTGAAATATATATCAAAATTACCAAGAATAGTATTTTTATTTTACTTTTGAAATAAAATCACTTTTTCTATGCTATATTCTGACTTTTAAAAAATATTCAGTTTTATTGAAACTTGCAAGGACTATTTAACTCGTGTAAAAAAAAAACATTTTTTCAGTTTAAACACATAACTCAACTATTCACGTCATCTCTTGTATTGTATTATCCGTTGTAATCAAAGAAACAGCATTCTTTTTGAGCTTAAAATAATTTATTATAAATGTTTCTATATTTAAACTATCGATAATTGTTCTTATTTAAAATAATAAAAAATCAGTAAGTGATAATAAAATAAACACAAGCTATTGCTTTGAGCAAAACGATGATCGGAACATGACTGAGGATAATATATAAATAAGTATTTACTTACTGTATTTTTAAAATACTAAATGTAAAGAGTACTTTACCAACGCCAAGGAATTAGCATATGTGGGTAACATCTGAGCGCGATTAAGTAAATACTTAACAATGTACAATAAGAGAGCGACTTTTAAACAAAATTTAGTTTTTAACAATAACATTTTACGAGATTAGTTGGTTTACGTACTACTTTTTGTAACAAATAAATACTTTATAAAGATAACTCTATGACTCACTTAGATAAAATATATATATTTTATGAAAATATAATATATTTTTTTAAAGTTATGACCGATCCAGAGATATTAGGTATTACATTAATTCGTACTATAAAATCAGATACAGTAATTACATGCCCGTAGCTACATGCGTTCTCGCCTTCATGCGTTGCGACGCCGAAACGAAATGTATTAATTATAAATTAAAGACTGTATTCCGCTTTAATAAATAAATGCAAAACGAGAGTCACATACATTTAGTGTTTGCTGTATTAGCATTTCTGACATTTTACCTGTCTATAGCTTAAAACATGATATTTTATCCTATCTTGAAGGAATGCTTGGTTCCGTATATTCGTATTTTCACCTTTCAGTCTTATTAGAATAGAAAAGAATAGAATACTTTAAAAGGAATATACGCAACACATATGTAGTTACAATGCAATTTTAACATACTATTTCTATTCAGCTTCAATAAATAAAAGTTGGTTATTAAGGAAATTAACAGTAAACAACTATAAACATACGTTAAATCTTAAACAAAATATTATTCCACAAACATATTAGGATATAAATATAAATCTGAATAATGATGATATTGTAAAATATCTAAAATTCCAAAGCCGGAGCTATGTAACTTTGCTAAATATTGCAACATAACTTATGACGCGAGCCTTTGGGAATCTTATTGCTAAAGAAATCAAGTAACTTGTACCACAGTTGTTACTTCGAACACTTTATTGTATGTGATTTGAAAGCATTTACAGATATTCTTATGTATCATTTTAGTAGGTTACTATTAATATGTTTGAAATTGCGTTATGTTATTGAGTCATGGTATTATAAAATTATAATGAGGGGGTAATTTTGTAAACTTATATTTCTAAAATAAATATGTGAAATATTTTTAATTTTCATTATTTTGTTCTGTAGAAGTACATTTTGAGAAACTTAGATACTTGCTACCAATTACTCGTTACATTTATTTTACTTTATTATTTACATATTTTACATAACAATTCCACAAGCGTTTATAAGATGTTAATAGTTGACTAATATTACTAGTTTTATTATGAACAAGTTGGCTACATATTTTTTTATAAAAATAAAATAACAATTGCAAATACCAATATACTTGACGGATTCGTTACTGCTGAGCTTGGACTAAACAGATAATAATTCAATTAAACAGTGGATTACAGTTGAGAGATTTCTGCTTTTTGAAAAGAATGGTTAATATCAGCAATTACTCGCTGAGATCAGTTAAATAAAATGGAGAAACTTATAAGCTTATAAGCAGTTGTTATATTATTGTAGTATTAATACATATAAGATTGTTATAATATAGATAATTTGCTATGTAGGTAATATAAATATGTAATTATTTATTTAACTACATAATAACGTTGACAATAAATATTGTTGATAAAAATAAATTTACGAATTTAGAATTATTTAGAACTATGTATCATTGATTACTGCTATGTTATAAAAGTAGTAAAAGATATTGATTTGACGAACTATCGGAAGTAGCCTTAAGATATTAAATATATTGTATTTACATATCTTATTAGGTAAGCCATAAATGTGTGAAAGATATAAGATTATTATAAATATGCTTAGACATTTAAAATGGTTATGTACTATTATATTGTTATTATGATATGATATTTAATGATGTATAAAGTTGTGAATATGACTTATCTCCAGTAGCTGCCGTTGGCGCTGCTGTCGATGTTATGTTATAAATATGGCTGTAAGCCTCTATTAAAGGTAATCTGTATTGGACAACTGGCATGATAAGTGATTCTTATACTTACATTGTTTATAATATGTGTAATAACTATTGTGGGTATTTCACCGTATTGAGTTATTGGTAAATGTGTCTAAATAATTACACAGTAATAACTATATTACTGTATTTATTATATTCATGTACCGGGAGTCATTTTGTTATATTAAATGATATATTTGTTTAGCTCTTTCTTTTCTTTATTTATCCAAATAATGCATTGAAATATATTATCACATTGATAGTATGAAGTAGCTCGATTAAATAATTTATACTATATTAATTCAGTGGTTTTTAATTGTAGAATCTTATAATATCTAACACAATCTTATTAATAGATACTGTTAAGTATTTTATTAGAACCTTATTCGTAATAAATAAATATATAGTATATTGATATAATGAAAAATAGTTGCACCAAGTAAGTAAAATAATGAACTATGACGTCAAATAAAAGTGCTTTTACATTAAAGTAATACTGTTTCACTAACTAACATAGACATCAACGTGGGCGAGTGAGTCAACAAAAACTTAAACGTTGAAGCGCTGAAGCGCTGAGTAAACTAACTTTAGCTGAAGATGCCTTGGGCTTGTAAGCTTGATATTACAAACAAATTGAATTGATTTAAACTCTTACCTATATTGTAAATTATATGTCTATCCCCTATCTGCAACTACTCGCAAGAGAATCAAAACCTAAAGGCTACTCCCATTCCACCTAGAATCTTGAAATTTTGCACGAAGCAATCTTTTATAGTATATAAAAAGAAAAAACTCCAAAGGCCAAAAATAATAAATACACAATTTACTTTGAAGTGAGTAAGGCTTGAGGAAATGTAAAATAAATTGTTAATAGATTTAAAGCTATTATCAATTTATTTTACATTTCCTTAAGCCAAACAAATGTTTAAATAAAAATAATAACTACAGTCTTATGTTATTATATAATTTGTATGATTCAGGTTGTAATCCAATCTAAATCCTATTTAAAAATATAACGTAGATTAGATTATATAATCGTTAATATCAGTTATATTTATGTTATAAAGTTAACATTAAAATCTGTTCATTTTAGTAAATATTAGACCATTATTTAGTTTTAAACATCAGACAACATAAACTCTTGTTGCCTTCTTGAGTTCCGCATCAATTACAAAGTTGAAACTGTTTAAATTTTCCAACTAACTGAAGTTTGTATACTTAAGGTTAACAAAGGTATAACATTTATAAAGCAGCGCTTCAAAGCATTTTAAAAATGATGTATGAAAAGTTTAAAAAACTTTTTTTTTTTATTTACTTCATACAACTTTGAATTTCCAGTTTTTCGCATGTTATATTAAATTTCTCTTAAAGAAAAGACATATTAAATAGGATTTTTCAGTTCTTCATTAAACCTCTTCTATTTAGTCGGTCTGATGTTTATGTAACGGCTACACTGTCCCAGATTAAAATTAAAATGTTGATCTATTATTATGTACTACAAATATATCGGCATTAAAAAAATGATCTGAATAAAAAAAATCTAGTTCATTACTACTTTTTTAAATTTTTATTTTTTTTAATTTTCGTTCGAAGTAACACCAGTTCTGGTTTGTAAAGTCAAATTGTCTTGTCAAAATGGCAATGTTCGGGTTAAAGCACCTGAAAGTTAAGATTGTAAGTGTACATTATTTCTCGCTTCTCTCCAACTGATAATTCTCTTTCTGCAATTAAGGTTCCTGACTCTCTCGGGATTAATCAAGTGATACCATTAAATTGATTCGTAATTGCATTTAATGTTTTGCCCGTAATAATATTTTACTAGCTTTTATGATAAATATTATATTTATTTACATTATAAATTATTAGCATAATTGCTTATATTTTTGTTCTTATAGTTATTTTGTTTTAATATATGATCTACCATCGTCACCTTGTTGACACTCTAAATAATTTTCCTCCTTTTCATAACACCTAAATATTTGTCATATCAATGATTTAAGTGTTTGAAGTTATTTTTTAAACTGAATGTCTTATTTAATATTTCTCATTTACAAGTGGTTTTTATTACCGGTTCTTGGCCAAAAATATACCTAACTCCACTTCTTTTGCTATTTCCATTTATTTATTAATAAGAAATGATTGCATCCACAAAACCAGCGGCTGATCAGTTTCAAAATTACATTAATTTCAAAATTAATCCTTATACTCCTTCTTTACTTAAACTAGATCCTTGTCTCAGTCGGTGAACCTTTCCAAATCTCAGGCAATCATTATTGGTATTTGCTAGATCTACATTAAAAAACATTAATATTCTCTTTTTTCTAATCAAGGCAAAATAATGGACTCCAATCCTTAGTGGAATTGTCCAATTAAAGAAGTTTCTTCGAAGTTTTACCCTTCTTTATATGCATTATCCTTTCAAACATTTCTCCTAATTAAAACTGAAGTTTAACTTGGAAGTACGTTATTGCTACACACTATTGGATTTCAGTAATGTTTACTATGTAAACTTAAATAAGAATTTGCCTAAAAGCTTGAATATATACTCAAATCTGCAACAAGGCTCGCTTTCAAACTTTATATATTTGACACATATTTCTACGTTTTAAAAACGGGAACGTAGGTTCATCATTTTTTTTTTAATTTCAAAGTTAAAAGTTTAAGTTTAAAGTTCCTGTCAACAACTATTTGTGAGATATTGAGCACCTACTCATCAAACTGTCTTCATGATGAATTATTTCCCTGTTTTTGATAATCAATCTAGGAACTTTTTCAAGATTTTATTATACCAAGCCTGTGAAGAATCGAATACCGCAAATCGAAATTATTGTTTTATTTATTTATTAATCTATAAAATATTTTAAATATTTGCCTATTTATATTTACGTATATTTTTTTTAATTACCCGATATTGATTTTCACGCTTTGTTTTGACTAACACGATTCATCGACTAACTTGTCTCGGGCTGAATGGCTTGAAGTGAATGCATTAGCATTAAGCCCGTGGGGTTAAGGTATCAAATATAGTATATTTATAGTGCAATAAAAAATCATCTAATTATATACATACATTTAATTAAACACATCATATTTAAGGGTAAAATATATCTACTGATTTAGTGTTTAAGAATATATATGTTTTGATACAGTAACATGTATCCTAGGGTCATTGTAGCTGTAAATAAACGACTTCAGACTACATCATTGCAACTTCCAATTTTAGTTTATATTATATTAGTAAATGTCACCAAAACTTTTGCGGCTTTTGCGTTCAGAGTCCATTTTAACCGTATAAACACATAACAACGTCAATGAGCTTTTCTCTCCATAGGGAACATTCATGTAATTTTTTTTGACGTAAATTAATCATTTACCTCTCTATATCGTAGAAAAAAATATAAATAGGTTTGAAAAGATTCTAGTTTTTTTTCAATTAAAAATTAAAACATTGAATAAATTTGAGCCGTTCAAACGCCGGCATTTTGCGCGCGCTTTGCGTGACGTCACGATGACTGATGAATTTTAAGTTTTAATTGCTTTAAAAGAAGATAAAAATCATCTTACAACTATTGTATTGTACCGGAGTGCAAAAATAGTATTAGAAAAACACCCGACAAAGTGTTTTGTGTATTCCAAGAGATGCGAAAATACAAAAACAATGGTGTATGGTAATTAAAAGGGATAATATATGTCCTAAATCGTGTTTATATGGTTGTGAAGATCAATTTAACGTAGGTATTCTTTATTTATAATAAGTTTAATCTAATAGTTTAAATATATAGTAAGTATGGAACATTAGAAAATTTGAGTTTAAAATTAACCTAACCCAGCTTACAAAAGTTCAGTATAAATTTCTATAAAAACCGTATTCTATTTTGGTTTTACGAAACTTTTATTTTTGTCAATTTATTTCAGGTTAAGGAAGATACAGCCAATTGTATTGAATATAATATGTATAACGACACAACAAGGGGAAAAATGTAATCTAAGTTTGAAGAAAAGAGTTGTTCCTCATATATTTTTGTGGCAAAAACGCCAGCTGAGAGAACATTTTCATGAATGTGCATAGTCAAAAGGCAAAGATTGACATCGGTTAATGAAGCCTTTTCAGAGTTAGTTATCAAAAATAGTGTTTAAAAAATTATGACCTTCATAAAGAAGTGATATACTCTAAGTAAGTCCTAGTACTGCCCATACAAATGTCTGTGATATTAATCAGCCAGGACTCAGTACTTCTCGTATTGAATGTGATGATCATAAGGCAGAGCCTTGCTTTTCGCATATTGAAGATAAATTACCAAGTGACTAAGCTGTGCAAGTTAATATTAATGCGAAGTGTGGAAGTAAAGGTGTCAATGTAAATATACCTGCTGAAAAACAAAATGTAGCATTGTTACCATTTCCTCATTCAACACACAACATTGGTACACAACAGTTTTACCAGTAAAACTATCTGTTTTAAAAAGAAAATTGTTTACCGAAAACACAGCTGATAATACTTCTATAGCATCTTATATCTTCTAAATCTGCTGATTATCAACCAAGTTCTTTATCTGAGTCAAGTGAAGTGGAAAATGATTCAGAGGAAGAAACATTTTTAAAATGTAATGTGTAGTAGCATGCTAAATGCTATTGAAAAATAGTTTGTAGGTATTTGTTTTGTTAGGGTTGTTTGAGGATTGAAAAAATGTTTTTAGAATTACCTAAACGATTGTATCATTTAATAAAAACTTTAAGCACGAAAATATAGGTTTAAATTATTTATTTTTCTCAGTAACACTGATACCATAGTATGAACTTCGACGCCGATAATTTGAATGGCGTGTCAAATGACGTCACATTTCCTTTCGACCAATGGTGGCGCGTTTTGGAAATTTGAATTTCGCTCCCTTAATTTACACTTTTCATAAATTATTTTATGCCCTTAAATGGTTAGTAAATTAAAAAAAAAATATTTTATTATAATAAGATGATAATAAGTAATCGAAAAAAAATTTTTGGAACCTTTTTAAATTTTTTGCATGTTCCCTATTGCTAATACAGAACTGAACTATATTAAAACATGTTTATCCGACTATGAAGATATTAAAAAAAATTAAATATAATGACAAACATGGACGTACTCTTGACTCTATTAAACAAAGTAACGATTGAACTAAAACTAAATAAATACGATTAATATTTGCAAAGTTGAAGTGCTACACCATCTTTCTTCTCAAATAAATTATATGTAAACTTTATCCGACACTTGGAAAAACTTTTCTCAATCTAGTACGAAGTTAAAACAATTTTGCAAACTATTCAAAATTTATCATGTACATATAAATTTACTTTACTTTAGGATTTCGAGCGCGCATAGCGTTACTGTAGTCACGAACAAGAATAACATAATAATTTCTATAGTTTTTCTTTATTTCTATATCATAAATATAAGATACAGAAATCTGATTACATTACAAAGAAATCAGTAAATGAAAGGTTTCAGCATTCTAGGTCCGAAGTACTGAGTAATTTATATAACTAATAAGTCAAAACTTTTATTTTAGTAATATTAAGATGGAGAAAATAAGGAGAATTATAAATAAATTATTTTTCACAAGTTCATAAAGAAACACTGAAATAAGGAGTATGGATAATCTAGTGGGATCACTAACAGAATATAACAAACCATTTATAAACGTGCTAACGAACGAACTAAAGAACTAAAAAAGAAAACTCGTTTTTCCTCTAATTAGAGTTTCAAAAACCCGTATCGGTTTTGCCTCGGTTTCGGTTCGGTTCGGTTCGGTGCCTCGGTTCGGGAATCGGTTTATACTTCGTGTCAACTTTTCAACTCAATGTATACATAAGTGCTACGTGAATGTTAATTTCGCGGCTAGGCTTTAAGGTCGAGTGTTAGTGGCGTCAATGTGCTAGTTAATAATGAAGCTTTCCTTAAGTTATTTGTATATTATATAATTATTTTTATAAACATGACATTACTGTTTTTGATTATAATATAATTGTTTGTAATAAAAACCTGTATAGACTATGGTCTAAGAGTTAGGACTTTTTTCTATGCAATTGCTACGAAGATTAAAGCAAGATTATAAGATTATTATAGATATAAGTTATTAAAACAAATCACATATGTTAACATCCATATTTAAAATAATTACTAGAAATACAGATTGCATATATAATAGTTTTATACAGCAACAAGTTTTGTAACGAACAATTTGTAATATTAGAAATAAAATTATTTTATAAATTTTAAAAATTTGTTCGTTACAAAACTAAACGCTTGTTATCTTAAATATAAATAATTGTTTATCTTAAACTTATTTAGGCAACCGATAAAAATAAATATAAATCATAACATTTTAAGTAATGAACGCTTAGCGAACTCTAATAAGTTATGACAAACAAAATTTACCGCAAAAAAAAAGTTTTGATTTCACAATTAGTAACTTCATTTGTTATTGAAATTATTAATCATAATTATACGTAACGATTACTTTGTAACTGAGAACTAAGAGACCGTATTAACTATAGTCGCCAAAAAAATTAATAAGAATCTGACCATTACTAGTATGTATAAAAATCAAAGCTTCGTCTACATAGAAAAAGCACCCTATTTACTAGATAGTATATAGGGTGGTTTGTCTTAAAAGTGTTTTTGTCATTTTGATCCCAATCTCCTAAAACAGGCATAATTTTTTTATAAAACATTTAATTATAAATTTAGGAGATTCATGTTACAGGGCCGACCTAGTTTGGACTCCTGTCCCTACACAAAATTATTTATTTATATTGTTATAGTTGTATGATATATTGTATTCTATGTTTGAGAAAAAAATTAAAATAAATAAAACAAAAATAATACACTAATACAACATAAAAGAGGAATGTTGCATATTTCCAGAAGAGCTAAAATATTAGAATATCAAGAGGAGCTCTTGACTACTTGACACTCATACCAAATGGGGCGGACTAGGGTGTGATTTAAATATTGAAGTTATTATGTAACGCTTTCAAGAAGCTACGGCAATAAAATTAACGTATAGACGAATACTAGCAATATATTACATCTTCTGAATGTAGAAAGATATTTTTGTATACAAACACCGTTTTAAGATAAAGGTAATAGGAAACATAATTTAAATGAATATTTAGTGAACTCGCTCATTTGTTTTAAATTTTAATGAAGTGGTGTTTTATTTAAGCATAGGTTTTTTTATATATTTTTTTACATTTACTCGTTTAATTTATAATTCTCATAATAAAATACCATCTTATGATTTCACCAAAATTTCAAATAAGTACTTTTTATCATTTTATTTATCTACAAGCAGCCGAATACAATATCCTAATGTAAATATAAAGAATTTATTTTAGATAAAGTATGTTTTAGAAAATTACATAGATAATTGTGTAGATAAAGAGCTTTCGATAAAATTCTTTCTCACAAAAAAGTATTTGAAAAAAATGGGAAAAAAATAAGATTGAAGACACCTGGACTCGAACCGGGGTCATCTGATTTTGGGACCACTTCATTTTTCATTTGAACTATTAGAATCTTATACACTGCGAAATTCGTACTCTAAGATGCTGTAACAGGTTTGAATGTCTGAAAATCATGGATTTTCGTCGTTTTCTCAAAAATAAAATCTAGCTAGATCGATGTGTGTTCTTAAACCCCTGCACACTAAAGTACTAAACACATTGTTTTTTCATAAACAGTGACAGATTTAGCTTTTTGATCCGCATATAGTAGTGTTTCTTTTTATTTCCATAATTATATCTGAAATCTTTGTTACTATATTTATTGCACAATATTGTGCTTAGCATACAAAAGTTTTTAAACCAACGAAGCTAATGTAGGTTGGTAATTATAACCAACAAAAGATAAAAAAAAAAGTTATTCTTTTCTCATTTTTCTTAGAAAATTCACTTAAACAACAAAGAAGTATTGTATTATTACAGAGAATTGTCATAATTTTTATTTATTCCGTACTATATACACTTTTTTGTGTCTAAATGTTATAAATATAAATAATTATGTCCGAGCTTTTGACACGCAAAGAAATATAGGCATTATTTGTTGTCGGCTGCATTATTATTACTTGTAAGATAATTAAAAAAAATACAAAATAGGAATTTATTATTGATTATTCAAGTGTACTATTATTACTAAATTTAGATTTTTATCATTAGATTAGTCAGTAAATGATTTCAGATAATATAATGCCTATCTACATTACTTATTTAATTTAATTTTTTATTTTCGTATCGTCTAGTCATTTATTTCATATAATAATGCTTTGACCCTATGAGGACAAAGATAAATATGGAAAATGTTCAAAAACTTTTCTACAACATGATATATATACAGAGATCTATTGGACAATAATTATCGTGGTATAATGACTCGCGTAGACACAGAGATACTCAGTGAATACACTTAGTGTACCATATACAATGTCTTAATAAGCTAGGCTTACTAAGACATTGTATATGGTATTTTATTATCTCTTATAGATTTTTTTTATAATCTATATTATACAGCAAAAATATTTCGTTATAAAGGAATTCGTTTTAAGGAAATAAGACTACACAATACAATACTAAATGTACAATTTTTGTTATCATGTAATTTCTATAATGAGAAAAATATAAATTTTATAAAATGATTACTAGCTTCCTTCAACGTTAGACAAGAATAATTTAAATAAATCACGTTCACCTTATTAATTACTTCTAACTTTGAAGGGAGTAAGGGTATGTACCTACTCTAATAAAGGTGATGTCAGTCACGTGCTTTACCACAAAAACTGACAAGTCATTTAAATCAAATTAGAAGTATTATTATGAGAAGAATAAAACCGTTAAAATGAATCTTATAAAATATTATATTGCGTATTGATAATGAATATTGCATAATTTGCACATTGAACTTGTTTTTTTTATTTTATTTAAAATATGTATATATTTACAGAATTTTATTTAATTAAGTACCGAAATTTTACAATAACATATTGAACAAAACACGCAAATTAAACTCTCAAATTATTCGCCAACTGGTAACTGTATATAGTTCCCAAGTCATGTTACACGTCCAATGAAAACCTCGGCTTAATAGTAAAACTTTTATATATATATATAAATTAATAAATAACCGAAAATATAATTAAGAATCCTCCTTTTACTTTTCTTAGATTTATTAATGATCCTTACAAATTTAACCAATGTAGGATCGGTCAGTGATTTTATAAAATTCCTATTTACGCATTTTTTTGTTACTATGTATCGTAAGTATATGCTATCGTAACATACCATGTTACGATATGTATGTCTGTTAATCTGTGAAATACTACGATATGTCTGTCTGCTAGTCTGTAAAATACTACGATATGTCTGTCTGTTAGTCTTTGAAATACTACGATAGGTCTGTCTGTTAGTCTATAAAATGTTACGATTCGTCTATCATAACAAATTGTAGGCCTGTATATAATGCCTACCGGCTTTCTAGTAAATAATGTTTGTGTTTGTATGCACTCTGCGGTTACGATTCGATTTGCAAACTAAATGTTAATTAACCTATTTTTTTTAATTTGTCATCAAAAAATATATAAATAAAGTGTAATATACGTTTAATTTATACATCGTAATTTATTTCGTGTATCTACAAATTAAACATTGGTTTGATAGACACATTAGTTAGGATTTTCGAAAGAAACCTAATAGATGTCACCACCGTCCTGATAAGGGCGATCACATATAGAATACTTAAATCACCGAGTCGGACAGCGATACGGTAGCTCAGTTGGCAGAGCGACGAATCCCTGCCCGTATCGCTTTATTTTTCATTCTATATTTATATATTTTTTTTGTTTGTTCCTAAAATTAAAATAACTCTAACTATTATCGATTGAAAATAAATTAGTGATAACCATTAAATGTAATATAAAACATATTAACTTTTTATAGTCCATAACATATTTTTTAAATGGAATACTTTTAATAAATATTTTAAAAGTATTTTTGGTACCTTCTGAAAATATTTGTCATTCGGAATTCTCATTGATATTTAATCATAATGTTACACTTTGGCTACTTTTTATGGCGTCAATAATTGGGACATTCTAAAAAATACTTTATTAGAAAAAAATCGTAAGGAGTGCTCTTTATTATTTTTTTCCAATAATTTAACCAATAAATATTTTTTTTACCAATACATATAGTACTATTATATGGATACATAAATACTATACACAAAATACATTTAATAGTACCATTAGCAGCTTGGTAGTATATATTAAAAATTCAGACGAGTTTTAATTACCATACTACATATTAATTAACTCTCAGAAAGGGTCTCTTGACCTCAATGAATTTTTAGTGCCTTACAGTATTTAGAATGATTTTTTTATGCAAATTATACTTATTATATCTTTTGTACTTATATGTTGTACTTATATGTAAATTATACTTATTGTTTGTACTTATATGTAAATTATACTTATTATATCTTTCATTATTAGCCTTATCTTTAAAAGCTCTGACAATAATATTAAAAAGTATTGAGTAGTTTAATGTAAAGGAAATAAACATATTCATATAAAAATTCATAATTAATTCTGCTTATTTATAGTGCTATTTATAGTGCTAATATAGTCATATTATAGACAATTTTTACTCCCTTCTGTACTTAGCCTTAGATAGCTCAATTTTAAGTTAAAAATAGTTTAAATAATGTACACCTTCCAATAAAAATTCGCTGTATTCAAATGAGTTATGTTATAATTTATATTTCTGTTAAAGCACGATTCTGTTAATAGACACAAATATTTTCACTCCAGTAAAACCGTAATGAGTCAATGAAATATTACTAATCTACGTAACACGAAGTGACTATTAATGTGTAACGTATTGGACCTTTTCTTAATATGTAGCGAATTTGTTGATGGTATATACAACACTTTCTTCGTTCATTATATTTTCGTTAACTAGTTACCCCATCATGAATGCATATCTCAATCACAAATAACAGAACATTACGTTTATAAGAAACGTTATAAGAAATGTTGTTGTTATATTTATATATTATTTTATTTTATTGAATACTATTTGAATAAGCAACTACTTAAAAATAAATAAATTGCATAACATTTGTCAGCTGTGTCGGGAAAATAATGAATAATAAGACTAGGGCTGGCTTCCTACTTTCGTAATGTCTTTGTTTATAATTATTTTTTTATAATTTCTGTATATTATATGATTCTGTATATGTTAAAGCTAACATAAAGCTTATACAAAAACCCTAAATATTAATTAAAAATGATCATGACACTGAAAACAAGAATCTAGCAACAAACTATTTAAAAGAAGACAATTGATCATTCAGATAAAATTTATTTAAACCTATCAGAAGCCCTTAAATTTAAAAACAGAAATGCTGAAGATCCGAAAAGCGACATATTTGCTATTGGCCAGAAATAAAGTAAAGTTATATTAAAAACGATGCGACTCGCACTATCACATTTGGTACACTTTTTCATTTAATATTTAAACAAATATGTAGTTATATTATCTTGTGTATATATCTTCCCTTGTTTTAGAATGCACACAAAACAAACATTGCAAGCTCAGCAATTTGAAATCAGGAGTAATTAATGTTTCTAAATATAGGCATATCTCGTTTGTGAAATAAAATACATGATAGAACGGTATGTAAACGTAAAACGTTATATCAAAGTTTAATATTTCCGTTTGGTTTATTAAAGCTTATAATAAAAAATAAATGATACATAACAAATCGTCGATTTCAACAATCACTTTACCACGAGGTAAAGTGATTGTTATGTACCAACAGAGGTTAACCATAGGTTAACCAGAGATCCCACCATAAGCAGTTGAAAAAGAAGAGTGGAAGTATAGCAAGGGTTGAAAATCCAACCATTGTCCTGCTACTGATATTATAGACCTAGAAGAAGTTTAAGGTAACTCATTAGATATTATGTGGTGCCAAATTTGAAAGCCGGTTATGTTACCGGAAAAATTAACATAGTTATGTTAAAGTTACAATAGTGATTATTTATTATTTTTTAATAATTATACAAGAGTTTTTCAATTTAGATTAGTATATTTATTATTTATTCGAACTCAAATAAAAAATTAAAAAGCGCATCATTGCATCATGTTTATAGAATATTTCTAGACGTTAAATAGTTTAGTATAGTATAATTTATTTGAGGATATCTACAATCTTAGTTTTGAATACCAAAAGAAATGCAGTACGTACATAATGTACGTACTACACTTAAATAAATTATACTAGTAAACGTCTAGAAATATTCTATAAATATAATGCAATGATGAGCTTTTTTAATTTTTTATTAACACATATGTATTAGTTGTAGTTATATTTTTTATCATCATAAAATACTGTTGCTTAATTATTATATATTTGTTACATTAATCACATTTTTCATAATTATTCTACTTCATTAATTACTATTCTTACTACAAGGAGTTCTAATAGTGATCTTTTAAGAGTTCATTTGTATAGCAAACTTATAAATCTGCAACAATACCTTCAATGATCAACGAACTGAAAACTTGTTGGGTGCAATGCCAAGTTTCTGTTTGTGAAACTTTTGGTCTGATATTCTGTCTTGTGTATAGCATATATATTATATATCTTTTGATTGTATTTCCTTCCTTCTAGAAAACGGCCACTCTAAATTGGAAATGAAGTGTAATAGCTATTCCATGAAATGTTTTTATTATGATGTAAGATTTAATCTAATAATTATTATTTTATTCATTGGTTTTATTAAAAGCCATCTGAGGCATTTCAAGAATAGAAAGATATTCTTTAAAACATAATTTACGGCTAAGAGTATCATAAATAAGGATGTTTACAATAAAACTTAGATAACTTGATTACGACTTGTTTCGTTAGTGCTTACAGAAGCTAGGCGATGGTCGGTGACCGTAAATTTTCAATTGGAACTATTTCTTTTAAATTTATATAGAATGAAACATAAACCGATACGGCTGGGGATATTGGTTTATTTTTTATTCTATATTTAAATAAATTTAAATAAGCTTAACATGGCTTTACATATTTATAAATATTTTCAAACACTATTTCTTTTAAGTTTTGAGTTCGCGCAGCTGGTATGAACTGTATTGTTGGAACAGTATTAAATGAACTGTATTGTTAAGCTTCTTATTTTTAATATTTAAGTTGTGAATAAAATAAAATAAAATAAAATATACGCATAATTCAACTAATTTAAATGTGGAAATTGTAATGTTTGTTTGTTTTATGACGTGCTAATTTTAAAATTCAATTGAATCAGAATCTGTGTTAAGGATATCAAAAAATATTTGTATAAAATGTATATTTACCAAAAAATTAAAATGGTCTGTTAAAAATTTTGCCTTTGAAAATTGAAAGTTCTTTCAAGTAAAATTTCATTTCATTGAATGAAATTTTACTTGAAAGAACTTTCCGCTTTCAATCTCGGAAAACACTTCACCTTTTCTTTTATGCACTCTGATCTACATAATATTGAAAGGTTTATAACATAGCATCATCTCATCCTATATACTAGATTACTAATATACAATGTGTAGGTTTTAGCTGATAGACTTTTACCTATTACAATTTTCAAAAAGATTCCAGTTAGAGACAGTAAAAGATATTTTATTTTAAAACATTTTTAATCCTAAGGAATTGTATTATTTGGAGGATAAAGATGCCAGATAGGACGAAAATAAATAAAAGTCAGCTAAAATACCACTACTTATGTAATTTTGCCTAGCATAGGACCGGTTAAAAATATTGTTAAAATGTTTTTTTTATTTTTATATTCTTATACTACAATGTATCAATATTTATATGGATTTTAATATATATATATATATATATATATATATATATATATATATATATATATATATATATCGACGGGTACTAAACTATATGTAACATTGATTATATTACATAGAATCAATGTTACATATAGTTTAGTACCCGTCGATTTTATATTGCACCTACATTTAACGCTTACCGTTTATAATATCGAACGTTTTCTAAATCGACAGAATAATGTGTGAAACTGTTTTCATGGTTGGGTGGCATAAAGTGAATTGCGCAATATTCAAAGTGAAAATGCAATTTTAAATTAATAATTGAGTGATTCATTGTACAAATAATTATCAGCGGTTTCCTAGACATTACTGTTTCGAGTCATAGTTGATGAATTTTACATTCTATATTTATTGAAAATATAAAGAGATAGACAAGGAGTGCAGAGAATTGAAAGATACATGTAATATTTATTACAAATATACTATTTTATATTTAACAAATACATCAAATTTTCATCAATGTTAGTTTATATAGTCGAAGTCAAAATGTAAAATGTCTAAAATGTAAAGTTGTATTTAGTAATTTAGTAAAATACTCGTCTGAAAAAATCTAATAAATCTAAAAAAATAAGATAAACATGAAGGTGTATTCTTTGTTCAATCCTTCGCAAACTTTCACTCTTTGAAATAAGATAGAATTTTGTACCCATTAGTACTTAACCATAATATAATTAGGATATATGTCGGCGACAATTTATGACATTATTATTTATAATATTTAATTGTTTTATCATCATAAATTCATTATTTGATTATTTTTATATAACTTGTTATAAAACTAAAATCACTTAGAAACATTAAATAGTAAGCATTTGTCACACTTTCTACAGACCATTCTTTTGTGCAACAATAAGAAAGAGAGAGAAAGCATTCGAAGGCTATCTCTTTCGCTCTCGATATACCCCGAAGAAATATAAAATTAGATAAAACTTGTTAATAGTAAATTAATTACATAATATGTAACGGGGTGAACATAATATTGTATGACACTTCATAAGGGGGAATGATAGTTTATAAGAAATAAGACTTTGAAACTGCTTAAAATGTATAGAATTTCTTATATTTTTACTATTTTATTTCTCATAACTTTTGTATTTGTATAACTTTTATTAATCATTATATGTGTATGTGAAGATAATTTTGTCACCTTTTTGAATATTATATTATGATATCTGTGTACATTGAGCAAATAAAGATATGTTAAATTCAGTCACGGGGGCGTAGATAAAAATTCGCGTAAAACGCGTTGCTATTCAGCGGCTCTCTTTACGGTATAGCCGGCCGGTTAATAAACGGCTAGTATGGGGATGCGGTATTCCATTCGCCTCGGACCGCAACATTGAAGAAAGAAGAACAGGGAAAAATCGTAGAAGAGCCCTGAATAGCAACATTGTATGGGATTATCGTCGAAGAGCCCACTTATTATAAGGGATTATCGTAGAAGAGCTCTATTATTGTACGGGAGGATCGTAGAAGAGCCCGATCGGAAACTACTCGTGACTGGGTTTACTGAATGTTCGTACATTCTCGTTTTAATTACCCCTTTGAGTCGAGACCCCTATATCCATGAGAGACGAATCACCGGCGCCCGTTAGGAGTGATCATTAGTCACCCGACTTGACGTCACTCCTGCGGACAGGGTTCGTTTCGCCCTACAAAGCGGAAGGGTGCGGTAGCTGAGGTCTGATCTAGCGACCTCGGCGTAACGCCGCTCCGGTCTTTTAAGACCGCAGCCCCCGATCGCGATAATATGAGATATAACATATTATGCAATACAAAGCAAAAAATGTTCGACGTAACACATGTACTACAAGTGATTCGATATCTTTAGCAACAAGAATCCCAAAGCCTCTCGGCAAAAAGTTACACTAAAATGTTCAGCAAAGTTATATACGCTCCGCTTGAAATCTCAGAAATGTTCCAATATCACCATTATTTAGTCATTTCTTTCTACAATATGTTAAAAAAATGCTTTTTTAAGAGATATTTTTGTAGTTGATATTTGCTGTTCTTAGTACTAACTTAAAAACTTTAATAAAAAAGTGTGAAGAAAAAGTAATCCCTAATTTTGCGAGAAACTCAAAACTTTATTTAGGAGCTTTGTGATTAGCTGTATAATGCCTTTTTCAAAGAATAATTTTCATAGATTCTTACGTGCGAAAAACTTCCATAATTTATTTGCTTAATTTTCTCCTGATCCCAATTTCTTATAACTCAATAATTTGTGCAATGCAAGAAAGAGGTGGTAATCGTTTGATGCTAGATTCAGACTATAGGGTGGGTGCATTAACATCACCCATTGAAGCTGCCCGAGTTTTTGTAGAGACTACAGACGTACGTGGCGTGGCCTTGCATTTTTCTTATGAAACACAACTACTCTTCTGTTCTCTAACTCTGATCAATCGCTAGCTTCAAACGGTTCAGTTGTTGACAGTTGAGATTTGAATTTAGTGTTCGGGCATACGGAAGCAACTCATAACAAATAATTCCTTTTAAGTCCCACCAAATACACAGTAGAACCTTCCTGACCGCTAGTCCTGGTTCTGCCAGTATTTGAGTTTCTTAACCACTCTTTTACCATAATCGTCTTCGCACAACATTGTCATATGTGACCCATTTCTCATCCCCAATCAAATCTTATGAAAATTGTGTCTATTTAATTCCGTATTGCAAAACCTTGCAGATGGAATTTCGATTAATCATATTTCTTGATCTTTGAAAATATCTATAAACATGTATAGCCATGTTAAGCTTATTTAAATTTATATAAATATAGAATGAAAAAAAACCGATACGGGTAGGGATTCGAACCCACTACTACTGGGAAACCGTCGCGTCGCTCTACCAACTGAGCTACCGTATCGCTGTACGTCTCTATGAATTAAGCATTCTATATGTGATCGTCTTTATCGGGACGGTGGTGACATCTATTAGGTTTCTTTCGAAAATCCTAACCAATGTTTCTAACTTTGCAGTATAGATAAACTTTGAAAAGATGCCACTACCGAAATTAATGTCTGAAAATATCTATAAACATGTATAGCCATGTTAAGCTTATTTAAATTTATATAAATATAGAATGAAAAATAAACCGATACAGGCAGGGATTTGAACCCGCGACTACTGGGAAACCGTCCCGTCGCTCCACCAACTGAGCTACCGTATTGCTTTCCGTCTCGGTGAATTAAGCATTCTATATGTGATTAATTTTTTTTCCCCCCCCCCGTATGTGAGTGCCCCGATCAACTTAGGGCGTCGGCCTATGGTGAGTGAGAGAGGTCACGAAGATACTACAGCAGGAGAAGGAGGCTGCGGGCGTAATCCCGCCTCCTTCGACTCAGCCTAAACTGGCGGAGCGATTCAGAGGACGCTGCCTCTCCGTCTCGCTTCGCGGCCTCCTTCGCGTACCTTCCATACCAACTCTCACCCTTTTTTTTTACGTAAGGAATCCTCATAGATACACACCTCCATCCAGGAGATGATGAAGGTGGTTATGTGAGACTCCTACTCATAATGGGACACCATGGTATCGCTTTTGCACTCACCGCGATGCCCCGACGTGATCTACGGAGAGGGCACCCCGCAACGAAGAGCACCCATCCCTTTTTCGCAGAAATATTGCTATATTTCGCTTGAAATATTGTGGAGGGATCCCCTTTCCCCCACCCAAGCCGGGTGCCTCCGAATGGGGCCGATACTCCCTTCTGGCCGTACTCCAACCCCACGGAAACCCACCACGCCCAGACTAACCATCACCAAGCGCAACCGTGGCGTCGCATTCGGCAACGATTAATCCAGGCAACGTCCCGAACCGTCTCCCCACCAACCGCCCTCTCTAAAGTGCTTAGTGGAAAGAGGTCCAGACCCTAACCGCCGCAGACGGCCTCTCCCTAAGCAAGAAAGCGACCGCCGCGGGTTCCCCCCAAACACCCTCGGAACCACTCCACAGTCCACTCAGTCAGAAGTCAGTCAGAAGTACCAGGAGCGATGCCGCAGCCGACCAAGGCAAAGAGGGCCTTCGCCCTCTTACCCTCGACGCCCAGGCCAACTTTCCAACGCGATCTACGATGAAAAGAGGCCCGAGCCCACCCCGCAGACAGACCACCCCGAAAGGCAGCCTGCCCGCCAGCCAGCCATGGACCGGGCACAAACCCCCATGACCGACCCCCACCGTGCCGGGTATTAGCCAACGGGAGAACCCGAAGGTTCTCTGTAACCGTTGTTGCCTAGGGAGCACCACGAGGAGGTTCCCGGCGTTCGCCCCCCACCAACTTTCACCCTAGTTTAAGTTCAACATAACCATCGTAACCAAGCAACCAAATAACACTTTTTAGTAACGTTTGAAATTCGCTATATTGTTTATTCTATTAAATTTACAAATATAAGAGTGCTTAGGATGTACTAAAAAACAAATGGGCTTTTAACTCAATGCAAGGAGTTAAATATAGTAGACTATTTAGATTCATTAAAGGTAACTTTATAATCTAGTTGCATTTTGCTAAAAGTCCTAAAAATATCACTTTCATAAAAATCTTATCCTAAAACATGAATTGCATAAAATATTAGGGTTCCGCAAACGAATGCAATTCGCTTAATAGTAACCGAACACGCAAGAGTTCCTTCACCCATGACCCAGGTTTTATTTGCGTTACAAAAGGTTTTCAAGCCAGAATACGAGGGGTAGGTTCAGAGAGGTAAGTTTTTAAATGAACTAACCAGAATGGATCACTGTATTGGAAACTACTTTCTTGATAGACGATTTTAATAACATGTATCATTGTCTAAGTCAATTATATGCCACTATTAGTGTTTTGTCCTTTTGTAGTCATACACTTACACTTTTGACTTATTAGAAATATAAAAAATATAACAAATATATAAATGCTACAAGGTGATATAGAGATTATGATTTATATTTATTTATATACACAAAGTAAGAACAACAACATTTCTCCAACAGCTCAGTTCTCTATTGCAACTTGGAACTACATTTTGCTGCCCAAAATAAGATCATTTTTTACTTCATGAAAAGTACCCTTAAATTAATAGATGCTTGTTCATAATTGTTAATATGTGGTCTTATTATTACTTTTTATTCTTCTCATGCTATCTTTATTATAACTATAAAATAAGGAAATGTTATGCTACAAATATCACATTATTTGATTTGAAAAAAATAATTTAGTGTTTGAAAAGTCGTGTAGAAAGATCTTTCAAGTAAAATGTTCTGTGCATAGGTTCTGTGTATTTTTATTTTTGATTTATAATATAGTCTGTAAATAACTTCAATTTATCTATTATCTTTTTTGATAACACATCATCGTATGCATTGTAGATATATATATAAACTATATATATCACTTTGTTTTGTTTCGACAAATAGTCTTCCTCTTGCCTAATATTTATTTTGTTCTGGACTATTGTATATAATTCACAAAGGGTACAATGTCATTTGAAGACTTACTTTTTGCATCACCTTTTTATTTTAATATTTATTACAATTACCTGTTAAATAGTACGTTTGTTAGGATAGTTCAAGTACTGTATAATTTTGTAAAGTGTATTAAATTTGATTCAAGAAATGAGAGAAAACAACTTATATATTTTCTATGAGAGCAAATAAATATAAAACAATTTTTAACAGATTTAGCTGGTGCACATTATTTATTTTAGTATTATCTTAATTATTACACATTATGAAATAATATTAATTGTTTTTATTTTATCAAAAAGGAACACAGGCAAAATTTAACGATGACTCTGAATATTTAGAATCTTGCAAAGAACAAAGAGGTCAAATAAATATTATTTTCATTTTGATATGATTAGAAAAGGTCAAGTGATAGAGGAGGCTGTACGAAGTGATCTGTTACATCCAATATACGAAAAATGCTTACATTTTTGTCAAAGGATTGCTTGTTAAATATTTACAGTAATAGTTCAAGCACATTTTACTAAATTTATTCTCTTTGAACGAAATTTAGGAAAACAAATAATTTTATTGTTGACAAAAACAAAGTCAAATCAAAATTACTGCATTTTCCCTGCTAATTCTTTCATATTGACTTTGAGAATAAGCTTACTCAATGTTATTAAAATCCTTCCAGCAGTTTTGTAGTATTATATTTATAGTCTGTATTGTATTAAATATGGTTGTGTATAAGTAAAATAAAATATTACATACTATATAATATTTATCTCAGGAACAATGAATACTATTGATAGACGACATTATATTATGTAGAGACAAGTTTTATTATATTTTCTAAGAGGATTATGTAATCATTTGGTCGTTTAGTTAATTGCGTTGATGAATGGATGTCCGGTTTTGTCAATGCATATTTAGGATCGCCTTTCGATTAGTAATAACAACGTAGTAATATCTATTTCTGTGTTTCCCAAACATAATTATACTAACACGAGGAGTGTTCTGAGGAGCTGTTTGATACAACCTCTGTCTCCAATTTAAAATATCGCATTGGGTGGGTCTTACCAGCACAAGCAATACTACCTCCTGGGTGCGTGGCATTCATCAACATTATGGTTCTCAAAGAACTCTCTGCCACGTCATAAGACAATGACCTTCCTTTGTTGTTGTTTCGATATCGCTTCAACCTTTATTTTTAATATTCCTCTGATATTACAAGAGACAGTGGCTGGTGGTGGTTATTTATCATCTGGTGGCCAATATGGCCGTTTCCCATCCTTATATATATAGAAAAACTTATCTAACTTTGTGTAATGGTTAATATTATGCTAAAAATAAATACTAAAGTCATTTGAAATGTAGCTTAAGCGTTACCACAAACAAATAAATCACTTAACTGAGTGGGTTGACAGAATAACAATATGGACGGAAATCATTAAATTATTAAATGTAATGTTATAATTTAATTTCGTTTAAGATTCAATATACTTATACTTTCGTATTTTTGACAGTGTTTTTATAATGAAACAGATATCTAATAAATAAAATATTGGGCAAAAATGAATGAATACAATCACTTTTTTAATTATCCTAAGTTATTCCTAATACGTAACTACTGTCAGGAAAACGAAAAATATAAAAAAAAATATATACTTACATTTAGTTTTTAAAATCTTTCTTTCTTGATTTTAACTACATACCTTTCTAAATATAAATACGTAAATAAATGATGACGTATTTTGTTATCCAATTTTATAAATTAAATAAGTTTAACCACCAAACACTCATCTCAATAATAAAGTTCTCATATAATTATGGCTTGCAGTTTGACCTTAATTGCAACCCTATCCGGTTTAGCATCTCGTTACGATACGTTTAGATTGATAGTCAATATAATTTAATAGTAATTGTTAAACTAAAATATATAGATATTTGAAAGAAAAATATTATAAATTGTAAGTAACCATGGAGCTTATCAAATCTCTTGTCAGTTAACAATAGTATCTCGTCTCAAATTGGACATAATTTTAGACTTACCACTGTAATGATCTCGAGTAACATTCAATTTCACGGTAATGAAATTCACATCTCCATTAACAAGATCTTGAATTAAACGCTAAATTATACGTCATGTAATTGACCATTAATTTTACTTCTATACTCCTCATGAAATTATTTGTTTTTAAAAAACATTGGTTTACAGTAAAATTATATAAGTTATTACTTATTACTTATTATTAATTATTATTTTAATTGATTAAGATAATGAAAAAACTACAGGACTATTATATTAATTATTAAGGACATAAAAATGTAGGTTCCAACTTAACTTATTGATATGATAAGTATATGATATCAAAACTATTATTTATGTAAACAATTATTGTTTTCCTTTTAAAATAGAGTTATTTATTTATATTTTACGACCCACTAGTTTTATTTGTTTTACTATCACCTTTATTCTTGTAGTGATAATTAAATATTGAGTACAATATCCACAGTTGAGACACAAAAAAAATAGTTTAAAATGTTACAGATTTTAGTTATATTTTGTATATCTAAAGTCTAGGCTGTCTGTAAATACAATATATTTAGTCCAAAATTATACGAGACACACATTTCTCTAACATTATTAGAATGGACATTATTAATAACAGTCAGCTTTTAGACACTTTTTTAATTTTAGAAAAGACGAATAAGTTTTGGTATTTTTAAATTAAAAGCAGTGTGTGAACTACGTTACTTCTTTCCCACTGAAATAAAAAGTCATCCGCTATAATCACTGTAGTTTTTAAGTGTCTATAAATTTTAGTGTTATTGTAATTTTGGTTCAAACATATTTTAATGTTCTAATATGTTAAAACAGAAGTTACCGGAAATAAGCTTCTAGAACTTCCCATAAAAGCTTTCAAAATATATTAAAAAATTGTAAAAATATACCGCATAACATTTATCTTCTTGAAAGTTGTTAGATTATGTGTTTTACTTAATAAAACTGAGTAAGATTTCTATTTTATATCACTTTTTATTTCAACTTAATACAAAAGAAAGTTACAAGCGTGGGCGATCACAGCGCCACCAGTGGTAATCCTACAAACTAACTAAAACAAATAAAAATGCGTTTACAAACACTTTTAAATTTATTTCCAATACTCCCACTTAAATTTATAAGGTGCTAAATTAAAATATAAATAAACACAGTAGGATTAACTAATTTACATTTTCATAACATTGTCTCTTATAAAATTGAACTTACATGGTGGTAAAGCTTTTGTAAGGAAATCAGCTAATTGACATAAACTTTCTACATATTTGATAATAATTATTTTCTCATCAACCTTTTCCCGAATAAAATTGTACCGTACATCAATGTGCTTACTTCTCTTATGAAATACTGGGTTATGTATTAATTTAATTGCACTCTGATTATCAATGTATAATGTCACATAGTTTTGTGGTTCACCTATATCTAATAAGAACTGTTTAAGCCACAATATTTCCTTTGCTGCATCACTAGCAGCCATATATTCGAACTCTGTCGTTGACAATGCTGTTGTGTTTTGTTTCCGACTAGCCCAGGTGACTGGTCCACCATTCATTAAAAATATATATCCAGTATTGGATTTTCTAGAATCTAAATCGCCTGCAAAGTCAGAGTCTGAATATCCAACTAACTCAGAGTTACAATCATAAACAATTGACTTATCCCTAGTACAAATTAAGTAACGAATTATGCGCTTAACAGCATTTACATGAATAGTTCCTGGATTGCTCACATATCTGCTTACTAGGTTCACTGCATAAGCTATATCAGGCCTAGATACAGTTGATAAAAATAATAAAACTCCCACTGCTTCTCTATAAGGAAAGTTTACAACAGTTTCTTTTTCATTTTTACATAGTTGCACATTTACATCTACTGGTGTACTACAACCCTTAGCATCATACATATTAAAATTATTTATCAAGTTCTCAAGAACGTTATTTTACGATACTCCGATAACTTATAAATTGATGACGAACTAATTTGGCCTTTGATGAAATATGGTCCAAAGAAGTCCTTGACAAGTGTTCTCATATTAAGGAAAGTTAATTCCGATTAATTTGGTCGTTTTCATGTAATATGCACGCATATAAAAATATACACATAGAACAGAAACAAGCCACTCAAAAAGTTTAAAATATGTTCTATTTTTAAATTATCTCATATTTTAGGAGATATCTTTACAATTTAGTGTAAGTATAGATAACAAAATTATTGTTTAAATACTGGTGGCAAAATATAAGTGAAGTTGGAGATACTATACATCAATGGAATAATACATACATGATTTGATTTCAAAACATTTATCGAACACACAGACACAATTATTGGCAATCAGATTATAGAGTATCAGATTATAGAGTATAAGTTGTGGTCAATTGTCATATGCAATATTTTGGGTGATTACCTAAAATAGAGGCTTTGAATGAATGAATTTTATCATTGACAAGTTGTTTTATTTTTCACATTATTCTATTATTGGATGGTAATGTAGTACTAAACTGAATAAAATATAGTGCTGCAAAAAGAAATAATTTAATTTAAACACAGAACAATAATACTTTTTTTTAATTTATTCTATATTAAACGACGTTATCGGTAAAAATGTTTATGAAATCAAATCAAATTCTTTATAACAAACAATGATTTTTGTATAGCTATTACAGATAGGTTATAGATACACTTTCAATATCTTAATATAATATCTTTATTAAAATATAAACAGGCTATTTAAGAACTTATAAAATAATACTAAATATAAATGAAATATGTAAAGTATCTGTAAAACATTTCTAATCACATAACACAAGTTGTAAAAATCATTCCAGTCCTTGGTAACAACAATCCCAAAGACCTGTCGTAAATTACAATGCGATATTTCTTGAAGTTACAGATATCACAATTATTACGATGTTTTTCTTTCTTCTAATATATTAATAAAATATTTTTTTGCTTATCGTTCCGAGATATCTATAGTTGATAACTGTGACCTATTAGACTCATTCGTTTTTCAAAATGTGAATGTTTCAGAATAAAGAAAACTCTCTTAATATATTCAATATGTATTATTTCAATTTTATCTTCACCACAACTTATAATAAAACTAGGCACTAGGTAGATTGTACTTATTTAAACTAACACAATTGATCTTTTAAGCTTAGGTTTGTCTTCTTCGAAGCTGAACTCCAAGTTAGTAAAAAATCAATGATAAGTCCTCGACATTGAAATTAAAGAGACATTTTATTGATTCATATTAAAGTCAAAGAAGTTACTTTTTATGACAAATAATTATAACAATTTTAATACTCATAATTTTTATCAACATGTAAACATTAATAAATAAATCATAACAGAAGGGAAATAACTTAATCATTATATTATAACAATGAGTTGTGTTCACTATAAAAAAAGTATACTTTTGTCTTTGTATTTAATAAGACTAAAAGTTTTAACGAGTCGGATGTATGCTATTATATATAAATAGGGAGAGAAAAGAAACAAATGCTCATTCAGCGGAACATATGTAACTCTTACTTACTACTTGGAAGTTCAACTGAATTGCAATTTTCGCGGAATAATGGTTCTAATTTTTAATAAATACTTAGCTAAAAGCTTAGCACGCTGAAATGCATGAATGAAAAATAATTGTATCGTATTTTAAATTTATGTTATTGCAAAATATTGCAAAATATATCACGATATATCTTTAAAAATTATTTTGTTATCCTTATAAACCCGTTTTTGTTTGTGTTTTGATCAAGAAAGTAAGTGTCTGTCTACAAACTATCTCGTAAAATGTCATTCTATAAACAATAACAAATAATAATAATATTAAAATATAGTTTGTTGTAAAGTGTCCATACCATACTCGTGTCACCCTTAAAACCTTAAATATATTAAACCAAAATTTTACAAACAAGAAGAAGTAATCTGTAGGTAACGTCTGAGTGCAGTTATTTATTTATTTATTTTCCTCAGAGACTTGCATAGTTCGTTGTTTTGCTCAGAATTCATACCTTATGTTATATTTAATATTACTGATTAAATGACTAAGTTACTCAGTGGGAATTATTTATTGTAACTTAAATTTGTTGTTGTATTTATTGTATTTATAGTTTATTGCATTTATTTGAAGCAGTTATCTTTAAAAAAAGAAGATAACTGCTTCATAGTAATGAATTATTGTATTATTTAATACGGGATAATAATAATTAATGTTATCCGCACCAAATAAAAGTAATACTTACATTTCTATTGCTAAAAGTAAAACAATAAATCTTCTCAATAGTTAATGTATTCCTGAAACAAATTATTTAAAACAAAAAACAAAACCCCCACTTAGTCAATCTCCTACGCCATAGATAGAACAAAACACAGATACTCAATGTAGGTTCAATATATGATGTGAACAAGAAATAGGAACGGATCGTACAAACTACAATATATTAAAACAGCTTACAAAATTGTTGAAAATGTATTTTTTTTAAGTAACCATTAAGCATATTTATTATTTATTGAAATAAAACTATTTTTACGGATTTAACTCGCGTATATTGAATTAAATTTTAAATTTACATTTTAAATCTAACCCGGCATTTCGAATGCTTTGCAGCAATCGTGTTCACGGTAAGACGAGATGGAGGTGTCTGTCAGTAAGTCACTTAATTAGTCATCTACCTCCAACGGTATCTAAGCTTCCGGGCATACAGTTCAGGATTCATACAAAACGCACTAACAGTATCTTGAGGTCTTACAGTGCGGTCACAGACATTGGATTTTATAATTTTCAAAAGTGGCTCCCAGGTGTTAGATAATCCCCAACCATCTAAAAATAGTTTTATTTCAATGTGTAGTACTCGTGAAAACCTTAGAAAACACTATATGTATTACTATTGCACTTTTTTTACTTATACTGTTTAATTATAATTGACGAAATAGCATAGATACATTTCTTATTTTGAATTCGGTTCAAGAAAATTGTCGATTTTCGTGTTAGCTCAAGATACAATAAATTTACGTAAAGAGTAATTGCTACATTTCTGTATTGAATTGCCGACCTCATGAGGGCGAATATTTCATTTCTTCACACACCCAATTAAACATTATGACCTCATGATATATTTTTAAAAGAATCATATTACCATGTTTTTTTTTAAGTAAATAAACCTGCAAAAATGAATGAATGAATGAATTGCCTGCAAAAAGTCTAATTGTTCATAATAATTTAACAAAGCTCCATTAATTTAAGTTTTATCTTGATGTTTGTACCTACATCTATTAGAATTTCAGATATAGAAGTAAAAAAGTAAAAATTACAATAAATAAATAAATAAAGGAAATCAAATTTTACCTGTTTATTCAAAATTATCTAAATTAACTATCTAGACACATTTTTGAAGTTCGCTAATTGTAAAGTTTCGATCTTTGTTATATATAAAGATATATAACATTAAAAACATGTTGTGAATATAAACAAATAAACAATTATCGTAAATACGCCTAATTATAAATACCAGTTGTATTTTTACGATGAACAAACTGAAGTACGGATCGTGTTAGTCTAAAATATTGACCGGATAAGCGATGTGGGTCAGTTTAAGTTGCTATGTCCGGAACTTCTTTTATGACCCTTTCATATATTATGAGTTTACATTCGGTGGATACGCGAATTGGACATAATGCTAACAAAGTTTATCGTTTCGTAAATATCATACAATAAAATAGCATGTTGATATTGGCACACCAAATCATATTTTTGAGCATAAACTTAAATTATAAACACACATAGACTACTCTTTAGTCCCTATTCTAGATATCCGTAATATTAGCTTCTAACAATTGAACGTGTGCACGAGTGAGCTGATTGAGATTCAAAAAAGGCATTTGGGCGCTGCGTAGTATTATAGCATCTTTATGCGTCTTCTAAATCTTCAAAGTTTTCTAGATTACCATCTAGTGGCGTTTTGTTTTTTTACAGTATAGTTCTCAAGAAACTTTTTTACGGACTACCAACATTTCAAATGAATTTCTGTTACCAAGACGACCCTCTTCGATTTTTTATAAATGTGACTATAATGTGATGTGATATCTAAAAATATTTTACTACTCTTGTACTAAGCTTGAAAAATATTTTTTATATATGTATGTAAGATTTCCAAATCACTTTTGACAATTTCTGAATTCAATTTTCTATACAAACATTAAATTTATGTATTCAGTGTTTAAGACTAGGAAAGTCATGCTTGAGAACTAGGTTACGAATCCAGTTTATTTTTCATTATACATTTATTTAATACTTAAAAAATTAACTATGTACACTTTTTCAAAGAAATGAAAGCAATGGATTTGTGAAAGACAATACCTTTAACATCAATAATATATATGGAAAAAGATTTCTAAGACAAAAGAATTGCAGTTGTGTCCTAAATAAAATATTTAGAGTATTTCATCTTCTTTTGTGCTCTGGCTCAGAGTTATCTTTGTTTTATTTTGCATTGTAGCGTCGGAAATGAAATATAACCTGACTACAAGCAAAAGATCATTAAAATTTCTGAATAAGATATACTAGAAAAATAACACCTGAGGACATCTTAATATTTCTTAAATTGGTATTATATATATAAATATAATTTAAACTTGGATATGTAAATTGCACAAAAATACTATTGTTAGAACTACCCTCGTAACCTACAACAGTTTTAACGTAAAAATAACTTTTGAACATAAGGAATAATACGGAAATGTCAACTTGACATTTTATCATGCTGAAAATATGGTTTTAGATTTATAGCATTGTTAGTAGTGACATCGAAAATTCAATTGTAATATAAAGCCACACAAAACCACACCTTAAGTAACTTTTTAACTCTAGTTGCTAATGGTCTTAACAATATAAGTCAACCAATCGAAATGTTCATTTGTGCCATAGACAAGTTGATTTACAAACTTAAATTGCAATTGTAATGGTGCAGTGAGTATTATACCAGCTGTGCATGCAAGAGTTCTTTCACCCCTGACCCAGTCTGCATTCTGTCGCGTAAGAAAAGGTTTGAACCCTTGGCTTGCATCGAGTAATAAGAGATTAGAATCGTTAGTGGATTTATATTATGGGTGAGAATGACATCATCTATGTAAAACAATTTAATTTAAGAATTTTTTATACAAAAAAAACTATATTACAAATTGATCCAAGGCAAGTTGGAAATAATCTCTTCCAAGACCAGATGAACAACATTGAGAAAAATGTCTGTTTAAGGGTATCTACCTGGAAATACTGTCGACAGAAGTTAAATTAATATTTGGGTAGATTCTGGTCAAAAGGTTTTAAAAACCCCCGTTTAGAATATCGTTACGCATCCAGATGGTGATTTAGAAGATGAAGAAGATGCAGCTCATCCTTGCACGAGTTCAAATGTTAGAACCTGATATTGCGACAATCCACAATACAGATGAAAACAGTACTTTATGTGTGTTCATAATTCAAGTTATTAGTCGATAATATATTTTCATATACCAATATCAACATGATATTTTTATTGTATAACATTTACGATATGACTATTTGAACATCCAAATATGCAACCATCTTACAATGATACTTAAAATGGTATTATCTCTAATTCGCGTATCCACCGAATGTAAACTCATAATATATGAAAGGACCATAAAAGAACCTCCAGACATAGCAGCTTAAACTGACCCACATCGCTTATCCGGTCAATATTTTAGACTAACACGATCCATACTTCAGTTTGTTTTTCTTAAAAGTAAAACTGGTACTTAAAATTAGGCGTATTAATGATAATTGTATATTTGTTTATGTTTATATAAGTGCTTTTAATGTTATCTATTTATCAATAATTTAGTAACGAATTTGTCTTTATTTAATATATACTCGAGCTCGTATTATTTTTTATGAGATTAGGTAACATAGTCTCTACACCTCTTGTTTTATAATATTAATATATTAATGAATTATTATTATATACATGAAAACAAAAGAAATACTTAGATTTAAAATATAAAGATAATTTTTAATGATAGTTATAATTTGATTTCCTTTTACTTACATATTCATTTGAAAGATTAATTAAAAGTAAATATATAAAATGAAAAAAGATGAAATGAACTAAAGGAATTATTTAGAAGAAAGAAAGAATTTAGTTAAATTTATTATAAATAATTAGATTTTTTGTTTATTTAGTTGGACAAAATAACATATGGTTGGCAAAAATAAATAACATGAGGCCATAATGTCTCATGGGTGTGGAGGAACGATTAATTAGCCCTCATGAGGTCGATAAGAAAAGATCTAAGAAGAATTGATACAAATTTTTCAAAACGAATTGAAAATAAAAATTATTGCAATTTTATAAATTATAATAAAGTACGTATAATTAAAAAAAGAAAAATAGTAATAGACATGCTTAAAGAAAACTTAAAAATAAATACATTTTCAAAAATTTTTAAGCTGTTATAATATTCCGGCGTGCAAAACTAGAGAGAGATCTAGTATTAATTATAAATTAGAACCATTTTTTTTTTTTAATTTATTATTGTTAAGGATGTTTTCCCATATGTGCACATTTATTAGGGAAGCCTATCCTCCGGTAAGATTCATTCCGTTCACATTCCATCAAAACATGTTGTACATCATCCAATACACCGCATTGATTACAGTTAGGTGAAGGTACTTTTTTCATTAAGTATGCGAACTTGTTTGATGGGATGTACCCGGAACGCAATCTGAGCATAGTTTTGAGACTACTTCTATTCAAGCTGACTTGGTCTATCCATGGCCTAATGGGTATCTGTGGTTGGATAGTCCTGTACCATATCCCTTTCTCTATGGATCTTTCGTCAAAATATTCTTGCCAAATCTTATGGCATTCAACCTTTACATATCTTAAATGTGAAGAAAAAAGTGGTTGTGGTGTCAATGGAATCCCATCAGTCATTGCTTCTTTGGCTAGCCGGTCAACTTTATCGTTCTCTTTAAGATCAATGTGAGATGGAATCCACTGGAGACAAATCCGTTTCCTAGACGCTACTAATTTAAGAATTGACGCCAAAATCTGGTAGGCTATCGGTGATCCTCTCCCAAAATAAGTACAACGAGCCAAATGTTGAAGATAACTTTTTGAGTCTGTCAGAATTACAAAGTGATCTAAATTAATTGAACTGATGTATAATAGGGCCTCAGGACCCGTAAGGCTTGGTTTTGTAAGCGATCCAATTTAGTTAAATTGGTTTTACAGCTGGAATCATATAAAAAAGATCCATAATCGATCCTACTTCTAATAATGGAAATATACAAACGTCTTAAATGCTTTTGGTGAACTCCCCAACCCAGTCCTGACAGAATTTTGAGCAAGTTTTATATTTTTTTCTATTAATTCATTGATATGTTTACCCCATCTAAGTGAACCATCCAACCATACACCCAAATATTTGACTTGATTAACAATAGGTAAAGGTATATCATTGATATTAAGGTTTACATCCCCAAGATCACGGAGCCGCTTTTTCTTAAAAATACAGACTTTGCTCTTAGTTGGTGATATTGTTAGACCTAAACTATTGTTAGTCATTCAATATATCATGTAAAGTCTGACACGCTAATTGCAGTTCTCGCACTGCAACATCCACAGATTTACTAGACATGTATAAAACGAAATCATCAGCATATTGAGATATTTGAACGTTTTGGATAGTTTTACAAATTTTAAATGTTGCCGCATTAAAGGGAAGTGGGGATAGAGGATCCCCCTGAGCTAAGCCACGACCTGTAGATCTCACAGGGCCCCCTGATATACACAACTGTCTATTCTTTAAGTATGACCACAAATATGTACAAATTTTGTCACCTACACCTAACTGGTCTATTAGATTTAATAAACAACTTATATCTACACTATTGTATGACTGATTTATATCTATAAAACATCCTACCGTGCTCAAACTAGGAGGAGACTAAAGAAGTCAAATTATGAAGACATGATCGTCCTTTCCGAAAGCCTACCAGGTTCTCGGGAAATACTAATTGTTTTTCAAAATACCATTCTAATCTTCTAGTAATAATTTAATGAAAGATTTTACAAATGCAGGATATCAATGAGATTGGTCGAAAAGCATTTCGTGTGCCAGGCTGTCCACTTTTCTTAGGGATGGGAACGATATTTACTTTACGCTACTGTAGGGGTACAAATCCTAAATTTAAAAACCTGTTGTATAATTTATCTAACAATCTTTTACCAATACTCGGTAGATGACTTATCATTGAAAAGGAGATATCATCACAACCTGGTGCAGTATCGCTTTTCTTTATAGAATTTTCTATTTCCTGTACAGTGATATTTGATTCCAGTTTACTGTTAAGTGAGGTAAATATTGGCTGAGACGGACACGCAAAATCAGGAGTCAAGTCATTTAATGTTTGTGCCTCATTTTAATCAATCACCTGACAAGTTGTGTTATACAGGTGTCCCTTCACCCACTCCATTTTGCGCCACATGTGAGTTGCTGTGGTAGACTCATGGAGGAGCAAAATTTATTTATTATTAGCTATTTTTTGCTAATCTCAATATTCTCTGTGCATTAATGTTTTTAGTTGTGCAGGGTTACAAACCAGCATACGGTCTATCTGCTGATAAGTGGTGCGCTCGTCCTTCGATAATTGCAAATAAGTATTCAGTATAACGATATTTTTAATCAAATATTTACGAAGAAAAACAATTCAATTTTATTTTAACAAAAGGCCAACCATAGCCAAACGCAAAAATTCAAATATCTTATATGATTAATATTATAAAAATCTTTGACAACTAGTACAGTTATTCAAAGTATATTTAGATTTATTAAAAAGTACTTACAACTGTCAGTTGCGGATTACAGTTTAAGAATTAGGAAAACGAGACATCGATATATGTTATATTATAAAATATTCTGTCAAATTGGAAGTCACTAAGACTTTAAAAGACTTCTTTAGAAGTATTACAGTATAAAGGTTACTAGAAATGTTACTTGAAACAAATTACTTGTCTTAAGTAAAAAAATGACTATAATAGTCAATAAACAATAAAATTAAAGCTATAATAAAAAGAAATAGATTATTCTATTTATATTAAAGCATTTGATCCAATTTTGTTTGTTTTTATTTGCTATATCACATCCCATTCATCAAAATTAATAATAACAGTAATGTATATTTTCCCAGGTTCCATTACAACTGGATTTTTTTGTTACTCTGCAATATTAGATTTATAGCATTTGGCAGATTTATTTATTTAAGAAAGCATACTCTTAGCATTATTAGAAAAATATAATTTCCACTATATTTATAATATATATAAATATACATATAAGTATAACATTGACATGTTAATTAATAAGTAACATTTTTATGGTTAGGTACTATAAAGTTAAACTTATCTATTTATCAAATTTGACTGGTTTATTTATGTTAATTAACATTTCTACTTTTTATTTATTATACGTTGATTTTAGTAGAAATTAATCATGTTAATATTTTGTCAATAACTAGTACAGAAGGTGAAAATTTATTTTTTTATATGAAGGGAGTTGCAAAAAACAAAAGGCCTAGGTAAATATTATTTTCATTTTGATATCAAAGGAAAAGGTCAAGTGCTAGGGAAGGCTGTGAGAAGTTATATGTTACATCTAATATACGGTGAAGGCGTAACATACACACTTTCATAAGATTGCTTAAGACAGACAGTACTGTCGTAAAATATTTACTTTAATATTCTAAGAAAGTCTTCTCAATTTGTTGTATTACAACTTATTACAACATTTTGTTAAGGACTTCAAATAAGGATGTTGTTGCTACGACATTTTCGTAATAATTATATATCTTTACTTAAAACTAATTATTGCATTATATGAAATATACGAAATCTCTATTTAATTTAATATATTTTTATTATATATATATATATTAAATATTTCATGTTTTTTTTATATTTCATTCGTATAAATATCCAAAAGGTAAAAACGGAATTCTATTACTTAGAAATCACTGTCCGTTTGTCATATTTTAGAGTGTTTTTTTCAGTTTTTTATAGATAATGGAAACTTTCGTCCGACTTGTACTTTGCTAGTTTTTTAATATCATACCACATTTGACAACAAAGTTATTATACGACTGTCAAATGATTAAAAAATCTTAAGTCTTAATTCTATAGAATTCTAAACCAGACATATATGTAACAGTAAGAGATGTGAATCGACTAACCTTTACATACACATAATATATCTTATTTTATACAAATATAACCTTGAACGATAAGGAACAAAATGAGTGTATGAAATTTAAATAATAAATATTATTAAACACAAATATTAGATAATTAATACATATAATAAGTGGGGACAGTAAACAATCATGCTGTTTTGAAACAGAGTGTTCAAATTAGCTTCATACATTATTCAATACTAACATGTAATAAAATGTATTATTTAATACATAGTATGTTATTGCAATTTGCTCTATTTTAAGGTCTTTGTTTAACTTGAAAAAATATCATAGACTATTGAACATAAAAAAAATTAAACCATTAACGAATATTATTAGTTACTTTAAATAAGGTTTTTTTTATTTTAACGAAGGTAAAAAATACAGGAAGCGCTTAAGCGACAATATGGTCTTATAATAATATTCAAAAATATATTAAAATGATTTGTCACTTTTGATTAAGTGCGTGACTCTCATCACTTATAAGTAAAATTCTTAGTTTATTCTTAAAATTTAATTATTGCAAAAAGTGTTTTATTCAACGTCTTTGAAATACCATTTGAAGGCAAATAAAAAACATTCAAATAAAATATTAGAGAAAAGATGTCATATCGTTCCAATTTTCGCTGTCATATTTTCGCTTACAAGATTGTCTTCAAAATGGCTATAGAAAAAACCTTGACCGTCGACACTCAATTATATTTTTGTCATTTTAAAAATATTAAACATAATAGGTTATTTTACTAAATTAAATATTTAACCAATCTTAGAGTAAAACTGAATAAAACTAACCTATGTGCATTATTATATTAATTTAATGGATTATTGATTATTTATATTTCTTTTAATTGTTATTGCCAGATGTTAAAAAAACAGTAATGATTTCTTGGTCATGAATTTCTGAAACAATATTATGTTTAGTTACGCTTTTTTCTTTTTGTTTGTTTTTTTAATATACATACACATGAACATTCAAATGTCTTTATAACAATTAGTTATTAATTTATATCTATTCAAAATAATGTATTAAAAAAAGATTTTTGAAAGTACGGTACAAGGTTCATAAATATAGATTCCAATATTGAACGGAGGATCTTTTTGAAATATTAATATATTATATTTGTAGGCTTTTTATATCACATGTTATATTTTTCTGACGATGCTAATTCGATATCGAATTTGGATTGATGGTTATATTATAATTATGAATAGTTATTGACACAAACACAATACATTTTTTTCCTTTGTGGTGTTACTTTATGTTTTCATTTTCATCACTTTTTATTTTCAACTATAAGTATACATATATATATATATATATATATATATATATATATATATATATATATATATATATATATATATATATATATATATATATATATATATATATATATATGTATACTTATAGTTGAAAATAAAAAGTGATGAAATATATATATATATATATATATATATATATATATATATATATATATATATATATATATATATATATATATATATATATATATATATATATATATATATATATATATATATATATATATATATATATATATATATATAAAATAAACCATGTTTCTAGTTTTCACTTTTCAGAATCCACACTTTTGGTTGTAATGTCAGTGAGCACAAATGATCTTATAAATATAGACTAGTAGCTATAAAGATACTAGATATAGGTAGTACAAAATACATGTAACATACCAAAGGGGAATGAGACCTTTACACATACATTAATATAGAGTATTTTATAATCAGAAGTACAACAAACTAAAGAAAATTCAACTGTACAAACATCTGGAGCCATAGATAGTGTGTTTTTTGTTCAATTGTTAAAAAAAACAAAGATAATTATGATTATAATGCCACATTTATTTTTCAAAAATTATTTTAGGGAAAAGATTATAAATTGTAAATAACATAAACACATCCATGGAGTTTGAAACATACTAAGACTCTGGCAGCTAACATTTTTATCTGGCATTTTATTTCATTTATTCACCAATACATTGTAATTATCTCCGCTGACAATCAATTTCACGGTAATGTAATTTGAATCGCTTTCGCGGTTATGACAACATATGCTTTTAAGACGATACTAAGGAGCTACTAGACAAAGTTGATCACTTTTGACATCAATCAATTAGAGTTTAAAACAGTCTATAAATATTTTTAACCATGTTATGTTTATTTTAATTTTAAATAAAAAATGTAAAATTCATCAACTGTGACTTGATACTGTAACTTCTGAGAAACCTCTGATAAATATGTGTGTACAATAAATCAGCCAATTTTGAAACTTATATAGCATTTTTCACGTCAAAAATTGTTCAATTTACCTTATGCCACCCGACCATGAAAACAGTTTTACCCAGTCTATATTCTTTCGCTTTTGAATACGTATAAGATTATAAAAGGTAAGCGTTAAAAGTGCAATACAAAATGGATATATGTATACTTATAGTTGAAAATAAAAAGTGATGAAATATATATATATATATATATATATATATATATATATATATATATATATATATATAAAATAAACCATGTTTCTAGTTTTCACTTTTCAGAATCCACACTTTTGGTTGTAATGTCAGTGAGCACAAATGATCTTATAAATATAGACTAGTAGCTATAAAGATACTAGATATAGGTAGTACAAAATACATGTAACATACCAAAGGGGAATGAGACCTTTACACATACATTAATATAGAGTATTTTATAATCAGAAGTACAACAAACTAAAGAAAATTCAACTGTACAAACATCTGGAGCCATAGATAGTGTGTTTTTTGTTCAATTGTTAAAAAAAACAAAGATAATTATGATTATAATGCCACATTTATTTTTCAAAAATTATTTTAGGGAAAAGATTATAAATTGTAAATAACATAAACACATCCATGGAGTTTGAAACATACTAAGACTCTGGGAGCTAACATTTTTATCTGGCATTTTATTTCATTTATTCACCAATACATTGTAATTATCTCCGCTGACAATCAATTTCACGGTAATGTAATTTGAATCGCTTTCGCGGTTATGACAACATATGCTTTTAAGACGATACTAAGGAGCTACTAGACAAAGTTGATCACTTTTGACATCAATCAATTAGAGTTTAAAACAGTCTATAAATATTTTTAACCATGTTATGTTTATTTTAATTTTAAATAAAAAATGTAAAATTCATCAACTGTGACTTGATACTGTAACTTCTGAGAAACCTCTGATAAATATGTGTGTACAATAAATCAGCCAATTTTGAAACTTATATAGCATTTTTCACGTCAAAAATTGTTCAATTTACCTTATGCCACCCGACCATGAAAACAGTTTTACCCAGTCTATATTCTTTCGCTTTTGAATACGTATAAGATTATAAAAGGTAAGCGTTAAAAGTGCAATACAAAATGGACTGGTAGGATGCTACATATATTACAATGATATATTATATTTTCTATTTCACACAAATATTAAACAAAACAATAATCCATATTTATGCATTTTTATAAAGTATGCAAGGCGGATCGGTCGACCCGGCCTATTCGTAATAGTAAAAATATTGTTATTATTTATTATTTTCCCAAATAGACTGCCAAATTTTATACAAAATATTTAGTTTTAGGTAGTTGCTTATTCAAATAGTATACAATAAAATATTATAACAAAAATATATAACGAGATTTATTTCGAAAAAGAAAATAAAGTGATCATGACATTGCCAACCAGAATCTAGCAACAAGCTTTTTAATATAATTAAAAAGCTAATCAGTTAGTAAAAGATAATAAAAGTTTAAGTAAAACTTATAAAACCTAGCAAAAGGCCTTAAATTTAATAAAAATAATAAGCCAAATAATTTCAGAATTCATATAAAACTGAAAGGTTCCGGATTTGTAGTCACCGAGTTTCTCACTAAGGTACGACAGGCTATTCACAAGAAAGCGAGGCGGCATTTTGGTATGAAGAATGTCTGGACTCTCGATGGGGTGATACATATCAAGTCACCCGGTGGGTGCCATGAAAAAGTCGTCTGTGAGCAGGATCTTGATCGGTTAATCTTTAAGTACCCGGAAAGTGTTCTGAATTCAGAGCCACCCGCTTCCTCAGGTGGTGCTCAGAATCAGGTTGTTCAAAATCAAGATACTCGTCGCAAGCCTCCGATCACTGTTGTTCCAGGTGATGATTTGAAGAGGTCACGGCGTATGGTATCGAAGAAATAACTCCTTTAATGTATGTAAAACTTCTTGGTCTGTACTGTACAACTATACCGCTCTTACACTTTTAATTTTATATGTAACTATAACAAGTTTATGAAAGTTTATTTTGCTTTTCCTCAATTTGTGCTGCTTATTATATTATCACAATAACGTATTTTAAATTAGCATTGATTAATATTATTATGTAAAGTGTCAGTTCTGTAAACTTACTAGTGACAAGTGACAGCCACTTTATTTGTCAATATGACAGTTGTCTTTATCAATCATAATAATTCTATGGAAAGTACAGACCTGCGTATGTTAATTGAGTTGTACGTTTTTCTTTTAAATTTTATATTTTAATTTTTTCCACATTGTTTTCTCATTTTTATTTTGCTTAATTTGATTAATGTTGTTGTAATGTACTGTTTATCACAATATGACTATGTAAACAGTTGGCTGATAGGAAGGTGATAAATTATTGTACTTTGGTATCTTATTAGATTAGCACAAGTGTAATTTATTTTTGATTATTGTTATTTATTATTATTATTTATTATTATTATTTATTATTATTATTTATTATCATTATTTATTATTATTCACATAATATTTATTTGTACACATGTCTGATAGCGATTCTTTACAGTCAAACGATGAATCATTTTATTCGCTGCATGACTCCAGTAGCTCCTTTAATAGTTGTGACTCTGTGAAGAGTGATAGGTTAACTTCATTAAGTGGTCAGTTGGATAGTGTATTTTCTGATCATTATAACTTTTTAAATATCTGCCATTTAAACTCTCAAAGTATTCCGAGTCACTATTCGGAACTAGAGGCTACTTTCGCACAGAGTATTTCTTTTCATGCGTTACTTATCTCCGAAACATGGCTTAAACCATCATTGCACTCCGCACTTTACCCATTACCTGGTTTTGTGCTCATAAGAAATGATAGGACAGACAAACGGGGGGGTGGCGTAGCCATATATTTGAAAGCTTCAATTAGTTATAAAATAATCTTGGCTTCTCCTTCTCGTTATTCTGCCACCTGTGAGTACTTGTTTCTTGAGCTGGCATTAAACGGTGTTAAAGCACTTCTGGGAGTAGTATACTGTCCTCCAGCCACCGATTATCATACTGATTTAGAAGCAGCTTTGGATTACTTCTCGTCTAGTTATAAACATTTTGTAATAATGGGTGACTTCAATACTGATCTCTTAAAATCTTCCCTTCGTTCTTTTAGACTCCGTGAGATTATTGAGTCAGCCAATCTTTCAATTCTTCCTTTAAATGCAACTCATCACAATATTGACTGTGAAGACTCATTATTAGATCTTATAATCACTGGAGCCCCTGACTTGGCTAGGCAGGCTGGACAGCTATCTGCACCTGGATTTTCACGACATGATCTTATTTATTTATCGTACAAATTGAGACCACCTAAACCTAAATCAACTGTTTTAAAAATTCGAAATTTTGCACGTTTAAACTTAGATCATTTGAGGGGTGATGCTGAGAAACTTAATTTATCTCTGGTGAATGCAGAGTCTACTATGGACGACAAAGTATCTTTTCTCAACTTTGCTGTTCTCACACTGTATGACGCTCATGCACCAATACATGCTGTAAAATTAAAGCGACCTCCAGCGCCATGGATGAACGAGTCAACTCGCGCTGCTATGACTAGACGAGATCGTTTGTTTAGAGTTTTTAAAAAAACCCGGAATGAACATAGCTGGTCAGCTTATAAGATTGCGAGGAATCGGTGTAATCAGGTGATACGAATAGCTAAGCGCCGCTATATTCATGATAGTATTAGTAATTCATCTTCTCCTGAAATATGGAAGTTTCTTTACTCTATTGGCATATGCACACCATCCACCTTAGGTCATACTTCTCCTTTATCATTAGATCAGCTAAATAGGCACTTCGTCTCTGTCTCTCAGTTAAGCCCCACAATCCGTACTCAAACGCTAACTCATATTTCTTCAATACCGAGTCCTGATATACCATCTTTTGATTTCACACCTGTACAAGAGGATGAAATTAAAAAATGTATTTATTCTATTAAGTCTAATGCTGTTGGTTGTGACCATATAAGTAGATCTATGATACTTAATCTATTAGATTCCCTCTTACCTTTAATCTCTCATATTATAAATTTCTCTTTAAATTCCGGCGATTATCCCAATACTTGGAAAAACGCTTTTGTACATCCGTTACCAAAAATCTCTCAACCCACTCTTCCTAACCATTACAGACCTATCTCCATATTGCCATTCCTTTCAAAAATCTTAGAAACCTGTGTATTTAAGCAAATTTCTTCTCATATATTTAAATATAATCTACTTAGTCGGTACCAGTCCGGGTTCCGCCCAGGTCACAGCACCAATACTGCTCTCATCAAAGTGTCCGATGACATTCGAGTTGGAATGGACAACAAGAAATTAACAGTGTTGGTGCTTGTCGATTTTTCAAACGCATTTAATTCAGTTAATCACGAAATCCTTCTTGCTATACTATCTCTATTTAAATTCAGTCCATTAGTCGTAAAGTGGTTTAATTCTTATCTTTGCGGCCGCCAGCAATCAGTTTGCTCCGGGGATTCTTCCTCAGTGTGGGCTAAAATACTTGCTGGTGTGCCGCAAGGCGGAATACTTTCTCCCATCTTGTTTTCTTTATTTATTAATACATTAATACCTAACTTCGACTGCTCGTACCACTTATATGCTGACGACCTTCAGCTTTATGTGCAAACAAGTACGGATGATCTTCCAAACGCCATTTGCACTATTAACCGAAACCTACGTCAATTGAGTCTATGGTCATCAAAATTTGGTATTTCCGTTAATCCCGAAAAATGTAAGGCTATGATCGTTGGTAGTACAAGACTATTAGTAAAAACTGATTTAGATAGTTTGCCAACAATTACATACAATGCAAATATCATACCACTATCGAATTCGGTAAGAAACCTGGGATTGTATATGGACAATGGAATGAGTTGGCACCTGCACATTAAAGAAATTTGCCGTAAAGTCACTGCCACATTACAGACCTTATATCGGACTAAATATTTTCTCCCACTTAAGACGAAGGTAATGTTAGTTAACAGTCTTATTTTACCCATTATTGATTATGCAGATGTTTGCTACCCCGATTTAAGTAACGACCTACTCAATAAGTTAGAGCGCCTCCTCAATAACTGTATCCGTTACATCTTCGGTCTGCGTAAGTACGATCACGTCTCTCACTTTCGCACTCAACTTAAATGGCTCACTATTCGTCAGAGGCGTAGCTCTAGAATACTTTGTCTCCTTTATTCAATCTTAAATGATCCAAATTCACCTTCTTATCTGAAGGAAAAATTCCAGTATCTCCATGTAACTCACGGCAAAATGCTTCGTTCATCTTCTAACCTTAAAACGATTATTCCACCGCACAGAAGTGATTTCTTTCACAAATCTTTCACAATTCAAGCTTCACTACTCTGGAACGAACTACCTGAAAAGATCAGAAAAGCGCCCACAAAGACTTCTTTTAAAAGACTGGTTACAAAACATTTCTTGGAGTCATCTTGATAAATAATTCTAATTTCTATTATGTGTTATATAATGTTTATATAGGAAATTATATATGTTATGTGTGTATATGTATATATGTATATGTGTATGTTAATTATTATATTTATTATATTATATTATACATGTATTTAATATCTATTGTTTATATTTAGTAAATTATGTTCATGCTATATTGTTTTATCATATATATAAAATTAAGAACTTATAAATAGATTTGTAGTAGCCTACCGCAATTTCTCACCATTCGCAGAGGTTAACTGGTAGAGAATGCCAATAGGCATTAAGTTCGCCTTTTGTATTAGTCAATAAAGGGTAAATAAATAAATAAATAAAATAAAACAAATACTGAATGTCATATCAAATCATTGTTACATCTCAGTATATGGAACTATTACTCCAGTGGGATTAGCTACAATGAGTTGTGTTTCATGTTAAATTAATCTCCCTTGTTACAAATCAACATTAAATATTACTGACACAGTAATATTTAATGTCTGTAAGTTAAATATACCTTGTTTGTTTGAAAATATCTATAAACATGTATAGCCATGTTAAGCTTACTTAAATTTATATAAATATAGAATGAAAATTAAACCGATACGGGCAGGGATTTGAACCCGCGACTACTGGGAAACCGTCCCGTCGCTCTACCAACTGAGCTACCGTATCGTTGTCCGCCACGGTGAATTAAGCATTCTATATGTGATTGTCTTTATCGGTCACATAACGACGATCGATCGACGATGATTTTACATTGTTTGTAAAAAAAAGATTTATTAAAGTTAAAGTTAAAGTTTTTTTTTTAAGTAGAGGCTAAACGGGCTAAGATTAGTAAGGTTACCGTTTCCTATGAAAGGCGGCAACCATAAAGAGATGCGAAGGAAAGTGGAAGTATAGCAAGGATTGGGCTTCCAGCTCTCGCCCTGTATGCTTATAGATGCAGAAGAACAAGGTAGTTTATCTAATGTGGAAATGAAGTTAAAACCCCATAAACCTTAACTTTACTGAAAAAGTTAACATAGTTACACGTAATAGGAATATTATAATATATTTTTAATAGCTATGCAATAACTTTTCGAATTTAGAAATTCGAATGGATAAGTTTTCATTTTAAAGGAAATTCAAATTGTAAATAGTTTAACTTAGTTTAATAGTAAATTGTAAATAGTTTAATAGTAAATTAAAATTGTAAAAAAATTGAAAATTATTGTGACACTACAATGTTTGTACTTTATCCCTTTTTAATACGCTTTTATTGTTTTCAAATCATATTTATGTTGCATAATCTGTTAATAATCATAATAATATGTATCCTTATAGATTTTTTAAATACCTCATAATATGGCGGTTAAATTTGGATTAATTAATATTATAATTACAAATCACACTATGAATTGAAAGAAATATAAAGAAGAAAAATATTATATTTATGTCAAGCATAACTCATTTTATTACAGGGAAATATTATTGAAAACTGTTCAAACAGTTGAACTGTTTTTAATTTAAAATCAAATTAATTTAAATTTTAAATTTAATACAGAAAAGAGTAAGAATTGTCTGGAATATTGTCAGCACTATAAGCAGAATGAAATATGTATTTTTATGTAAATATGTTCATTTCATTTTACATTTATTAGTTTATTATTTTTTACAATTATTATCAGAAATTTTAAAGTAAAGGCTGATGATTCAAATAAAAAGATATACCCAGTATATCTATACTAATTTACATATTTGCTTAAAAATCTAAAAATTTTTAGTACTGTACAGAACATAAAATTCATTGAGGTCAAGAGACCCTTTCTGAGAGTTAATTAATATGTAGTATGGTAATTAAAACTCTTCTGAATTTTTCTGAAAAGAATTTGTAGTAGGTATTAACAAGTTGCTTATGGTGCTATTTATATTATATGTGTAGGTAAAGCAGTATTTATTGGTAAAAGTTCTAGAAACAAATAATAAATACTCCTTGAGTTTTTGTTATTTCAAAGCTTATTTTAAGATGCCCCAATTATTGACGGCAAAATTTTACATTATAAATAAGTCATAAGTATTAATACCGACTGCAAATTGTTGGTAAAGATACAAAAAATACGATAAAAATATTTATTAACAATATTTTATTTACTAAAATATGATATGAACTATAATAAAACTTATAATGTTTTATATAACATTTTATTATGATAACCAGTTTGTATTAAATCGATAATTTAATTTCTATTATTTATTATAGGGGCTCGGGTTCGATTCCCGGCAGAGCACAGGCATTTATGTGATGAGCATAGATGTCTGTGTTTCTGGGTTTGGTCGTTTATTAAATATATTCTCAGTATTTATATGTGTATTTCTATGTATTAGTATCGTTGTCTAACACCCTTAACACAAGCAAATAATTTGCTTACTTAGGGGTTAGATCAATGTGTGTAATTTGTCCCGATATTATTATTATTATTATTATTATTATTATGATAATCTTTTAAGTTGACACTGGCGACTTGGTCTGTTTGCCTATTTTCTGCAAAGGAGTCCTCCATGATTCTCCATTCATTTCAACTTAACGCTGTCCTGGACTATGTTTTCCCACCAAAAATTTAACTAGAACGAAAAATAAAATAAAAACATTAAACTTTTGTGTGAATATGTTTTGATGTATCTTAATTGATTCCGTATGAGCTTTAGACAGTTTATAATAGAAAATGGATCCTTTTTTTTTTTTTTTTTTTTTAACGTCTGGAATCCTCATGTATACACACCTCCATCCTGGGGAAGATGGAAGTGGTTATGTGAGACTCTTACTCACTAAACCAGACGGTCAACACCTCTCCGTCGTAATGGAGCGCCACGGGAACGCTTGCGCACACAACCGCGTTGCTCCGACGGAAGGCCGCGTGAGCAGCCACCACCTCCATGGAGTGACGCGCCCGGTTGACTTGAGCGCGTCCCACTCCGGGGCTTGTTGAATGGCGAAGGGCTCCCCTGCCCTCCACCCAAGCCGGCCGAGCCAAATCAGGACTCCCTCAACGAAGAAGGTGTCCCGATCCGACTCAACCTCCCGGGGCCGGACCTCGTCCGAAAACGGTCGAGGTCCCGTCCCGCCACCCCCCAACGAAGCCCTCCCTAGGAAGAGCTCCGCCGGCACCTCGCCCGGACTAATCGTCTTCAAGCGCTATTGTACCTGACGACGACTATTCCGGGCCATCACCCTATCAGCGCAACGGCCTCCCCCTCAGCAAGGAAGAGACCGCCACGTACCCCCCACACAACCACGGGACCGCCCCACAGTCCACTCTGCGCACAGAGAAGTACCAGGGGCGACCCCGCTGCTGTCCCCGGTAGAGAAGGCCTGCGCCCTCCCACCCTCAGTGCCCAGGCCAAAAGGCCCGAGCCCACCTCGCAGACAGACCACCCCGAAAGGCAGCCTGCCCGCCAGCCGAGTATTAGCCAACGGCTAATGCAAACCCGAAGGATCACATTAACCGTTGTTGCCCAGGGAGCACCGGCCCGTACCGCTTCCGATGCCACCGGACGAATCCGAGCAACAAGGGAAACAGACGGGCACACGAGGAGGTTCTCGGCGACGGCCCCCCTAGAAAATGGATCCTTGAATACAAACATGAATTTGAATTTTAAGGACATTCACTCAATTCATAAACACTTGTTCGCTTAACGTAAACTACTTGTAATGGTATAATTTTTATCTGTTGCTATCATTGTTTTAAAAAATCAAATGATCGTTCATAGGCAATAACTTCATTACAAATTGTAGGCCTTGCATATACTGCGTTTCTAGTACCGGCTTTCTAGTAAATTGTTGTTACGATTCGATTAGCAAACTAAACGTTAATTAACCTACATATAAGTTTGTTATTAAAAACAAAAAATGCAGTTTAAATTTATTTATTTAATCTTTATTGTCCAAAATTAATTAGGTACCATAGGATTTAATGTAACAAGGCATTCTCTAGCAGTCAATATAAAGAACAAGAACAATAAGGTGGTAAAACTAGAACAATATCTTGTACAATAACTTACAATAAACGTTGTTTTGGAATATTTATTACGTTATAATATATATTATAACACATACAAGCCAATATATACTTAAATATATAACATATATATGTATATTGATATATATATACATACATATTTATACATCTTTTACGTCAATGTAGTTGATAAATATGGGTTACAATAGATGTATCTCGATACTTAAAACGCTGGTCAATGACTGTATTTTCATGAATGCTACTACAACAAATAGTGTAATTACTTTTCGTGGCGATAATATCTCGAAAATATAATTTTTTAGAAAGCTCGGTCTATTAGAGCTGAAAATTATTTTCGCGTGAGAAATATGGAGAATTTAGTGGGAGACTTACAGAAACGTATTACAAACAAGTTGGTGAAACTATATATATTATATATTATAAGTTTGATGTGTCCCTCACACATACCACTAAATAAAGGAATAAATACCGCTAAATAAAGGAAGAATTCAAAATGCAAGTAAGTTGTCAATGTAAATAAGGAAATAATAAGGTAAATAAGCAAAAGATTAAATCTCGGGAAATAAAAATAGCACCTAGAACCATGTCGCGTATTTTAATAGGAGACTTAGGGCTTGCAGTCTATAAGAGAGGTGCTGGTCATTTCTTAACTGAATTAAAGAGGAATAAGGTGGTAAAATCGAAACAACTACTGAAGCGGTACGCATAGGGAGGGCACAGAAAAAGGTTGTTTACGGATGAGATTTTTTTCACAATTCAGCAAAATGTTATCAAACGAAATCACCGTATTTATGTTCAAAGCTCTAAGAAAGCTTCCCAACTAGTAGACAAAGTGTAACATGGGCATTACCCGACTTCAGTAATGGTTTGTTAGGGTGTCAGCTATGAAAGAGTGACTAAAGCATATTTTTGTAAAAAAACGTATAAAAAAATCGGCACAAGTGTATCAAGATACCATTCTTAAGAAGGTAGTTAGGCCCCTTAATAACACCATGTTCAATAACCAAGTATGGACCTTCCAGCAAGACTCGGCGTCAGGACATAAAGCTCGGTCCACGCAGTTTTGGTTGGAAGCGAACGTCTCGGACTTCATCAGAGCTGAATACTGGCCATCGTCTAGTCCCGATCTTAATCCGCTGGCTTACGATTACAGCTTGCTATAGACGCCATGATAATTTGGAGTACATAAAACAATCCATACGATTGGCAGTGAAGAATTTCCCCATGGAAAAAGCGCGTGCTTTTATTGATAACTGGCCGCAATGTTTAAAGGATTGTATTGTATCCAATGGAGACCACTTCAAATAAGCTTTTTATATTTTAATTGTTTTATATTTTGGTATTAAACTAACACACTATAAAAGTAATAAATGTTAGTTGCAATAAAAAACATTTTTTTTTCTTTATTACAATATTTATGGCAAGACTAGGTATATTCGTCCGATCTAAAATAGTCGCACGGAGTTGATAGTCACTTGATGTAATAGATAAAAAACTAAAATAAATAAACCTTATGAAAGAATTTTAAAAATAAATATGCATAGAGATGTTAATTTCCAACATTAAAATTTACCATTACAATTGAATTTCAGCTGGTAGGCGACCAATAGTATACATTTATTTAAATTTACTATTTGTTTTTGAAATTCGTAGTGTTAAAAAAATGAAACAAAATATGATAATTTGCTTATAAATCCTAAGATAATACTAATTTTCCTTTCTTATCGACAATGCCCACGCGCTGCATCCAGCCTATGAACCCTCTGTTTTGTGTCATGTCGGCTTTACGTCCCCCCACGCACTCTGACAGGGGTCGAAGACGCCACACTAAAAAATAATTTGCTTCATTACTTAAAAGATTTTTATTTTTAGGTAATTTATATAAAATTTATAAACACATCTTTCTTATCGATATTATGCACACAAGAATTTAAATCTAACTGGCAATGGTTAAGGAACACCTTCCTCACATGATTTTCGTTTATAGCACATAATGGTTTATACTCGTCAGTACAAGAGACGGAACACTCGTGATCACAATTCCTGCCCTCTACGCCCTTATTTAATGATCTACAATAATTCAACCAATTACTTAAAATTGAACAAAAATATTTAATAACAAACACTTATCCAGCAGAGAACCTTCTAGACACGAAACTACGTCTTGTCTTAAAATACTTGTTGTTGGTTCTTGAAGCTGGCATTGCTAAGAAGACAGGTATATGTTTTCTAGAATCAGAAGTTCTCACACTTCCACAACGATCCATTGATACCATCGAGTATCCTATATAAATAAGAAGCGCATAATAATAAGAATTAGTAATAACATGATTTTGTAGAATTTCATACGTATTTAACACAAGATAATACATACTATTTATGGCATTTTGAAACCCACAATTAACCTTTCTGAAATAGCAGTCGTTGAGAAATAATCTGTACCGCCATTGATTATTCTCTTCTTTGCCTCCACACACTGAACTGACTGTGCTGTTGCAGTCTAGATTCTTACAATTTATTTTTTTATTAGTAGATGGCTTAAAACTTGGTCTTACTATTGCAGAGTCTTTGTTGATTTCTGATTTCTTTTCAAATGCAAATTGTTTTCCGACGTTTTCATTGTTTTTACCGGATATAAATAATATGTCTCCTTTAGGTGATGCTGGAAAATAAATTGACTATTTATATCACTATTTCATATTTGGGAATGAGAACTCTTATTCTTTATACAAAAGCAAATCAGGAATTAGGAATGTTGTTCAAATTTTATAATTTACCTTCATCTTGTATATTTATATTTCTGCCCCGTACGAGTTCACTAATTTTTGCTTTTCCCATAATATCCCCCACGTTGTTAAAGATATCTTCGTTCCGAAACACGGGTTTTTCATTGGGTATAAAAACAATGCCTTCGGTTGGTTCATCAAATAAAACTGTTGAAAATAATTCTTGTATACCTTTATCTGTTTGTAGCTTTAATTTTGACAAATCTTTTCTCTCAGTATCACTGTGACCACCGTAAGTAATGAAGACATTTGAATCATTCTTATTAATATGACCACAAAGTATTGTTACTGGCAACAATAAAATGAGGTAAGTTATCATTCTCGTTAAATGTTTTAATAAGTTAAAATTAACTTGCTAGTTATTATCTACAACAAAGTATTATGAAATAATTTCGAACATCCAAAACCTCACAACACGCTTCATTGTTCTAACTTTAATAATGTAGAGCTTATAAAATTATGTAAGTTTCAGCAATAAGGCTATTGTTACTACGTTTTGTTGACATAGAAATTTGTTGAATAATTAGCATAACCATGTTTGTAGATGTGAACTGGTTTGAAACCAAATAATCAAATTGAAAAAATATTAAAAAAATGTTAAAGTATACGATCAGGTTTTTATTAAGAAAAATTAAAATAAACATAATAATATGATTTAGTATTTTATTCTACACTAGCAGTTTTGGTTGTAGTATTATATAGAATCAGGGCCCAGAACGAAACTATTATTAATTTAATGTTTACTTCATTGTTTATCTTAAACATAAAATGACCCAATTAACAATTGAAAATAAGATTTTTCTTTTTCAACATGTATAAACTGCATGTTGTTTTAAAATTATTTCTCAAATTTATACTTCAGGATTGTTTGATCTTCTCGTGATCTCAACTAATCGAAGTGCCTTTTTTTACAAGTATTTTGTTTTTTGATTTAATACATTTGCAATATTAGTTTTATTTTGATTTGGCCAACTTAATATGAAACAGACAGCCAGACAGATAACCAGACAGCCAGACAGCCGGACAGCCGGCCAGCGGACAGCCGGATAGCCGGAGAACCAGACAGCCAGACAAATAAACTGGCAGGCAGAGTTAGGGTTCCAATTTTACTTTTGGGTACGAATATTCAATACTTTAAATAAATTCTTACAAAGTCTGGGATCGTTTTATTTTCCTTAAGTACATAATTAATTAATAAGTCATTTGATTTCTTAACAATTACCTAAAATACTTTCTATTAAATTAATAAAAGTAAGAAACCAAAGCCGACAGTTGTATTATTCTTCGGAAACTAAACTTTAAAATATCAAACAATCATTTTGGTAGACATTTAAGCATTACGTTAATAATTCCACTTAAAAAAACTTTAGTAAACCAATTAACATATAAATGTCATTATATAACTATTTCATAAAAGCTGTTGAACTACAATAATTTTATAAATTACTTTTAATAATAGCAAGTTGATAGCAAGATCATTTATTATTGATTTATTTTACTTAAGCAGATTCTTAAAAAAAGCTTAAGTTTTTCAATGTTTTATTATTATTAATATTTTGTATTTTTAAATGTTTAGATGTTTAACACACGTGATTCTAATACAATCTTTTAAAAGCTTTTAAAGAACACTACTATAAAATGTACATATTATTTCTTTTAGACCACTCAAAGAAAATAAAGCACTTAGTATCAAATAGGTTATTTATTATAAAAGTTACAGTAAAAGGTATACTAGAATGAGATAATAATATTAATGAAATACTTGGATACAACATATCAATCTGCAGATACGATACTATATATCACATCGGTATAAGGTCACAATTAAATACTCGTTTTTAAACAGAGACGCTCAGTATAACACTATGTAACGTGTATGGTGGTTTAATTTAAAATAAAACTAAAAATATTATATAACAAAGATTACAGCACCGATATTGTTAGAATGGAGTTCCTTTTTAAGGAGATTAGTTCACATGGTTCACAATATTTGATATCTTCATTTTAATTGAAATTAAATAATTACAAATAAGAGGAATAAATTAAGTCTTAAAATTGAACGGCCTATCAAGAGAACTATTCAACGTCAGATAAAAGTAATTTAAGTAAATCACGTTCTCCTTATAAATTATTTCTGTCATAGAATAGAGTGAAATTACTTACTATAATAACAGTAATACGAGTCATATCTTACATCATAAAACTTAAATATTTAAATATAATATTACTATGCTTTACTTTATAGCAAAATGGGAAAAACAATTAAAAGATAACAGAAAGATCTTTAATAAAATATTATGGAACAATTCAACTCCTGCCAAACTCATTGAAAAAAAAAAGTCTTATTATATAAAGTATATAATACAAGATTTAAATACATGATTTTATTAAGCTCTAAATTTAATAATAAAGTAATAGATAAGACCCGGAAAATGAATAACTGTAATTATCAAATCATCAGTCAACTGGGAACGAAAGATAACTTGGTGTCATGTTTCATGTCTAATGAAAGTCTCCGTTTTAAGTAAACAGTCTTAACTGTCAGAAGCATGAAAATTCTGCTTGCAATTTCATTAACATAAAATTAAACATTTTTTTTGTTATCATCGCCATATAATATTATTGTTTACTGTATTTTCTGATATTTATAATGATATTATTTCTTAACAATGTTTATATTTTATATCTCAATCCATTTGCAGAGCCATGTAGCCTAAGGATTAATTTAAGGCTTATTTACTATTTTTTGTGACTGTGATCTAGTTATGCTAGAACCTGATAGGTAGCATGATAACCAAGTTATTAGTTTCGGTTTGAGATCTGTGTACTTTGTATATCTACAGAATACTTCGTATTTTTTTTAATTAAATGTACGTGATATTTACATTTTTTAAGATTAATGTAATTCTTATGATTAATTAAAGACCCATTTTATTAAGTTCCTACTGATTTCAATTTTTATTGGAAAATTTTAAAATGCACTGAGTCAGCTGTAGGGTTGAAAAACAAACACTTTCAACTTATTATTACTATATATTATTTTTACCTTAGTATAAATAATAAATAATTACACTTTGAATCAGTAAAATTGAATTGTCTTACTTCGAATAAGAACAAGATCTTTTTAATAATAATTTTCATCAGATTGGAATAAAATATGATGGAACAGTTAATAGTGATTATGTAAGTTTATGATTATGTAAAACCTTTTTATTTTTCCAAACAATCATACAATATACATCCAAAACAAATAAATACGTCAATATCCACAAATGGTAACTGATTGTGAAGTTGTACAAATAACTAAGAATTTTAGCAAAGCAAGAATTAATTTTAAAAAATCTGTTATGGTGTTGTTACAGCTAATTAGTTGTTTTATAGGTTAAAACATAATAATAGAATTAATGATCCTCTTTTAAGTTGTTTGGAAATTAAATATAAAATAAATGATCTTAAAGTTCAATAATAATTAACATTTTGAGGAAATAATAATTTAAACAAAAAAATATCTTAACCGTTCCTAGAGAGTGTTTATATTAATATTTCTAAGATCAAATAACGTTAAAAAATTAAAAAACTAATTAACCATTCATTTCGTATCTGCAAGGTGTTTTTTTAACCAACGAATAACACATAACTTTCTAAAACATAACTATTAATAGAGAATGCAGGGTCAATTAATGTAAAATTATATTGGTGTTCCGTTTAGTAAAAAGAAAATGAAATTAAAACGAACAAGTAAAATAAAAGTTTGAAAATTATAAGACCTTCAATTTCATAATAGGTGCTCACTATGTGGTTAGTCTCTAAAATTTTAACTCGTAAAAGTTTAAATGACGCCACATTTTCCGAAAGTTATCGTGTCCTTTTGAACACTGAAAAACTTTATCAGTTATTAGTTAGTTTTTATAAGTGTTTCAGTGTAGGACTTGCAAATGAATTTAAACAAATTAAATTAGAAAAAAAACTGAAAATATGTAGAAACTAACTTCAGTGTCATTACTAACAGCATATCTGAACACTTTAAATTCATATGAAAATCTTTTGCTTTCAGACGCTCTATGAAAGTATGAGTTTCTGATATAATTATCATTTTATTTTTACTATGAAAAGTTTTTGTAGTTACAAGCAACGTATTGAAATAAACTAAAGGTTCTGTATTTTTGCAAGAAGAAACTGTTAAAAATAAGCTTTGAGTCTATACTTGGCGTATTCTCAATAAATGTAAATTTAGGTGGAGTATGAATTGTTAGCTAACTTTTAGCAGTTCAGATATTCGGACCATACCCTTATGCTTATAAGCTAAAAATAATACAGAAATGTAACATAAAAGTCCATTAATAAAAAAAATATTTCAACTGAAATTCAAATGTTTTGAGAGATAACCACGGTATCACAATTTCTGACGTCCTGATGTTAGAAGAATGTTGAATCGAATTTTAGCTCAATTTTATTTGAAAACTTTAGGATCAGATGTCGAACAATTTGTAAAAAAAAAATATTATCCAATTTTTTTACCCGTCCGTTACTAAATCAAAACCATTTAAAAGATTATCTTTAGTTAGAAAACACTGGTCTGGAAAACACCATAACATCCGGTCGCCGGCAAAGTTACCACCCATCGGGCAGAGTCGTGCCGCAAAACGACCTAGTCGTGTTCCGGCACGTTGCTCGATGAAGCCGTTTATGGGAAATGGGTCTGAACAGTTGCGGTGCGTTGGCGAACCGGTCTGACGTCGGGTTGGTGTTTGTTTTGTCGGGTGTCTAGTCGAGGAGGGTAGCGGGATCCGAAGCGACGGCTTTCCGCTGGCCGCCCGCAGATAGTTGGGGGCCCAATTAGTGGGATAGCCAACCACGAAAGGCTGCCCCGCCAGCTGCGAAAAATCCCAGGGTGGCCCCATCGTGCTGGTTGGCGACCAGACGAGGAGGCCCGATGGCGATCCCTGGGGGGGTTCGGGCGTCCCCGCAGTCTCCAGACTAGCCTCCCAGTGGCAAGACATCACCAATTTCGACGTCGGGTTCGATACGTACCGTCTCGTTCAACTGCCATTTCCCATCCCTATTCACTTTTATATTTATTTATTTTTTTAATGAAAAAGTTAAGAAAAAAGAACAAGTTTACACAGCGGTTGCACTCCTCCTCATATAAAGTGCACCTTACTAATATCAGGGGTTTGCACTCAAATCTTTTAGCTGTCCACCACCACCTGGAGACAGAGCAGCCGCACTTGCTCTTTTTGACGGAGGCGCAGATACAATGTCCTTTGAGCGCTGCATACTTGGATTATCCCGGTTACTCGTTAGAGCACAACTTTCGCTCACGGGCCGGAGTCAGTGTGTACGCGCGGAACGACCTCTGTGTTCAGCGTCTCCGTCACCTTGAAGACCCCACTTTTTCTTCCCTATGGGTTTTAGTGGACACAGGAAACGAAAAAATCCTGTATTCCTGTGTCTACCGTTCGCACAGCGGTGACCAGGAGACAACTCGTTTATTTGAGTATCTCAGTGAGGCTGCAGATATGGCTCTGTATCAGTACCCTTCGGCGCAGCTCGTCTTTCTGGGGGACTTTAATGCCTGTCATCAGGACTGGCTGTTCCCGTACCAGAAGACCGACCATGCTGGAAGAGAAGCGCGGAACTTTGCGTTGTCCTTGGACCTCTTTCAGCTGGTGAGGCAAGCGACAAGGGTACCAGATGTGGTAGGCCATACAGCCAATTGCCTGGACCTTCTGCTGACAACTGATCCGGACAGGTATCGTGTAGAGGTCACGTCCCCCTTGGGAACCTCCGATCACTGTCTGGTGAAATCTGTATTTACATATTCCCCACCAGCTTTCGAACCACATGGTGTTAGGCGAGTATGGAAATACAAGTCAGCAGATTGGGATGAGATGCGGCACTTTTTTGCGTCTTATCCTTGGCGGCAGGTCTGCTTCTCTTCTTTGGATCCGTCGAGTTGCGCGGATGCTATAACCGATGTGGTGCATCAGGCAATGGAGTATTTTATTCCTTTTGCTGACGTACCCATCGGTGGCAAAGCTCGCCCATGGTTTAATGCCGAATGTCGTCATGCACATGACCGTAAACATTCGGCATACCTCATTTGGGCTGATGCTCGAAGCCGCAAAACTCCGGATGTAAGTACAAAGAAGAGAGCCTTTAACCAAGCTGCCAAGTCCTATAAAAAGGCATTGCGGAAGGCTCGTCTTGATCGGATCGTTAAGAATGGCGAAAAGCTCTCTGTCAGACCAACTGGCAGTCGAGCTTTCTGGTCTCTTGCCAAAGCGATCGAGTCGAACTTCTGCCAACCCTCACTTCCTGCTCTGCTGAAGCCTGATGGATCCCTGGCCCACACAGCAACAGAGAAAGCGAATGTATTTGCTTCTCTGTTTGCTGAGAATTCGCATCTAGACACTGGCAATGCTTCTCCAGAACATCTTCCTCACTGCGGTATTTCGATGCCTGAAATCCGTATCACAAACAAAGAGGTATGGAGAACATTGTGTCGTTTAGATGTGAATAAAGCCAGTGGTCCTGATGGTATACCAGCCATTCTGCTCAAGACATGCGCAGGTGAGTTGTCTCCTGTATTGACACGTCTGTATCGCCTCTCTTTCAAGACTGGAAAAGTGCCGGAATCCTGGAAGCTTGCCAACGTGCAACCCGTGCCCAAAAAAGGCAGCCGTGCCGATCCTGCCAATTATAGGCCCATTTCAATCACCTCCATACTCTGCAAGATTATGGAGCGTGTATTGAACTCGCGGCTTCTAGCGTACGTAGAAGGTAACGATCTCGTCAGTGACCGACAGTACGGATTTCGCCGAAATAGGTCCACTGGGGACCTTCTAGCGTACGCAACACACATTTTAGGCGAAGCCATCGTGAAGAACGGAGAAGCGGTCGCCGTCTCTCTGGACGTCTCGAAGGCTTTTGACAGGGTCTGGCATGTGAGCCTTTTAAGCAAGCTTTCAGCGTACGGTATATCTCCTGGTCTGATTGGCTGGATAACGGACTTTTTGAGCCAGAGATCTCTGCGTGTTGTTGTCGACGGGTGTTCTTCGGAACCCTTGACAATAAATGCCGGAGTACCTCAGGGGTCCGTTCTTTCTGCAACTCTTTTTCTGCTGCACATTAACGATCTGTTGAAGCCCGGTATCTATGGGTATGCAGACGACAGCACAGTTGTAGAAAGATATCTGCCAAGTTCTCGGGCTAGTAGAGATGAAGTACAGTCTGAAAGAGAAGCCATGGTGCAACGTTTGAATGACAAACTTCAGGCAGTCTCCGCATGGGGCAATGCCAATCTTGTCAAATTCAACGCCACCAAAACGCAGACGTGTTTGTTCACCGCCAAAAGGAGCCTCTTCACCTTGGCTCCTACTTTCAAAGCACAGATCCGGTCGTGTGTAGAGTACTGTGGCCATATGTTTGCTGGTGCCGCAAAGACTCATCTTGCGGTTCTGGACTCAATTGAGAGGCGAGCAAAGAGGCTTATTGGCGACCCTAAATTGGTTGACGCCAAACTCCACAGCCTTGAACACAGGCGTAGAATTGCTAGCCTCTCAGTATTCTATAGGATACATTTTGGTGAGTGTGCGCAGGAATTGCACGACCTAATTCCCCCATCCCCGTTCCTTTGCCGGACGTCCCGACGCACGGCGGGTATCCATCCCTACGTTGTGGACACTCCACCTGTCCGAACGAAGCGCTATGCTTCATCTTTTTTAGTGCGTACAGCGAAGGACTGGAACAATCTGCCTGCGTCGGTATTTCCGGCAAAATATAATGTGGGTGTCTTCAAGAGGAGAGTGAATAGGCTGCTAGGTTAATGCGCTTTACCACCTAAGACTACATTTCACTTTCCATCAGGTGTAATGTAGTCAAGCATTAACCTAGTTTTGTATAAAAAAAAAAAAAAAAAAAAACACTCTTTTTAAATTTGGATGTATTTTAACTTGTTTCACGGGTGGAATTGCACAATTTTTATTCCTTTCTTTTCTCTAATTAGTTTCCCTGAAATGAATAAACCGAGATGTTCAAGCAACCTAATTCTTGCCTATCCGGCACGGTGGTAGTGGGCCACGGGAGTTTCGTGCCCCGGGACTCTGACGTTGCTTTATGCAAATACCCTTGGGGCACGAATGCTTCTAGGACTATATGCACAAGGTGGAGAGGAGAGATCCCTGTTGTTTCTACTGTGACGAGCCGTAGGACTCTGCTCGTCAATTCCTTGAGGAGAGTGCGGCGTAGGATTGCCAGCGAGAACATACAGCGGTCATGATCGGCAGCAGTGTCGCTGTTGAGCGTCGTTCCAAAGAGACTCGACAGCGAGGACTTTTGTGTCGCCATAGCCTCCTTTTGCGAGAAAGTCATTATCCCGGAGGAGGCCGTGGGGCGGGTCAGGGAGCTAGCTTGTAGGCTGAGAAGAAGAAGGCGGGAGTATGCCCGCCGCTTCACTGCCCAGCCGTAGTGCCTAGGTGGGAGGGGATGGTGACCTCTCTCACCTACCATAGGCCTCCATCGTGAGGGTACTTTAACTTGCTCAGGGCAACATACATTTGGGGGTACCCACCGGGGCGTCACGGTGAATGCGCAAGCAATCCTGTGGCGTCCCAATAAGGCGATGAGGGCAACCGTTGGTTTTTTAGTGGGTAGCCTTAAAAATGGCAGCGTCCTCTATGCAACAGAAAAAAACGCTCTGAAGTAGTAGTCCCTGTAAGGGTCGACATTATACCGACCTGTCTAAACAAAAATAATGTGAGGCGTGGAGGAGACTTAACAGTTGTGGAGTTCAAGGATTCCGATGATCTATCGGACCCAAAACCAACCGCTGGCAGGAAGCGGACTTACGTGGTGATACGGTCCGATCCCGAGCCATCGAGTGTCACCGTGGTCAAGATGCGGCCAAAATACGCGGGAGTGGGTTCGATCAGATGAAAGCCGAATAGCGGGCCATGAGCATGAAGGCGGAGGAGGCCGAGCCTCAGGCCAGCCTGTAAGGCCTTTAGGTTAAGGCGCTTGGTCGTATCCTCAGTGGGTGTTTTATTTTAAGCCCGGTTTGCAGGAATCGAAAAAAGCCTCCTCAGAGAGAAAAACTTCCAATCATCACTCGCCTCAGAGAGAAGAAGGAGGGAGACATTTGCTGTCGTAGGGAAAGGACGGGACTCGTTTTTTCTTATTCTTATCTCTTACTTAGTTTGTATTTAAGCTCAGCAATTTAGAAACAAATATGTTTGAAAAAACAATATTTCTTTGATTGAACATTAAATAGTCTTATTTCGGCAATTGTTGATATATATTTATTACACAATCCTATAATATGTAACTTGATTATAGTCAATCTCACCAACTATTTATATTACACATAGTAGTCTTATATAGTCGGGAATTTGGCTCTTAACAGTATAATAGAAGATGATAATCAACCGCCCCGTTGGTCGAGTGGTTAGCGCAGACGCCTAACGTGTCATGGCGCAATGGGGCTCGGGTTCGATTCCCGGCGGAGACAGGCATGTATGTGATGAGCATAGATGTCTGTGTTTCTGGGTTTGGTCGTTTATTAAATATAATCTCAGTATTTATATGTGTATTTCTATGTATTTGTATCGTTGTCTAACACCCTTAACACAAGCAAATAATTTGCTTACTTAGGGGTTAGATCAATGTGAGTAATTTGTCCTGATATTATTATTATATTATTATTATTAAATAAAAGTGAATTAGTATATATATACAGTAAAAATATTGGACGTCAAAATTTCACCGAAACAAAAATACTCAATTCTTTGTTTTCGATGTTACAGTTATTAAATAAATAACTTGCGTCTGACAGGAGCCGGGAGCCAATATATTTTTGTATATTTTTAATAATTCTCAAATAACAAATACAATTCAAAACCAAAATTTTATATTTATTTTATTAACAAACAGTCGACAATAAAACTTGATATATTGCATTTAAAAGAAAAGGATTTATTCTACTATACATATATAAAAAGTATTATGAATTGTATTAGGGATTATTACATATATGATACTAGCGAACCCAGCCCGCTTCGCTGGGCTAACCCTTACTTTACATGGACATAGCATATTCGTTTTCTTCGAGGAAAAATACATGGTCATACCAATTTTTATGACAATCGGTTGAACGGGGTGGAAGTCGATATTTGACAGCGCCGCCTGGTGGCGAGTTACATCAATGGACATAGCATATTCGTTTTCTTCGAGGAAAAATTCATGGTCATAACAATTTTTATGACAATCGGTTGAACGGGGCGGAAGTCGATATTTGACAGCGCCGCCTGGTGGCGAGTTACATCAATGGACATAGCATATTCGTTTTCTTCGAAGAAACATACATGGTCATACCAACTTTTATGACAATCGGTTGAACGGGGCGGAAGTCTATATTTGACAGCGCCGCCTGGTGGCGAGTTACATCAATGGTCATACCATATAAACCTTCTCCGTGGAAAAATACATATACATACCAATTTTCATAATCATCGGTCCAATAGTTTCTGAGTTCATCGATTTCATATATACAAACATCCTTCTATATATATATAGATATGGATATAGTTCTAAGTTTTATATTCATTGCCCGAGTTAAAATACAAAAATTTAGGTATCTACTAAATGTTAATAGCTAGTAATATTGTAGTTTATTTGTGATTTTAATTGTCTTCTGTAGACGACGAAAATTACAGACTGTATAAATGGAGATGAAGATTCTTTAGATAACTATTAAGTAAACGATTGTGTGAATATTATCTCATTCGGTCTCTTACCACTAAATTACTCCCTAATTAACGGATCGATGATATGATATGCATCACACATTATCACGATAAAATAAGAACGTTTTTCTTTTTGTAATAAATAACGGACTTTTCAATTTTGACTATATAAATAAAAGATATAGGCATAATCTAACTAAATCTAGATAAAATGAAAATAAATAGACCAATAAGCCTTATGATTTTTGTTAGCCAAATATAGTTCTAACTTGCATTTAAAAACTTTGCAATATTGTTCGATTTTACACCGGCGTTCAATGTGAACAAGAGACAGGATATATATTTTTTTTATTTAAGTTTTATATTTCAGATGAGTCAACAGAGAAACAAAACTAACACTATTGTGGAATACTTTTTTAATATAAGTTTTATACTATAGGTATGTAAAAGTGCAACAAAAAATATACCAAACGATGTATATGTTTATTCCATTTTTAAAAAAGTTGTTTCTGCTGTAGTTGTCCATTCTGGTAAATAACTCTATTACTAAACTTACCACTACAACACTTTGTAAACAATAGTTTCCAAAACCTTTTGTAACGCTAATAAACATTTTGGAACATGAAGTAACTTTTAAGTGATAATATCACTGCACCACTTTTATGTTAATGGATTTCAGATTTTAAAATAGATATTTATGTTAATAATATTTTTTAAGACTGTTCTTTCGGTTTATAAATAGAAACAAATATTGAAACTAGATTTAAAATGAACCAATTAAAAATGGATTTAATGACCTAAGAGCATCTTCAGCGTGACAAACTGTATCAATTACTTTTTAATAATAAACAAAGCGATGATAGTCAAAGGTAATATCGCTACTAACATTAGGTATAGTAAATTATAATAGTAGAATATAATTTTATTGCACACATATTTAATAATGAATAACCATGAATTATAATAATAATAAAAATTTATTTTAAACACATCGAGGGCATAGTAGGCATAATGTCAGGAGGCCTAGATCTTCTAGAAACATTAGTAAAATACATTTACATCTCTCATATTCGGTAAGTAGGTCCTTATTACACCCAAATGGGGCTTGTAAGTGACCAATTAGCGCTCTAGGTTATTAATGTAGCTAGAAAGGCCCTAGGGCGGTAAGTAATTTAAAAAAACAACACTTCACTCTTTCAAAAAGTTCGCGTACTTCTAACCTCCATACAGGCAATAGACATCATGCATTCAGCCCAATGATCAAAGAGGTCGCATCGCTATTCAGCCTTGTCTTCGTATGAGATAATAGCCATCAATTTTAAATATCGAACGTCAAAGCCGCATTTCGTTTATAAAATATTTTACTTCTTTTTAATGAAATAAGGCGGGAATAAAATGTTTTATTCTTGTAATGCTGGTTTTTTTTCTATCTACCTCACAATCGTAATGTAAAGCAGAGTAGTTAGCTCGGGTGTAAGCATCAATTGCACCCTCGAACTATAGGCGCCCTCGCTGCGCTCGTGCGCCTAAATATCTCGGGCTGCAATCGATGCCTTACAGCCCTTGGCTACTAATCTACTATAAATACTATACAATATAATATATGCATTTTTATCAAAAGTATATAAAATAATATGCACGTTAATGCGTGGAATAATATTTTTAAGAATCATAACCATTTTTTGTACTTTGCAATATATATATTTTTAAATTGTGTTACTTTTTATTCACGTATTATTTTGTTCAATAAAGAGTGTAAATAAAAAAAACGTTAAAATATGTTAACTTTCGTTTTTTTAAGAACACTGTTCCTGATACGTTTGTTTTAGAAATGTTGATTATCCCAAATGTTTTAAGATAATACGTTAAGGATATATTAAAAAGTTATTTAAATAACGAACCCAAATCTAATTGTGTTATAATTATCTTAGTATTAAGATATTAACATTGCTTATACAATTTGTTATTTTTATTAAAGAGTACCTAAATAGACCTATAAATAAACCAACCTAAGTAATTCAAAATTGATAATATAAATTAAATTCATTTTGAATGTCCAGACCATTAAGGTAATTTACCTAAAATTTCAAGTAACTAGATGCCATGGTTAGATAGATTAAGAGAGAAGGGCACTGTATAAAGAAAAACGGTGTTTTACGAGTTCAGAATCAAAGACTGTTCTAATGTTTTATTTATATACTTAACTAATTGAAGTTGGTAAAACTGCTAATGACATAGTAGCTAACAAAGTTTGTTGATGAGATTGGATTTTGCAAAACTTAATGTTACCGCAACAAACATGAGTTAGACAAATAACAAACTTATAAGTGCCAATAATTTGTTGTGTTGTCTAAGGTTTTTTATTCAATATAATGTATAATAATATATAACCTTTAAAAAGAAATTATGCTCCAAAATTTTCATTATCTAAGGTTTAACATACAATGAAGTAACAAAGCAAGTTTGACATTAAAATATAAAATATAAAAGTTAATTAATAATAAGTTTCTTTTTAATAAAATGTTGTATACAGTTTCCAAACTATAAACGGACTAAAGCTAACAATAATATTTTATTAACTTCTATTTCAATGACATTGTTGTTTTTCTATATATTAAAATTCAGGTGAACAAATAGTTTTACTTTTACTTGTATTAAGATTTTTTTAAAATATAATATTTGTTTTTAAATCCTCCTTTTCTGTGAAGATTTGATACAAATCTTTTTAAAAGTTGGTATTTAAATCGTCCGATTTATTTTATTTATGATGCAATTGCAGTTGTTTTTGTCTCAAAAAGTATTATCTTTATATATTATTGTTGTATAGTATTATAACTGTCTTAATGCAAATAATCACCAATGACAGTCGTCCTATTCTTTAAAACACTTTATTGGCACTGCTTACAAACACACTAAACTGTTTACTAATTAAACTCTTTCACTGTTACACTTTGTTATACTAGCTATGTTACATAACTTAGTCTCTCGATCACAGACTGCCTTCTCTTAACTGGGAGAAGATTTATATATTCACTACAATTAATCAAATCAGTATCTAATACTATAATTCTTTATTTACTCAATACATACGTTTTTGTTACATTACATAGATTAGTTATTTATACCAACATTACATTAGGTTTAGTCAAACCACTAGCCAATATCCTTATTTCTTATCAAAACCTATCCTCCAATTATATAAAAGCTAACAACAGATATTTAACTTTACAAATCCTATTCACATTGATTAGAAAAAGCGTTGTTCTCAAACAAGACATTTTAAAGCCAAAGGCGCTCAAACATTCGCTTGACTTTGTGTATGAAACTTTATTTTGAATTTTACAAATACTGGTCGGAAATCGTCAGTTACAAATAAATTTTAAGTTTTAGACAGAAAAGGAAAAGTCTTTAAAATATTTTTTAATGCTGAAGTAACTAATAAAACAGCTGGTGGCTGTATAGCCTAAGCTACTAATACTTCCATTCAATATCAGTTTTGTGTTGAAGAGTCCGTTTATTGAGGAAGACTATAGGATATATATCATCTCGCTGTGACTTATAGAAGTCGAGCAGCAATGAAAAATGCTGCAAAAACGGGAAAAGATTTCTTTTTTGAGAGCTTTCCTCGCGTGCGCTGAGGAAACACTAAAAACCGCGCGGACGGAGTCGCGGGCGACCCCTAGTTATTTATAAAAAACTTTATTATTTCCGACTCTTTTCAATCATTTTATATCCTCACCGTCTAGTTTTCACGTGAGATTAAAAAAAGAAGCTAATAAAGCTTGTTTAATATAAAGAATATATTTTGTCCTATTTTTTTCCTTGTATATAAAATGTTGTATTCTTAAAAAATATATTCTTATAGAAATATGAATTTATTTATTTATTTACAAAGAATTTTAAATTTTCTAAGAAGTCTATTTTGAAAAGGCTTTAATTTCATTTCCGCAATTTCAGAAAATTATTTACCTAAATGGTTTGTTAAAGGTTTCACGAGGAAGAGAAGACTCATGATTTTGAGTGCAATTATACAAATCTACTGCATTTATATATTTATTTGAATCCAAGCAACATATAACAGTATGAGAATAACATTAATTATTAAAATCAATAATATCAACTAATTATCGGCTCAAATAATGACAATAAAAGCAATGAGAACTAAAACTAACTAATAAGTTAGTTTAAGTATTCTTAGTAAGTTTTAATATTTTTTTTACTATAAATAATATCAGGACAAATTACACACATTGATCTTAACCCTAAGTAAGCAAATTATTTGCTTGTGTTAAGGGTGTTAGTCAACGATACAAATACATAGAAATACAAATATAAATACTGAGAATATATTTAATAAACGACCAAATCCAGAAACACAGACATCTATGCTCATCACATAAATGCCTGTCTCTGCCGGGAATCGAACCCGAGCCCCGTTGCGCCGTGCTACGTTAGGCGTCTGCGCTAACCACTAGACCAACGGGGCGGTTAAATATTTAGCAGATGGGCGCAAATAAAATAAAAACACAACATAAGAATATAAGAATGGCAGATTCCAAATTCAATTTTCATTATGTATTTTTTTTAATAAATGTTACACTATTCGTGACAGGATTAAATAATTTAATTTATCAATATTAACATTATAATTAAATTACTCTAAAGTAACAACAGTACCTATATAATTATATAATTATTGTATGTATAAATGTAATAAGGTAATAACTAGCTATACTTGTAATTAATTATTAATGTAAGTAATTAATTGTTATTATGACATAATTACAAATTCATTGTAATTCTGTTAATAGGGTAAAATATAATAATATAAAAAATAAAGAAATGAATCGTCTAGAAAATTTGAATTTTATATATTTATTTTTATCTGATTATTGTCTACGTTTAAAAAAAAACGCAATGATAAATTATGAAAAATGGGCAGGTTTATAACCTGTGACCTCTGGGAAACCGTCCCGTCACTTTGTCTATTAAGCATATTGTGCTCATTGAGCTTATATTCATACTACATAGCTATATTTTTCGTTGGATATTTCAATTTCACTGAAGTCACAGATTTGAGTTCCCGAATGGATGAATTTTACATATTTTTTTTTCTATAGTAATTATTATTATATTATATTATTATAGTATTTTGGCTTTTTACATTACAAATATAAGTACCTAATATTGATCGTAATAAAGGACTGTATTTCAAAAATACTTTTGTGACTTATTCAGAGACATTTTATTTACGGTGTATAAAGCATCAGGAAGCTTCGAAGTTTTGTTTTGTTACTCTTGCGTACCACAAACATGTACTCGTATATAAAAAAAAAGCTGGTGAAGTTTAATATTAAAAGGTTTGGAGTTTTCATCCATTGTTAGATTCTTGGTGAGGGACAAACATGTTATAATCAGGTAATTTAAATTAAATAAAGTGGTTTAAAAAAATCTTATATTCTTAAAACCTCAACTTATTGAAATTTCGTATGCTTCGAGGTTTCAAATTTTTTTTTATTTATTATGACAAAAAAAACATTGAGGTCGTCGAAAGCTTTATCGTAATCTTTAAGGCCCAAAGCTATTTAAGATCGTTGTATGAGTAAATATATCTTTTTACTTATTATATATAAACGTTAGATTTTTTATTAAATATATAAAATAACTAGGGGACCCGACAGACGTTGTCTTGTACACGCGTCTTTAATTAAAAAAATTCAAACTTTAAAAAAAAAACATTAAAAAGTTATCACAATATCTAACGTCATTACATGTACATATATCATAATTCGACCAATCGATATCGTATGAATATGTAAATAAAGATTTTTTGTTTGAATAAATGAATTTGTTGTTCTAATATATTTTATTAAATTTTATTTTTTGCGTAGCGATCGTAGACAAAAAACAACAAATAATGATAAAAAATAAAAAAATATATACCTACTTACTTCGATCCGTAATAAATTCGCAAAATATATAGTTGTTTATGAACACTTCAAAGCTCTTTTCAAACTCAGTACTCATTACCTCTTGATTTAATAATTAATTCAGCACGTGGATGAAAATAGCACAATAATAAAATATTTTTATTCTATCGCAACGCCAACTGTCAGAGCAATTAAAATATAATATTATTTAATATTTGACATTTCCATAGTAACGCAGTCCGTCAGAACCAATGCGAAACATTCCAAAATTACCACCTACTTACACATTAAAATTTAATCAAAAAATCATTTTCCAGTGGACCAAATTGTGAATCGAAACAATTCTGAAGTCAACTTGAACACACACAAAGAATTTCATAAAAATCAGTCCAGTCGTTTGGGAGAAGTTCAGTGACAAACACACGCACACAAGAAATATAAATATAAAGATTAGATAAATAGTATACTAAATATTGATTAATTATTATGAAATATTGCTTGCAATACAAATTGCGAGATAATTATCTTCTACGACCTGTAAGGAAGGAATATAAATGCTTACTTTTATTCGCCGCGCATCTTGCAATGACTAACTGATACACACAAAATTGTATCAATAAAATTCTTTTCTCTGTTCAAAAAATTCCTTATTTCTCTTTTCAAAACCCCAGAAACAACACCATCTTTTAAAAGTAAACTATAAGTTTCTATTACACTTATACTTGCACTATATACTTAAACTACGACAGTCTTACATACAAACGTGAAATCTCAATCTTCAATAATTTAACTTTTTTAAACGTAATGTTCTGAAATGTGATTTTATTTCTTATTTCCATCAAAAAGGTATATGCAAAATTTTAGCTTTTGAAATCCTTTCAAGTTAACCTGAGCGCACAATCGTTGACGAGTCAATGTGAGAGGACAAATTGCTTTATGCATATAAATGATCTCCTTTCACACCTCAATTATATATCTATATCTAACTAAATATTTATCCATACAAAGCAAAATCCAGTTATCGTTATAATTTAACTACTGTATCACTTAAATATATAACACCGATCTTCAGTTAGCGCGTCTTAGAAATGTGGTTGTTTTGTGAAAATAAAATAAGATTTTTTTTTGTCATCTTTTCATATATTTTTTTTAATAAAAATATGATCCCAAATCTTGTTAGGTCTATAATCTATAAAAAATTGATTTAAATTGAAGTTGAATTTTGGTACAATATCTTACGCATATAAAAATATAATTGCCTTATGGCTGTCACTTATTGAAATGAAATTAAATGATAAGCGGTAATACAATTAATATGGAAATATATATGAAATTACCAAGAACGTTATCATTTTTTAAATAAAATAATTACTTTTTTCTTACTTTAAAAAAAGATTGTTATTGTTATTGTAGTATAAAAACATTGTTATTGAAACTTGCAAGCCATATTCAAATTATGTATAAAAAAAAATCAGTTCCAATAAATAAATCAACTATTCATGATTTCATGTTTGTTCTGGCCATTGTAATCAGAGTTACAGCATTCTCTTTGAGTTTAAAATAAATTATTATAGGTATTTCTATATTTAAACAAACGTATGAACATTATTATTTTCAAAATTTTTTTTTTAAATGAAACATAAATTTTTTTTTTGGCCTGCTTCTGAAAATACGAATATTTTAAAATTATTTAATAGCCAAGCAATTTGTTCTTTTTTAGATCTAGATTTTGATAGATGGTTATATCGTTTAGAAATATTAATATTTGAAACGTTCAAAGCACCGCATGCAGAGTAATAACAAATATACAAGGAAAAGCATTCATTCCTTCACAATATACAACCAAAATCGAGTTAGTAATAATAAATGCCACAAAAGCTATACATTCTGAGCAAAACGATGAACTGAACGAGTTTCGGGATAATATATAAATAAATAAATACAAAATCGCGCTCAGATGTTACTCACATAAGCTAATTCCTTCCCGTTGGTAAAGTACTCTTTATATTTAGTATTTTAAAAATGCAATGAGTATGGTACAATGAGAGAGCGACTTTTAAACAAAATTCAGTTTTTAACAATGACATTTTACGAGATTAATTGGTTTACGTACCACGTTTTTTTTAACAAATACATACTTGTTTTAACACTATTTTTATAATTCACTTTGAAAGAAAAGAAAAAATATAATATTTATCGAAAAGAGTTGCTGCATTTTTTATAGTAATGACCGATCCGGAGATTTTAGGTATCAAGTTCATACATAGTATAAAATATGATTTAATTATAACGTAGCTACTTAAACTGTGACATGTTTTCACGCATTTATGAGGTGGGACGCCAAAAGCAAATTATATTAATTAAAAATTAAAGATTTTATTCTGCTTTGATAAATATGTGCAAAACGAGAGTTACATACATTTCGTTTTTGCTGAATTTGCATTTCTGACATTTCATACTGTGTTTATTTTTTAAAATATTATATTTATCTTATCTCCAAGGAATGCTTGGCTTGGCATATTCGTTTTTTCACCTTTCAATCTTATTTATTACAAAGTAATAAATAAAAAGCCCATGTTGTTATAAGAAAATCAATGTTTACTATTTTATCTATCAATAAAAAAATATATTAAAAAATCAACAATTTCAAATACAAACGTATCTTAAATCGTAAACAAAATATTATTCGACAAATATATTAGGTTATAATAAATATACATTTGAATAATAGTGTTATCGGAAAATATCTAAAATTCCAAAGCCGAAGATATGTAACTTTGCTGAATATTGCAACATAACTTATGACGCGAGCCTTTGGGATTCTTGTTGTTAGAAATGAAATAACTTGTACTATAAATGTTACTTCAAACACTTTATTGTATGTGATTCGAAATCATAGATATAAGAACAAAATGTAGAAACTATAATGAGTGTTATTATTAGATACTTGAAGCTACTTAATAAGAATCTCATTGTTAATAAATAAATATATAGTTTATGTATAATTAAAAATAGTTGCACCAAGTAAGTAAAATAACATACTCTATGACGTCAAATAAAAGTGCTTTTACATTAAAGTAATACTGTTTCACTAACTAATACAGACATCAAAGTGGGCGAGTGAGTCAACAAAAACTTAAGCGCTGAAGCGCTGATTAAACTAACTTTAGCTGAAGATGCCTTGGGCGTGTAAGCTTGATATTACAAACAAATTGAATTGGTTTAAACTCTTACCTATATTATATATACACCTACATCTATTCCCTACTTCGTTTACTATCTCTTTTGTAAAACTAAAGTATATATATTATCACTTGTTTGAAAATATCTATAAACATGTATAACCATGCTAAGCTTATTTAAATTTTTATAAATATAGAATGAAAAATAAACCGATACGGGCAGGAATTCGAACCCGCGACTACGGGGAAACCGTACCGTCGCTCAACCAACTGAACTACCCGTATCGGTTTATTTTTCATTCTATATTTATATCAATTTATTATCACTAGTACGAATTTAGTTTATCAAATTTCACATTTTACGTATCTTCCAAGAATTGAACCTGCAGCAATATAATTATACCACTTGTGTTATTATAAGAGTTTAGGTTAGTTTAGATTTAGATTAGAGGTTAGATTAGTTTAGAAGCCTAATAAATCCCGATAAAGACGATGACATATAGAATGTTTAATTAACTGAGACGGAGAGCGATACGGTAGCTCAATTGGTAGAGCGACGGGACGGTTTCCCAGGGGTTCGCGAATTCGAATCCCTATCATTGTCCGTTTGTTTTTCATTATATATTTATATAAATTATTACAAATGTCAAAATATATCGGCGTATAAATGTTTTTATATTATTTTTAGGTGGTAATACCATCTTACCAATTTTCTTAAAAATGGTCACATCTTTAAAAAATGTAGTGCCGTTTAATACCGAAAAAAAAATGTTCGTTGTAGTTAATAGTAGCAAATCACGTAGTTTTAAACATCAGTAACTCTTTTAGTTTCCTCTTTGAGTTCCGCATTAATTACAAAGTTGAAACTGTTTAAATTTTCCAACTAACTGAAGTCAGTATACTGAAAGTTTACAAAGGCATAACATTTGAAAATCAACATGTTTTTTTTATTATGTAATAAAATAACAAATAGTTTATTTCCTTTATATTAAACTAGCTTTTGCCCGCGGCTTCGCACGAAACTATTTATTAACTATTTTCAATACTGAAACTTCACAACAGCTATTTTTGAGACAGTTTGCACGGTTCATTACCATAGTGCGCGAGCCGACCGTACCGCCTCAAACGCGATGTCCCTATATTTTAAATCTGTAATATCTTCGAAAATATTTTAAAGGTACTGTAAAGGGCTATATTGTTCCATAATAACTGTAAAATGTATTTAAGGTACTTAATTAGATTAGGATTAATGCTGTATTGCTTTAAATCGCTTCGTAAATAAGTCATTATTTCTCGTAAAAAGTAAAGGTAAAAAATTGGCTATTATGGGTTATCCCCAAGAGATAAACATATACCATCGCGGAATTTCTTGTAAAACTTTTTAAGGTATACTTAGTACATTATTTTGATGTATCACGTAAAGTTCGGTCAGCGTTTGCAATGTAAGCTCTGACCGAACTTTACGTGTGTTAATGTTTGTTGTGTGTGTGACTTCGCATTAGAAATCTTGAAATTATCGGTGGTTCACTAATATATTAAGCGTGTTATTATACATATAAACCTTCCTCTTGAATCACTCTATCTATTAAAAAACTGCATCAAAATCCATTGTGTGGTTTTAAATAACTAAGCATACATACCGACATAGGGACAGATGCGGAAAGCGACTTTGGTTTATACTATGTAATTTAACGCATATATTATTCGATTTGTCGTTCGTTCGATGCATACATGCATTATAATTTATGACAATACTTTATTTTAATAAGTGTCTAAAATTATATTTTATAATAAATAAATTCAATCAGATTTTAAATCCAGGATTTCAGCTTAATAACTTTTTAAGTAAAATTTTATATCTGACATAAAATGTTATTAAGATTACCCGAGGATCGAACATACCTTCAATTATAAATGGACTTAATTAATTATAAGTCTCCGTAATATTTTTCTTTTTGTATAAATTAAATATTTAACATACACATACCAAAATGGATTGTAGTTCTTATGGTTTAGTTTTTTTAGGTAAACATTAAGTTGTTGTAGTTTTAAAATAATATATATATGGTTGAGACCTTAAACGTTAATATTTTTTATAATATATATTTTTTACTTTCCTAATCTTCTCCTACTAGGTGAGGGTTGATACATCACATGTATTTGTCACTCATTTCTATCATTCGTCTTCTTAGCACTCCTGTTCCTTCACACATATATCCATACTATTTTGACTTTATCCACATTTATTTTCACTTCATTGTTGTGGAGTATGTGCCTTTATATACTACTATTCCTCCGTGTTACATGGAAAGCCAGATTGCTATGTAAAAGTATTGTTGTATTAAAGTCATACTTTTTTATAGTATTTCTTCTTAATCACACTATCCCATTTTTATTACGTCAAATATTTTGAAGAGAAGCTTGTCTTTTAGATATTACTATAGGTACAACGTTAAAATGAGAAGATATGTACCTACTATAGAGGTCCAATCAGAAAAATATGTAAAGGTGTTTGATAGCTATATAAGACTGCTTTTGCATATTTTTCTGTGCACATTTTTGGTATGTAATAAGGTTACCTATATTTTTCAAAAAAAGTACCTATGAAAGTATTTTTAGCCTTTGAAATTTACAAATGTTCAGAAAATAAAAACAATGAACTATTACAAACCACGTTGTATGTTTAAGATTAATTATACATTATTGCTAGAAACAAGTAATTGTTGATAAATAATGTATATTCCTTCTTTTTTATAATAAAACATGAAAATATAGCAAGATTTCAAAATAAATTTAGAAGCTATATTTGATGAACAATATATTCAGATGAACAATGTATGGAGTTTAAATCGCATTATTTATAATTTTGTAACGATTACCTAGTGTTCTAAATTCAAATGCATAATTCTAGTTCTGTGTTGTATGTTACAACAGTCAAGTGATAAGGTCTAACAGAATACTCGTATCATAAATATAATATAACCTACCGAGCCTGCAGTTATTAGCAAAGCTTATTTAGTATGTAGATTTTCTGACCTTAGTTTGAGATAACTGGTTAAACTTATATACCAAAAATAATAACTGTAAATGGATTTCTGTAAATGTAAAACATTAAAAAACATAATGGGAGACTTTTATAAAAGGAAGAGAACTCAAAACAAAGGTTTTTCATTTTTTCTGTTTGTCTGTATGTCTGTATGTTTATAAATCTATGGCTGTATGTTTGTGCACGTTTATCTCAGAAACGGGTAAAATGATTTGGGTGAAGGTTTCGGGAATATATTGTCATGGGCTTCACTTTACATTTAGTGTTTTTTTTTTATTTCTCTTATTTTCGTACCATTGTGGTCAAACTAGAATTTTTCAATAAAAATAAACTAGAAGTACTTGTACACGCAAAAACTACTTGTCAGAATTTGATAAAACTTTGAACTGGTACGTTTAATTGAAATCGAAATCTATGCGTACAGGGTCGCAGGCACAGCTAGTCATATATATAATAGGGAACATTCATGTAATTTTTTTTTGACGTAAATTAATCATTTACCTCTCTATATCGTAGAAAAAAATATAAATAGGCTTGAAAAGATTCTAGTTTTTTTTCAAATTAAAAATTAAAACATGTAGTAAATTTGAGCCGTTTAAACACCGTCATTTTGCGCGCGCTTTGCGTGACGTCAAGTGACACATCCAGTGAATGTTTACAATGAACTTTTTAGTTAATTCATACATATTTTAAGTTTTAATTGCTTTACAAGTCATGGAAGAAGATAAAAATTATCTTACAAATATTGATCAGTACCGGAGAGCAAAAATAGTATTAGAAAAACACCCGACAAAGTATAAAAACAATGGTGTATGATAATTAAAAGGGATTATATATGTCCTAAATGGTGTTTATATTGTTGTGAAGATCAATTTAACGTAAGTATACTTTATTTATAATAAGTTTAATCTAATAGTTTAAATTTATAGTAAGTATTTAACATTAGAAAATTTGAGTTTAAAATTAACCTAACCTAGCATACAAAAGTTCAGTGTAACTTTCTATAAAAACCGTATTCTTTTTTTGGTTTTACGAATTTTTTATGTTTGTGGATTTATTTCAGGTTAAGGAAGATACAGCCAATTGTATTGAATATAATATGTATAACGAAACAACAAGGAGAAAAATGTAATCTAAGTTTGAAGAAAAGAGTTGTGCCACATATATTTTTTGTGGCAAAAACACCAGCTGAGAGAACATTCTCATGAATGTGCATAGTCAAAAGGCAAAGATTGACCTCGGTTAATGAAGCCTTTTTAGAGTTAGTTATCAAAAGTAGTGTTTAAAAAATGGTGACCTTCCCAAAGAAGTAATATACTAAGTCCTAGTACTGCCCATACAAATGTCTGTGATATTAATCAGCCAGGACTCAGTAACTCTCCTATTGAATGTGATGATCATAAGGCAGAGCCTTGCTTTTCGCATATTGAAGATAAATTATCAAGTGACTAAGCTGTGCAAGTTAATATTAAACCGAAGTAAGGCAGTAAAGGTGTCAATGTAAATATACCTGCTGAAAAACAAAATGTAGCATTGTCACCATTTCCTCATTTAACACACAACATTGTACACAACAGTTTTAACAGTAAAACTATCTGTTTTAAAAAGAAAATTGTTTACCGAAAACACAGCTGATAATACTTCTATAGCATCTTATATCTTCTATATCTGCTGATCATCAACCAAGTTATTTATCTGAGTCAAGTGAAGTGGAAAATGATTCAGAGGAAGAAACATTTTAAAAATGTAATGTGTAGTAGCATGCTAAATGCTATTGAAAAAGACTTTGTAGGTATTTGTTTTGTTACGAGTTGTTTGAGTATTGAAACAATGTTTTTAGGATTATCTAAACATTTGTATCATTTAATAAAACCTTTAAGCACGAAAATATAGATTTAAATTATTTATTTTTCTCAATAACTGATACCACAGTATGAACTTCGACTCCGATTATTTGAAATGCGTGTCAAATGACGTCACATTTCCTTTCGACCAATGGTGGCGCGTTTTGGAATTTTGAATTTCGCTCCCAAAATTTACACTTTTCATAAATTATTTTATAGCCTTAAATGGTCAGTTAATAAAAAATAAATGTTTTTATTATAATAAGATGATCATAAGTAATCGAAAAAAAAATATTTGAAACCATTTTAAATTTTTTGCATGTTCCCTATTGTATATTTCTTGACTATTTCGAAACATACTTTTTTCGTTAAGTATTGAACAAAGCGAAACATTTAATATTAAAATATTATTAAGATAATGGATATTTTACCATTTCAAAATAAAAAAAAAATAAGGAACAATAAAATAAAATGAAATAAGGGTACTATTATTATTTTATTAGAAGCAAGGATTTTTTGTATGCTTCAAAGATTCGCCAAGGGACTGAAATACTACCATGCGCTAAACCTATCTTATTTAGGATTAAAGGGACAACTATTTACGCAAAGACAAAACGAAATGATAGCTGTATTCTTACAACTAAGAATTCTTTTGTATTAGTATGATGTTTTTTTAATAATTAGGATTTTGTGATAGGAAATACTATTTCAACCGATAATATTAAAAGGAAAGAAACCTCATCTCACTAAGATAATTTTTACATCAGGAATCAGTAAGAAGTAGGCATGTATTATAACAACATAAATAAAAAACAAGGATTAAAAAAAAAGAAAAGTAAGAAAAAACATTAAAAAATACTACAAAATTAATTACGTATAATATTAGTAATACTAATTCGAAACGGTAAGTATAACCAAATAAAAATAATCTCCAAAATTAAGTATCTTTGACTCCAAATTCGAAAATGACGACATAGCAAACATTTAATAAATAAATTCTATAAGAATAAACATTTTGAAATAATTGTAAATAGGTTGTATGTCACCTAAAAATGGGTGTTCCACAAGGATTTATTCTAGGCTGTTTCTTAATTTTACTCTTTATTAATGATTTGCCCTTTTACGTAAAAGAACTATGTGACATTGTACTTTTTGCTGATGAAACCTCGCTTATTTTTAAAGTTGAGCATAATAAAGCTAATTTTTACAAAGTTAACAGTGCTCTGTCACGTGTTCTTCATTGGTTTGGAATTAATAATTTAGTATTAAATACTAATAAAACTAAATGCATGGAATTTATATTTCCAAATGTAAAAAGTCAAAATTGTAGTCTATTCCCTAACAAAGAAGTGTTAGATCTGACTGACTCAACAACTTTCTTAGGTATAACTTTAGATAGAAAGCTCCAGTGGAACCCTCTCTCGACATCTCTCGACACTGGCAAGCAAACTCAGCTAAGCTTTGCAATTAAAAAAGTTAGACAATTAACAGGCGTTAGTACGACTCGACTCCTTTATTTTAGTTATTTTCACAGTATTTTGTCTTACGGTATTTTACTACGGGGCAGCGCTGCCGAAATTAATTCTATACTCATTTTACAAAAAAGAGCTCTACGGGCTATTAGTAACTTAAAAGAGGTTTTTAAAGAAATCGGTATTTTTACGGTCGCTTCTTAATACATTTTAATAACTTACTGCATATACGCTAAAATAAATGATTATATTAAAAACAACGACAGACATACGATCAATACAAGAAATAAAAATAGGCTCGTATCGCCTAAATTTTGACACCAAAAAGTTATGTTCCTCATAGGCTTGAGTATACGCATATATAATAAATTAAACAAGATATCTTAGACCTTTCTTTGTTTGTTTTAAATCTAAAATTAAAGGTTTATTATTAAATGAATCTGACTATAACATTCAAGAGTTTTTGGTTGATCGAAATGTGTGGAACTTGGGTCATTGACTCATGTCATTATTGTCATTATTGCAGGGTTGATGTTATAATGTATAAGTCAAACATTGTTAAATTTCATTTAAAAACAGCAACTGTTAAGTTTCTGGCCAGCTTTTCTCAGCAGAACAGCATTCCAAGCTGGTGGTAGCTTACTCACAGACTGACTATACTGACCAATTTAATGTAATTGACGATTCAAAAGTGTGTGTAAATGCCTATTTGAATAAAGATATTTTGAATTTTGAATTTTTTATCACTGTTACTAATTCTTTGTATAGAGAATAAATAAGTAAATGAATAGTAAGAAAAGCAACTTACACACGGGTTGATGTCAATGTTTAAAATAATTATAAATATAATAAATATAGATAGCGTATTGAAAAAGTTTATTCATAATAATATTTTATAATATAATAATACTGTTCGTAAGACAGCTAAGCAATTGTTACTTTAATATCACTTATTGTTTATCTTAAACTTATTTTGGCTACCGACAGCAATAGATGAAAATTATACTATTATAGGTTATGAACGTAAGAATACCGTAAGAAGGTGTGACAAACTAAATTAACCGTCAAACAAATCAAACACACTCTATACAAAATCTTTTTCAATAGCAGTTAGTGTGCTACTACATGTTACATTTTTTAATGTTTCTTCCTCTGAATCATTTTCCACTTCACTTGACTCAGATAAATAACTTGGTTAATAACCAGCAGATATAAAAAAATAAGATGCTTTATATGTACTATCAGCTGTGTTTTCAGTAAACAATATTATTTTTAAAACAGATTTACTATATTTGATTGACTTACTTTAATTTTACTGGTAGAGTTCCAATATTGTATATTTACATTGAGACCTTTACTTCTATACTTCGGTTTAATATTGACTTGCATAGCTTAGTCCCTCAGTAATTTATCTTCCACATGCGAAAAGCAAGGCTCTGCCTTATGATCATCACATTTAACAGAAGAAATATTGAGTCCTGGTTGATTATTATCACAGACATTTGAATGGGCAGTACTTAGACTTACCTAGTGATCACTTCTTTGTTAATGTTCACCATTTTTTGAAACATTACTACTTTTGATAGCTAACTCTGAAAGGGTTTCATAAAAAAGTCTTAATCTTTGCACATTCTCACTCTCTCATCTGGTGTTTTTGGAGGCACAACTCCTTTCTTCAAACTTAGATTACATTTTTCTCCCTGCTGTTTCGTTATATTATATTCAATACATTTTGCTGTATCTTCCTTAATCTGAAATAAATCGACAATCTTAAAAAAAACGTAAAACCCAAAAAGTATAGGTTTTTTTATAGAAAGTTATACTGAACTTTTGTAAACTAGTATTAGAATTCTCTTACTGCAAAGAATCACCAATGACAGTTGTCCTATTCTTTAAACTCTTTATAGGCACTGTTCACAAACACACTAAACTGTTTACTATTTTGTAATGTTCAATAGCTAATGCGAAACTTACTTCTTACTAAAATAAGTAAGTGTAATTAGTGTATATAATAAAGATGTAAGATGGTTTTTGTCTTGTTCCATGATTTGTAGAGTCATTAAAACTTAAAAGATGTATGAAATAACTAAAAAGTTTAAAGAAAACATTCACTGGACGTGTCATTTGACGTCACGCAAAGCGCGAAATGACGGCGTTTGAACGGCTCAAATTGACACAATGTTTTAATTTTCACTTTCTAAAATAACTAGAATATTTTTAAACTTATTCATATTTTTTTCTACAATATAAAGAGGTAAATTATTAATTTAAGTAAAAAAAATGAATTAACCTAATATTATTAACATGTCACATGTATCGTGCCGCGTTTCGTTTGGCATCCGTACTAATGACTGTCATAGACACGACTGTGGTGTTTTTGCACCTTATTTTGGCCAACCTGTAAACTTAACCTTTTTATTCCATAATTATGTACGAAAACCTTTACACTATATTATATGTTGCACAATAATGTGCTTAGGAGTATTTAAAAATGTTTTAAATGTAGGGTAGCAATTATAACCAACAAAAGATAGAAAATAGTTATCCTTTCCTCATTTTTCTTAGAAAATTTACTTTAATGTGTAAACAAAGAAGTATTGTATCATTACAGAGATTTGTCATTATTTTTTTTTATTTCCGTACTTACTATTAACACTCTTATAGAATTTTTGTGTCTGAGTTTGTTTGTAAATTAATATATAGTTTATAGCTTGTGATACGCAAAAAAATATAGTGATCGGTTAGCATGGTTAAATGTTGTCGGCTGCACTAGTGATACTTGTATTAGAATATAAAAGTATTTTCAAATTGCAAAAATTAGGACTTTTATTATTTTTTATATTATTAATATAAATACCGAGAATGACAACATCGATGTTTCCAGGTGAATTATTAATACTAAATTTAAATTTGTATCATTACACTAGTGAGTAAATGATTTGCGATGATATAATGCGAACATTATTATAATTATTCTTTCTTTATTTACTGGCGACAGTTACTGTCTAATCATATATTTCTAAAAGTTGTGCTTATTCGCGCTGCGGTGTATGAAAATATAAAAGCTGTCCGAAATTTTTTATATAACATGACAATATCAACAGAGCTTTTGGACAGTAATTATCGTAGTAATGAACTTTACAATTAGAAACTGGCGTGGATACATAGATACTCGGTGAATGCACAGTGTACCGTATACAGTGTCTTAATAAGCTAGGCTTACTAAATTATGCAGTAAAGATTAGTGCTTTATAAAGGAATTCGTTTTAAGGAAATAAGAATATAGGAGAATCCTAGATGTATTTTATTTTATAATATAATTTCTTTAATAAAAGAAATATAAATCAACTGTAAATTTAATAGAATGATCACTTGCTTTCTTCTATAATAATTTAAATAAATCACGTTCACCTTAATAATTATTTCTAACATAAAAGGTGGATACAAAGGGTACGTGGTTCTAATAAAGGTGACGCCAGTCACGTGCTTCATTAAAAAAACTGACAAATCATTTAAATATAATTGGTAGTATTATTATGATATTATAAAATCGTTAACAAAAATTACGTAATTATTATAAAACTTTTATCAAACGTATTGGTAATGATTATAGAAAAATATACACATTGAATCGATGTTTGCACTATATTTAAAATATGTATATATTAGAGAAGCACCAAATATGCATTAGGTATTCGGTATTTGGCATATGACAAATCTATTCGGTATCGAGTATTTCCACTTACTCAGCTACTAGACACGGTATAGAACTAAATGACGAAACTTTTTAAGTAAGATTTATGTTATATGGTCAATGGTCAATGGTCAATGGAAGATTTCAAATAAACTTTTTCACTAAGGTTTCAAATTAAAAACTATTATCTAACATATGTATGTTTTTAATTATGTACATTTAATGGACTATATAAGGAGAGCGATTTAATACTCCACATACCAATTGTTCCGAATAACTTGTCAGGTTGAAAATTGTTGACGTGTTTTGAAGTTTCCTAGGTTTGGATGTGTTTACTGAAAACAATAAATCTTTTATATTGTATACTGAACGGTATTGGAATAAAAAAATAAATAGATTGTTGTATACTTTCATCACCAACAAAAATTCTTTGTTTGTCTGCAGAAAGTAAAAAGAACGGTCAAAATATTCCGTAATGAGCTCATTTTTGTGTTCCATCATCTCTACGCCGTCATTTATTTATTTTTTCGGATTTTTGCCACATTTTGGCAAAGTTTGGCAGTTCTTACATTTGAATGTTTTCATGCAAACGGATTATAGAAAAGTATATAAGACATATGAATATAATTATTATAGTCTACGCGAATGGAGTCGCAGGCAACAGCTAGTAATTTATACACTTCACACTTGTTCAATTATATCAATTTATAGCAATAGCTTCCTACCAATTATTCGAATCGAATTACCCTCGAGTCCTAACGATATATTTACACAATTTTATTTCATCGAGTACAAAAATTTAACAATAAAACAATGAACAAAATACGGCAAATTAAACTCTCAAATTATCCGCCAACTGGGAACTGTATATAGTTCCCAAGTCATGTTACACGTCCAATGAAGGTTTAAAAGTAAACAGTTTTGTCTGTCAAAACCAGGAATGTTCTGTAACATTCCTCTAATTATTGTACAAAATTCTATTAAAATGTTTAAATAAACGAATCAATAAATTATTTAAAACATATATGACTTAAAAAGTCTTAAAATGTATTTTCTATCTTTGATATTTTTTTTGTTTTTTTTTTTTAACTACTCTTCTGTCGATCACGATATTCTTATTGCTCTCCTTTCACAACTTAATATTTCTTGCAAAGAATTGAATTGGCTATCCATTTATCTTCGTAGTAGACAACAAGTCATACGCTTAGATAATACTATGTCAGGGTGGCGCGCTTCGGCTGCTGGTGTCCCACAAGGTGGTATTCTTTCTCCCCTTCTGTTCTCCTTACTTATTAACTCTATTACCAATGATCTCAAATCCTCTTATCATCTGTATGACAAAAGCATAGATCCGGTGTGTTTGGAGTACAGTGGTCACATTTTTGCTAGTACGGCAAAGTCTCATCTTGCGGTTCTGAACTCAATTGAGAGGCGGGTAAAGAGGCTTGTGGGCGATCCCGAGTTGGTTGAAGCCAACCTCCACAGCCTCGAGCATAGGCGTAGAATTGCTGGACTCTAAGTATTCTATATAATACATTTTGCTTAGTGTGTTTAACCTCCATAAATATGTCCATATATCCTACTATCGTTCGCAGCTGAAATGGCTTTCTATCCATGAGCAAAGAACTTCAAGATATTTATGTCAATTATTCTCTATTCTCAACCCACCACTTTCTCCACAGTATTTACAGCGTTATCTTAAACTATTAGGACACTCTCATGATTTTCATCTTCGCTACTCATCTAATCTTAAGCTTTTGGTTTCTTCCCATCACTCTGATTTTCGCACAAGTTCTTTTACAGTTAACGCAATTAATCTCTGGAACGGCTTACCAGAACATGTTAGATAGTCTCCAAGCAAAATAGCTTTTAAGAAACTCGTCTATAAATATCTTTCGGCTCTTATAAGGGACTAGCATTATATGTTCGGTTTGTGTTCACTTATATAAGTTTTATATATTTGTGGTCATATTGATATGTGTTTTTTTATATCTTATGTATCTTGGCTGTGTATATATATAGATAAGATACCTGTACTAATAGACTCCTTTTTGAGAATGTTATCTCAAAATTCAACTATTAATCTGCCAAATACAGACTAAATGCGAAAAGTGCATGGGCGATGTGTCCGTGCATAGAAGTACAAAAAAATAAAAAAAAACTACAATGACGCCTGTATTTATATAATAATTAATAAAAGTAATAATATCTGATTTCTGTTTATTATCAGGTTTATATCTTCTGGTCTCCAACATATTATAAGTTGGACAAAAAGCATGAGATAAATAAGGTAATAGAGTGTTGTAGTTGTAAATACAAAGCGTTTCCAATACTCTATTTTAATCTTCTCATCCTGCGCAATAGATATGCTCTAAATAAACAATAAAATACTTCGAGCACACTATTTGTAAACGCTACGTGGTCATTGCGGCCAGGTAGGTATAATCTACCCACACGCTCTTTATAGACGTGTTAACTTCATCGTAACCCCAGCAACACTAAAAACTTAATACGCTTAGAGAGGTCCACAATCGCAGTTACTGTGAGCATAAACTCGGGCATTTTATTTTAAAAGTATTACGGTTTTAAAATACGACATTTTTAATATTCTTAATCATTAATTTAAATCTAAATATCCATTATAAAAAATTAAATTGATTGTATATCTTAATATCATATCATTACTAAATGTAGACTATACTATTTGAATTCCTATGAAGTATAACTTGATATAAATATAAAATTAAATATAAAAATATCTATTGCTTATTTCAAACCATAACAGAAAATAGTTCAAAGTAAAATTTCAAATAATTTTATCCAATAAGTACAAGATATATAATAATATTAAGTAAATAAGATATAAAATGTTAAGTAATATATAATGTAAAGTAATAGTACTTTGGTAACAACACGTATGTCTGTAAATATAACTTTACTATAATTTATATGTGGTTTTTAATTATCTTGGTATTTAATTAAACTCGAAACTGAAAATACGAACAAGCAAAACTAAGCATTTCTTTCGAGTCATGATGTGTAATATTTTAACGAAACTGGGAGAATAAAATAGCCAAAATGCTTATTCAGCGAAAAGGATATATATGTAAGTTTCATTTTGCACTTGGTTATCAAAGCGGACTAAGGATTCTAATTCATATTAAATACTAACAAATCGCCACAGCTTCGCACATAAGAAGGAATGAACGCCTGTTGGAATCATAATTATAGAGTAATGTACATTTAATACTTACAGATATATCTAGTATTTACAAAATAGAAAATATGTCCCTAATTGTAATATCATATAACAAAATATCTTATATAAACAAATGGTTTTTAAAGGTTATTATTTTCATACAAAGGTGTTATTTTTATAGAGTTAACATTGTACCCATCGTATCCACTTGAATCTATTTTTTTAAAACAAATGTATAATAATTTGTGTATTCTAAATTTGGTTTGAAAACTTTTTTATATTTTTTATCAGGATATTCTTGAGAGTAGTGCCTGACAATAATATTTATTATTGGCAACAGAAGCCGCAGACAAGAGCTAGTATTATTATGATTTTCTGATAATGACGTCGACAAACTTGTAAATCAGATGGGGTCTGAAGGAACCACTTTGACCTGTCATTTTCTTTGACCGCTATCATAATTTGAAATATCTCACAAGTGGAGGATTTCAACAATAAAAATAAGTTATATAATAATAATTACTAGTTGTGGCCCTTAGGTCGATATTTTATAAAAAAAAATTTAGTCTGTTATATGCCATTAACTCTATAATAAATTTAATTTGTTCATTTTTTCTCTCATTCTGTACCCAGGATGCATTATGAAATTTGGAAAAAATATTTTATTTACAAAAAGACCGTTAAACAAGAAGTGACAATGAATTTTTGTTTTTTTATTTTAATTACATTTAAAAGCAAAATTTAATTATTTTACAGAGGACGTAATTGACTAACAGCTAGCGTGCCGGTGTGCGAATAAATATACTACTACTAAAGTAAAAGATAGAATATATAATGGTAAATTTACAATTGATGATATTGAATAATACATAGTGTTAGATTTAAGCTTTTTTTTAAATATCCGAATAATAATGTTGAGTTAAAATGATTATTCATTTGGATGGAGACTGTAAAATCTGTAACAAAAATCAGATAAAAATATTTTGAATGGTTTTTAGCTATTGGTTATTTTTTTGCGTTTCATACTGTAATGATATTTATTTTTAGTAAAAAATAAATTGTCACTTTGTTTATTATTAAGCAATAAAAATACAATCTTTTAGTAGGGTATATATATTTTTTTTGTTATTGTTATTATATTTCATATTTTTGATAGTGATAAATATATTGGTTTGTAACTAAGCAAAACGTTGTCTTATTGTATAAACATGTGTGTGTTGCGATACCGTTACGATTTGTAAACTAAATCCAACCTGGTAAACAAACTCTGTTAGGTACCACAGTTCTACAAACTGTGCTATTTTTTTGTATGTCTATACTGTTAGCCCTGTTGGCTATTACTGCGTCACCGGGGGAGTCCAAACTGTGCTAAGCAAAATATTAATATAAAGCAATATAAATATTGATATTTAACGTCATTTACGTATCCATAAAACTATACAAATTTTAACAAGCATTTTTATAAAATTCCTTTTTTAGAAACCGAAATCAATAGACCTATTTTTTATTGAAATTCTCCTATACAGCACGTTATCTTATTTTGTTCGTTTTCAAAAGTTTAATCAGTACAACAAAAATACAAAAATTTTAGCATTAGGTATTTTCAATATATAGATACATATATAAATATCTGTATACATATATTTTCACGGAAGTTGCTTAGAGGATAATTGAAAATTCCTTTTAAGAAATATTAAAATACCTTTACTTGTAGCAAAGCCTTAGTATAAAATAAAAGCATTGATGAAATAAATAAATAAATGTTTATTAAGCCTAATTATAACAAAGGTCGCTTAAATATACATAATATAATGTTAAGGCCACGAAATTCATGAATATGCAATTAGAACTTAGTCCATTATGTTAAAGAGGTACATCTAAGGTACTCACATCTTACCCACAAACATCCTTAGTTTAAAGTTTCTAAAACGTATGAGAAACAGGATGATCAAAATAATTATTTACAAGACAACATAATATATAGCTTGTAAACCCATTGACCATAATTTATAATTCAGGAGTGTATCATTTCAGCTACATTTTAATTAATTAAAAATATTTTGCCATTCTTCTATTTTCTTTCACTATACTATTAAATCCCTGGTTTGCTCATTGTTTTAGAAAAATGACACAGTTTTACCTGTTTAGAATGCTTCATGACTAAGTACGTTAATAGAGAAGCATCAACTCAAGTAACTTAACTTGTATCAACTTTTTTAATTCTAGTTATAGTTGGAATATTTTTGTTTATTTTTTGTTTTATCTATACTGTTAGCCCTGTTGGCTATTAAAGCGTCACCGGAGGAGCGGGTTGGTAAGGAGACCCACCCTTAAAAAAGGGGGTTTAGATGTGCCCCCATGGAGAACGACGTCCCGAGGGCGTCTCAGATTGAAACACGGACCTCAGCACGGGGCGTCGTTATTGAGTGGGGAAGGTAAGGAAATTTGGACTAGCGTCCTCCGACGGCAGCACGCCGGAGCAACGGAGGAATTGGCATATGGTGCTAATAATACATAAGCTTAATAAAAACCGTGCACTGCACCTAACACCAGTTGATCACACAATAGTTCCTTCACCCCTGACTCGAGCTTCGTGTGCCTAACAAAAGGTTTTGAAAAGTATAGTTTACAAGGGGGATGGGGATTTTTATGGAAACTACTTCGTTATTAAACGGATTTAATGTTAAAAACATCATCATTTATAAGCGATTGTTTGTATTTGTCCATACATTTATGTATTCATGTATTAACCTACAATTATTAAACTTATTAACTTCGTTTTCACATACTATTAGTATGCATTTTTATAATATTTTCATACTAATAATAATAAAAATATATTTAGATATCTAGTGTCCATTATTTTTTATTTGAATATGTCAAAGAGAAGGAAAAGTGAATATATTAACAAAGACCGTAAAAGTATGCATAGAATGTACGAGCTCTTCTTTTTTCTTTTATAGAGTCATTATTTATTTTCAGGAATGTTCACTGCACGATTAACTTTACTAATATTAAACAACAATTTGCGATCACAATTTCAAGCAATTGAACTGAACAGAATTCTGTAGAATAGAAGCTTTACTTTGTTTTCCGTTTCGAAAGAAAAGACAAATAATAAATATTGAAGATTAATCAGTTCATTATTTAAATGGTACCGATAAATGATCTCTATTGGATCTGTCTTAAAGTATGAAAAGCTTTTAGTATATATTAAGATAAGAAAAATATTATTAAGCAATTATTTATTGCATTTCATGACGGATATCGCCGTCTTATTGAAAACTGAAATGTCACTTGGCGTTAGAGATTACTGACGTAAAAATAGTGTGTTCATAGCTACGAAGAAAAAATCAAGGTGTAAATTTTAAGAAACGAGTCCGCAAATTTCTTCTTGAGATGGTATAGTTTCAGTTATTGTTAATTTTACTTTCAAATTCAAATTCAAATTCAAATTCTTTATTGTTTTATATATACATGTTTAACAATGTAAAAAATTGATCCCTTCTTTTACTTTGTTAGCGTAAATGCGTATTTATGTAGCGTTAGCGTATATGTGTATTTATGTGGATGTATGTGTATGTTTGTATATATGTGTATGTATAAGTGTGTCTATATAGATAAATATACAAGTAATTTTATGAATAGTCATTCAGTTTCAAATTTCAGTTTACCATGTGTGAGAATGCTTTAGCATTAAGTCCGCTAAGTTTTTTCCGTAACTTTTTTTTTGTTCAATAATGGTCTTAAATAAAATAAAAAAATAATAAATACATTTTTATTCTGAGTCACCCAGGTCATATTTTGTATTTGATATTAGTGTTCATAAAACTTCAACGGTGCCCGGGAATTACTTCCCAGTGGACTAATATACTGTAATATTGTAACATGGTTCTGATCTCGCCGCAGCTTCTATTCTAATGTCCTCATGTCTGTCGTACAAAGGTGTAATTATTTTATTAAAAAGTGCTTTTAGTTTTAAATAAAATCACATATTTCACAAACTTCAGGATAGTTAATAAAACATTAAACTTTGTTGTATTCTCCGACTTTCTCTTATTAATTAAGCTTTATTGTTAATTATGTCCCATGTGTATGTATAAATAGTGTCTATCAAAATCAGCGTCTGCGCCATTGAAAAAGAGTCACAGATATTTGTTATTTTTTTATATTATCCGTATGAAGACCATAATATTTTAGTTTATTTCATTTGACTCATTAATTGTTCAAATATTTAGATATAAAAAAAGGCAAAGAACGGCAAACCTACTTTTATTTTTTATTACCTCCATTAAGCGATACAATACTAGTTATTTGTAACACATCGGTAATACCTTTGTTTCTTACTTTTTGTTTTCTTGTACTACGGTGATTAATATAAAGTGATCTACTTAGTGAATGAATGGTCTAGTAATTTATAGAGTTTAAGAATATTTGAAACGCTTCACCACAATCAAGTCTCATTGTGTATTATATTTTAATGTTCTATATTTCTCAAAACACGCCAAATTTCTTGGAAATCGGATCATTTTTAATATTATTGTCATTTTTAAAAACGGGTATCGATTTATTTTAGTTCTCTTTTTTCAGTTCTCAAGTTGATTAAATTGGTATATTTAATATTATTTTATTATATATGTCTGATTTTATACATTTTTGAAAATGTTTAAGTGTTTAATTATACAGATGTATTAATTAATAAACAACATAAATATTGCAGAAATTGTTGCTAAGTTAAAACCAAATATTGGAAAGACACTATTTTTACGGATTTAACTCGCATAAATTGAATTAAATTTCAAATTTACATTTTAAATCTAACTCGACGTTAGAAAATACTATTCAAAATCAAATATTTTATACAATGTATGTCAAATACACAGTTTTTTATTTTATATTGCCATAGTAAGTTACACTTAAGAAATACCAGAATCTAGGTGTACGAAATATTTACCCGGCTATGTTCACATAAATTAATCGGAATTTTGCCCAACTACTTTCGAACCTATTTGGGGTTCGGTATAAGTGCGATTTATTTAGTTAAATATAGTTGGATAAATAAAAATTTAACACTTTATTAAGTGGCATTACCATCAGCTATAGTGAGAATCCACACATCCTTCTAATAAAAATAATAATCTTTACGAATTATAAAGAACAATCTATAAAAGGTATGTATGGAATTTAATTTATAATATTTGTTTGTGTGTTATTTTATTGATCTTTTAAAGTAAAATTGTAATACCCAATAAAAATACAAGCAAAAAATACTAAGGAACTCAAATAATTAGCGACGAATTCAGACAGTTGCATTCATCATTTGCATTATGATTTTGATTTAATAAGAAACATTACGCCTCGTAGATAAATACAGTTGTAGAAATATTTTTCTATAGGTAAATCAAATTTCGTAAATTTTAATTATTAATTTATTAATTTATTAATTTCTCATATCTCTATAATTTCAAATCTTTAATATTGGAAGATCGAGGATAGAGGATAAAAGAGATAGTGAACATAATGGCAACTGCAGACTAATATAGCTATCTCTTTCTGTGTAGTATCTTGTATTATATAGTATTAAACCCTATATAGTATCTTACATTCCGTATTATCTATGGCAGTCGTAATTGATAATTACTATTCACGTAGCGTAACTACATTTGTAATAACAAGGCAACGATTCTGAACTGAATATGTACGTAACATATATTTCCTAATGTCATTGTTAGTATCTAAAATCTAGTTAAATAATAGAGGAGAGAAGACATATCATTCATTACATTCATTCAGGTGGACTCTCAAATGACCACATAATTGTTGATGTTGCAAAGTGTTTAGAGGATCGTCTTCGAACGTCAACGAAATTTTTTTTTCTATTAAAATATTTATAAATGACCTATTATAGGTTGATTCAAAACTATCATTGATTGAACCAGTTTAAAATCATTGTAAAGATTGACTCTATTAAAATTAATGATAGTTTAGTTTTTTGCTTCGTTTTGATTTTGCCACATATGCCTAATATTTTATCATTTCGAAAAAGTACTATTATATAGAATATCAAAATCAAAGTACTATTATATAAAATGAATTTCAGATAACGACGTTTTTTAGGTCACAACCCATTCGTGATGAAATCGAAAAAAACTGTTTTCAATTAAATATAAACTATTGACAATATCAAATAATATTTGTATTTACAAAAACAACAAGTTGAACAGGTGAATGAGCAAATAATGTATAATAAATATAAAAATTATTGTTTTCAATAATATATTTATAAAATATATTTTTGCAATGCCACGTTATTGAAAAAAAAACTTTTGACAACTATATACCTATATAAAAGTTATTTCCAATGGTAACCAGTGGATCTTCCTCTCATATTAATATTGTCTTTGTACGATTCCAATCTTATATGTAATATGTAAATTAATATCTGAAATCAAATTTAAAGTTTAATTTTGGAAATATTTTAATTAGATTTTTTAGTTACTTATTTAATATTACTGTTGAAAAATATATTAAATATACGTTACATAGACCAAAATTAAAAATTTAATCTCTGTTAGCAGATAAAATATACCATTGATATTATTTTGTTAGATTAATCTTTTTAATCTTAATTCAATTAAAATACGCTGTTCTCACAAAATGTAATGTTTAAGGGCAAAACAATATACGTTACAAAGCAAAATGAATCCTTAGCAGGAGATACAGTATATACATTTCTTAATTTTTTTAGCTATAAAGTAACGTAAACATTTTCAAACAAAATAAAACATTTTTGTTCTGATTTTTGTTTACAGTTGTTATTTACCCAAAAAAACAATACAGAAATTTTAAATACAAAATTTCGCCAACCAACTTTCGTAAAAGGAAAATATAAACGATGGGTCGGTAGAACGGTTGTTTCAAAATGTTTTGTTCGAAAAGTGTTAAAACAATTTTTGATTCTTTGTTTTGTTTTATTAATTGAGGTTAATTATATAACATTTCGACAATATGTTTAAAATTCCTGAATACATCTAAACAAAAACCTTTTCTCTACCTGCCGCGTCTGCCAATCGTTTTTAATGTCTTGTTCCTTCGATATTATACATACTCGTTTATAAAACAAGCACCTGTTAATTTTCTATTTTATACTTTATTCTAACAATTCTTAAAAGTAATTGATGTAAAACTTAAAACCGTGAAGAATACTGCTGTCTCTGAAATAATGTTTCAAGATTTTAAGTATATTACTAATTGAAAATCCTTCTTTTTTTCGAAAGACAAATAATTTGATTCTATAAGCTAAGTGATTTAACAATCAAGCCAAGATTAATAATAAAATGAAGGTTTGCATTTGAATTTAGTTTGTAAATACCAATCTAGCTTCGAGCGTCTCGTACAATAATTTATATGTAACTTAACTAATAGTCAGGACAAACGATAAATGGGATGAATATTAGATGCTGTAATGAAAATATTTCGCATATTATATGATTTCATATCTGAAATACTGAAGTGGCATTGAGACTTGTTATTATATGTGAGATTTATTTCTATTTTTAATCCCCGATCGAACAAAAGGGGGTATTATAAATTTGGCATGTGTATCTGTGTATTTGTAAATCTATCATTCTGTGTATTTGTGGGTCTATCCGTTGCATCATAGCAGCTAAATGAGTGGACGGATATGATTGTGGTTTGTTTAAATCGAAAGCCTAATCTTTCGAGATCGATAAGTGTGGTCGAGATAAAAGGAAATCGTCTCCAAGATATTGAGCTTCTATTAGTGCTAGTGAAAGAAAATTTTGGAATATTGATAGTAAAAACCGAAACAAGTACAAAATAGTGCATTTGTAGATTTATTTACTACTTTATAGAAACCAATCACATAACTTAAAAAAAATCACAAAAAAAATATTTAAAAAATCCCCAATACTAAACATCTAAAGAGAATAAAAATAGAGATCTCTAAAAAGGTTAAAAATAATATTATTATTATATCCTGCGCACACTCTCCAAAATGTATCCTATAGAATACTGAAAGGCTAGCAATTATACGCCTGTGTTCAAGGCTGTGGAGGTTCGCTTCAACCAACTCGGGGTCGGCTGTAAGCCTTTTTGCTCACCTTTCAATTGAGTCCAGAACCACAAGATGGGACTTTGCGGCACCAACAAATATGTAACCACAGTACTCTACACATTACCAGATCTGGGCTTTGTATAAAATAAGGTCCCGGTGTAAAGTACTGACGGACCTTCGCAAGAACGAAAAGCTGAACAAACCAGTCAATTGATTTGTTTATTTTAGTCATCTCTGGAATATATGATTCTTAATCCTAAATTTCATAATATAGTTTAAAGGAGAATAAGAGATCTTTAACTATCTTTAAACTAAATACTGTATATTTTGACTAAAAATAATTTAAATAACACTTTCATCTTTTCATAAGTGGAAAGACCTCACATTCCCTGGAATAACAGGTTTTCACTTGTATTAACATTCTTCTCCTCAGTGTAATAAATCATAAAACGTTTTATAGTATTTTTATCTTTTGCTGTCATATGAAGTCGTAAAGGTACTAAAATATAATGACCATCTAAAATTGTTTATTATAATAATAAATTTATTTTACAGTTTTGATGCACGAAATAATATTTATACATTGAAGTATTATTTTAATCCGTAACATATATAAAATTGCAAAGGTCCTTATATAGTAATAGTTAACATTTTTTTAAGAAATATTGCTATATTTCTATAATATACTAAAATCATAATATTTAAAAAGACTCAATAATTGGTGGTGTAGTCACCACTACCAACAAATAAATATATTAATGTCACGGCTAGTGAATGTTATTTAGTATTATTATTACCATTATCTTGAGGATCTCTACTTCCCAAAAACATACTAAAGGAAATAATTCCAATTTAAAATTTTATAAAAGGAACTGAAATAAAACTAAAATACATTTCGTCGTTCTACATTGCGTTTATTTTTGTGGTTCTCGTAAGGAGACTTTAATTTTAGTAATGTTTAAATAATAGTTATTAAAAATATAATTATATAAACTTTTTACACACTGTTTGTAATTAAATCATGTTTCAGATATATCAAATGGAATGGACTGTGCACAATTACATGGTATGCTTTGACAATTTGGTGATGCCATTTCCTGGTATGGAGTAGTTGCAACACAGTTAAATGAACTAACGTATGACAGAATTTCAAAGCGTTAGTTTCTCGAAATTTGGCTTTATAGGGAACCAACATTCAGTCTGGCGAATATTGAAGATATTCTTGCGTATTACTAATTATTTACAAATGGACTACTAATTAACGATAGCTATGTGACATAACTAGAAATAAGAAGACATTTTGATAATACAACAAATAAAACTAAAATATCATAAAAATAAAGAAATTGTGGAACTGAGCAATTGATTTTACAAATGTGATTTAAATAAAAAAGTACATTAAGATAAAGCAGCTGCAGTTTTTAATAAAAAATAAGTTTATAACAATTTTGTGGATGTTGCAATAGATAACATTTTCATTAAAAATAAACATAATTATACTGTTCACCCTCCCCTCTCCTCTCCTCTCCACCCCTCTCCCCCTCTGTCCCTCAACTCTGATCTGATATTTCACTGTTTGCAGATTGAAAAACTACATATTATGCTGGGTCAGCTTTCAAACACTTTATCCTCGGTTGGCCTCCAAAAATAAATTATCCATGCATTTAAGTATTTCTCAATAATTTATCTTGTATTTAAGGTTTTAAACTAAATCAGTTCATTTAAAAATTATAGCATACTGGAAAATTGTGTATGGAAGGTTATTGGTATTATTTAATGTGTATTTCTAACTAGTCTTATTTGACATCAAACATGACTCCTTGGAATCCCAGTAGACGAAACTATTAATTGAGTTTCATCTTGCCAGACGTTCTGTTTGTTTTGTATAATTTCTAAAACGACGTTAACACATTCATCTATCTAGATTTGAATAAATTATTCGGAAAGTAATAATTTTATAAGCTGGTATGATTAGGTATGTATAATTCGACACATACTATTTTATTATTAAGTTTCATTAATTGTCATGTTTTAAAGAAGTAAAATGGTGTATGAAGATAGTGTTAACTTAGTTATATTAGAATGTAATAGTAAATTCTGCTTATGGTAACCTAAGGAAAAAACATTAACATCTAGTTCATTTATATAGATCCATATAAAGGTTTATTTGTGTAAACAAAAGGCTGTGTTTGAGAATATCTTTAAAAATGTAAAGACATGACAAGCCTATTTAAATTTATATAAATATAGAATAAAAAGTAAAAAGACACGGCAGGGATTTGAACCTTCGACCTCTTTTCGAAAAAACCTAATAGATGTCACCACCACCGAAAAAAGATAAAATTTTTACGTGACTAATCAAAAAATATATCACTAATATAGTATAACTAAAATACTTAATGAGTTTAATTTTCATATAATTATGTCAATAGAAATAACAAAAATATTCATGTGTATAAATATAAATATTTTTGTATATACATTTTCATTACACATTTACTTTATAACTTGCAAAAAAAACAGCTTTTATGAACAATAATTACGACTATTACAAGTATTGTACGATCAATATCATGTGATACATATTCAATATTCATATTCATATGTTTTGTTATTAAAATCTTTAAATATTGTTTTCAGATATACCTACACTGTATTTAGCTATTATTATAATTATTAAAACAAACACTATCACATTCGTTTTTCATTGTTGTTGTTATTTTCAAACTTTTACAAACTAAATTAAGTTGCATTTCTTTATTATAAAATCAAAAAGTCCATGCTTTGCTCTATAAAAATAAAATCAGTTAGATATTTTATATTTAATCCACGTTATATAAAATTTTATGAAAAATAAAGATCGAAGTTAAACAGATAAAGTGCGAAAAGGCTTCCTTGCCTTATTATTTATTCAATTTCCAGGAAATGTACGAAATTTTATAAAAGTGATATATTTTTTACGTATTCACCATTTTAAATTGTATCCAAATCTCATAAGGTGTTCTTTATATTACCAGAAATGGAAAAGAGAAAATGTTTGGTTTATTTCATTAAATTTTAAAACAAGATTTGTTTGTTATAAGGAAATAATGTCTTTTTACACGTGATTAATGTGGAAGTGGGAGGAATAGCTGAGGCGACTTGATATGGTGATCACTAACTCAGTGTAATTTTTTTGAAAGAAATATTATACCAACCTCTAGTAATCTTTAAAATTCCTAACTTTATTAAAAAGTAGATATATTTTACTGTATATATTTATAAATTTTAATGTGTATATTTTACTGTGTATATTTATATATCTTAAAGTGTATATTTTACTGTGTATATTTATATATTTTAATGTGTATATTTTACTGGGTAGAGCTACAATTTTAATTTCTCTAAATGTTGTTTGCATTGCTTAATAAAGAATTTTCCAATATGAATATGTGTGTGTACGTGTATGTGTATATCTATATGTATGCATGTGTATGTACTTATCTATATGTGTATTATTCAATACTATACTTTATCGTCATAATATTTTTTGACAAGATTTCCTTCTCTCAGTAGTTAAAACAGTAGTAAGTACAAACTACTCAGTAGTTTGGCGGATGTTTTATATTGTAACTTGTTTGTATTATTTTAATTAAATAAATAAATTTAAAAAAATCTTCCAAGAATAACTCCGGATATAACTTACGGATCAATTTATTCTATGGGAGCATTAGTGTGTAAAATTTCAATCATAACCAACTTCTTTGCTGTTTAAACTTTTAAAGCATACTTCAATAAAATTATTAAATTTATCTACTTTAAATAAATAACTATAAATAACAAAAAACTATAAATAACACTTTCCATTGGTTCAATTTCGCTTATTTTTTGGAGATATATTTTTTCTAAATGATTTAACGTATATATTTTAATATTACGTAAATATATACGAGTAGTTGGAATGCTTTAATCGACCTATAAGACATTAATGGTTTAAATTCAATTAATACACACACACAGAATTATTGACAATCAGATTATAGTGTATTCTAAGCTTATAAGACTTTCTAGTAAACTAAATTTGTAATTGTATGGGTGCTGCGTTTACTATTCGATTTTGCAAAGTAAGTAAGTAATCTAGATATTTAATTAGATTTTTGGCAAATAAAATATAAATAATGAGACCATTTAATTAAATATTTTAATTAGGTATATCTATCAAACATTTAAATGCAATTGAAATATAAGCGTTAATTTTATATGGTTGTGACTTAACTTTAAATGGAAGTCTAAGAAACTCCAAGTTAGTAAACCTAGCAACAATTCAACAAATCTTCAAGTCTACGTCTCAAACAGAATATTAACGAAGTATTTGCGCAAAATCGCAAATATAAGGCTTTAATTTGACTTCTATTGAACTAGATTATTTTAATCAAATTGTAAATTTACTTTAAGCCACAATCAAGATTTATTACCATTTTAAAGCTAAAATATAATTACGATATTTTTATATAATATAATTAATTCTTTTGAATTTTATTATTGTTTTGAGAATTAACCAATAATTCTAATATAATTTAGAAATAATTATAACATATAAGAGATCACAATTTTATATTTAAATTCTCGTGATTTATTATGACTACTACAAATATCTTTACCTCGCTTTTCTTCCGTGAATATATCGTGAACAGTAACCATTGCTAGTTCAATATGCTACCATTTTCTGAATCAGAACTCCGAATGGATTTGAAACTAGTCGGGCAAAATTACGAAATACAGGAAATTAGTTTGCGATAAACATTTAACATTTTTATTGAACTGTACGAAACAAAATATTTTTACAGTTCAATAATTTCATTACTTTCTCTTTATCATGGCAATTGTTTGTGTAGATTGTAATTTCATACCTAAATATAATGTACGTAAATACAAACATTTTTTTTATGTATTTTCTTCTCTTATAATTTATTTTCATATATTATTTTTACTAATAAATTATAAATAAAAATGTTTTTTTTTTATTTTTGAATTGTCAAGTTCAATTAATATAGTTTTATATGCATTAAATGTTTATTTCTCTATTAAGTTATTGATACGTCTATTAAGTTATTGAACAGGCAAATTACATCCCAAAGCTACATATTAAATAAAAGTATGACGAAAACAAAACCTGCCTACACGAAAGTAGTATTTTAGTTTACTAAGTGGCGCTATTATGTAAGGTAGAAAATTACGCTTTCACTGACGTACGCTGTTTACGAAAATATAGCTAAAGTTTTTGTGATTTTTTCGTCAATTCCAATGTGTTGTAAGTTCAGACCTATAAAACATATAAAACATACTGTAATAAGAACCTGCTTCATTAAAGTACGGAATAATTAAACCAACTCAAAAATGTATTCAAATTATATTCGCTTAGCTAACCTTTATCTTAAAACAGTGAGTGATGCTTACGAAACCATGTACATATATTTAGAAGATATAACTTTTTTATTATTAGTAGATGTTTACACATTTAAAGTAGCGCAAAAGCTTGAATAAAATAATAACATAATAAAATAAAATAATAATACTTTTATAATTTAATTACATCGTAGTAGTACTACACCACAGTACTCACTTAAGTCCCTAGAAAGTTTAAATATTTATTATCGTTCCATTCCTCAAAAGTTCCTCTCACTGAACATTCCAATGTTTTATCCCCACAAGATCTATGCAACTGTACCTGTTGGCTTACAAGCTTGTTTGACAATTTAATAAAAAATAAAGCAAAACTACAAAAAAATTCATGATATTCCGTTTTACATAGTAAATAGGTAAATTTATAAAACTCTTTTTCAATGCTTTTAATTACATATGTTATTATTTTTAAGATAGTGATAGACTTAATGCTACCACGATCTGATTGTAACTAAATAATTTTAAAAGTAACAAAAATGATGGTTTTTTTATGAATATTTTTTTTTGTGAAAATAATCCTGAAAAAGATTTTAAAACAATTTTAAGAAACAATGACGTCAATAAATATGAAAATAGAAAGGCTTTTCTTTGATGATTAATTAGGTTTCTTAGAATTGTTATGATTTGTTAACGTTAATTACACGCTCGATATTGATCTGTTGCTATTGGTTATCACATTATATTTGAGATGAAATCATGAAATTAATATTATTTTATTTATTTATATTCTTTACTAAAACTCACACTCCATAAGTAAATAAATCGATAAGTTATTTACTACTACTAGTTAAAAACAAAATGTAGTACCCATTGTCCATTTCTTATGTCGTTGCGAAATAAATTATATGTTCATTTAACAGCACCGGTGTAATAAAAGTTTTTATGTAACCAAGTATTTTGATACTCATGGTATATGAACGAATATCTTAATATTTATTATTATACAACACACATTTGCATATTGTATAATAAATAGAATAAACATTGCATTCTGTATGACTGATAAAACTTCAGGTAAGTTGGCATATCATACATCCTTGTAAATTGTGACAGTCTTGATGTCATACTTTATTAATATATTAAGTTAAAAAAATATTTAAATAAGCTTCTCATCTACTTCGCATTCAACTAACTATATAGGTAATTTATATAAAAATCCATAAATAAATTATTTTGATCAAAAAGATTATATGTATAATATAGTTTCAGTATCAAATATTACATTTTTATAATTAAATGATATGGCGTAATAAGTAAGTATTCATACCCAAAAAAATACACATCAATGGTGTTGCATGCGTTACACGATGGAGTTCATTCACCCGTGACCTAAGCTATAACAATGGTTCTTCGAAACTATAAATTACATGCAATGGTAGGAAAGTATTACCATAACTAAACACGACTGAATCATAGTGCCATAATTGATACTTAATTTACGTCAACTACAGTTCGTCAGAATAATCTAAATATTAATGTTAAGGGCCTTTTAGAATTATATTAATAAAAAATAGTAACAGTGTCTAACCAAAGAGTCGCAGATTGAACGTAAAAAGAATAGTATAGTAGTAGTAACAAATGTAGCTATATATGTAAATTATATATCAACGAATACATTAACAATTCGGGCTGTCAGTTTAAAATACATTAGTTCTAATTATGTATTTCAATGTTTTATAATCGACATTATAATGTACGTGTTAACATGTAACCAATAACAACATACTTTTAATATTTAATAGACTGGTACTTAATTGATTTTTCTTATAAAGTTGCTATTTATTAATTGGTGACAAATTTCGAAAACACAGTTCATTTCTCTAATAAATAAATTAAGGAAGTATTATTCTTTCACGTGACCTTAAATAATGGAAATACAGAATAATTGGTAATAAAAAATTTAAAGTCGAGTACTAGGTTTAGATTTCGAGGAAGCCTCAAGGTTCAGAAATAATGCTACAGTCGCGTATTAACTTTAGTTTTTTTTTTTATATTCGTATATACGTTAAGTGATGTAAATATACATAACCGGTTTTTTTTCTAATTACATTATTGTATAATAATAAAATAAATTGACAGTAAAGATAACCATAATTCACGAAAAAAAAAATAACTACAAATGATGTTTGATATTTTTAGACTCTTCTTACAATTTTCCTCTTAAATAAATTGATTGTTTGAATTTTCGCTTATTATAAAACAGCATAAAATAATTATCCATTATACTTAATACCTACAAATTAATATGTTCATCATAGGTATTATTTAAAATGTTATAAAATATTTATTTAAATGAGAAAAAGCGTTCCTTTGGAAGTTGCTATTATTATAATCTTTAATACTTACAATAGAGTCCTAGGCTTTCATAGCATCTTTGTGGAAACTTCATTTAGTTGCCTAAAAAGCTTTTTCAATCTTTCAGTCAGAATAAAAGAGCATAGCTAAAATACGCAGTCTAGAAAATTTGGAGATAACTGTTTTTGAAGACACCCGCTTTTATATTTTTTATACATAATCTGATTTGGAATATAAAACAAAAAAACACTGCAATGAAAACCTACTTTTATTTTATTTTAATTTCTCACACATTTATTTCAATGCAGATACAATGCTATGCGATGCACAGACAGTTCCGATATAAAATTATACATAAAATTAAAATTTTGCTAACAATGTTAAGTTAAGTACTATTGTAGAGCTTATACTGTGTAACTCATATATATTATAATTCAATGTTTTTTACCCTAATGAAAAGGATGAAAATGAAAAGGATATTTCAACTACAATTTTTCTGATGTCCTTTTCTGCAAACATCGGAGCTGCAACACTCATAAATGCAAATGTCATTGGGTGACATTTACCACAAAGTAGACCATGGGTTCGTTTGCCTCCTATTTATAGAAAAAAATATATAAAAAATAAGATAGTCCGATAAAGATACGTAATTAAACTCGCGACCTCACTCGTGTTTTACTAGTTGAGCTACTATACTGATGAATATACCACTATAATGATGAATTTGTAAGTCTTTACAGAGACAGTGTTGACATCTGTTAGATTTATTCAGAAAATCCTATTTATAATAATATAAAGCCATATTAAGTCCTTCTAAGATCCTCTAATTAAAGATTTTTTTTATAAATCGTATTTTACACTTTAAACTTTTTTTTTATAATGTTTTTTAAACATATATTTATTTAATAGAGTGTTCTTGTATTAGTATCAAATTAAATACGAAGTTTCACTTGTAATACGTACGATATCATTTTTAAAAGGATGTCCTTTTTAAAAGTAAACACTATTTACCCATTGCATTTTAAAAGTTTAAATATACTGAGTGAGAAGTCTAAAAGCAAGAAAAAATAATATATAAATATAACATCTGAGCGCATTTTTTTTATTATCGTGAGAGATTTATTCCGTTTCCTACGTTTTGTGTGTTTGTATAGAAAAAATATTTTTTTTGTATAGCGTTTGTTGTATAGCAAAAATAATTTGTTTTTTTTTAAATATCTGTTATTACTTTTTGTTAAGGTTGTTGTGTTAAACATAGCAAATATTTTTCATACGAAAATGTAAGTAGTTGGATTGACATGATTTTAAATTAAAAATATTTATTTCAATAAATTATTGACTTAACGTTAAAACAGGTAGTTAAACAGCTGGGTTAAAATGTTCAAAACGTAGTATAATAATTACTCTCATTCGTCTACAGAAAAAAGTTACTTACATTTTAATTTCGTGTTTTCCGGCTTCAAGTAACAAATGTTTTCAATGGTTTTAAAACGAATACATAAACAAAAAACTAAAACATAAACGATTTTATTCAAACAATATAAAGAAATCCTCATACACTGACTCTACACTGACTCTACATCGCCAAAGTTAAACAGGTGATAAATAATAGTTTCTCTTATGTTGTTAAAAGAATTAAGACCGTATTTTTTCAAAATTTTATTATTTAAATACGGCTTTCTTTCAAATGTATATGTATTAATTAAGTTATGTTACTTAAGCATTTAGCATATAATAAAAAAAAATATATATATATTTTTAAATTACTTAAAACAAATATATTTTAAGAAGTAATGTAATTATATTACAAATCAGTGCAAAAATATATTTATGAAGAAAACGTCCTGCCTCATTTATTCAAACCTCAACGGAAATTGTTCTACAAATTTTCGCGTATTCCTTTATTATAAAAATATGAAAAAAAACCATATTGTAGGAGATTTGGCTTCAAATTATTGAACCAAATCTTTTCAAAATTTAATCGAAATATTATGTCATTGGCTGTCATTGTCATATTATTTGTAGCAAGCATTATGAAAAGGTATATTTTGTTTTCTGTTCTGTTTTTTCCGAGTATTTCGAATTCAGCGCCTAAAAAAAATTTTTTTTTTTTATTTTATTCGGAGCGCGGATAAAAGTTGGTTTTATTATAATCCCTTGTCGTTGGCATTGAAATTTATGAATTATATATTTTCTCTAGGGACAATGTTGACCTGGTTTTATGACCACCGTCATGATTTGACACATCTCACAAGGGAACGATTTCAGTCATAATTATAAGTACTGTGATAACAAATACTAAATAAGATACATCCGTTTCAACATTCTAATTTCTGAATCAGATGTAGGAACTATGTACTATACACTGGGTAAACAACTTTCTGTATATGATTTATTATTATATTGATATTTTTAATAACTGTTTGAGCATATGTAAACCAAAAACTACACATGGTTTAACATATTTAAGCGAAGCTTTGTACTTCAAAAATACACCATTATTTTCTTTCAAGCTTACAAAGTTGAAGAAATGGGTTAATTACCGTTTAAAAATCAAAACGATTATTGTTAGGGGTAAATTTTATAACATTAAGAAAATACTCCTTATAAATACAAGAAGGTTATTGTTCGAGGCTCTATTAAGTAGTATTATGTTAATTGAAAATAATGCGATAACGATGTTTATTTTTTCTTATATTAATTAGTTCAATACGTGAAGTTTTATTATTGCATTTTCTGTTGATACTCACTACAAAGTTAGTAATTCAATATATAACTAATATCACTTTTCGGGATGACTCGTAGAGAAGAGCGTCTTAAAAAGGGAAAAACAATGTAAGACTGAAATTCATCAACTGACTTGTATTGTCACGTCTGCCTACAGAGAAGCAATCAGCTTTCACCAGACACCAGACACCCATGGCGATCAAATCCCCACAGAGGATCGGTCTAGATCATTCATCATCACAAAGTGTGTATTAGTCAATTCTTTTTACTTAGTTTTTCAATTATTATTTTCGAATTATTAAATTCTGAGCGTATTCTTTAGATTTGACAGAATTGTGACGATCGTTTCTCTTGTCAACTGTTACTATAATATTTAATTGAATAATGTTAATTGAATAGTCTTAATAAAAAAAATGTAAATGAATAAAAAATAAAATAAAATAAGAAATAAAATATGCATAAGAAAATTATTGTAATACTATTTAGAAGAACAACAGTGACTGAATTACAAGTACGTTAAGCTTAACTACTTAGCCGATATATAAACTGGGTCAGGTTAAACTGTTACATCCGGAGCCCCTTTTTCGTTGCCGTTCCAATGAATTTACATTCGGTGGATACGAGAATTCACGAAAGTAAAGGTATTTTGCATATAATGGAAATCTAATGTTCGATATGTTTTTCTTATTATACAGGGTTATTTGTAATTAATTGGCCACCTCTTGCAGAAAGCCTCTTTTCATCAATCCCAATAACATTTGTGCTACGACTTTTTAAATTAAATAGTCTTATAAATTTTAGTTTTACCGTACAAAATGTATTTGTTCCCTCTGAACTGGCATTAACTCTGAGCGTAGATATGGTGCCCGGGCGTTAATCTTTCAGGTACTTCTTACAAAATACAGAGTAATACCTAACAGAGGAAACAATTTTTTTTTTGTATCGTTTTTTGTTTTGTTGTCAAGATTTCGTAGAACAAATGTTGTTGGGATCAATGTTGAGAGGCTGCCAATTAATTACAAATAACCTGTATATACTAAAAAAATATTATGTACATGTTAAAAATGAAATTATATTTTTCATGGTAAACCATAGACTAGTTATCCAAACTTGTGATGACACCGAATTTATGACAATTTAAGACAAAAGCTTAGAATTCCACAAGGTCACATAAAAAAATATACAATGTCTGTTTTGTATGCTGTGTTCTTGAGAAAATAAAATTTAAATTATTTAAATGAAGCATCTGGTTATTGGGAAACAGTAACTATGAGAGGAAAAACTTATTTTTACCTTTTTCACTGTATGCCCACAGAAATTAAAAGTAAATAAGTATAATCAATAACTCTTTCATTATTAGATTTTAGTCAAGCGGTGATATTTTTATTACAATATTCTGAGTGCCCGATATGTAAATATGAATTATATACTTATACATGGATCTCGTTTTTATTATAAATATCAAGTTTTTGTACTTGTTATAACAAAATCATTAATCTGAAAAAATTGGTTTTTGAATACTGACAGTCGAAATATCGAATTCCGAATATGTAGTCGTCAAAAGACCCTCTTCAATCCTTGTTATCCTTAGTGTCTGGTTGTTATGTTGACAAAATAATATCCATCCATTTAAATTAAGTACAAACAAATCTCAATCGGAAATATTTATATAATACTTTGCTTGTTATATATATCCTAAGTTAGTTTTGTATTAATAATTTATAACTACCCAATTGTTACAATTTTTTATGAATGTACCGTCTAAATTTATAATTAATATTTGGTGCAAAATACCCACAGGCTAATTAATTACATTACTTTAAATACATTTAGCATTTTACTTCCCTAATATACTTATTATTTAATATACATTAATATATTATTATACATTATAGTATTATTATACATTACCAGAAGTGAACACGATTACTAAAATGCCTTTTGAATAGTATGATTTTTTTCCTATTCAAATACAAGCATTTTTAGACCTACGATTTCTCAAATCAATATTAGTATCGAATTTATGAAAAAAGTATATTTCTGCAATCATATTTATAATATGGATTTCTGGAAACATAAAGAATTGCAGTTGTATCCTCAATTACATTCAGACTATTTAATCTTCTTTTATACTCACCCAGAGATAACTTTCTTTTATTTCGCATCGCATCGTGGTTAATTATAATTATCATAACAACAAATGAAAAAAACACTTAATTTTCGAAAATAAATGATAATGAGAAAATTATTACTATTACGAAATTTTATAAGATATTTTATATGAGTTTATGGTATTTTACATGGTAAGAATATCACGAGGTTTTCATAGACGTGCAATAAAACGTACGTCTATTATTATAATGATATAATATATATCCTAACCGTTTAGTGAAATTCCCATTTTTTTAAAACCTAATCCTAATTTTTATTCTCGCTTTAATTACCTTCATTGTTTATAATGTTTTTTGGTATTCTGTTACAAAAGTAGCATATTGTATTAACATTACAAAGTTCGTTATTAGACAATTCCTTATATTGTCAAAGATGGCAGCATCGGTATAGTAATAATAATATATCAGGACAAATTACACACATTGATCTAGCCCCTAAGTAAGCAAATTATTTGCTTGTGTTAAGGGTGTTAGACATCGATACAAATACATAGAAATACACATATAAATACTGAAAATATATTTAATAAACGACCAAACCCAGAAACACAGACATCTATGCTCATCTCATAAATGACTGTCTCCGCCGGGCATCGAACCCGAGCCCCATTGCGCCGTGACCCGTTAGGCGTCTGCGCTAACCACTCGACCAACGCGACAGGGCGGTTATAGTGAAATGTGCTTCGGACTTGTATGTAAGTCGCTTGTTCATTACACGATTAAAACGCGTAAAAACGTAACGTGACTTAAAATTTGGTTATAAGAAATGTTAAAATAAACAGTAATAAAGTTGTCTGCAGTTTATTTATTTGTAAACATCCTTATTTATGATATTCTAATTAAAATAATAATATAATACTTGTACTTACAGCGTAACTTCAAATTATTAGGTGACACTCATGACTTTCATCTTCGCTCCTCTTCTAATCTTAAACTTTTTATTCCTTTCCATCACTCCGATTTTCGCGCAAGTTCCTTCACAGTTTACGCAATAAAACTCTGGAATAGCTTACCAGAACATATTAGACAGTCTCCGAATAAACTAGTTTTTAAGAAATCCGTCTATAAATATCTTTGGGAGAGTATTAAGGATTAATATTATATGTATGGTACACATTTACTTATATAAGTTTTATGTATTTGTCATCAAATTAATATATTTTCTTAATATCGTATGTATCTTATTTATATTTATTTATGTATATGTTTGTATGTATATATATATATGTATATTTTTGTGTATGTATGTGTATGTATATATGTATATATGTATGTATGTATGTATGTATGTATGTATGTGTGTATGTTTGGATATAATGAATATTATAACTGTAATAGTAATATAAATTAAGTATAAATTTTATTATTCTAGTTTTACCGTCTTGTTGTTCATGTTATTTATAATGTTTTTTTCCTCGGGTTGACTGGTAGAGAATGCCTTGTTGCATTAAGTCCGCCTATTGTTCATCTTTTATTTTGGGCAATAAAGATTAAATAAATAAATAAAAATAAATAATAAATAATTTAAATATTCTCCCTTTTATTTTATTTTCTTTTATTTTATTTAATAACGAATTTATTTATATTTATTACATTCAAATTAATATAATTGTATGAACATTTCAAACCACAACACTGGTTATATTATAATAGAAAAATGAACAATTGCACTGGCTTGTAAACTGGATACTTTGACAATTTGATGAGTATATTCCTGGCTCGAAACAGTTGAAATACAGTCGAATACTCAAACACATGACAGAATATCAAAGTTATTTTCTCAAGAAGAAATTTGGTTTTGCCCAGAACCATTATTCAGTCCGTCGAATATTGAAGTTCGTACACTCTCGATATAAGAAAAGCTTTTGAAAATGTTTACAAATAATGAGAACACCTTTTTTATTATATTATAACTTTTATTACTAAAGCAAATAATTTATATTAAAGACAAATATGATTGAAATCTTTATTATAATATAATAAAGCAGCTCTGGTTTTTAACAATAATAGTATTAATATACGCAGTTAGAATCTATCACATTAAGTAATCGCATACAATATTTTATAACAATTATTATATATATTAGAGGTTGTGGTAGGGGTGCAAAAACAAAAAATAATAATAAAAATAAAAACAACAGAAAAGCGAAAAAACTAAATTTATTTGTATTAAAAAAAATAAACTATAAAATTAAGCAGTTCTTTTTAATTAAGTATTTGTGATACCAGTAGAGGGAACAATTAATTGACGGACGATTTCGACTTGCAATGTTTGTTTTGTTTAAATTTTGGAACGAGATAGTAATTAAATTTGATTACTCCCTGTCAATATATTTAAAAACTGTTAATGCAAGTGTTAAAATAAGTCATTAAGTAAATTATTATGTTTCCAATAATTGAAACTAAACAATTGAATTTCAAACCAAGTGAGTAGACAAAAAATGATGAAATACTCTATATATTTTATCAAAGGTATTTGCAAAAGATATATATATATATATATATATATATATACTACTTACTAACATGAGATTAAATTAATTATCATCATAATTATATAACTGTTACTTGCAAATCTTTAGTATTTAATTTTAAATATTGTTTAAAAAAATAGTTGGGTCGATGTGTATTTTACCACCTTCTTTTATTTACTTTTAATAATACATTTATGCTCACAGTAATCATTAAATGTTGAATATAATGTATTACTTAAAATAATCTACATCAAAAGAAAACCAATTTCTTACTAGTTACTTACTACTCAGTTTAGTTTTAACATTTTTTATATATATATATATATTTTTTTTTAATATTTAATGGTAAATAATTAGCTTTATTGAAATTATAGCCTTAACCACCTTTATTATTCAACCGTGATAATGAGAGAATTTGGTGAAATGAAAAGCTTGTGTTGATTCAATGAAAAAGCTTACAGAAGTTTCCATTAAAATCCGTTCTTGTGTATTTTAATTAAAGTCAACATAAGTTTTTCTGGTTTCGAATTTCAATGAAAAACAAATCATAGACTTATATTGTTACAGTTTTAATATTGCTTGAATATTAAAGAAAATAATAATATTGCTTGAATACTGGTGGTAAAATCGAAGAGTTGGCTTTATTTACCAATTGAATACATAAGTACCTACAAGGATTTTATTCAACGATTTTAATTAACAAACGTACACACAATTATTAGCCATCAGATTGGAAGGAATTTACTCTACATACCGGCTTTGTAGAAAAATGAATTGTAATTTTATTTTCGTTGCATTTACTATTTTACTTGCAAACAAATTATTTTGTAGGCAACGAATAAAATATAAATTATGAGTAATGTGTAATGTCATTTAAATATTTGAACATTCACCTTTTATCGTACAGTATTTTTTGGAGGCTTAGTAAACAAAACTAAACCTGGTTTAACATCCTTAAAGGTAAAATAGATGCAGCGTAGATGTGTGTTCTTTGTGGACCAACAAGGAGAAGAGATCCCCGAAAAGGCAATTACCGTTCAAGTTAAGGTAGTATCTAAGTATTAACCTTAATCCCAATTATTATGGCTCCGTGTAATATGTCAATTCCTTCCATGCACTTCTTTCATCATCTCAATAAAGATTGATTTTGCTATATCATTATTTACGCACACATATACACATAACGATACACATTCAAACCTAAGACTCATTTTGTTACAAGCTCTTCATTTCTTTGCATTACGTGACCATAGCAAGATAAACATTTTCTTTTCATATTTTTTATTACCTTTCATTAAAATTCCTTTTACATACTCGTTTCTTACTTTATCTATTCTTGTCACGACGCACCTAAATCTTTGCTGAAATCCTGTATCTGACAGTTTGATCTAGTTCGATGTTAAAGCTATCACCAGATAGGAATTTCACTTCAGGAGTTTCACAAATACCAATAACAATTAATGAGTCACACTTTGTGATAAATAGTTTTAATCAACTCGTTTCTGTCACGTTTTAGAAATATTGGGTATCCTTTATGTTGTAACACAACGGTGAATTATGAATAACTAAGGAAACGCCTTCAAAGTAACGAACTGAGTTCAAACTGTATAATAACGAACTCCGTAATGTTTAAAACTAAGGCTTCCAATCCCGCAGCCTGCATCCAATCTCGGTATTTGCGGGACTACAAATTTTCAATCCCGCGGGATCTCGGTATTTACGGGATCCCGCATACTAAAAATATTCATATTTATGTAAATCGAATAAAAAAAATAATTAATCAACTAACTCCATATTTAATTACTCATTAGGTACACACACACACACATTAGTATGGGATAAAAAAATTACTGTTTATTGCTACTGTTAATTACTGTTTATTATTAAATATTTTAAATTCAAACAATATTCTATTTTTATAACATAATACCAAAAGTCATTAAAGTCAATCGAGGTAATTAATACGAGAGTTAAAACATAGGATTTTATTATTTAAGGACTAATTTAAGTTACTGGACGGATTTTTAAAAGAAGAAAATAGAACGACGTCGCTTCCGGTTGGGAATTTTATAAATGAAAACGTATCTTTTGGTTTAGGATTCGACAGATGTGTTTAAAAAAAAATGTGCTCGTTAAAGTTTTTATACCTGAATGCAAATGCATTTATACCTGAATGACATCTAACAGCGCTGTCTCTATATTCTCTATTAAAAGTGGTTACTAGCTTTACTTACTACGTTATAGCTAACCGTGTTAGTTAATTAGTTTGGACATAGTTTGTGAATCGTTTCCGCTTTTACTTTACCGCAACATACCAAAACTGAAACGACGAACTACTTAGTTCGCAACCGTTATATTTTATTTGGCGTAAATAATGTCATTGAAATAAAATGTATTTTTAATTTATGAATTATGAAAGGAGGTTAAGTCCAAACGGAAAATAATGTAATTTCTTGAAGGCTCCACAATTAACTAATTAACAATGAAGTTGTAAACTAAAAATAAATGTCCATAATATTCGAATTGCAAATTATAATAGAAATTCTAAAAACAATAAGAAAACTTTTGTCTGTTTTTTGTTTTTCATAATTTTGACAGTCTCACTCCTTAACCTATAATCAAATAAATCAAATTTAAACCACAAAATATTTATTATAAAACGTAAATTAAACACTAATTCACTCATATTGTTAGATATTACAGTTCAGAAAATTCGGTTAAAAGTTTGGTAGAAGTCATGATACAATTCTTTACCAAGAATGAAGTTGCAAAATAAAACAAAGTTATATCCAAGCGAGCCTAAAAAAGATAATGAAACGCTAAAAATTATAATTGATGTAGAATGGAAACTTTTGGTCTCAACAAGAAAAATAAATTCTTTAGTTATGATTAAGCTTAAAGCATACTTCTTCTTCTTAGCTTAAAACATACGCTTGAGTTTTGGTCAAAACAAACATCATTTGTATATAAATTATTTTTTAATTTTTTTTTAAGTCAGAAAGAAGAACATCTGAAAATGTGTATTTCTAGGAATATGTATAAATACATTATTCCAAATTAAATGTACATTAGGTTTGGTCTGTTTCGCTTAAAGCATGTATTGTGTAAAATATAATTTAAAAAATGTATTAAATGATTATCATTTGAATGATTTTGTTGAGTAATTTGTAGATATAGAGCGCACTTATATTGGTTGAGATATAATAGTCTAAGGTACAATTTTTTTTCTAGGTTTTTGAACCTATTTGATATAAATCCTTAAATATAATCTATATAATCTTATTGAACACAATCAATTTTATCGCTATTTACAAGTAGGAATACATAAAAACTAAATAGTAGAGATAACAAGGGGATGAAGAGGGTTAATTGTTGATTTCATAGCCGAAATTCAGAATTCATTGTATAACAAATTTTGAAAAGCTTAATGGATATACTAATAAACGCATAACTAGCTTACAAACTTGATATTAATCGTAAAAGCGAGATTCATGCTTCAGAATAGAAAATAGGATTTTATTTATATACCGTGTACTAAAATATTGTTTCAATAATATTGACACTTTACAAATATCTAATACCAAAAATGTTGTTTGAAAATATCTATAAACATGTACAGCCATGTTAAGCTTATTTAAATTTATATAAATATAGAATGAAAAAAAAATTTAAAAAACCCCCGATACAAAAAGACCTCTAAAAAGAGTAAAAATAATATTCTTATGTACTTATTGAACTCGTTGCGTCGGGAGACCGTTGTAGGTACGTTGATAGTGTATTATATATTACGAAGTTAATCATTGAGGACTTAGAGCATACGATTCGATAATGTAATTTCTTTATTTGCCTTGTTAACTTACTTGCATTTTAATTTCTTCCTTTATTAAACGGTCCCCCGACGCAACGAGTTCAATAAGTACATAAGAATATTATTTTTACTCTTTTTAAAGGTCTTTTTGTATCGGGGGTTTTTTAAATTTTTAATTTAATTTTTTTTTCTGCTTTTTAAACTTATGTTACTAATTTCTGAATTGTACTAAATGAACCTGAAAAAAAATTTCAATTGTTTAAGCAGGAAAGATTTGTTTGTTTCTTTAAATTGAATAGGCTCCGAAAGTACGGGAATGATTTAAAAAAAAATCTTTTAGCATTAGAATCCTATATTGTGATGTAGGTACATAGGCTACATTTATTAAGAGAAATATAATATATTATATTTAATATAATAAAATAAGGATCCACGTGCAAGTTTCGACAATGTAATAAATTATAAATGTATTAACTAACATGATTCAAGACTTTTTCATATGGGTAGGTAGGTAGGTTTCATATATACGAATAATAATAAATATAAACATTTAGAATTAAAATGATTTACAATCACTAATAACACTATGATGAAGGGATTTTTATTATCACTAGCTGTTGCCCGTGATTCTTTATGACTACGATCATAAGCCATATATAAATATATTTTTACAGTCTCCGTGGACGCAGTCACGGGCAATAGCTATCCCTAATAAAGTACTTTACCTCAGTACGTAAGTGTTAAAACCTTTTGGCCTTCATCCTTTTGGCGACACCGCTAGGAACAGCTAATTATTGCATAAGAACCTCTTCCCCGCACGAATAAAACGTCAATATCTTGAAGACGACTATTTTTATTTCAATCAAACATGAATAAGAACAATCTCGACGACCATAGCTTTCGATTAAACAAAACCGCATTCAGATCCGTCTACGCGTTTGGCCGCAAACAGCTAATTATTGCATAAGAACCTCTCCCCCGCACGAATAAAACGTCAATATCTTGAAAACGACTATTTTTATTTAAATCAAACATGGATAAGAAACATCTCGACGAGCATATCATTCGATTAAACAAAACCGTATTCAAATCCGTCTACGCGTTTTGCCGCAAACAGCTAATTATTGCATAAGAACCTTTCCCCCGCACGAATAAAACGTCAATATCTTGGAGACGACTATTACTATTTAAATCAAACATGTATAAAAACCATCTCGACGAGTATAGCTTTCGATTAAAAAAAACCGCATTCAAATCCGTCCACACGTTTGGCCGCAAATTTGCCACAGACAGATACACAGATACACAGATACACAGATACACAGATACACAGATACACAGATACACAGATCGACAGGTCAAACTTATAACACCCCTCTTTTTAGTCGGGGGTTTTTTCTTTATTTGCCTTGTTAACTTAACTTACTTGCATGTTAATTTCTTCCTTTATTAAACGGTTCCCCGACGCAACGAATTCAATAAGTAGGCATAATAATATTATTTTTACTCTTTTTAGAGGTTTTTGTATCGGGGGTTTTTTAAATTTTAAATTTAATTTTTCATTATTAATTTCTATGTGATTTGAAGTAAATAGAAAAGTGATATTGTTAATTGAAGTGTTATTCTTGGTTTTACTAAAAACAACGAAACGAAACGTAGGGTAGATATAATTTCTTATTTCTTTTATTTATTTTTCTGTTTTGGTCCTAAAAATATAATATCTTTTTCAAGTTTGAGTGGTATATAATTTTTCAAGTTTAAGATATACAATTGAAAGCGCATTCATTTTCGTTCACCCAATCATCCACTTTCAATCTTAACAATCTCCTCGTTTATGATGAAAATCTTTTTGCATAATGTTTTCATACAACGATAAACATATACTTTTTTTATTTGCAACTTAAGAACAACCTCTTTAATAATCCTGTCATGCACGCCACACATAAATCTAAACAATTATGCACGCTGAATATTCCTGTGTTAGATCTAGTTTGGTGCAACATCTTGAATATCTGAGTTATAGTACTGATTGTAACCTAATATTTAATTATTTATTAATGAAATTACTTATGTACTCGTATAAACAAGTCAATAGTAATTAACTAATAACATTGTTTAAGCTATGTAATATTCTATTATCATGTTCAGAGTTAAACATACAAAGAATGGTGATATTGATAATTTCTAAGATTCTAAAGACGGAACATAAGTAACTTTGCGAGAAGTTGCAGACTAACTTATGGCTGGAGCCTTTAAGATGCTTCTTACTCAAGTCTGGATCTAGTCTGTATCAAACCACTGTATCAAGTCACTTGTACTACATGTGTTACTTCAAACCTTTTTTTCTTATGTGATTTGTAATCGGTTACAAATATATCTATATTTCATTTCGTTTTTACTCGTATATAACGATTTATTATTAGCGATTCCGCATGGACGAATTTCTAGGCTTAAGTGTTTAAAATCCTCGTAGTTTGGACAAATAGTAAACCTACACATACAGGGTATATGTCTTTTTTGAAGTTTATTCTACTACATCAGACGACTATTTCACATTCTACTATTCTGGTACTTTACTTTGCAACGAAGTAATATCTAATATTATATATTTTTCTTAACATTAGGTTGAAAACCCACTTTTATTTGTCTTGCTTGTCTGTGCTGAGCTAGTCAATAATGTATGAAAATTTGCGTGATATATTTTAAATAGTACTGTATTAGTACTATAACTGTATAAACATTTAAAACGTTGTAAACTACTAATTTTACGTAGTATGTTTGCACCTACATAGCAATAAAGCATTTAGGATAACTTAGGTCTTGACTAGAAAACACAGTATAATAAAGTAGTAAAATAAAAAGAAATATAATATCGTTGCTAAAAATAAAGCTTTATATTTTTGTTATTATTTAATTCAACCGTATTCTCTCCTGAATGTGTTAGTTGTGTGTAATACACTTGATACTTAAAATGAATAATGTATGAGCAATATATTATATAAAGACAGTCGCAATGGTTGCCCAGACAAGATATTTTATCAGTCAAACTAAAAATACAATATTTATTGCATTCGTTATTTAAGTAAAAATGTTTACTTAGAAATATATTAATTTAGAATGAAAAAGGGAAAAAATACATATAATTTAAAATAACTTAATCTGTTGCACACGACATCATTAAGCAGCGAAAGACTGAACATTAATTAAAAGTTTCGTGACCACAGACAGACACAGACAAACCAATTTTTATAAAGTAGCACTGGCTAATCATATTGAAAGCGTAGCCATTCAAAATGAATTCACTGGCGGAGATGTTGGAACATGATAGATAATAGATAGATAATATTCTTTATTGTACTTCAAATAGCAACAAAAATAATACAAGAATAATAACAACAATGAACTATACAGTAACTTAATAAAAAAAAAGACAAGTAACTTATAAATAAGTGCAAAAGGCGGCCTTATCGCTGATAGCGATTTTTTAACATGTTTTTTAACATTTGAATGCAATCAATTTAGAAATTGTATGTTTTAGATATGAGATGTTCGTTATACACTAATAATATCTATTGATTTATTCAGTACAGGAACTAATACAAAATATTTTATTTGTTGCAATCTTTATAACAAAAAAATATATATGTTGATTTTGTTCGGTAAAAGTTTACTGTATTTTTTAAAGTTGTTACGTCTGTAATTTTAGAGTCAAGTTCTTAGATAGCTAGTAAAGTAATTAAAAAAAATACACTTAGACTTTTATCGTGCTATTCTGCAGTCTATTTAAAGGTTAGAATTTTCTCTCCACACGTACATAAGGTTTGTGAAACACTAGAATAAGATAAACCTACCTTATATATCCTTACAGGAGTTCTACTATATTTAGTTTAGTAAGGGGTATCTAAGCCAAACTAATTATGCTCTCATTATTTAGTTATTGTTATTAACAGGAATTATTTTTTTTATTATTGATCAACTTCATTTATATTTTTTAATATAACGTATTTTATTGTTTTTTTATGTTATCATATTCCTTTTTTTTATAATATCAGGACAAATTGCACACATTGATTAGATCAAAGCAAATAATTTGCTTACTAGGGGTTAGCCCCTAAGTAGGCAAATTATTTGCTTGTGTTAAGGGTATTAGACAACGATACAAATACATAGAAATACTCATATAAAAACTGAGAATATATTTAATAAACGACCAAACCCAGAAACACAGACATCTATGCTCATCACATAAATGCCTGTTTCTGCCGGGAATCGAACCCGAGCCCCATTGCGCCGTGACACGTTAGGCGTCTGCGCTAACCACTCGACCAACGGAGCGGTGAATTCGTTATCCATTCTTTACTAATATGATAACGTTTCTTATTTTTGATTGATCGTGCCACTGCATGTATTCTAGGGAAACTGACTTAAGAATTTTAAGCATCGGCTTATTCCATTTCCGGTAAAAAAATATAAAACTAGGAACCAACATGTTAAAACTTTTTAAAATAATATTAACTTTTCTATAGTCCAGGTGGATACAGTCGCGAGCAAAGAAATCATAGTAAATTTATTTTTCCCGCAGCTTTACATCTATAGTATATATCATAAATGTAAGCCACAGAAGACTACACAGAAATACCATGTAAAGTTTGAAGCTTATGAAAAAACTAAAATAAAAAGTTTTTCCTGCAATTATTTATCCAGTTTTATAAACTTATACAACCTCGTTTCAACTTTTCAACTCGTGTATACATAAAAGTTTTGAGAATTTGCTGCTAATCTTTTTAAACCAAGTTGTAATATTATAAATGAGCTTATAATTAGGAATCTTGTTTTACCCTAGTTGTTTTTTATATTAGTAAAATAAGAAATAAGTTTATATAAATAAAAACCTAAGGTAACGTAAGAATTCGTAAACTAATATAACGATTAAAATAACTTTACGTAAAGGAATAAAATATTTATCTAAATATTAAACAACTATGATAAATGTTTTAGCATTCAGATAAATATTTTATTTATAACATCTTCCAAGTTCTGGCTAAGAACTAATCTATAAAATATTACCAGTTCTTAGTTAGACGGCGACAAGCTCTGTGCCAGTGGGAAATTACTAATATAGTCCTGTATTTTATCCACGTCGAGTCCAGAAACAAGTGCAATCTAACTTTAACATTTGTAAAAATAGATTGGTATGAGGAAATTGGTTTGATTAAAAAGTAACGTCAACTTTGTTATGTTCTGTGGAAAATTGCTTGAACTGAACTTAAATATAGGTTGAGGACAAATAGTTCGTACTTTTTACCAAACTTAAATTAATATGTTTCCTGTAGGACTTGTGACAAATAACATCTTCGTTTAATTTCATAAGTTACTTATAAAGTTACTAAAATGAGTAATTATAAAATATTCCTACTTTACTAAAAGGTAAACGTAAGCTACTTCAGAAACCTAAACAAAAGTAATAAATTTAATATTTTGTTAATCATATGAAAAAAATGCCGTTAAGGAAATAACGCGAAAACGTATTCATCAAGTCCATCAGCAGATTCAAATAAGGAAAGAATATTGATCCATAGATATAGATTACTAAACCAGTTATGCACAAAAATTCTGAAACTTATTAAATCTTCGATCGAATTAAATAAGATAGATTTTTATATTGAAACAATTATAAAAAAAAATATTTATTTTTGCAAATAGTTGATTCGCAATAATGTCCATTATATTAATGTGCATTTATTAATTATAGGTATTTCATATTTTTTTTTGCAAAAAACAGTTTCCATTCAAGTGAATGGATATTTATATATAGATACTTATATATTTACTTTGTCAGTGTCAGAATGACACTGATTGTTTCGTGCGTTATGTCTTAATGCATTAGATTATGCTGTAAGTATTATTTTGTTATATTTCATTACTTATCTTTCTTTACACTATATAATAATGTTAGTAGTGTATACACAATACAATACCAATATTCGATATCCTATTTTATTTAAAAGGAAAATCTCAAAAGATATTAATAAATGGAAGACATAAATTATACGGGCCTTTCACTATCATTCTCCAACTTAAGGTAAAATGTGCTATGAATTTCAGTTTTCAAATTATTTTTAACATTAAAGAGAAAGAAAAGAAGAGAAACTGACAAGTCATTTGAATATAATTTGTAATATTATTATGAGATGAATAAAACCGTTTAAGGAAATTAAATATTGAATTATATTATTTTTGCATTTTTCATGTCTTACGATTGAGTCGGTTTTACGTAAACAATTTTAACTATCAGAACCAGACTATCTATCTGAATTTGTGTCAATCATTATTATTCTTTTTAACGTAACTTGCAACTACTACAGCAAGCGTAATTTCTTGAAGAAAACATTTAGAAAATAAAACACTTGAACTGGAAATTCACAAATACCTATATATATGTTTAAATTATACACGATAATATTAACGCGATCTATTATTTAACATTACTTTTGTAAACACCTTTATTAAATGAACACGTATCTTCACGGTGTACAATGGCCTGGTAAAAGACGGACAAACAAAATAAAAATCATACAATAGATAGATATGAACTTTATAAATACAAAACAGTAGTAAATAGTAGTCTTGGAAAGCATGAAAAGATGGAATACTATATATGTTGGAATATATGATTAGTAGAATTAATGTAAGATAATAAATTTATATCACAAGAGGAATTACATAATAAAGAATGTATGTTTTTGCAATACTACTTTTATCATCGGAATAAATGGATTGGTTTTATTATTTCTTTTATGGTAGATTATGAATAAATCCTGCACTTACGGAGTAATTATTTAACCTGCATAAACAATTTCCTAATAAATAGTACTAAAAAAATATTATAAATATACATCTTGTTTAATATTATAAATAAGTAATTTATAACTTCCTAGAGTTCAACAAAAATATTTAAATACTTGTTTAAGGCCTTTATTATTTTGAATAACCACTTTGGTAATTAATTAAGAGAGGTTATAAAAAAATCGAATGTCTATTATGAACCTTAATAAGTTCTACACAATTCATAATTCACCAGCCTATTAATGTTATTTCTGTTTGTAGAAGTGCGTGATAGTTCTCCATTGAAATGTGGTAATATTGCACTTCGGTTTTGGTATTAAATATTGCTTATACCTAGGATCGCGAATAATTGCTTTTATTCGTCAAAAAATTCGGTAAAATAATTTAAATAACAAACGTTGTACAGAGTAAACACTTTTAGAAAACTCTATAGTAACAATGTTTGAAAAGATCAATAAACATGTATAGCCATGTCAAGCTTATTTAAATTTATATGAATATAGAATGAAAAATAAACCGATACGGGCATGGATTCGAACCCGCGACTACTAGGAAACTGTGTCCAGTCTATATTTTGCGAATTTAATACGGATCGAAGTAAGTAGGTATATTTCTTTTAATTTTTTATCATTATTTGTTGTTTTTTGTCTACGATCTGCGTTATTAATTTCGCTACGTAAAAAGTGAAATTTAATGAAATATATTGGAACATCAAATTCATTTATTCAAACAAAAAATCTATATATTTCATTTTATTTTATTTTTATTTTATTTACATATTCATACGGTATCGATTGGTTGAATTATGATAAATGACGTTAGATATTGTGACTCATTAATATATATTTTTTTAAGTTTGATTTCTTTTAATTAAAGACCCGGTTACAAGACAACGTCTGTCGGGTTCGCTTGTTATACATATATATAAATAAAGGTTAATAATATCAACAGCTAAAAATATTTTCAACCTTATAACTCACAAATATGGTTCATTTACTATTGTTAAGTAAATTAGGGTCTTTGTAACAAAATAACAGAAAGTCTTTCAAATGAAAAGGCTTGTTGAAAAAAATAACCCTGTACAAGTAAAACATTTATCCTAAACTCAACCTTACCCAGTAAGCAATAAGTTCATAATACATATTAACAACTTAGCGCTTACGCTATTTTGAAATGATATGTACACAATACTCGGCCAAGCTTCGTAGTATGCAGAGTGGGGGGTGTTAGTTTTTTTTCGTTACGGAATTTCTGAATTCGGTCTCCACGCTCACGGCCTGCGATAAAATACACAAATAGTCTAACTTACATGAACATCTTTAATAATATTTTAATTTATCTAACAAAATTAATATAATTACTTAGCTTGTTGGTTTATCTGAAACTTATAATAGAAGCTTCAGAAATTAGATAAGAGGCATGGATTAAAAAAATATTAAATCTTTAAAGTTTACTTCTTAAAATAAAGTATTACATGAAATGTAATAGCGCTTCTTATGGCAGTAAGCATGTAGTAAAAAGTTTAAAATTAAATAACTTCGTAAGTAGTTTAAAATAAAGGCAAGTGAGTACGCTTGTAGAGTAACTACTTTGAAAGTCTATTAACGGATAAAAAACCTACAAATGCAAAGAAACATCCTCAATTTTTGCAACTTTCAAATTCAAAAGCTTTTTGTTACATGGATGTTTCGTTGACGTATACTTTGAACACTTAAGAGACAAATATTACTTAATATATACATTTTATAAAATAGTTACTAATCGAAAACTATGCATGAAAAATATTTAAAAAATAATAATGGGGAGCTTTTATAAGAGCAAAAGAACTCCAAACAATGGTTTTTCATTTTGTCTGTATGCTGTATATGTTTATGCACTCCAATCTCAGGAACGGATTAATCGATTTGGATGCAGTTTTCGGGAATATATGGGATTCACTGTACAATTTGTGTTGTATTTTATTAAAATCATATAACAAATAAAGTAAATAATCACTTATTTTCCTACTATTGCGGTAAGACATTTTTTGAAACAATTTTTTTTTTTTCATATTAATAGTAAATATTGATGTACGAATTGATAGTACGTATTGATAGTACGTATTAATAGTAAATATTTATAGTACATATTTATAGTAAATATTGATAGTACGTATTGATAGTAAATATTGATAGTACGTATTGATAGTACATATTGATAGTAAGTATTGATAGTACGTATTGATAGTTAATATTGATAGTATATATTGATTGTACGAATTGATAGTACGTATTGATAATAAGTATTGATAGTACTTATTGATAGTACAAATTGATAGTAAGTATTGATAGTATATATTGATAGTAATTATTAATAGTACGTATTAATAGTAAATATTGATAGTAAATATTGAAAGTACTTATTGATAGTAATATTGATAGTACAAATTGATAGTACGAATTGATAGTACAATTGATAGTACGTATTGATAGTAAGTATCGGTAGTAAATATTGATAGTACATATTGATAGTACATATTGATAGTACGAATTAATAATACGTATTGATAGAAAGTATTGATAGTAAGTATTGATAATACGTTTTGATAGTAAGTATTGATAGTACGTATTGATAGTTAATATAAATAGTACATATTGATAGTACGAATTGATAGTACGTATTTATAGTAAGTATTGTTAGTATGTATTGATAGTACATATTGATAGTAAGTATTGATAGTACGTATTGATAGTTAATATTGATAGTACGAATTGATAATACGTATTAAGCATAAGCATGCTTATGCTTATGCTTATGCTTATGCTTAATGCTTATGCTAAATGCTTTTTTTAAAAGCTTATTTTAAATGATTATGCTTAATGCTTATGCTTAATGCTTATGCTTAATGCTTATGCTTAATGCTTATGCTTAATGCTTAATGCTTATGCTTAATGCTTATGCTTAATGCTTATGCTTAATGCTTATGCTTAATGCTTATGCTTAATGCTTAATGCTTATGCTTAATGCTTATGCTTAATGCTTATGATAATAAGTATTGATAGTACTTATTGATAGTACAAATTGATAGTAAGTATTGATAGTATATATTGATAGTACATATTAATAGTACGTATTAATAGTAAATATTGATAGTAAATATTGATAGTACTTATTGATAGTAATATTGATAGTACAAATTGATAGTACGAATTGATAGTACAATTGATAGTACGTATTGATAGTAAGTATCGGTAGTAAATATTGATAGTACATATTGATAGTACGTATTGATAGTAAGTATTGATAGTACGTATTGAAAGTAGTATTGATAGTAAGTATTAATAGTACATATTGATAGTAAGTATTGATAGTAAGTATTTATAGTAAATATTGATAGTACGTATTGATAGTACATATTGATAGTACGTATTGATAGTAAGTATTGATAGTACGTATTGATAGTAAGTATTGATAGTACGTATTGATAGTTAATATTGATAGTACATATTGATAGTACGTATTGATAGTAAGTATTGATAGTACGTATTGATAGTAAATATTCGTAGTAAAAATTGATAGTACATATTGATAGTACGTATTGATAGTACGAATTGATAGTACGTATTGATAGTGGTTTGTATTGATAGTAAATTTTCATAGTAAATATTGATAGTACGTATTGATAGTACATATTGATAGTACGAATTGATAGTAAATATTGATGGTTCATATTAATAGTACGTATTGATAGTACGAATTGATAGTAAATATGGATAGTACATATTGATAGTACAAATTAATAATACGTATTGATAGAAAGTATTGATAGTAAGTATTGATAGTACGTATTGATAGTAAGTATTGATAGTACGTATTGATAGTTAATATAAATAGTACATATTGATAGTACGTATTTATAGTAAGTATTGTTAGTATGTATTGATAGTACATATTGATAGTAAGTATTGATAGTACGTATTGATAGTTAATATTGATAGTACGAATTGATGATACGTATTAAGCATGCTTATGCTTATGCTTATGCTTAATGCTTATGCTTAATGCTTATGCTAAATGCTTTTTTTAAAAGCTTATTTTAAATGATTATGCTTAATGCTTATGCTTAATGCTTATGCTTAATGCTTATGCTTAATGCTTATGCTTAATGCTTATGCTTAATGCTTATGCTTAATGCTTATGCTTAATGCTTATGCTTAATGCTTATTTTAAATGCTTATTTAAAATTCTTATGCTTAATTATTATGCTTAATGCTTATGCTTAATGCTTATGCTTAATGCTTATGCTTAATGCTTATACATAATGCTTATGCTTAATGCTTATGCTTAATGCTTATGCTTAATGCTTATGCTTAATGCTTATTTTAAATGCTTATTTTAAATTCTTATGCTTAATTATTATGCTTAAAGCTTATGCAAAATGCTTATGCTTAATGTTAAATGCATCATGTTTAAAGCTTATTTTAAAATAAAGGAAATTTACCTTTTGTGCTAAAAATAATTTATTGATTTAATATAAACAACATTTACCTTTATTGTGAATAAAGTAAAATAAAATAAGGTGAATGCCTTAAATTATGCCAGCTACATTCAGCGGTGGATTATTTAAGATGAAACATTAAATTTGAAATTTTATATAAATTATAAAACAAGAAATCCGAGGCGCCACTGACAAATTAAAAGCGAATACACATGCATGATCCTCGATAATATGCTCGATGTTTGGTACTATGCTCGATGTTGGATGCTATGCTTGATGTTCGATGCTCAATACTCAATTCTTGATTCTTGAGACATGAGGCTTAATGCTTATGCTTAATGCTTTTTCTTAATGCTTATTTTAAAAGCTTATTTTTAATGCTTATGCTCAATGCTTATGCTTAAAGCTTATGCTTAAAGCTTATGCTTAAAGCTTATGCTTAATGCTTATGCTTGATGCTTATGCTTAATGCTTATGCTTAATGCTTATTTTAAATGCTTATTTTAAATGCTTATTTTAAATGCTTATTTTTAATTCTTATGCTAAATGCTTATGCTTAAAGCTTATGCATAATGCTTATGGTTAATGTTTAATGCTTATGCTTAATGTTAAATGCTTCATGTTTAAAGCTTATTTTAAAATAAAGGAAATTTACCTTTTGTGTTAAAAGTAATTTATTGATTTAATATAAACAACATTGACCTTTATTGTGAATAAAGTAAAATAAAATAAGGTGAATGCCTAAAATTATGCCAGCTACATTCAGCGGTGGATTATCTAAAATGATACATTAAATTTGAAATTTTCTATAAATTATAAAACAAGAAATCCGATGCGCCACTGACAAATTAAAAGCGAATACACATGCATGATCCTCGATGATATGCTTGATGTTTGGTACTATGCTCGATGTTGGATGCTATGCTTGACGTTCGATGCTCAATACTTAATTCTTGATTCTTGAGACATGAGGCTTAATGCTTATGCTTAATGCTTTTTCTTAATGCTTATTTTTAATGCTTATTTTTAATGCTTATGCTTAATGCTTATGTTTAATGCTTATGCTTAATGCTTATGCTTAATGCTTAATGCTTATGCTTATGCTTAATGCTTATGCTTAATGCTTATGCTTAATGCTTATGCTTAATGCTTATGCTTAATTCTTATGCTTAATGCTTATGCTTAATGCTTATGCTTAATGCTTATGCTTAAAGCTTATGCTTAATGCCTTATGCTTAATGCTTATGCTTAATGCTTATGCTTAATGCTTATGCTTAATGCTTATGCTTAATGCTTATGCTTAATGCTTATGCTTAATGCTTATGCTTAATGCTTATGCTTAATGCTTATGCTTAATGCTTATGCTTAATGCTTATGCTTAATGCTTATGCTTAATGCTTATGCTTAATGCTTATGCTTTATGCTTATGCTTAATGCTTATGCTTAATGCTTATGCTTAATGCTTATGCTTAATGCTTATGCTTATGCTTAATGCTTATGCTTAATGCTTATGCTTAATGCTTATGCTTAATGCTTATGCTTAATGCTTATGCTTAATGCTTATGCTTAATGCTTATGCTTAATGCTTATGCTTAATGCTTATGCTTAATGCTTATGCTTAATGCTTATGCTTAATGCTTATGCTTAATGCTTATGCTTAATGCTTATGCTTAATGCTTATGCTTAATGCTTATGCTTAATGCTTATGCTTATTTTGAATGCTTTTTTTAAATTCTTATGCTTAATGCTTATGCTTAAAGCTTATGCATAATGCTTATGCTTAAAGCTTATGCATAATGCTTATGCTTAATGTTAAATGCATCATGTTTAAAGCTTTTTTTAAAATAAAGGAAATTTACCTTTTGTGCTAAAAATAATTTATTGATTTAATATAAACAACATTGACCTTTATTATGAATAGAATAAAATAAAATAAGGTGAATGCCTAAAATAATGCCAGCTACATTCAGCGGTGGATTATTTAAGATGATACATTAAATTTTAAACTTTATATTAATTATAAAACAAGAAATCCGAGGCGCCACTGACAAATTAAAAGAGAATACACATGCATGATCCTCGATGATATGCTCGATGTTGGATGCTATGCTTGATGTTCAATGCTCGAAACTCAATTCTTGATCATTGAGACATGAGGCTTAATGCTTATGCTTTAATGCTTATGCTAAATCCTTATTTTAAATGCTTATGCTTAATGCTTATTCTTAATGCTTATTTTAAATGCCTATTTTAAATGCTTATTTTAAATGCTTATTTTAAATGCTTATTTTAAATTCTTATGCTTAATGCTTATGCTTAATGCTTATGCTTATTTTGAATGCTTTTTTTAAATTCTTATGCTTAATGCTTATGCTTAAAGCTTATGCATAATGCTTATGCTTAATGTTAAATGCATCATGTTTAAAGCTTTTTTTAAAATAAAGGAAATTTACCTTTTGTGCTAAAAATAATTTATTGATTTAATATAAACAACATTGACCTTTATTATGAATAGAATAAAATAAAATAAGGTGAATGCCTAAAATAATGCCAGCTACATTCAGCGGTGGATTATTTAAGATGATACATTAAATTTGAAACTTTATATTAATTATAAAACAAGAAATCCGAGGCGCCACTGACAAATTAAAAGCGAATACACATGCATGATCCTCCATGATATGCTCGATGTTGGATGCTATGCTTGATGTTCAATGCTCGATACTCAATTCTTGATCATTGAGACATGAGGCTTAATGCTTATGCTTAATGCTTATGCTTAATGCTTATGCTTAATGCTTATGCTTAATGCTTATGCTTAATGCTTATGCTTAATGCTTATGCTTAATGCTTATGCTTAATGCTTATGCTTAATGCTTATGCTTAATGCTTATGCTTAATGCTTATGCTTAATGCTTATGCTTAATGCTAATGCTTAATGCTTATGCTTAATGCTTATGCTTATTTTTAAAGCTTATTTTAAATGCTTATGCTTAATGCTTATGCTAAATGCTTATTTTTAAAGCTTATTTTAAATGCTTAAGCTTAATGCTTTTTCTTAATGCTTATTTTAAAAGCTTATTTTAAATGCTTATGCTTGATGCTTTTCTTAATGCTCATTTTAAAAGCTTATTTTTTATGCTTATGCTTATAATTTATCTTTTGTGCTAAAAATAATTTATTGATTTAATATAAACAACATTGACCTTTATTATGAATAGAATAAAATAAAATAAGGTGAATGCCTAAAATAATGCCAGCTACATTCAGCGGTGGATTATTTAAGATGATACATTAAATTTGAAACTTTATATTAATTATAAAACAAGAAATCCGAGGCGCCACTGACAAATTAAAAGAGAATACACATGCATGATCCTCGATGATATGCTCGATGTTGGATGCTATGCTTGATGTTCAATGCTCGAAACTCAATTCTTGATCATTGAGACATGAGGCTTAATGCTTATGCTTAATGCTTATGCTTAATGCTTATGCTTAATGCTTATGCTTAATGCTTATGCTTAATGCTTATGCTTAATGCTTATGCTTAATGCTTATGCTTAATGCTTATGCTTAATGCTTATGCTTAATGCTTATGCTTAATGCTTATGCTTAATGCTTATGCTTAATGCTTATGCTTAATGCTTATGCTTAATGCTTATGCTTAATGCTTATGCTTAATGCTTATGCTTAATGCTTATGCTTGATGCTTAATGCTTATGCTTCTTGCTTATGCTTAATGCTTAATGCTTAATGCTTAATGCTTAATGCTTAATGCTTATGCTTAATTCTTATGCTTAAAGCTTATGCTTAATGCTTATGCTTAATGCTTATGCTTAATGCTTATGCTTAATGCTTATGCTTAATGCTTATGCTTAATGCTTATTTTTAAAGCTTATTTTAAATGCTTAAGCTTAATGCTTTTTCTTAATGCTTATTTTAAAAGCTTATTTTAAATGCTTATGCTTGATGCTTTTCTTAATGCTCATTTTAAAAGCTTATTTTTTATGCTTATGCTTATAATTTATCTTTTGTGCTAAATATAAATTATTGATTTAATATAAACAACATTGACCTTTATTGTGAATAAAGTAAAATAAAATAAGGTGAATGCCTAAAATTATGCCAGCTACATTCAGCGGTGGATTATCTAAGATGATACATTAAATTTGAAATTTTCTATAAATTATAAAACAAGAAATCCGAAGCGCCACTGACAAATTAAAAGCGAATACACATGCATTATCCTCGATGATATGCTCGATGTTTGGTACTATGCTCGATGTTGGATGCTATGCTTGATGTTCGATGCTCAATACTCAATTCTTGATTCTTGAGACATGAGGCTTAATGCTTATGCTTAATGCTTTTTCTTAATGCTTATTTTAAAAGCTTTTTTTAATGCTTATGCTCAATGCTTATGCTTAAAGCTTATGCTTAAAGCTTATGCTTAAAGCTTATGCTTAATGCTTATGCTTAATGCTTATGCTTAATGCTTATGCTTTATGCTTATTTTAAATGCTTATTTTAAATGCTTATTTTTAATTCTTATGCTAAATGCTTATGCTTAAAGCTTATGCATAATGCTTATGGTTAATGTTTAATGCTTATGCTTAATGTTAAATGCTTCATGTTTAAAGCTTATTTTAAAATAAAGGAAATTTACCTTTTGTGCTAAAAATAATTTACTGATTTAATATAAACAACATTGACCTTTATTGTGAATAAAGTAAAATAAAATAAGGTGAATGCCTAAAATTATGCCAGCTACATTCAGCGGTGGATTATCTAAAATGATACATTAAATTTGAAATTTTCTATAAATTATAAAACAAGAAATCCGATGCGCCACTGACAAATTAAAAGCGAATACACATGCATGATCCTCGATGATATGCTTGATGTTTGGTACTATGCTCGATGTTGGATGCTATGCTTGATGTTCGATGCTCAATACTTAATTCTTGATTCTTGAGACATGAGGCTTAATGCTTATGCTTAATGCTTTTTCTTAATGCTTATTTTTAATGCTTATTTTTAATGCTTATGCTTAATGCTTATGTTTAATGCTTATGCTTAATGCTTATGCTTAATGCTTAATGCTTATGCTTATGCTTAATGCTTATGCTTAATGCTTATGCTTAATGCTTATGCTTAATGCTTATGCTTAATTCTTATGCTTAATGCTTATGCTTAATGCTTATGCTTAATGCTTATGCTTAATGCTTATGCTTAAAGCTTATGCTTAATGCCTTATGCTTAATGCTTATGCTTAATGCTTATGCTTAATGCTTATGCTTAATGCTTATGCTTAATGCTTATGCTTAATGCTTATGCTTAATGCTTATGCTTAATGCTTATGCTTAATGCTTATGCTTAATGCTTATGCTTTATGCTTATGCTTAATGCTTATGCTTAATGCTTATGCTTAATGCTTATGCTTAATGCTTATGCTTATGCTTAATGCTTATGCTTAATGCTTATGCTTAATGCTTATGCTTATGCTTAATGCTTATGCTTAATGCTTATGCTTAATGCTTATGCTTAATGCTTATGCTTAATGCTTATGCTTAATGCTTATGCTTAATGCTTATGCTTAATGCTTATGCTTAATGCTTATGCTTAATGCTTATGCTTAATGCTTATGCTTAATGCTTATGCTTAATGCTTATGCTTAATGCTTATGCTTAATGCTTATGCTTAATGCTTATGCTTAATGCTTATGCTTAATGCTTATGCTTAATGCTTATGCTTAATGCTTATGCTTATTTTGAATGCTTTTTTTAAATTCTTATGCTTAATGCTTATGCTTAAAGCTTATGCATAATGCTTATGCTTAATGTTAAATGCATCATGTTTAAAGCTTTTTTTAAAATAAAGGAAATTTACCTTTTGTGCTAAAAATAATTTATTGATTTAATATAAACAACATTGACCTTTATTATGAATAGAATAAAATAAAATAAGGTGAATGCCTAAAATAATGCCAGCTACATTCAGCGGTGGATTATTTAAGATGATACATTAAATTTTAAACTTTATATTAATTATAAAACAAGAAATCCGAGGCGCCACTGACAAATTAAAAGAGAATACACATGCATGATCCTCGATGATATGCTCGATGTTGGATGCTATGCTTGATGTTCAATGCTCAAAACTCAATTCTTGATCATTGAGACATGAGGCTTAATGCTTATGCTTTAATGCTTATGCTAAATCCTTATTTTAAATGCTTATGCTTAATGCTTATTCTTAATGCTTATTTTAAATGCCTATTTTAAATGCTTATTTTAAATGCTTATTTTAAATGCTTATTTTAAATTCTTATGCTTAATGCTTATGCTTAATGCTTATGCTTATTTTGAATGCTTTTTTTTAAATTCTTATGCTTAATGCTTATGCTTAAAGCTTATGCATAATGCTTATGCTTAATGTTAAATGCATCATGTTTAAAGCTTTTTTTAAAATAAAGGAAATTTACCTTTTGTGCTAAAAATAATTTATTGATTTAATATAAACAACATTGACCTTTATTATGAATAGAATAAAATAAAATAAGGTGAATGCCTAAAATAATGCCAGCTACATTCAGCGGTGGATTATTTAAGATGATACATTAAATTTGAAACTTTATATTAATTATAAAACAAGAAATCCGAGGCGCCACTGACAAATTAAAAGCGAATACACATGCATGATCCTCCATGATATGCTCGATGTTGGATGCTATGCTTGATGTTCAATGCTCGATACTCAATTCTTGATCATTGAGACATGAGGCTTAATGCTTATGCTTAATGCTTATGCTTAATGCTTATGCTTAATGCTTATGCTTAATGCTTATGCTTAATGCTTATGCTTAATGCTTATGCTTAATGCTTATGCTTAATGCTTATGCTTAATGCTTATGCTTAATGCTTATGCTTAATGCTTATGCTTAATGCTTATGCTTAATGCTTATGCTTAATGCTTATGCTTAATGCTTATGCTTAATGCTTATGCTTAATGCTTATGCTTAATGCTTATGCTTATTTTTAAAGCTTATTTTAAATGCTTATGCTTAATGCTTATGCTAAATGCTTATTTTTAAAGCTTATTTTAAATGCTTAAGCTTAATGCTTTTCCTTAATGCTTATTTTAAATGCTTATGCTTGATGCTTTTCTTAATGCTCATTTTAAAAGCTTATTTTTTATGCTTATGCTTATAATTTATCTTTTGTGCTAAAAATAATTTATTGATTTAATATAAACAACATTGACCTTTATTATGAATAGAATAAAATAAAATAAGGTGAATGCCTAAAATAATGCCAGCTACATTCAGCGGTGGATTATTTAAGATGATACATTAAATTTGAAACTTTATATTAATTATAAAACAAGAAATCCGAGGCGCCACTGACAAATTAAAAGAGAATACACATGCATGATCCTCGATGATATGCTCGATGTTGGATGCTATGCTTGATGTTCAATGCTCGAAACTCAATTCTTGATCATTGAGACATGAGGCTTAATGCTTATGCTTAATGCTTATGCTTAATGCTTATGCTTAATGCTTATGCTTAATGCTTATGCTTAATGCTTATGCTTAATGCTTATGCTTAATGCTTATGCTTAATGCTTATGCTTAATGCTTATGCTTAATGCTTATGCTTGATGCTTAATGCTTATGCTTCTTGCTTATGCTTAATGCTTAATGCTTAATGCTTAATGCTTAATGCTTAATGCTTATGCTTAATTCTTATGCTTAAAGCTTATGCTTAATGCTTATGCTTAATGCTTATGCTTAATGCTTATGCTTAATGCTTATGCTTAATGCTTATGCTTAATGCTTATTTTTAAAGCTTATTTTAAATGCTTAAGCTTAATGCTTTTTCTTAATGCTTATTTTAAAAGCTTATTTTAAATGCTTATGCTTGATGCTTTTCTTAATGCTCATTTTAAAAGCTTATTTTTTATGCTTATGCTTATAATTTATCTTTTGTGCTAAATATAAATTATTGATTTAATATAAACAACATTGACCTTTATTGTGAATAAAGTAAAATAAAATAAGGTGAATGCCTAAAATTATGCCAGCTACATTCAGCGGTGGATTATCTAAGATGATACATTAAATTTGAAATTTTCTATAAATTATAAAACAAGAAATCCGAAGCGCCACTGACAAATTAAAAGCGAATACACATGCATTATCCTCGATGATATGCTCGATGTTTGGTACTATGCTCGATGTTGGATGCTATGCTTGATGTTCGATGCTCAATACTCAATTCTTGATTCTTGAGACATGAGGCTTAATGCTTATGCTTAATGCTTTTTCTTAATGCTTATTTTAAAAGCTTTTTTTAATGCTTATGCTCAATGCTTATGCTTAAAGCTTATGCTTAAAGCTTATGCTTAAAGCTTATGCTTAATGCTTATGCTTAATGCTTATGCTTTATGCTTATTTTAAATGCTTATTTTAAATGCTTATTTTTAATTCTTATGCTAAATGCTTATGCTTAAAGCTTATGCATAATGCTTATGGTTAATGTTTAATGCTTATGCTTAATGTTAAATGCTTCATGTTTAAAGCTTATTTTAAAATAAAGGAAATTTACCTTTTGTGCTAAAAATAATTTACTGATTTAATATAAACAACATTGACCTTTATTGTGAATAAAGTAAAATAAAATAAGGTGAATGCCTAAAATTATGCCAGCTACATTCAGCGGTGGATTATCTAAAATGATACATTAAATTTGAAATTTTCTATAAATTATAAAACAAGAAATCCGATGCGCCACTGACAAATTAAAAGCGAATACACATGCATGATCCTCGATGATATGCTTGATGTTTGGTACTATGCTCGATGTTGGATGCTATGCTTGATGTTCGATGCTCAATACTTAATTCTTGATTCTTGAGACATGAGGCTTAATGCTTATGCTTAATGCTTTTTCTAAATGCTTATTTTTAATGCTTATTTTTAATGCTTATGCTTAATGCTTATGTTTAATGCTTATGCTTAATGCTTATGCTTAATGCTTAATGCTTATGCTTATGCTTAATGCTTATGCTTAATGCTTATGCTTAATGCTTATGCTTAATGCTTATGCTTAATTCTTATGCTTAATGCTTATGCTTAATGCTTATGCTTAATGCTTATGCTTAATGCTTATGCTTAAAGCTTATGCTTAATGCCTTATGCTTAATGCTTATGCTTAATGCTTATGCTTAATGCTTATGCTTAATGCTTATGCTTAATGCTTATGCTTAATGCTTATGCTTAATGCTTATGCTTAATGCTTATGCTTAATGCTTATGCTTAATGCTTATGCTTTATGCTTATGCTTAATGCTTATGCTTAATGCTTATGCTTAATGCTTATGCTTAATGCTTATGCTTATGCTTAATGCTTATGCTTAATGCTTATGCTTAATGCTTATGCTTAATGCTTATGCTTAATGCTTATGCTTAATGCTTATGCTTAATGCTTATGCTTAATGCTTATGCTTAATGCTTATGCTTAATGCTTATGCTTAATGCTTATGCTTTATGCTTATGCTTAATGCTTATGCTTAATGCTTATGCTTAATGCTTATGCTTAATGCTTATGCTTATGCTTAATGCTTATGCTTAATGCTTATGCTTAATGCTTATGCTTAATGCTTATGCTTAATGCTTATGCTTAATGCTTATGCTTAATGCTTATGCTTAATGCTTATGCTTAATGCTTATGCTTAATGCTTATGCTTATTTTGAATGCTTTTTTTAAATTCTTATGCTTAATGCTTATGCTTAAAGCTTATGCATAATGCTTATGCTTAAAGCTTATGCATAATGCTTATGCTTAATGTTAAATGCATCATGTTTAAAGCTTTTTTTAAAATAAAGGAAATTTACCTTTTGTGCTAAAAATAATTTATTGATTTAATATAAACAACATTGACCTTTATTATGAATAGAATAAAATAAAATAAGGTGAATGCCTAAAATAATGCCAGCTACATTCAGCGGTGGATTATTTAAGATGATACATTAAATTTTAAACTTTATATTAATTATAAAACAAGAAATCCGAGGCGCCACTGACAAATTAAAAGAGAATACACATGCATGATCCTCGATGATATGCTCGATGTTGGATGCTATGCTTGATGTTCAATGCTCGAAACTCAATTCTTGATCATTGAGACATGAGGCTTAATGCTTATGCTTTAATGCTTATGCTAAATCCTTATTTTAAATGCTTATGCTTAATGCTTATTCTTAATGCTTATTTTAAATGCCTATTTTAAATGCTTATTTTAAATGCTTATTTTAAATGCTTATTTTAAATTCTTATGCTTAATGCTTATGCTTAATGCTTATGCTTATTTTGAATGCTTTTTTTAAATTCTTATGCTTAATGCTTATGCTTAAAGCTTATGCATAATGCTTATGCTTAATGTTAAATGCATCATGTTTAAAGCTTTTTTTAAAATAAAGGAAATTTACCTTTTGTGCTAAAAATAATTTATTGATTTAATATAAACAACATTGACCTTTATTATGAATAGAATAAAATAAAATAAGGTGAATGCCTAAAATAATGCCAGCTACATTCAGCGGTGGATTATTTAAGATGATACATTAAATTTGAAACTTTATATTAATTATAAAACAAGAAATCCGAGGCGCCACTGACAAATTAAAAGCGAATACACATGCATGATCCTCCATGATATGCTCGATGTTGGATGCTATGCTTGATGTTCAATGCTCGATACTCAATTCTTGATCATTGAGACATGAGGCTTAATGCTTATGCTTAATGCTTATGCTTAATGCTTATGCTTAATGCTTATGCTTAATGCTTATGCTTAATGCTTATGCTTAATGCTTATGCTTAATGCTTATGCTTAATGCTTATGCTTAATGCTTATGCTTAATGCTTATGCTTAATGCTTATGCTTAATGCTTATGCTTAATGCTTATGCTTAATGCTAATGCTTAATGCTTATGCTTAATGCTTATGCTTATTTTTAAAGCTTATTTTAAATGCTTATGCTTAATGCTTATGCTAAATGCTTATTTTTAAAGCTTATTTTAAATGCTTAAGCTTAATGCTTTTTCTTAATGCTTATTTTAAAAGCTTATTTTAAATGCTTATGCTTGATGCTTTTCTTAATGCTCATTTTAAAAGCTTATTTTTTATGCTTATGCTTATAATTTATCTTTTGTGCTAAAAATAATTTATTGATTTAATATAAACAACATTGACCTTTATTATGAATAGAATAAAATAAAATAAGGTGAATGCCTAAAATAATGCCAGCTACATTCAGCGGTGGATTATTTAAGATGATACATTAAATTTGAAACTTTATATTAATTATAAAACAAGAAATCCGAGGCGCCACTGACAAATTAAAAGAGAATACACATGCATGATCCTCGATGATATGCTCGATGTTGGATGCTATGCTTGATGTTCAATGCTCGAAACTCAATTCTTGATCATTGAGACATGAGGCTTAATGCTTATGCTTAATGCTTATGCTTAATGCTTATGCTTAATGCTTATGCTTAATGCTTATGCTTAATGCTTATGCTTAATGCTTATGCTTAATGCTTATGCTTAATGCTTATGCTTAATGCTTATGCTTAATGCTTATGCTTAATGCTTATGCTTAATGCTTATGCTTAATGCTTATGCTTAATGCTTATGCTTAATGCTAATGCTTAATGCTTATGCTTAATGCTTATGCTTATTTTTAAAGCTTATTTTAAATGCTTATGCTCAATGCTTATGCTTAAAGCTTATGCTTAAAGCTTATGCTTAAAGCTTATGCTTAATGCTTATGCTTGAAGCTTATGCTTAATGCTTATGCTTAATGCTTATTTTAAATGCTTATTTTAAATGCTTATTTTTAATTCTTATGCTAAATGCTTATGCTTAAAGCTTATGCATAATGCTTATGGTTAATGTTTAATGCTTATGCTTAATGTTAAATGCTTCATGTTTAAAGCTTATTTTAAAATAAAGGAAATTTACCTTTTGTGTTAAAAATAATTTATTGATTTAATATAAACAACATTGACCTTTATTGTGAATAAAGTAAAATAAAATAAGGTGAATGCCTAAAATTATGCCAGCTACATTCAGCGGTGGATTATCTAAAATGATACATTAAATTTGAAATTTTCTATAAATTATAAAACAAGAAATCCGATGCGCCACTGACAAATTAAAAGCGAATACACATGCATGATCCTCGATGATATGCTTGATGTTTGGTACTATACTCGATGTTGGATGCTATGCTTGATGTTCGATGCTCAATACTTAATTCTTGATTCTTGAGACATGAGGCTTAATGCTTATGCTTAATGCTTTTTCTTAATGCTTATTTTTAATGCTTATTTTAAATGCTTATTTTTAATGCTTATGCTTAATGCTTATGTTTAATGCTTATGCTTAATGCTTATGCTTAATGCTTATGCTTAATGCTTATGCTTAATGCTTATGCTTAATGCTTATGCTTAATGCTTAATGCTTATGCTTCATGCTTATGCTTAATGCTTAATGCTTAATGCTTATGCTTAATTCTTATGCTTAAAGCTTATGCTTAATGCTTATGCTTAATGCTTATGCTTAATGCTTATGCTTAATGCTTATTTTTAAAGCTTATTTTAAATGCTTAAGCTTAATGCTTTTTCTTAATGCTTATTTTAAAAGCTTATTTTAAATGCTTATGCTTGATGCTTTTCTTAATGCTCATTTTAAAAGCTTATTTTTTATGCTTATGCTTATAATTTATCTTTTGTGCTAAAAATAATTTATTGATTTAATATAAACAACATTGACCTTTATTATGAATAGAATAAAATAAAATAAGGTGAATGCCTAAAATAATGCCAGCTACATTCAGCGGTGGATTATTTAAGATGATACATTAAATTTGAAACTTTATATTAATTATAAAACAAGAAATCTGAGGCGCCACTGACAAATTAAAAGAGAATACACATGCATGATCCTCGATGATATGCTCGATGTTGGATGCTATGCTTGATGTTCAATGCTCGAAACTCAATTCTTGATCATTGAGACATGAGGCTTAATGCTTATGCTTAATGCTTATGCTTAATGCTTATGCTTAATGCTTATGCTTAATGCTTATGCTTAATGCTTATGCTTAATGCTTATGCTTAATGCTTATGCTTAATGCTTATGCTTAATGCTTATGCTTAATGCTTATGCTTAATGCTTATGCTTAATGCTTATGCTTAATGCTTATGCTTAATGCTTATGCTTGATGCTTAATGCTTATGCTTCTTGCTTATGCTTAATGCTTAATGCTTAATGCTTAATGCTTAATGCTTAATGCTTAATGCTTAATGCTTATGCTTAATTCTTATGCTTAAAGCTTATGCTTAATGCTTATGCTTAATGCTTATGCTTAATGCTTATGCTTAATGCTTATGCTTAATGCTTATGCTTAATGCTTATTTTTAAAGCTTATTTTAAATGCTTAAGCTTAATGCTTTTTCTTAATGCTTATTTTAAAAGCTTATTTTAAATGCTTATGCTTGATGCTTTTCTTAATGCTCATTTTAAAAGCTTATTTTTTATGCTTATGCTTATAATTTATCTTTTGTGCTAAATATAAATTATTGATTTAATATAAACAACATTGACCTTTATTGTGAATAAAGTAAAATAAAATAAGGTGAATGCCTAAAATTATGCCAGCTACATTCAGCGGTGGATTATCTAAGATGATACATTAAATTTGAAATTTTCTATAAATTATAAAACAAGAAATCCGAAGCGCCACTGACAAATTAAAAGCGAATACACATGCATTATCCTCGATGATATGCTCGATGTTTGGTACTATGCTCGATGTTGGATGCTATGCTTGATGTTCGATGCTCAATACTCAATTCTTGATTCTTGAGACATGAGGCTTAATGCTTATGCTTAATGCTTTTTCTTAATGCTTATTTTAAAAGCTTTTTTTAATGCTTATGCTCAATGCTTATGCTTAAAGCTTATGCTTAAAGCTTATGCTTAAAGCTTATGCTTAATGCTTATGCTTAATGCTTATGCTTAATGCTTATGCTTTATGCTTATTTTAAATGCTTATTTTAAATGCTTATTTTTAATTCTTATGCTAAATGCTTATGCTTAAAGCTTATGCATAATGCTTATGGTTAATGTTTAATGCTTATGCTTAATGTTAAATGCTTCATGTTTAAAGCTTATTTTAAAATAAAGGAAATTTACCTTTTGTGCTAAAAATAATTTACTGATTTAATATAAACAACATTGACCTTTATTGTGAATAAAGTAAAATAAAATAAGGTGAATGCCTAAAATTATGCCAGCTACATTCAGCGGTGGATTATCTAAAATGATACATTAAATTTGAAATTTTCTATAAATTATAAAACAAGAAATCCGATGCGCCACTGACAAATTAAAAGCGAATACACATGCATGATCCTCGATGATATGCTTGATGTTTGGTACTATGCTCGATGTTGGATGCTATGCTTGATGTTCGATGCTCAATACTTAATTCTTGATTCTTGAGACATGAGGCTTAATGCTTATGCTTAATGCTTTTTCTTAATGCTTATTTTTAATGCTTATTTTTAATGCTTATGCTTAATGCTTATGTTTAATGCTTATGCTTAATGCTTATGCTTAATGCTTAATGCTTATGCTTATGCTTAATGCTTATGCTTAATGCTTATGCTTAATGCTTATGCTTAATGCTTATGCTTAATTCTTATGCTTAATGCTTATGCTTAATGCTTATGCTTAATGCTTATGCTTAATGCTTATGCTTAAAGCTTATGCTTAATGCCTTATGCTTAATGCTTATGCTTAATGCTTATGCTTAATGCTTATGCTTAATGCTTATGCTTAATGCTTATGCTTAATGCTTATGCTTAATGCTTATGCTTAATGCTTATGCTTAATGCTTATGCTTAATGCTTATGCTTAATGCTTATGCTTAATGCTTATGCTTAATGCTTATGCTTAATGCTTATGCTTTATGCTTATGCTTAATGCTTATGCTTAATGCTTATGCTTAATGCTTATGCTTAATGCTTATGCTTATGCTTAATGCTTATGCTTAATGCTTATGCTTAATGCTTATGCTTAATGCTTATGCTTAATGCTTATGCTTAATGCTTATGCTTAATGCTTATGCTTAATGCTTATGCTTAATGCTTATGCTTAATGCTTATGCTTAATGCTTATGCTTAATGCTTATGCTTAATGCTTATGCTTAATGCTTATGCTTAATGCTTATGCTTAATGCTTATGCTTAATGCTTATGCTTAATGCTTATGCTTAATGCTTATGCTTATTTTGAATGCTTTTTTTAAATTCTTATGCTTAATGCTTATGCTTAAAGCTTATGCATAATGCTTATGCTTAATGTTAAATGCATCATGTTTAAAGCTTTTTTTAAAATAAAGGAAATTTACCTTTTGTGCTAAAAATAATTTATTGATTTAATATAAACAACATTGACCTTTATTATGAATAGAATAAAATAAAATAAGGTGAATGCCTAAAATAATGCCAGCTACATTCAGCGGTGGATTATTTAAGATGATACATTAAATTTTAAACTTTATATTAATTATAAAACAAGAAATCCGAGGCGCCACTGACAAATTAAAAGAGAATACACATGCATGATCCTCGATGATATGCTCGATGTTGGATGCTATGCTTGATGTTCAATGCTCAAAACTCAATTCTTGATCATTGAGACATGAGGCTTAATGCTTATGCTTTAATGCTTATGCTAAATCCTTATTTTAAATGCTTATGCTAAATCCTTATTTTAAATGCTTATGCTTAATGCTTATTCTTAATGCTTATTTTAAATGCCTATTTTAAATGCTTATTTTAAATGCTTATTTTAAATGCTTATTTTAAATTCTTATGCTTAATGCTTATGCTTAATGCTTATGCTTATTTTGAATGCTTTTTTTAAATTCTTATGCTTAATGCTTATGCTTAAAGCTTATGCATAATGCTTATGCTTAATGTTAAATGCATCATGTTTAAAGCTTTTTTTAAAATAAAGGAAATTTACCTTTTGTGCTAAAAATAATTTATTGATTTAATATAAACAACATTGACCTTTATTATGAATAGAATAAAATAAAATAAGGTGAATGCCTAAAATAATGCCAGCTACATTCAGCGGTGGATTATTTAAGATGATACATTAAATTTGAAACTTTATATTAATTATAAAACAAGAAATCCGAGGCGCCACTGACAAATTAAAAGCGAATACACATGCATGATCCTCCATGATATGCTCGATGTTGGATGCTATGCTTGATGTTCAATGCTCGAAACTCAATTCTTGATCATTGAGACATGAGGCTTAATGCTTATGCTTAATGCTTATGCTTAATGCTTATGCTTAATGCTTATGCTTAATGCTTATGCTTAATGCTTATGCTTAATGCTTATGCTTAATGCTTATGCTTAATGCTTATGCTTAATGCTTATGCTTAATGCTTATGCTTAATGCTTATGCTTAATGCTTATGCTTAATGCTTATGCTTAATGCTTATGCTTAATGCTTATGCTTAATGCTTATGCTTAATGCTAATGCTTAATGCTTATGCTTAATGCTTATGCTTATTTTTAAAGCTTATTTTAAATGCTTATGCTTAATGCTTATGCTAAATGCTTATTTTTAAAGCTTATTTTAAATGCTTAAGCTTAATGCTTTTTCTTAATGCTTATTTTAAAAGCTTATTTTAAATGCTTATGCTTGATGCTTTTCTTAATGCTCATTTTAAAAGCTTATTTTTTATGCTTATGCTTATAATTTATCTTTTGTGCTAAATATAAATTATTGATTTAATATAAACTACATTGACCTTTTTTGTGAATAAAGTAAAATAAAATAAGGTGAATGCCTAAAATTATGCCAGCTACATTCAGCGGTGGATTATCTAAGATGATACATTAAATTTGAAATTTTCTATGAATTATAAAACAAGAAATCCGAAGCGCCACTGACAAATTAAAAGCGAATACACATGCATTATCCTCGATGATATGCTCGATGTTTGGTACTATACTCGATGTTGGATGCTATGCTTGATGTTCGATGCTCGATACTCAATTCTTGATTCTTGAGAGATGAGGCTTAATGCTTATGCTTAATGCTTTTTCTTAATGCTTATGCTTAATGCTTTTTCCTTAATGCTTATGCTTAATGATTATTTGATTATTTTGCTTAATGATTATTTGATTATTTGATTATTGATAGTACTTATTGATAGTGCGTATTGATAGTAATATTGATAGTACAAATTGATAGTACGTATTTATAGTAAGTATTGATAGTACATATTGATAGTAAGTATTGATAGTAAATATTGATAGTACGTATTGATAGTAAATATTGATAGTACGTATTGATAGTAAGTATCGGTAGTAAATATTGATAGTACATATTGATAGTACGTATTGATAGAAAGTATTGATAGTACGTATTGATAGTAGTATTGATAGTAAGTATTGATTGTACATATTGATAGTAAGTATTGATAGTAAGTATTTATAGTAAATATTGATAGTACGTATTGATAGTACATATTGATAGTACGTATTGATAGTAAGTATTGATAGTACGTATTGATAGTAAGTATTGATAGTACGTATTGATAGTTAATATTCATAGTAAAAATTGATAGTACATATTGATAGTACGTATTGAAAGTACGAATTGATAGTACGTATTGATAGTACGAATTGATAGTAAATATTGATGGTTCATATTAATAGTACGTATTGATAGTACGAATTGATAAGAAATATGGATAGTACATATTGATAGTACAAATTAATAATACGTATTGATAAAAAGTATTGATAGTAAGTATTGATAGTACGTATTGATAGTAAGTATTGATAGTACGTATTGATAGGTAATATAAATAGTACATATTGATAGTACGAATTGATAGTACGTATTTATAGTAAGTATTGTTAGTATGTATTGATAGTACATATTGATAGTAAGTATTGATAGTACGTATTGATAGTTAATATTGATAGTACGAATTGATGATACGTATTAAGCATGCTTATGCTTATGCTTATGCTTATGCTTATGCTTATGCTTATGCTTAATGCTTATGCTCAATGCTTTTTTTAAAAGCTTATTTTAAATGATTATGCTTAATGCTTATGCTTAATGCTTATGCTTAATGCTTATGCTTAATGCTTATGCTTAATGCTTATGCTTAATGCTTATGCTTAATGCTTATGCTTAATGCTTATGCTTAATGCTTATGCTTAATGCTTATGCTTAATGCTTATGCTTAATGCTTATGCTTAATGCTTATGCTTTATGCTTATGCTTAATGCTTATGCTTAATGCTTATGCTTAATGCTTATGCTTAATGCTTATGCTTAATGCTTATGCTTATGCTTAATGCTTATGCTTAATGCTTATGCTTAATGCTTATGCTTAATGCTTATGCTTAATGCTTATGCTTAATGCTTATGCTTAATGCTTATGCTTAATGCTTATGCTTAATGCTTATGCTTAATGCTTATGCTTAATGCTTATGCTTAATGCTTATGCTTAATGCTTATGCTTAATGCTTATGCTTAATGCTTATGCTTATTTTGAATGTTTTTTTTAAATTCTTATGCTTAATGCTTATGCTTAAAGCTTATGCATATTGCTTATGCTTAAAGCTTATGCATAATGCTTATGCTTAATGTTAAATGCATCATGTTTAAAGCTTTTTTTAAAATAAAGGAAATTTACCTTTTGTGCTAAAAATAATTTATTGATTTAATATAAACAACATTGACCTTTATTATGAATAGAATAAAATAAAATAAGGTGAATGCCTAAAATAATGCCAGCTACATTCAGCGGTGGATTATTTAAGATGATACATTAAATTTTAAACTTTATATTAATTATAAAACAAGAAATCCGAGGCGCCACTGACAAATTAAAAGAGAATACACATGCATGATCCTCGATGATATGCTCGATGTTGGATGCTATGCTTGATGTTCAATGCTCAAAACTCAATTCTTGATCATTGAGACATGAGGCTTAATGCTTATGCTTTAATGCTTATGCTAAATCCTTATTTTAAATGCTTATGCTAAATCCTTATTTTAAATGCTTATGCTTAATGCTTATTCTTAATGCTTATTTTAAATGCCTATTTTAAATGCTTATTTTAAATGCTTATTTTAAATGCTTATTTTAAATTCTTATGCTTAATGCTTATGCTTAATGCTTATGCTTATTTTGAATGCTTTTTTTAAATTCTTATGCTTAATGCTTATGCTTAAAGCTTATGCATAATGCTTATGCTTAATGTTAAATGCATCATGTTTAAAGCTTTTTTTAAAATAAAGGAAATTTACCTTTTGTGCTAAAAATAATTTATTGATTTAATATAAACAACATTGACCTTTATTATGAATAGAATAAAATAAAATAAGGTGAATGCCTAAAATAATGCCAGCTACATTCAGCGGTGGATTATTTAAGATGATACATTAAATTTGAAACTTTATATTAATTATAAAACAAGAAATCCGAGGCGCCACTGACAAATTAAAAGCGAATACACATGCATGATCCTCCATGATATGCTCGATGTTGGATGCTATGCTTGATGTTCAATGCTCGAAACTCAATTCTTGATCATTGAGACATGAGGCTTAATGCTTATGCTTAATGCTTATGCTTAATGCTTATGCTTAATGCTTATGCTTAATGCTTATGCTTAATGCTTATGCTTAATGCTTATGCTTAATGCTTATGCTTAATGCTTATGCTTAATGCTTATGCTTAATGCTTATGCTTAATGCTTATGCTTAATGCTTATGCTTAATGCTTATGCTTAATGCTTATGCTTAATGCTTATGCTTAATGCTTATGCTTAATGCTTATGCTTAATGCTTATGCTTAATGCTTATGCTTAATGCTTATGCTTAATGCTAATGCTTAATGCTTATGCTTAATGCTTATGCTTATTTTTAAAGCTTATTTTAAATGCTTATGCTTAATGCTTATGCTAAATGCTTATTTTTAAAGCTTATTTTAAATGCTTAAGCTTAATGCTTTTTCTTAATGCTTATTTTAAAAGCTTATTTTAAATGCTTATGCTTGATGCTTTTCTTAATGCTCATTTTAAAAGCTTATTTTTTATGCTTATGCTTATAATTTATCTTTTGTGCTAAATATAAATTATTGATTTAATATAAACTACATTGACCTTTTTTGTGAATAAAGTAAAATAAAATAAGGTGAATGCCTAAAATTATGCCAGCTACATTCAGCGGTGGATTATCTAAGATGATACATTAAATTTGAAATTTTCTATGAATTATAAAACAAGAAATCCGAAGCGCCACTGACAAATTAAAAGCGAATACACATGCATTATCCTCGATGATATGCTCGATGTTTGGTACTATACTCGATGTTGGATGCTATGCTTGATGTTCGATGCTCGATACTCAATTCTTGATTCTTGAGAGATGAGGCTTAATGCTTATGCTTAATGCTTTTTCTTAATGCTTATGCTTAATGCTTTTTCCTTAATGCTTATGCTTAATGATTATTTGATTATTTTGCTTAATGATTATTTGATTATTTGATTATTGATAGTACGTATTGATAGTGCGTATTGATAGTAATATTGATAGTACAAATTGATAGTACGAATTGATAGTACATATTGATAGTATGTATTGATAGTAAATATTGATAGTACATATTTATAGTACGTATTGATAGTAAGTATTGATAGTACGTATTGATAGTACGTATTGATAGTAAGTATTAGTAGTAAATATTAATAGTAAATATTGATAGTACATATTGATAGTAATTATTGATAGTACGTATTGATAGTACGTATTGATAGTACGTATTGATAGTACGTATTGATAGTAAGTATTGATAGTAAATATTGATAGTACATATTAATAGTACGTATTGATAGTACGTATTGATAGTTAATATTGATAGTACATATTGATAGTACGTATTGATAGTAAGTATTGATAGTACGTATTGATAGTAAATATTCGTAGTAAAAATTGATAGTACATATTGATAGTACGTATTGATAGTACGAATTGATAGTACGTATTGATAGTGGTTCGTATTGATAGTAAATTTTCATAGTAAATATTGATAGTACGTATTGATAGTACATATTGATAGTACGAATTGATAGTAAATATTGATGGTTCATATTAATAGTACGTATTGATAGTACGAATTGATAGTAAATATGGATAGTACATATTGATAGTACAAATTAATAATACGTATTGATAGAAAGTATTGATAGTAAGTATTGATAGTACGTATTGATAGTAAGTATTGAAAGTACGTATTGATAGTTAATAGACGACGAAGCTTCTTAGCAATCCATGGATTCACCGTGCGGGTGCCGGGCCCATCGCGTTGCAAGGAGAGGAGTGCAAGCAGTGCCTGGGACTTGCGACCCAGGAGTAGGTTTAAGGGGCCCCTTTATTATGCGCAAAAACGCTCACCTTCACCCTCCACACTCCTCTCCCTACCTAACCAAATTTGGAAAGAACCTACTAATGCCGCCTTTGAAGTACGTTCTAGAAATGAACCGATGCTTGTTCTAGAAAGGCCAAGATCTTTAAGTAGGCTATAGAGAGATTTTGCTGTTATACCTCTCGCTCCCACTTCTACCGCGTACAAACTAACTATAAATTTATTCCTGATCAGTTCGTTGGTTAGTTCGTAATACTTATTGAGCTTGAATGTGTGATCCCTTGGGATGTTTGTTTCCCAAGGAACAGTAAGCTCCACAAGTATCACGCGCCTCAGATGTTTCGAATACAGGAATAAGTCCGGTCTGGATGACGAAACACCAACATCCCCAGGGATTTTGTAATGCTTTTCATACGTGTCCATCATGAGAATCCAATCAGGAGCCGCGCCTAATATTGAATAAGGCTTCGCTTTTGATTTTTTGGAGGAGCCTTCTTTTACGAATTCTATAGATCGTTCGGTGGTTGTTATACCCTTCCGCGCTCTTGCTACTGAAAGACTAACCGCTTCCCGTATAATTTCTAATACCTTGTCGTGGCGACGCGAGTATTGACCTTTATCTAGAAGTACCCTACACCCTACTAATAGGTGTTTCGCGGTTCCTATTGCCTCCCCACAGATGTTGCAAGACTTTTCGGTGGCTTTGCCCCATCTTACTAAATTACTTTGATCTGGGAGAGTCATTTGGAATGCATTAAGATAGAATTTTAATAATGCTGGGGACCAATCATAAATTAAGGTGCGCCACTTCAAAGCTAGTGGAATACAAAAATCTCCTATGGTCACCCATTCGTTTTGAATTTCTAGGCTCATCGCGTGGAGTCGGTAATTATCGTTTTCGTCTTGTCGAATAAAAGATTTTGTTATGTCTATGTCTTGAACTTTCCTACTTGATCCTAGCCCTACTTTATTTGTTTGAGCACCTATCATAAACTTTTTATGGAATTGAAGTCGTGACTCGAGCTCTGAGGCAACTTTGTCTTTTGGGAGAGAAGTTACAGTATCATCTTTAGATTTTCCGATGATATGTCTTTTGGTAACTCTTAGATGTTTGTAGAGCTCCGATGGTTTCTTTAATTTTAGTCCAAAGTTGTTACGGTCTCTAAATAAGGTTGAAGAGTCCGCTGAGTGCGCTAACCCGAGCCATAACTTCAATGTCTTTATGACGCTTGCATCTAACTTTGACAAAAGGGTTTTATTTATATCATACACGAGGAAAGGCCAATTTAGACGTGATGTTAAATAATTATCGTAAATCCAAGCTTTTTTGACGTTACTTATTGGTTGGTTGTCTACCTTTTTGAGATCGTTTAAAAAGCTATCGACTATTACATCCAACGATGGAGTACGGCCTTGGTAATCGATTTTTTTACCTAAAAATTTAAACGGAGCTGCTTCCGTAACCGTACTAACGCACTGACCGCCTATTATAAGACCCGGATCGTAAGAGGTATATTTGGTATTCCGTCTACCCAGACACAGACTAAAACATTTACTTGGTTTTGTCCTCAATCCGCCCGTCCACGTACAGAAATCCTCAACTACATTTAAAAGTACCTGACATTGTTTCGGATTACGTGTCAGTATCGCGAGATCATCTGCAAAAGCTAGTATGGATTCTGTGTATTTGTTGTTGAACTTAAACCGATAGCCCCACTTTTTTTCATTTCTAATTAATTTGTCTATTAAAATATTAATAACTATATTAAATATAATAGGAGAAATACAACAGCCCTGAAATAAACCAACGTTATAATTAAGTGGTTTTGAATGGTTTTCATTAAAAATTATTGAGAATTTTAATTTTGAATAATATGATGCAATAATGTCGCGAACCACCGTAGGAAAGTTATACCATTTAAGCGCGAACATCATTAGTTCATGTCGTACCGACCCAAAGGCGTTTTCTAAGTCTATCCAACAAACCGTAATTTGTCTCTCGCTAGTTCTAGCATCTTTAAGGCTTTCCGATATTAACGTATTATGTTCCAGGCATCCAGAAATTCCGGGCAAAAACCCTTTCTGGTGATTAGGCCTGAAATATCTATTGTTAATCATGAATTGCGTCATTTTAGTTTGTAAAAAAGAGAAAAATATTTTGGAAATTGTATTTGTTAGGGCTATCGGTCTAGTATCCTTGGGATTATTGACATTGTCGTTTTTCGGAATGAGGAGAAAAAGGGCTTTTCCGAACGATACCGGTATTTGCTTTCTTGACCAGATTTTACCGAATATATTTAAAAGATGTTTATGGAGCGTTTATCAATAGTACATATTGATAGTACGTATTTATAGTAAGTATTGTTAGTATGTATTGATAGTACATATTGATAGTAAGTATTGATAGTACGTATTGATAGTTAATATTGATAGTACGAATTGATGATACGTATTAAGCATGCTTATGCTTATGCTTATGCTTAATGCTTATGCTTAATGCTTATGCTAAATGCTTTTTTTAAAAGCTTATTTTAAATGATTATGCTTAATGCTTATGCTTAATGCTTATGCTTAATGCTTATGCTTAATGCTTATGCTTAATGCTTATTTTAAATGCTTATTTTAAATTCTTATGCTTAATTATTATGCTTAATGCTTATGCTTAATGCTTATGCTTAATGCTTATGCTTAATGCTTATACTTAATGCTTATGCTTAATGCTTATGCTTAATGCTTATGCTTAATGCTTATGTTTAATGCTTATTTTAAATGCTTATTTTAAATTCTTATGCTTAATTATTATGCTTAAAGCTTATGCAAAATGCTTATGCTTAATGTTAAATGCATCATGTTTAAAGCTTATTTTAAAATAAAGGAAATTTACCTTTTGTGCTAAAAATAATTTATTGATTTAATATAAACAACATTTACCTTTATTGTGAATAAAGTAAAATAAAATAAGGTGAATGCCTAAAATTATGCCAGCTACATTCAGCGGTGGATTATTTAAGATGAAACATTAAATTTGAAATTTTATATAAATTATAAAACAAGAAATCCGAGGCGCCACTGACAAATTAAAAGCGAATACACATGCATGATCCTCGATAATATGCTCGATGTTTGGTACTATGCTCGATGTTGGATGCTATGCTTGATGTTCGATGCTCAATACTCAATTCTTGATTCTTGAGACATGAGGCTTAATGCTTATGATTAATGCTTTTTCTTAATGCTTATTTTAAAAGCTTATTTTTAATGCTTATGCTCAATGCTTATGCTTAAAGCTTATGCTTAAAGCTTATGCTTAAAGCTTATGCTTAATGCTTATGCTTGAAGCTTATGCTTAATGCTTATGCTTAATGCTTATTTTAAATGCTTATTTTAAATGCTTATTTTTAATTCTTATGCTAAATGCTTATGCTTAAAGCTTATGCATAATGCTTATGGTTAATGTTTAATGCTTATGCTTAATGTTAAATGCTTCATGTTTAAAGCTTATTTTAAAATAAAGGAAATTTACCTTTTGTGTTAAAAATAATTTATTGATTTAATATAAACAACATTGACCTTTATTGTGAATAAAGTAAAATAAAATAAGGTGAATGCCTAAAATTATGCCAGCTACATTCAGCGGTGGATTATCTAAAATGATACATTAAATTTGAAATTTTCTATAAATTATAAAACAAGAAATCCGATGCGCCACTGACAAATTAAAAGCGAATACACATGCATGATCCTCGATGATATGCTTGATGTTTGGTACTATACTCGATGTTGGATGCTATGCTTGATGTTCGATGCTCAATACTTAATTCTTGATTCTTGAGACATGAGGCTTAATGCTTATGCTTAATGCTTTTTCTTAATGCTTATTTTTAATGCTTATTTTAAATGCTTATTTTTAATGCTTATGCTTAATGCTTATGTTTAATGCTTATGCTTAATGCTTATGCTTAATGCTTATGCTTAATGCTTATGCTTAATGCTTATGCTTAATGCTTATGCTTAATGCTTAATGCTTATGCTTCATGCTTATGCTTAATGCTTAATGCTTAATGCTTATGCTTAATTCTTATGCTTAAAGCTTATGCTTAATGCTTATGCTTAATGCTTATGCTTAATGCTTATGCTTAATGCTTATTTTTAAAGCTTATTTTAAATGCTTAAGCTTAATGCTTTTTCTTAATGCTTATTTTAAAAGCTTATTTTAAATGCTTATGCTTGATGCTTTTCTTAATGCTCATTTTAAAAGCTTATTTTTTATGCTTATGCTTATAATTTATCTTTTGTGCTAAATATAAATTATTGATTTAATATAAACAACATTGACCTTTATTGTGAATAAAGTAAAATAAAATAAGGTGAATGCCTAAAATTATGCCAGCTACATTCAGCGGTGGATTATCTAAGATGATACATTAAATTTGAAATTTTCTATAAATTATAAAACAAGAAATCCGAAGCGCCACTGACAAATTAAAAGCGAATACACATGCATTATCCTCGATGATATGCTCGATGTTTGGTACTATGCTCGATGTTGGATGCTATGCTTGATGTTCGATGCTCAATACTCAATTCTTGATTCTTGAGACATGAGGCTTAATGCTTATGCTTAATGCTTTTTCTTAATGCTTATTTTAAAAGCTTATTTTTAATGCTTATGCTCAATGCTTATGCTTAAAGCTTATGCTTAAAGCTTATGCTTAAAGCTTATGCTTAATGCTTATGCTTGATGCTTATGCTTAATGCTTATGCTTTATGCTTATTTTAAATGCTTATTTTAAATGCTTATTTTTAATTCTTATGCTAAATGCTTATGCTTAAAGCTTATGCATAATGCTTATGGTTAATGTTTAATGCTTATGCTTAATGTTAAATGCTTCATGTTTAAAGCTTATTTTAAAATAAAGGAAATTTACCTTTTGTGTTAAAAATAATTTATTGATTTAATATAAACAACATTGACCTTTTTTGTGAATAAAGTAAAATAAAATAAGGTGAATGCCTAAAATTATGCCAGCTACATTCATCGGTGGATTATCTAAGATGATACATTAAATTTGAAACTTTATATTAATTATAAAACAAGAAATCCGAGGCGCCACTGACAAATTAAAAGAGAATACACATGCATGATCCTCGATGATATGCTCGATGTTGGATGCTATGCTTGATGTTCAATGCTCGAAACTCAATTCTTGATCATTGAGACATGAGGCTTAATGCTTATGCTTAATGCTTATGCTTAATGCTTATGCTTAATGCTTATGCTTAATGCTTATGCTTAATGCTTATGCTTAATGCTTATGCTTAATGCTTATGCTTAATGCTTATGCTTAATGCTTATGCTTAATGCTTATGCTTAATGCTTATGCTTAATGCTTATGCTTAATGCTTAATGCTTATGCTTCTTGCTTATGCTTAATGCTTAATGCTTAATGCTTAATGCTTATGCTTAATTCTTATGCTTAAAGCTTATGCTTAATGCTTATGCTTAATGCTTATGCTTAATGCTTATGCTTAATGCTTATTTTTAAAGCTTATTTTAAATGCTTAAGCTTAATGCTTTTTCTTAATGCTTATTTTAAAAGCTTATTTTAAATGCTTATGCTTGATGCTTTTCTTAATGCTCATTTTAAAAGCTTATTTTTTATGCTTATGCTTATAATTTATCTTTTGTGCTAAATATAAATTATTGATTTAATATAAACAACATTGACCTTTATTGTGAATAAAGTAAAATAAAATAAGGTGAATGCCTAAAATTATGCCAGCTACATTCAGCGGTGGATTATCTAAGATGATACATTAAATTTGAAATTTTCTATAAATTATAAAACAAGAAATCCGAAGCGCCACTGACAAATTAAAAGCGAATACACATGCATTATCCTCGATGATATGCTCGATGTTTGGTACTATGCTCGATGTTGGATGCTATGCTTGATGTTCGATGCTCAATACTCAATTCTTGATTCTTGAGACATGAGGCTTAATGCTTATGCTTAATGCTTTTTCTTAATGCTTATTTTAAAAGCTTTTTTTAATGCTTATGCTCAATGCTTATGCTTAAAGCTTATGCTTAAAGCTTATGCTTAAAGCTTATGCTTAATGCTTATGCTTAATGCTTATGCTTAATGCTTATGCTTTATGCTTATTTTAAATGCTTATTTTAAATGCTTATTTTTAATTCTTATGCTAAATGCTTATGCTTAAAGCTTATGCATAATGCTTATGGTTAATGTTTAATGCTTATGCTTAATGTTAAATGCTTCATGTTTAAAGCTTATTTTAAAATAAAGGAAATTTACCTTTTGTGCTAAAAATAATTTACTGATTTAATATAAACAACATTGACCTTTATTGTGAATAAAGTAAAATAAAATAAGGTGAATGCCTAAAATTATGCCAGCTACATTCAGCGGTGGATTATCTAAAATGATACATTAAATTTGAAATTTTCTATAAATTATAAAACAAGAAATCCGATGCGCCACTGACAAATTAAAAGCGAATACACATGCATGATCCTCGATGATATGCTTGATGTTTGGTACTATGCTCGATGTTGGATGCTATGCTTGATGTTCGATGCTCAATACTTAATTCTTGATTCTTGAGACATGAGGCTTAATGCTTATGCTTAATGCTTTTTCTTAATGCTTATTTTTAATGCTTATTTTTAATGCTTATGCTTAATGCTTATGTTTAATGCTTATGCTTAATGCTTATGCTTAATGCTTAATGCTTATGCTTATGCTTAATGCTTATGCTTAATGCTTATGCTTAATGCTTATGCTTAATGCTTATGCTTAATTCTTATGCTTAATGCTTATGCTTAATGCTTATGCTTAATGCTTATGCTTAATGCTTATGCTTAAAGCTTATGCTTAATGCCTTATGCTTAATGCTTATGCTTAATGCTTATGCTTAATGCTTATGCTTAATGCTTTTGCTTAATGCTTATGCTTAATGCTTATGCTTAATGCTTATGCTTAATGCTTATGCTTAATGCTTATGCTTAATGCTTATGCTTAATGCTTATGCTTAATGCTTATGCTTTATGCTTATGCTTAATGCTTATGCTTAATGCTTATGCTTAATGCTTATGCTTAATGCTTATGCTTATGCTTAATGCTTATGATTAATGCTTATGCTTAATGCTTATGCTTAATGCTTATGCTTAATGCTTATGCTTAATGCTTATGCTTAATGCTTATGCTTAATGCTTATGCTTAATGCTTATGCTTAATGCTTATGCTTAATGCTTATGCTTAATGCTTATGCTTAATGCTTATGCTTAATGCTTATGCTTAATGCTTATGCTTATTTTGAATGCTTTTTTTAAATTCTTATGCTTAATGCTTATGCTTAAAGCTTATGCATAATGCTTATGCTTAAAGCTTATGCATAATGCTTATGCTTAATGTTAAATGCATCATGTTTAAAGCTTTTTTTAAAATAAAGGAAATTTACCTTTTGTGCTAAAAATAATTTATTGATTTAATATAAACAACATTGACCTTTATTATGAATAGAATAAAATAAAATAAGGTGAATGCCTAAAATAATGCCAGCTACATTCAGCGGTGGATTATTTAAGATGATACATTAAATTTTAAACTTTATATTAATTATAAAACAAGAAATCCGAGGCGCCACTGACAAATTAAAAGAGAATACACATGCATGATCCTCGATGATATGCTCGATGTTGGATGCTATGCTTGATGTTCAATGCTCGAAACTCAATTCTTGATCATTGAGACATGAGGCTTAATGCTTATGCTTTAATGCTTATGCTAAATCCTTATTTTAAATGCTTATGCTTAATGCTTATTCTTAATGCTTATTTTAAATGCCTATTTTAAATGCTTATTTTAAATGCTTATTTTAAATGCTTATTTTAAATTCTTATGCTTAATGCTTATGCTTATGCTTATTTTGAATGCTTTTTTTAAATTCTTATGCTTAATGCTTATGCTTAAAGCTTATGCATAATGCTTATGCTTAATGTTAAATGCATCATGTTTAAAGCTTTTTTTAAAATAAAGGAAATTTACCTTTTGTGCTAAAAATAATTTATTGATTTAATATAAACAACATTGACCTTTATTATGAATAGAATAAAATAAAATAAAGTGAATGCCTAAAATAATGCCAGCTACATTCAGCGGTGGATTATTTAAGATGATACATTAAATTTGAAACTTTATATTAATTATAAAACAAGAAATCCGAGGCGCCACTGACAAATTAAAAGCGAATACACATGCATGATCCTCCATGATATGCTCGATGTTGGATGCTATGCTTGATGTTCAATGCTCGAAACTCAATTCTTGATCATTGAGACATGAGGCTTAATGCTTATGCTTAATGCTTATGCTTAATGCTTATGCTTAATGCTTATGCTTAATGCTTATGCTTAATGCTTATGCTTAATGCTTATGCTTAATGCTTATGCTTAATGCTTATGCTTAATGCTTATGCTTAATGCTTATGCTTAATGCTTATGCTTAATGCTTATGCTTAATGCTTATGCTTAATGCTAATGCTTAATGCTTATGCTTAATGCTTATGCTTATTTTTAAAGCTTATTTTAAATGCTTATGCTTAATGCTTTTGCTAAATGCTTATTTTTAAAGCTTATTTTAAATGCTTAAGCTTAATGCTTTTTCTTAATGCTTATTTTAAAAGCTTATTTTAAATGCTTATGCTTGATGCTTTTCTTAATGCTCATTTTAAAAGCTTATTTTTTATGCTTATGCTTATAATTTATCTTTTGTGCTAAAAATAATTTATTGATTTAATATAAACAACATTGACCTTTATTATGAATAGAATAAAATAAAATAAGGTGAATGCCTAAAATAATGCCAGCTACATTCAGCGGTGGATTATTTAAGATGATACATTAAATTTGAAACTTTATATTAATTATAAAACAAGAAATCCGAGGCGCCACTGACAAATTAAAAGAGAATACACATGCATGATCCTCGATGATATGCTCGATGTTGGATGCTATGCTTGATGTTCAATGCTCGAAACTCAATTCTTGATCATTGAGACATGAGGCTTAATGCTTATGCTTAATGCTTATGCTTAATGCTTATGCTTAATGCTTATGCTTAATGCTTATGCTTAATGCTTATGCTTAATGCTTATGCTTAATGCTTATGCTTAATGCTTATGCTTAATGCTTATGCTTAATGCTTATGCTTAATGCTTATGCTTAATGCTTATGCTTAATGCTAATGCTTAATGCTTATGCTTAATGCTTATGCTTATTTTTAAAGCTTATTTTAAATGCTTATGCTTAATGCTTATGCTAAATGCTTATTTTTAAAGCTTATTTTAAATGCTTAAGCTTAATGCTTTTTCTTAATGCTTATTTTAAAAGCTTATTTTAAATGCTTATGCTTGATGTTTTTCTTAATGTTCATTTTAAAAGCTTATTTTTTATGCTTATGCTTATAATTTATCTTTTGTGCTAAATATAAATTATTGATTTAATATAAACTACATTGACCTTTTTTGTGAATAAAGTAAAATAAAATAAGGTGAATGCCTAAAATTATGCCAGCTACATTCAGCGGTGGATTATCTAAAATGATACATTAAATTTGAAATTTTCTATAAATTATAAAACAAGAAATCCGATGCGCCACTGACAAATTAAAAGCGAATACACATGCATGATCCTCGATGATATGCTTGATGTTTGGTACTATGCTCGATGTTGGATGCTATGCTTGATGTTCGATGCTCAATACTTAATTCTTGATTCTTGAGACATGAGGCTTAATGCTTATGCTTAATGCTTTTTCTTAATGCTTATTTTTAATGCTTATTTTTAATGCTTATGCTTAATGCTTATGTTTAATGCTTATGCTTAATGCTTATGCTTAATGCTTAATGCTTATGCTTATGCTTAATGCTTATGCTTAATGCTTATGCTTAATGCTTATGCTTAATGCTTATGCTTAATGCTTATGCTTAATTCTTATGCTTAATGCTTATGCTTAATGCTTATGCTTAATGCTTATGCTTAATGCTTATGCTTAAAGCTTATGCTTAATGCCTTATGCTTAATGCTTATGCTTAATGCTTATGCTTAATGCTTATGCTTAATGCTTTTGCTTAATGCTTATGCTTAATGCTTATGCTTAATGCTTATGCTTAATGCTTATGCTTAATGCTTATGCTTAATGCTTATGCTTTATGCTTATGCTTAATGCTTATGCTTAATGCTTATGCTTAATGCTTATGCTTAATGCTTATGCTTATGCTTAATGCTTATGCTTAATGCTTATGCTTAATGCTTATGCTTAATGCTTATGCTTAATGCTTATGCTTAATGCTTATGCTTAATGCTTATGCTTAATGCTTATGCTTAATGCTTATGCTTAATGCTTATGCTTAATGCTTATGCTTAATGCTTATGCTTAATGCTTATGCTTAATGCTTATGCTTAATGCTTATGCTTAATGCTAATGCTTAATGCTTATGCTTAATGCTTATGCTTATTTTTAAAGCTTATTTTAAATGCTTATGCTTAATGCTTATGCTAAATGCTTATTTTTAAAGCTTATTTTAAATGCTTAAGCTTAATGCTTTTTCTTAATGCTTATTTTAAAAGCTTATTTTAAATGCTTATGCTTGATGCTTTTCTTAATGTTCATTTTAAAAGCTTATTTTTTATGCTTATGCTTATAATTTATCTTTTGTGCTAAATATAAATTATTGATTTAATATAAACTACATTGACCTTTTTTGTGAATAAAGTAAAATAAAATAAGGTGAATGCCTAAAATTATGCCAGCTACATTCAGCGGTGGATTATCTAAAATGATACATTAAATTTGAAATTTTCTATAAATTATAAAACAAGAAATCCGATGCGCCACTGACAAATTAAAAGCGAATACACATGCATGATCCTCGATGATATGCTTGATGTTTGGTACTATGCTCGATGTTGGATGCTATGCTTGATGTTCGATGCTCAATACTTAATTCTTGATTCTTGAGACATGAGGCTTAATGCTTATGCTTAATGCTTTTTCTTAATGCTTATTTTTAATGCTTATTTTTAATGCTTATGCTTAATGCTTATGTTTAATGCTTATGCTTAATGCTTATGCTTAATGCTTAATGCTTATGCTTATGCTTAATGCTTATGCTTAATGCTTATGCTTAATGCTTATGCTTAATGCTTATGCTTAATGCTTATGCTTAATTCTTATGCTTAATGCTTATGCTTAATGCTTATGCTTAATGCTTATGCTTAATGCTTATGCTTAAAGCTTATGCTTAATGCCTTATGCTTAATGCTTATGCTTAATGCTTATGCTTAATGCTTATGCTTAATGCTTTTGCTTAATGCTTATGCTTAATGCTTATGCTTAATGCTTATGCTTAATGCTTATGCTTAATGCTTATGCTTAATGCTTATGCTTAATGCTTATGCTTAATGCTTATGCTTTATGCTTATGCTTAATGCTTATGCTTAATGCTTATGCTTAATGCTTATGCTTAATGCTTATGCTTATGCTTAATGCTTATGATTAATGCTTATGCTTAATGCTTATGCTTAATGCTTATGCTTAATGCTTATGCTTAATGCTTATGCTTAATGCTTATGCTTAATGCTTATGCTTAATGCTTATGCTTAATGCTTATGCTTAATGCTTATGCTTAATGCTTATGCTTAATGCTTATGCTTATTTTGAATGCTTTTTTTAAATTCTTATGCTTAATGCTTATGCTTAAAGCTTATGCATAATGCTTATGCTTAAAGCTTATGCATAATGCTTATGCTTAATGTTAAATGCATCATGTTTAAAGCTTTTTTTAAAATAAAGGAAATTTACCTTTTGTGCTAAAAATAATTTATTGATTTAATATAAACAACATTGACCTTTATTATGAATAGAATAAAATAAAATAAGGTGAATGCCTAAAATAATGCCAGCTACATTCAGCGGTGGATTATTTAAGATGATACATTAAATTTTAAACTTTATATTAATTATAAAACAAGAAATCCGAGGCGCCACTGACAAATTAAAAGAGAATACACATGCATGATCCTCGATGATATGCTCGATGTTGGATGCTATGCTTGATGTTCAATGCTCGAAACTCAATTCTTGATCATTGAGACATGAGGCTTAATGCTTATGCTTTAATGCTTATGCTAAATCCTTATTTTAAATGCTTATGCTTAATGCTTATTCTTAATGCTTATTTTAAATGCCTATTTTAAATGCTTATTTTAAATGCTTATTTTAAATGCTTATTTTAAATTCTTATGCTTAATGCTTATGCTTAATGCTTATGCTTATTTTGAATGCTTTTTTTAAATTCTTATGCTTAATGCTTATGCTTAAAGCTTATGCATAATGCTTATGCTTAATGTTAAATGCATCATGTTTAAAGCTTTTTTTAAAATAAAGGAAATTTACCTTTTGTGCTAAAAATAATTTATTGATTTAATATAAACAACATTGACCTTTATTATGAATAGAATAAAATAAAATAAGGTGAATGCCTAAAATAATGCCAGCTACATTCAGCGGTGGATTATTTAAGATGATACATTAAATTTGAAACTTTATATTAATTATAAAACAAGAAATCCGAGGCGCCACTGACAAATTAAAAGCGAATACACATGCATGATCCTCCATGATATGCTCGATGTTGGATGCTATGCTTGATGTTCAATGCTCGAAACTCAATTCTTGATCATTGAGACATGAGGCTTAATGCTTATGCTTAATGCTTATGCTTAATGCTTATGCTTAATGCTTATGCTTAATGCTTATGCTTAATGCTTATGCTTAATGCTTATGCTTAATGCTTATGCTTAATGCTTATGCTTAATGCTTATGCTTAATGCTTATGCTTAATGCTTATGCTTAATGCTTATGCTTAATGCTTATGCTTAATGCTAATGCTTAATGCTTATGCTTAATGCTTATGCTTATTTTTAAAGCTTATTTTAAATGCTTATGCTTAATGCTTTTGCTAAATGCTTATTTTTAAAGCTTATTTTAAATGCTTAAGCTTAATGCTTTTTCTTAATGCTTATTTTAAAAGCTTATTTTAAATGCTTATGCTTGATGCTTTTCTTAATGCTCATTTTAAAAGCTTATTTTTTATGCTTATGCTTATAATTTATCTTTTGTGCTAAAAATAATTTATTGATTTAATATAAACAACATTGACCTTTATTATGAATAGAATAAAATAAAATAAGGTGAATGCCTAAAATAATGCCAGCTACATTCAGCGGTGGATTATTTAAGATGATACATTAAATTTGAAACTTTATATTAATTATAAAACAAGAAATCCGAGGCGCCACTGACAAATTAAAAGAGAATACACATGCATGATCCTCGATGATATGCTCGATGTTGGATGCTATGCTTGATGTTCAATGCTCGAAACTCAATTCTTGATCATTGAGACATGAGGCTTAATGCTTATGCTTAATGCTTATGCTTAATGCTTATGCTTAATGCTTATGCTTAATGCTTATGCTTAATGCTTATGCTTAATGCTTATGCTTAATGCTTATGCTTAATGCTTATGCTTAATGCTTATGCTTAATGCTTATGCTTAATGCTTATGCTTAATGCTTATGCTTAATGCTTATGCTTAATGCTTATGCTTAATGCTTATGCTTAATGCTTATGCTTAATGCTAATGCTTAATGCTTATGCTTAATGCTTATGCTTATTTTTAAAGCTTATTTTAAATGCTTATGCTTAATGCTTATGCTAAATGCTTATTTTTAAAGCTTATTTTAAATGCTTAAGCTTAATGCTTTTTCTTAATGCTTATTTTAAAAGCTTATTTTAAATGCTTATGCTTGATGCTTTTCTTAATGTTCATTTTAAAAGCTTATTTTTTATGCTTATGCTTATAATTTATCTTTTGTGCTAAATATAAATTATTGATTTAATATAAACTACATTGACCTTTTTTGTGAATAAAGTAAAATAAAATAAGGTGAATGCCTAAAATTATGCCAGCTACATTCAGCGGTGGATTATCTAAAATGATACATTAAATTTGAAATTTTCTATAAATTATAAAACAAGAAATCCGATGCGCCACTGACAAATTAAAAGCGAATACACATGCATGATCCTCGATGATATGCTTGATGTTTGGTACTATGCTCGATGTTGGATGCTATGCTTGATGTTCGATGCTCAATACTTAATTCTTGATTCTTGAGACATGAGGCTTAATGCTTATGCTTAATGCTTTTTCTTAATGCTTATTTTTAATGCTTATTTTTAATGCTTATGCTTAATGCTTATGTTTAATGCTTATGCTTAATGCTTATGCTTAATGCTTAATGCTTATGCTTATGCTTAATGCTTATGCTTAATGCTTATGCTTAATGCTTATGCTTAATGCTTATGCTTAATGCTTATGCTTAATGCTTATGCTTAATTCTTATGCTTAATGCTTATGCTTAATGCTTATGCTTATTGCTTATGCTTAATGCTTATGCTTAAAGCTTATGCTTAATGCCTTATGCTTAATGCTTATGCTTAATGCTTATGCTTAATGCTTATGCTTAATGCTTTTGCTTAATGCTTATGCTTAATGCTTATGCTTAATGCTTATGCTTAATGCTTATGCTTAATGCTTATGCTTAATGCTTATGCTTAATGCTTATGCTTTATGCTTATGCTTAATGCTTATGCTTAATGCTTATGCTTAATGCTTATGCTTAATGCTTATGCTTATGCTTAATGCTTATGCTTAATGCTTATGCTTAATGCTTATGCTTAATGCTTATGCTTAATGCTTATGCTTAATGCTTATGCTTAATGCTTATGCTTAATGCTTATGCTTAATGCTTATGCTTAATGCTTATGCATAATGCTTATGCTTAAAGCTTATGCATAATGCTTATGCTTAATGTTAAATGCATCATGTTTAAAGCTTTTTTTAAAATAAAGGAAATTTACCTTTTGTGCTAAAAATAATTTATTGATTTAATATAAACAACATTGACCTTTATTATGAATAGAATAAAATAAAATAAGGTGAATGCCTAAAATAATGCCAGCTACATTCAGCGGTGGATTATTTAAGATGATACATTAAATTTTAAACTTTATATTAATTATAAAACAAGAAATCCGAGGCGCCACTGACAAATTAAAAGAGAATACACATGCATGATCCTCGATGATATGCTCGATGTTGGATGCTATGCTTGATGTTCAATGCTCGAAACTCAATTCTTGATCATTGAGACATGAGGCTTAATGCTTATGCTTTAATGCTTATGCTAAATCCTTATTTTAAATGCTTATGCTTAATGCTTATTCTTAATGCTTATTTTAAATGCCTATTTTAAATGCTTATTTTAAATGCTTATTTTAAATGCTTATTTTAAATTCTTATGCTTAATGCTTATGCTTAATGCTTATGCTTATTTTGAATGCTTTTTTTAAATTCTTATGCTTAATGCTTATGCTTAAAGCTTATGCATAATGCTTATGCTTAATGTTAAATGCATCATGTTTAAAGCTTTTTTTAAAATAAAGGAAATTTACCTTTTGTGCTAAAAATAATTTATTGATTTAATATAAACAACATTGACCTTTATTATGAATAGAATAAAATAAAATAAGGTGAATGCCTAAAATAATGCCAGCTACATTCAGCGGTGGATTATTTAAGATGATACATTAAATTTGAAACTTTATATTAATTATAAAACAAGAAATCCGAGGCGCCACTGACAAATTAAAAGCGAATACACATGCATGATCCTCCATGATATGCTCGATGTTGGATGCTATGCTTGATGTTCAATGCTCGAAACTCAATTCTTGATCATTGAGACATGAGGCTTAATGCTTATGCTTAATGCTTATGCTTAATGCTTATGCTTAATGCTTATGCTTAATGCTTATGCTTAATGCTTATGCTTAATGCTTATGCTTAATGCTTATGCTTAATGCTTATGCTTAATGCTTATGCTTAATGCTTATGCTTAATGCTTATGCTTAATGCTTATGCTTAATGCTTATGCTTAATGCTAATGCTTAATGCTTATGCTTAATGCTTATGCTTATTTTTAAAGCTTATTTTAAATGCTTATGCTTAATGCTTTTGCTAAATGCTTATTTTTAAAGCTTATTTTAAATGCTTAAGCTTAATGCTTTTTCTTAATGCTTATTTTAAAAGCTTATTTTAAATGCTTATGCTTGATGCTTTTCTTAATGCTCATTTTAAAAGCTTATTTTTTATGCTTATGCTTATAATTTATCTTTTGTGCTAAAAATAATTTATTGATTTAATATAAACAACATTGACCTTTATTATGAATAGAATAAAATAAAATAAGGTGAATGCCTAAAATAATGCCAGCTACATTCAGCGGTCGATTATTTAAGATGATACATTAAATTTGAAACTTTATATTAATTATAAAACAAGAAATCCGAGGCGCCACTGACAAATTAAAAGAGAATACACATGCATGATCCTCGATGATATGCTCGATGTTGGATGCTATGCTTGATGTTCAATGCTCGAAACTCAATTCTTGATCATTGAGACATGAGGCTTAATGCTTATGCTTAATGCTTATGCTTAATGCTTATGCTTAATGCTTATGCTTAATGCTTATGCTTAATGCTTATGCTTAATGCTTATGCTTAATGCTTATGCTTAATGCTTATGCTTAATGCTTATGCTTAATGCTTATGCTTATGCTTAATGCTTATGCTTAATGCTTATGCTTAATGCTTATGCTTAATGCTTATGCTTAATGCTTATGCTTAATGCTTATGCTTAATGCTTATGCTTAATGCTTATGCTTAATGCTTGTGCATAATGCTTATGCTTAAAGCTTATGCATAATGCTTATGCTTAATGTTAAATGCATCATGTTTAAAGCTTTTTTTAAAATAAAGGAAATTTACCTTTTGTGCTAAAAATAATTTATTGATTTAATATAAACAACATTGACCTTTATTATGAATAGAATAAAATAAAATAAGGTGAATGCCTAAAATAATGCCAGCTACATTCAGCGGTGGATTATTTAAGATGATACATTAAATTTTAAACTTTATATTAATTATAAAACAAGAAATCCGAGGCGCCACTGACAAATTAAAAGAGAATACACATGCATGATCCTCGATGATATGCTCGATGTTGGATGCTATGCTTGATGTTCAATGCTCGAAACTCAATTCTTGATCATTGAGACATGAGGCTTAATGCTTATGCTTTAATGCTTATGCTAAATCCTTATTTTAAATGCTTATGCTTAATGCTTATTCTTAATGCTTATTTTAAATGCCTATTTTAAATGCTTATTTTAAATGCTTATTTTAAATGCTTATTTTAAATTCTTATGCTTAATGCTTATGCTTAATGCTTATGCTTATTTTGAATGCTTTTTTTAAATTCTTATGCTTAATGCTTATGCTTAAAGCTTATGCATAATGCTTATGCTTAATGTTAAATGCATCATGTTTAAAGCTTTTTTTAAAATAAAGGAAATTTACCTTTTGTGCTAAAAATAATTTATTGATTTAATATAAACAACATTGACCTTTATTATGAATAGAATAAAATAAAATAAGGTGAATGCCTAAAATAATGCCAGCTACATTTAGCGGTGGATTATTTAAGATGATACATTAAATTTGAAACTTTATATTAATTATAAAACAAGAAATCCGAGGCGCCACTGACAAATTAAAAGCGAATACACATGCATGATCCTCCATGATATGCTCGATGTTGGATGCTATGCTTGATGTTCAATGCTCGAAACTCAATTCTTGATCATTGAGACATGAGGCTTAATGCTTATGCTTAATGCTTATGCTTAATGCTTATGCTTAATGCTTATGCTTAATGCTTATGCTTAATGCTTATGCTTAATGCTTATGCTTAATGCTTATGCTTAATGCTTATGCTTAATGCTTATGCTTAATGCTTATGCTTAATGCTTATGCTTAATGCTTATGCTTAATGCTTATGCTTAATGCTTATGCTTAATGCTTATGCTTAATGCTAATGCTTAATGCTTATGCTTAATGCTTATGCTTATTTTTAAAGCTTATTTTAAATGCTTATGCTTAATGCTTATGCTAAATGCTTATTTTTAAAGCTTATTTTAAATGCTTAAGCTTAATGCTTTTTCTTAATGCTTATTTTAAAAGCTTATTTTAAATGCTTATGCTTGATGCTTTTCTTAATGTTCATTTTAAAAGCTTATTTTTTATGCTTATGCTTATAATTTATCTTTTGTGCTAAATATAAATTATTGATTTAATATAAACTACATTGACCTTTTTTGTGAATAAAGTAAAATAAAATAAGGTGAATGCCTAAAATTATGCCAGCTACATTCAGCGGTGGATTATCTAAAATGATACATTAAATTTGAAATTTTCTATAAATTATAAAACAAGAAATCCGATGCGCCACTGACAAATTAAAAGCGAATACACATGCATGATCCTCGATGATATGCTTGATGTTTGGTACTATGCTCGATGTTGGATGCTATGCTTGATGTTCGATGCTCAATACTTAATTCTTGATTCTTGAGACATGAGGCTTAATGCTTATGCTTAATGCTTTTTCTTAATGCTTATTTTTAATGCTTATTTTTAATGCTTATGCTTAATGCTTATGTTTAATGCTTATGCTTAATGCTTATGCTTAATGCTTAATGCTTATGCTTATGCTTAATGCTTATGCTTAATGCTTATGCTTAATGCTTATGCTTAATGCTTATGCTTAATGCTTATGCTTAATGCTTATGCTTAATTCTTATGCTTAATGCTTATGCTTAATGCTTATGCTTATTGCTTATGCTTAATGCTTATGCTTAAAGCTTATGCTTAATGCCTTATGCTTAATGCTTATGCTTAATGCTTATGCTTAATGCTTATGCTTAATGCTTTTGCTTAATGCTTATGCTTAATGCTTATGCTTAATGCTTATGCTTAATGCTTATGCTTAATGCTTATGCTTAATGCTTATGCTTAATGCTTATGCTTTATGCTTATGCTTAATGCTTATGCTTAATGCTTATGCTTAATGCTTATGCTTAATGCTTATGCTTATGCTTAATGCTTATGCTTAATGCTTATGCTTAATGCTTATGCTTAATGCTTATGCTTAATGCTTATGCTTAATGCTTATGCTTAATGCTTATGCTTAATGCTTATGCTTAATGCTTATGCTTAATGCTTATGCATAATGCTTATGCTTAAAGCTTATGCATAATGCTTATGCTTAATGTTAAATGCATCATGTTTAAAGCTTTTTTTAAAATAAAGGAAATTTACCTTTTGTGCTAAAAATAATTTATTGATTTAATATAAACAACATTGACCTTTATTATGAATAGAATAAAATAAAATAAGGTGAATGCCTAAAATAATGCCAGCTACATTCAGCGGTGGATTATTTAAGATGATACATTAAATTTTAAACTTTATATTAATTATAAAACAAGAAATCCGAGGCGCCACTGACAAATTAAAAGAGAATACACATGCATGATCCTCGATGATATGCTCGATGTTGGATGCTATGCTTGATGTTCAATGCTCGAAACTCAATTCTTGATCATTGAGACATGAGGCTTAATGCTTATGCTTTAATGCTTATGCTAAATCCTTATTTTAAATGCTTATGCTTAATGCTTATTCTTAATGCTTATTTTAAATGCCTATTTTAAATGCTTATTTTAAATGCTTATTTTAAATGCTTATTTTAAATTCTTATGCTTAATGCTTATGCTTAATGCTTATGCTTATTTTGAATGCTTTTTTTAAATTCTTATGCTTAATGCTTATGCTTAAAGCTTATGCATAATGCTTATGCTTAATGTTAAATGCATCATGTTTAAAGCTTTTTTTAAAATAAAGGAAATTTACCTTTTGTGCTAAAAATAATTTATTGATTTAATATAAACAACATTGACCTTTATTATGAATAGAATAAAATAAAATAAGGTGAATGCCTAAAATAATGCCAGCTACATTCAGCGGTGGATTATTTAAGATGATACATTAAATTTGAAACTTTATATTAATTATAAAACAAGAAATCCGAGGCGCCACTGACAAATTAAAAGCGAATACACATGCATGATCCTCCATGATATGCTCGATGTTGGATGCTATGCTTGATGTTCAATGCTCGAAACTCAATTCTTGATCATTGAGACATGAGGCTTAATGCTTATGCTTAATGCTTATGCTTAATGCTTATGCTTAATGCTTATGCTTAATGCTTATGCTTAATGCTTATGCTTAATGCTTATGCTTAATGCTTATGCTTAATGCTTATGCTTAATGCTTATGCTTAATGCTTATGCTTAATGCTTATGCTTAATGCTTATGCTTAATGCTTATGCTTAATGCTAATGCTTAATGCTTATGCTTAATGCTTATGCTTATTTTTAAAGCTTATTTTAAATGCTTATGCTTAATGCTTTTGCTAAATGCTTATTTTTAAAGCTTATTTTAAATGCTTAAGCTTAATGCTTTTTCTTAATGCTTATTTTAAAAGCTTATTTTAAATGCTTATGCTTGATGCTTTTCTTAATGCTCATTTTAAAAGCTTATTTTTTATGCTTATGCTTATAATTTATCTTTTGTGCTAAAAATAATTTATTGATTTAATATAAACAACATTGACCTTTATTATGAATAGAATAAAATAAAATAAGGTGAATGCCTAAAATAATGCCAGCTACATTCAGCGGTGGATTATTTAAGATGATACATTAAATTTGAAACTTTATATTAATTATAAAACAAGAAATCCGAGGCGCCACTGACAAATTAAAAGAGAATACACATGCATGATCCTCGATGATATGCTCGATGTTGGATGCTATGCTTGATGTTCAATGCTCGAAACTCAATTCTTGATCATTGAGACATGAGGCTTAATGCTTATGCTTAATGCTTATGCTTAATGCTTATGCTTAATGCTTATGCTTAATGCTTATGCTTAATGCTTATGCTTAATGCTTATGCTTAATGCTTATGCTTAATGCTTATGCTTAATGCTTATGCTTAATGCTTATGCTTAATGCTTATGCTTATGCTTAATGCTTATGCTTAATGCTTATGCTTAATGCTTATGCTTAATGCTTATGCTTAATGCTTATGCTTAATGCTTATGCTTAATGCTTATGCTTAATGCTTATGCTTAATGCTTATGCATAATGCTTATGCTTAAAGCTTATGCATAATGCTTATGCTTAATGTTAAATGCATCATGTTTAAAGCTTTTTTTAAAATAAAGGAAATTTACCTTTTGTGCTAAAAATAATTTATTGATTTAATATAAACAACATTGACCTTTATTATGAATAGAATAAAATAAAATAAGGTGAATGCCTAAAATAATGCCAGCTACATTCAGCGGTGGATTATTTAAGATGATACATTAAATTTTAAACTTTATATTAATTATAAAACAAGAAATCCGAGGCGCCACTGACAAATTAAAAGAGAATACACATGCATGATCCTCGATGATATGCTCGATGTTGGATGCTATGCTTGATGTTCAATGCTCGAAACTCAATTCTTGATCATTGAGACATGAGGCTTAATGCTTATGCTTTAATGCTTATGCTAAATCCTTATTTTAAATGCTTATGCTTAATGCTTATTCTTAATGCTTATTTTAAATGCCTATTTTAAATGCTTATTTTAAATGCTTATTTTAAATGCTTATTTTAAATTCTTATGCTTAATGCTTATGCTTAATGCTTATGCTTATTTTGAATGCTTTTTTTAAATTCTTATGCTTAATGCTTATGCTTAAAGCTTATGCATAATGCTTATGCTTAATGTTAAATGCATCATGTTTAAAGCTTTTTTTAAAATAAAGGAAATTTACCTTTTGTGCTAAAAATAATTTATTGATTTAATATAAACAACATTGACCTTTATTATGAATAGAATAAAATAAAATAAGGTGAATGCCTAAAATAATGCCAGCTACATTTAGCGGTGGATTATTTAAGATGATACATTAAATTTGAAACTTTATATTAATTATAAAACAAGAAATCCGAGGCGCCACTGACAAATTAAAAGCGAATACACATGCATGATCCTCCATGATATGCTCGATGTTGGATGCTATGCTTGATGTTCAATGCTCGAAACTCAATTCTTGATCATTGAGACATGAGGCTTAATGCTTATGCTTAATGCTTATGCTTAATGCTTATGCTTAATGCTTATGCTTAATGCTTATGCTTAATGCTTATGCTTAATGCTTATGCTTAATGCTTATGCTTAATGCTAATGCTTAATGCTTATGCTTAATGCTTATGCTTATTTTTAAAGCTTATTTTAAATGCTTATGCTTAATGCTTATGCTAAATGCTTATTTTTAAAGCTTATTTTAAATGCTTAAGCTTAATGCTTTTTCTTAATGCTTATTTTAAAAGCTTATTTTAAATGCTTATGCTTGATGCTTTTCTTAATGCTCATTTTAAAAGCTTATTTTTTATGCTTATGCTTATAATTTATCTTTTGTGCTAAAAATAATTTATTGATTTAATATAAACAACATTGACCTTTATTATGAATAGAATAAAATAAAATAAGGTGAATGCCTAAAATAATGCCAGCTACATTCAGCGGTGGATTATTTAAGATGATACATTAAATTTGAAACTTTATATTAATTATAAAACAAGAAATCCGAGGCGCCACTGACAAATTAAAAGAGAATACACATGCATGATCCTCGATGATATGCTCGATGTTGGATGCTATGCTTGATGTTCAATGCTCGAAACTCAATTCTTGATCATTGAGACATGAGGCTTAATGCTTATGCTTAATGCTTATGCTTAATGCTTATGCTTAATGCTTATGCTTAATGCTTATGCTTAATGCTTATGCTTAATGCTTATGCTTAATGCTTATGCTTAATGCTTATGCTTAATGCTTATGCTTAATGCTTATGCTTAATGCTTATGCTTAATGCTTATGCTTAATGCTTATGCTTAATGCTTATGCTTAATGCTTATGCTTAATGCTTAATGCTTATGCTTCTTGCTTATGCTTAATGCTTAATGCTTAATGCTTAATGCTTATGCTTAATTCTTATGCTTAAAGCTTATGCTTAATGCTTATGCTTAATGCTTATGCTTAATGCTTATGCTTAATGCTTATTTTTAAAGCTTATTTTAAATGCTTAAGCTTAATGCTTTTTCTTAATGCTTATTTTAAAAGCTTATTTTAAATGCTTATGCTTGATGCTTTTCTTAATGCTCATTTTAAAAGCTTATTTTTTATGCTTATGCTTATAATTTATCTTTTGTGCTAAATATAAATTATTGATTTAATATAAACAACATTGACCTTTATTGTGAATAAAGTAAAATAAAATAAGGTGAATGCCTAAAATTATGCCAGCTACATTCAGCGGTGGATTATCTAAGATGATACATTAAATTTGAAATTTTCTATAAATTATAAAACAAGAAATCCGAAGCGCCACTGACAAATTAAAAGCGAATACACATGCATTATCCTCGATGATATGCTCGATGTTTGGTACTATGCTCGATGTTGGATGCTATGCTTGATGTTCGATGCTCAATACTCAATTCTTGATTCTTGAGACATGAGGCTTAATGCTTATGCTTAATGCTTTTTCTTAATGCTTATTTTAAAAGCTTTTTTTAATGCTTATGCTCAATGCTTTTGCTTAAAGCTTATGCTTAAAGCTTATGCTTAAAGCTTATGCTTAATGCTTATGCTAAATGCTTATGCTTAATGCTTATGCTTTATGCTTATTTTAAATGCTTATTTTAAATGCTTATTTTTAATTCTTATGCTAAATGCTTATGCTTAAAGCTTATGCATAATGCTTATGGTTAATGTTTAATGCTTATGCTTAATGTTAAATGCTTCATGTTTAAAGCTTATTTTAAAATAAAGGAAATTTACCTTTTGTGCTAAAAATAATTTACTGATTTAATATAAACAACATTGACCTTTATTGTGAATAAAGTAAAATAAAATAAGGTGAATGCCTAAAATTATGCCAGCTACATTCAGCGGTGGATTATCTAAAATGATACATTAAATTTGAAATTTTCTATAAATTATAAAACAAGAAATCCGATGCGCCACTGACAAATTAAAAGCGAATACACATGCATGATCCTCGATGATATGCTTGATGTTTGGTACTATGCTCGATGTTGGATGCTATGCTTGATGTTCGATGCTCAATACTTAATTCTTGATTCTTGAGACATGAGGCTTAATGCTTATGCTTAATGCTTTTTCTTAATGCTTATTTTTAATGCTTATTTTTAATGCTTATGCTTAATGCTTATGTTTAATGCTTATGCTTAATGCTTATGCTTAATGCTTAATGCTTATGCTTATGCTTAATGCTTATGCTTAATGCTTATGCTTAATGCTTATGCTTAATGCTTATGCTTAATGCTTATGCTTAATTCTTATGCTTAATGCTTATGCTTAATGCTTATGCTTAATGCTTATGCTTAATGCTTATGCTTAAAGCTTATGCTTAATGCCTTATGCTTAATGCTTATGCTTAATGCTTATGCTTAATGCTTATGCTTAATGCTTTTGCTTAATGCTTATGCTTAATGCTTATGCTTAATGCTTATGCTTAATGCTTATGCTTAATGCTTATGCTTAATGCTTATGCTTAATGCTTATGCTTAATGCTTATGCTTTATGCTTATGCTTAATGCTTATGCTTAATGCTTATGCTTAATGCTTATGCTTAATGCTTATGCTTATGCTTAATGCTTATGCTTAATGCTTATGCTTATTGCTTATGCTTAATGCTTATGCTTAATGCTTATGCTTAATGCTTATGCTTAATGCTTATGCTTAATGCTTATGCTTAATGCTTATGCTTAATGCTTATGCTTAATGCTTATGCTTAATGCTTATGCTTAATGCTTATGCTTAATGCTTATGCTTAATGCTTATGCTTATTTTGAATGCTTTTTTTAAATTCTTATGCTTAATGCTTATGCTTAAAGCTTATGCATAATGCTTATGCTTAAAGCTTATGCATAATGCTTATGCTTAATGTTAAATGCATCATGTTTAAAGCTTTTTTTAAAATAAAGGAAATTTACCTTTTGTGCTAAAAATAATTTATTGATTTAATATAAACAACATTGACCTTTATTATGAATAGAATAAAATAAAATAAGGTGAATGCCTAAAATAATGCCAGCTACATTCAGCGGTGGATTATTTAAGATGATACATTAAATTTTAAACTTTATATTAATTATAAAACAAGAAATCCGAGGCGCCACTGACAAATTAAAAGAGAATACACATGCATGATCCTCAATGATATGCTCGATGTTGGATGCTATGCTTGATGTTCAATGCTCGAAACTCAATTCTTGATCATTGAGACATGAGGCTTAATGCTTATGCTTTAATGCTTATGCTAAATCCTTATTTTAAATGCTTATGCTTAATGCTTATTTTTAATGCTTATTTTAAATGCCTATTTTAAATGCTTATTTTAAATGCTTATTTTAAATGCTTATTTTAAATTCTTATGCTTAATGCTTATGCTTAATGCTTATGCTTATTTTGAATGCTTTTTTTAAATTCTTATGCTTAATGCTTATGCTTAAAGCTTATGCATAATGCTTATGCTTAATGTTAAATGCATCATGTTTAAAGCTTTTTTTAAAATAAAGGAAATTTACCTTTTGTGCTAAAAATAATTTATTGATTTAATATAAACAACATTGACCTTTATTATGAATAGAATAAAATAAAATAAGGTGAATGCCTAAAATAATGCCAGCTACATTCAGCGGTGGATTATTTAAGATGATACATTAAATTTGAAACTTTATATTAATTATAAAACAAGAAATCCGAGGCGCCACTGACAAATTAAAAGCGAATACACATGCATGATCCTCCATGATATGCTCGATGTTGGATGCTATGCTTGATGTTCAATGCTCGAAACTCAATTCTTGATCATTGAGACATGAGGCTTAATGCTTATGCTTAATGCTTATGCTTAATGCTTATGCTTAATGCTTATGCTTAATGCTTATGCTTAATGCTTATGCTTAATGCTTATGCTTAATGCTTATGCTTAATGCTTATGCTTAATGCTTATGCTTAATGCTTATGCTTAATGCTTATGCTTAATGCTTATGCTTAATGCTTATGCTTAATGCTTATGCTTAATGCTAATGCTTAATGCTTATGCTTAATGCTTATGCTTATTTTTAAAGCTTATTTTAAATGCTTATGCTTAATGCTTATGCTAAATGCTTATTTTTAAAGCTTATTTTAAATGCTTAAGCTTAATGCTTTTTCTTAATGCTTATTTTAAAAGCTTATTTTAAATGCTTATGCTTGATGCTTTTCTTAATGTTCATTTTAAAAGCTTATTTTTTATGCTTATGCTTATAATTTATCTTTTGTGCTAAATATAAATTATTGATTTAATATAAACTACATTGACCTTTTTTGTGAATAAAGTAAAATAAAATAAGGTGAATGCCTAAAATTATGCCAGCTACATTCAGCGGTGGATTATCTAAAATGATACATTAAATTTGAAATTTTCTATAAATTATAAAACAAGAAATCCGATGCGCCACTGACAAATTAAAAGCGAATACACATGCATGATCCTCGATGATATGCTTGATGTTTGGTACTATGCTCGATGTTGGATGCTATGCTTGATGTTCGATGCTCAATACTTAATTCTTGATTCTTGAGACATGAGGCTTAATGCTTATGCTTAATGCTTTTTCTTAATGCTTATTTTTAATGCTTATTTTTAATGCTTATGCTTAATGCTTATGTTTAATGCTTATGCTTAATGCTTATGCTTAATGCTTAATGCTTATGCTTATGCTTAATGCTTATGCTTAATGCTTATGCTTAATGCTTATGCTTAATGCTTATGCTTAATGCTTATGCTTAATTCTTATGCTTAATGCTTATGCTTAATGCTTATGCTTATTGCTTATGCTTAATGCTTATGCTTAAAGCTTATGCTTAATGCCTTATGCTTAATGCTTATGCTTAATGCTTATGCTTAATGCTTATGCTTAATGCTTTTGCTTAATGCTTATGCTTAATGCTTATGCTTAATGCTTATGCTTAATGCTTATGCTTAATGCTTATGCTTAATGCTTATGCTTAATGCTTATGCTTTATGCTTATGCTTAATGCTTATGCTTAATGCTTATGCTTAATGCTTATGCTTAATGCTTATGCTTATGCTTAATGCTTATGCTTAATGCTTATGCTTAATGCTTATGCTTAATGCTTATGCTTAATGCTTATGCTTAATGCTTATGCTTAATGCTTATGCTTAATGCTTATGCTTAATGCTTATGCTTAATGCTTATGCATAATGCTTATGCTTAAAGCTTATGCATAATGCTTATGCTTAATGTTAAATGCATCATGTTTAAAGCTTTTTTTAAAATAAAGGAAATTTACCTTTTGTGCTAAAAATAATTTATTGATTTAATATAAACAACATTGACCTTTATTATGAATAGAATAAAATAAAATAAGGTGAATGCCTAAAATAATGCCAGCTACATTCAGCGGTGGATTATTTAAGATGATACATTAAATTTTAAACTTTATATTAATTATAAAACAAGAAATCCGAGGCGCCACTGACAAATTAAAAGAGAATACACATGCATGATCCTCGATGATATGCTCGATGTTGGATGCTATGCTTGATGTTCAATGCTCGAAACTCAATTCTTGATCATTGAGACATGAGGCTTAATGCTTATGCTTTAATGCTTATGCTAAATCCTTATTTTAAATGCTTATGCTTAATGCTTATTCTTAATGCTTATTTTAAATGCCTATTTTAAATGCTTATTTTAAATGCTTATTTTAAATGCTTATTTTAAATTCTTATGCTTAATGCTTATGCTTAATGCTTATGCTTATTTTGAATGCTTTTTTTAAATTCTTATGCTTAATGCTTATGCTTAAAGCTTATGCATAATGCTTATGCTTAATGTTAAATGCATCATGTTTAAAGCTTTTTTTAAAATAAAGGAAATTTACCTTTTGTGCTAAAAATAATTTATTGATTTAATATAAACAACATTGACCTTTATTATGAATAGAATAAAATAAAATAAGGTGAATGCCTAAAATAATGCCAGCTACATTCAGCGGTGGATTATTTAAGATGATACATTAAATTTGAAACTTTATATTAATTATAAAACAAGAAATCCGAGGCGCCACTGACAAATTAAAAGCGAATACACATGCATGATCCTCCATGATATGCTCGATGTTGGATGCTATGCTTGATGTTCAATGCTCGAAACTCAATTCTTGATCATTGAGACATGAGGCTTAATGCTTATGCTTAATGCTTATGCTTAATGCTTATGCTTAATGCTTATGCTTAATGCTTATGCTTAATGCTTATGCTTAATGCTTATGCTTAATGCTTATGCTTAATGCTTATGCTTAATGCTTATGCTTAATGCTTATGCTTAATGCTTATGCTTAATGCTTATGCTTAATGCTTATGCTTAATGCTAATGCTTAATGCTTATGCTTAATGCTTATGCTTATTTTTAAAGCTTATTTTAAATGCTTATGCTTAATGCTTTTGCTAAATGCTTATTTTTAAAGCTTATTTTAAATGCTTAAGCTTAATGCTTTTTCTTAATGCTTATTTTAAAAGCTTATTTTAAATGCTTATGCTTGATGCTTTTCTTAATGCTCATTTTAAAAGCTTATTTTTTATGCTTATGCTTATAATTTATCTTTTGTGCTAAAAATAATTTATTGATTTAATATAAACAACATTGACCTTTATTATGAATAGAATAAAATAAAATAAGGTGAATGCCTAAAATAATGCCAGCTACATTCAGCGGTGGATTATTTAAGATGATACATTAAATTTGAAACTTTATATTAATTATAAAACAAGAAATCCGAGGCGCCACTGACAAATTAAAAGAGAATACACATGCATGATCCTCGATGATATGCTCGATGTTGGATGCTATGCTTGATGTTCAATGCTCGAAACTCAATTCTTGATCATTGAGACATGAGGCTTAATGCTTATGCTTAATGCTTATGCTTAATGCTTATGCTTAATGCTTATGCTTAATGCTTATGCTTAATGCTTATGCTTAATGCTTATGCTTAATGCTTATGCTTAATGCTTATGCTTAATGCTTATGCTTAATGCTTATGCTTATGCTTAATGCTTATGCTTAATGCTTATGCTTAATGCTTATGCTTAATGCTTATGCTTAATGCTTATGCTTAATGCTTATGCTTAATGCTTATGCTTAATGCTTATGCTTAATGCTTATGCATAATGCTTATGCTTAAAGCTTATGCATAATGCTTATGCTTAATGTTAAATGCATCATGTTTAAAGCTTTTTTTAAAATAAAGGAAATTTACCTTTTGTGCTAAAAATAATTTATTGATTTAATATAAACAACATTGACCTTTATTATGAATAGAATAAAATAAAATAAGGTGAATGCCTAAAATAATGCCAGCTACATTCAGCGGTGGATTATTTAAGATGATACATTAAATTTTAAACTTTATATTAATTATAAAACAAGAAATCCGAGGCGCCACTGACAAATTAAAAGAGAATACACATGCATGATCCTCGATGATATGCTCGATGTTGGATGCTATGCTTGATGTTCAATGCTCGAAACTCAATTCTTGATCATTGAGACATGAGGCTTAATGCTTATGCTTTAATGCTTATGCTAAATCCTTATTTTAAATGCTTATGCTTAATGCTTATTCTTAATGCTTATTTTAAATGCCTATTTTAAATGCTTATTTTAAATGCTTATTTTAAATGCTTATTTTAAATTCTTATGCTTAATGCTTATGCTTAATGCTTATGCTTATTTTGAATGCTTTTTTTAAATTCTTATGCTTAATGCTTATGCTTAAAGCTTATGCATAATGCTTATGCTTAATGTTAAATGCATCATGTTTAAAGCTTTTTTTAAAATAAAGGAAATTTACCTTTTGTGCTAAAAATAATTTATTGATTTAATATAAACAACATTGACCTTTATTATGAATAGAATAAAATAAAATAAGGTGAATGCCTAAAATAATGCCAGCTACATTTAGCGGTGGATTATTTAAGATGATACATTAAATTTGAAACTTTATATTAATTATAAAACAAGAAATCCGAGGCGCCACTGACAAATTAAAAGCGAATACACATGCATGATCCTCCATGATATGCTCGATGTTGGATGCTATGCTTGATGTTCAATGCTCGAAACTCAATTCTTGATCATTGAGACATGAGGCTTAATGCTTATGCTTAATGCTTATGCTTAATGCTTATGCTTAATGCTTATGCTTAATGCTTATGCTTAATGCTTATGCTTAATGCTTATGCTTAATGCTTATGCTTAATGCTAATGCTTAATGCTTATGCTTAATGCTTATGCTTATTTTTAAAGCTTATTTTAAATGCTTATGCTTAATGCTTATGCTAAATGCTTATTTTTAAAGCTTATTTTAAATGCTTAAGCTTAATGCTTTTTCTTAATGCTTATTTTAAAAGCTTATTTTAAATGCTTATGCTTGATGCTTTTCTTAATGCTCATTTTAAAAGCTTATTTTTTATGCTTATGCTTATAATTTATCTTTTGTGCTAAAAATAATTTATTGATTTAATATAAACAACATTGACCTTTATTATGAATAGAATAAAATAAAATAAGGTGAATGCCTAAAATAATGCCAGCTACATTCAGCGGTGGATTATTTAAGATGATACATTAAATTTGAAACTTTATATTAATTATAAAACAAGAAATCCGAGGCGCCACTGACAAATTAAAAGAGAATACACATGCATGATCCTCGATGATATGCTCGATGTTGGATGCTATGCTTGATGTTCAATGCTCGAAACTCAATTCTTGATCATTGAGACATGAGGCTTAATGCTTATGCTTAATGCTTATGCTTAATGCTTATGCTTAATGCTTATGCTTAATGCTTATGCTTAATGCTTATGCTTAATGCTTATGCTTAATGCTTATGCTTAATGCTTATGCTTAATGCTTATGCTTAATGCTTATGCTTAATGCTTATGCTTAATGCTTATGCTTAATGCTTATGCTTAATGCTTAATGCTTATGCTTCTTGCTTATGCTTAATGCTTAATGCTTAATGCTTAATGCTTATGCTTAATTCTTATGCTTAAAGCTTATGCTTAATGCTTATGCTTAATGCTTATGCTTAATGCTTATGCTTAATGCTTATTTTTAAAGCTTATTTTAAATGCTTAAGCTTAATGCTTTTTCTTAATGCTTATTTTAAAAGCTTATTTTAAATGCTTATGCTTGATGCTTTTCTTAATGCTCATTTTAAAAGCTTATTTTTTATGCTTATGCTTATAATTTATCTTTTGTGCTAAATATAAATTATTGATTTAATATAAACAACATTGACCTTTATTGTGAATAAAGTAAAATAAAATAAGGTGAATGCCTAAAATTATGCCAGCTACATTCAGCGGTGGATTATCTAAGATGATACATTAAATTTGAAATTTTCTATAAATTATAAAACAAGAAATCCGAAGCGCCACTGACAAATTAAAAGCGAATACACATGCATTATCCTCGATGATATGCTCGATGTTTGGTACTATGCTCGATGTTGGATGCTATGCTTGATGTTCGATGCTCAATACTCAATTCTTGATTCTTGAGACATGAGGCTTAATGCTTATGCTTAATGCTTTTTCTTAATGCTTATTTTAAAAGCTTTTTTTAATGCTTATGCTCAATGCTTTTGCTTAAAGCTTATGCTTAAAGCTTATGCTTAAAGCTTATGCTTAATGCTTATGCTAAATGCTTATGCTTAATGCTTATGCTTTATGCTTATTTTAAATGCTTATTTTAAATGCTTATTTTTAATTCTTATGCTAAATGCTTATGCTTAAAGCTTATGCATAATGCTTATGGTTAATGTTTAATGCTTATGCTTAATGTTAAATGCTTCATGTTTAAAGCTTATTTTAAAATAAAGGAAATTTACCTTTTGTGCTAAAAATAATTTACTGATTTAATATAAACAACATTGACCTTTATTGTGAATAAAGTAAAATAAAATAAGGTGAATGCCTAAAATTATGCCAGCTACATTCAGCGGTGGATTATCTAAAATGATACATTAAATTTGAAATTTTCTATAAATTATAAAACAAGAAATCCGATGCGCCACTGACAAATTAAAAGCGAATACACATGCATGATCCTCGATGATATGCTTGATGTTTGGTACTATGCTCGATGTTGGATGCTATGCTTGATGTTCGATGCTCAATACTTAATTCTTGATTCTTGAGACATGAGGCTTAATGCTTATGCTTAATGCTTTTTCTTAATGCTTATTTTTAATGCTTATTTTTAATGCTTATGCTTAATGCTTATGTTTAATGCTTATGCTTAATGCTTATGCTTAATGCTTAATGCTTATGCTTATGCTTAATGCTTATGCTTAATGCTTATGCTTAATGCTTATGCTTAATGCTTATGCTTAATGCTTATGCTTAATTCTTATGCTTAATGCTTATGCTTAATGCTTATGCTTAATGCTTATGCTTAATGCTTATGCTTAAAGCTTATGCTTAATGCCTTATGCTTAATGCTTATGCTTAATGCTTATGCTTAATGCTTATGCTTAATGCTTTTGCTTAATGCTTATGCTTAATGCTTATGCTTAATGCTTATGCTTAATGCTTATGCTTAATGCTTATGCTTAATGCTTATGCTTAATGCTTATGCTTTATGCTTATGCTTAATGCTTATGCTTAATGCTTATGCTTAATGCTTATGCTTAATGCTTATGCTTATGCTTAATGCTTATGCTTAATGCTTATGCTTATTGCTTATGCTTAATGCTTATGCTTAATGCTTATGCTTAATGCTTATGCTTAATGCTTATGCTTAATGCTTATGCTTAATGCTTATGCTTAATGCTTATGCTTAATGCTTATGCTTAATGCTTATGCTTAATGCTTATGCTTAATGCTTATGCTTAATGCTTATGCTTAATGCTTATGCTTATTTTGAATGCTTTTTTTAAATTCTTATGCTTAATGCTTATGCTTAAAGCTTATGCATAATGCTTATGCTTAAAGCTTATGCATAATGCTTATGCTTAATGTTAAATGCATCATGTTTAAAGCTTTTTTTAAAATAAAGGAAATTTACCTTTTGTGCTAAAAATAATTTATTGATTTAATATAAACAACATTGACCTTTATTATGAATAGAATAAAATAAAATAAGGTGAATGCCTAAAATAATGCCAGCTACATTCAGCGGTGGATTATTTAAGATGATACATTAAATTTTAAACTTTATATTAATTATAAAACAAGAAATCCGAGGCGCCACTGACAAATTAAAAGAGAATACACATGCATGATCCTCAATGATATGCTCGATGTTGGATGCTATGCTTGATGTTCAATGCTCGAAACTCAATTCTTGATCATTGAGACATGAGGCTTAATGCTTATGCTTTAATGCTTATGCTAAATCCTTATTTTAAATGCTTATGCTTAATGCTTATTTTTAATGCTTATTTTAAATGCCTATTTTAAATGCTTATTTTAAATGCTTATTTTAAATGCTTATTTTAAATTCTTATGCTTAATGCTTATGCTTAATGCTTATGCTTATTTTGAATGCTTTTTTTAAATTCTTATGCTTAATGCTTATGCTTAAAGCTTATGCATAATGCTTATGCTTAATGTTAAATGCATCATGTTTAAAGCTTTTTTTAAAATAAAGGAAATTTACCTTTTGTGCTAAAAATAATTTATTGATTTAATATAAACAACATTGACCTTTATTATGAATAGAATAAAATAAAATAAGGTGAATGCCTAAAATAATGCCAGCTACATTCAGCGGTGGATTATTTAAGATGATACATTAAATTTGAAACTTTATATTAATTATAAAACAAGAAATCCGAGGCGCCACTGACAAATTAAAAGCGAATACACATGCATGATCCTCCATGATATGCTCGATGTTGGATGCTATGCTTGATGTTCAATGCTCGAAACTCAATTCTTGATCATTGAGACATGAGGCTTAATGCTTATGCTTAATGCTTATGCTTAATGCTTATGCTTAATGCTTATGCTTAATGCTTATGCTTAATGCTTATGCTTAATGCTTATGCTTAATGCTTATGCTTAATGCTAATGCTTAATGCTTATGCTTAATGCTTATGCTTATTTTTAAAGCTTATTTTAAATGCTTATGCTTAATGCTTATGCTAAATGCTTATTTTTAAAGCTTATTTTAAATGCTTAAGCTTAATGCTTTTTCTTAATGCTTATTTTAAAAGCTTATTTTAAATGCTTATGCTTGATGCTTTTCTTAATGCTCATTTTAAAAGCTTATTTTTTATGCTTATGCTTATAATTTATCTTTTGTGCTAAAAATAATTTATTGATTTAATATAAACAACATTGACCTTTATTATGAATAGAATAAAATAAAATAAGGTGAATGCCTAAAATAATGCCAGCTACATTCAGCGGTGGATTATTTAAGATGATACATTAAATTTGAAACTTTATATTAATTATAAAACAAGAAATCCGAGGCGCCACTGACAAATTAAAAGAGAATACACATGCATGATCCTCGATGATATGCTCGATGTTGGATGCTATGCTTGATGTTCAATGCTCGAAACTCAATTCTTGATCATTGAGACATGAGGCTTAATGCTTATGCTTAATGCTTATGCTTAATGCTTATGCTTAATGCTTATGCTTAATGCTTATGCTTAATGCTTATGCTTAATGCTTATGCTTAATGCTTATGCTTAATGCTTATGCTTAATGCTTATGCTTAATGCTTATGCTTAATGCTTATGCTTAATGCTTATGCTTAATGCTTATGCTTAATGCTTATGCTTAATGCTTATGCTTAATGCTTATGCTTAATGCTTATGCTTAATGCTTATGCTTAATGCTAATGCTTAATGCTTATGCTTAATGCTTATGCTTAATGCTTATGCTTAATGCTAATGCTTAATGCTTATGCTTAATGCTTATGCTTATTTTTAAAGCTTATTTTAAATGCTTATGCTTAATGCTTATGCTAAATGCTTATTTTTAAAGCTTATTTTAAATGCTTAAGCTTAATGCTTTTTCTTAATGCTTATTTTAAAAGCTTATTTTAAATGCTTATGCTTGATGCTTTTCTTAATGCTCATTTTAAAAGCTTATTTTTTATGCTTATGCTTATAATTTATCTTTTGTGCTAAATATAAATTATTGATTTAATATAAACTACATTGACCTTTTTTGTGAATAAAGTAAAATAAAATAAGGTGAATGCCTAAAATTATGCCAGCTACATTCAGCGGTGGATTATCTAAAATGATACATTAAATTTGAAATTTTCTATAAATTATAAAACAAGAAATCCGATGCGCCACTGACAAATTAAAAGCGAATACACATGCATGATCCTCGATGATATGCTTGATGTTTGGTACTATGCTCGATGTTGGATGCTATGCTTGATGTTCGATGCTCAATACTTAATTCTTGATTCTTGAGACATGAGGCTTAATGCTTATGCTTAATGCTTTTTCTTAATGCTTATTTTTAATGCTTATTTTAAATGCTTATTTTTAATGCTTATGCTTAATGCTTATGTTTAATGCTTATGCTTAATGCTTATGCTTAATGCTTATGCTTAATGCTTATGCTTAATGCTTATGCTTAATGCTTATGCTTAATGCTTAATGCTTATGCTTCATGCTTATGCTTAATGCTTAATGCTTAATGCTTAATGCTTATGCTTAATTCTTATGCTTAAAGCTTATGCTTAATGCTTATGCTTAATGCTTATGCTTAATGCTTATGCTTAATGCTTATGCTTAATGCTTATTTTTAAAGCTTATTTTAAATGCTTAAGCTTAATGCTTTTTCTTAATGCTTATTTTAAAAGCTTATTTTAAATGCTTATGCTTGATGCTTTTCTTAATGCTCATTTTAAAAGCTTATTTTTTATGCTTATGCTTATAATTTATCTTTTGTGCTAAATATAAATTATTGATTTAATATAAACAACATTGACCTTTATTGTGAATAAAGTAAAATAAAATAAGGTGAATGCCTAAAATTATGCCAGCTACATTCAGCGGTGGAATATCTAAGATGATACATTAAATTTGAAATTTTCTATAAATTATAAAACAAGAAATCCGAAGCGCCACTGACAAATTAAAAGCGAATACACATGCATTATCCTCGATGATATGCTCGATGTTTGGTACTATGCTCGATGTTGGATGCTATGCTTGATGTTCGATGCTCAATACTCAATTCTTGGTTCTTGACACATGAGGCTTAATGCTTATGCTTAATGCTTTTTCTTAATGCTTATTTTAAAAGCTTATTTTTAATGCTTATGCTCAATGCTTATGCTTAAAGCTTATGCTTAAAGCTTATGCTTAAAGCTTATGCTTAATGCTTATGCTTGATGCTTATGCTTAATGCTTATTTTAAATGCTTATTTTAAATGCTTATTTTTAATTCTTATGCTAAATGCTTATGCTTAAAGCTTATGCATAATGCTTATGGTTAATGTTTAATGCTTATGCTTAATGTTAAATGCTTCATGTTTAAAGCTTATTTTAAAATAAAGGAAATTTACCTTTTGTGCTAAAAATAATTTATTGATTTAATATAAACAACATTGACCTTTATTGTGAATAAAGTAAAATAAAATAAGGTGAATGCCTAAAATTATGCCAGCTACATTCAGCGGTGGATTATCTAAAATGATACATTAAATTTGAAATTTTCTATAAATTATAAAACAAGAAATCCGATGCGCCACTGACAAATTAAAAGCGAATACACATGCATGATCCTCGATGATATGCTTGATGTTTGGTACTATGCTCGATGTTGGATGCTATGCTTGATGTTCGATGCTCAATACTTAATTCTTGATTCTTGAGACATGAGGCTTAATGCTTATGCTTAATGCTTTTTCTTAATGCTTATTTTTAATGCTTATTTTTAATGCTTATGCTTAATGCTTATGTTTAATGCTTATGCTTAATGCTTATGCTTAATGCTTAATGCTTATGCTTATGCTTAATGCTTATGCTTAATGCTTATGCTTAATGCTTATGCTTAATTCTTATGCTTAATGCTTATGCTTAATGCTTATGCTTAATGCTTATGCTTAATGCTTATGCTTAAAGCTTATGCTTAATGCCTTATGCTTAATGCTTATGCTTAATGCTTATGCTTAATGCTTATGCTTAATGCTTATGCTTAATGCTTATGCTTAATGCTTATGCTTAATGCTTATGCTTAATGCTTATGCTTAATGCTTATGCTTAATGCTTATGCTTAATGCTTATGCTTTATGCTTAATGCTTATGCTTAATGCTTATGCTTAATGCTTATGCTTAATGCTTATGCTTAATGCTTATGCTTAATGCTTATGCTTAATGCTTATGCTTAATGCTTATGCTTATGCTTAATGCTTATGCTTAATGCTTATGCTTAATGCTTATGCTTAATGCTTATGCTTAATGCTTATGCTTAATGCTTATGCTTAATGCTTATGCTTAATGCTTATGCTTAATGCTTATGCTTAATGCTTATGCTTAATGCTTATGCTTAATGCTTATGCTTAATGCTTATGCTTAATGCTTATGCTTAATGCTTATGCTTAATGCTTATGCTTAATGCTTATGCTTAATGCTTATGCTTATTTTGAATGCTTTTTTTAAATTCTTATGCTTAATGCTTATGCTTAAAGCTTATGCATAATGCTTATGCTTAAAGCTTATGCATAATGCTTATGCTTAATGTTAAATGCATCATGTTTAAAGCTTTTTTTAAAATAAAGGAAATTTACCTTTTGTGCTAAAAATAATTTATTGATTTAATATAAACAACATTGACCTTTATTATGAATAGAATAAAATAAAATAAGGTGAATGCCTAAAATAATGCCAGCTACATTCAGCGGTGGATTATTTAAGATGATACATTAAATTTTAAACTTTATATTAATTATAAAACAAGAAATCCGAGGCGCCACTGACAAATTAAAAGAGAATACACATGCATGATCCTCGATGATATGCTCGATGTTGGATGCTATGCTTGATGTTCAATGCTCGAAACTCAATTCTTGATCATTGAGACATGAGGCTTAATGCTTATGCTTTAATGCTTATGCTAAATCCTTATTTTAAATGCTTATGCTTAATGCTTATTCTTAATGCTTATTTTAAATGCCTATTTTAAATGCTTATTTTAAATGCTTATTTTAAATGCTTATTTTAAATTCTTATGCTTAATGCTTATGCTTAATGCTTATGCTTATTTTGAATGCTTTTTTTAAATTCTTATGCTTAATGCTTATGCTTAAAGCTTATGCATAATGCTTATGCTTAATGTTAAATGCATCATGTTTAAAGCTTTTTTTAAAATAAAGGAAATTTACCTTTTGTGCTAAAAATAATTTATTGATTTAATATAAACAACATTGACCTTTATTATGAATAGAATAAAATAAAATAAGGTGAATGCCTAAAATAATGCCAGCTACATTCAGCGGTGGATTATTTAAGATGATACATTAAATTTGAAACTTTATATTAATTATAAAACAAGAAATCCGAGGCGCCACTGACAAATTAAAAGCGAATACACATGCATGATCCTCGATGATATGCTCGATGTTGGATGCTATGCTTGATGTTCAATGCTCGAAACTCAATTCTTGATCATTGAGACATGAGGCTTAATGCTTATGCTTAATGCTTATGCTTAATGCTTATGCTTAATGCTTATGCTTAATGCTTATGCTTAATGCTTATGCTTAATGCTTATGCTTAATGCTTATGCTTAATGCTTATGCTTAATGCTTATGCTTAATGCTTATGCTTAATGCTTATGCTTAATGCTTATGCTTAATGCTTATGCTTAATGCTTATGCTTAATGCTTATGCTTAATGCTTATGCTTAATGCTTATGCTTAATGCTAATGCTTAATGCTTATGCTTAATGCTTATGCTTATTTTTAAAGCTTATTTTAAATGCTTATGCTTAATGCTTATGCTAAATGCTTATTTTTAAAGCTTATTTTAAATGCTTAAGCTTAATGCTTTTTCTTAATGCTTATTTTAAAAGCTTATTTTAAATGCTTATGCTTGATGCTTTTCTTAATGCTCATTTTAAAAGCTTATTTTTTATGCTTATGCTTATAATTTATCTTTTGTGCTAAATATAAATTATTGATTTAATATAAACAACATTGACCTTTTTTGTGAATAAAGTAAAATAAAATAAGGTGAATGCCTAAAATTATGCCAGCTACATTCAGCGGTGGATTATCTAAGATGATACATTAAATTTGAAATTTTCTATGAATTATAAAACAAGAAATCCGAAGCGCCACTGACAAATTAAAAGCGAATACACATGCATTATCCTCGATGATATGCTCGATGTTTGGTACTATACTCGATGTTGGATGCTATGCTTGATGTTCGATGCTCGATACTCAATTCTTGATTCTTGAGAGATGAGGCTTAATGCTTATGCTTAATGCTTTTTCTTAATGCTTGTGCTTAATGCTTTTTCCTTAATGCTTATGCTTAATGATTATTTGATTATTTTGCTAAATGATTATTTGATTATTTGATTATTGATAGTACGTATTGATAGTGCGTATTGATAGTAATATTGATAGTACAAATTGATAGTACGTATTTATAGTAAGTATTGATAGTAAATATTGATAGTACGTATTGATAGTAAGTATTGATAGTACGTATTGATAGTAATATTGATAGTACAAATTGATAGTACGAATTGATAGTACATATTGATAGTAAGTATTGATAGTAAATATTGATAGTACATATTTATAGTACGTATTAATAGTAAGTATTGATAGTACGTATTGATAGTACGTATTGATAGTAAGTATTAGTAGTAAATATTAATAGTAAATATTGATAGTACATATTGATAGTAATTATTGATAGTACGTATTGATAGTACGTATTCATAGTACGTATTGATAGTACGTATTGATAGTAAGTATTGATAGTAAGTATTGATAGTAAATATTGATAGTACATATTAATAGTACGTTTTGATAGTAAGTATTGATAGTACGTATTGATAGTTAATATTGATAGTACATATTGATAGTAAATATTGATAGTACGTATTGATAGTAAGTATCGGTAGTAAATATTGATAGTACATATTGATAGTACGTATTGATAGAAAGTATTGATAGTACGTATTGATAGTAGTATTGATAGTAAGTATTGATAGTACATATTGATAGTAAGTATTGATAGTAAGTATTTATAGTAAATATTGATAGTACGTATTGATAGTACATATTGATAGTACGTATTGATAGTAAGTATTGATAGTACGTATTGATAGTAAGTATTGATAGTACGTATTGATAGTTAATATTCATAGTAAAAATTGATAGTACATATTGATAGTACGTATTGAAAGTACGAATTGATAGTACGTATTGATAGTGGTTCGTATTGATAGTAAATTTTCATTGTAAATATTGATAGTACGTATTGATAGTACATATTGATAGTACGAATTGATAGTAAATATTGATGGTTCATATTAATAGTACGTATTGATAGTACGAATTGATAGTAAATATGGATAGTACATATTGATAGTACAAATTAATAATACGTATTGATAGAAAGTATTGATAGTAAGTATTGATAGTACGTATTGATAGTAAGTATTGATAGTACGTATTGATAGGTAATATAAATAGTACATATTGATAGTACGAATTGATAGTACGTATTTATAGTAAGTATTGTTAGTATGTATTGATAGTACATATTGATAGTAAGTATTGATAGTACGTTTTGATAGTTAATATTGATAGTACGAATTGATGATACGTATTAAGCATGCTTATGCTTATGCTTATGCTTATGCTTAATGCTTATGCTAAATGCTTTTTTTAAAAGCTTATTTTAAATGATTATGCTTAATGCTTATGCTTAATGCTTATGCTTAATGCTTATGCTTAATGCTTATGCTTAATGCTTATGCTTATGCTTAATGCTTATGCTTAATGCTTATGCTTAATGCTTATGCTTAATGCTTATGCTTAATGCTTTTGCTTAATGCTTATGCTTAATGCTTATGCTTAATGCTTATGCTTAATGCTTATGCTTAATGCTTATGCTTAATGCTTATGCTTATGCTTAATGCTTATGCTTAATGCTTAATGCTTATGCTTAATGCTTATTTTAAATGCTTTTTTAAAATTCTTATGCTTAATTATTATGCTTAATGCTTATGCTTAATGCTTATGCTTAATGCTTATGCTTAATGCTTATACTTAATGCTTATGCTAAATGCTTATGCTTAATGCTTATGCTTAATGCTTATGCTTAATGCTTATGCTTAATGCTTATGCTTAATGCTTATTTTAAATGCTTATTTTAAATTCTTATGCTTAATTATTATGCTTAAAGCTTATGCAAAATGCTTATGCTTAATGTTAAATGCATCATGTTTAAAGCTTATTTTAAAATAAAGGAAATTTACCTTTTGTGCTAAAAATAATTTATTGATTTAATATAAACAACATTTACCTTTATTGTGAATAAAGTAAAATAAAATAAGGTGAATGCCTAAAATTATGCCAGCTACATTCAGCGGTGGATTATTTAAGATGAAACATTAAATTTGAAATTTTATATAAATTATAAAACAAGAAATCCGAGGCGCCACTGACAAATTAAAAGCGAATACACATGCATGATCCTCGATAATATGCTCGATGTTTGGTACTATGCTCGATGTTGGATGCTATGCTTGATGTTCGATGCTCAATACTCAATTCTTGATTCTTGAGACATGAGGCTTAATGCTTATGCTTAATGCTTTTTCTTATGCTTATTTTAAAAGCTTATTTTTAATGCTTATGCTCAATGCTTATGCTTAAAGCTTATGCTTAAAGCTTATGCTTAATGCTTATGCTTGATGCTTATGCTTAATGCTTATGCTTAATGCTTATGCTTTATGCTTATTTTAAATGCTTATTTTAAATGCTTATTTTTAATTCTTATGCTAAATGCTTATGCTTAAAGCTTATGCATAATGCTTATGGTTAATGTTTAATGCTTATGCTTAATGTTAAATGCTTCATGTTTAAAGCTTATTTTAAAATAAAGGAAATTTACCTTTTGTGTTAAAAATAATTTATTGATTTAATATAAACAACATTGACCTTTATTGTGAATAAAGTAAAATAAAATAAGGTGAATGCCTAAAATTATGCCAGCTACATTCAGCGGTGGATTATCTAAAATGATACATTAAATTTGAAATTTTCTATAAATTATAAAACAAGAAATCCGATGCGCCACTGACAAATTAAAAGCGAATACACATGCATGATCCTCGATGATATGCTTGATGTTTGGTACTATGCTCGATGTTGGATGCTATGCTTGATGTTCGATGCTCAATACTTAATTCTTGATTCTTGAGACATGAGGCTTAATGCTTATGCTTAATGCTTTTTCTTAATGCTTATTTTTAATGCTTATTTTAAATGCTTATTTTTAATGCTTATGCTTAATGCTTATGTTTAATGCTTATGCTTAATGCTTATGCTTAATGCTTATGCTTAATGCTTATGCTTAATGCTTATGCTTAATGCTTATGCTTAATGCTTAATGCTTATGCTTCATGCTTATGCTTAATGCTTAATGCTTAATGCTTATGCTTAATTCTTATGCTTAAAGCTTATGCTTAATGCTTATGCTTAATGCTTATGCTTAATGCTTATGCTTAATGCTTATTTTTAAAGCTTATTTTAAATGCTTAAGCTTAATGCTTTTTCTTAATGCTTATTTTAAAAGCTTATTTTAAATGCTTATGCTTGATGCTTTTCTTAATGCTCATTTTAAAAGCTTATTTTTTATGCTTATGCTTATAATTTATCTTTTGTGCTAAATATAAATTATTGATTTAATATAAACAACATTGACCTTTATTGTGAATAAAGTAAAATAAAATAAGGTGAATGCCTAAAATTATGCCAGCTACATTCAGCGGTGGATTATCTAAGATGATACATTAAATTTGAAATTTTCTATAAATTATAAAACAAGAAATCCGAAGCGCCACTGACAAATTAAAAGCGAATACACATGCATTATCCTCGATGATATGCTCGATGTTTGGTACTATGCTCGATGTTGGATGCTATGCTTGATGTTCGATGCTCAATACTCAATTCTTGATTCTTGAGACATGAGGCTTAATGCTTATGCTTAATGCTTTTTCTTAATGCTTATTTTAAAAGCTTATTTTTAATGCTTATGCTCAATTCTTATGCTTAAAGCTTATGCTTAAAGCTTATGCTTAAAGCTTATGCTTAATGCTTATGCTTGATGCTTATGCTTAATGCTTATGCTTTATGCTTATTTTAAATGCTTATTTTTAATTCTTATGCTAAATGCTTATGCTTAAAGCTTATGCATAATGCTTATGGTTAATGTTTAATGCTTATGCTTAATGTTAAATGCTTCATGTTTAAAGCTTATTTTAAAATAAAGGAAATTTACCTTTTGTGCTAAAAATAATTTATTGATTTAATATAAACAACATTGACCTTTATTGTGAATAAAGTAAAATAAAATAAGGTGAATGCCTAAAATTATGCCAGCTACATTCAGCGGTGGATTATCTAAAATGATACATTAAATTTGAAATTTTCTATAAATTATAAAACAAGAAATCCGATGCGCCACTGACAAATTAAAAGCGAATACACATGCATGATCCTCGATGATATGCTTGATGTTTGGTACTATGCTCGATGTTGGATGCTATGCTTGATGTTCGATGCTCAATACTTAATTCTTGATTCTTGAGACATGAGGCTTAATGCTTATGCTTAATGCTTTTTCTTAATGCTTATTTTTAATGCTTATTTTTAATGCTTATGCTTAATGCTTATGTTTAATGCTTATGCTTAATGCTTATGCTTAATGCTTAATGCTTATGCTTATGCTTAATGCTTATGCTTAATGCTTATGCTTAATGCTTATGCTTAATTCTTATGCTTAATGCTTATGCTTAATGCTTATGCTTAATGCTTATGCTTAATGCTTATGCTTAAAGCTTATGCTTAATGCCTTATGCTTAATGCTTATGCTTAATGCTTATGCTTAATGCTTATGCTTAATGCTTATGCTTAATACTCATGCTTAATGCTTATGCTTAATGCTTATGCTTAATGCTTATGCTTAATGCTTATGCTTTATGCTTAATGCTTATGCTTAATGCTTATGCTTAATGCTTATGCTTAATGCTTATGCTTAATGCTTATGCTTAATGCTTATGCTTAATGCTTATGCTTATGCTTAATGCTTATGCTTAATGCTTATGCTTAATGCTTATGCTTAATGCTTATGCTTAATGCTTATGCTTAATGCTTATGCTTAATGCTTATGCTTAATGCTTATGCTTAATGCTTATGCTTAATGCTTATGCTTAATGCTTATGCTTAATGCTTATGCTTAATGCTTATGCTTAATGCTTATGCTTAATGCTTATGCTTATTTTGAATGCTTTTTTTAAATTCTTATGCTTAATGCTTATGCTTAAAGCTTATGCATAATGCTTATGCTTAAAGCTTATGCATAATGCTTATGCTTAATGTTAAATGCATCATGTTTAAAGCTTTTTTTAAAATAAAGGAAATTTACCTTTTGTGCTAAAAATAATTTATTGATTTAATATAAACAACATTGACCTTTATTATGAATAGAATAAAATAAAATAAGGTGAATGCCTAAAATAATGCCAGCTACATTCAGCGGTGGATTATTTAAGATGATACATTAAATTTTAAACTTTATATTAATTATAAAACAAGAAATCCGAGGCGCCACTGACAAATTAAAAGAGAATACACATGCATGATCCTCGATGATATGCTCGATGTTGGATGCTATGCTTGATGTTCAATGCTCGAAACTCAATTCTTGATCATTGAGACATGAGGCTTAATGCTTATGCTTTAATGCTTATGCTAAATCCTTATTTTAAATGCTTATGCTTAATGCTTATTCTTAATGCTTATTTTAAATGCCTATTTTAAATGCTTATTTTAAATGCTTATTTTAAATGCTTATTTTAAATTCTTATGCTTAATGCTTATGCTTAATGCTTATGCTTATTTTGAATGCTCTTTTTAAATTCTTATGCTTAATGCTTATGCTTAAAGCTTATGCATAATGCTTATGCTTAATGTTAAATGCATCATGTTTAAAGCTTTTTTTAAAATAAAGGAAATTTACCTTTTGTGCTAAAAATAATTTATTGATTTAATATAAACAACATTGACCTTTATTATGAATAGAATAAAATAAAATAAGGTGAATGCCTAAAATAATGCCAGCTACATTCAGCGGTGGATTATTTAAGATGATACATTAAATTTGAAACTTTATATTAATTATAAAACAAGAAATCCGAGGCGCCACTGACAAATTAAAAGCGAATACACATGCATGATCCTCGATGATATGCTCGATGTTGGATGCTATGCTTGATGTTCAATGCTCGATACTCAATTCTTGATCATTGAGACATGAGGCTTAATGCTTATGCTTAATGCTTATGCTTAATGCTTATGCTTAATGCTTATGCTTAATGCTTATGCTTAATGCTTATGCTTAATGCTTATGCTTAATGCTTATGCTTAATGCTTATGCTTAATGCTTATGCTTAATGCTTATGCTTAATGCTTATGCTTAATGCTTATGCTTAATGCTTATGCTTAATGCTTATGCTTATGCTTAATGCTTATGCTTAATGCTTAATGCTTATGCTTAATGCTTATTTTAAATGCTTTTTTAAAATTCTTATGCTTAATTATTATGCTTAATGCTTATGCTTAATGCTTATGCTTAATGCTTATGCTTAATGCTTATACTTAATGCTTATGCTAAATGCTTATGCTTAATGCTTATGCTTAATGCTTATGCTTAATGCTTATTTTAAATGCTTATTTTAAATTCTTATGCTTAATTATTATGCTTAAAGCTTATGCAAAATGCTTATGCTTAATGTTAAATGCATCATGTTTAAAGCTTATTTTAAAATAAAGGAAATTTACCTTTTGTGCTAAAAATAATTTATTGATTTAATATAAACAACATTTACCTTTATTGTGAATAAAGTAAAATAAAATAAGGTGAATGCCTAAAATTATGCCAGCTACATTCAGCGGTGGATTATTTAAGATGAAACATTAAATTTGAAATTTTATATAAATTATAAAACAAGAAATCCGAGGCGCCACTGACAAATTAAAAGCGAATACACATGCATGATCCTCGATAATATGCTCGATGTTTGGTACTATGCTCGATGTTGGATGCTATGCTTGATGTTCGATGCTCAATACTCAATTCTTGATTCTTGAGACATGAGGCTTAATGCTTATGCTTAATGCTTTTTCTTAATGCTTATTTTAAAAGCTTATTTTTAATGCTTATGCTCAATGCTTATGCTTAAAGCTTATGCTTAAAGCTTATGCTTAATGCTTATGCTTGATGCTTATGCTTAATGCTTATGCTTAATGCTTATGCTTTATGCTTATTTTAAATGCTTATTTTAAATGCTTATTTTTAATTCTTATGCTAAATGCTTATGCTTAAAGCTTATGCATAATGCTTATGGTTAATGTTTAATGCTTATGCTTAATGTTAAATGCTTCATGTTTAAAGCTTATTTTAAAATAAAGGAAATTTACCTTTTGTGTTAAAAATAATTTATTGATTTAATATAAACAACATTGACCTTTATTGTGAATAAAGTAAAATAAAATAAGGTGAATGCCTAAAATTATGCCAGCTACATTCAGCGGTGGATTATCTAAAATGATACATTAAATTTGAAATTTTCTATAAATTATAAAACAAGAAATCCGATGCGCCACTGACAAATTAAAAGCGAATACACATGCATGATCCTCGATGATATGCTTGATGTTTGGTACTATGCTCGATGTTGGATGCTATGCTTGATGTTCGATGCTCAATACTTAATTCTTGATTCTTGAGACATGAGGCTTAATGCTTATGCTTAATGCTTTTTCTTAATGCTTATTTTTAATGCTTATTTTAAATGCTTATTTTTAATGCTTATGCTTAATGCTTATGTTTAATGCTTATGCTTAATGCTTATGCTTAATGCTTATGCTTAATGCTTATGCTTAATGCTTATGCTTAATGCTTATGCTTAATGCTTAATGCTTATGCTTCATGCTTATGCTTAATGCTTAATGCTTAATGCTTATGCTTAATTCTTATGCTTAAAGCTTATGCTTAATGCTTATGCTTAATGCTTATGCTTAATGCTTATGCTTAATGCTTATTTTTAAAGCTTATTTTAAATGCTTAAGCTTAATGCTTTTTCTTAATGCTTATTTTAAAAGCTTATTTTAAATGCTTATGCTTGATGCTTTTCTTAATGCTCATTTTAAAAGCTTATTTTTTATGCTTATGCTTATAATTTATCTTTTGTGCTAAATATAAATTATTGATTTAATATAAACAACATTGACCTTTATTGTGAATAAAGTAAAATAAAATAAGGTGAATGCCTAAAATTATGCCAGCTACATTCAGCGGTGGATTATCTAAGATGATACATTAAATTTGAAATTTTCTATAAATTATAAAACAAGAAATCCGAAGCGCCACTGACAAATTAAAAGCGAATACACATGCATTATCCTCGATGATATGCTCGATGTTTGGTACTATGCTCGATGTTGGATGCTATGCTTGATGTTCGATGCTCAATACTCAATTCTTGATTCTTGAGACATGAGGCTTAATGCTTATGCTTAATGCTTTTTCTTAATGCTTATTTTAAAAGCTTATTTTTAATGCTTATGCTCAATTCTTATGCTTAAAGCTTATGCTTAAAGCTTATGCTTAAAGCTTATGCTTAATGCTTATGCTTGATGCTTATGCTTAATGCTTATGCTTTATGCTTATTTTAAATGCTTATTTTTAATTCTTATGCTAAATGCTTATGCTTAAAGCTTATGCATAATGCTTATGGTTAATGTTTAATGCTTATGCTTAATGTTAAATGCTTCATGTTTAAAGCTTATTTTAAAATAAAGGAAATTTACCTTTTGTGCTAAAAATAATTTATTGATTTAATATAAACAACATTGACCTTTATTGTGAATAAAGTAAAATAAAATAAGGTGAATGCCTAAAATTATGCCAGCTACATTCAGCGGTGGATTATCTAAAATGATACATTAAATTTGAAATTTTCTATAAATTATAAAACAAGAAATCCGATGCGCCACTGACAAATTAAAAGCGAATACACATGCATGATCCTCGATGATATGCTTGATGTTTGGTACTATGCTCGATGTTGGATGCTATGCTTGATGTTCGATGCTCAATACTTAATTCTTGATTCTTGAGACATGAGGCTTAATGCTTATGCTTAATGCTTTTTCTTAATGCTTATTTTTAATGCTTATTTTTAATGCTTATGCTTAATGCTTATGTTTAATGCTTATGCTTAATGCTTATGCTTAATGCTTAATGCTTATGCTTATGCTTAATGCTTATGCTTAATGCTTATGCTTAATGCTTATGCTTAATGCTTATGCTTAATTCTTATGCTTAATGCTTATGCTTAATGCTTATGCTTAATGCTTATGCTTAATGCTTATGCTTAAAGCTTATGCTTAATGCCTTATGCTTAATGCTTATGCTTAATGCTTATGCTTAATGCTTATGCTTAATGCTTATGCTTAATGCTCATGCTTAATGCTTATGCTTAATGCTTATGCTTAATGCTTATGCTTAATGCTTATGCTTTATGCTTAATGCTTATGCTTAATGCTTATGCTTAATGCTTATGCTTAATGCTTATGCTTAATGCTTATGCTTATGCTTAATGCTTATGCTTAATGCTTATGCTTAATGCTTATGCTTAATGCTTATGCTTAATGCTTATGCTTAATGCTTATGCTTAATGCTTATGCTTAATGCTTATGCTTAATGCTTATGCTTAATGCTTATGCTTAATGCTTATGCTTAATGCTTATGCTTAATGCTTATGCTTAATGCTTATGCTTAATGCTTATGCTTAATGCTTATGCTTATTTTGAATGCTTTTTTTAAATTCTTATGCTTAATGCTTATGCTTAAAGCTTATGCATAATGCTTATGCTTAAAGCTTATGCATAATGCTTATGCTTAATGTTAAATGCATCATGTTTAAAGCTTTTTTTAAAATAAAGGAAATTTACCTTTTGTGCTAAAAATAATTTATTGATTTAATATAAACAACATTGACCTTTATTATGAATAGAATAAAATAAAATAAGGTGAATGCCTAAAATAATGCCAGCTACATTCAGCGGTGGATTATTTAAGATGATACATTAAATTTTAAACTTTATATTAATTATAAAACAAGAAATCCGAGGCGCCACTGACAAATTAAAAGAGAATACACATGCATGATCCTCGATGATATGCTCGATGTTGGATGCTATGCTTGATGTTCAATGCTCGAAACTCAATTCTTGATCATTGAGACATGAGGCTTAATGCTTATGCTTTAATGCTTATGCTAAATCCTTATTTTAAATGCTTATGCTTAATGCTTATTCTTAATGCTTATTTTAAATGCCTATTTTAAATGCTTATTTTAAATGCTTATTTTAAATGCTTATTTTAAATTCTTATGCTTAATGCTTATGCTTAATGCTTATGCTTATTTTGAATGCTCTTTTTAAATTCTTATGCTTAATGCTTATGCTTAAAGCTTATGCATAATGTTTATGCTTAATGTTAAATGCATCATGTTTAAAGCTTTTTTTAAAATAAAGGAAATTTACCTTTTGTGCTAAAAATAATTTATTGATTTAATATAAACAACATTGACCTTTATTATGAATAGAATAAAATAAAATAAGGTGAATGCCTAAAATAATGCCAGCTACATTCAGCGGTGGATTATCTAAAATGATACATTAAATTTGAAATTTTCTATAAATTATAAAACAAGAAATCCGATGCGCCACTGACAAATTAAAAGCGAATACACATGCATGATCCTCGATGATATGCTTGATGTTTGGTACTATGCTCGATGTTGGATGCTATGCTTGATGTTCGATGCTCAATACTTAATTCTTGATTCTTGAGACATGAGGCTTAATGCTTATGCTTAATGCTTTTTCTTAATGCTTATTTTTAATGCTTATTTTTAATGCTTATGCTTAATGCTTATGTTTAATGCTTATGCTTAATGCTTATGCTTAATGCTTAATGCTTATGCTTATGCTTAATGCTTATGCTTAATGCTTATGCTTAATGCTTATGCTTAATTCTTATGCTTAATGCTTATGCTTAATGCTTATGCTTAATGCTTATGCTTAATGCTTATGCTTAAAGCTTATGCTTAATGCCTTATGCTTAATGCTTATGCTTAATGCTTATGCTTAATGCTTATGCTTAATGCTTATGCTTAATACTCATGCTTAATGCTTATGCTTAATGCTTATGCTTAATGCTTATGCTTAATGCTTATGCTTTATGCTTAATGCTTATGCTTAATGCTTATGCTTAATGCTTATGCTTAATGCTTATGCTTAATGCTTATGCTTAATGCTTATGCTTAATGCTTATGCTTAATGCTTATGCTTATGCTTAATGCTTATGCTTAATGCTTATGCTTAATGCTTATGCTTAATGCTTATGCTTAATGCTTATGCTTAATGCTTATGCTTAATGCTTATGCTTAATGCTTATGCTTAATGCTTATGCTTAATGCTTATGCTTAATGCTTATGCTTAATGCTTATGCTTAATGCTTATGCTTAATGCTTATGCTTAATGCTTATGCTTAATGCTTATGCTTATTTTGAATGCTTTTTTTAAATTCTTATGCTTAATGCTTATGCTTAAAGCTTATGCATAATGCTTATGCTTAAAGCTTATGCATAATGCTTATGCTTAATGTTAAATGCATCATGTTTAAAGCTTTTTTTAAAATAAAGGAAATTTACCTTTTGTGCTAAAAATAATTTATTGATTTAATATAAACAACATTGACCTTTATTATGAATAGAATAAAATAAAATAAGGTGAATGCCTAAAATAATGCCAGCTACATTCAGCGGTGGATTATTTAAGATGATACATTAAATTTTAAACTTTATATTAATTATAAAACAAGAAATCCGAGGCGCCACTGACAAATTAAAAGAGAATACACATGCATGATCCTCGATGATATGCTCGATGTTGGATGCTATGCTTGATGTTCAATGCTCGAAACTCAATTCTTGATCATTGAGACATGAGGCTTAATGCTTATGCTTTAATGCTTATGCTAAATCCTTATTTTAAATGCTTATGCTTAATGCTTATTCTTAATGCTTATTTTAAATGCCTATTTTAAATGCTTATTTTAAATGCTTATTTTAAATGCTTATTTTAAATTCTTATGCTTAATGCTTATGCTTAATGCTTATGCTTATTTTGAATGCTCTTTTTAAATTCTTATGCTTAATGCTTATGCTTAAAGCTTATGCATAATGCTTATGCTTAATGTTAAATGCATCATGTTTAAAGCTTTTTTTAAAATAAAGGAAATTTACCTTTTGTGCTAAAAATAATTTATTGATTTAATATAAACAACATTGACCTTTATTATGAATAGAATAAAATAAAATAAGGTGAATGCCTAAAATAATGCCAGCTACATTCAGCGGTGGATTATTTAAGATGATACATTAAATTTGAAACTTTATATTAATTATAAAACAAGAAATCCGAGGCGCCACTGACAAATTAAAAGCGAATACACATGCATGATCCTCGATGATATGCTCGATGTTGGATGCTATGCTTGATGTTCAATGCTCGATACTCAATTCTTGATCATTGAGACATGAGGCTTAATGCTTATGCTTAATGCTTATGCTTAATGCTTATGCTTAATGCTTATGCTTAATGCTTATGCTTAATGCTTATGCTTAATGCTTATGCTTAATGCTTATGCTTAATGCTTATGCTTAATGCTTATGCTTAATGCTTATGCTTAATGCTTATGCTTAATGCTTATGCTTAATGCTTATGCTTAATGCTTATGCTTATGCTTAATGCTTATGCTTAATGCTTAATGCTTATGCTTAATGCTTATTTTAAATGCTTTTTTAAAATTCTTATGCTTAATTATTATGCTTAATGCTTATGCTTAATGCTTATGCTTAATGCTTATGCTTAATGCTTATACTTAATGCTTATGCTAAATGCTTATGCTTAATGCTTATGCTTAATGCTTATGCTTAATGCTTATTTTAAATGCTTATTTTAAATTCTTATGCTTAATTATTATGCTTAAAGCTTATGCAAAATGCTTATGCTTAATGTTAAATGCATCATGTTTAAAGCTTATTTTAAAATAAAGGAAATTTACCTTTTGTGCTAAAAATAATTTATTGATTTAATATAAACAACATTTACCTTTATTGTGAATAAAGTAAAATAAAATAAGGTGAATGCCTAAAATTATGCCAGCTACATTCAGCGGTGGATTATTTAAGATGAAACATTAAATTTGAAATTTTATATAAATTATAAAACAAGAAATCCGAGGCGCCACTGACAAATTAAAAGCGAATACACATGCATGATCCTCGATAATATGCTCGATGTTTGGTACTATGCTCGATGTTGGATGCTATGCTTGATGTTCGATGCTCAATACTCAATTCTTGATTCTTGAGACATGAGGCTTAATGCTTATGCTTAATGCTTTTTCTTAATGCTTATTTTAAAAGCTTATTTTTAATGCTTATGCTCAATGCTTATGCTTAAAGCTTATGCTTAAAGCTTATGCTTAATGCTTATGCTTGATGCTTATGCTTAATGCTTATGCTTAATGCTTATGCTTTATGCTTATTTTAAATGCTTATTTTAAATGCTTATTTTTAATTCTTATGCTAAATGCTTATGCTTAAAGCTTATGCATAATGCTTATGGTTAATGTTTAATGCTTATGCTTAATGTTAAATGCTTCATGTTTAAAGCTTATTTTAAAATAAAGGAAATTTACCTTTTGTGTTAAAAATAATTTATTGATTTAATATAAACAACATTGACCTTTATTGTGAATAAAGTAAAATAAAATAAGGTGAATGCCTAAAATTATGCCAGCTACATTCAGCGGTGGATTATCTAAAATGATACATTAAATTTGAAATTTTCTATAAATTATAAAACAAGAAATCCGATGCGCCACTGACAAATTAAAAGCGAATACACATGCATGATCCTCGATGATATGCTTGATGTTTGGTACTATGCTCGATGTTGGATGCTATGCTTGATGTTCGATGCTCAATACTTAATTCTTGATTCTTGAGACATGAGGCTTAATGCTTATGCTTAATGCTTTTTCTTAATGCTTATTTTTAATGCTTATTTTAAATGCTTATTTTTAATGCTTATGCTTAATGCTTATGTTTAATGCTTATGCTTAATGCTTATGCTTAATGCTTATGCTTAATGCTTATGCTTAATGCTTATGCTTAATGCTTATGCTTAATGCTTAATGCTTATGCTTCATGCTTATGCTTAATGCTTAATGCTTAATGCTTATGCTTAATTCTTATGCTTAAAGCTTATGCTTAATGCTTATGCTTAATGCTTATGCTTAATGCTTATGCTTAATGCTTATTTTTAAAGCTTATTTTAAATGCTTAAGCTTAATGCTTTTTCTTAATGCTTATTTTAAAAGCTTATTTTAAATGCTTATGCTTGATGCTTTTCTTAATGCTCATTTTAAAAGCTTATTTTTTATGCTTATGCTTATAATTTATCTTTTGTGCTAAATATAAATTATTGATTTAATATAAACAACATTGACCTTTATTGTGAATAAAGTAAAATAAAATAAGGTGAATGCCTAAAATTATGCCAGCTACATTCAGCGGTGGATTATCTAAGATGATACATTAAATTTGAAATTTTCTATAAATTATAAAACAAGAAATCCGAAGCGCCACTGACAAATTAAAAGCGAATACACATGCATTATCCTCGATGATATGCTCGATGTTTGGTACTATGCTCGATGTTGGATGCTATGCTTGATGTTCGATGCTCAATACTCAATTCTTGAATCTTGAGACATGAGGCTTAATGCTTATGCTTAATGCTTTTTCTTAATGCTTATTTTAAAAGCTTATTTTTAATGCTTATGCTCAATTCTTATGCTTAAAGCTTATGCTTAAAGCTTATGCTTAAAGCTTATGCTTAATGCTTATGCTTGATGCTTATGCTTAATGCTTATGCTTTATGCTTATTTTAAATGCTTATTTTTAATTCTTATGCTAAATGCTTATGCTTAAAGCTTATGCATAATGCTTATGGTTAATGTTTAATGCTTATGCTTAATGTTAAATGCTTCATGTTTAAAGCTTATTTTAAAATAAAGGAAATTTACCTTTTGTGCTAAAAATAATTTATTGATTTAATATAAACAACATTGACCTTTATTGTGAATAAAGTAAAATAAAATAAGGTGAATGCCTAAAATTATGCCAGCTACATTCAGCGGTGGATTATCTAAAATGATACATTAAATTTGAAATTTTCTATAAATTATAAAACAAGAAATCCGATGCGCCACTGACAAATTAAAAGCGAATACACATGCATGATCCTCGATGATATGCTTGATGTTTGGTACTATGCTCGATGTTGGATGCTATGCTTGATGTTCGATGCTCAATACTTAATTCTTGATTCTTGAGACATGAGGCTTAATGCTTATGCTTAATGCTTTTTCTTAATGCTTATTTTTAATGCTTATTTTTAATGCTTATGCTTAATGCTTATGTTTAATGCTTATGCTTAATGCTTATGCTTAATGCTTAATGCTTATGCTTATGCTTAATGCTTATGCTTAATGCTTATGCTTAATGCTTATGCTTAATGCTTATGCTTAATTCTTATGCTTAATGCTTATGCTTAATGCTTATGCTTAATGCTTATGCTTAATGCTTATGCTTAAAGCTTATGCTTAATGCCTTATGCTTAATGCTTATGCTTAATGCTTATGCTTAATGCTTATGCTTAATGCTTATGCTTAATGCTCATGCTTAATGCTTATGCTTAATGCTTATGCTTAATGCTTATGCTTAATGCTTATGCTTTATGCTTAATGCTTATGCTTAATGCTTATGCTTAATGCTTATGCTTAATGCTTATGCTTAATGCTTATGCTTATGCTTAATGCTTATGCTTAATGCTTATGCTTAATGCTTATGCTTAATGCTTATGCTTAATGCTTATGCTTAATGCTTATGCTTAATGCTTATGCTTAATGCTTATGCTTAATGCTTATGCTTAATGCTTATGCTTAATGCTTATGCTTAATGCTTATGCTTAATGCTTATGCTTAATGCTTATGCTTAATGCTTATGCTTAATGCTTATGCTTAATGCTTATGCTTATTTTGAATGCTTTTTTTAAATTCTTATGCTTAATGCTTATGCTTAAAGCTTATGCATAATGCTTATGCTTAAAGCTTATGCATAATGCTTATGCTTAATGTTAAATGCATCATGTTTAAAGCTTTTTTTAAAATAAAGGAAATTTACCTTTTGTGCTAAAAATAATTTATTGATTTAATATAAACAACATTGACCTTTATTATGAATAGAATAAAATAAAATAAGGTGAATGCCTAAAATAATGCCAGCTACATTCAGCGGTGGATTATTTAAGATGATACATTAAATTTTAAACTTTATATTAATTATAAAACAAGAAATCCGAGGCGCCACTGACAAATTAAAAGAGAATACACATGCATGATCCTCGATGATATGCTCGATGTTGGATGCTATGCTTGATGTTCAATGCTCGAAACTCAATTCTTGATCATTGAGACATGAGGCTTAATGCTTATGCTTTAATGCTTATGCTAAATCCTTATTTTAAATGCTTATGCTTAATGCTTATTCTTAATGCTTATTTTAAATGCCTATTTTAAATGCTTATTTTAAATGCTTATTTTAAATGCTTATTTTAAATTCTTATGCTTAATGCTTATGCTTAATGCTTATGCTTATTTTGAATGCTCTTTTTAAATTCTTATGCTTAATGCTTATGCTTAAAGCTTATGCATAATGCTTATGCTTAATGTTAAATGCATCATGTTTAAAGCTTTTTTTAAAATAAAGGAAATTTACCTTTTGTGCTAAAAATAATTTATTGATTTAATATAAACAACATTGACCTTTATTATGAATAGAATAAAATAAAATAAGGTGAATGCCTAAAATAATGCCAGCTACATTCAGCGGTGGATTATTTAAGATGATACATTAAATTTGAAACTTTATATTAATTATAAAACAAGAAATCCGAGGCGCCACTGACAAATTAAAAGCGAATACACATGCATGATCCTCGATGATATGCTCGATGTTGGATGCTATGCTTGATGTTCAATGCTCGATACTCAATTCTTGATCATTGAGACATGAGGCTTAATGCTTATGCTTAATGCTTATGCTTAATGCTTATGCTTAATGCTTATGCTTAATGCTTATGCTTAATGCTTATGCTTAATGCTTATGCTTAATGCTTATGCTTAATGCTTATGCTTAATGCTAATGCTTAATGCTTATGCTTAATGCTTATGCTTATTTTTAAAGCTTATTTTAAATGCTTATGCTTAATGCTTATGCTAAATGCTTATTTTTAAAGCTTATTTTAAATGCTTAAGCTTAATGCTTTTTCTTAATGCTTATTTTAAAAGCTTATTTTAAATGCTTATGCTTGATGCTTTTCTTAATGCTCATTTTAAAAGCTTATTTTTTATGCTTATGCTTATAATTTATCTTTTGTGCTAAATATAAATTATTGATTTAATATAAACAACATTGACCTTTTTTGTCAATAAAGTAAAATAAAATAAGGTGAATGCCTAAAATTATGCCAGCTACATTCAGCGGTGGATTATCTAAGATGATACATTAAATTTGAAATTTTCTATAAATTATAAAACAAGAAATCCGAAGCGCCACTGACAAATTAAAAGCGAATACACATGCATGATCCTCGATGATATGCTTGATGTTTGGTACTATGCTCGATGTTGGATGCTATGCTTGATGTTCGATGCTCGATACTCAATTCTTGATTCTTGAGAGATGAGGCTTAATGCTTATGCTTAATGCTTTTTCTTAATGCTTATGCTTAATGCTTTTTCCTTAATGCTTATGCTTAATGATTATTTGATTATTTTGCTAAATGATTATTTGATTATTTGATTATTGATAGTACGTATTGATAGTGCGTATTGATAGTAATATTGATAGTACAAATTGATAGTACGTATTTATAGTAAGTATTGATAGTAAATATTGATAGTACGTATTGATAGTAAGTATTGATAGTACGTATTGATAGTAATATTGATAGTACAAATTGATAGTACGAATTGATAGTACATATTGATAGTAAGTATTGATAGTAAATATTGATAGTACATATTTATAGTACGTATTGATAGTAAGTATTGATAGTACGTATTGATAGTACGTATTGATAGTAAGTATTAGTAGTAAATATTAATAGTAAATATTGATAGTACATATTGATAGTAATTATTGATAATACGTATTGATAGTACGTATTCATAGTACGTATTGATAGTACGTATTGATAGTAAGTATTGATAGTAAGTATTGATAATAAATATTGATAGTACATATTAATAGTACGTTTTGATAGTAAGTATTGATAGTACGTATTGATAGTTAATATTGATAGTACATATTGATAGTAAATATTGATAGTACGTATTGATAGTAAGTATCGGTAGTAAATATTGATAGTACATATTGATAGTACGTATTGATAGAAAGTATTGATAGTACGTATTGATAGTAGTATTGATAGTAAGTATTGATAGTACATATTGATAGTAAGTATTGATAGTAAGTATTTATAGTAAATATTGATAGTACGTATTGATAGTACATATTGATAGTACGTATTGATAGTAAGTATTGATAGTACGTATTGATAGTAAGTATTGATAGTACGTATTGATAGTTAATATTCATAGTAAAAATTGATAGTACATATTGATAGTACGTATTGAAAGTACGAATTGATAGTACGTATTGATAGTGGTTCGTATTGATAGTAAATTTTCATTGTAAATATTGATAGTACGTATTGATAGTACATATTGATAGTACGAATTGATAGTAAATATTGATGGTTCATATTAATAGTACGTATTGATAGTACGAATTGATAGTAAATATGGATAGTACATATTGATAGTACAAATTAATAATACGTATTGATAGAAAGTATTGATAGTAAGTATTGATAGTACGTATTGATAGTAAGTATTGATAGTACGTATTGATAGGTAATATAAATAGTACATATTGATAGTACGAATTGATAGTACGTATTTATAGTAAGTATTGTTAGTATGTATTGATAGTACATATTGATAGTAAGTATTGATAGTACGTTTTGATAGTTAATATTGATAGTACGAATTGATGATACGTATTAAGCATGCTTATGCTTATGCTTATGCTTATGCTTAATGCTTATGCTCAATGCTTTTTTTAAAAGCTTATTTTAAATGATTATGCTTAATGCTTATGCTTAATGCTTATGCTTAATGCTTATGCTTAATGCTTATGCTTAATGCTTATGCTTAATGCTTATGCTTAATGCTTATGCTTAATGCTTATGCTTAATGCTTATGCTTAATGCTTATGCTTAATGCTTATGCTTAATGCTTATGCTTAATGCTTAATGCTTATTTTAAATGCTTATTTTAAATGCTTTTTTTAAATTCTTATGCTTAATTATTATGCTTAATGCTTATGCTTAATGCTTATGCTTAATGCTTATGCTTAATGCTTATACTTAATGCTTATGCTAAATGCTTATGCTTAATGCTTATGCTTAATGCTTATGCTTAATGCTTATTTTAAATGCTTATTTTAAATTCTTATGCTTAATTATTATGCTTAAAGCTTATGCAAAATGCTTATGCTTAATGTTAAATGCATCATGTTTAAAGCTTATTTTAAAATAAAGGAAATTTACCTTTTGTGCTAAAAATTATTTATTGATTTAATATAAACAACATTTACCTTTATTGTGAATAAAGTAAAATAAAATAAGGTGAATGCCTTAAATTATGCCAGCTACATTCAGCGGTGGATTATTTAAGATGAAACATTAAATTTGAAATTTTATATAAATTATAAAACAAGAAATCCGAGGCGCCACTGACAAATTAAAAGCGAATACACATGCATGATCCTCGATAATATGCTCGATGTTTGGTACTATGCTCGATGTTGGATGCTATGCTTGATGTTCGATGCTCAATACTCAATTCTTGATTCTTGAGACATGAGGCTTAATGCTTATGCTTAATGCTTTTTCTTAATGCTTATTTTAAAAGCTTATTTTTAATGCTTATGCTCAATGCTTATGCTTAAAGCTTATGCTTAAAGCTTATGCTTAATGCTTATGCTTGATGCTTATGCTTAATGCTTATGCTTAATGCTTATTTTAAATGCTTATTTTAAATGCTTATTTTAAATGCTTATTTTTAATTCTTATGCTAAATGCTTATGCTTAAAGCTTATGCATAATGCTTATGGTTAATGTTTAATGCTTATGCTTAATGTTAAATGCTTCATGTTTAAAGCTTATTTTAAAATAAAGGAAATTTACCTTTTGTGCTAAAAATAATTTATTGATTTAATATAAACAACATTGACCTTTATTGTGAATAAAGTAAAATAAAATAAGGTGAATGCCTAAAATTATGCCAGCTACATTCAGCGGTGGATTATCTAAGATGATACATTAAATTTGAAATTTTCTATGAATTATAAAACAAGAAATCCGAAGCGCCACTGACAAATTAAAAGCGAATACACATGCATTATCCTCGATGATATGCTCGATGTTTGGTACTATACTCGATGTTGGATGCTATGCTTGATGTTCGATGCTCGATACTCAATTCTTGATTCTTGAGAGATGAGGCTTAATGCTTATGCTTAATGCTTTTTCTTAATGCTTATGCTTAATGCTTTTTCCTTAATGCTTATGCTTAATGATTATTTGATTATTTTGCTAAATGATTATTTGATTATTTGATTATTGATAGTACGTATTGATAGTGCGTATTGATAGTAATATTGATAGTACAAATTGATAGTACGTATTTATAGTAAGTATTGATAGTAAATATTGATAGTACGTATTGATAGTAAGTATTGATAGTACGTATTGATAGTAATATTGATAGTACAAATTGATAGTACGAATTGATAGTACATATTGATAGTAAGTATTGATAGTAAATATTGATAGTACATATTTATAGTACGTATTGATAGTAAGTATTGATAGTACGTATTGATAGTACGTATTGATAGTAAGTATTAGTAGTAAATATTAATAGTAAATATTGATAGTACATATTGATAGTAATTATTGATAATACGTATTGATAGTACGTATTCATAGTACGTATTGATAGTACGTATTGATAGTAAGTATTGATAGTAAGTATTGATAGTAAATATTGATAGTACATATTAATAGTACGTTTTGATAGTAAGTATTGATAGTACGTATTGATAGTTAATATTGATAGTACATATTGATAGTAAATATTGATAGTACGTATTGATAGTAAGTATCGGTAGTAAATATTGATAGTACATATTGATAGTACGTATTGATAGAAAGTATTGATAGTACGTATTGATAGTAGTATTGATAGTAATCATTGATTGTACATATTGATAGTAAGTATTGATAGTAAGTATTTATAGTAAATATTGATAGTACGTATTGATAGTACATATTGATAGTACGTATTGATAGTAAGTATTGATAGTACGTATTGATAGTAAGTATTGATAGTACGTATTGATAGTTAATATTCATAGTAAAAATTGATAGTACATATTGATAGTACGTATTGAAAGTACGAATTGATAGTACGTATTGATAGTGGTTCGTATTGATAGTAAATTTTCATTGTAAATATTGATAGTACGTATTGATAGTACATATTGATAGTACGAATTGATAGTAAATATTGATGGTTCATATTAATAGTACGTATTGATAGTACGAATTGATAGTAAATATGGATAGTACATATTGATAGTACAAATTAATAATACGTATTGATAGAAAGTATTGATAGTAAGTATTGATAGTACGTATTGATAGTAAGTATTGATAGTACGTATTGATAGTAAGTATTGATAGTAAGTATTTAAAGTAAATATTGATAGTACGTATTGATAGTACATATTGATAGTACGTATTGATAGTAAGTATTGATAGTACGTATTGATAGTAAGTATTGATAGTACGTATTGATAGTTAATATTCATAGTAAAAATTGATAGTACATATTGATAGTACGTATTGAAAGTACGAATTGATAGTACGTATTGATAGTGGTTCGTATTGATAGTAAATTTTCATTGTAAATATTGATAGTACGTATTGATAGTACATATTGATAGTACGAATTGATAGTAAATATAAATAGTACATATTGATAGTACGAATTGATAGTACGTATTTATAGTAAGTATTGTTAGTATGTATTGATAGTACATATTGATAGTAAGTATTGATAGTACGTTTTGATAGTTAATATTGATAGTACGAATTGATGATACGTATTAAGCATGCTTATGCTTATGCTTATGCTTATGCTTATGCTTAATGCTTATGCTAAATGCTTTTTTTAAAAGCTTATTTTAAATGATTATGCTTAATGCTTATGCTTAATGCTTATGCTTAATGCTTATGCTTAATGCTTATGCTTAATGCTTATGCTTAATGCTTATGCTTAATGCTTATGCTTAATGCTTATGCTTAATGCTTATGCTTAATGCTTATGCTTAATGCTTATGCTTAATGCTTATGCTTAATGCTTATGCTTAATGCTTAATGCTTATGCTTAATGCTTATTTTAAATGCTTTTTTAAAATTCTTATGCTTAATTATTATGCTTAATGCTTATGCTTAATGCTTATGCTTAATGCTTATGCTTAATGCTTATACTTAATGCTTATGCTAAATGCTTATGCTTAATGCTTATGCTTAATGCTTATGCTTAATGCTTATTTTAAATGCTTATTTTAAATTCTTATGCTTAATTATTATGCTTAAAGCTTATGCAAAATGCTTATGCTTAATGTTAAATGCATCATGTTTAAAGCTTATTTTAAAATAAAGGAAATTTACCTTTTGTGCTAAAAATAATTTATTGATTTAATATAAACAACATTTACCTTTATTGTGAATAAAGTAAAATAAAATAAGGTGAATGCCTTAAATTATGCCAGCTACATTCAGCGGTGGATTATTTAAGATGAAACATTAAATTTGAAATTTTATATAAATTATAAAACAAGAAATCCGAGGCGCCACTGACAAATTAAAAGCGAATACACATGCATGATCCTCGATAATATGCTCGATGTTTGGTACTATGCTCGATGTTGGATGCTATGCTTGATGTTCGATGCTCGATACTCAATTCTTGATTCTTGAGAGATGAGGCTTAATGCTTATGCTTAATGCTTTTTCTTAATGCTTATGCTTAATGCTTTTTCCTTAATGCTTATGCTTAATGATTATTTGATTATTTTGCTAAATGATTATTTGATTATTTGATTATTGATAGTACGTATTGATAGTGCGTATTGATAGTAATATTGATAGTACAAATTGATAGTACGTATTTATAGTAAGTATTGATAGTAAATATTGATAGTACGTATTGATAGTAAGTATTGATAGTACGTATTGATAGTAATATTGATAGTACAAATTGATAGTACGAATTGATAGTACATATTGATAGTAAGTATTGATAGTAAATATTGATAGTACATATTTATAGTACGTATTGATAGTAAGTATTGATAGTACGTATTGATAGTACGTATTGATAGTAAGTATTAGTAGTAAATATTAATAGTAATTATTGATAGTACGTATTGATAGTACGTATTCATAGTACGTATTGATAGTACGTATTGATAGTAAGTATTGATAGTAAGTATTGATAGTAAATATTGATAGTACATATTAATAGTACGTATTGATAGTAAGTATTGATAGTAAGTATTGATAGTACATATTGATAGTACGTTTTGATAGTAAGTATTGATAGTACGTATTGATAGTTAATATTGATAGTACATATTGATAGTTAATATTCATAGTAAAAATTGATAGTAAGTATCGGTAGTAAATATTTTAAGTACATATTGATAGTACGTATTGATAGAAAGTATTGATAGTACGTATTGATAGTAGTATTGATAGTAAGTATTGATAGTACATATTGATAGTAAGTATTGATAGTAAGTATTTATAGTAAATATTGATAGTACGTATTGATAGTACATATTGATAGTACGTATTGATAGTAAGTATTGATAGTACGTATTGATAGTAAGTATTGATAGTACGTATTGATAGTTAATATTCATAGTAAAAATTGATAGTACATATTGATAGTACGTATTGAAAGTACGAATTGATAGTACGTATTGATAGTGGTTCGTATTGATAGTAAATTTTCATTGTAAATATTGATAGTACGTATTGATAGTACATATTGATAGTACGAATTGATAGTAAATATTGATGGTTCATATTAATAGTACGTATTGATAGTACGAATTGATAGTAAATATGGATAGTACATATTGATAGTACAAATTAATAATACGTATTGATAGAAAGTATTGATAGTAAGTATTGATAGTACGTATTGATAGTAAGTATTGATAGTACGTATTGATAGGTAATATAAATAGTACATATTGATAGTACGAATTGATAGTACGTATTTATAGTAAGTATTGTTAGTATGTATTGATAGTACATATTGATAGTAAGTATTGATAGTACGTTTTGATAGTTAATATTGATAGTACGAATTGATGATACGTATTAAGCATGCTTATGCTTATGCTTATGCTTATGCTTAATGCTTATGCTAAATGCTTTTTTTAAAAGCTTATTTTAAATGATTATGCTTAATGCTTATGCTTAATGCTTATGCTTAATGCTTATGCTTAATGCTTATGCTTAATGCTTATGCTTAATGCTTATGCTTAATGCTTATGCTTAATGCTTATGCTTAATGCTTATGCTTAATGCTTATGCTTAATGCTTATGCTTAATGCTTATGCTTAATGCTTATGCTTAATGCTTATGCTTAATGCTTAATGCTTATGCTTAATGCTTATTTTAAATGCTTTTTTAAAATTCTTATGCTTAATTATTATGCTTAATGCTTATGCTTAATGCTTATGCTTAATGCTTATGCTTAATGCTTATACTTAATGCTTATGCTAAATGCTTATGCTTAATGCTTATGCTTAATGCTTATGCTTAATGCTTATTTTAAATGCTTATTTTAAATTCTTATGCTTAATTATTATGCTTAAAGCTTATGCAAAATGCTTATGCTTAATGTTAAATGCATCATGTTTAAAGCTTATTTTAAAATAAAGGAAATTTACCTTTTGTGCTAAAAATAATTTATTGATTTAATATAAACAACATTTACCTTTATTGTGAATAAAGTAAAATAAAATAAGGTGAATGCCTTAAATTATGCCAGCTACATTCAGCGGTGGATTATTTAAGATGAAACATTAAATTTGAAATTTTATATAAATTATAAAACAAGAAATCCGAGGCGCCACTGACAAATTAAAAGCGAATACACATGCATGATCCTCGATAATATGCTCGATGTTTGGTACTATGCTCGATGTTGGATGCTATGCTTGATGTTCGATGCTCAATACTCAATTCTTGATTCTTGAGACATGAGGCTTAATGCTTATGCTTAATGCTTTTTCTTAATGCTTATTTTAAAAGCTTATTTTTAATGCTTATGCTCAATGCTTATGCTTAAAGCTTATGCTTAAAGCTTATGCTTAATGCTTATGCTTGATGCTTATGCTTAATGCTTATGCTTAATGCTTATTTTAAATGCTTATTTTAAATGCTTATTTTAAATGCTTATTTTTAATTCTTATGCTAAATGCTTATGCTTAAAGCTTATGCATAATGCTTATGGTTAATGTTTAATGCTTATGCTTAATGTTAAATGCTTCATGTTTAAAGCTTATTTTAAAATAAAGGAAATTTACCTTTTGTGCTAAAAATAATTTATTGATTTAATATAAACAACATTGACCTTTATTGTGAATAAAGTAAAATAAAATAAGGTGAATGCCTAAAATTATGCCAGCTACATTCAGCGGTGGATTATCTAAGATGATACATTAAATTTGAAATTTTCTATGAATTATAAAACAAGAAATCCGAAGCGCCACTGACAAATTAAAAGCGAATACACATGCATTATCCTCGATGATATGCTCGATGTTTGGTACTATACTCGATGTTGGATGCTATGCTTGATGTTCGATGCTCGATACTCAATTCTTGATTCTTGAGAGATGAGGCTTAATGCTTATGCTTAATGCTTTTTCTTAATGCTTATGCTTAATGCTTTTTCCTTAATGCTTATGCTTAATGATTATTTGATTATTTTGCTAAATGATTATTTGATTATTTGATTATTGATAGTACGTATTGATAGTGCGTATTGATAGTAATATTGATAGTACAAATTGATAGTACGTATTTATAGTAAGTATTGATAGTAAATATTGATAGTACGTATTGATAGTAATATTGATAGTACAAATTGATAGTACGAATTGATAGTACATATTGATAGTAAGTATTGATAGTAAATATTGATAGTAAGTATTGATAGTAAATATTGATAGTACATATTTATAGTACGTATTGATAGTAAGTATTGATAGTACGTATTGATAGTACGTATTGATAGTAAGTATTAGTAGTAAATATTAATAGTAAATATTGATAGTACATATTGATAGTAATTATTGATAATACGTATTGATAGTACGTATTCATAGTACGTATTGATAGTACGTATTGATAGTAAGTATTGATAGTAAGTATTGATAGTAAATATTGATAGTACATATTAATAGTACGTTTTGATAGTAAGTATTGATAGTACGTATTGATAGTTAATATTGATAGTACATATTGATAGTAAATATTGATAGTACGTATTGATAGTAAGTATCGGTAGTAAATATTGATAGTACATATTGATAGTACGTATTGATAGAAAGTATTGATAGTACGTATTGATAGTAGTATTGATAGTAATTATTGATAGTACATATTGATAGTAAGTATTGATAGTAAGTATTTATAGTAAATATTGATAGTACGTATTGATAGTACATATTGATAGTACGTATTGATAGTAAGTATTGATAGTACGTATTGATAGTAAGTATTGATAGTACGTATTGATAGTTAATATTCATAGTAAAAATTGATAGTACATATTGATAGTACGTATTGAAAGTACGAATTGATAGTACGTATTGATAGTGGTTCGTATTGATAGTAAATTTTCATTGTAAATATTGATAGTACGTATTGATAGTACATATTGATAGTACGAATTGATAGTAAATATTGATGGTTCATATTAATAGTACGTATTGATAGTACGAATTGATAGTAAATATGGATAGTACATATTGATAGTACAAATTAATAATACGTATTGATAGAAAGTATTGATAGTAAGTATTGATAGTACGTATTGATAGTAAGTATTGATAGTACGTATTGATAGGTAATATAAATAGTACATATTGATAGTACGAATTGATAGTACGTATTTATAGTAAGTATTGTTAGTATGTATTGATAGTACATATTGATAGTAAGTATTGATAGTACGTTTTGATAGTTAATATTGATAGTACGAATTGATGATACGTATTAAGCATGCTTATGCTTATGCTTATGCTTATGCTTATGCTTAATGCTTATGCTAAATGCTTTTTTTAAAAGCTTATTTTAAATGATTATGCTTAATGCTTATGCTTAATGCTTATGCTTAATGCTTATGCTTAATGCTTATGCTTAATGCTTATGCTTAATGCTTATGCTTAATGCTTATGCTTAATGCTTATGCTTAATGCTTATGCTTAATGCTTATGCTTAATGCTTATGCTTAATGCTTATGCTTAATGCTTATGCTTAATGCTTATGCTTAATGCTTAATGCTTATGCTTAATGCTTATTTTAAATGCTTTTTTAAAATTCTTATGCTTAATTATTATGCTTAATGCTTATGCTTAATGCTTATGCTTAATGCTTATGCTTAATGCTTATACTTAATGCTTATGCTAAATGCTTATGCTTAATGCTTATGCTTAATGCTTATGCTTAATGCTTATTTTAAATGCTTATTTTAAATTCTTATGCTTAATTATTATGCTTAAAGCTTATGCAAAATGCTTATGCTTAATGTTAAATGCATCATGTTTAAAGCTTATTTTAAAATAAAGGAAATTTACCTTTTGTGCTAAAAATAATTTATTGATTTAATATAAACAACATTTACCTTTATTGTGAATAAAGTAAAATAAAATAAGGTGAATGCCTTAAATTATGCCAGCTACATTCAGCGGTGGATTATTTAAGATGAAACATTAAATTTGAAATTTTATATAAATTATAAAACAAGAAATCCGAGGCGCCACTGACAAATTAAAAGCGAATACACATGCATGATCCTCGATAATATGCTCGATGTTTGGTACTATGCTCGATGTTGGATGCTATGCTTGATGTTCGATGCTCGATACTCAATTCTTGATTCTTGAGAGATGAGGCTTAATGCTTATGCTTAATGCTTTTTCTTAATGCTTATGCTTAATGCTTTTTCCTTAATGCTTATGCTTAATGATTATTTGATTATTTTGCTAAATGATTATTTGATTATTTGATTATTGATAGTACGTATTGATAGTGCGTATTGATAGTAATATTGATAGTACAAAATGATAGTACGTATTTATAGTAAGTATTGATAGTAAATATTGATAGTACGTATTGATAGTAAGTATTGATAGTACGTATTGATAGTAATATTGATAGTACAAATTGATAGTACGAATTGATAGTACATATTGATAGTAAGTATTGATAGTAAATATTGATAGTACATATTTATAGTACGTATTGATAGTAAGTATTGATAGTACGTATTGATAGTACGTATTGATAGTAAGTATTAGTAGTAAATATTAATAGTAATTATTGATAGTACGTATTGATAGTACGTATTCATAGTACGTATTGATAGTACGTATTGATAGTAAGTATTGATAGTAAGTATTGATAGTAAATATTGATAGTACATATTAATAGTACGTATTGATAGTAAGTATTGATAGTAAGTATTGATAGTACATATTGATAGTACGTTTTGATAGTAAGTATTGATAGTACGTATTGATAGTTAATATTGATAGTACATATTGATAGTAAATATTGATAGTACGTATTGATAGTAAGTATCGGTAGTAAATATTGATAGTACATATTGATAGTACGTATTGATAGAAAGTATTGATAGTACGTATTGATAGTAGTATTGATAGTAAGTATTGATAGTACATATTGATAGTAAGTATTGATAGTAAGTATTTATAGTAAATATTGATAGTACGTATTGATAGTACATATTGATAGTACGTATTGATAGTAAGTATTGATAGTACGTATTGATAGTAAGTATTGATAGTACGTATTGATAGTTAATATTCATAGTAAAAATTGATAGTACATATTGATAGTACGTATTGAAAGTACGAATTGATAGTACGTATTGATAGTGGTTCGTATTGATAGTAAATTTTCATTGTAAATATTGATAGTACGTATTGATAGTACATATTGATAGTACGAATTGATAGTAAATATTGATGGTTCATATTAATAGTACGTATTGATAGTACGAGTTGATAGTAAATATGGATAGTACATATTGATAGTACAAATTAATAATACGTATTGATAGAAAGTATTGATAGTAAGTATTGATAGTACGTATTGATAGTAAGTATTGATAGTACGTATTGATAGGTAATATAAATAGTACATATTGATAGTACGAATTGATAGTACGTATTTATAGTAAGTATTGTTAGTATGTATTGATAGTACATATTGATAGTAAGTATTGATAGTACGTTTTGATAGTTAATATTGATAGTACGAATTGATGATACGTATTAAGCATGCTTATGCTTATGCTTATGCTTATGCTTAATGCTTATGCTAAATGCTTTTTTTAAAAGCTTATTTTAAATGATTATGCTTAATGCTTATGCTTAATGCTTATGCTTAATGCTTATGCTTAATGCTTATGCTTAATGCTTATGCTTAATGCTTATGCTTAATGCTTATGCTTAATGCTTATGCTTAATGCTTATGCTTAATGCTTATGCTTAATGCTTATGCTTAATGCTTATGCTTAATGCTTATGCTTAATGCTTATGCTTAATGCTTAATGCTTATGCTTAATGCTTATTTTTAAAGCTTATTTTAAATGCTTAAGCTTAATGCTTTTTCTTAATGCTTATTTTAAAAGCTTATTTTAAATGCTTATGCTTGATGCTTTTCTTAATGCTCATTTTAAAAGCTTATTTTTTATGCTTATGCTTATAATTTATCTTTTGTGCTAAATATAAATTATTGATTTAATATAAACAACATTGACCTTTATTGTGAATAAAGTAAAATAAAATAAGGTGAATGCCTAAAATTATGCCAGCTACATTCAGCGGTGGATTATCTAAGATGATACATTAAATTTGAAATTTTCTATAAATTATAAAACAAGAAATCCGAAGCGCCACTGACAAATTAAAAGCGAATACACATGCATTATCCTCGATGATATGCTCGATGTTTGGTACTATGCTCGATGTTGGATGCTATGCTTGATGTTCGATGCTCAATACTCAATTCTTGATTCTTGAGACATGAGGCTTAATGCTTATGCTTAATGCTTTTTCTTAATGCTTATTTTAAAAGCTTATTTTTAATGCTTATGCTCAATTCTTATGCTTAAAGCTTATGCTTAAAGCTTATGCTTAAAGCTTATGCTTAATGCTTATGCTTGATGCTTATGCTTAATGCTTATGCTTTATGCTTATTTTAAATGCTTATTTTTAATTCTTATGCTAAATGCTTATGCTTAAAGCTTATGCATAATGCTTATGGTTAATGTTTAATGCTTATGCTTAATGTTAAATGCTTCATGTTTAAAGCTTATTTTAAAATAAAGGAAATTTACCTTTTGTGCTAAAAATAATTTATTGATTTAATATAAACAACATTGACCTTTATTGTGAATAAAGTAAAATAAAATAAGGTGAATGCCTAAAATTATGCCAGCTACATTCAGCGGTGGATTATCTAAAATGATACATTAAATTTGAAATTTTCTATAAATTATAAAACAAGAAATCCGATGCGCCACTGACAAATTAAAAGCGAATACACATGCATGATCCTCGATGATATGCTTGATGTTTGGTACTATGCTCGATGTTGGATGCTATGCTTGATGTTCGATGCTCAATACTTAATTCTTGATTCTTGAGACATGAGGCTTAATGCTTATGCTTAATGCTTTTTCTTAATGCTTATTTTTAATGCTTATTTTTAATGCTTATGCTTAATGCTTATGTTTAATGCTTATGCTTAATGCTTATGCTTAATGCTTATGCTTAATGCCTTATGCTTAATGCTTATGCTTAATGCTTATGCTTAATGCTTATGCTTAATGCTTATGCTTAATGCTCATGCTTAATGCTTATGCTTAATGCTTATGCTTAATGCTTATGCTTAATGCTTATGCTTTATGCTTAATGCTTATGCTTAATGCTTATGCTTAATGCTTATGCTTAATGCTTATGCTTAATGCTTATGCTTAATGCTTATGCTTAATGCTTATGCTTATGCTTAATGCTTATGCTTAATGCTTATGCTTAATGCTTATGCTTAATGCTTATGCTTAATGCTTATGCTTAATGCTTATGCTTAATGCTTATGCTTAATGCTTATGCTTAATGCTTATGCTTAATGCTTATGCTTAATGCTTATGCTTAATGCTTATGCTTAATGCTTATGCTTAATGCTTATGCTTAATGCTTATGCTTATTTTGAATGCTTTTTTTAAATTCTTATGCTTAATGCTTATGCTTAAAGCTTATGCATAATGCTTATGCTTAAAGCTTATGCATAATGCTTATGCTTAATGTTAAATGCATCATGTTTAAAGCTTTTTTTAAAATAAAGGAAATTTACCTTTTGTGCTAAAAATAATTTATTGATTTAATATAAACAACATTGACCTTTATTATGAATAGAATAAAATAAAATAAGGTGAATGCCTAAAATAATGCCAGCTACATTCAGCGGTGGATTATTTAAGATGATACATTAAATTTTAAACTTTATATTAATTATAAAACAAGAAATCCGAGGCGCCACTGACAAATTAAAAGAGAATACACATGCATGATCCTCGATGATATGCTCGATGTTGGATGCTATGCTTGATGTTCAATGCTCGAAACTCAATTCTTGATCATTGAGACATGAGGCTTAATGCTTATGCTTTAATGCTTATGCTAAATCCTTATTTTAAATGCTTATGCTTAATGCTTATTCTTAATGCTTATTTTAAATGCCTATTTTAAATGCTTATTTTAAATGCTTATTTTAAATGCTTATTTTAAATTCTTATGCTTAATGCTTATGCTTATTTTGAATGCTCTTTTTAAATTCTTATGCTTAATGCTTATGCTTAAAGCTTATGCATAATGCTTATGCTTAATGTTAAATGCATCATGTTTAAAGCTTTTTTTAAAATAAAGGAAATTTACCTTTTGTGCTAAAAATAATTTATTGATTTAATATAAACAACATTGACCTTTATTATGAATAGAATAAAATAAAATAAGGTGAATGCCTAAAATAATGCCAGCTACATTCAGCGGTGGATTATTTAAGATGATACATTAAATTTGAAACTTTATATTAATTATAAAACAAGAAATCCGAGGCGCCACTGACAAATTAAAAGCGAATACACATGCATGATCCTCGATGATATGCTCGATGTTGGATGCTATGCTTGATGTTCAATGCTCGATACTCAATTCTTGATCATTGAGACATGAGGCTTAATGCTTATGCTTAATGCTTATGCTTAATGCTTATGCTTAATGCTTATGCTTAATGCTTATGCTTAATGCTTATGCTTAATGCTTATGCTTAATGCTTATGCTTAATGCTTATGCTTAATGCTTATGCTTAATGCTTATGCTTAATGCTAATGCTTAATGCTTATGCTTAATGCTTATGCTTATTTTTAAAGCTTATTTTAAATGCTTATGCTTAATGCTTATGCTAAATGCTTATTTTTAAAGCTTATTTTAAATGCTTAAGCTTAATGCTTTTTCTTAATGCTTATTTTAAAAGCTTATTTTAAATGCTTATGCTTGATGCTTTTCTTAATGCTCATTTTAAAAGCTTATTTTTTATGCTTATGCTTATAATTTATCTTTTGTGCTAAATATAAATTATTGATTTAATATAAACAACATTGACCTTTTTTGTCAATAAAGTAAAATAAAATAAGGTGAATGCCTAAAATTATGCCAGCTACATTCAGCGGTGGATTATCTAAGATGATACATTAAATTTGAAATTTTCTATAAATTATAAAACAAGAAATCCGAAGCGCCACTGACAAATTAAAAGCGAATACACATGCATGATCCTCGATGATATGCTTGATGTTTGGTACTATGCTCGATGTTGGATGCTATGCTTGATGTTCGATGCTCGATACTCAATTCTTGATTCTTGAGAGATGAGGCTTAATGCTTATGCTTAATGCTTTTTCTTAATGCTTATGCTTAATGCTTTTTCCTTAATGCTTATGCTTAATGATTATTTGATTATTTTGCTAAATGATTATTTGATTATTTGATTATTGATAGTACGTATTGATAGTGCGTATTGATAGTAATATTGATAGTACAAATTGATAGTACGTATTTATAGTAAGTATTGATAGTAAATATTGATAGTACGTATTGATAGTAAGTATTGATAGTACGTATTGATAGTAATATTGATAGTACAAATTGATAGTACGAATTGATAGTACATATTGATAGTAAGTATTGATAGTAAATATTGATAGTACATATTTATAGTACGTATTGATAGTAAGTATTGATAGTACGTATTGATAGTACGTATTGATAGTAAGTATTAGTAGTAAATATTAATAGTAAATATTGATAGTACATATTGATAGTAATTATTGATAATACGTATTGATAGTACGTATTCATAGTACGTATTGATAGTACGTATTGATAGTAAGTATTGATAGTAAGTATTGATAGTAAATATTGATAGTACATATTAATAGTACGTTTTGATAGTAAGTATTGATAGTACGTATTGATAGTTAATATTGATAGTACATATTGATAGTAAATATTGATAGTACGTATTGATAGTAAGTATCGGTAGTAAATATTGATAGTACATATTGATAGTACGTATTGATAGAAAGTATTGATAGTACGTATTGATAGTAGTATTGATAGTAAGTATTGATAGTACATATTGATAGTAAGTATTGATAGTAAGTATTTATAGTAAATATTGATAGTACGTATTGATAGTACATATTGATAGTACGTATTGATAGTAAGTATTGATAGTACGTATTGATAGTAAGTATTGATAGTACGTATTGATAGTTAATATTCATAGTAAAAATTGATAGTACATATTGATAGTACGTATTGAAAGTACGAATTGATAGTACGTATTGATAGTGGTTCGTATTGATAGTAAATTTTCATTGTAAATATTGATAGTACGTATTGATAGTACATATTGATAGTACGAATTGATAGTAAATATTGATGGTTCATATTAATAGTACGTATTGATAGTACGAATTGATAGTAAATATGGATAGTACATATTGATAGTACAAATTAATAATACGTATTGATAGAAAGTATTGATAGTAAGTATTGATAGTACGTATTGATAGTAAGTATTGATAGTACGTATTGATAGGTAATATAAATAGTACATATTGATAGTACGAATTGATAGTACGTATTTATAGTAAGTATTGTTAGTATGTATTGATAGTACATATTGATAGTAAGTATTGATAGTACGTTTTGATAGTTAATATTGATAGTACGAATTGATGATACGTATTAAGCATGCTTATGCTTATGCTTATGCTTATGCTTAATGCTTATGCTAAATGCTTTTTTTAAAAGCTTATTTTAAATGATTATGCTTAATGCTTATGCTTAATGCTTATGCTTAATGCTTATGCTTAATGCTTATGCTTAATGCTTATGCTTAATGCTTATGCTTAATGCTTATGCTTAATGCTTATGCTTAATGCTTATGCTTAATGCTTATGCTTAATGCTTATGCTTAATGCTTATGCTTAATGCTTAATGCTTATGCTTAATGCTTATTTTAAATGCTTTTTTTAAATTCTTATGCTTAATTATTATGCTTAATGCTTATGCTTAATGCTTATGCTTAATGCTTATGCTTAATGCTTATGCTTAATGCTTATACTTAATGCTTATGCTAAATGCTTATGCTTAATGCTTATGCTTAATGCTTATGCTTAATGCTTATTTTAAATGCTTATTTTAAATTCTTATGCTTAATTATTATGCTTAAAGCTTATGCAAAATGCTTATGCTTAATGTTAAATGCATCATGTTTAAAGCTTATTTTAAAATAAAGGAAATTTACCTTTTGTGCTAAAAATTATTTATTGATTTAATATAAACAACATTTACCTTTATTGTGAATAAAGTAAAATAAAATAAGGTGAATGCCTTAAATTATGCCAGCTACATTCAGCGGTGGATTATTTAAGATGAAACATTAAATTTGAAATTTTATATAAATTATAAAACAAGAAATCCGAGGCGCCACTGACAAATTAAAAGCGAATACACATGCATGATCCTCGATAATATGCTCGATGTTTGGTACTATGCTCGATGTTGGATGCTATGCTTGATGTTCGATGCTCAATACTCAATTCTTGATTCTTGAGACATGAGGCTTAATGCTTATGCTTAATGCTTTTTCTTAATGCTTATTTTAAAAGCTTATTTTTAATGCTTATGCTCAATGCTTATGCTTAAAGCTTATGCTTAAAGCTTATGCTTAATGCTTATGCTTGATGCTTATGCTTAATGCTTATGCTTAATGCTTATTTTAAATGCTTATTTTAAATGCTTATTTTAAATGCTTATTTTTAATTCTTATGCTAAATGCTTATGCTTAAAGCTTATGCATAATGCTTATGGTTAATGTTTAATGCTTATGCTTAATGTTAAATGCTTCATGTTTAAAGCTTATTTTAAAATAAAGGAAATTTACCTTTTGTGCTAAAAATAATTTATTGATTTAATATAAACAACATTGACCTTTATTGTGAATAAAGTAAAATAAAATAAGGTGAATGCCTAAAATTATGCCAGCTACATTCAGCGGTGGATTATCTAAGATGATACATTAAATTTGAAATTTTCTATGAATTATAAAACAAGAAATCCGAAGCGCCACTGACAAATTAAAAGCGAATACACATGCATTATCCTCGATGATATGCTCGATGTTTGGTACTATACTCGATGTTGGATGCTATGCTTGATGTTCGATGCTCGATACTCAATTCTTGATTCTTGAGAGATGAGGCTTAATGCTTATGCTTAATGCTTTTTCTTAATGCTTATGCTTAATGCTTTTTCCTTAATGCTTATGCTTAATGATTATTTGATTATTTTGCTAAATGATTATTTGATTATTTGATTATTGATAGTACGTATTGATAGTGCGTATTGATAGTAATATTGATAGTACAAATTGATAGTACGTATTTATAGTAAGTATTGATAGTAAATATTGATAGTACGTATTGATAGTAAGTATTGATAGTACGTATTGATAGTAATATTGATAGTACAAATTGATAGTACGAATTGATAGTACATATTGATAGTAAGTATTGATAGTAAATATTGATAGTACATATTTATAGTACGTATTGATAGTAAGTATTGATAGTACGTATTGATAGTACGTATTGATAGTAAGTATTAGTAGTAAATATTAATAGTAAATATTGATAGTACATATTGATAGTAATTATTGATAATACGTATTGATAGTACGTATTCATAGTACGTATTGATAGTACGTATTGATAGTAAGTATTGATAGTAAGTATTGATAGTAAATATTGATAGTACATATTAATAGTACGTTTTGATAGTAAGTATTGATAGTACGTATTGATAGTTAATATTGATAGTACATATTGATAGTAAATATTGATAGTACGTATTGATAGTAAGTATCGGTAGTAAATATTGATAGTACATATTGATAGTACGTATTGATAGAAAGTATTGATAGTACGTATTGATAGTAGTATTGATAGTAATTATTGATTGTACATATTGATAGTAAGTATTGATAGTAAGTATTTATAGTAAATATTGATAGTACGTATTGATAGTACATATTGATAGTACGTATTGATAGTAAGTATTGATAGTACGTATTGATAGTAAGTATTGATAGTACGTATTGATAGTTAATATTCATAGTAAAAATTGATAGTACATATTGATAGTACGTATTGAAAGTACGAATTGATAGTACGTATTGATAGTGGTTCGTATTGATAGTAAATTTTCATTGTAAATATTGATAGTACGTATTGATAGTACATATTGATAGTACGAATTGATAGTAAATATTGATGGTTCATATTAATAGTACGTATTGATAGTACGAATTGATAGTAAATATGGATAGTACATATTGATAGTACAAATTAATAATACGTATTGATAGAAAGTATTGATAGTAAGTATTGATAGTACGTATTGATAGTAAGTATTGATAGTACGTATTGATAGTAAGTATTGATAGTAAGTATTTATAGTAAATATTGATAGTACGTATTGATAGTACATATTGATAGTACGTATTGATAGTAAGTATTGATAGTACGTATTGATAGTAAGTATTGATAGTACGTATTGATAGTTAATATTCATAGTAAAAATTGATAGTACATATTGATAGTACGTATTGAAAGTACGAATTGATAGTACGTATTGATAGTGGTTCGTATTGATAGTAAATTTTCATTGTAAATATTGATAGTACGTATTGATAGTACATATTGATAGTACGAATTGATAGTAAATATAAATAGTACATATTGATAGTACGAATTGATAGTACGTATTTATAGTAAGTATTGTTAGTATGTATTGATAGTACATATTGATAGTAAGTATTGATAGTACGTTTTGATAGTTAATATTGATAGTACGAATTGATGATACGTATTAAGCATGCTTATGCTTATGCTTATGCTTATGCTTATGCTTAATGCTTATGCTAAATGCTTTTTTTAAAAGCTTATTTTAAATGATTATGCTTAATGCTTATGCTTAATGCTTATGCTTAATGCTTATGCTTAATGCTTATGCTTAATGCTTATGCTTAATGCTTATGCTTAATGCTTATGCTTAATGCTTATGCTTAATGCTTATGCTTAATGCTTATGCTTAATGCTTATGCTTAATGCTTATGCTTAATGCTTATGCTTAATGCTTATGCTTAATGCTTAATGCTTATGCTTAATGCTTATTTTAAATGCTTTTTTAAAATTCTTATGCTTAATTATTATGCTTAATGCTTATGCTTAATGCTTATGCTTAATGCTTATGCTTAATGCTTATACTTAATGCTTATGCTAAATGCTTATGCTTAATGCTTATGCTTAATGCTTATGCTTAATGCTTATTTTAAATGCTTATTTTAAATTCTTATGCTTAATTATTATGCTTAAAGCTTATGCAAAATGCTTATGCTTAATGTTAAATGCATCATGTTTAAAGCTTATTTTAAAATAAAGGAAATTTACCTTTTGTGCTAAAAATAATTTATTGATTTAATATAAACAACATTTACCTTTATTGTGAATAAAGTAAAATAAAATAAGGTGAATGCCTTAAATTATGCCAGCTACATTCAGCGGTGGATTATTTAAGATGAAACATTAAATTTGAAATTTTATATAAATTATAAAACAAGAAATCCGAGGCGCCACTGACAAATTAAAAGCGAATACACATGCATGATCCTCGATAATATGCTCGATGTTTGGTACTATGCTCGATGTTGGATGCTATGCTTGATGTTCGATGCTCGATACTCAATTCTTGATTCTTGAGAGATGAGGCTTAATGCTTATGCTTAATGCTTTTTCTTAATGCTTATGCTTAATGCTTTTTCCTTAATGCTTATGCTTAATGATTATTTGATTATTTTGCTAAATGATTATTTGATTATTTGATTATTGATAGTACGTATTGATAGTGCGTATTGATAGTAATATTGATAGTACAAATTGATAGTACGTATTTATAGTAAGTATTGATAGTAAATATTGATAGTACGTATTGATAGTAAGTATTGATAGTACGTATTGATAGTAATATTGATAGTACAAATTGATAGTACGAATTGATAGTACATATTGATAGTAAGTATTGATAGTAAATATTGATAGTACATATTTATAGTACGTATTGATAGTAAGTATTGATAGTACGTATTGATAGTACGTATTGATAGTAAGTATTAGTAGTAAATATTAATAGTAATTATTGATAGTACGTATTGATAGTACGTATTCATAGTACGTATTGATAGTACGTATTGATAGTAAGTATTGATAGTAAGTATTGATAGTAAATATTGATAGTACATATTAATAGTACGTATTGATAGTAAGTATTGATAGTAAGTATTGATAGTACATATTGATAGTACGTTTTGATAGTAAGTATTGATAGTACGTATTGATAGTTAATATTGATAGTACATATTGATAGTTAATATTCATAGTAAAAATTGATAGTAAGTATCGGTAGTAAATATTTTAAGTACATATTGATAGTACGTATTGATAGAAAGTATTGATAGTACGTATTGATAGTAGTATTGATAGTAAGTATTGATAGTACATATTGATAGTAAGTATTGATAGTAAGTATTTATAGTAAATATTGATAGTACGTATTGATAGTACATATTGATAGTACGTATTGATAGTAAGTATTGATAGTACGTATTGATAGTAAGTATTGATAGTACGTATTGATAGTTAATATTCATAGTAAAAATTGATAGTACATATTGATAGTACGTATTGAAAGTACGAATTGATAGTACGTATTGATAGTGGTTCGTATTGATAGTAAATTTTCATTGTAAATATTGATAGTACGTATTGATAGTACATATTGATAGTACGAATTGATAGTAAATATTGATGGTTCATATTAATAGTACGTATTGATAGTACGAATTGATAGTAAATATGGATAGTACATATTGATAGTACAAATTAATAATACGTATTGATAGAAAGTATTGATAGTAAGTATTGATAGTACGTATTGATAGTAAGTATTGATAGTACGTATTGATAGGTAATATAAATAGTACATATTGATAGTACGAATTGATAGTACGTATTTATAGTAAGTATTGTTAGTATGTATTGATAGTACATATTGATAGTAAGTATTGATAGTACGTTTTGATAGTTAATATTGATAGTACGAATTGATGATACGTATTAAGCATGCTTATGCTTATGCTTATGCTTATGCTTAATGCTTATGCTAAATGCTTTTTTTAAAAGCTTATTTTAAATGATTATGCTTAATGCTTATGCTTAATGCTTATGCTTAATGCTTATGCTTAATGCTTATGCTTAATGCTTATGCTTAATGCTTATGCTTAATGCTTATGCTTAATGCTTATGCTTAATGCTTATGCTTAATGCTTATGCTTAATGCTTATGCTTAATGCTTATGCTTAATGCTTATGCTTAATGCTTATGCTTAATGCTTAATGCTTATGCTTAATGCTTATTTTAAATGCTTTTTTAAAATTCTTATGCTTAATTATTATGCTTAATGCTTATGCTTAATGCTTATGCTTAATGCTTATGCTTAATGCTTATACTTAATGCTTATGCTAAATGCTTATGCTTAATGCTTATGCTTAATGCTTATGCTTAATGCTTATTTTAAATGCTTATTTTAAATTCTTATGCTTAATTATTATGCTTAAAGCTTATGCAAAATGCTTATGCTTAATGTTAAATGCATCATGTTTAAAGCTTATTTTAAAATAAAGGAAATTTACCTTTTGTGCTAAAAATAATTTATTGATTTAATATAAACAACATTTACCTTTATTGTGAATAAAGTAAAATAAAATAAGGTGAATGCCTTAAATTATGCCAGCTACATTCAGCGGTGGATTATTTAAGATGAAACATTAAATTTGAAATTTTATATAAATTATAAAACAAGAAATCCGAGGCGCCACTGACAAATTAAAAGCGAATACACATGCATGATCCTCGATAATATGCTCGATGTTTGGTACTATGCTCGATGTTGGATGCTATGCTTGATGTTCGATGCTCAATACTCAATTCTTGATTCTTGAGACATGAGGCTTAATGCTTATGCTTAATGCTTTTTCTTAATGCTTATTTTAAAAGCTTATTTTTAATGCTTATGCTCAATGCTTATGCTTAAAGCTTATGCTTAAAGCTTATGCTTAATGCTTATGCTTGATGCTTATGCTTAATGCTTATGCTTAATGCTTATTTTAAATGCTTATTTTAAATGCTTATTTTAAATGCTTATTTTTAATTCTTATGCTAAATGCTTATGCTTAAAGCTTATGCATAATGCTTATGGTTAATGTTTAATGCTTATGCTTAATGTTAAATGCTTCATGTTTAAAGCTTATTTTAAAATAAAGGAAATTTACCTTTTGTGCTAAAAATAATTTATTGATTTAATATAAACAACATTGACCTTTATTGTGAATAAAGTAAAATAAAATAAGGTGAATGCCTAAAATTATGCCAGCTACATTCAGCGGTGGATTATCTAAGATGATACATTAAATTTGAAATTTTCTATGAATTATAAAACAAGAAATCCGAAGCGCCACTGACAAATTAAAAGCGAATACACATGCATTATCCTCGATGATATGCTCGATGTTTGGTACTATACTCGATGTTGGATGCTATGCTTGATGTTCGATGCTCGATACTCAATTCTTGATTCTTGAGAGATGAGGCTTAATGCTTATGCTTAATGCTTTTTCTTAATGCTTATGCTTAATGCTTTTTCCTTAATGCTTATGCTTAATGATTATTTGATTATTTTGCTAAATGATTATTTGATTATTTGATTATTGATAGTACGTATTGATAGTGCGTATTGATAGTAATATTGATAGTACAAATTGATAGTACGTATTTATAGTAAGTATTGATAGTAAATATTGATAGTACGTATTGATAGTAAGTATTGATAGTACGTATTGATAGTAATATTGATAGTACAAATTGATAGTACGAATTGATAGTACATATTGATAGTAAGTATTGATAGTAAATATTGATAGTACATATTTATAGTACGTATTGATAGTAAGTATTGATAGTACGTATTGATAGTACGTATTGATAGTAAGTATTAGTAGTAAATATTAATAGTAAATATTGATAGTACATATTGATAGTAATTATTGATAATACGTATTGATAGTACGTATTCATAGTACGTATTGATAGTACGTATTGATAGTAAGTATTGATAGTAAGTATTGATAGTAAATATTGATAGTACATATTAATAGTACGTTTTGATAGTAAGTATTGATAGTACGTATTGATAGTTAATATTGATAGTACATATTGATAGTAAATATTGATAGTACGTATTGATAGTAAGTATCGGTAGTAAATATTGATAGTACATATTGATAGTACGTATTGATAGAAAGTATTGATAGTACGTATTGATAGTAGTATTGATAGTAATTATTGATAGTACATATTGATAGTAAGTATTGATAGTAAGTATTTATAGTAAATATTGATAGTACGTATTGATAGTACATATTGATAGTACGTATTGATAGTAAGTATTGATAGTACGTATTGATAGTAAGTATTGATAGTACGTATTGATAGTTAATATTCATAGTAAAAATTGATAGTACATATTGATAGTACGTATTGAAAGTACGAATTGATAGTACGTATTGATAGTGGTTCGTATTGATAGTAAATTTTCATTGTAAATATTGATAGTACGTATTGATAGTACATATTGATAGTACGAATTGATAGTAAATATTGATGGTTCATATTAATAGTACGTATTGATAGTACGAATTGATAGTAAATATGGATAGTACATATTGATAGTACAAATTAATAATACGTATTGATAGAAAGTATTGATAGTAAGTATTGATAGTACGTATTGATAGTAAGTATTGATAGTACGTATTGATAGGTAATATAAATAGTACATATTGATAGTACGAATTGATAGTACGTATTTATAGTAAGTATTGTTAGTATGTATTGATAGTACATATTGATAGTAAGTATTGATAGTACGTTTTGATAGTTAATATTGATAGTACGAATTGATGATACGTATTAAGCATGCTTATGCTTATGCTTATGCTTATGCTTATGCTTAATGCTTATGCTAAATGCTTTTTTTAAAAGCTTATTTTAAATGATTATGCTTAATGCTTATGCTTAATGCTTATGCTTAATGCTTATGCTTAATGCTTATGCTTAATGCTTATGCTTAATGCTTATGCTTAATGCTTATGCTTAATGCTTATGCTTAATGCTTATGCTTAATGCTTATGCTTAATGCTTATGCTTAATGCTTATGCTTAATGCTTAATGCTTATGCTTAATGCTTATTTTAAATGCTTTTTTAAAATTCTTATGCTTAATTATTATGCTTAATGCTTATGCTTAATGCTTATGCTTAATGCTTATGCTTAATGCTTATACTTAATGCTTATGCTAAATGCTTATGCTTAATGCTTATGCTTAATGCTTATGCTTAATGCTTATTTTAAATGCTTATTTTAAATTCTTATGCTTAATTATTATGCTTAAAGCTTATGCAAAATGCTTATGCTTAATGTTAAATGCATCATGTTTAAAGCTTATTTTAAAATAAAGGAAATTTACCTTTTGTGCTAAAAATAATTTATTGATTTAATATAAACAACATTTACCTTTATTGTGAATAAAGTAAAATAAAATAAGGTGAATGCCTTAAATTATGCCAGCTACATTCAGCGGTGGATTATTTAAGATGAAACATTAAATTTGAAATTTTATATAAATTATAAAACAAGAAATCCGAGGCGCCACTGACAAATTAAAAGCGAATACACATGCATGATCCTCGATAATATGCTCGATGTTTGGTACTATGCTCGATGTTGGATGCTATGCTTGATGTTCGATGCTCGATACTCAATTCTTGATTCTTGAGAGATGAGGCTTAATGCTTATGCTTAATGCTTTTTCTTAATGCTTATGCTTAATGCTTTTTCCTTAATGCTTATGCTTAATGATTATTTGATTATTTTGCTAAATGATTATTTGATTATTTGATTATTGATAGTACGTATTGATAGTGCGTATTGATAGTAATATTGATAGTACAAATTGATAGTACTAATTTATAGTAAGTATTGATAGTAAATATTGATAGTACGTATTGATAGTAAGTATTGATAGTACGTATTGATAGTAATATTGATAGTACAAATTGATAGTACGAATTGATAGTACATATTGATAGTAAGTATTGATAGTAAATATTGATAGTACATATTTATAGTACGTATTGATAGTAAGTATTGATAGTACGTATTGATAGTACGTATTGATAGTAAGTATTAGTAGTAAATATTAATAGTAATTATTGATAGTACGTATTGATAGTACGTATTCATAGTACGTATTGATAGTACGTATTGATAGTAAGTATTGATAGTAAGTATTGATAGTTAATATTGATAGTACATATTGATAGTAAATATTGATAGTACGTATTGATAGTAAGTATCGGTAGTAAATATTGATAGTACATATTGATAGTACGTATTGATAGAAAGTATTGATAGTACGTATTGATAGTAGTATTGATAGTAAGTATTGATAGTACATATTGATAGTAAGTATTGATAGTAAGTATTTATAGTAAATATTGATAGTACGTATTGATAGTACATATTGATAGTACGTATTGATAGTAAGTATTGATAGTACGTATTGATAGTAAGTATTGATAGTACGTATTGATAGTTAATATTCATAGTAAAAATTGATAGTACATATTGATAGTACGTATTGAAAGTACGAATTGATAGTACGTATTGATAGTGGTTCGTATTGATAGTAAATTTTCATTGTAAATATTGATAGTACGTATTGATAGTACATATTGATAGTACGAATTGATAGTAAATATTGATGGTTCATATTAATAGTACGTATTGATAGTACGAGTTGATAGTAAATATGGATAGTACATATTGATAGTACAAATTAATAATACGTATTGATAGAAAGTATTGATAGTAAGTATTGATAGTACGTATTGATAGTAAGTATTGATAGTACGTATTGATAGGTAATATAAATAGTACATATTGATAGTACGAATTGATAGTACGTATTTATAGTAAGTATTGTTAGTATGTATTGATAGTACATATTGATAGTAAGTATTGATAGTACGTTTTGATAGTTAATATTGATAGTACGAATTGATGATACGTATTAAGCATGCTTATGCTTATGCTTATGCTTATGCTTAATGCTTATGCTAAATGCTTTTTTTAAAAGCTTATTTTAAATGATTATGCTTAATGCTTATGCTTAATGCTTATGCTTAATGCTTATGCTTAATGCTTATGCTTAATGCTTATGCTTAATGCTTATGCTTAATGCTTATGCTTAATGCTTATGCTTAATGCTTATGCTTAATGCTTATGCTTAATGCTTATGCTTAATGCTTATGCTTAATGCTTATGCTTAATGCTTATGCTTAATGCTTATGCTTAATGCTTAATGCTTATGCTTAATGCTTATTTTAAATGCTTTTTTAAAATTCTTATGCTTAATTATTATGCTTAATGCTTATGCTTAATGCTTATGCTTAATGCTTATGCTTAATGCTTATACTTAATGCTTATGCTAAATGCTTATGCTTAATGCTTATGCTTAATGCTTATGCTTAATGCTTATTTTAAATGCTTATTTTAAATTCTTATGCTTAATTATTATGCTTAAAGCTTATGCAAAATGCTTATGCTTAATGTTAAATGCATCATGTTTAAAGCTTATTTTAAAATAAAGGAAATTTACCTTTTGTGCTAAAAATAATTTATTGATTTAATATAAACAACATTTACCTTTATTGTGAATAAAGTAAAATAAAATAAGGTGAATGCCTTAAATTATGCCAGCTACATTCAGCGGTGGATTATTTAAGATGAAACATTAAATTTGAAATTTTATATAAATTATAAAACAAGAAATCCGAGGCGCCACTGACAAATTAAAAGCGAATACACATGCATGATCCTCGATAATATGCTCGATGTTTGGTACTATGCTCGATGTTGGATGCTATGCTTGATGTTCGATGCTCAATACTCAATTCTTGATTCTTGAGACATGAGGCTTAATGCTTATGCTTAATGCTTTTTCTTAATGCTTATTTTAAAAGCTTATTTTTAATGCTTATGCTCAATGCTTATGCTTAAAGCTTATGCTTAAAGCTTATGCTTAATGCTTATGCTTGATGCTTATGCTTAATGCTTATGCTTAATGCTTATTTTAAATGCTTATTTTAAATGCTTATTTTAAATGCTTATTTTTAATTCTTATGCTAAATGCTTATGCTTAAAGCTTATGCATAATGCTTATGGTTAATGTTTAATGCTTATGCTTAATGTTAAATGCTTCATGTTTAAAGCTTATTTTAAAATAAAGGAAATTTACCTTTTGTGCTAAAAATAATTTATTGATTTAATATAAACAACATTGACCTTTATTGTGAATAAAGTAAAATAAAATAAGGTGAATGCCTAAAATTATGCCAGCTACATTCAGCGGTGGATTATCTAAGATGATACATTAAATTTGAAATTTTCTATGAATTATAAAACAAGAAATCCGAAGCGCCACTGACAAATTAAAAGCGAATACACATGCATTATCCTCGATGATATGCTCGATGTTTGGTACTATACTCGATGTTGGATGCTATGCTTGATGTTCGATGCTCGATACTCAATTCTTGATTCTTGAGAGATGAGGCTTAATGCTTATGCTTAATGCTTTTTCTTAATGCTTATGCTTAATGCTTTTTCCTTAATGCTTATGCTTAATGATTATTTGATTATTTTGCTAAATGATTATTTGATTATTTGATTATTGATAGTACGTATTGATAGTGCGTATTGATAGTAATATTGATAGTACAAATTGATAGTACGTATTTATAGTAAGTATTGATAGTAAATATTGATAGTACGTATTGATAGTAAGTATTGATAGTACGTATTGATAGTAATATTGATAGTACAAATTGATAGTACGAATTGATAGTACATATTGATAGTAAGTATTGATAGTAAATATTGATAGTACATATTTATAGTACGTATTGATAGTAAGTATTGATAGTACGTATTGATAGTACGTATTGATAGTAAGTATTAGTAGTAAATATTAATAGTAAATATTGATAGTACATATTGATAGTAATTATTGATAATACGTGATGATAGTACGTATTCATAGTACGTATTGATAGTACGTATTGATAGTAAGTATTGATAGTAAGTATTGATAGTAAATATTGATAGTACATATTAATAGTACGTTTTGATAGTAAGTATTGATAGTACGTATTGATAGTTAATATTGATAGTACATATTGATAGTAAATATTGATAGTACGTATTGATAGTAAGTATCGGTAGTAAATATTGATAGTACATATTGATAGTACGTATTGATAGAAAGTATTGATAGTACGTATTGATAGTAGTATTGATAGTAATTATTGATAGTACATATTGATAGTAAGTATTGATAGTAAGTATTTATAGTAAATATTGATAGTACGTATTGATAGTACATATTGATAGTACGTATTGATAGTAAGTATTGATAGTACGTATTGATAGTAAGTATTGATAGTACGTATTGATAGTTAATATTCATAGTAAAAATTGATAGTACATATTGATAGTACGTATTGAAAGTACGAATTGATAGTACGTATTGATAGTGGTTCGTATTGATAGTAAATTTTCATTGTAAATATTGATAGTACGTATTGATAGTACATATTGATAGTACGAATTGATAGTAAATATTGATGGTTCATATTAATAGTACGTATTGATAGTACGAATTGATAGTAAATATGGATAGTACATATTGATAGTACAAATTAATAATACGTATTGATAGAAAGTATTGATAGTAAGTATTGATAGTACGTATTGATAGTAAGTATTGATAGTACGTATTGATAGGTAATATAAATAATACATATTGATAGTACGAATTGATAGTACGTATTTATAGTAAGTATTGTTAGTATGTATTGATAGTACATATTGATAGTAAGTATTGATAGTACGTTTTGATAGTTAATATTGATAGTACGAATTGATGATACGTATTAAGCATGCTTATGCTTATGCTTATGCTTATGCTTATGCTTAATGCTTATGCTAAATGCTTTTTTTAAAAGCTTATTTTAAATGATTATGCTTAATGCTTATGCTTAATGCTTATGCTTAATGCTTATGCTTAATGCTTATGCTTAATGCTTATGCTTAATGCTTATGCTTAATGCTTATGCTTAATGCTTATGCTTAATGCTTATGCTTAATGCTTATGCTTAATGCTTATGCTTAATGCTTAATGCTTATGCTTAATGCTTATTTTAAATGCTTTTTTAAAATTCTTATGCTTAATTATTATGCTTAATGCTTATGCTTAATGCTTATGCTTAATGCTTATGCTTAATGCTTATACTTAATGCTTATGCTAAATGCTTATGCTTAATGCTTATGCTTAATGCTTATGCTTAATGCTTATTTTAAATGCTTATTTTAAATTCTTATGCTTAATTATTATGCTTAAAGCTTATGCAAAATGCTTATGCTTAATGTTAAATGCATCATGTTTAAAGCTTATTTTAAAATAAAGGAAATTTACCTTTTTGTGCTAAAAATAATTTATTGATTTAATATAAACAACATTTACCTTTATTGTGAATAAAGTAAAATAAAATAAGGTGAATGCCTTAAATTATGCCAGCTACATTCAGCGGTGGATTATTTAAGATGAAACATTAAATTTGAAATTTTATATAAATTATAAAACAAGAAATCCGAGGCGCCACTGACAAATTAAAAGCGAATACACATGCATGATCCTCGATAATATGCTCGATGTTTGGTACTATGCTCGATGTTGGATGCTATGCTTGATGTTCGATGCTCGATACTCAATTCTTGATTCTTGAGAGATGAGGCTTAATGCTTATGCTTAATGCTTTTTCTTAATGCTTATGCTTAATGCTTTTTCCTTAATGCTTATGCTTAATGATTATTTGATTATTTTGCTAAATGATTATTTGATTATTTGATTATTGATAGTACGTATTGATAGTGCGTATTGATAGTAATATTGATAGTACAAATTGATAGTACGTATTTATAGTAAGTATTGATAGTAAATATTGATAGTACGTATTGATAGTAAGTATTGATAGTACGTATTGATAGTAATATTGATAGTACAAATTGATAGTACGAATTGATAGTACATATTGATAGTAAGTATTGATAGTAAATATTGATAGTACATATTTATAGTACGTATTGATAGTAAGTATTGATAGTACGTATTGATAGTAAGTATTAGTAGTAAATATTAATAGTAATTATTGATAGTACGTATTCATAGTACGTATTGATAGTACGTATTGATAGTAAGTATTGATAGTAAGTATTGATAGTAAATATTGATAGTACATATTAATAGTACGTATTGATAGTAAGTATTGATAGTAAGTATTGATAGTACATATTGATAGTACGTTTTGATAGTAAGTATTGATAGTACGTATTGATAGTTAATATTGATAGTACATATTGATAGTAAATATTGATAGTACGTATTGATAGTAAGTATCGGTAGTAAATATTGATAGTACATATTGATAGTACGTATTGATAGAAAGTATTGATAGTACGTATTGATAGTAGTATTGATAGTAAGTATTGATAGTACATATTGATAGTAAGTATTGATAGTAAGTATTTATAGTAAATATTGATAGTACGTATTGATAGTACATATTGATAGTACGTATTGATAGTAAGTATTGATAGTACGTATTGATAGTAAGTATTGATAGTACGTATTGATAGTTAATATTCATAGTAAAAATTGATAGTACATATTGATAGTACGTATTGAAAGTACGAATTGATAGTACGTATTGATAGTGGTTCGTATTGATAGTAAATTTTCATTGTAAATATTGATAGTACGTATTGATAGTACATATTGATAGTACGAATTGATAGTAAATATTGATGGTTCATATTAATAGTACGTATTGATAGTACGAGTTGATAGTAAATATGGATAGTACATATTGATAGTACAAATTAATAATACGTATTGATAGAAAGTATTGATAGTAAGTATTGATAGTACGTATTGATAGTAAGTATTGATAGTACGTATTGATAGGTGATATAAATAGTACATATTGATAGTACGAATTGATAGTACGTATTTATAGTAAGTATTGTTAGTATGTATTGATAGTACATATTGATAGTAAGTATTGATAGTGCGTATTGATAGTAATATTGATAGTACAAATTGATAGTACGTATTTATAGTAAGTATTGATAGTAAATATTGATAGTACGTATTGATAGTAAGTATTGATAGTACGTATTGATAGTAATATTGATAGTACAAATTGATAGTACGAATTGATAGTACATATTGATAGTAAGTATTGATAGTAAATATTGATAGTACATATTTATAGTACGTATTGATAGTAAGTATTGATAGTACGTATTGATAGTACGTATTGATAGTAAGTATTAGTAGTAAATATTAATAGTAAATATTGATAGTACATATTGATAGTAATTATTGATAATACGTATTGATAGTACGTATTCATAGTACGTATTGATAGTACGTATTGATAGTAAGTATTGATAGTAAGTATTGATAGTAAATATTGATAGTACATATTAATAGTACGTTTTGATAGTAAGTATTGATAGTACGTATTGATAGTTAATATTGATAGTACATATTGATAGTAAATATTGATAGTACGTATTGATAGTAAGTATCGGTAGTAAATATTGATAGTACATATTGATAGTACGTATTGATAGAAAGTATTGATAGTACGTATTGATAGTAGTATTGATAGTAATTATTGATAGTACATATTGATAGTAAGTATTGATAGTAAGTATTTATAGTAAATATTGATAGTACGTATTGATAGTACATATTGATAGTACGTATTGATAGTAAGTATTGATAGTACGTATTGATAGTAAGTATTGATAGTACGTATTGATAGTTAATATTCATAGTAAAAATTGATAGTACATATTGATAGTACGTATTGAAAGTACGAATTGATAGTACGTATTGATAGTAAGTATTGATAGTAAGTATTGATAGTAAATATTGATAGTACATATTAATAGTACGTATTGATAGTAAGTATTGATAGTAAGTATTGATAGTACATATTGATAGTACGTTTTGATAGTAAGTATTGATAGTACGTATTGATAGTTAATATTGATAGTACATATTGATAGTTAATATTCATAGTAAAAATTGATAGTAAGTATCGGTAGTAAATATTTTAAGTACATATTGATAGTACGTATTGATAGAAAGTATTGATAGTACGTATTGATAGTAGTATTGATAGTAAGTATTGATAGTACATATTGATAGTAAGTATTGATAGTAAGTATTTATAGTAAATATTGATAGTACGTATTGATAGTACATATTGATAGTACGTATTGATAGTAAGTATTGATAGTACGTATTGATAGTAAGTATTGATAGTACGTATTGATAGTTAATATTCATAGTAAAAATTGATAGTACATATTGATAGTACGTATTGAAAGTACGAATTGATAGTACGTATTGATAGTGGTTCGTATTGATAGTAAATTTTCATTGTAAATATTGATAGTACGTATTGATAGTACATATTGATAGTACGAATTGATAGTAAATATTGATGGTTCATATTAATAGTACGTATTGATAGTACGAATTGATAGTAAATATGGATAGTACATATTGATAGTACAAATTAATAATACGTATTGATAGAAAGTATTGATAGTAAGTATTGATAGTACGTATTGATAGTAAGTATTGATAGTACGTATTGATAGGTAATATAAATAGTACATATTGATAGTACGAATTGATAGTACGTATTTATAGTAAGTATTGTTAGTATGTATTGATAGTACATATTGATAGTAAGTATTGATAGTACGTTTTGATAGTTAATATTGATAGTACGAATTGATGATACGTATTAAGCATGCTTATGCTTATGCTTATGCTTATGCTTAATGCTTATGCTAAATGCTTTTTTTAAAAGCTTATTTTAAATGATTATGCTTAATGCTTATGCTTAATGCTTATGCTTAATGCTTATGCTTAATGCTTATGCTTAATGCTTATGCTTAATGCTTATGCTTAATGCTTATGCTTAATGCTTATGCTTAATGCTTATGCTTAATGCTTATGCTTAATGCTTATGCTTAATGCTTATGCTTAATGCTTATGCTTAATGCTTATGCTTAATGCTTAATGCTTATGCTTAATGCTTATTTTAAATGCTTTTTTAAAATTCTTATGCTTAATTATTATGCTTAATGCTTATGCTTAATGCTTATGCTTAATGCTTATGCTTAATGCTTATACTTAAGGCTTATGCTAAATGCTTATGCTTAATGCTTATGCTTAATGCTTATGCTTAATGCTTATTTTAAATGCTTATTTTAAATTCTTATGCTTAATTATTATGCTTAAAGCTTATGCAAAATGCTTATGCTTAATGTTAAATGCATCATGTTTAAAGCTTATTTTAAAATAAAGGAAATTTACCTTTTGTGCTAAAAATAATTTATTGATTTAATATAAACAACATTTACCTTTATTGTGAATAAAGTAAAATAAAATAAGGTGAATGCCTTAAATTATGCCAGCTACATTCAGCGGTGGATTATTTAAGATGAAACATTAAATTTGAAATTTTATATAAATTATAAAACAAGAAATCCGAGGCGCCACTGACAAATTAAAAGCGAATACACATGCATGATCCTCGATAATATGCTCGATGTTTGGTACTATGCTCGATGTTGGATGCTATGCTTGATGTTCGATGCTCAATACTCAATTCTTGATTCTTGAGACATGAGGCTTAATGCTTATGCTTAATGCTTTTTCTTAATGCTTATTTTAAAAGCTTATTTTTAATGCTTATGCTCAATGCTTATGCTTAAAGCTTATGCTTAAAGCTTATGCTTAATGCTTATGCTTGATGCTTATGCTTAATGCTTATGCTTAATGCTTATTTTAAATGCTTATTTTAAATGCTTATTTTAAATGCTTATTTTTAATTCTTATGCTAAATGCTTATGCTTAAAGCTTATGCATAATGCTTATGGTTAATGTTTAATGCTTATGCTTAATGTTAAATGCTTCATGTTTAAAGCTTATTTTAAAATAAAGGAAATTTACCTTTTGTGCTAAAAATAATTTATTGATTTAATATAAACAACATTGACCTTTATTGTGAATAAAGTAAAATAAAATAAGGTGAATGCCTAAAATTATGCCAGCTACATTCAGCGGTGGATTATCTAAGATGATACATTAAATTTGAAATTTTCTATGAATTATAAAACAAGAAATCCGAAGCGCCACTGACAAATTAAAAGCGAATACACATGCATTATCCTCGATGATATGCTCGATGTTTGGTACTATACTCGATGTTGGATGCTATGCTTGATGTTCGATGCTCGATACTCAATTCTTGATTCTTGAGAGATGAGGCTTAATGCTTATGCTTAATGCTTTTTCTTAATGCTTATGCTTAATGCTTTTTCCTTAATGCTTATGCTTAATGATTATTTGATTATTTTGCTAAATGATTATTTGATTATTTGATTATTGATAGTACGTATTGATAGTGCGTATTGATAGTAATATTGATAGTACAAATTGATAGTACGTATTTATAGTAAGTATTGATAGTAAATATTGATAGTACGTATTGATAGTAAGTATTGATAGTACGTATTGATAGTAATATTGATAGTACAAATTGATAGTACGAATTGATAGTACATATTGATAGTAAGTATTGATAGTAAATATTGATAGTACATATTTATAGTACGTATTGATAGTAAGTATTGATAGTACGTATTGATAGTACGTATTGATAGTAAGTATTAGTAGTAAATATTAATAGTAAATATTGATAGTACATATTGATAGTAATTATTGATAATACGTATTGATAGTACGTATTCATAGTACGTATTGATAGTACGTATTGATAGTAAGTATTGATAGTACGTATTGATAGTTAATATTGATAGTACATATTGATAGTAAATATTGATAGTACGTATTGATAGTAAGTATCGGTAGTAAATATTGATAGTACATATTGATAGTACGTATTGATAGAAAGTATTGATAGTACGTATTGATAGTAGTATTGATAGTAATTATTGATAGTACATATTGATAGTAAGTATTGATAGTAAGTATTTATAGTAAATATTGATAGTACGTATTGATAGTACATATTGATAGTACGTATTGATAGTAAGTATTGATAGTACGTATTGATAGTAAGTATTGATAGTACGTATTGATAGTTAATATTCATAGTAAAAATTGATAGTACATATTGATAGTACGTATTGAAAGTACGTATTGATAGTGGTTCGTATTGATAGTAAATTTTCATTGTAAATATTGATAGTACGTATTGATAGTACATATTGATAGTACGAATTGATAGTAAATATTGATGGTTCATATTAATAGTACGTATTGATAGTACGAATTGATAGTAAATATGGATAGTACATATTGATAGTACAAATTAATAATACGTATTGATAGAAAGTATTGATAGTAAGTATTGATAGTACGTATTGATAGTAAGTATTGATAGTACGTATTGATAGGTAATATAAATAGTACATATTGATAGTACGAATTGATAGTACGTATTTATAGTAAGTATTGTTAGTATGTATTGATAGTACATATTGATAGTAAGTATTGATAGTACGTTTTGATAGTTAATATTGATAGTACGAATTGATGATACGTATTAAGCATGCTTATGCTTATGCTTATGCTTATGCTTATGCTTAATGCTTATGCTAAATGCTTTTTTTAAAAGCTTATTTTAAATGATTATGCTTAATGCTTATGCTTAATGCTTATGCTTAATGCTTATGCTTAATGCTTATGCTTAATGCTTATGCTTAATGCTTATGCTTAATGCTTATGCTTAATGCTTATGCTTAATGCTTATGCTTAATGCTTATGCTTAATGCTTATGCTTAATGCTTATGCTTAATGCTTATGCTTAATGCTTAATGCTTATGCTTAATGCTTATTTTAAATGCTTTTTTAAAATTCTTATGCTTAATTATTATGCTTAATGCTTATGCTTAATGCTTATGCTTAATGCTTATGCTTAATGCTTATACTTAATGCTTATGCTAAATGCTTATGCTTAATGCTTATGCTTAATGCTTATGCTTAATGCTTATTTTAAATGCTTATTTTAAATTCTTATGCTTAATTATTATGCTTAAAGCTTATGCAAAATGCTTATGCTTAATGTTAAATGCATCATGTTTAAAGCTTATTTTAAAATAAAGGAAATTTACCTTTTGTGCTAAAAATAATTTATTGATTTAATATAAACAACATTTACCTTTATTGTGAATAAAGTAAAATAAAATAAGGTGAATGCCTTAAATTATGCCAGCTACATTCAGCGGTGGATTATTTAAGATGAAACATTAAATTTGAAATTTTATATAAATTTTAAAACAAGAAATCCGAGGCGCCACTGACAAATTAAAAGCGAATACACATGCATGATCCTCGATAATATGCTCGATGTTTGGTACTATGCTCGATGTTGGATGCTATGCTTGATGTTCGATGCTCGATACTCAATTCTTGATTCTTGAGAGATGAGGCTTAATGCTTATGCTTAATGCTTTTTCTTAATGCTTATGCTTAATGCTTTTTCCTTAATGCTTTTGCTTAATGATTATTTGATTATTTTGCTAAATGATTATTTGATTATTTGATTATTGATAGTACGTATTGATAGTGCGTATTGATAGTAATATTGATAGTACAAATTGATAGTACGTATTTATAGTAAGTATTGATAGTAAATATTGATAGTACGTATTGATAGTAAGTATTGATAGTACGTATTGATAGTAATATTGATAGTACAAATTGATAGTACGAATTGATAGTACATATTGATAGTAAGTATTGATAGTAAATATTGATAGTACATATTTATAGTACGTATTGATAGTAAGTATTGATAGTACGTATTGATAGTACGTATTGATAGTAAGTATTAGTAGTAAATATTAATAGTAATTATTGATAGTACGTATTGATAGTACGTATTCATAGTACGTATTGATAGTACGTATTGATAGTAAGTATTGATAGTAAGTATTGATAGTAAATATTGATAGTACATATTAATAGTACGTATTGATAGTAAGTATTGATAGTAAGTATTGATAGTACATATTGATAGTACGTTTTGATAGTAAGTATTGATAGTACGTATTGATAGTTAATATTGATAGTACATATTGATAGTAAATATTGATAGTACGTATTGATAGTAAGTATCGGTAGTAAATATTGATAGTACATATTGATAGTACGTATTGATAGAAAGTATTGATAGTACGTATTGATAGTAGTATTGATAGTAAGTATTGATAGTACATATTGATAGTAAGTATTGATAGTAAGTATTTATAGTAAATATTGATAGTACGTATTGATAGTACATATTGATAGTACGTATTGATAGTAAGTATTGATAGTACGTATTGATAGTAAGCATTGATAGTACGTATTGATAGTTAATATTCATAGTAAAAATTGATAGTACATATTGATAGTACGTATTGAAAGTACGAATTGATAGTACGTATTGATAGTGGTTCGTATTGATAGTAAATTTTCATTGTAAATATTGATAGTACGTATTGATAGTACATATTGATAGTACGAATTGATAGTAAATATTGATGGTTCATATTAATAGTACGTATTGATAGTACGAGTTGATAGTAAATATGGATAGTACATATTGATAGTACAAATTAATAATACGTATTGATAGAAAGTATTGATAGTAAGTATTGATAGTACGTATTGATAGTAAGTATTGATAGTACGTATTGATAGGTAATATAAATAGTACATATTGATAGTACGAATTGATAGTACGTATTTATAGTAAGTATTGTTAGTATGTATTGATAGTACATATTGATAGTACGAATTGATGATACGTATTAAGCATGCTTATGCTTATGCTTATGCTTATGCTTATGCTTAATGCTTATGCTAAATGCTTTTTTTAAAAGCTTATTTTAAATGATTATGCTTAATGCTTATGCTTAATGCTTATGCTTAATGCTTATGCTTAATGCTTATGCTTAATGCTTATGCTTAATGCTTATGCTTAATGCTTAATGCTGATGCTTAATGCTTATTTTAAATGCTTTTTTAAAATTCTTATGCTTAATTATTATGCTTAATGCTTATGCTTAATGCTTATGCTTAATGCTTATGCTTAATGCTTATACTTAATGCTTATGCTAAATGCTTATGCTTAATGCTTATGCTTAATGCTTATGCTTAATGCTTATTTTAAATGCTTATTTTAAATTCTTATGCTTAATTATTATGCTTAAAGCTTATGCAAAATGCTTATGCTTAATGTTAAATGCATCATGTTTAAAGCTTATTTTAAAATAAAGGAAATTTACCTTTTGTGCTAAAAATAATTTATTGATTTAATATAAACAACATTTACCTTTATTGTGAATAAAGTAAAATAAAATAAGGTGAATGCCTTAAATTATGCCAGCTACATTCAGCGGTGGATTATTTAAGATGAAACATTAAATTTGAAATTTTATATAAATTATAAAACAAGAAATCCGAGGCGCCACTGACAAATTAAAAGCGAATACACATGCATGATCCTCGATAATATGCTCGATGTTTGGTACTATGCTCGATGTTGGATGCTATGCTTGATGTTCGATGCTCGATACTCAATTCTTGATTCTTGAGAGATGAGGCTTAATGCTTATGCTTAATGCTTTTTCTTAATGCTTATGCTTAATGCTTTTTCCTTAATGCTTATGCTTAATGATTATTTGATTATTTTGCTAAATGATTATTTGATTATTTGATTATTGATAGTACGTATTGATAGTGCTTATTGATAGTAATATTGATAGTACAAATTGATAGTACGTATTTATAGTAAGTATTGATAGTAAATATTGATAGTACGTATTGATAGTAAGTATTGATAGTACGTATTGATAGTAATATTGATAGTACAAATTGATAGTACGAATTGATAGTACATATTGATAGTAAGTATTGATAGTAAATATTGATAGTACATATTTATAGTACGTATTGATAGTAAGTATTGATAGTACGTATTGATAGTACGTATTGATAGTAAGTATTAGTAGTAAATATTAATAGTAATTATTGATAGTACGTATTGATAGTACGTATTCATAGTACGTATTGATAGTACGTATTGATAGTAAGTATTGATAGTAAGTATTGATAGTAAATATTGATAGTACATATTAATAGTACGTATTGATAGTAAGTATTGATAGTAAGTATTGATAGTACATATTGATAGTACGTTTTGATAGTAAGTATTGATAGTACGTATTGATAGTTAATATTGATAGTACATATTGATAGTAAATATTGATAGTACGTATTGATAGTAAGTATCGGTAGTAAATATTGATAGTACATATTGATAGTACGTATTGATAGAAAGTATTGATAGTACGTATTGATAGTAGTATTGATAGTAAGTATTGATAGTACATATTGATAGTAAGTATTGATAGTAAGTATTTATAGTAAATATTGATAGTACGTATTGATAGTACATATTGATAGTACGTATTGATAGTAAGTATTGATAGTACGTATTGATAGTAAGTATTGATAGTACGTATTAATAGTTAATATTCATAGTAAAAATTGATAGTACATATTGATAGTACGTATTGAAAGTACGAATTGATAGTACGTATTGATAGTGGTTCGTATTGATAGTAAATTTTCATTGTAAATATTGATAGTACGTATTGATAGTACATATTGATAGTACGAATTGATAGTAAATATTGATGGTTCATATTAATAGTACGTATTGATAGTACGAGTTGATAGTAAATATGGATAGTACATATTGATAGTACAAATTAATAATACGTATTGATAGAAAGTATTGATAGTAAGTATTGATAGTACGTATTGATAGTAAGTATTGATAGTACGTATTGATAGGTAATATAAATAGTACATATTGATAGTACGAATTGATAGTACGTATTTATAGTAAGTATTGTTAGTATGTATTGATAGTACATATTGATAGTAAGTATTGATAGTACGTTTTGATAGTTAATATTGATAGTACGAATTGATGATACGTATTAAGCATGCTTATGCTTATGCTTATGCTTATGCTTAATGCTTATGCTAAATGCTTTTTTTAAAAGCTTATTTTAAATGATTATGCTTAATGCTTATGCTTAATGCTTATGCTTAATGCTTATGCTTAATGCTTATGCTTAATGCTTATGCTTAATGCTTATGCTTAATGCTTATGCTTAATGCTTATGCTTAATGCTTATGCTTAATGCTTATGCTTAATGCTTATGCTTAATGCTTATGCTTAATGCTTATGCTTAATGCTTATGCTTAATGCTTATGCTTAATGCTTATGCTTAATGCTTATGCTTAATGCTTATGCTTAATGCTTAATGCTTATGCTTAATGCTTATTTTAAATGCTTTTTTAAAATTCTTATGCTTAATTATTATGCTTAATGCTTATGCTTAATGCTTATGCTTAATGCTTATGCTTAATGCTTATACTTAATGCTTATGCTAAATGCTTATGCTTAATGCTTATGCTTAATGCTTATGCTTAATGCTTATTTTAAATGCTTATTTTAAATTCTTATGCTTAATTATTATGCTTAAAGCTTATGCAAAATGCTTATGCTTAATGTTAAATGCATCATGTTTAAAGCTTATTTTAAAATAAAGGAAATTTACCTTTTGTGCTAAAAATAATTTATTGATTTAATATAAACAACATTTACCTTTATTGTGAATAAAGTAAAATAAAATAAGGTGAATGCCTTAAATTATGCCAGCTACATTCAGCGGTGGATTATTTAAGATGAAACATTAAATTTGAAATTTTATATAAATTATAAAACAAGAAATCCGAGGCGCCACTGACAAATTAAAAGCGAATACACATGCATGATCCTCGATAATATGCTCGATGTTTGGTACTATGCTCGATGTTGGATGCTATGCTTGATGTTCGATGCTCAATACTCAATTCTTGATTCTTGAGACATGAGGCTTAATGCTTATGCTTAATGCTTTTTCTTAATGCTTATTTTAAAAGCTTATTTTTAATGCTTATGCTCAATGCTTATGCTTAAAGCTTATGCTTAAAGCTTATGCTTAATGCTTATGCTTGATGCTTATGCTTAATGCTTATGCTTAATGCTTATTTTAAATGCTTATTTTAAATGCTTATTTTAAATGCTTATTTTTAATTCTTATGCTAAATGCTTATGCTTAAAGCTTATGCATAATGCTTATGGTTAATGTTTAATGCTTATGCTTAATGTTAAATGCTTCATGTTTAAAGCTTATTTTAAAATAAAGGAAATTTACCTTTTGTGCTAAAAATAATTTATTGATTTAATATAAACAACATTGACCTTTATTGTGAATAAAGTAAAATAAAATAAGGTGAATGCCTAAAATTATGCCAGCTACATTCAGCGGTGGATTATCTAAGATGATACATTAAATTTGAAATTTTCTATGAATTATAAAACAAGAAATCCGAAGCGCCACTGACAAATTAAAAGCGAATACACATGCATTATCCTCGATGATATGCTCGATGTTTGGTACTATACTCGATGTTGGATGCTATGCTTGATGTTCGATGCTCGATACTCAATTCTTGATTCTTGAGAGATGAGGCTTAATGCTTATGCTTAATGCTTTTTCTTAATGCTTATGCTTAATGCTTTTTCCTTAATGCTTATGCTTAATGATTATTTGATTATTTTGCTAAATGATTATTTGATTATTTGATTATTGATAGTACGTTTTGATAGTGCGTATTGATAGTAATATTGATAGTACAAATTGATAGTACGTATTTATAGTAAGTATTGATAGTAAATATTGATAGTACGTATTGATAGTAAGTATTGATAGTACGTATTGATAGTAATATTGATAGTACAAATTGATAGTACGAATTGATAGTACATATTGATAGTAAGTATTGATAGTAAATATTGATAGTACATATTTATAGTACGTATTGATAGTAAGTATTGATAGTACGTATTGATAGTACGTATTGATAGTAAGTATTAGTAGTAAATATTAATAGTAAATATTGATAGTACATATTGATAGTAATTATTGATAATACGTGATGATAGTACGTATTCATAGTACGTATTGATAGTACGTATTGATAGTAAGTATTGATAGTAAGTATTGATAGTAAATATTGATAGTACATATTAATAGTACGTTTTGATAGTAAGTATTGATAGTACGTATTGATAGTTAATATTGATAGTACATATTGATAGTAAATATTGATAGTACGTATTGATAGTAAGTATCGGTAGTAAATATTGATAGTACATATTGATAGTACGTATTGATAGAAAGTATTGATAGTACGTATTGATAGTAGTATTGATAGTAATTATTGATAGTACATATTGATAGTAAGTATTGATAGTAAGTATTTATAGTAAATATTGATAGTACGTATTGATAGTACATATTGATAGTACGTATTGATAGTAAGTATTGATAGTACGTATTGATAGTAAGTATTGATAGTACGTATTGATAGTTAATATTCATAGTAAAAATTGATAGTACATATTGATAGTACGTATTGAAAGTACGAATTGATAGTACGTATTGATAGTGGTTCGTATTGATAGTAAATTTTCATTGTAAATATTGATAGTACGTATTGATAGTACATATTGATAGTACGAATTGATAGTAAATATTGATGGTTCATATTAATAGTACGTATTGATAGTACGAATTGATAGTAAATATGGATAGTACATATTGATAGTACAAATTAATAATACGTATTGATAGAAAGTATTGATAGTAAGTATTGATAGTACGTATTGATAGTAAGTATTGATAGTACGTATTGATAGGTAATATAAATAGTACATATTGATAGTACGAATTGATAGTACGTATTTATAGTAAGTATTGTTAGTATGTATTGATAGTACATATTGATAGTAAGTATTGATAGTACGTTTTGATAGTTAATATTGATAGTACGAATTGATGATACGTATTAAGCATGCTTATGCTTATGCTTATGCTTATGCTTATGCTTAATGCTTATGCTAAATGCTTTTTTTAAAAGCTTATTTTAAATGATTATGCTTAATGCTTATGCTTAATGCTTATGCTTAATGCTTATGCTTAATGCTTATGCTTAATGCTTATGCTTAATGCTTATGCTTAATGCTTAATGCTTATGCTTAATGCTTATTTTAAATGCTTTTTTAAAATTCTTATGCTTAATTATTATGCTTAATGCTTATGCTTAATGCTTATGCTTAATGCTTATGCTTAATGCTTATACTTAATGCTTATGCTAAATGCTTATGCTTAATGCTTATGCTTAATGCTTATGCTTAATGCTTATTTTAAATGCTTATTTTAAATTCTTATGCTTAATTATTATGCTTAAAGCTTATGCAAAATGCTTATGCTTAATGCTTATGCTTAATGCTTATGCTTAATGCTTATTTTAAATGCTTATTTTAAATTCTTATGCTTAATTATTATGCTTAAAGCTTATGCAAAATGCTTATGCTTAATGTTAAATGCATCATGTTTAAAGCTTATTTTAAAATAAAGGAAATTTACCTTTTGTGCTAAAAATAATTTATTGATTTAATATAAACAACATTTACCTTTATAGTGAATAAAGTAAAATAAAATAAGGTGAATGCCTTAAATTATGCCAGCTACATTCAGCGGTGGATTATTTAAGATGAAACATTAAATTTGAAATTTTATATAAATTATAAAACAAGAAATCCGAGGCGCCACTGACAAATTAAAAGCGAATACACATGCATGATCCTCGATAATATGCTCGATGTTTGGTACTATGCTCGATGTTGGATGCTATGCTTGATGTTCGATGCTCAATACTCAATTCTTGATTCTTGAGACATGAGGCTTAATGCTTATGCTTAATGCTTTTTCTTAATGCTTATTTTAAAAGCTTATTTTTAATGCTTATGCTCAATGCTTATGCTTAAAGCTTATGCTTAAAGCTTATGCTTAATGCTTATGCTTGATGCTTATGCTTAATGCTTATGCTTAATGCTTATTTTAAATGCTTATTTTAAATGCTTATTTTAAATGCTTATTTTTAATTCTTATGCTAAATGCTTATGCTTAAAGCTTATGCATAATGCTTATGGTTAATGTTTAATGCTTATGCTTAATGTTAAATGCTTCATGTTTAAAGCTTATTTTAAAATAAAGGAAATTTACCTTTTGTGCTAAAAATAATTTATTGATTTAATATAAACAACATTGACCTTTATTGTGAATAAAGTAAAATAAAATAAGGTGAATGCCTAAAATTATGCCAGCTACATTCAGCGGTGGATTATCTAAGATGATACATTAAATTTGAAATTTTCTATGAATTATAAAACAAGAAATCCGAAGCGCCACTGACAAATTAAAAGCGAATACACATGCATTATCCTCGATGATATGCTCGATGTTTGGTACTATACTCGATGTTGGATGCTATGCTTGATGTTCGATGCTCGATACTCAATTCTTGATTCTTGAGAGATGAGGCTTAATGCTTATGCTTAATGCTTTTTCTTAATGCTTATGCTTAATGCTTTTTCCTTAATGCTTATGCTTAATGATTATTTGATTATTTTGCTAAATGATTATTTGATTATTTGATTATTGATAGTACGTATTGATAGTGCGTATTGATAGTAATATTGATAGTACAAATTGATAGTACGTATTTATAGTAAGTATTGATAGTAAATATTGATAGTACGTATTGATAGTAAGTATTGATAGTACGTATTGATAGTAATATTGATAGTACAAATTGATAGTACGAATTGATAGTACATATTGATAGTAAGTATTGATAGTAAATATTGATAGTACATATTTATAGTACGTATTGATAGTAAGTATTGATAGTACGTATTGATAGTACGTATTGATAGTAAGTATTAGTAGTAAATATTAATAGTAAATATTGATAGTACATATTGATAGTAATTATTGATAATACGTATTGATAGTACGTATTCATAGTACGTATTGATAGTACGTATTGATAGTAAGTATTGATAGTAAGTATTGATAGTAAATATTGATAGTACATATTAATAGTACGTTTTGATAGTAAGTATTGATAGTACGTATTGATAGTTAATATTGATAGTACATATTGATAGTAAATATTGATAGTACGTATTGATAGTAAGTATCGGTAGTAAATATTGATAGTACATATTGATAGTACGTATTGATAGAAAGTATTGATAGTACGTATTGATAGTAGTATTGATAGTAATTATTGATAGTACATATTGATAGTAAGTATTGATAGTAAGTATTTATAGTAAATATTGATAGTACGTATTGATAGTACATATTGATAGTACGTATTGATAGTAAGTATTGATAGTACGTATTGATAGTAAGTATTGATAGTACGTATTGATAGTTAATATTCATAGTAAAAATTGATAGTACATATTGATAGTACGTATTGAAAGTACGAATTGATAGTACGTATTGATAGTGGTTCGTATTGATAGTAAATTTTCATTGTAAATATTGATAGTACGTATTGATAGTACATATTGATAGTACGAATTGATAGTAAATATTGATGGTTCATATTAATAGTACGTATTGATAGTACGAATTGATAGTAAATATGGATAGTACATATTGATAGTACAAATTAATAATACGTATTGATAGAAAGTATTGATAGTAAGTATTGATAGTACGTATTGATAGTAAGTATTGATAGTACGTATTGATAGGTAATATAAATAGTACATATTGATAGTACGAATTGATAGTACGTATTTATAGTAAGTATTGTTAGTATGTATTGATAGTACATATTGATAGTAAGTATTGATAGTACGTTTTGATAGTTAATATTGATAGTACGAATTGATGATACGTATTAAGCATGCTTATGCTTATGCTTATGCTTATGCTTATGCTTAATGCTTATGCTAAATGCTTTTTTTAAAAGCTTATTTTAAATGATTATGCTTAATGCTTATGCTTAATGCTTATGCTTAATGCTTATGCTTAATGCTTATGCTTAATGCTTATGCTTAATGCTTATGCTTAATGCTTATGCTTAATGCTTATGCTTAATGCTTATGCTTAATGCTTATGCTTAATGCTTATGCTTAATGCTTATGCTTAATGCTTATGCTTAATGCTTATGCTTAATGCTTATGCTTAATGCTTAATGCTTATGCTTAATGCTTATTTTAAATGCTTTTTTAAAATTCTTATGCTTAATTATTATGCTTAATGCTTATGCTTAATGCTTATGCTTAATGCTTATGCTTAATGCTTATACTTAATGCTTATGCTAAATGCTTATGCTTAATGCTTATGCTTAATGCTTATGCTTAATGCTTATTTTAAATGCTTATTTTAAATTCTTATGCTTAATTATTATGCTTAAAGCTTATGCAAAATGCTTATGCTTAATGTTAAATGCATCATGTTTAAAGCTTATTTTAAAATAAAGGAAATTTACCTTTTGTGCTAAAAATAATTTATTGATTTAATATAAACAACATTTACCTTTATTGTGAATAAAGTAAAATAAAATAAGGTGAATGCCTTAAATTATGCCAGCTACATTCAGCGGTGGATTATTTAAGATGAAACATTAAATTTGAAATTTTATATAAATTATAAAACAAGAAATCCGAGGCGCCACTGACAAATTAAAAGCGAATACACATGCATGATCCTCGATAATATGCTCGATGTTTGGTACTATGCTCGATGTTGGATGCTATGCTTGATGTTCGATGCTCGATACTCAATTCTTGATTCTTGAGAGATGAGGCTTAATGCTTATGCTTAATGCTTTTTCTTAATGCTTATGCTTAATGCTTTTTCCTTAATGCTTATGCTTAATGATTATTTGATTATTTTGCTAAATGATTATTTGATTATTTGATTATTGATAGTACGTATTGATAGTGCGTATTGATAGTAATATTGATAGTACAAATTGATAGTACGTATTTATAGTAAGTATTGATAGTAAATATTGATAGTACGTATTGATAGTAAGTATTGATAGTACGTATTGATAGTAATATTGATAGTACAAATTGATAGTACGAATTGATAGTACATATTGATAGTAAGTATTGATAGTAAATATTGATAGTACATATTTATAGTACGTATTGATAGTAAGTATTGATAGTACGTATTGATAGTACGTATTGATAGTAAGTATTAGTAGTAAATATTAATAGTAATTATTGATAGTACGTATTGATAGTACGTATTCATAGTACGTATTGATAGTACGTATTGATAGTAAGTATTGATAGTAAGTATTGATAGTAAATATTGATAGTACATATTAATAGTACGTATTGATAGTAAGTATTGATAGTAAGTATTGATAGTACATATTGATAGTACGTTTTGATAGTAAGTATTGATAGTACGTATTGATAGTTAATATTGATAGTACATATTGATAGTAAATATTGATAGTACGTATTGATAGTAAGTATCGGTAGTAAATATTGATAGTACATATTGATAGTACGTATTGATAGAAAGTATTGATAGTACGTATTGATAGTAGTATTGATAGTAAGTATTGATAGTACATATTGATAGTAAGTATTGATAGTAAGTATTTATAGTAAATATTGATAGTACGTATTGATAGTACATATTGATAGTACGTATTGATAGTAAGTATTGATAGTACGTATTGATAGTAAGTATTGATAGTACGTATTGATAGTTAATATTCATAGTAAAAATTGATAGTACATATTGATAGTACGTATTGAAAGTACGAATTGATAGTACGTATTGATAGTGGTTCGTATTGATAGTAAATTTTCATTGTAAATATTGATAGTACGTATTGATAGTACATATTGATAGTACGAATTGATAGTAAATATTGATGGTTCATATTAATAGTACGTATTGATAGTACGAGTTGATAGTAAATATGGATAGTACATATTGATAGTACAAATTAATAATACGTATTGATAGAAAGTATTGATAGTAAGTATTGATAGTACGTATTGATAGTAAGTATTGATAGTACGTATTGATAGGTAATATAAATAGTACATATTGATAGTACGAATTGATAGTACGTATTTATAGTAAGTATTGTTAGTATGTATTGATAGTACATATTGATAGTAAGTATTGATAGTACGTTTTGATAGTTAATATTGATAGTACGAATTGATGATACGTATTAAGCATGCTTATGCTTATGCTTATGCTTATGCTTAATGCTTATGCTAAATGCTTTTTTTAAAAGCTTATTTTAAATGATTATGCTTAATGCTTATGCTTAATGCTTATGCTTAATGCTTATGCTTAATGCTTATGCTTAATGCTTATGCTTAATGCTTATGCTTAATGCTTATGCTTAATGCTTATGCTTAATGCTTATGCTTAATGCTTATGCTTAATGCTTATGCTTAATGCTTATGCTTAATGCTTAATGCTTATGCTTAATGCTTATGCTTAATGCTTATGCTTAATGCTTATACTTAATGCTTATGCTAAATGCTTATGCTTAATGCTTATGCTTAATGCTTATGCTTAATGCTTATTTTAAATGCTTATTTTAAATTCTTATGCTTAATTATTATGCTTAAAGCTTATGCAAAATGCTTATGCTTAATGTTAAATGCATCATGTTTAAAGCTTATTTTAAAATAAAGGAAATTTACCTTTTGTGCTAAAAATAATTTATTGATTTAATATAAACAACATTTACCTTTATTGTGAATAAAGTAAAATAAAATAAGGTGAATGCCTTAAATTATGCCAGCTACATTCAGCGGTGGATTATTTAAGATGAAACATTAAATTTGAAATTTTATATAAATTATAAAACAAGAAATCCGAGGCGCCACTGACAAATTAAAAGCGAATACACATGCATGATCCTCGATAATATGCTCGATGTTTGGTACTATGCTCGATGTTGGATGCTATGCTTGATGTTCGATGCTCAATACTCAATTCTTGATTCTTGAGACATGAGGCTTAATGCTTATGCTTAATGCTTTTTCTTAATGCTTATTTTAAAAGCTTATTTTTAATGCTTATGCTCAATGCTTATGCTTAAAGCTTATGCTTAAAGCTTATGCTTAATGCTTATGCTTGATGCTTATGCTTAATGCTTATGCTTAATGCTTATTTTAAATGCTTATTTTAAATGCTTATTTTAAATGCTTATTTTTAATTCTTATGCTAAATGCTTATGCTTAAAGCTTATGCATAATGCTTATGGTTAATGTTTAATGCTTATGCTTAATGTTAAATGCTTCATGTTTAAAGCTTATTTTAAAATAAAGGAAATTTACCTTTTGTGCTAAAAATAATTTATTGATTTAATATAAACAACATTGACCTTTATTGTGAATAAAGTAAAATAAAATAAGGTGAATGCCTAAAATTATGCCAGCTACATTCAGCGGTGGATTATCTAAGATGATACATTAAATTTGAAATTTTCTATGAATTATAAAACAAGAAATCCGAAGCGCCACTGACAAATTAAAAGCGAATACACATGCATTATCCTCGATGATATGCTCGATGTTTGGTACTATACTCGATGTTGGATGCTATGCTTGATGTTCGATGCTCGATACTCAATTCTTGATTCTTGAGAGATGAGGCTTAATGCTTATGCTTAATGCTTTTTCTTAATGCTTATGCTTAATGCTTTTTCCTTAATGCTTATGCTTAATGATTATTTGATTATTTTGCTAAATGATTATTTGATTATTTGATTATTGATAGTACGTATTGATAGTGCGTATTGATAGTAATATTGATAGTACAAATTGATAGTACGTATTTATAGTAAGTATTGATAGTAAATATTGATAGTACGTATTGATAGTAAGTATTGATAGTACGTATTGATAGTAATATTGATAGTACAAATTGATAGTACGAATTGATAGTACATATTGATAGTAAGTATTGATAGTAAATATTGATAGTACATATTTATAGTACGTATTGATAGTAAGTATTGATAGTACGTATTGATAGTACGTATTGATAGTAAGTATTAGTAGTAAATATTAATAGTAAATATTGATAGTACATATTGATAGTAATTATTGATAATACGTGATGATAGTACGTATTCATAGTACGTATTGATAGTACGTATTGATAGTAAGTATTGATAGTAAGTATTGATAGTAAATATTGATAGTACATATTAATAGTACGTTTTGATAGTAAGTATTGATAGTACGTATTGATAGTTAATATTGATAGTACATATTGATAGTAAATATTGATAGTACGTATTGATAGTAAGTATCGGTAGTAAATATTGATAGTACATATTGATAGTACGTATTGATAGAAAGTATTGATAGTACGTATTGATAGTAGTATTGATAGTAATTATTGATAGTACATATTGATAGTAAGTATTGATAGTAAGTATTTATAGTAAATATTGATAGTACGTATTGATAGTACATATTGATAGTACGTATTGATAGTAAGTATTGATAGTACGTATTGATAGTAAGTATTGATAGTACGTATTGATAGTTAATATTCATAGTAAAAATTGATAGTACATATTGATAGTACGTATTGAAAGTACGAATTGATAGTACGTATTGATAGTGGTTCGTATTGATAGTAAATTTTCATTGTAAATATTGATAGTACGTATTGATAGTACATATTGATAGTACGAATTGATAGTAAATATTGATGGTTCATATTAATAGTACGTATTGATAGTACGAATTGATAGTAAATATGGATAGTACATATTGATAGTACAAATTAATAATACGTATTGATAGAAAGTATTGATAGTAAGTATTGATAGTACGTATTGATAGTAAGTATTGATAGTACGTATTGATAGGTAATATAAATAGTACATATTGATAGTACGAATTGATAGTACGTATTTATAGTAAGTATTGTTAGTATGTATTGATAGTACATATTGATAGTAAGTATTGATAGTACGTTTTGATAGTTAATATTGATAGTACGAATTGATGATACGTATTAAGCATGCTTATGCTTATGCTTATGCTTATGCTTATGCTTAATGCTTATGCTAAATGCTTTTTTTAAAAGCTTATTTTAAATGATTATGCTTAATGCTTATGCTTAATGCTTATGCTTAATGCTTATGCTTAATGCTTATGCTTAATGCTTATGCTTAATGCTTATGCTTAATGCTTATGCTTAATGCTTATGCTTAATGCTTATGCTTAATGCTTATGCTTAATGCTTATGCTTAATGCTTATGCTTAATGCTTATGCTTAATGCTTATGCTTAATGCTTATGCTTAATGCTTATGCTTAATGCTTATTTTAAATGCTTTTTTAAAATTCTTATGCTTAATTATTATGCTTAATGCTTATGCTTAATGCTTATGCTTAATGCTTATGCTTAATGCTTATACTTAATGCTTATGCTAAATGCTTATGCTTAATGCTTATGCTTAATGCTTATGCTTAATGCTTATTTTAAATGCTTATTTTAAATTTTTATGCTTAATTATTATGCTTAAAGCTTATGCAAAATGCTTATGCTTAATGTTAAATGCATCATGTTTAAAGCTTATTTTAAAATAAAGGAAATTTACCTTTTGTGCTAAAAATAATTTATTGATTTAATATAAACAACATTTACCTTTATTGTGAATAAAGTAAAATAAAATAAGGTGAATGCCTTAAATTATGCCAGCTACATTCAGCGGTGGATTATTTAAGATGAAACATTAAATTTGAAATTTTATATAAATTATAAAACAAGAAATCCGAGGCGCCACTGACAAATTAAAAGCGAATACACATGCATGATCCTCGATAATATGCTCGATGTTTGGTACTATGCTCGATGTTGGATGCTATGCTTGATGTTCGATGCTCGATACTCAATTCTTGATTCTTGAGAGATGAGGCTTAATGCTTATGCTTAATGCTTTTTCTTAATGCTTATGCTTAATGCTTTTTCCTTAATGCTTATGCTTAATGATTATTTGATTATTTTGCTAAATGATTATTTGATTATTTGATTATTGATAGTACGTATTGATAGTGCGTATTGATAGTAATATTGATAGTACAAATTGATAATACGTATTTATAGAAAGTATTGATAGTAAATATTGATAGTACGTATTGATAGTAAGTATTGATAGTACGTATTGATAGTAATATTGATAGTACAAATTGATAGTACGAATTGATAGTACATATTGATAGTAAGTATTGATAGTAAATATTGATAGTACATATTTATAGTACGTATTGATAGTAAGTATTGATAGTACGTATTGATAGTACGTATTGATAGTAAGTATTAGTAGTAAATATTAATAGTAATTATTGATAGTACGTATTGATAGTACGTATTCATAGTACGTATTGATAGTACGTATTGATAGTAAGTATTGATAGTAAGTATTGATAGTAAATATTGATAGTACATATTAATAGTACGTATTGATAGTAAGTATTGATAGTAAGTATTGATAGTACATATTGATAGTACGTTTTGATAGTAAGTATTGATAGTACGTATTGATAGTTAATATTGATAGTACATATTGATAGTAAATATTGATAGTACGTATTGATAGTAAGTATCGGTAGTAAATATTGATAGTACATATTGATAGTACGTATTGATAGAAAGTATTGATAGTACGTATTGATAGTAGTATTGATAGTAAGTATTGATAGTACATATTGATAGTAAGTATTGATAGTAAGTATTTATAGTAAATATTGATAGTACGTATTGATAGTACATATTGATAGTACGTATTGATAGTAAGTATTGATAGTACGTATTGATAGTAAGTATTGATAGTACGTATTGATAGTTAATATTCATAGTAAAAATTGATAGTACATATTGATAGTACGTATTGAAAGTACGAATTGATAGTACGTATTGATAGTGGTTCGTATTGATAGTAAATTTTCATTGTAAATATTGATAGTACGTATTGATAGTACATATTGATAGTACGAATTGATAGTAAATATTGATGGTTCATATTAATAGTACGTATTGATAGTACGAGTTGATAGTAAATATGGATAGTACATATTGATAGTACAAATTAATAATACGTATTGATAGAAAGTATTGATAGTAAGTATTGATAGTACGTATTGATAGTAAGTATTGATAGTACGTATTGATAGGTAATATAAATAGTACATATTGATAGTACGAATTGATAGTACGTATTTATAGTAAGTATTGTTAGTATGTATTGATAGTACATATTGATAGTAAGTATTGATAGTACGTTTTGATTGTTAATATTGATAGTACGAATTGATGATACGTATTAAGCATGCTTATGCTTATGCTTATGCTTATGCTTAATGCTTATGCTAAATGCTTTTTTTAAAAGCTTATTTTAAATGATTATGCTTAATGCTTATGCTTAATGCTTATGCTTAATGCTTATGCTTAATGCTTATGCTTAATGCTTATGCTTAATGCTTATGCTTAATGCTTATGCTTAATGCTTATGCTTAATGCTTATGCTTAATGCTTATGCTTAATGCTTATGCTTAATGCTTATGCTTAATGCTTAATGCTTATGCTTAATGCTTATTTTAAATGCTTTTTTAAAATTCTTATGCTTAATTATTATGCTTAATGCTTATGCTTAATGCTTATGCTTAATGCTTATTTTAAATGCTTTTTTAAAATTCTTATGCTTAATTATTATGCTTAATGCTTATGCTTAATGCTTATGCTTAATGCTTATGCTTAATGCTTATACTTAATGCTTATGCTAAATGCTTATGCTTAATGCTTATGCTTAATGCTTATGCTTAATGCTTATTTTAAATGCTTATTTTAAATTCTTATGCTTAATTATTATGCTTAAAGCTTATGCAAAATGCTTATGCTTAATGTTAAATGCATCATGTTTAAAGCTTATTTTAAAATAAAGGAAATTTACCTTTTGTGCTAAAAATAATTTATTGATTTAATATAAACAACATTTACCTTTATTGTGAATAAAGTAAAATAAAATAAGGTGAATGCCTTAAATTATGCCAGCTACATTCAGCGGTGGATTATTTAAGATGAAACATTAAATTTGAAATTTTATATAAATTATAAAACAAGAAATCCGAGGCGCCACTGACAAATTAAAAGCGAATACACATGCATGATCCTCGATAATATGCTCGATGTTTGGTACTATGCTCGATGTTGGATGCTATGCTTGATGTTCGATGCTCAATACTCAATTCTTGATTCTTGAGACATGAGGCTTAATGCTTATGCTTAATGCTTTTTCTTAATGCTTATTTTAAAAGCTTATTTTTAATGCTTATGCTCAATGCTTATGCTTAAAGCTTATGCTTAAAGCTTATGCTTAATGCTTATGCTTGATGCTTATGCTTAATGCTTATGCTTAATGCTTATTTTAAATGCTTATTTTAAATGCTTATTTTAAATGCTTATTTTTAATTCTTATGCTAAATGCTTATGCTTAAAGCTTATGCATAATGCTTATGGTTAATGTTTAATGCTTATGCTTAATGTTAAATGCTTCATGTTTAAAGCTTATTTTAAAATAAAGGAAATTTACCTTTTGTGCTAAAAATAATTTATTGATTTAATATAAACAACATTGACCTTTATTGTGAATAAAGTAAAATAAAATAAGGTGAATGCCTAAAATTATGCCAGCTACATTCAGCGGTGGATTATCTAAAATGATACATTAAATTTGAAATTTTCTATAAATTATAAAACAAGAAATCCGATGCGCCACTGACAAATTAAAAGCGAATACACATGCATGATCCTCGATGATATGCTTGATGTTTGGTACTATGCTCGATGTTGGATGCTATGCTTGATGTTCGATGCTCAATACTTAATTCTTGATTCTTGAGACATGAGGCTTAATGCTTATGCTTAATGCTTTTTCTTAATGCTTATTTTTAATGCTTATTTTTAATGCTTATGCTTAATGCTTATGTTTAATGCTTATGCTTAATGCTTATGCTTAATGCTTAATGCTTATGCTTATGCTTAATGCTTATGCTTAATGCTTATGCTTAATGCTTATGCTTAATTCTTATGCTTAATGCTTATGCTTAATGCTTATGCTTAATGCTTATGCTTAAAGCTTATGCTTAATGCCTTATGCTTAATGCTTATGCTTAATGCTTATGCTTAATGCTTATGCTTAATGCTTATGCTTAATGCTTATGCTTAATGCTTATGCTTAATGCTTATGCTTAATGCTTATGCTTAATGCTTATGCTTAATGCTTATGCTTAATGCTTATGCTTAATGCTTATGCTTAATGCTTATGCTTAATGCTTATGCTTAATGCTTATGCTTATGCTTAATGCTTATGCTTAATGCTTATGCTTAATGCTTATGCTTAATGCTTATGCTTAATGCTTATGCTTAATGCTTATGCTTAATGCTTATGCTTAATGCTTATACTTAATGCTTATGCTAAATGCTTATGCTTAATGCTTATGCTTAATGCTTATGCTTAATGCTTATTTTAAATGCTTATTTTAAATTTTTATGCTTAATTATTATGCTTAAAGCTTATGCAAAATGCTTATGCTTAATGTTAAATGCATCATGTTTAAAGCTTATTTTAAAATAAAGGAAATTTACCTTTTGTGCTAAAAATAATTTATTGATTTAATATAAACAACATTTACCTTTATTGTGAATAAAGTAAAATAAAATAAGGTGAATGCCTTAAATTATGCCAGCTACATTCAGCGGTGGATTATTTAAGATGAAACATTAAATTTGAAATTTTATATAAATTATAAAACAAGAAATCCGAGGCGCCACTGACAAATTAAAAGCGAATACACATGCATGATCCTCGATAATATGCTCGATGTTTGGTACTATGCTCGATGTTGGATGCTATGCTTGATGTTCGATGCTCGATACTCAATTCTTGATTCTTGAGAGATGAGGCTTAATGCTTATGCTTAATGCTTTTTCTTAATGCTTATGCTTAATGCTTTTTCCTTAATGCTTATGCTTAATGATTATTTGATTATTTTGCTAAATGATTATTTGATTATTTGATTATTGATAGTACGTATTGATAGTGCGTATTGATAGTAATATTGATAGTTAATATTGATAGTACATATTGATAGTAAATATTGATAGTACGTATTGATAGTAAGTATCGGTAGTAAATATTGATAGTACATATTGATAGTACGTATTGATAGAAAGTATTGATAGTACGTATTGATAGTAGTATTGATAGTAAGTATTGATAGTACATATTGATAGTAAGTATTGATAGTAAGTATTTATAGTAAATATTGATAGTACGTATTGATAGTACATATTGATAGTACGTATTGATAGTAAGTATTGATAGTACGTATTGATAGTAAGTATTGATAGTACGTATTAATAGTACGTATTGATAGTAAGTATTGATAGTAAGTATTGATAGTACATATTGATAGTACGTTTTGATAGTAAGTATTGATAGTACGTATTGATAGTTAATATTGATAGTACATATTGATAGTAAATATTGATAGTACGTATTGATAGTAAGTATCGGTAGTAAATATTGATAGTACATATTGATAGTACGTATTGATAGAAAGTATTGATAGTACGTATTGATAGTAGTATTGATAGTAAGTATTGATAGTACATATTGATAGTAAGTATTGATAGTAAGTATTTATAGTAAATATTGATAGTACGTATTGATAGTACATATTGATAGTACGTATTGATAGTAAGTATTGATAGTACGTATTGATAGTAAGTATTGATAGTACGTATTGATAGTTAATATTCATAGTAAAAATTGATAGTACATATTGATAGTACGTATTGAAAGTACGAATTGATAGTACGTATTGATAGTGGTTCGTATTGATAGTAAATTTTCATTGTAAATATTGATAGTACGTATTGATAGTACATATTGATAGTACGAATTGATAGTAAATATTGATGGTTCATATTAATAGTACGTATTGATAGTACGAGTTGATAGTAAATATGGATAGTACATATTGATAGTACAAATTAATAATACGTATTGATAGAAAGTATTGATAGTAAGTATTGATAGTACGTATTGATAGTAAGTATTGATAGTACGTATTGATAGGTAATATAAATAGTACATATTGATAGTACGAATTGATAGTACGTATTTATAGTAAGTATTGTTAGTATGTATTGATAGTACATATTGATAGTAAGTATTGATAGTACGTTTTGATTGTTAATATTGATAGTACGAATTGATGATACGTATTAAGCATGCTTATGCTTATGCTTATGCTTATGCTTAATGCTTATGCTAAATGCTTTTTTTAAAAGCTTATTTTAAATGATTATGCTTAATGCTTATGCTTAATGCTTATGCTTAATGCTTATGCTTAATGCTTATGCTTAATGCTTATGCTTAATGCTTATGCTTAATGCTTATGCTTAATGCTTATGCTTAATGCTTATGCTTAATGCTTATGCTTAATGCTTATGCTTAATGCTTATGCTTAATGCTTAATGCTTATGCTTAATGCTTATTTTAAATGCTTTTTTAAAATTCTTATGCTTAATTATTATGCTTAATGCTTATGCTTAATGCTTATGCTTAATGCTTATTTTAAATGCTTTTTTAAAATTCTTATGCTTAATTATTATGCTTAATGCTTATGCTTAATGCTTATGCTTAATGCTTATGCTTAATGCTTATACTTAATGCTTATGCTAAATGCTTATGCTTAATGCTTATGCTTAATGCTTATGCTTAATGCTTATTTTAAATGCTTATTTTAAATTCTTATGCTTAATTATTATGCTTAAAGCTTATGCAAAATGCTTATGCTTAATGTTAAATGCATCATGTTTAAAGCTTATTTTAAAATAAAGGAAATTTACCTTTTGTGCTAAAAATAATTTATTGATTTAATATAAACAACATTTACCTTTATTGTGAATAAAGTAAAATAAAATAAGGTGAATGCCTTAAATTATGCCAGCTACATTCAGCGGTGGATTATTTAAGATGAAACATTAAATTTGAAATTTTATATAAATTATAAAACAAGAAATCCGAGGCGCCACTGACAAATTAAAAGCGAATACACATGCATGATCCTCGATAATATGCTCGATGTTTGGTACTATGCTCGATGTTGGATGCTATGCTTGATGTTCGATGCTCAATACTCAATTCTTGATTCTTGAGACATGAGGCTTAATGCTTATGCTTAATGCTTTTTCTTAATGCTTATTTTAAAAGCTTATTTTTAATGCTTATGCTCAATGCTTATGCTTAAAGCTTATGCTTAAAGCTTATGCTTAATGCTTATGCTTGATGCTTATGCTTAATGCTTATGCTTAATGCTTATTTTAAATGCTTATTTTAAATGCTTATTTTAAATGCTTATTTTTAATTCTTATGCTAAATGCTTATGCTTAAAGCTTATGCATAATGCTTATGGTTAATGTTTAATGCTTATGCTTAATGTTAAATGCTTCATGTTTAAAGCTTATTTTAAAATAAAGGAAATTTACCTTTTGTGCTAAAAATAATTTATTGATTTAATATAAACAACATTGACCTTTATTGTGAATAAAGTAAAATAAAATAAGGTGAATGCCTAAAATTATGCCAGCTACATTCAGCGGTGGATTATCTAAAATGATACATTAAATTTGAAATTTTCTATAAATTATAAAACAAGAAATCCGATGCGCCACTGACAAATTAAAAGCGAATACACATGCATGATCCTCGATGATATGCTTGATGTTTGGTACTATGCTCGATGTTGGATGCTATGCTTGATGTTCGATGCTCAATACTTAATTCTTGATTCTTGAGACATGAGGCTTAATGCTTATGCTTAATGCTTTTTCTTAATGCTTATTTTTAATGCTTATTTTTAATGCTTATGCTTAATGCTTATGTTTAATGCTTATGCTTAATGCTTATGCTTAATGCTTAATGCTTATGCTTATGCTTAATGCTTATGCTTAATGCTTATGCTTAATGCTTATGCTTAATTCTTATGCTTAATGCTTATGCTTAATGCTTATGCTTAATGCTTATGCTTAAAGCTTATGCTTAATGCCTTATGCTTAATGCTTATGCTTAATGCTTATGCTTAATGCTTATGCTTAATGCTTATGCTTAATGCTTATGCTTAATGCTTATGCTTAATGCTTATGCTTAATGCTTATGCTTAATGCTTATGCTTAATGCTTATGCTTAATGCTTATGCTTAATGCTTATGCTTAATGCTTATGCTTAATGCTTATGCTTAATGCTTATGCTTATGCTTAATGCTTATGCTTAATGCTTATGCTTAATGCTTATGCTTAATGCTTATGCTTAATGCTTATGCTTAATGCTTATGCTTAATGCTTATGCTTAATGCTTATACTTAATGCTTATGCTAAATGCTTATGCTTAATGCTTATGCTTAATGCTTATGCTTAATGCTTAATGCTTATGCTTAATGCTTATGCTTAATGCTTATGCTTAATGCTTATGCTTAATGCTTATGCTTATTTTGAATGCTTTTTTTAAATTCTTATGCTTAATGCTTATGCTTAAAGCTTATGCATAATGCTTATGCTTAAAGCTAATGCATAATGCTTATGCTTAATGTTAAATGCATCATGTTTAAAGCTTTTTTTAAAATAAAGGAAATTTACCTTTTGTGCTAAAAATAATTTATTGATTTAATATAAACAACATTGACCTTTATTATGAATAGAATAAAATAAAATAAGGTGAATGCCTAAAATAATGCCAGCTACATTCAGCGGTGGATTATTTAAGATGATACATTAAATTTTAAACTTTATATTAATTATAAAACAAGAAATCCGAGGCGCCACTGACAAATTAAAAGAGAATACACATGCATGATCCTCGATGATATGCTCGATGTTGGATGCTATGCTTGATGTTCAATGCTCGAAACTCAATTCTTGATCATTGAGACATGAGGCTTAATGCTTATGCTTTAATGCTTATGCTAAATCCTTATTTTAAATGCTTATGCTTAATGCTTATGCTTAATGCTTATGCTTAATGCTTATGCTTAATGCTTATGCTTAATGCTTATGCTTAATGCTTATGCTTAATGCTTATGCTTAATGCTTATGCTTAATGCTTATGCTTAATGCTTATGCTTAATGCTTATGCTTAATGCTTATGCTTATTTTGAATGCTTTTTTTAAATTATTATGCTTAATGCTTATGCTTAAAGCTTATGCATAATGCTTATGCTTAATGTTAAATGCATCATGTTTAAAGCTTTTTTTAAAATAAAGGAAATTTACCTTTTGTGCTAAAAATAATTTATTGATTTAATATAAACAACATTGACCTTTATTATGAATAGAATAAAATAAAATAAGGTGAATGCCTAAAATAATGCCAGCTACATTCAGCGGTGGATTATTTAAGATGATACATTAAATTTTAAACTTTATATTAATTATAAAACAAGAAATCCGAGGCGCCACTGACAAATTAAAAGAGAATACACATGCATGATCCTCGATGATATGCTCGATGTTGGATGCTATGCTTGATGTTCAATGCTCGAAACTCAATTCTTGATCATTGAGACATGAGGCTTAATGCTTATGCTTTAATGCTTATGCTAAATCCTTATTTTAAATGCTTATGCTTAATGCTTATTCTTAATGCTTATTTTAAATGCCTATTTTAAATGCTTATTTTAAATGCTTATTTTAAATGCTTATTTTAAATTCTTATGCTTAATGCTTATGCTTAAAGCTTATGCATAATGGTTATGCTTAATGTTAAATGCATCATGTTTAAGCTTTTTTTAAAATAAAGGAAATTTACCTTTTGTGCTAAAAATAATTTATTGATTTAATATAAACAACATTGACCTTTATTATGAATAGAATAAAATAAAATAAGGTGAATGCCTAAAATAATGCCAGCTACATTCAGCAGTGGATTATTTAAGATGATACATTAAATTTGAAACTTTATATTAATTATAAAACAAGAAATCCGAGGCGCCACTGACAAATTAAAAGCGAATACACATGCATGATCCTCGATGATATGCTCGATGTTGGATGCTATGCTTGATGTTCAATGCTCGATACTCAATTCTTGATCATTGAGACATGAGGCTTAATGCTTATGCTTAATGCTTATGCTTAATGCTTATGCTTAATGCTTATGCTTAATGCTTATGCTTAATGCTTATGCTTAATGCTTATGCTTAATGCTTATGCTTAATGCTTATGCTTAATGCTTATGCTTAATGCTTATGCTTAATGCTTATGCTTAATGCTTATGCTTAATGCTTATGCTTAATGCTTATGCTTAATGCTTATGCTTAATGCTTATGCTTAATGCTTATGCTTAATGCTTATGCTTAATGCTTATGCTTAATGCTTATGCTTAATGCTTATGCTTAATGCTTATGCTTAATGCTTATGCTTAATGCTTATGCTTAATGCTTATGCTTAATGCTTATGCTTAATGCTTATGCTTAATGCTTATGCTTATTTTTAAAGCTTATTTTAAATGCTTATGCTTAATGCTTATGCTAAATGCTTATTTTTAAAGCTTATTTTAAATGCTTAAGCTTAATGCTTTTTCTTAATGCTTATTTTAAAAGCTTATTTTAAATGCTTATGCTTGATGCTTTTCTTAATGCTCATTTTAAAAGCTTATTTTTTATGCTTATGCTTATAATTTATCTTTTGTGCTAAATATAAATTATAGATTTAATATAAACAACATTGACCTTTTTTGTGAATAAAGTAAAATAAAATAAGGTGAATGCCTAAAATTATGCCAGCTACATTCAGCGGTGGATTATTTAAGATGAAACATTAAATTTGAAATTTTATATAAATTATAAAACAAGAAATCCGAGGCGCCACTGACAAATTAAAAGCGAATACACATGCATGATCCTCGATAATATGCTCGATGTTTGGTACTATGCTCGATGTTGGATGCTATGCTTGATGTTCGATGCTCAATACTCAATTCTTGATTCTTGAGACATGAGGCTTAATGCTTATGCTTAATGCTTTTTCTTAATGCTTATTTTAAAAGCTTATTTTTAATGCTTATGCTCAATACTTATGCTTAAAGCTTATGCTTAAAGCTTATGCTTAATGCTTATGCTTGATGCTTATGCTTAATGCTTATGCTTAATGCTTATTTTAAATGCTTATTTTAAATGCTTATTTTTAATTCTTATGCTAAATGCTTATGCTTAAAGCTTATGCATAATGCTTATGGTTAATGTTTAATGCTTATGCTTAATGTTAAATGCTTCATGTTTAAAGCTTATTTTAAAATAAAGGAAATTTACCTTTTGTGCTAAAAATAATTTATTGATTTAATATAAACAACATTGACCTTTATTGTGAATAAAGTAAAATAAAATAAGGTGAATGCCTAAAATTATGCCAGCTACATTCAGCGGTGGATTATCTAAAATGATACATTAAATTTGAAATTTTCTATAAATTATAAAACAAGAAATCCGATGCGCCACTGACAAATTAAAAGCGAATACACATGCATGATCCTCGATGATATGCTTGATGTTTGGTACTATGCTCGATGTTGGATGCTATGCTTGATGTTCGATGCTCAATACTTAATTCTTGATTCTTGAGACATGAGGCTTAATGCTTATGCTTAATGCTTTTTCTTAATGCTTATGCTTAATGCTTATGCTTAATGCTTAATGCTTCAAGCTTATGCTTAATGCTTAATGCTTAATGCTTATGCTCAATTCTTATGCTTAAAGCTTATGCTTAATGCTTATGCTTAATGCTTATGCTTAATGCTTATGCTTAATGCTTATTTTTAAAGCTTATTTTAAATGCTTAAGCTTAATGCTTTTTCTTAATGCTTATTTTAAAAGCTTATTTTAAATGCTTATGCTTGATGCTTATGCTTAATGTTTAATGCTTATGCTTAATGCTTATGCTTAATGCTTATGCTTAATGCTTATGCTTAATGCTTATGCTTAATGCTTATGCTTAATGCTTATGCTTAATGCTTATGCTTAATGCTTATGCTTAATGCTTATGCTTAATGCTTATGCTTAATGCTTATGCTTAATGCTTATGCTTAATGCTTATGCTTAATGCTTATGCTTAATGCTTATGCTTAATGCTTATGCTTAATGCTTATGCTTAATGCTTATGCTTAATGCTTATGCTTAATGCTTATGCTTAATGCTTATGCTTAATGCTTATGCTTAATGCTTATGCTTAATGCTTATGCTTAATGCTTATGCTTAATGCTTATGCTTAATGCTTATGCTTAATGCTTATGCTTAATGCTTATGCTTAATGCTTATGCTTAATGCTTATGCTTAATGCTTATGCTTAATGCTTATGCTTAATGCTTATGCTTATTTTTAAAGCTTATTTTAAATGCTTATGCTTAATGCTTATGCTAAATGCTTATTTTTAAAGCTTATTTTAAATGCTTAAGCTTAATGCTTTTTCTTAATGCTTATTTTAAAAGCTTATTTTAAATGCTTATGCTTGATGCTTTTCTTAATGCTCATTTTAAAAGCTTATTTTTTATGCTTATGCTTATAATTTATCTTTTGTGCTAAATATAAATTATAGATTTAATATAAACAACATTGACCTTTTTTGTGAATAAAGTAAAATAAAATAAGGTGAATGCCTAAAATTATGCCAGCTACATTCAGCGGTGGATTATTTAAGATGAAACATTAAATTTGAAATTTTATATAAATTATAAAACAAGAAATCCGAGGCGCCACTGACAAATTAAAAGCGAATACACATGCATGATCCTCGATAATATGCTCGATGTTTGGTACTATGCTCGATGTTGGATGCTATGCTTGATGTTCGATGCTCAATACTCAATTCTTGATTCTTGAGACATGAGGCTTAATGCTTATGCTTAATGCTTTTTCTTAATGCTTATTTTAAAAGCTTATTTTTAATGCTTATGCTCAATACTTATGCTTAAAGCTTATGCTTAAAGCTTATGCTTAATGCTTATGCTTGATGCTTATGCTTAATGCTTATGCTTAATGCTTATTTTAAATGCTTATTTTAAATGCTTATTTTTAATTCTTATGCTAAATGCTTATGCTTAAAGCTTATGCATAATGCTTATGGTTAATGTTTAATGCTTATGCTTAATGTTAAATGCTTCATGTTTAAAGCTTATTTTAAAATAAAGGAAATTTACCTTTTGTGCTAAAAATAATTTATTGATTTAATATAAACAACATTGACCTTTATTGTGAATAAAGTAAAATAAAATAAGGTGAATGCCTAAAATTATGCCAGCTACATTCAGCGGTGGATTATCTAAAATGATACATTAAATTTGAAATTTTCTATAAATTATAAAACAAGAAATCCGATGCGCCACTGACAAATTAAAAGCGAATACACATGCATGATCCTCGATGATATGCTTGATGTTTGGTACTATGCTCGATGTTGGATGCTATGCTTGATGTTCGATGCTCAATACTTAATTCTTGATTCTTGAGACATGAGGCTTAATGCTTATGCTTAATGCTTTTTCTTAATGCTTATGCTTAATGCTTATGCTTAATGCTTAATGCTTCAAGCTTATGCTTAATGCTTAATGCTTAATGCTTATGCTCAATTCTTATGCTTAAAGCTTATGCTTAATGCTTATGCTTAATGCTTATGCTTAATGCTTATGCTTAATGCTTATTTTTAAAGCTTATTTTAAATGCTTAAGCTTAATGCTTTTTCTTAATGCTTATTTTAAAAGCTTATTTTAAATGCTTATGCTTGATGCTTATGCTTAATGTTTAATGCTTATGCTTAATGCTTATGCTTAATGCTTATGCTTAATGCTTATGCTTAATGCTTATGCTTAATGCTTATGCTTAATGCTTATGCTTAATGCTTATGCTTAATGCTTATGCTTAATGCTTATGCTTAATGCTTATGCTTAATGCTTATGCTTAATGCTTATGCTTAATGCTTATGCTTAATGCTTATGCTTAATGCTAATGCTTAATGCTTATGCTTAATGCTTATGCTTATTTTTAAAGCTTATTTTAAATGCTTATGCTTAATGCTTATGCTAAATGCTTATTTTTAAAGCTTATTTTAAATGCTTAAGCTTAATGCTTTTTCTTAATGCTTATTTTAAAAGCTTATTTTAAATGCTTATGCTTGATGCTTTTCTTAATGCTCATTTTAAAAGCTTATTTTTTATGCTTATGCTTATAATTTATCTTTTGTGCTAAATATAAATTATTGATTTAATATAAACTACATTGACCTTTTTTGTGAATAAAGTAAAATAAAATAAGGTGAATGCCTAAAATTATGCCAGCTACATTCAGCGGTGGATTATCTAAGATGATACATTAAATTTGAAATTTTCTATAAATTATAAAACAAGAAATCCGAAGCGCCACTGACAAATTAAAAGCGAATACACATGCATTATCCTCGATGATATGCTCGATGTTTGGTACTATACTCGATGTTGGATGCTATGCTTGATGTTCGATGCTCGATACTCAATTCTTGATTCTTGAGAGATGAGGCTTAATGCTTATGCTTAATGCTTTTTCTTAATGCTTATGCTTAATGCTTTTTCCTTAATGCTTAATGATTATTTGATTATTTTGCTTAATGATTATTTGATTATTTGATTATTGATAGTACGTATTGATAGTGCGTATTGATAGTAATATTGATAGTACAAATTGATAGTACGAATTGATAGTACATATTGATAGTAAGTATTGATAGTAAATATTGATAGTACATATTTATAGTACGTATTGATAGTAAGTATTGATAGTACGTATTGATAGTACGTATTGATAGTAAGTATTAGTAGTAAATATTAATAGTAAATATTGATAGTACATATTGATAGTAATTATTGATAGTACGTATTGATAGTACGTATTGATAGTACGTATTGATAGTACGTATTGATAGTAAGTATTGATAGTAAATATTGATAGTACATATTATTAATACGTATTGATAGTACGTATTGATAGTTAATATTGATAGTACATATTGATAGTACGTATTGATAGTAAGTATTGATAGTACGTATTGATAGTAAATATTCGTAGTAAAAATTGATAGTACATATTGATAGTACGTATTGATAGTACGAATTGATAGTACGTATTGATAGTGGTTCGTATTGATAGTAAATTTTCATAGTAAATATTGATAGTACGTATTGATAGTACATATTGATAGTACGAATTGATAGTAAATATTGATGGTTCATATTAATAGTACGTATTGATAGTACGAATTGATAGTAAATATGGATAGTACATATTGATAGTACAAATTAATAATACGTATTGATAGAAAGTATTGATAGTAAGTATTGATAGTACGTATTGATAGTAAGTATTGAAAGTACGTATTGATAGTTAATATAAATAGTACATATTGATAGTACGTATTTATAGTAAGTATTGTTAGTACGTATTGATAGTTAATATTGATAGTACGAATTGATGATACGTATTAAGCATGCTTATGCTTATGCTTATGCTTAATGCTTATGCTAAATGCTTTTTTAAAAGCTTATTTTAAATGATTATGCTTAATGCTTATGCTTAATGCTTATGCTTAATGCTTATGCTTAATGCTTATGCTTAATGCTTATTTTAAGTGCTGATTTTAAATTCTTATGCTTAATTATTATGCTTAATGCTTATGCTTAATGCTTATGCTTAATGCTTATGCTTAATGCTTATACTTAATGCTTATGCTTAATGCTTATGCTTAATGCTTATGCTTAATGCTTATGCTTAATGCTTATTTTAAATGCTTATTTTAAATTCTTATGCTTAATTATTATGCTTAAAGCTTATGCAAAATGCTTATGCTTAATGTTAAATGCATCATGTTTAAAGCTTATTTTAAAATAAAGGAAATTTACCTTTTGTGCTAAAAATAATTTATTGATTTAATATAAACAACATTTACCTTTATTGTGAATAAAGTAAAATAAAATAAGGTGAATGCCTTAAATTATGCCAGCTACATTCAGCGGTGGATTATTTAAGATGAAACATTAAATTTGAAATTTTATATAAATTATAAAACAAGAAATCCGAGGCGCCACTGACAAATTAAAAGCGAATACACATGCATGATCCTCGATAATATGCTCGATGTTTGGTACTATGCTCGATGTTGGATGCTATGCTTGATGTTCGATGCTCAATACTCAATTCTTGATTCTTGAGACATGAGGCTTAATGCTTATGCTTAATGCTTTTTCTTAATGCTTATTTTAAAAGCTTATTTTTAATGCTTATGCTCAATGCTTATGCTTAAAGCTTATGCTTAAAGCTTATGCTTAAAGCTTATGCTTAATGCTTATGCTTGATGCTTATGCTTAATGCTTATGCTTAATGCTTATTTTAAATGCTTATTTTAAATGCTTATTTTAAATGCTTATTTTTAATTCTTATGCTAAATGCTTATGCTTAAAGCTTATGCATAATGCTTATGGTTAATGTTTAATGCTTATGCTTAATGTTAAATGCTTCATGTTTAAAGCTTATTTTAAAATAAAGGAAATTTACCTTTTGTGTTAAAAATAATTTATTGATTTAATATAAACAACATTGACCTTTATTGTGAATAAAGTAAAATAAAATAAGGTGAATGCCTAAAATTATGCCAGCTACATTCAGCGGTGGATTATCTAAAATGATACATTAAATTTGAAATTTTCTATAAATTATAAAACAAGAAATCCGATGCGCCACTGACAAATTAAAAGCGAATACACATGCATGATCCTCGATGATATGCTTGATGTTTGGTACTATGCTCGATGTTGGATGCTATGCTTGATGTTCGATGCTCAATACTTAATTCTTGATTCTTGAGACATGAGGCTTAATGCTTATGCTTAATGCTTTTTCTTAATGCTTATTTTTAATGCTTATTTTAAATGCTTATTTTTAATGCTTATGCTTAATGCTTATGGTTAATGCTTATGCTTAATGCTTATGCTTAATGCTTATGCTTAATGCTTATGCTTAATGCTTATGCTTAATGCTTATGCTTAATGCTTATGCTTAATGCTTAATGCTTATGCTTCATGCTTATGCTTAATGCTTAATGCTTAATGCTTAATGCTTATGCTTAATTCTTATGCTTAAAGCTTATGCTTAATGCTTATGCTTAATGCTTATGCTTAATGCTTATGCTTAATGCTTATTTTTAAAGCTTATTTTAAATGCTTAAGCTTAATGCTTTTTCTTAATGCTTATTTTAAAAGCTTATTTTAAATGCTTATGCTTGATGCTTTTCTTAATGCTCATTTTAAAAGCTTATTTTTTATGCTTATGCTTATAATTTATCTTTTGTGCTAAATATAAATTATTGATTTAATATAAACAACATTGACCTTTATTGTGAATAAAGTAAAATAAAATAAGGTGAATGCCTAAAATTATGCCAGCTACATTCAGCGGTGGATTATCTAAGATGATACATTAAATTTGAAATTTTCTATAAATTATAAAACAAGAAATCCGAAGCGCCACTGACAAATTAAAAGCGAATACACATGCATTATCCTCGATGATATGCTCGATGTTTGGTACTATGCTCGATGTTGGATGCTATGCTTGATGTTCGATGCTCAGTACTCAATTCTTGATTCTTGAGACATGAGGCTTAATGCTTATGCTTAATGCTTTTTCTTAATGCTTATTTTAAAAGCTTATTTTTAATGCTTATGCTCAATGCTTATGCTTAAAGCTTATGCTTAAAGCTTATGCTTAAAGCTTATGCTTAATGCTTATGCTTGATGCTTATGCTTAATGCTTATGCTTTATGCTTATTTTAAATGCTTATTTTAAATGCTTATTTTTAATTCTTATGCTAAATGCTTATGCTTAAAGCTTATGCATAATGCTTATGGTTAATGTTTAATGCTTATGCTTAATGTTAAATGCTTCATGTTTAAAGCTTATTTTAAAATAAAGGAAATTTACCTTTTGTGCTAAAAATAATTTATTGATTTAATATAAACAACATTGACCTTTATTGTGAATAAAGTAAAATAAAATAAGGTGAATGCCTAAAATTATGCCAGCTACATTCAGCGGTGGATTATCTAAAATGATACATTAAATTTGAAATTTTCTATAAATTATAAAACAAGAAATCCGATGCGCCACTGACAAATTAAAAGCGAATACACATGCATGATCCTCGATGATATGCTTGATGTTTGGTACTATGCTCGATGTTGGATGCTATGCTTGATGTTCGATGCTCAATACTTAATTCTTGATTCTTGAGACATGAGGCTTAATGCTTATGCTTAATGCTTTTTCTTAATGCTTATGCTTAATGCTTTTTCCTTAATGCTTATGCTTAATGATTATTTGATTATTTTGCTTAATGATTATTTGATTATTTGATTATTGATAGTACGTATTGATAGTGCGTATTGATAGTAATATTGATAGTACAAATTGATAGTACGAATTGATAGTACATATTGATAGTAAGTATTGATAGTAAATATTGATAGTACATATTTATAGTACGTATTGATAGTAAGTATTGATAGTACGTATTGATAGTACGTATTGATAGTAAGTATTAGTAGTAAATATTAATAGTAAATATTGATAGTACATATTGATAGTAATTATTGATAGTACGTATTGATAGTACGTATTGATAGTACGTATTGATAGTACGTATTGATAGTAAGTATTGATAGTAAATATTGATAGTACATATTATTAATACGTATTGATAGTACGTATTGATAGTTAATATTGATAGTACATATTGATAGTACGTATTGATAGTAAGTATTGATAGTACGTATTGATAGTAAATATTCGTAGTAAAAATTGATAGTACATATTGATAGTACGTATTGATAGTACGAATTGATAGTACGTATTGATAGTGGTTCGTATTGATAGTAAATTTTCATAGTAAATATTGATAGTACGTATTGATAGTACATATTGATAGTACGAATTGATAGTAAATATTGATGGTTCATATTAATAGTACGTATTGATAGTACGAATTGATAGTAAATATGGATAGTACATATTGATAGTACAAATTAATAATACGTATTGATAGAAAGTATTGATAGTAAGTATTGATAGTACGTATTGATAGTAAGTATTGAAAGTACGTATTGATAGTTAATATAAATAGTACATATTGATAGTACGTATTTATAGTAAGTATTGTTAGTACGTATTGATAGTTAATATTGATAGTACGAATTGATGATACGTATTAAGCATGCTTATGCTTATGCTTATGCTTAATGCTTATGCTAAATGCTTTTTTAAAAGCTTATTTTAAATGATTATGCTTAATGCTTATGCTTAATGCTTATGCTTAATGCTTATGCTTAATGCTTATGCTTAATGCTTATTTTAAGTGCTGATTTTAAATTCTTATGCTTAATTATTATGCTTAATGCTTATGCTTAATGCTTATGCTTAATGCTTATGCTTAATGCTTATACTTAATGCTTATGCTTAATGCTTATGCTTAATGCTTATGCTTAATGCTTATGCTTAATGCTTATTTTAAATGCTTATTTTAAATTCTTATGCTTAATTATTATGCTTAAAGCTTATGCAAAATGCTTATGCTTAATGTTAAATGCTTCATGTTTAAAGCTTATTTTAAAATAAAGGAAATTTACCTTTTGTGCTAAAAATAATTTATTGATTTAATATAAACAACATTGACCTTTATTGTGAATAAAGTAAAATAAAATAAGGTGAATGCCTAAAATTATGCCAGCTACATTCAGCGGTGGATTATCTAAAATGATACATTAAATTTGAAATTTTCTATAAATTATAAAACAAGAAATCCGATGCGCCACTGACAAATTAAAAGCGAATACACATGCATGATCCTCGATGATATGCTTGATGTTTGGTACTATGCTCGATGTTGGATGCTATGCTTGATGTTCGATGCTCAATACTTAATTCTTGATTCTTGAGACATGAGGCTTAATGCTTATGCTTAATGCTTTTTCTTAATGCTTATTTTTAATGCTTATTTTAAATGCTTATTTTTAATGCTTATGCTTAATGCTTATGTTTAATGCTTATGCTTAATGCTTATGCTTAATGCTTATGCTTAATGCTTATGCTTAATGCTTATGCTTAATGCTTATGCTTAATGCTTATGCTTAATGCTTATGCTTAATGCTTATGCTTAATGCTTAATGCTTATGCTTCATGCTTATGCTTAATGCTTAATGCTTAATGCTTATGCTTAATTCTTATGCTTAAAGCTTATGCTTAATGCTTATGCTTAATGCTTATTTTTAAAGCTTATTTTAAATGCTTAAGCTTAATGCTTTTTCTTAATGCTTATTTTAAAAGCTTATTTTAAATGCTTATGCTTGATGCTTTTCTTAATGCTCATTTTAAAAGCTTATTTTTTATGCTTATGCTTATAATTTATCTTTTGTGCTAAATATAAATTATTGATTTAATATAAACAACATTGACCTTTATTGTGAATAAAGTAAAATAAAATAAGGTGAATGCCTAAAATTATGCCAGCTACATTCAGCGGTGGATTATCTAAGATGATACATTAAATTTGAAATTTTCTATAAATTATAAAACAAGAAATCCGAAGCGCCACTGACAAATTAAAAGCGAATACACATGCATTATCCTCGATGATATGCTCGATGTTTGGTACTATGCTCGATGTTGGATGCTATGCTTGATGTTCGATGCTCAATACTCAATTCTTGATTCTTGAGACATGAGGCTTAATGCTTATGCTTAATGCTTTTTCTTAATGCTTATTTTAAAAGCTTATTTTTAATGCTTATGCTCAATGCTTATGCTTAAAGCTTATGCTTAAAGCTTATGCTTAAAGCTTATGCTTAAAGCTTATGCTTAATGCTTATGCTTGATGCTTATGCTTAATGCTTATGCTTTATGCTTATTTTAAATGCTTATTTTAAATGCTTATTTTTAATTCTTATGCTAAATGCTTATGCTTAAAGCTTATGCATAATGCTTATGAATAATGTTTAATGCTTATGCTTAATGTTAAATGCTTCATGTTTAAAGCTTATTTTAAAATAAAGGAAATTTACCTTTTGTGCTAAAAATAATTTATTGATTTAATATAAACAACATTGACCTTTATTGTGAATAAAGTAAAATAAAATAAGGTGAATGCCTAAAATTATGCCAGCTACATTCAGCGGTGGATTATCTAAAATGATACATTAAATTTGAAATTTTCTATAAATTATAAAACAAGAAATCCGATGCGCCACTGACAAATTAAAAGCGAATACACATGCATGATCCTCGATGATATGCTTGATGTTTGGTACTATGCTCGATGTTGGATGCTATGCTTGATGTTCGATGCTCAATACTTAATTCTTGATTCTTGAGACATGAGGCTTAATGCTTATGCTTAATGCTTTTTCTTAATGCTTATTTTTAATGCTTATTTTTAATGCTTATTTTTAATGCTTATGCTTAATGCTTATGTTTAATGCTTATGCTTAATGCTTATGCTTAATGCTTATGCTTAATGCTTATGCTTAATTCTTATGCTTAATGCTTATGCTTAATGCTTATGCTTAATGCTTATGCTTAAAGCTTATGCTTAATGCCTTATGCTTAATGCTTATGCTTAATGCTTATGCTTAATGCTTATGCTTAATGCTTATGCTTAATGCTTATGCTTAATGCTTATGCTTAATGCTTATGCTTAATGCTTATGCTTAATGCTTATGCTTTATGCTTAATGCTTATGCTTAATGCTTATGCTTAATGCTTATGCTTAATGCTTATGCTTAATGCTTATGCTTAATGCTTATGCTTATGCTTAATGCTTATGCTTAATGCTTATGCTTAATGCTTATGCTTAATGCTTATGCTTAATGCTTATGCTTAATGCTTATGCTTAATGCTTATGCTTAATGCTTATGCTTAATGCTTATGCTTAATGCTTATGCTTAATGCTTATGCTTAATGCTTATGCTTAATGCTTATGCTTAATGCTTATGCTTAATGCTTATGCTTAATGCTTATGCTTAATGCTTATGCTTAATGCTTATGCTTAATGCTTATGCTTAATGCTTATGCTTAATGCTTATGCTTAATGCTTATGCTTAATGCTTATGCTTATTTTGAATGCTTTTTTTAAATTCTTATGCTTAATGCTTATGCTTAAAGCTTATGCATAATGCTTATGCTTAAAGCTAATGCATAATGCTTATGCTTAATGTTAAATGCATCATCTTTAAAGCTTTTTTTAAAATAAAGGAAATTTACCTTTTGTGCTAAAAATAATTTATTGATTTAATATAAACAACATTGACCTTTATTATGAATAGAATAAAATAAAATAAGGTGAATGCCTAAAATAATGCCAGCTACATTCAGCGGTGGATTATTTAAGATGATACATTAAATTTTAAACTTTATATTAATTATAAAACAAGAAATCCGAGGCGCCACTGACAAATTAAAAGAGAATACACATGCATGATCCTCGATGATATGCTCGATGTTGGATGCTATGCTTGATGTTCAATGCTCGAAACTCAATTCTTGATCATTGAGACATGAGGCTTAATGCTTATGCTTTAATGCTTATGCTAAATCCTTATTTTAAATGCTTATGCTTAATGCTTATGCTTAATGCTTATGCTTAATGCTTATGCTTAATGCTTATGCTTAATGCTTATGCTTAATGCTTATGCTTAATGCTTATGCTTATTTTGAATGCTTTTTTTAAATTATTATGCTTAATGCTTATGCTTAAAGCTTATGCATAATGCTTATGCTTAAAGCTTATGCATAATGCTTATGCTTAATGTTAAATGCATCATGTTTAAAGCTTTTTTTAAAATAAAGGAAATTTACCTTTTGTGCTAAAAATAATTTATTGATTTAATATAAACAACATTGACCTTTATTATGAATAGAATAAAATAAAATAAGGTGAATGCCTAAAATAATGCCAGCTACATTCAGCGGTGGATTATTTAAGATGATACATTAAATTTTAAACTTTATATTAATTATAAAACAAGAAATCCGAGGCGCCACTGACAAATTAAAAGAGAATACACATGCATGATCCTCGATGATATGCTCGATGTTGGATGCTATGCTTGATGTTCAATGCTCGAAACTCAATTCTTGATCATTGAGACATGAGGCTTAATGCTTATGCTTTAATGCTTATGCTAAATCCTTATTTTAAATGCTTATGCTTAATGCTTATTCTTAATGCTTATTTTAAATGCTTATTTTAAATGCTTATTTTAAATGCTTATTTTAAATGCTTATTTTAAATTCTTATGCTTAATGCTTATGCTTACTGCTTATGCTTATTTTGAATGCTTTTTTTAAATTCTTATGCTTAAAGCTTATGCTTAAAGCTTATGCATAATGCTTATGCTTAATGTTAAATGCATCATGTTTAAAGCTTTTTTTAAAATAAAGGAAATTTACCTTTTGTGCTAAAAATAATTTATTGATTTAATATAAACAACATTGACCTTTATTATGAATAGAATAAAATAAAATAAGGTGAATGCCTAAAATAATGCCAGCTACATTCAGCGGTGGATTATTTAAGATGATACATTAAATTTGAAACTTTATATTAATTATAAAACAAGAAATCCGAGGCGCCACTGACAAATTAAAAGCGAATACACATGCATGATCCTCGATGATATGCTCGATGTTGGATGCTATGCTTGATGTTCAATGCTCGATACTCAATTCTTGATCATTGAGACATGAGGCTTAATGCTTATGCTTAATGCTTATGCTTAATGCTTATGCTTAATGCTTATGCTTAATGCTTATGCTTAATGCTTATGCTTAATGCTTATGCTTAATGCTTATGCTTAATGCTTATGCTTAATGCTTATGCTTAATGCTTATGCTTAATGCTTATGCTTAATGCTTATGCTTAATGCTTATGCTTAATGCTTATGCTTAATGCTTATGCTTAATGCTTATGCTTAATGCTTATGCATAATGCTTATGCTTAATGCTTATGCTTAATGCTTATGCTTAATGCTTATGCTTAATGCTTATGCTTAATGCTAATGCTTAATGCTTATGCTTAATGCTTATGCTAAATGCTTATTTTTAAAGCTTATTTTAAATGCTTAAGCTTAATGCTTTTTCTTAATGCTTATTTTAAAAGCTTATTTTAAATGCTTATGCTTGATGCTTTTCTTAATGCTCATTTTAAAAGCTTATTTTTTATGCTTATGCTTATAATTTATCTTTTGTGCTAAATATAAATTATTGATTTAATATAAACAACATTGACCTTTTTTGTGAATAAAGTAAAATAAAATAAGGTGAATGCCTAAAATTATGCCAGCTACATTCAGCGGTGGATTATCTAAAATGATACATTAAATTTGAAATTTTCTATAAATTATAAAACAAGAAATCCGATGCGCCACTGACAAATTAAAAGCGAATACACATGCATGATCCTCGATGATATGCTTGATGTTTGGTACTATGCTCGATGTTGGATGCTATGCTTGATGTTCGATGCTCAATACTTAATTCTTGATTCTTGAGACATGAGGCTTAATGCTTATGCTTAATGCTTTTTCTTAATGCTTATTTTTAATGCTTATTTTTAATGCTTATGCTTAATGCTTATGTTTAATGCTTATGCTTAATGCTTATGCTTAATGCTTATGCTTAATGCTTATGCTTAATGCTTATGCTTAATGCTTATGCTTAATGCTTATGCTTAATGCCTTATGCTTAATGCTTATGCTTATGCTTAATGCTTATGCTTAATGCTTATGCTTAATGCTTATGCTTAATGCTTATGCTTAATGCTTATGCTTAATGCTTATGCTTAATGCTTATGCTTTATGCTTAATGCTTATGCTTAATGCTTATGCTTAATGCTTATGCTTAATGCTTATGCTTAATGCTTATGCTTAATGCTTATTTTTAAAGCTTATTTTAAATGCTTAAGCTTAATGCTTTTTCTTAATGCTTATTTTAAAAGCTTATTTTAAATGCTTATGCTTGATGCTTATGCTTAATGCTTAATGCCTATGCTTAATGCTTATGCTTAATGCTTATGCTTAATGCTTATGCTTAATGCTTATGCTTAATGCTTATGCTTAATGCTTATGCTTAATGCTTATGCTTAATGCTTATGCTTAAAGCTTATGCTTAATGCTTATGCTTATGCTTAATGCTTATGCTTAATGCTTATGTTTAATGCTTATTTTTAATTCTTATGCTAAATGCTTATTTTTAATTCTTATGCTAAATGCTTATGCTTAAAGCTTATGCATAATGCTTATGGTTAATGTTTAATGCTTATGCTTAATGTTAAATGCTTCATGTTTAAAGCTTATTTTAAAATAAAGGAAATTTACCTTTTGTGCTAAAAATAATTTATTGATTTAATATAAACAACATTGACCTTTATTGTGAATAAAGTAAAATAAAATAAGGTGAATGCCTAAAATTATGCCAGCTACATTCAGCGGTGGATTATCTAAAATGATACATTAAATTTGAAATTTTCTATAAATTATAAAACAAGAAATCCGATGCGCCACTGACAAATTAAAAGCGAATACACATGCATGATCCTCGATGATATGCTTGATGTTTGGTACTATGCTCGATGTTGGATGCTATGCTTGATGTTCGATGCTCAATACTTAATTCTTGATTCTTGAGACATGAGGCTTAATGCTTATGCTTAATGCTTTTTCTTAATGCTTATTTTTAATGCTTATTTTTAATGCTTATGCTTAATGCTTATGTTTAATGCTTATGCTTAATGCTTATGCTTAATGCTTATGCTTAATGCTTATGCTTAATGCTTATGCTTAATGCTTAATGCTTATGCTTCAAGCTTATGCTTAATGCTTAATGCTTAATGCTTATGCTTAATTCTTATGCTTAAAGCTTATGCTTAATGCTTATGCTTAATGCTTATGCTTAATGCTTATGCTTAATGCTTATTTTTAAAGCTTATTTTAAATGCTTAAGCTTAATGCTTTTTCTTAATGCTTATTTTAAAAGCTTATTTTAAATGCTTATGCTTGATGCTTATGCTTAATGCTTAATGCTTAATGCTTATGCTTAATGCTTATGCTTAATGCTTATGCTTAATGCTTATGCTTAATGCTTATGCTTAATGCCTTATGCTTAATGCTTATGCTTATGCTTAATGCTTATGCTTAATGCTTATGCTTAATGCTTATGCTTAATGCTTATGCTTAATGCTTATGCTTAATGCTTATGCTTAATGCTTATGCTTTATGCTTAATGCTTATGCTTAATGCTTATGCTTAATGCTTATGCTTAATGCTTATGCTTAATGCTTATGCTTAATGCTTATGCTTAATGCTTATGCTTAATGCTTATGCTTATGCTTATGCTTAATGCTTATGCTTAATGCTTATGCTTAATGCTTATGCTTAATGCTTATGCTTAATGCTTATGCTTAATGCTTATGCTTAATGCTTATGCTTAATGCTTATGCTTAATGCTTATGCTTAATGCTTATGCTTAATGCTTATGCTTATTTTGAATGGAATTGACAAGGTGGCAACACTGACAACTAGTCGTCAGATAAATTCTCTGTACATTTTAATTTAAATTAAATTACTTTATGTATATTAATTAAGTGCAATTATCATATTTAGTGATAAAAAATACAGTATTACTATCGTGCTATTGTTTGTACTTTGTTTTCGTGCTTAATTAAGAAAGAACAAAGGAATATACCGAGCTGTCATTTCAACGGATGACGAATTCAAATTTCTTCAATCCCGGGGAGTATTTTGTTTTACTTTTAATATAAATCATACATTGAACTAAAAACTACTCATTATTTAGTGAGTAACGTCCATCCACACACTCAGGCACCGTTACTGACTCACTTTACTTGACTAGTTGGAAGTAAAGTTGAAGACAAAAACAATAGCCTCATACAAAACCATTACATTTATTTTACTTCACATACAATACATAAAATAAGTATTTTAAATACATACATACATAAAATAAGTATTTATCTTTCCCATTGATTCTAAGTGGTTATTTGTACCCAGGTTTAACTATGGAAAGAGTAATTGCCACCCGCAAGACCTCTGCAAAGGAGTTGGAGCAAAAATTGAAACTAGCTTTAGAAGAACTAAGATCTTCTAAAGATTTATGCAAGAAGCTACTGCAGGAAAGAGAGGACAGTGAAGAGGAAATGAAAAAAATTGTAAATAAAAATACTGATCTTAAAGGTAAGCTCGCTGAACTACATACCAATTATTTGGATATGGTGGCTCAGCGAGATCACTTAAAAAATATAGTGACTGCATTTGACCAGTGCAGCGATGAGCATGAGAGAGCACTAGATCACATTTCAGAGCTTGAGTCTGATTTGAGGCAGGCTAGGAAATCTATTTCAATCCTGGAAACCTGCAAATTAAATGTAGAAAGCCAGCATACCCATAGCTTATATGAGGAGCTGGTTGAATGCAACTCACAACCTACTCAATCTAATTTAATTGATGTTAATTCAACTGTCATTGATTTAACTAAAGATGAGTCCAGTATTGTGCACCCCATATACTTTTCAAGTCATAACAAATTAAAAAAGTATATAAAGGTTAACAAATTAATAAAAAAATGTAATAAACTCATTAACAACAAGTTTTCTGCAAAGAAAATAAATGATTTAAAAATGGAACGCACAAAGTTAATTAAAAAAGTTAGTATTTATAATAAGAAAATGATTGAGAGTAGGTCAATGTATGAGCGAGACACCCAAAACTTACAGGATGAAATTTCTCAATTAACTTGTTCATTGCAATCTATGAGTAAGAAATATGAATCTTCTCAGAATGAAATTAAGGAACATATTCATGCTACCAGTAATTTAGTTGATTTATGTAGTTATAACTTAGAGCGGTTTGAATCTTTAACTAATAATTATGTTAATTGTAACTGTTTAACTGAAAAATTAAATGTAATTTCAAACCTAAACTCTGAGGTGTTGGGTGATTCGGCTATACATATTGAAAATAATAATAAAAATGTAAATATTTTGGAAAAAAATCAAAAAATTAATAAGTCCTCTACTGTATCAGTCCAACATAATTACTTTGTTTTTTCTGACCAATTAGGTCAAGGTTTTGGATCTCTTTTAAGTAGTAAATTAAATAATGTTTATAATATATGCTCACCTGGAGCCAGTTACCAGCATAATCTAGACAAAATAATTAATTTTAACTTGACTGAAAACAGTACTATTGTACTATTACATGGAGATGGTTTGTCTGTCAAGAAAATTGAAATTATTAAAAATATAGAAAAATTATTAAAATTACATAATAGGAATAATTGTAAATTTGTAATTTGTACATTTCCTTATTCATCATCTTATTCGGACATACAAAACAAGTATATATATAATTTAAATTTGACATTGTATAATTTGACATACCGTCATAGTGACGCATTCTTTTACTTTGCTGTAAATAAATTTATTTATAATAGGTTTAGGATGACAAAAGGTACAATGTATCTGCCTGTATATTATAAAAAACAGATTGCTACTTTAGTAGCATTTAATTTAAAAAACTTCGTTATAAGAGATATAACGAAAAATGATTGTAATTTAAATAGTGTAGTACTGACAAAACATAATCGTTCCACTTTAAACTAAATTTTAAGACAAAGCCTAAGCTGTTTACTATTGTCCATCAAAATATACAAGGCTTAGGTGGCAAGGAATCGGAAGTGGAACTGTTTGTTCAAAAATATAACATTAGTTTATTATGCATTACAGAGCACTGGTTGTCAAAGAATAACAATATTATAAATGTACAAAATTATAAATTGTCAAGTTCGTTCTGTAGAGAGAAAGCTATTCGCGGTGGCTCACTTATCTTAGCTCGTAACGATGTAGTGTTTAAGTCTCGATCAGACATAGTGGCGCTCTCTGTCGAGCGAATTATTGAACTATCCTGCATTGAGCTCAATGAACATATTGTTTTATGCGTGTACCGACCTCCCTCTGGTGATTTTGATGAATTTGAAAACAAAATGGAGGATATTTTAACTAAACTTTGTCATAAAAACAAGTCCGTGATTGTGTGCGGTGACTTTAATGTAGATATATTACAAGTAACTTCGTCTAGTGTACGTTTATTAAATTTGTTTAAATCTTTTAACTTATTGAACGTATTTTTTGAACCTACTCGCATTACTAGTGTTTCCTCGACTTGTATTGATAATGTGTTCTGTCGCTGTAACATTTATGAAGAGACGATAATGACAAATTTAAGTTCAGACCACTGTGGTCAAAAATTTTCTATATTAATCAATCGTGAAAATGAAAAGCCCCAAAAATTTACTTGCAGACCGATAACAAAAAACCGAACTAATGCTTTTAAGAATATTGTTGCGCAAAAACTGCATAAAGTAGACATGAGCGATGGCAATCCCAATAATTTATATAATAAAGTTTTCGATTTTTTGTTACAAGAATTCAATAATATTTTTAAACCAAAAACTATAACTAAATACCCAAAACTTAAATTTAGTGATTGGGCTACCCCGGGAATATACAAAAGTAGAGAAAAATTATATGATTTGTATGGTGAGAGGCAATGGAATCATGATCCCGTGTTCTTTAATAAAGTTAGAAATTTCTCTAAAATATTTAAAAACGTTTGCGTACATGCCAAGTCGATTTATATAAGAAATAAAATTTTAAACTCTGATGATAAGATAAAAGCAACGTGGGATGTTATATCTAGTGTTTCTGGGAAAACTAGGGCTGTTCATGGACCTATTAAGCTAAAAATTGATAATATTGAAATAAATACAGATTCAAATGTTGCGGCTACTTTTGAGACTTTTTTTAAAGAAATTCCTGTAACAGTCACGCGGAATTTAAATTCTTCACCATTTGATGCAATCGCGGAATTGACGAATAACGTAAGAGTCAGTGACAAATGTTTTGTTTTTAAACCTGTTTCATCAAATGAAATTGTTAAAACGTTTAGAAACCTAAATATGAAAAAAACAGGGGATCTCTGGGGTATGTCAGTTAAATTACTTACCAGTGTTATAAATGAGATTGCTCCCCAATTATCCTTAATTTTTAACAAATGTATTGAAACCGGTACATTCCCAGATTTAATGAAAAATAGTAAAGTAGTTCCTTTGTTTAAAAGCGGCGATAGACTTGAACCGGGAAATTATAGGCCAATATCTATTTTGCCTACCTTAAGTAAAATCTTCGAAAAAATTATTCTCAACCAAATGACAGAATTCGTTTACAGCAATAAAATCATGCATAGTAAACAATTTGGTTTCACCAAAGGCAAGTCAACAACTGATGCGGGTGCCACGCTTCTTAAGCACATTTACGACGCATGGGAGAAGTCACAGAATGCAATCGGGGTATTTTGTGATTTATCTAAAGCCTTTGATTGCGTAGACCATCAAACATTACTATGCAAACTTAACCACTATGGTGTGCGTAGTGCTGCGCTTGATCTTATTGCCTCTTACCTAAATCAAAGAGTTCAGACGGTTGATGTAAATAATTGTAAATCGACTGGTTCTCACCTAAAGATGGGTGTTCCACAAGGATCTATTCTTGGCCCCTTTTTATTTTTACTATATATTAATGATTTGCCCATTTATGTAAAAGGACTATGTGACATTGTACTTTTTGCTGATGATACCTCGCTTATTTTCAATGTTGATCGTAATAAAGCTAATTATGACAAAGTAAACAGTGCTCTGTCACGTATTCTTCATTGGTTCGAAATTAATAATTTGGTCTTAAATACTAAAAAAACTAAATGCATGGAATTTACACTTCCTAATGTCAAAAGTCAAATTTGTAGTTTACGCCTTAACAATGAAGTGTTAGAACTGACTGACTCAACAATTTTCTTAGGTATAACTTTAGATAAAAAGCTCCAGTGGAACCCCCATCTCTCAACTCTCGCTGGCAAACTCAGCTCTGCCGTCTTTGCAATTAAAAAAGTAAGACAATTAACAGATGTTAATACGGCTCGACTCGTTTATTTTAGTTATTTTCATAGTATTTTGTCTTACGGTATTTTATTATGGGGCAGTGCTGCCGAAATGAATTCTATATTTGTTTTACAAAAAAGAGCTATACGGGCTATTTGTAATCTAAGAGCTAGAGACTCCCTAAGAGATGTTTTTAAAGAAATCGGTATACTTACGGTTGCTTCTCAATACATTTTTAATAATATATTATATATACGTCAAAATTTAAATACTTATACTAAAAACAGCGACAGACATACGATAAATACAAGAAATAAAAATAAACTCGTAACGCCTAAATTTCGACTTCAAAAAGTTAACAAATCCTTCATGGGCTTCAGTGTACGCATATATAATAAGGTTCCACAAGATATTTTGGATCTTCCTTTTCATAGTTTTAAATCTAAAATTAAAAGTATATTATTAAATAAATCTTATTATAAAATTCAAGAATTTTTGGATGATCGAAATGTATGGAACTTGGGTCGTTGACTCATTTGCAGGGTTGATGTTATAATGTATAAGTCAAACATTGTTTAATTTCATTTAAAAAGAGCAACTGTTGAGTTTCTGGCCAGCTCTTCTCAGCAGAACAGCATTCCGAGCTGGTGGTAGTTTACTCACAGACTGACTATACTGACCAATTTAATGTAATTGACGATTCAAAAGTGCGTGTAAATGCCTACTTGAATAAAAATATTTTGAATTTGAATTTGAATTTGAAATTTTTTTTAAATTCTTATGCTTAATGCTTATGCTTAAAGCTTATGCATAATGCTTATGCTTAAAGCTTATGCATAATGCTTATGCTTAATGTTAAATGCATCATGTTTAAAGCTTTTTTTAAAATAAAGGAAATTTACCTTTTGTGCTAAAAATAATTTATTGATTTAATATAAACAACATTTACCTTTATTATGAATAGAATAAAATAAAATAAGGTGAATGCCTAAAATAATGCCAGCTACATTCAGCGGTGGATTATTTAAGATGATACATTAAATTTTAAACTTTATATTAATTATAAAACAAGAAATCCGAGGCGCCACTGACAAATTAAAAGAGAATACACATGCATGATCCTCGATGATATGCTCGATGTTGGATGCTATGCTTGATGTTCAATGCTCGAAACTAAATTCTTGATCATTGAGACATGAGGCTTAATGCTTATGCTTAATGCTTATGCTAAATGCTTATTTTTAAAGCTTATTTTAAATGCTTAAGCTTAATGCTTTTTCTTAATGCTTATTTTAAAAGCTTATTTTAAATGCTTATGCTTGATGCTTTTCTTAATGCTCATTTTAAAAGCTTATTTTTTATGCTTATGCTTATAATTTATCTTTTGTGCTAAAAATAATTTATTGATTTAATATAAACAACATTGACCTTTATTATGAATAGAATAAAATAAAATAAGGTGAATGCCTAAAATAATGCCAGCTACATTCAGCGGTGGATTATTTAAGATGATACATTAAATTTGAAACTTTATATTAATTATAAAACAAGAAATCCGAGGCGCCACTGACAAATTAAAAGAGAATACACATGCATGATCCTCGATGATATGCTCGATGTTGGATGCTATGCTTGATGTTCAATGCTCGAAACTCAATTCTTGATCATTGAGACATGAGGCTTAATGCTTATGCTTAATGCTTATGCTTAATGCTTATGCTTAATGCTTATGCTTAATGCTTATGCTTAATGCTTATGCTTAATGCTTATGCTTAATGCTTATGCTTAATGCTTATGCTTAATGCTTATGCTTAATGCTTATGCTTAATGCTTATGCTTAATGCTTATGCTTAATGCTTATGCTTAATGCTTATGCTTAATGCTTATGCTTAAAGCTTATGCTTAATGCTTATGCTTAATGCTTATGCTTAATGCTTATGCTTAATGCTAATGCTTAATGCTTATGCTTAATGCTTATGCTTATTTTTAAAGCTTATTTTAAATGCTTATGCTTAATGCTTATGCTAAATGCTTATTTTTAAAGCTTATTTTAAATGCTTAAGCTTAATGCTTTTTCTTAATGCTTATTTTAAAAGCTTATTTTAAATGCTTATGCTTGATGCTTTTCTTAATGCTCATTTTAAAAGCTTATTTTTTATGCTTATGCTTATAATTTATCTTTTGTGCTAAATATAAATTATTGATTTAATATAAACTACATTGACCTTTTTTGTGAATAAAGTAAAATAAAATAAGGTGAATGCCTAAAATTATGCCAGCTACATTCAGCGGTGGATTATCTAAGATGATACATTAAATTTGAAATTTTCTATAAATTATAAAACAAGAAATCCGAAGCGCCACTGACAAATTAAAAGCGAATACACATGCATTATCCTCGATGATATGCTCGATGTTTGGTACTATACTCGATGTTGGATGCTATGCTTGATGTTCGATGCTCGATACTCAATTCTTGATTCTTGAGAGATGAGGCTTAATGCTTATGCTTAATGCTTTTTCTTAATGCTTATGCTTAATGCTTTTTCCTTAATGCTTATGCTTAATGATTATTTGATTATTTTGCTTAATGATTATTTGATTATTTGATTATTGATAGTACGTATTGATAGTGCGTATTGATAGTAATATTGATAGTACAAATTGATAGTACGAATTGATAGTACATATTGATAGTAAGTATTGATAGTAAATATTGATAGTACATATTTATAGTACGTATTGATAGTAAGTATTGATAGTACGTATTGATAGTACGTATTGATAGTAAGTATTAGTAGTAAATATTAATAGTAAATATTGATAGTACATATTGATAGTAATTATTGATAGTACGTATTGATAGTACGTATTGATAGTACGTATTGATAGTAAGTATTGATAGTAAATATTGATGGTACATATTAATAGTACGTATTGATAGTACGTATTGATAGTTAATATTGATAGTACATATTGATAGTACGTATTGATAGTAAGTATTGATAGTACGTATTGATAGTAAATATTCGTAGTAAAAATTGATAGTACATATTGATAGTACGTATTGATAGTACGAATTGATAGTACGTATTGATAGTGGTTCGTATTGATAGTAAATTTTCATAGTAAATATTGATAGTACTACGTATTGATAGTACATATTGATAGTACGAATTGATAGTAAATATTGATGGTTCATATTAATAGTACGTATTGATAGTACGAATTGATAGTAAATATGGATAGTACATATTGATAGTACAAATTAATAATACGTATTGATAGAAAGTATTGATAGTAAGTATTGATAGTACGTATTGATAGTAAGTATTGATAGTACGTATTGATAGTTAATATAAATAGTACATATTGATAGTACGTATTTATAGTAAGTATTGTTAGTATGTATTGATAGTACATATTGATAGTAAGTATTGATAGTACGTATTGATAGTTAATATTGATAGTACGAATTGATGATACGTATTAAGCATGCTTATGCTTATGCTTATGCTTAATGCTTATGCTCAATGCTTTTTTTAAAAGCTTATTTTAAATGATTATGCTTAATGCTTATGCTTAATGCTTATGCTTAATGCTTATGCTTAATGCTTATGCTTAATGCTTATGCTTAATGCTTATGCTTAATGCTTATGCTTAATGCTTATGCTTAATGCTTATGCTTAATGCTTATGCTTAATGCTTATGCTTAATGCTTATGCTTAATGCTTATGCTTAATGCTTATGCTTAATGCTTATGCTTAATGCTTATGCTTAATGCTTATGCTTAATGCTTATTTTAAATGCTTATTTTAAATTTTCTATAAATTATAAAACAAGAAATCCGATGCGCCACTGACAAATTAAAAGCGAATACACATGCATGATCCTCGATGATATGCTTGATGTTTGGTACTATGCTCGATGTTGGATGCTATGCTTGATGTTCGATGCTCAATACTTAATTCTTGATTCTTGAGACATGAGGCTTAATGCTTATGCTTAATGCTTTTTCTTAATGCTTATTTTTAATGCTTATTTTTAATGCTTATGCTTAATGCTTATGTTTAATGCTTATGCTTAATGCTTATGCTTAATGCTTAATGCTTATGCTTAATGCTTATGCTTAATGCTTATGCTTAATGCTTATGCTTAATGCTTATGCTTAATTCTTATGCTTAATGCTTATGCTTAATACTTATTCTTAATGCTTATGCTTAATGCTTATGCTTAAAGCTTATGCTTAATGCCTTATGCTTAATGCTTATGCTTAATGCTTAATGCTTATGCTTAATGCTTATGCTTAATGCTTATGCTTAATGCTTATGCTTAATGCTTATGCTTAATGCTTATGCTTAATGCTTATGCTTTATGCTTAATGCTTATGCTTAATGCTTATGCTTAATGCTTATGCTTAATGCTTATGCTTAATGCTTATGCTTATGCTTAATGCTTATGCTTATGCTTAATGCTTATGCTTAATGCTTATGCTTAATGCTTATGCTTAATGCTTATGCTTAATGCTTATGCTTATGCTTAATGCTTATGCCTATTGCTTATGCTTAATGCTTATGCTTAATGCTTAATGCTTAATGCTTAATGCTTAATGCTTAATGCTTAATGCTTAATGCTTAATGCTTATGCTTAATGCTTATGCTTAATGCTTATGCTTATTTTGAATGCTTTTTTTAAATTCTTATGCTTAATGCTTATGCTTAAAGCTTATGCATAATGCTTATGCTTAAAGCTTATGCATAATGCTTATGCTTAATGTTAAATGCATCATGTTTAAAGCTTTTTTTTAAATAAAGGAAATTTACCTTTTGTGCTAAAAATAATTTATTGATTTAATATAAACAACATTGACCTTTATTATGAATAGAATAAAATAAAATAAGGTGAATGCCTAAAATAATGCCAGCTACATTCAGCGGTGGATTATTTAAGATGATACATTAAATTTGAAAGTTTATATTAATTATAAAACAAGAAATCCGAGGCGCCACTGACAAATTAAAAGCGAATACACATGCATGATCCTCGATGATATGCTCGATGTTGGATGCTATGCTTGATGTTCAATGCTCGATACTCAATTCTTGATCATTGAGACATGAGGCTTAATGCTTATGCTTAATGCTTATGCTTAATGCTTATGCTTAATGCTTATGCTTCGTGCTTATGCTTAATGCTTATGCTTAATGCTTATGCTTAATGCTTTTTCTTAATGCTTATTTTAAAAGCTTATTTTTAATGCTTATGCTCAATGCTTATGCTTAAAGCTTATGCTTAATGCTTATGCTTAATGCTTATGCTTAATGCTTATGCTTAATGCTTATGCTTAATGCTTATGCTTAATGCTTATGCTTAATGCTTATGCTTAATGCTTAATGCTTATGCTTAATGCTAATGCTTAATGCTTATGCTTAATGCTTATGCTTATTTTTAAAGCTTATTTTAAATGCTTATGCTTAATGCTTATGCTAAATGCTTATTTTTAAAGCTTATTTTAAATGCTTAAGCTTAATGCTTTTTCTTAATGCTTATTTTAAAAGCTTATTTTAAATGCTTATGCTTGATGCTTTTCTTAATGCTCATTTTAAAAGCTTATTTTTTATGCTTATGCTTATAATTTATCTTTTGTGCTAAATATAAATTATTGATTTAATATAAACAACATTGACCTTTTTTGTGAATAAAGTAAAATAAAATAAGGTGAATGCCTAAAATTATGCCAGCTACATTCAGCGGTGGATTATCTAAGATGATACATTAAATTTGAAATTTTCTATAAATTATAAAACAAGAAATCCGAAGCGCCACTGACAAATTAAAAGCGAATACACATGCATTATCCTCGATGATATGCTCGATGTTTAGTACTATACTCGATGTTGGATGCTATGCTTGATGTTCGATGCTCGATACTCAATTCTTGATTCTTGAGAGATGAGGCTTAATGCTTATGCTTAATGCTTTTTCTTAATGCTTATGCTTAATGCTTTTTCCTTAATGCTTATGCTTAATGATTATTTGATTATTTTGCTTAATGATTATTTGATTATTTGATTATTGATAGTACGTATTGATAGTGCGTATTGATAGTAATATTGATAGTACAAATTGATAGTACGTATTTATAGTAAGTATTGATAGTAAATATTGATAGTACGTATTGATAGTAAGTATTGATAGTACGTATTGATAGTAATATTGATAGTACAAATTGATAGTACGAATTGATAGTACATATTGATAGTAAGTATTGATAGTAAATATTGATAGTACATATTTATAGTACGTATTGATAGTAAGTATTGATAGTACGTATTGATAGTACGTATTGATAGTAAGTATTAGTAGTAAATATTAATAGTAAATATTGATAGTACATATTGATAGTAATTATTGATAGTACGTATTGATAGTACGTATTGATAGTACGTATTGATAGTACGTATTGATAGTAAGTATTGATAGTAAATATTGATAGTAAATATTAATAGTACGTATTAATAGTAAGTATTGATAGTAAATATTGATAGTACATATTGATAGTACGTTTTGATAGTAAGTATTGATAGTACGTATTGATAGTTAATATTGATAGTACTTATTGATAGTAAATATTGATAGTACGTATTGATAGTAAGTATCGGTAGTAAATATTGATAGTACATATTGATAGTACGTATTGATAGAAAGTATTGATAGTACGTATTGATAGTAGTATTGATAGTAAGTATTGATAGTACATATTGATAGTAAGTATTGATAGTAAGTATTTATAGTAAATATTGATAGTACGTATTGATAGTACATATTGATAGTACGTATTGATAGAAAGTATTGATAGTACGTATTGATAGTAAGTATTGATAGTACGTATTGATAGTTAATATTCATAGTAAAAATTGATAGTACATATTGATAGTACGTATTGAAAGTACGAATTGATAGTACGTATTGATAGTGGTTCGTATTGATAGTAAATTTTCATAGTAAATATTGATAGTACGTATTGATAGTACGAATTGATAGTAAATATTGATGGTTCATATTAATAGTACGTATTGATAGTACGAATTGATAGTAAATATGGATAGTACATATTGATAGTACAAATTAATAATACGTATTGATAGAAAGTATTGATAGTAAGTATTGATAGTACGTATTGATAGTAAGTATTGATAGTACGTATTGATAGGTAATATAAATAGTACATATTGATAGTACGAATTGATAGTACGTATTTATAGTAAGTATTGTTAGTATGTATTGATAGTACATATTGATAGTAAGTATTGATAGTTAATATTGATAGTACGAATTGATGATACGTATTAAGCATGCTTATGCTTATGCTTATGCTTATGCTTAATGCTTATGCTCAATGCTTTTTTTAAAAGCTTATTTTAAATGATTATGCTTAATGCTTATGCTTAATGCTTATGCTTAATGCTTATGCTTAATGCTTATGCTTAATGCTTATGCTTAATGCTTATGCTTAATGCTTATGCTTAATGCTTATGCTTAATGCTTATGCTTAATGCTTATGCTTAATGCTTATGCTTAATGCTTATGCTTAATGCTTATGCTTAATGCTTATGCTTAATGCTTAATGCTTATGCCTAATGCTTATGCTTAATGCTTATTTTAAATGCTTTTTTTAAATTCTTATGCTTAATTATTATGCTTAATGCTTATGCTTAATGCTTATGCTTAATGCTTATGCTTAATGCTTATACTTAATGCTTATGCTTAATGCTTATGCTTAATGCTTATGCTTAATGCTTATGCTTAATGCTTATTTTAAATGCTTATTTTAAATTCTTATGCTTAATTATTATGCTTAAAGCTTATGCAAAATGCTTATGCTTAATGTTAAATGCATCATGTTTAAAGCTTATTTTAAAATAAAGGAAATTTACCTTTTGTGCTAAAAATAATTTATTGATTTAATATAAACAACATTTACCTTTATTGTGAATAAAGTAAAATAAAATAAGGTGAATGCCTTAAATTATGCCAGCTACATTCAGCGGTGGATTATTTAAGATGAAACATTAAATTTGAAATTTTATATAAATTATAAAACAAGAAATCCGAGGCGCCACTGACAAATTAAAAGCGAATTCACATGCATGATCCTCGATAATATGCTCGATGTTTGGTACTATGCTCGATGTTGGATGCTATGCTTGATGTTCGATGCTCAATACTCAATTCTTGATTCTTGAGACATGAGGCTTAATGCTTATGCTTAATGCTTTTTCTTAATGCTTATTTTTAATGCTTATGCTCAATGCTTATGCTTAAAGCTTATGCTTAAAGCTTATGCTTAATGCTTATGCTTGATGCTTATGCTTAATGCTTATGCTTAATGCTTATTTTAAATGCTTATTTTAAATGCTTATTTTTAATTCTTATGCTAAATTCTTATGCTTAAAGCTTATGCATAATGCTTATGGTTAATGTTTAATGCTTATGCTTAATGTTAAATGCTTCATGTTAAAAGCTTATTTTAAAATAAAGGAAATTTACCTTTTGTGCTAAAAATAATTTATTGATTTAATATAAACAACATTGACCTTTATTGTGAATAAAGTAAAATAAAATAAGGTGAATGCCTAAAATTATGCCAGCTACATTCAGCGGTGGATTATCTAAGATGATACATTAAATTTGAAATTTTCTATAAATTATAAAACAAGAAATCCGAAGCGCCACTGACAAATTAAAAGCGAATACACATGCATTATCCTCGATGATATGCTCGATGTTTGGTACTATGCTCGATGTTGGATGCTATGCTTGATGTTCGATGCTCAATACTTAATTCTTGATTCTTGAGACATGAGGCTTAATGCTTATGCTTAATGCTTATGCTTAATGCTTATGCTTAATGCTTATGCTTAATGCTTATGCTTATGCTTAATGCTTATGCTTAATGCTTATTTTAAATGCTTTTTTTAAATTCTTATGCTTAATTATTATGCTTAATGCTTATGCTTAATGCTTATGCTTAATGCTTATGCTTAATGCTTATACTTAATGCTTATGCTTAATGCTTATGCTTAATGCTTATGCTTAATGCTTATGCTTAATGCTTATTTTAAATGCTTATTTTAAATTCTTATGCTTAATTATTATGCTTAAAGCTTATGCAAAATGCTTATGCTTAATGTTAAATGCATCATGTTTAAAGCTTATTTTAAAATAAAGGAAATTTACCTTTTGTGCTAAAAATAATTTATTGATTTAATATAAACAACATTTACCTTTATTGTGAATAAAGTAAAATAAAATAAGGTGAATGCCTTAAATTATGCCAGCTACATTCAGCGGTGGATTATTTAAGATGAAACATTAAATTTGAAATTTTATATAAATTATAAAACAAGAAATCCGAGGCGCCACTGACAAATTAAAAGCGAATTCACATGCATGATCCTCGATAATATGCTCGATGTTTGGTACTATGCTCGATGTTGGATGCTATGCTTGATGTTCGATGCTCAATACTCAATTCTTGATTCTTGAGACATGAGGCTTAATGCTTATGCTTAATGCTTTTTCTTAATGCTTATTTTAAAAGCTTATTTTTAATGCTTATGCTCAATGCTTATGCTTAAAGCTTATGCTTAAAGCTTATGCTTAATGCTTATGCTTGATGCTTATGCTTAATGCTTATGCTTAATGCTTATTTTAAATGCTTATTTTTAATTCTTATGCTAAATGCTTATGCTTAAAGCTTATGCATAATGCTTATGGTTAATGTTTAATGCTTATGCTTAATGTTAAATGCTTCATGTTTAAAGCTAATTTTAAAATAAAGGAAATTTACCTTTTGTGCTAAAAATAATTTATTGATTTAATATAAACAACATTGACCTTTATTGTGAATAAAGTAAAATAAAATAAGGTGAATGCCTAAAATTATGCCAGCTACATTCAGCGGTGGATTATCTAAAATGATACATTAAATTTGAAATTTTCTATAAATTATAAAACAAGAAATCCGATGCGCCACTGACAATTTAAAAGCGAATACACATGCATGATCCTCGATGATATGCTTGATGTTTGGTACTATGCTCGATGTTGGATGCTATGCTTGATGTTCGATGCTCAATACTTAATTCTTGATTCTTGAGACATGAGGCTTAATGCTTATGCTTAATGCTTTTTCTTAATGCTTATTTTTAATGCTTATGCTTAATGCTTATGTTTAATGCTTATGCTTAATGCTTATGCTTAATGCTTATGCTTAATGCTTATGCTTAATGCTTATGCTTAATGCTTATGCTTAATGCTTATGCTTAATGCTTAATGCTTATGCTTCAAGCTTATGCTTAATGCTTAATGCTTAATGCTTATGCTTAATTCTTATGCTTAAAGCTTATGCTTAATGCTTATGCTTAATGCTTATTTTTAAAGCTTATTTTAAATGCTTAAGCTTAATGCTTTTTCTTAATGCTTATTTTAAAAGCTTATTTTAAATGCTTATGCTTGATGCTTATGCTTAATGCTTAATGCCTATGCTTAATGCTTATGCTTAATGCTTATGCTTAATGCTTATGCTTAATGCTTATGCTTAATGCTTATGCTTAATGCTTATGCTTAATGCTTATGCTTAATGCTTATGCTTAAAGCTTATGCTTAATGCTTATGCTTAATGCTTATGCTTATGCTTAATGCTTATGCTTAATGCTTATGTTTAATGCTTATTTTAAATTCTTATGCTTAATTATTATGCTTAAAGCTTATGCAAAATGCTTATGCTTAATGTTAAATGCATCATGTTTAAAGCTTATTTTAAAATAAAGGAAATTTACCTTTTGTGCTAAAAATAATTTATTGATTTAATATAAACAACATTGACCTTTATTATGAATAGAATAAAATAAAATAAGGTGAATGCCTAAAATAATGCCAGCTACATTCAGCGGTGGATTATTTAAGATGATACATTAAATTTTAAACTTTATATTAATTATAAAACAAGAAATCCGAAGCGCCACTGACAAATTAAAAGCGAATACACATGCATTATCCTCGATGATATGCTCGATGTTTGGTACTATGCTCGATGTTGGATGCTATGCTTGATGTTCGATGCTCAGTACTCAATTCTTGATTCTTGAGACATGAGGCTTAATGCTTATGCTTAATGCTTTTTCTTAATGCTTATTTTAAAAGCTTATTTTTAATGCTTATGCTCAATGCTTATGCTTAAAGCTTATGCTTAAAGCTTATGCTTAAAGCTTATGCTTAATGCTTATGCTTGATGCTTATGCTTAATGCTTATGCTTTATGCTTATTTTAAATGCTTATTTTAAATGCTTATTTTTAATTCTTATGCTAAATGCTTATGCTTAAAGCTTATGCATAATGCTTATGGTTAATGTTTAATGCTTATGCTTAATGTTAAATGCTTCATGTTTAAAGCTTATTTTAAAATAAAGGAAATTTACCTTTTGTGCTAAAAATAATTTATTGATTTAATATAAACAACATTGACCTTTATTGTGAATAAAGTAAAATAAAATAAGGTGAATGCCTAAAATTATGCCAGCTACATTCAGCGGTGGATTATCTAAAATGATACATTAAATTTGAAATTTTCTATAAATTATAAAACAAGAAATCCGATGCGCCACTGACAAATTAAAAGCGAATACACATGCATGATCCTCGATGATATGCTTGATGTTTGGTACTATGCTCGATGTTGGATGCTATGCTTGATGTTCGATGCTCAATACTTAATTCTTGATTCTTGAGACATGAGGCTTAATGCTTATGCTTAATGCTTTTTCTTAATGCTTATTTTTAATGCTTATTTTAAATGCTTATTTTTAATGCTTATGCTTAATGCTTATGTTTAATGCTTATGCTTAATGCTTATGCTTAATGCTTATGCTTAATGCTTATGCTTAATGCTTATGCTTAATGCTTATGCTTAATGCTTATGCTTAATGCTTATGCTTAATGCTTATGCTTAATGCTTAATGCTTATGCTTCATGCTTATGCTTAATGCTTAATGCTTAATGCTTATGCTTAATTCTTATGCTTAAAGCTTATGCTTAATGCTTATGCTTAATGCTTATTTTTAAAGCTTATTTTAAATGCTTAAGCTTAATGCTTTTTCTTAATGCTTATTTTAAAAGCTTATTTTAAATGCTTATGCTTGATGCTTTTCTTAATGCTCATTTTAAAAGCTTATTTTTTATGCTTATGCTTATAATTTATCTTTTGTGCTAAATATAAATTATTGATTTAATATAAACAACATTGACCTTTATTGTGAATAAAGTAAAATAAAATAAGGTGAATGCCTAAAATTATGCCAGCTACATTCAGCGGTGGATTATCTAAGATGATACATTAAATTTGAAATTTTCTATAAATTATAAAACAAGAAATCCGAAGCGCCACTGACAAATTAAAAGCGAATACACATGCATTATCCTCGATGATATGCTCGATGTTTGGTACTATGCTCGATGTTGGATGCTATGCTTGATGTTCGATGCTCAATACTCAATTCTTGATTCTTGAGACATGAGGCTTAATGCTTATGCTTAATGCTTTTTCTTAATGCTTATTTTAAAAGCTTATTTTTAATGCTTATGCTCAATGCTTATGCTTAAAGCTTATGCTTAAAGCTTATGCTTAAAGCTTATGCTTAAAGCTTATGCTTAATGCTTATGCTTGATGCTTATGCTTAATGCTTATGCTTTATGCTTATTTTAAATGCTTATTTTAAATGCTTATTTTTAATTCTTATGCTAAATGCTTATGCTTAAAGCTTATGCATAATGCTTATGAATAATGTTTAATGCTTATGCTTAATGTTAAATGCTTCATGTTTAAAGCTTATTTTAAAATAAAGGAAATTTACCTTTTGTGCTAAAAATAATTTATTGATTTAATATAAACAACATTGACCTTTATTGTGAATAAAGTAAAATAAAATAAGGTGAATGCCTAAAATTATGCCAGCTACATTCAGCGGTGGATTATCTAAAATGATACATTAAATTTGAAATTTTCTATAAATTATAAAACAAGAAATCCGATGCGCCACTGACAAATTAAAAGCGAATACACATGCATGATCCTCGATGATATGCTTGATGTTTGGTACTATGCTCGATGTTGGATGCTATGCTTGATGTTCGATGCTCAATACTTAATTCTTGATTCTTGAGACATGAGGCTTAATGCTTATGCTTAATGCTTTTTCTTAATGCTTATTTTTAATGCTTATTTTTAATGCTTATTTTTAATGCTTATGCTTAATGCTTATGTTTAATGCTTATGCTTAATGCTTATGCTTAATGCTTATGCTTAATGCTTATGCTTAATTCTTATGCTTAATGCTTATGCTTAATGCTTATGCTTAATGCTTATGCTTAAAGCTTATGCTTAATGCCTTATGCTTAATGCTTATGCTTAATGCTTATGCTTAATGCTTATGCTTAATGCTTATGCTTAATGCTTATGCTTAATGCTTATGCTTAATGCTTATGCTTAATGCTTATGCTTAATGCTTATGCTTTATGCTTAATGCTTATGCTTAATGCTTATGCTTAATGCTTATGCTTAATGCTTATGCTTAATGCTTATGCTTAATGCTTATGCTTATGCTTAATGCTTATGCTTAATGCTTATGCTTAATGCTTATGCTTAATGCTTATGCTTAATGCTTATGCTTAATGCTTATGCTTAATGCTTATGCTTAATGCTTATGCTTAATGCTTATGCTTAATGCTTATGCTTAATGCTTATGCTTAATGCTTATGCTTAATGCTTATGCTTAATGCTTATGCTTAATGCTTATGCTTAATGCTTATGCTTAATGCTTATGCTTAATGCTTATGCTTAATGCTTATGCTTAATGCTTATGCTTAATGCTTATGCTTAATGCTTATGCTTAATGCTTATGCTTAATGCTTATGCTTATTTTGAATGCTTTTTTTAAATTCTTATGCTTAATGCTTATGCTTAAAGCTTATGCATAATGCTTATGCTTAAAGCTAATGCATAATGCTTATGCTTAATGTTAAATGCATCATCTTTAAAGCTTTTTTTAAAATAAAGGAAATTTACCTTTTGTGCTAAAAATAATTTATTGATTTAATATAAACAACATTGACCTTTATTATGAATAGAATAAAATAAAATAAGGTGAATGCCTAAAATAATGCCAGCTACATTCAGCGGTGGATTATTTAAGATGATACATTAAATTTTAAACTTTATATTAATTATAAAACAAGAAATCCGAGGCGCCACTGACAAATTAAAAGAGAATACACATGCATGATCCTCGATGATATGCTCGATGTTGGATGCTATGCTTGATGTTCAATGCTCGAAACTCAATTCTTGATCATTGAGACATGAGGCTTAATGCTTATGCTTTAATGCTTATGCTAAATCCTTATTTTAAATGCTTATGCTTAATGCTTATGCTTAATGCTTATGCTTAATGCTTATGCTTAATGCTTATGCTTAATGCTTATGCTTAATGCTTATGCTTAATGCTTATGCTTATTTTGAATGCTTTTTTTAAATTATTATGCTTAATGCTTATGCTTAAAGCTTATGCATAATGCTTATGCTTAAAGCTTATGCATAATGCTTATGCTTAATGTTAAATGCATCATGTTTAAAGCTTTTTTTAAAATAAAGGAAATTTACCTTTTGTGCTAAAAATAATTTATTGATTTAATATAAACAACATTGACCTTTATTATGAATAGAATAAAATAAAATAAGGTGAATGCCTAAAATAATGCCAGCTACATTCAGCGGTGGATTATTTAAGATGATACATTAAATTTTAAACTTTATATTAATTATAAAACAAGAAATCCGAGGCGCCACTGACAAATTAAAAGAGAATACACATGCATGATCCTCGATGATATGCTCGATGTTGGATGCTATGCTTGATGTTCAATGCTCGAAACTCAATTCTTGATCATTGAGACATGAGGCTTAATGCTTATGCTTTAATGCTTATGCTAAATCCTTATTTTAAATGCTTATGCTTAATGCTTATTCTTAATGCTTATTTTAAATGCTTATTTTAAATGCTTATTTTAAATGCTTATTTTAAATGCTTATTTTAAATTCTTATGCTTAATGCTTATGCTTACTGCTTATGCTTATTTTGAATGCTTTTTTTAAATTCTTATGCTTAAAGCTTATGCTTAAAGCTTATGCATAATGCTTATGCTTAATGTTAAATGCATCATGTTTAAAGCTTTTTTTAAAATAAAGGAAATTTACCTTTTGTGCTAAAAATAATTTATTGATTTAATATAAACAACATTGACCTTTATTATGAATAGAATAAAATAAAATAAGGTGAATGCCTAAAATAATGCCAGCTACATTCAGCGGTGGATTATTTAAGATGATACATTAAATTTGAAACTTTATATTAATTATAAAACAAGAAATCCGAGGCGCCACTGACAAATTAAAAGCGAATACACATGCATGATCCTCGATGATATGCTCGATGTTGGATGCTATGCTTGATGTTCAATGCTCGATACTCAATTCTTGATCATTGAGACATGAGGCTTAATGCTTATGCTTAATGCTTATGCTTAATGCTTATGCTTAATGCTTATGCTTAATGCTTATGCTTAATGCTTATGCTTAATGCTTATGCTTAATGCTTATGCTTAATGCTTATGCTTAATGCTTATGCTTAATGCTTATGCTTAATGCTTATGCTTAATGCTTATGCTTAATGCTTATGCTTAATGCTTATGCTTAATGCTTATGCTTAATGCTTATGCTTAATGCTTATGCTTAATGCTTATGCATAATGCTTATGCTTAATGCTTATGCTTAATGCTTATGCTTAATGCTTATGCTTAATGCTTATGCTTAATGCTAATGCTTAATGCTTATGCTTAATGCTTATGCTAAATGCTTATTTTTAAAGCTTATTTTAAATGCTTAAGCTTAATGCTTTTTCTTAATGCTTATTTTAAAAGCTTATTTTAAATGCTTATGCTTGATGCTTTTCTTAATGCTCATTTTAAAAGCTTATTTTTTATGCTTATGCTTATAATTTATCTTTTGTGCTAAATATAAATTATTGATTTAATATAAACAACATTGACCTTTTTTGTGAATAAAGTAAAATAAAATAAGGTGAATGCCTAAAATTATGCCAGCTACATTCAGCGGTGGATTATCTAAAATGATACATTAAATTTGAAATTTTCTATAAATTATAAAACAAGAAATCCGATGCGCCACTGACAAATTAAAAGCGAATACACATGCATGATCCTCGATGATATGCTTGATGTTTGGTACTATGCTCGATGTTGGATGCTATGCTTGATGTTCGATGCTCAATACTTAATTCTTGATTCTTGAGACATGAGGCTTAATGCTTATGCTTAATGCTTTTTCTTAATGCTTATTTTTAATGCTTATTTTTAATGCTTATGCTTAATGCTTATGTTTAATGCTTATGCTTAATGCTTATGCTTAATGCTTATGCTTAATGCTTATGCTTAATGCTTATGCTTAATGCTTATGCTTAATGCTTATGCTTAATGCTTATGCTTAATGCCTTATGCTTAATGCTTATGCTTATGCTTAATGCTTATGCTTAATGCTTATGCTTAATGCTTATGCTTAATGCTTATGCTTAATGCTTATGCTTAATGCTTATGCTTAATGCTTATGCTTTATGCTTAATGCTTATGCTTAATGCTTATGCTTAATGCTTATGCTTAATGCTTATGCTTAATGCTTATGCTTAATGCTTATGCTTAATGCTTATTTTTAAAGCTTATTTTAAATGCTTAAGCTTAATGCTTTTTCTTAATGCTTATTTTAAAAGCTTATTTTAAATGCTTATGCTTGATGCTTATGCTTAATGCTTAATGCCTATGCTTAATGCTTATGCTTAATGCTTATGCTTAATGCTTATGCTTAATGCTTATGCTTAATGCTTATGCTTAATGCTTATGCTTAATGCTTATGCTTAATGCTTATGCTTAAAGCTTATGCTTAATGCTTATGCTTAATGCTTATGCTTATGCTTAATGCTTATGCTTAATGCTTATGTTTAATGCTTATTTTTAATTCTTATGCTAAATGCTTATTTTTAATTCTTATGCTAAATGCTTATGCTTAAAGCTTATGCATAATGCTTATGGTTAATGTTTAATGCTTATGCTTAATGTTAAATGCTTCATGTTTAAAGCTTATTTTAAAATAAAGGAAATTTACCTTTTGTGCTAAAAATAATTTATTGATTTAATATAAACAACATTGACCTTTATTGTGAATAAAGTAAAATAAAATAAGGTGAATGCCTAAAATTATGCCAGCTACATTCAGCGGTGGATTATCTAAAATGATACATTAAATTTGAAATTTTCTATAAATTATAAAACAAGAAATCCGATGCGCCACTGACAAATTAAAAGCGAATACACATGCATGATCCTCGATGATATGCTTGATGTTTGGTACTATGCTCGATGTTGGATGCTATGCTTGATGTTCGATGCTCAATACTTAATTCTTGATTCTTGAGACATGAGGCTTAATGCTTATGCTTAATGCTTTTTCTTAATGCTTATTTTTAATGCTTATTTTTAATGCTTATGCTTAATGCTTATGTTTAATGCTTATGCTTAATGCTTATGCTTAATGCTTATGCTTAATGCTTATGCTTAATGCTTATGCTTAATGCTTAATGCTTATGCTTCAAGCTTATGCTTAATGCTTAATGCTTAATGCTTAATGCTTATGCTTAATTCTTATGCTTAAAGCTTATGCTTAATGCTTATGCTTAATGCTTATGCTTAATGCTTATGCTTAATGCTTATTTTTAAAGCTTATTTTAAATGCTTAAGCTTAATGCTTTTTCTTAATGCTTATTTTAAAAGCTTATTTTAAATGCTTATGCTTGATGCTTATGCTTAATGCTTAATGCTTAATGCTTATGCTTAATGCTTATGCTTAATGCTTATGCTTAATGCTTATGCTTAATGCTTATGCTTAATGCCTTATGCTTAATGCTTATGCTTATGCTTAATGCTTATGCTTAATGCTTATGCTTAATGCTTATGCTTAATGCTTATGCTTAATGCTTATGCTTAATGCTTATGCTTAATGCTTATGCTTTATGCTTAATGCTTATGCTTAATGCTTATGCTTAATGCTTATGCTTAATGCTTATGCTTAATGCTTATGCTTAATGCTTATGCTTAATGCTTATGCTTAATGCTTATGCTTATGCTTATGCTTAATGCTTATGCTTAATGCTTATGCTTAATGCTTATGCTTAATGCTTATGCTTAATGCTTATGCTTAATGCTTATGCTTAATGCTTATGCTTAATGCTTATGCTTAATGCTTATGCTTAATGCTTATGCTTAATGCTTATGCTTAATGCTTATGCTTATTTTGAATGGAATTGACAAGGTGGCAACACTGACAACTAGTCGTCAGATAAATTCTCTGTACATTTTAATTTAAATTAAATTACTTTATGTATATTAATTAAGTGCAATTATCATATTTAGTGATAAAAAATACAGTATTACTATCGTGCTATTGTTTGTACTTTGTTTTCGTGCTTAATTAAGAAAGAACAAAGGAATATACCGAGCTGTCATTTCAACGGATGACGAATTCAAATTTCTTCAATCCCGGGGAGTATTTTGTTTTACTTTTAATATAAATCATACATTGAACTAAAAACTACTCATTATTTAGTGAGTAACGTCCATCCACACACTCAGGCACCGTTACTGACTCACTTTACTTGACTAGTTGGAAGTAAAGTTGAAGACAAAAACAATAGCCTCATACAAAACCATTACATTTATTTTACTTCACATACAATACATAAAATAAGTATTTTAAATACATACATACATAAAATAAGTATTTATCTTTCCCATTGATTCTAAGTGGTTATTTGTACCCAGGTTTAACTATGGAAAGAGTAATTGCCACCCGCAAGACCTCTGCAAAGGAGTTGGAGCAAAAATTGAAACTAGCTTTAGAAGAACTAAGATCTTCTAAAGATTTATGCAAGAAGCTACTGCAGGAAAGAGAGGACAGTGAAGAGGAAATGAAAAAAATTGTAAATAAAAATACTGATCTTAAAGGTAAGCTCGCTGAACTACATACCAATTATTTGGATATGGTGGCTCAGCGAGATCACTTAAAAAATATAGTGACTGCATTTGACCAGTGCAGCGATGAGCATGAGAGAGCACTAGATCACATTTCAGAGCTTGAGTCTGATTTGAGGCAGGCTAGGAAATCTATTTCAATCCTGGAAACCTGCAAATTAAATGTAGAAAGCCAGCATACCCATAGCTTATATGAGGAGCTGGTTGAATGCAACTCACAACCTACTCAATCTAATTTAATTGATGTTAATTCAACTGTCATTGATTTAACTAAAGATGAGTCCAGTATTGTGCACCCCATATACTTTTCAAGTCATAACAAATTAAAAAAGTATATAAAGGTTAACAAATTAATAAAAAAATGTAATAAACTCATTAACAACAAGTTTTCTGCAAAGAAAATAAATGATTTAAAAATGGAACGCACAAAGTTAATTAAAAAAGTTAGTATTTATAATAAGAAAATGATTGAGAGTAGGTCAATGTATGAGCGAGACACCCAAAACTTACAGGATGAAATTTCTCAATTAACTTGTTCATTGCAATCTATGAGTAAGAAATATGAATCTTCTCAGAATGAAATTAAGGAACATATTCATGCTACCAGTAATTTAGTTGATTTATGTAGTTATAACTTAGAGCGGTTTGAATCTTTAACTAATAATTATGTTAATTGTAACTGTTTAACTGAAAAATTAAATGTAATTTCAAACCTAAACTCTGAGGTGTTGGGTGATTCGGCTATACATATTGAAAATAATAATAAAAATGTAAATATTTTGGAAAAAAATCAAAAAATTAATAAGTCCTCTACTGTATCAGTCCAACATAATTACTTTGTTTTTTCTGACCAATTAGGTCAAGGTTTTGGATCTCTTTTAAGTAGTAAATTAAATAATGTTTATAATATATGCTCACCTGGAGCCAGTTACCAGCATAATCTAGACAAAATAATTAATTTTAACTTGACTGAAAACAGTACTATTGTACTATTACATGGAGATGGTTTGTCTGTCAAGAAAATTGAAATTATTAAAAATATAGAAAAATTATTAAAATTACATAATAGGAATAATTGTAAATTTGTAATTTGTACATTTCCTTATTCATCATCTTATTCGGACATACAAAACAAGTATATATATAATTTAAATTTGACATTGTATAATTTGACATACCGTCATAGTGACGCATTCTTTTACTTTGCTGTAAATAAATTTATTTATAATAGGTTTAGGATGACAAAAGGTACAATGTATCTGCCTGTATATTATAAAAAACAGATTGCTACTTTAGTAGCATTTAATTTAAAAAACTTCGTTATAAGAGATATAACGAAAAATGATTGTAATTTAAATAGTGTAGTACTGACAAAACATAATCGTTCCACTTTAAACTAAATTTTAAGACAAAGCCTAAGCTGTTTACTATTGTCCATCAAAATATACAAGGCTTAGGTGGCAAGGAATCGGAAGTGGAACTGTTTGTTCAAAAATATAACATTAGTTTATTATGCATTACAGAGCACTGGTTGTCAAAGAATAACAATATTATAAATGTACAAAATTATAAATTGTCAAGTTCGTTCTGTAGAGAGAAAGCTATTCGCGGTGGCTCACTTATCTTAGCTCGTAACGATGTAGTGTTTAAGTCTCGATCAGACATAGTGGCGCTCTCTGTCGAGCGAATTATTGAACTATCCTGCATTGAGCTCAATGAACATATTGTTTTATGCGTGTACCGACCTCCCTCTGGTGATTTTGATGAATTTGAAAACAAAATGGAGGATATTTTAACTAAACTTTGTCATAAAAACAAGTCCGTGATTGTGTGCGGTGACTTTAATGTAGATATATTACAAGTAACTTCGTCTAGTGTACGTTTATTAAATTTGTTTAAATCTTTTAACTTATTGAACGTATTTTTTGAACCTACTCGCATTACTAGTGTTTCCTCGACTTGTATTGATAATGTGTTCTGTCGCTGTAACATTTATGAAGAGACGATAATGACAAATTTAAGTTCAGACCACTGTGGTCAAAAATTTTCTATATTAATCAATCGTGAAAATGAAAAGCCCCAAAAATTTACTTGCAGACCGATAACAAAAAACCGAACTAATGCTTTTAAGAATATTGTTGCGCAAAAACTGCATAAAGTAGACATGAGCGATGGCAATCCCAATAATTTATATAATAAAGTTTTCGATTTTTTGTTACAAGAATTCAATAATATTTTTAAACCAAAAACTATAACTAAATACCCAAAACTTAAATTTAGTGATTGGGCTACCCCGGGAATATACAAAAGTAGAGAAAAATTATATGATTTGTATGGTGAGAGGCAATGGAATCATGATCCCGTGTTCTTTAATAAAGTTAGAAATTTCTCTAAAATATTTAAAAACGTTTGCGTACATGCCAAGTCGATTTATATAAGAAATAAAATTTTAAACTCTGATGATAAGATAAAAGCAACGTGGGATGTTATATCTAGTGTTTCTGGGAAAACTAGGGCTGTTCATGGACCTATTAAGCTAAAAATTGATAATATTGAAATAAATACAGATTCAAATGTTGCGGCTACTTTTGAGACTTTTTTTAAAGAAATTCCTGTAACAGTCACGCGGAATTTAAATTCTTCACCATTTGATGCAATCGCGGAATTGACGAATAACGTAAGAGTCAGTGACAAATGTTTTGTTTTTAAACCTGTTTCATCAAATGAAATTGTTAAAACGTTTAGAAACCTAAATATGAAAAAAACAGGGGATCTCTGGGGTATGTCAGTTAAATTACTTACCAGTGTTATAAATGAGATTGCTCCCCAATTATCCTTAATTTTTAACAAATGTATTGAAACCGGTACATTCCCAGATTTAATGAAAAATAGTAAAGTAGTTCCTTTGTTTAAAAGCGGCGATAGACTTGAACCGGGAAATTATAGGCCAATATCTATTTTGCCTACCTTAAGTAAAATCTTCGAAAAAATTATTCTCAACCAAATGACAGAATTCGTTTACAGCAATAAAATCATGCATAGTAAACAATTTGGTTTCACCAAAGGCAAGTCAACAACTGATGCGGGTGCCACGCTTCTTAAGCACATTTACGACGCATGGGAGAAGTCACAGAATGCAATCGGGGTATTTTGTGATTTATCTAAAGCCTTTGATTGCGTAGACCATCAAACATTACTATGCAAACTTAACCACTATGGTGTGCGTAGTGCTGCGCTTGATCTTATTGCCTCTTACCTAAATCAAAGAGTTCAGACGGTTGATGTAAATAATTGTAAATCGACTGGTTCTCACCTAAAGATGGGTGTTCCACAAGGATCTATTCTTGGCCCCTTTTTATTTTTACTATATATTAATGATTTGCCCATTTATGTAAAAGGACTATGTGACATTGTACTTTTTGCTGATGATACCTCGCTTATTTTCAATGTTGATCGTAATAAAGCTAATTATGACAAAGTAAACAGTGCTCTGTCACGTATTCTTCATTGGTTCGAAATTAATAATTTGGTCTTAAATACTAAAAAAACTAAATGCATGGAATTTACACTTCCTAATGTCAAAAGTCAAATTTGTAGTTTACGCCTTAACAATGAAGTGTTAGAACTGACTGACTCAACAATTTTCTTAGGTATAACTTTAGATAAAAAGCTCCAGTGGAACCCCCATCTCTCAACTCTCGCTGGCAAACTCAGCTCTGCCGTCTTTGCAATTAAAAAAGTAAGACAATTAACAGATGTTAATACGGCTCGACTCGTTTATTTTAGTTATTTTCATAGTATTTTGTCTTACGGTATTTTATTATGGGGCAGTGCTGCCGAAATGAATTCTATATTTGTTTTACAAAAAAGAGCTATACGGGCTATTTGTAATCTAAGAGCTAGAGACTCCCTAAGAGATGTTTTTAAAGAAATCGGTATACTTACGGTTGCTTCTCAATACATTTTTAATAATATATTATATATACGTCAAAATTTAAATACTTATACTAAAAACAGCGACAGACATACGATAAATACAAGAAATAAAAATAAACTCGTAACGCCTAAATTTCGACTTCAAAAAGTTAACAAATCCTTCATGGGCTTCAGTGTACGCATATATAATAAGGTTCCACAAGATATTTTGGATCTTCCTTTTCATAGTTTTAAATCTAAAATTAAAAGTATATTATTAAATAAATCTTATTATAAAATTCAAGAATTTTTGGATGATCGAAATGTATGGAACTTGGGTCGTTGACTCATTTGCAGGGTTGATGTTATAATGTATAAGTCAAACATTGTTTAATTTCATTTAAAAAGAGCAACTGTTGAGTTTCTGGCCAGCTCTTCTCAGCAGAACAGCATTCCGAGCTGGTGGTAGTTTACTCACAGACTGACTATACTGACCAATTTAATGTAATTGACGATTCAAAAGTGCGTGTAAATGCCTACTTGAATAAAAATATTTTGAATTTGAATTTGAATTTGAAATTTTTTTTAAATTCTTATGCTTAATGCTTATGCTTAAAGCTTATGCATAATGCTTATGCTTAAAGCTTATGCATAATGCTTATGCTTAATGTTAAATGCATCATGTTTAAAGCTTTTTTTAAAATAAAGGAAATTTACCTTTTGTGCTAAAAATAATTTATTGATTTAATATAAACAACATTTACCTTTATTATGAATAGAATAAAATAAAATAAGGTGAATGCCTAAAATAATGCCAGCTACATTCAGCGGTGGATTATTTAAGATGATACATTAAATTTTAAACTTTATATTAATTATAAAACAAGAAATCCGAGGCGCCACTGACAAATTAAAAGAGAATACACATGCATGATCCTCGATGATATGCTCGATGTTGGATGCTATGCTTGATGTTCAATGCTCGAAACTAAATTCTTGATCATTGAGACATGAGGCTTAATGCTTATGCTTAATGCTTATGCTAAATGCTTATTTTTAAAGCTTATTTTAAATGCTTAAGCTTAATGCTTTTTCTTAATGCTTATTTTAAAAGCTTATTTTAAATGCTTATGCTTGATGCTTTTCTTAATGCTCATTTTAAAAGCTTATTTTTTATGCTTATGCTTATAATTTATCTTTTGTGCTAAAAATAATTTATTGATTTAATATAAACAACATTGACCTTTATTATGAATAGAATAAAATAAAATAAGGTGAATGCCTAAAATAATGCCAGCTACATTCAGCGGTGGATTATTTAAGATGATACATTAAATTTGAAACTTTATATTAATTATAAAACAAGAAATCCGAGGCGCCACTGACAAATTAAAAGAGAATACACATGCATGATCCTCGATGATATGCTCGATGTTGGATGCTATGCTTGATGTTCAATGCTCGAAACTCAATTCTTGATCATTGAGACATGAGGCTTAATGCTTATGCTTAATGCTTATGCTTAATGCTTATGCTTAATGCTTATGCTTAATGCTTATGCTTAATGCTTATGCTTAATGCTTATGCTTAATGCTTATGCTTAATGCTTATGCTTATTTTGAATGCTTTTTTTAAATTATTATGCTTAATGCTTATGCTTAATGCTTATGCTTAATGCTTATGCTTAATGCTTATGCTTAATGCTTATGCTTAAAGCTTATGCTTAATGCTTATGCTTAATGCTTATGCTTAATGCTTATGCTTAATGCTAATGCTTAATGCTTATGCTTAATGCTTATGCTTATTTTTAAAGCTTATTTTAAATGCTTATGCTTAATGCTTATGCTAAATGCTTATTTTTAAAGCTTATTTTAAATGCTTAAGCTTAATGCTTTTTCTTAATGCTTATTTTAAAAGCTTATTTTAAATGCTTATGCTTGATGCTTTTCTTAATGCTCATTTTAAAAGCTTATTTTTTATGCTTATGCTTATAATTTATCTTTTGTGCTAAATATAAATTATTGATTTAATATAAACTACATTGACCTTTTTTGTGAATAAAGTAAAATAAAATAAGGTGAATGCCTAAAATTATGCCAGCTACATTCAGCGGTGGATTATCTAAGATGATACATTAAATTTGAAATTTTCTATAAATTATAAAACAAGAAATCCGAAGCGCCACTGACAAATTAAAAGCGAATACACATGCATTATCCTCGATGATATGCTCGATGTTTGGTACTATACTCGATGTTGGATGCTATGCTTGATGTTCGATGCTCGATACTCAATTCTTGATTCTTGAGAGATGAGGCTTAATGCTTATGCTTAATGCTTTTTCTTAATGCTTATGCTTAATGCTTTTTCCTTAATGCTTATGCTTAATGATTATTTGATTATTTTGCTTAATGATTATTTGATTATTTGATTATTGATAGTACGTATTGATAGTGCGTATTGATAGTAATATTGATAGTACAAATTGATAGTACGAATTGATAGTACATATTGATAGTAAGTATTGATAGTAAATATTGATAGTACATATTTATAGTACGTATTGATAGTAAGTATTGATAGTACGTATTGATAGTACGTATTGATAGTAAGTATTAGTAGTAAATATTAATAGTAAATATTGATAGTACATATTGATAGTAATTATTGATAGTACGTATTGATAGTACGTATTGATAGTACGTATTGATAGTAAGTATTGATAGTAAATATTGATGGTACATATTAATAGTACGTATTGATAGTACGTATTGATAGTTAATATTGATAGTACATATTGATAGTACGTATTGATAGTAAGTATTGATAGTACGTATTGATAGTAAATATTCGTAGTAAAAATTGATAGTACATATTGATAGTACGTATTGATAGTACGAATTGATAGTACGTATTGATAGTGGTTCGTATTGATAGTAAATTTTCATAGTAAATATTGATAGTACTACGTATTGATAGTACATATTGATAGTACGAATTGATAGTAAATATTGATGGTTCATATTAATAGTACGTATTGATAGTACGAATTGATAGTAAATATGGATAGTACATATTGATAGTACAAATTAATAATACGTATTGATAGAAAGTATTGATAGTAAGTATTGATAGTACGTATTGATAGTAAGTATTGATAGTACGTATTGATAGTTAATATAAATAGTACATATTGATAGTACGTATTTATAGTAAGTATTGTTAGTATGTATTGATAGTACATATTGATAGTAAGTATTGATAGTACGTATTGATAGTTAATATTGATAGTACGAATTGATGATACGTATTAAGCATGCTTATGCTTATGCTTATGCTTAATGCTTATGCTCAATGCTTTTTTTAAAAGCTTATTTTAAATGATTATGCTTAATGCTTATGCTTAATGCTTATGCTTAATGCTTATGCTTAATGCTTATGCTTAATGCTTATGCTTAATGCTTATGCTTAATGCTTATGCTTAATGCTTATGCTTAATGCTTATGCTTAATGCTTATGCTTAATGCTTATGCTTAATGCTTATGCTTAATGCTTATGCTTAATGCTTATGCTTAATGCTTATTTTAAATGCTTATTTTAAATTTTCTATAAATTATAAAACAAGAAATCCGATGCGCCACTGACAAATTAAAAGCGAATACACATGCATGATCCTCGATGATATGCTTGATGTTTGGTACTATGCTCGATGTTGGATGCTATGCTTGATGTTCGATGCTCAATACTTAATTCTTGATTCTTGAGACATGAGGCTTAATGCTTATGCTTAATGCTTTTTCTTAATGCTTATTTTTAATGCTTATTTTTAATGCTTATGCTTAATGCTTATGTTTAATGCTTATGCTTAATGCTTATGCTTAATGCTTAATGCTTATGCTTAATGCTTATGCTTAATGCTTATGCTTAATGCTTATGCTTAATGCTTATGCTTAATTCTTATGCTTAATGCTTATGCTTAATACTTATTCTTAATGCTTATGCTTAATGCTTATGCTTAAAGCTTATGCTTAATGCCTTATGCTTAATGCTTATGCTTAATGCTTAATGCTTATGCTTAATGCTTATGCTTAATGCTTATGCTTAATGCTTATGCTTAATGCTTATGCTTAATGCTTATGCTTTATGCTTAATGCTTATGCTTAATGCTTATGCTTAATGCTTATGCTTAATGCTTATGCTTAATGCTTATGCTTATGCTTAATGCTTATGCTTATGCTTAATGCTTATGCTTAATGCTTATGCTTAATGCTTATGCTTAATGCTTATGCTTAATGCTTATGCTTATGCTTAATGCTTATGCCTATTGCTTATGCTTAATGCTTATGCTTAATGCTTAATGCTTAATGCTTAATGCTTAATGCTTAATGCTTAATGCTTATGCTTAATGCTTATGCTTAATGCTTATGCTTATTTTGAATGCTTTTTTTAAATTCTTATGCTTAATGCTTATGCTTAAAGCTTATGCATAATGCTTATGCTTAAAGCTTATGCATAATGCTTATGCTTAATGTTAAATGCATCATGTTTAAAGCTTTTTTTTAAATAAAGGAAATTTACCTTTTGTGCTAAAAATAATTTATTGATTTAATATAAACAACATTGACCTTTATTATGAATAGAATAAAATAAAATAAGGTGAATGCCTAAAATAATGCCAGCTACATTCAGCGGTGGATTATTTAAGATGATACATTAAATTTGAAAGTTTATATTAATTATAAAACAAGAAATCCGAGGCGCCACTGACAAATTAAAAGCGAATACACATGCATGATCCTCGATGATATGCTCGATGTTGGATGCTATGCTTGATGTTCAATGCTCGATACTCAATTCTTGATCATTGAGACATGAGGCTTAATGCTTATGCTTAATGCTTATGCTTAATGCTTATGCTTAATGCTTATGCTTCGTGCTTATGCTTAATGCTTATGCTTAATGCTTATGCTTAATGCTTTTTCTTAATGCTTATTTTAAAAGCTTATTTTTAATGCTTATGCTCAATGCTTATGCTTAAAGCTTATGCTTAATGCTTATGCTTAATGCTTATGCTTAATGCTTATGCTTAATGCTTATGCTTAATGCTTATGCTTAATGCTTATGCTTAATGCTTATGCTTAATGCTTAATGCTTATGCTTAATGCTAATGCTTAATGCTTATGCTTAATGCTTATGCTTATTTTTAAAGCTTATTTTAAATGCTTATGCTTAATGCTTATGCTAAATGCTTATTTTTAAAGCTTATTTTAAATGCTTAAGCTTAATGCTTTTTCTTAATGCTTATTTTAAAAGCTTATTTTAAATGCTTATGCTTGATGCTTTTCTTAATGCTCATTTTAAAAGCTTATTTTTTATGCTTATGCTTATAATTTATCTTTTGTGCTAAATATAAATTATTGATTTAATATAAACAACATTGACCTTTTTTGTGAATAAAGTAAAATAAAATAAGGTGAATGCCTAAAATTATGCCAGCTACATTCAGCGGTGGATTATCTAAGATGATACATTAAATTTGAAATTTTCTATAAATTATAAAACAAGAAATCCGAAGCGCCACTGACAAATTAAAAGCGAATACACATGCATTATCCTCGATGATATGCTCGATGTTTAGTACTATACTCGATGTTGGATGCTATGCTTGATGTTCGATGCTCGATACTCAATTCTTGATTCTTGAGAGATGAGGCTTAATGCTTATGCTTAATGCTTTTTCTTAATGCTTATGCTTAATGCTTTTTCCTTAATGCTTATGCTTAATGATTATTTGATTATTTTGCTTAATGATTATTTGATTATTTGATTATTGATAGTACGTATTGATAGTGCGTATTGATAGTAATATTGATAGTACAAATTGATAGTACGTATTTATAGTAAGTATTGATAGTAAATATTGATAGTACGTATTGATAGTAAGTATTGATAGTACGTATTGATAGTAATATTGATAGTACAAATTGATAGTACGAATTGATAGTACATATTGATAGTAAGTATTGATAGTAAATATTGATAGTACATATTTATAGTACGTATTGATAGTAAGTATTGATAGTACGTATTGATAGTACGTATTGATAGTAAGTATTAGTAGTAAATATTAATAGTAAATATTGATAGTACATATTGATAGTAATTATTGATAGTACGTATTGATAGTACGTATTGATAGTACGTATTGATAGTACGTATTGATAGTAAGTATTGATAGTAAATATTGATAGTAAATATTAATAGTACGTATTAATAGTAAGTATTGATAGTAAATATTGATAGTACATATTGATAGTACGTTTTGATAGTAAGTATTGATAGTACGTATTGATAGTTAATATTGATAGTACTTATTGATAGTAAATATTGATAGTACGTATTGATAGTAAGTATCGGTAGTAAATATTGATAGTACATATTGATAGTACGTATTGATAGAAAGTATTGATAGTACGTATTGATAGTAGTATTGATAGTAAGTATTGATAGTACATATTGATAGTAAGTATTGATAGTAAGTATTTATAGTAAATATTGATAGTACGTATTGATAGTACATATTGATAGTACGTATTGATAGAAAGTATTGATAGTACGTATTGATAGTAAGTATTGATAGTACGTATTGATAGTTAATATTCATAGTAAAAATTGATAGTACATATTGATAGTACGTATTGAAAGTACGAATTGATAGTACGTATTGATAGTGGTTCGTATTGATAGTAAATTTTCATAGTAAATATTGATAGTACGTATTGATAGTACGAATTGATAGTAAATATTGATGGTTCATATTAATAGTACGTATTGATAGTACGAATTGATAGTAAATATGGATAGTACATATTGATAGTACAAATTAATAATACGTATTGATAGAAAGTATTGATAGTAAGTATTGATAGTACGTATTGATAGTAAGTATTGATAGTACGTATTGATAGGTAATATAAATAGTACATATTGATAGTACGAATTGATAGTACGTATTTATAGTAAGTATTGTTAGTATGTATTGATAGTACATATTGATAGTAAGTATTGATAGTTAATATTGATAGTACGAATTGATGATACGTATTAAGCATGCTTATGCTTATGCTTATGCTTATGCTTAATGCTTATGCTCAATGCTTTTTTTAAAAGCTTATTTTAAATGATTATGCTTAATGCTTATGCTTAATGCTTATGCTTAATGCTTATGCTTAATGCTTATGCTTAATGCTTATGCTTAATGCTTATGCTTAATGCTTATGCTTAATGCTTATGCTTAATGCTTATGCTTAATGCTTATGCTTAATGCTTATGCTTAATGCTTATGCTTAATGCTTATGCTTAATGCTTATGCTTAATGCTTAATGCTTATGCCTAATGCTTATGCTTAATGCTTATTTTAAATGCTTTTTTTAAATTCTTATGCTTAATTATTATGCTTAATGCTTATGCTTAATGCTTATGCTTAATGCTTATGCTTAATGCTTATACTTAATGCTTATGCTTAATGCTTATGCTTAATGCTTATGCTTAATGCTTATGCTTAATGCTTATTTTAAATGCTTATTTTAAATTCTTATGCTTAATTATTATGCTTAAAGCTTATGCAAAATGCTTATGCTTAATGTTAAATGCATCATGTTTAAAGCTTATTTTAAAATAAAGGAAATTTACCTTTTGTGCTAAAAATAATTTATTGATTTAATATAAACAACATTTACCTTTATTGTGAATAAAGTAAAATAAAATAAGGTGAATGCCTTAAATTATGCCAGCTACATTCAGCGGTGGATTATTTAAGATGAAACATTAAATTTGAAATTTTATATAAATTATAAAACAAGAAATCCGAGGCGCCACTGACAAATTAAAAGCGAATTCACATGCATGATCCTCGATAATATGCTCGATGTTTGGTACTATGCTCGATGTTGGATGCTATGCTTGATGTTCGATGCTCAATACTCAATTCTTGATTCTTGAGACATGAGGCTTAATGCTTATGCTTAATGCTTTTTCTTAATGCTTATTTTTAATGCTTATGCTCAATGCTTATGCTTAAAGCTTATGCTTAAAGCTTATGCTTAATGCTTATGCTTGATGCTTATGCTTAATGCTTATGCTTAATGCTTATTTTAAATGCTTATTTTTAATTCTTATGCTAAATGCTTATGCTTAAAGCTTATGCATAATGCTTATGGTTAATGTTTAATGCTTATGCTTAATGTTAAATGCTTCATGTTTAAAGCTTATTTTAAAATAAAGGAAATTTACCTTTTGTGCTAAAAATAATTTATTGATTTAATATAAACAACATTGACCTTTATTATGAATAAAGTAAAATAAAATAAGGTGAATGCCTAAAATTATGCCAGCTACATTCAGCGGTGGATTATCTAAAATGATACATTAAATTTGAAATTTTCTATAAATTATAAAACAAGAAATCCGATGCGCCACTGACAATTTAAAAGCGAATACACATGCATGATCCTCGATGATATGCTTGATGTTTGGTACTATGCTCGATGTTGGATGCTATGCTTGATGTTCGATGCTCAATACTTAATTCTTGATTCTTGAGACATGAGGCTTAATGCTTATGCTTAATGCTTATGCTTAATGCTTATGCTTAATGCTTATGCTTAATGCTTATGCTTATGCTTAATGCTTATGCTTAATGCTTATTTTAAATGCTTTTTTTAAATTCTTATGCTTAATTATTATGCTTAATGCTTATGCTTAATGCTTATGCTTAATGCTTATGCTTAATGCTTATACTTAATGCTTATGCTTAATGCTTATGCTTAATGCTTATGCTTAATGCTTATGCTTAATGCTTATTTTAAATGCTTATTTTAAATTCTTATGCTTAATTATTATGCTTAAAGCTTATGCAAAATGCTTATGCTTAATGTTAAATGCATCATGTTTAAAGCTTATTTTAAAATAAAGGAAATTTACCTTTTGTGCTAAAAATAATTTATTGATTTAATATAAACAACATTTACCTTTATTGTGAATAAAGTAAAATAAAATAAGGTGAATGCCTTAAATTATGCCAGCTACATTCAGCGGTGGATTATTTAAGATGAAACATTAAATTTGAAATTTTATATAAATTATAAAACAAGAAATCCGAGGCGCCACTGACAAATTAAAAGCGAATTCACATGCATGATCCTCGATAATATGCTCGATGTTTGGTACTATGCTCGATGTTGGATGCTATGCTTGATGTTCGATGCTCAATACTCAATTCTTGATTCTTGAGACATGAGGCTTAATGCTTATGCTTAATGCTTTTTCTTAATGCTTATTTTAAAAGCTTATTTTTAATGCTTATGCTCAATGCTTATGCTTAAAGCTTATGCTTAAAGCTTATGCTTAATGCTTATGCTTGATGCTTATGCTTAATGCTTATGCTTAATGCTTATTTTAAATGCTTATTTTTAATTCTTATGCTAAATGCTTATGCTTAAAGCTTATGCATAATGCTTATGGTTAATGTTTAATGCTTATGCTTAATGTTAAATGCTTCATGTTTAAAGCTAATTTTAAAATAAAGGAAATTTACCTTTTGTGCTAAAAATAATTTATTGATTTAATATAAACAACATTGACCTTTATTGTGAATAAAGTAAAATAAAATAAGGTGAATGCCTAAAATTATGCCAGCTACATTCAGCGGTGGATTATCTAAAATGATACATTAAATTTGAAATTTTCTATAAATTATAAAACAAGAAATCCGATGCGCCACTGACAATTTAAAAGCGAATACACATGCATGATCCTCGATGATATGCTTGATGTTTGGTACTATGCTCGATGTTGGATGCTATGCTTGATGTTCGATGCTCAATACTTAATTCTTGATTCTTGAGACATGAGGCTTAATGCTTATGCTTAATGCTTTTTCTTAATGCTTATTTTTAATGCTTATTTTTAATGCTTATGCTTAATGCTTATGTTTAATGCTTATGTTTAATGCTTATGCTTAATGCTTATGCTTAATGCTTATGCTTAATGCTTATGCTTAATGCTTAATGCTTAATGCTTATGCTTCATGCTTATGCTTAATGCTTAATGCTTAATGCTTAATGCTTATGCTTAATTCTTATGCTTAAAGCTTATGCTTAATGCTTATGCTTAATGCTTATGCTTAATGCTTATGCTTAATGCTTATTTTTAAAGCTTATTTTAAATGCTTAAGCTTAATGCTTTTTCTTAATGCTTATTTTAAAAGCTTATTTTAAATGCTTATGCTTGATGCTTTTCTTAATGCTCATTTTAAAAGCTTATTTTTTATGCTTATGCTTATATTTTATCTTTTGTGCTAAATATAAATTATTGATTTAATATAAACAACATTGACCTTTATTGTGAATAAAGTAAAATAAAATAAGGTGAATGCCTAAAATTATGCCAGCTACATTCAGCGGTGGATTATCTAAGATGATACATTAAATTTGAAATTTTCTATAAATTATAAAACAAGAAATCCGAAGCGCCACTGACAAATTAAAAGCGAATACACATGCATTATCCTCGATGATATGCTCGATGTTTGGTACTATGCTCGATGTTGGATGCTATGCTTGATGTTCGATGCTCAATACTCAATTCTTGATTCTTGAGACATGAGGCTTAATGCTTATGCTTAATGCTTTTTCTTAATGCTTATGCTTAATGCTTTTTCCTTAATGCTTATGCTTAATGCTTATGCTTAATGCTTATGCTTAAAGCTTATGCTTAATGCCTTATGCTTAATGCTTATGCTTAATGCTTATGCTTAATGCTTATGCTTAATGCTTATGCTTAATGCTTATGCTTAATGCTTATGCTTAATGCTTATGCTTAATGCTTATGCTTAATGCTTATGCTTTATGCTTAATGCTTATGCTTAATGCTTATGCTTAATGCTTATGCTTAATGCTTATGCTTAATGCTTATGCTTAATGCTTATGCTTATGCTTAATGCTTATGCTTAATGCTTATGCTTAATGCTTATGCTTAATGCTTATGCTTAATGCTTATGCTTAATGCTTATGCTTAATGCTTATGCTTAATGCTTATGCTTAATGCTTATGCTTAATGCTTATGCTTAATGCTTATGCTTAATGCTTATGCTTAATGCTTATGCTTAATGCTTATGCTTAATGCTTATGCTTAATGCTTATGCTTAATGCTTATGCTTAATGCTTATGCTTAATGCTTATGCTTAATGCTTATGCTTAATGCTTATGCTTAATGCTTATGCTTAATGCTTATGCTTATTTTGAATGCTTTTTTTAAATTCTTATGCTTAATGCTTATGCTTAAAGCTTATGCATAATGCTTATGCTTAAAGCTAATGCATAATGCTTATGCTTAATGTTAAATGCATCATCTTTAAAGCTTTTTTTAAAATAAAGGAAATTTACCTTTTGTGCTAAAAATAATTTATTGATTTAATATAAACAACATTGACCTTTATTATGAATAGAATAAAATAAAATAAGGTGAATGCCTAAAATAATGCCAGCTACATTCAGCGGTGGATTATTTAAGATGATACATTAAATTTTAAACTTTATATTAATTATAAAACAAGAAATCCGAGGCGCCACTGACAAATTAAAAGAGAATACACATGCATGATCCTCGATGATATGCTCGATGTTGGATGCTATGCTTGATGTTCAATGCTCGAAACTCAATTCTTGATCATTGAGACATGAGGCTTAATGCTTATGCTTTAATGCTTATGCTAAATCCTTATTTTAAATGCTTATGCTTAATGCTTATGCTTAATGCTTATGCTTAATGCTTATGCTTAATGCTTATGCTTAATGCTTATGCTTAATGCTTATGCTTAATGCTTATGCTTATTTTGAATGCTTTTTTTAAATTATTATGCTTAATGCTTATGCTTAAAGCTTATGCATAATGCTTATGCTTAAAGCTTATGCATAATGCTTATGCTTAATGTTAAATGCATCATGTTTAAAGCTTTTTTTAAAATAAAGGAAATTTACCTTTTGTGCTAAAAATAATTTATTGATTTAATATAAACAACATTGACCTTTATTATGAATAGAATAAAATAAAATAAGGTGAATGCCTAAAATAATGCCAGCTACATTCAGCGGTGGATTATTTAAGATGATACATTAAATTTTAAACTTTATATTAATTATAAAACAAGAAATCCGAGGCGCCACTGACAAATTAAAAGAGAATACACATGCATGATCCTCGATGATATGCTCGATGTTGGATGCTATGCTTGATGTTCAATGCTCGAAACTCAATTCTTGATCATTGAGACATGAGGCTTAATGCTTATGCTTTAATGCTTATGCTAAATCCTTATTTTAAATGCTTATGCTTAATGCTTATTCTTAATGCTTATTTTAAATGCTTATTTTAAATGCTTATTTTAAATGCTTATTTTAAATGCTTATTTTAAATTCTTATGCTTAATGCTTATGCTTACTGCTTATGCTTATTTTGAATGCTTTTTTTAAATTCTTATGCTTAAAGCTTATGCTTAAAGCTTATGCATAATGCTTATGCTTAATGTTAAATGCATCATGTTTAAAGCTTTTTTTAAAATAAAGGAAATTTACCTTTTGTGCTAAAAATAATTTATTGATTTAATATAAACAACATTGACCTTTATTATGAATAGAATAAAATAAAATAAGGTGAATGCCTAAAATAATGCCAGCTACATTCAGCGGTGGATTATTTAAGATGATACATTAAATTTGAAACTTTATATTAATTATAAAACAAGAAATCCGAGGCGCCACTGACAAATTAAAAGCGAATACACATGCATGATCCTCGATGATATGCTCGATGTTGGATGCTATGCTTGATGTTCAATGCTCGATACTCAATTCTTGATCATTGAGACATGAGGCTTAATGCTTATGCTTAATGCTTATGCTTAATGCTTATGCTTAATGCTTATGCTTAATGCTTATGCTTAATGCTTATGCTTAATGCTTATGCTTAATGCTTATGCTTAATGCTTATGCTTAATGCTTATGCTTAATGCTTATGCTTAATGCTTATGCTTAATGCTTATGCTTAATGCTTATGCTTAATGCTTATGCTTAATGCTTATGCTTAATGCTTATGCTTAATGCTTATGCTTAATGCTTATGCATAATGCTTATGCTTAATGCTTATGCTTAATGCTTATGCTTAATGCTTATGCTTAATGCTTATGCTTAATGCTAATGCTTAATGCTTATGCTTAATGCTTATGCTAAATGCTTATTTTTAAAGCTTATTTTAAATGCTTAAGCTTAATGCTTTTTCTTAATGCTTATTTTAAAAGCTTATTTTAAATGCTTATGCTTGATGCTTTTCTTAATGCTCATTTTAAAAGCTTATTTTTTATGCTTATGCTTATAATTTATCTTTTGTGCTAAATATAAATTATTGATTTAATATAAACAACATTGACCTTTTTTGTGAATAAAGTAAAATAAAATAAGGTGAATGCCTAAAATTATGCCAGCTACATTCAGCGGTGGATTATCTAAAATGATACATTAAATTTGAAATTTTCTATAAATTATAAAACAAGAAATCCGATGCGCCACTGACAAATTAAAAGCGAATACACATGCATGATCCTCGATGATATGCTTGATGTTTGGTACTATGCTCGATGTTGGATGCTATGCTTGATGTTCGATGCTCAATACTTAATTCTTGATTCTTGAGACATGAGGCTTAATGCTTATGCTTAATGCTTTTTCTTAATGCTTATTTTTAATGCTTATTTTTAATGCTTATGCTTAATGCTTATGTTTAATGCTTATGCTTAATGCTTATGCTTAATGCTTATGCTTAATGCTTATGCTTAATGCTTATGCTTAATGCTTATGCTTAATGCTTATGCTTAATGCCTTATGCTTAATGCTTATGCTTATGCTTAATGCTTATGCTTAATGCTTATGCTTAATGCTTATGCTTAATGCTTATGCTTAATGCTTATGCTTAATGCTTATGCTTAATGCTTATGCTTTATGCTTAATGCTTATGCTTAATGCTTATGCTTAATGCTTATGCTTAATGCTTATGCTTAATGCTTATGCTTAATGCTTATTTTTAAAGCTTATTTTAAATGCTTAAGCTTAATGCTTTTTCTTAATGCTTATTTTAAAAGCTTATTTTAAATGCTTATGCTTGATGCTTATGCTTAATGCTTAATGCCTATGCTTAATGCTTATGCTTAATGCTTATGCTTAATGCTTATACTTAATGCTTATGCTTAATGCTTATGCTTAATGCTTATGCTTAATGCTTATGCTTAATGCTTATGCTTAAAGCTTATGCTTAATGCTTATGCTTAATGCTTATGCTTATGCTTAATGCTTATGCTTAATGCTTATGTTTAATGCTTATTTTTAATTCTTATGCTAAATGCTTATTTTTAATTCTTATGCTAAATGCTTATGCTTAAAGCTTATGCATAATGCTTATGGTTAATGTTTAATGCTTATGCTTAATGTTAAATGCTTCATGTTTAAAGCTTATTTTAAAATAAAGGAAATTTACCTTTTGTGCTAAAAATAATTTATTGATTTAATATAAACAACATTGACCTTTATTGTGAATAAAGTAAAATAAAATAAGGTGAATGCCTAAAATTATGCCAGCTACATTCAGCGGTGGATTATCTAAAATGATACATTAAATTTGAAATTTTCTATAAATTATAAAACAAGAAATCCGATGCGCCACTGACAAATTAAAAGCGAATACACATGCATGATCCTCGATGATATGCTTGATGTTTGGTACTATGCTCGATGTTGGATGCTATGCTTGATGTTCGATGCTCAATACTTAATTCTTGATTCTTGAGACATGAGGCTTAATGCTTATGCTTAATGCTTTTTCTTAATGCTTATTTTTAATGCTTATTTTTAATGCTTATGCTTAATGCTTATGTTTAATGCTTATGCTTAATGCTTATGCTTAATGCTTATGCTTAATGCTTATGCTTAATGCTTATGCTTAATGCTTAATGCTTATGCTTCAAGCTTATGCTTAATGCTTAATGCTTAATGCTTAATGCTTATGCTTAATTCTTATGCTTAAAGCTTATGCTTAATGCTTATGCTTAATGCTTATGCTTAATGCTTATGCTTAATGCTTATTTTTAAAGCTTATTTTAAATGCTTAAGCTTAATGCTTTTTCTTAATGCTTATTTTAAAAGCTTATTTTAAATGCTTATGCTTGATGCTTATGCTTAATGCTTAATGCTTAATGCTTATGCTTAATGCTTATGCTTAATGCTTATGCTTAATGCTTATGCTTAATGCTTATGCTTAATGCCTTATGCTTAATGCTTATGCTTATGCTTAATGCTTATGCTTAATGCTTATGCTTAATGCTTATGCTTAATGCTTATGCTTAATGCTTATGCTTAATGCTTATGCTTAATGCTTATGCTTTATGCTTAATGCTTATGCTTAATGCTTATGCTTAATGCTTATGCTTAATGCTTATGCTTAATGCTTATGCTTAATGCTTATGCTTAATGCTTATGCTTAATGCTTATGCTTATGCTTATGCTTAATGCTTATGCTTAATGCTTATGCTTAATGCTTATGCTTAATGCTTATGCTTAATGCTTATGCTTAATGCTTATGCTTAATGCTTATGCTTAATGCTTATGCTTAATGCTTATGCTTAATGCTTATGCTTAATGCTTATGCTTATTTTGAATGGAATTGACAAGGTGGCAACACTGACAACTAGTCGTCAGATAAATTCTCTGTACATTTTAATTTAAATTAAATTACTTTATGTATATTAATTAAGTGCAATTATCATATTTAGTGATAAAAAATACAGTATTACTATCGTGCTATTGTTTGTACTTTGTTTTCGTGCTTAATTAAGAAAGAACAAAGGAATATACCGAGCTGTCATTTCAACGGATGACGAATTCAAATTTCTTCAATCCCGGGGAGTATTTTGTTTTACTTTTAATATAAATCATACATTGAACTAAAAACTACTCATTATTTAGTGAGTAACGTCCATCCACACACTCAGGCACCGTTACTGACTCACTTTACTTGACTAGTTGGAAGTAAAGTTGAAGACAAAAACAATAGCCTCATACAAAACCATTACATTTATTTTACTTCACATACAATACATAAAATAAGTATTTTAAATACATACATACATAAAATAAGTATTTATCTTTCCCATTGATTCTAAGTGGTTATTTGTACCCAGGTTTAACTATGGAAAGAGTAATTGCCACCCGCAAGACCTCTGCAAAGGAGTTGGAGCAAAAATTGAAACTAGCTTTAGAAGAACTAAGATCTTCTAAAGATTTATGCAAGAAGCTACTGCAGGAAAGAGAGGACAGTGAAGAGGAAATGAAAAAAATTGTAAATAAAAATACTGATCTTAAAGGTAAGCTCGCTGAACTACATACCAATTATTTGGATATGGTGGCTCAGCGAGATCACTTAAAAAATATAGTGACTGCATTTGACCAGTGCAGCGATGAGCATGAGAGAGCACTAGATCACATTTCAGAGCTTGAGTCTGATTTGAGGCAGGCTAGGAAATCTATTTCAATCCTGGAAACCTGCAAATTAAATGTAGAAAGCCAGCATACCCATAGCTTATATGAGGAGCTGGTTGAATGCAACTCACAACCTACTCAATCTAATTTAATTGATGTTAATTCAACTGTCATTGATTTAACTAAAGATGAGTCCAGTATTGTGCACCCCATATACTTTTCAAGTCATAACAAATTAAAAAAGTATATAAAGGTTAACAAATTAATAAAAAAATGTAATAAACTCATTAACAACAAGTTTTCTGCAAAGAAAATAAATGATTTAAAAATGGAACGCACAAAGTTAATTAAAAAAGTTAGTATTTATAATAAGAAAATGATTGAGAGTAGGTCAATGTATGAGCGAGACACCCAAAACTTACAGGATGAAATTTCTCAATTAACTTGTTCATTGCAATCTATGAGTAAGAAATATGAATCTTCTCAGAATGAAATTAAGGAACATATTCATGCTACCAGTAATTTAGTTGATTTATGTAGTTATAACTTAGAGCGGTTTGAATCTTTAACTAATAATTATGTTAATTGTAACTGTTTAACTGAAAAATTAAATGTAATTTCAAACCTAAACTCTGAGGTGTTGGGTGATTCGGCTATACATATTGAAAATAATAATAAAAATGTAAATATTTTGGAAAAAAATCAAAAAATTAATAAGTCCTCTACTGTATCAGTCCAACATAATTACTTTGTTTTTTCTGACCAATTAGGTCAAGGTTTTGGATCTCTTTTAAGTAGTAAATTAAATAATGTTTATAATATATGCTCACCTGGAGCCAGTTACCAGCATAATCTAGACAAAATAATTAATTTTAACTTGACTGAAAACAGTACTATTGTACTATTACATGGAGATGGTTTGTCTGTCAAGAAAATTGAAATTATTAAAAATATAGAAAAATTATTAAAATTACATAATAGGAATAATTGTAAATTTGTAATTTGTACATTTCCTTATTCATCATCTTATTCGGACATACAAAACAAGTATATATATAATTTAAATTTGACATTGTATAATTTGACATACCGTCATAGTGACGCATTCTTTTACTTTGCTGTAAATAAATTTATTTATAATAGGTTTAGGATGACAAAAGGTACAATGTATCTGCCTGTATATTATAAAAAACAGATTGCTACTTTAGTAGCATTTAATTTAAAAAACTTCGTTATAAGAGATATAACGAAAAATGATTGTAATTTAAATAGTGTAGTACTGACAAAACATAATCGTTCCACTTTAAACTAAATTTTAAGACAAAGCCTAAGCTGTTTACTATTGTCCATCAAAATATACAAGGCTTAGGTGGCAAGGAATCGGAAGTGGAACTGTTTGTTCAAAAATATAACATTAGTTTATTATGCATTACAGAGCACTGGTTGTCAAAGAATAACAATATTATAAATGTACAAAATTATAAATTGTCAAGTTCGTTCTGTAGAGAGAAAGCTATTCGCGGTGGCTCACTTATCTTAGCTCGTAACGATGTAGTGTTTAAGTCTCGATCAGACATAGTGGCGCTCTCTGTCGAGCGAATTATTGAACTATCCTGCATTGAGCTCAATGAACATATTGTTTTATGCGTGTACCGACCTCCCTCTGGTGATTTTGATGAATTTGAAAACAAAATGGAGGATATTTTAACTAAACTTTGTCATAAAAACAAGTCCGTGATTGTGTGCGGTGACTTTAATGTAGATATATTACAAGTAACTTCGTCTAGTGTACGTTTATTAAATTTGTTTAAATCTTTTAACTTATTGAACGTATTTTTTGAACCTACTCGCATTACTAGTGTTTCCTCGACTTGTATTGATAATGTGTTCTGTCGCTGTAACATTTATGAAGAGACGATAATGACAAATTTAAGTTCAGACCACTGTGGTCAAAAATTTTCTATATTAATCAATCGTGAAAATGAAAAGCCCCAAAAATTTACTTGCAGACCGATAACAAAAAACCGAACTAATGCTTTTAAGAATATTGTTGCGCAAAAACTGCATAAAGTAGACATGAGCGATGGCAATCCCAATAATTTATATAATAAAGTTTTCGATTTTTTGTTACAAGAATTCAATAATATTTTTAAACCAAAAACTATAACTAAATACCCAAAACTTAAATTTAGTGATTGGGCTACCCCGGGAATATACAAAAGTAGAGAAAAATTATATGATTTGTATGGTGAGAGGCAATGGAATCATGATCCCGTGTTCTTTAATAAAGTTAGAAATTTCTCTAAAATATTTAAAAACGTTTGCGTACATGCCAAGTCGATTTATATAAGAAATAAAATTTTAAACTCTGATGATAAGATAAAAGCAACGTGGGATGTTATATCTAGTGTTTCTGGGAAAACTAGGGCTGTTCATGGACCTATTAAGCTAAAAATTGATAATATTGAAATAAATACAGATTCAAATGTTGCGGCTACTTTTGAGACTTTTTTTAAAGAAATTCCTGTAACAGTCACGCGGAATTTAAATTCTTCACCATTTGATGCAATCGCGGAATTGACGAATAACGTAAGAGTCAGTGACAAATGTTTTGTTTTTAAACCTGTTTCATCAAATGAAATTGTTAAAACGTTTAGAAACCTAAATATGAAAAAAACAGGGGATCTCTGGGGTATGTCAGTTAAATTACTTACCAGTGTTATAAATGAGATTGCTCCCCAATTATCCTTAATTTTTAACAAATGTATTGAAACCGGTACATTCCCAGATTTAATGAAAAATAGTAAAGTAGTTCCTTTGTTTAAAAGCGGCGATAGACTTGAACCGGGAAATTATAGGCCAATATCTATTTTGCCTACCTTAAGTAAAATCTTCGAAAAAATTATTCTCAACCAAATGACAGAATTCGTTTACAGCAATAAAATCATGCATAGTAAACAATTTGGTTTCACCAAAGGCAAGTCAACAACTGATGCGGGTGCCACGCTTCTTAAGCACATTTACGACGCATGGGAGAAGTCACAGAATGCAATCGGGGTATTTTGTGATTTATCTAAAGCCTTTGATTGCGTAGACCATCAAACATTACTATGCAAACTTAACCACTATGGTGTGCGTAGTGCTGCGCTTGATCTTATTGCCTCTTACCTAAATCAAAGAGTTCAGACGGTTGATGTAAATAATTGTAAATCGACTGGTTCTCACCTAAAGATGGGTGTTCCACAAGGATCTATTCTTGGCCCCTTTTTATTTTTACTATATATTAATGATTTGCCCATTTATGTAAAAGGACTATGTGACATTGTACTTTTTGCTGATGATACCTCGCTTATTTTCAATGTTGATCGTAATAAAGCTAATTATGACAAAGTAAACAGTGCTCTGTCACGTATTCTTCATTGGTTCGAAATTAATAATTTGGTCTTAAATACTAAAAAAACTAAATGCATGGAATTTACACTTCCTAATGTCAAAAGTCAAATTTGTAGTTTACGCCTTAACAATGAAGTGTTAGAACTGACTGACTCAACAATTTTCTTAGGTATAACTTTAGATAAAAAGCTCCAGTGGAACCCCCATCTCTCAACTCTCGCTGGCAAACTCAGCTCTGCCGTCTTTGCAATTAAAAAAGTAAGACAATTAACAGATGTTAATACGGCTCGACTCGTTTATTTTAGTTATTTTCATAGTATTTTGTCTTACGGTATTTTATTATGGGGCAGTGCTGCCGAAATGAATTCTATATTTGTTTTACAAAAAAGAGCTATACGGGCTATTTGTAATCTAAGAGCTAGAGACTCCCTAAGAGATGTTTTTAAAGAAATCGGTATACTTACGGTTGCTTCTCAATACATTTTTAATAATATATTATATATACGTCAAAATTTAAATACTTATACTAAAAACAGCGACAGACATACGATAAATACAAGAAATAAAAATAAACTCGTAACGCCTAAATTTCGACTTCAAAAAGTTAACAAATCCTTCATGGGCTTCAGTGTACGCATATATAATAAGGTTCCACAAGATATTTTGGATCTTCCTTTTCATAGTTTTAAATCTAAAATTAAAAGTATATTATTAAATAAATCTTATTATAAAATTCAAGAATTTTTGGATGATCGAAATGTATGGAACTTGGGTCGTTGACTCATTTGCAGGGTTGATGTTATAATGTATAAGTCAAACATTGTTTAATTTCATTTAAAAAGAGCAACTGTTGAGTTTCTGGCCAGCTCTTCTCAGCAGAACAGCATTCCGAGCTGGTGGTAGTTTACTCACAGACTGACTATACTGACCAATTTAATGTAATTGACGATTCAAAAGTGCGTGTAAATGCCTACTTGAATAAAAATATTTTGAATTTGAATTTGAATTTGAAATTTTTTTTAAATTCTTATGCTTAATGCTTATGCTTAAAGCTTATGCATAATGCTTATGCTTAAAGCTTATGCATAATGCTTATGCTTAATGTTAAATGCATCATGTTTAAAGCTTTTTTTAAAATAAAGGAAATTTACCTTTTGTGCTAAAAATAATTTATTGATTTAATATAAACAACATTTACCTTTATTATGAATAGAATAAAATAAAATAAGGTGAATGCCTAAAATAATGCCAGCTACATTCAGCGGTGGATTATTTAAGATGATACATTAAATTTTAAACTTTATATTAATTATAAAACAAGAAATCCGAGGCGCCACTGACAAATTAAAAGAGAATACACATGCATGATCCTCGATGATATGCTCGATGTTGGATGCTATGCTTGATGTTCAATGCTCGAAACTAAATTCTTGATCATTGAGACATGAGGCTTAATGCTTATGCTTAATGCTTATGCTAAATGCTTATTTTTAAAGCTTATTTTAAATGCTTAAGCTTAATGCTTTTTCTTAATGCTTATTTTAAAAGCTTATTTTAAATGCTTATGCTTGATGCTTTTCTTAATGCTCATTTTAAAAGCTTATTTTTTATGCTTATGCTTATAATTTATCTTTTGTGCTAAAAATAATTTATTGATTTAATATAAACAACATTGACCTTTATTATGAATAGAATAAAATAAAATAAGGTGAATGCCTAAAATAATGCCAGCTACATTCAGCGGTGGATTATTTAAGATGATACATTAAATTTGAAACTTTATATTAATTATAAAACAAGAAATCCGAGGCGCCACTGACAAATTAAAAGAGAATACACATGCATGATCCTCGATGATATGCTCGATGTTGGATGCTATGCTTGATGTTCAATGCTCGAAACTCAATTCTTGATCATTGAGACATGAGGCTTAATGCTTATGCTTAATGCTTATGCTTAATGCTTATGCTTAATGCTTATGCTTAATGCTTATGCTTAATGCTTATGCTTAATGCTTATGCTTAATGCTTATGCTTAATGCTTATGCTTATTTTGAATGCTTTTTTTAAATTATTATGCTTAATGCTTATGCTTAATGCTTATGCTTAATGCTTATGCTTAATGCTTATGCTTAATGCTTATGCTTAAAGCTTATGCTTAATGCTTATGCTTAATGCTTATGCTTAATGCTTATGCTTAATGCTAATGCTTAATGCTTATGCTTAATGCTTATGCTTATTTTTAAAGCTTATTTTAAATGCTTATGCTTAATGCTTATGCTAAATGCTTATTTTTAAAGCTTATTTTAAATGCTTAAGCTTAATGCTTTTTCTTAATGCTTATTTTAAAAGCTTATTTTAAATGCTTATGCTTGATGCTTTTCTTAATGCTCATTTTAAAAGCTTATTTTTTATGCTTATGCTTATAATTTATCTTTTGTGCTAAATATAAATTATTGATTTAATATAAACTACATTGACCTTTTTTGTGAATAAAGTAAAATAAAATAAGGTGAATGCCTAAAATTATGCCAGCTACATTCAGCGGTGGATTATCTAAGATGATACATTAAATTTGAAATTTTCTATAAATTATAAAACAAGAAATCCGAAGCGCCACTGACAAATTAAAAGCGAATACACATGCATTATCCTCGATGATATGCTCGATGTTTGGTACTATACTCGATGTTGGATGCTATGCTTGATGTTCGATGCTCGATACTCAATTCTTGATTCTTGAGAGATGAGGCTTAATGCTTATGCTTAATGCTTTTTCTTAATGCTTATGCTTAATGCTTTTTCCTTAATGCTTATGCTTAATGATTATTTGATTATTTTGCTTAATGATTATTTGATTATTTGATTATTGATAGTACGTATTGATAGTGCGTATTGATAGTAATATTGATAGTACAAATTGATAGTACGAATTGATAGTACATATTGATAGTAAGTATTGATAGTAAATATTGATAGTACATATTTATAGTACGTATTGATAGTAAGTATTGATAGTACGTATTGATAGTACGTATTGATAGTAAGTATTAGTAGTAAATATTAATAGTAAATATTGATAGTACATATTGATAGTAATTATTGATAGTACGTATTGATAGTACGTATTGATAGTACGTATTGATAGTAAGTATTGATAGTAAATATTGATGGTACATATTAATAGTACGTATTGATAGTACGTATTGATAGTTAATATTGATAGTACATATTGATAGTACGTATTGATAGTAAGTATTGATAGTACGTATTGATAGTAAATATTCGTAGTAAAAATTGATAGTACATATTGATAGTACGTATTGATAGTACGAATTGATAGTACGTATTGATAGTGGTTCGTATTGATAGTAAATTTTCATAGTAAATATTGATAGTACTACGTATTGATAGTACATATTGATAGTACGAATTGATAGTAAATATTGATGGTTCATATTAATAGTACGTATTGATAGTACGAATTGATAGTAAATATGGATAGTACATATTGATAGTACAAATTAATAATACGTATTGATAGAAAGTATTGATAGTAAGTATTGATAGTACGTATTGATAGTAAGTATTGATAGTACGTATTGATAGTTAATATAAATAGTACATATTGATAGTACGTATTTATAGTAAGTATTGTTAGTATGTATTGATAGTACATATTGATAGTAAGTATTGATAGTACGTATTGATAGTTAATATTGATAGTACGAATTGATGATACGTATTAAGCATGCTTATGCTTATGCTTATGCTTAATGCTTATGCTCAATGCTTTTTTTAAAAGCTTATTTTAAATGATTATGCTTAATGCTTATGCTTAATGCTTATGCTTAATGCTTATGCTTAATGCTTATGCTTAATGCTTATGCTTAATGCTTATGCTTAATGCTTATGCTTAATGCTTATGCTTAATGCTTATGCTTAATGCTTATGCTTAATGCTTATGCTTAATGCTTATGCTTAATGCTTATGCTTAATGCTTATGCTTAATGCTTATTTTAAATGCTTATTTTAAATTTTCTATAAATTATAAAACAAGAAATCCGATGCGCCACTGACAAATTAAAAGCGAATACACATGCATGATCCTCGATGATATGCTTGATGTTTGGTACTATGCTCGATGTTGGATGCTATGCTTGATGTTCGATGCTCAATACTTAATTCTTGATTCTTGAGACATGAGGCTTAATGCTTATGCTTAATGCTTTTTCTTAATGCTTATTTTTAATGCTTATTTTTAATGCTTATGCTTAATGCTTATGTTTAATGCTTATGCTTAATGCTTATGCTTAATGCTTAATGCTTATGCTTAATGCTTATGCTTAATGCTTATGCTTAATGCTTATGCTTAATGCTTATGCTTAATTCTTATGCTTAATGCTTATGCTTAATACTTATTCTTAATGCTTATGCTTAATGCTTATGCTTAAAGCTTATGCTTAATGCCTTATGCTTAATGCTTATGCTTAATGCTTAATGCTTATGCTTAATGCTTATGCTTAATGCTTATGCTTAATGCTTATGCTTAATGCTTATGCTTAATGCTTATGCTTTATGCTTAATGCTTATGCTTAATGCTTATGCTTAATGCTTATGCTTAATGCTTATGCTTAATGCTTATGCTTATGCTTAATGCTTATGCTTATGCTTAATGCTTATGCTTAATGCTTATGCTTAATGCTTATGCTTAATGCTTATGCTTAATGCTTATGCTTATGCTTAATGCTTATGCCTATTGCTTATGCTTAATGCTTATGCTTAATGCTTAATGCTTAATGCTTAATGCTTAATGCTTAATGCTTAATGCTTATGCTTAATGCTTATGCTTAATGCTTATGCTTATTTTGAATGCTTTTTTTAAATTCTTATGCTTAATGCTTATGCTTAAAGCTTATGCATAATGCTTATGCTTAAAGCTTATGCATAATGCTTATGCTTAATGTTAAATGCATCATGTTTAAAGCTTTTTTTTAAATAAAGGAAATTTACCTTTTGTGCTAAAAATAATTTATTGATTTAATATAAACAACATTGACCTTTATTATGAATAGAATAAAATAAAATAAGGTGAATGCCTAAAATAATGCCAGCTACATTCAGCGGTGGATTATTTAAGATGATACATTAAATTTGAAAGTTTATATTAATTATAAAACAAGAAATCCGAGGCGCCACTGACAAATTAAAAGCGAATACACATGCATGATCCTCGATGATATGCTCGATGTTGGATGCTATGCTTGATGTTCAATGCTCGATACTCAATTCTTGATCATTGAGACATGAGGCTTAATGCTTATGCTTAATGCTTATGCTTAATGCTTATGCTTAATGCTTATGCTTCGTGCTTATGCTTAATGCTTATGCTTAATGCTTATGCTTAATGCTTTTTCTTAATGCTTATTTTAAAAGCTTATTTTTAATGCTTATGCTCAATGCTTATGCTTAAAGCTTATGCTTAATGCTTATGCTTAATGCTTATGCTTAATGCTTATGCTTAATGCTTATGCTTAATGCTTATGCTTAATGCTTATGCTTAATGCTTATGCTTAATGCTTAATGCTTATGCTTAATGCTAATGCTTAATGCTTATGCTTAATGCTTATGCTTATTTTTAAAGCTTATTTTAAATGCTTATGCTTAATGCTTATGCTAAATGCTTATTTTTAAAGCTTATTTTAAATGCTTAAGCTTAATGCTTTTTCTTAATGCTTATTTTAAAAGCTTATTTTAAATGCTTATGCTTGATGCTTTTCTTAATGCTCATTTTAAAAGCTTATTTTTTATGCTTATGCTTATAATTTATCTTTTGTGCTAAATATAAATTATTGATTTAATATAAACAACATTGACCTTTTTTGTGAATAAAGTAAAATAAAATAAGGTGAATGCCTAAAATTATGCCAGCTACATTCAGCGGTGGATTATCTAAGATGATACATTAAATTTGAAATTTTCTATAAATTATAAAACAAGAAATCCGAAGCGCCACTGACAAATTAAAAGCGAATACACATGCATTATCCTCGATGATATGCTCGATGTTTAGTACTATACTCGATGTTGGATGCTATGCTTGATGTTCGATGCTCGATACTCAATTCTTGATTCTTGAGAGATGAGGCTTAATGCTTATGCTTAATGCTTTTTCTTAATGCTTATGCTTAATGCTTTTTCCTTAATGCTTATGCTTAATGATTATTTGATTATTTTGCTTAATGATTATTTGATTATTTGATTATTGATAGTACGTATTGATAGTGCGTATTGATAGTAATATTGATAGTACAAATTGATAGTACGTATTTATAGTAAGTATTGATAGTAAATATTGATAGTACGTATTGATAGTAAGTATTGATAGTACGTATTGATAGTAATATTGATAGTACAAATTGATAGTACGAATTGATAGTACATATTGATAGTAAGTATTGATAGTAAATATTGATAGTACATATTTATAGTACGTATTGATAGTAAGTATTGATAGTACGTATTGATAGTACGTATTGATAGTAAGTATTAGTAGTAAATATTAATAGTAAATATTGATAGTACATATTGATAGTAATTATTGATAGTACGTATTGATAGTACGTATTGATAGTACGTATTGATAGTACGTATTGATAGTAAGTATTGATAGTAAATATTGATAGTAAATATTAATAGTACGTATTAATAGTAAGTATTGATAGTAAATATTGATAGTACATATTGATAGTACGTTTTGATAGTAAGTATTGATAGTACGTATTGATAGTTAATATTGATAGTACTTATTGATAGTAAATATTGATAGTACGTATTGATAGTAAGTATCGGTAGTAAATATTGATAGTACATATTGATAGTACGTATTGATAGAAAGTATTGATAGTACGTATTGATAGTAGTATTGATAGTAAGTATTGATAGTACATATTGATAGTAAGTATTGATAGTAAGTATTTATAGTAAATATTGATAGTACGTATTGATAGTACATATTGATAGTACGTATTGATAGAAAGTATTGATAGTACGTATTGATAGTAAGTATTGATAGTACGTATTGATAGTTAATATTCATAGTAAAAATTGATAGTACATATTGATAGTACGTATTGAAAGTACGAATTGATAGTACGTATTGATAGTGGTTCGTATTGATAGTAAATTTTCATAGTAAATATTGATAGTACGTATTGATAGTACGAATTGATAGTAAATATTGATGGTTCATATTAATAGTACGTATTGATAGTACGAATTGATAGTAAATATGGATAGTACATATTGATAGTACAAATTAATAATACGTATTGATAGAAAGTATTGATAGTAAGTATTGATAGTACGTATTGATAGTAAGTATTGATAGTACGTATTGATAGGTAATATAAATAGTACATATTGATAGTACGAATTGATAGTACGTATTTATAGTAAGTATTGTTAGTATGTATTGATAGTACATATTGATAGTAAGTATTGATAGTTAATATTGATAGTACGAATTGATGATACGTATTAAGCATGCTTATGCTTATGCTTATGCTTATGCTTAATGCTTATGCTCAATGCTTTTTTTAAAAGCTTATTTTAAATGATTATGCTTAATGCTTATGCTTAATGCTTATGCTTAATGCTTATGCTTAATGCTTATGCTTAATGCTTATGCTTAATGCTTATGCTTAATGCTTATGCTTAATGCTTATGCTTAATGCTTATGCTTAATGCTTATGCTTAATGCTTATGCTTAATGCTTATGCTTAATGCTTATGCTTAATGCTTAATGCTTATGCCTAATGCTTATGCTTAATGCTTATTTTAAATGCTTTTTTTAAATTCTTATGCTTAATTATTATGCTTAATGCTTATGCTTAATGCTTATGCTTAATGCTTATGCTTAATGCTTATACTTAATGCTTATGCTTAATGCTTATGCTTAATGCTTATGCTTAATGCTTATGCTTAATGCTTATTTTAAATGCTTATTTTAAATTCTTATGCTTAATTATTATGCTTAAAGCTTATGCAAAATGCTTATGCTTAATGTTAAATGCATCATGTTTAAAGCTTATTTTAAAATAAAGGAAATTTACCTTTTGTGCTAAAAATAATTTATTGATTTAATATAAACAACATTTACCTTTATTGTGAATAAAGTAAAATAAAATAAGGTGAATGCCTTAAATTATGCCAGCTACATTCAGCGGTGGATTATTTAAGATGAAACATTAAATTTGAAATTTTATATAAATTATAAAACAAGAAATCCGAGGCGCCACTGACAAATTAAAAGCGAATTCACATGCATGATCCTCGATAATATGCTCGATGTTTGGTACTATGCTCGATGTTGGATGCTATGCTTGATGTTCGATGCTCAATACTCAATTCTTGATTCTTGAGACATGAGGCTTAATGCTTATGCTTAATGCTTTTTCTTAATGCTTATTTTTAATGCTTATGCTCAATGCTTATGCTTAAAGCTTATGCTTAAAGCTTATGCTTAATGCTTATGCTTGATGCTTATGCTTAATGCTTATGCTTAATGCTTATTTTAAATGCTTATTTTTAATTCTTATGCTAAATGCTTATGCTTAAAGCTTATGCATAATGCTTATGGTTAATGTTTAATGCTTATGCTTAATGTTAAATGCTTCATGTTTAAAGCTTATTTTAAAATAAAGGAAATTTACCTTTTGTGCTAAAAATAATTTATTGATTTAATATAAACAACATTGACCTTTATTATGAATAAAGTAAAATAAAATAAGGTGAATGCCTAAAATTATGCCAGCTACATTCAGCGGTGGATTATCTAAAATGATACATTAAATTTGAAATTTTCTATAAATTATAAAACAAGAAATCCGATGCGCCACTGACAATTTAAAAGCGAATACACATGCATGATCCTCGATGATATGCTTGATGTTTGGTACTATGCTCGATGTTGGATGCTATGCTTGATGTTCGATGCTCAATACTTAATTCTTGATTCTTGAGACATGAGGCTTAATGCTTATGCTTAATGCTTATGCTTAATGCTTATGCTTAATGCTTATGCTTAATGCTTATGCTTATGCTTAATGCTTATGCTTAATGCTTATTTTAAATGCTTTTTTTAAATTCTTATGCTTAATTATTATGCTTAATGCTTATGCTTAATGCTTATGCTTAATGCTTATGCTTAATGCTTATACTTAATGCTTATGCTTAATGCTTATGCTTAATGCTTATGCTTAATGCTTATGCTTAATGCTTATTTTAAATGCTTATTTTAAATTCTTATGCTTAATTATTATGCTTAAAGCTTATGCAAAATGCTTATGCTTAATGTTAAATGCATCATGTTTAAAGCTTATTTTAAAATAAAGGAAATTTACCTTTTGTGCTAAAAATAATTTATTGATTTAATATAAACAACATTTACCTTTATTGTGAATAAAGTAAAATAAAATAAGGTGAATGCCTTAAATTATGCCAGCTACATTCAGCGGTGGATTATTTAAGATGAAACATTAAATTTGAAATTTTATATAAATTATAAAACAAGAAATCCGAGGCGCCACTGACAAATTAAAAGCGAATTCACATGCATGATCCTCGATAATATGCTCGATGTTTGGTACTATGCTCGATGTTGGATGCTATGCTTGATGTTCGATGCTCAATACTCAATTCTTGATTCTTGAGACATGAGGCTTAATGCTTATGCTTAATGCTTTTTCTTAATGCTTATTTTAAAAGCTTATTTTTAATGCTTATGCTCAATGCTTATGCTTAAAGCTTATGCTTAAAGCTTATGCTTAATGCTTATGCTTGATGCTTATGCTTAATGCTTATGCTTAATGCTTATTTTAAATGCTTATTTTTAATTCTTATGCTAAATGCTTATGCTTAAAGCTTATGCATAATGCTTATGGTTAATGTTTAATGCTTATGCTTAATGTTAAATGCTTCATGTTTAAAGCTAATTTTAAAATAAAGGAAATTTACCTTTTGTGCTAAAAATAATTTATTGATTTAATATAAACAACATTGACCTTTATTGTGAATAAAGTAAAATAAAATAAGGTGAATGCCTAAAATTATGCCAGCTACATTCAGCGGTGGATTATCTAAAATGATACATTAAATTTGAAATTTTCTATAAATTATAAAACAAGAAATCCGATGCGCCACTGACAATTTAAAAGCGAATACACATGCATGATCCTCGATGATATGCTTGATGTTTGGTACTATGCTCGATGTTGGATGCTATGCTTGATGTTCGATGCTCAATACTTAATTCTTGATTCTTGAGACATGAGGCTTAATGCTTATGCTTAATGCTTTTTCTTAATGCTTATTTTTAATGCTTATTTTTAATGCTTATGCTTAATGCTTATGTTTAATGCTTATGTTTAATGCTTATGCTTAATGCTTATGCTTAATGCTTATGCTTAATGCTTATGCTTAATGCTTAATGCTTAATGCTTATGCTTCATGCTTATGCTTAATGCTTAATGCTTAATGCTTATGCTTAATTCTTATGCTTAAAGCTTATGCTTAATGCTTATGCTTAATGCTTATGCTTAATGCTTATGCTTAATGCTTATTTTTAAAGCTTATTTTAAATGCTTAAGCTTAATGCTTTTTCTTAATGCTTATTTTAAAAGCTTATTTTAAATGCTTATGCTTGATGCTTTTCTTAATGCTCATTTTAAAAGCTTATTTTTTATGCTTATGCTTATATTTTATCTTTTGTGCTAAATATAAATTATTGATTTAATATAAACAACATTGACCTTTATTGTGAATAAAGTAAAATAAAATAAGGTGAATGCCTAAAATTATGCCAGCTACATTCAGCGGTGGATTATCTAAGATGATACATTAAATTTGAAATTTTCTATAAATTATAAAACAAGAAATCCGAAGCGCCACTGACAAATTAAAAGCGAATACACATGCATTATCCTCGATGATATGCTCGATGTTTGGTACTATGCTCGATGTTGGATGCTATGCTTGATGTTCGATGCTCAATACTCAATTCTTGATTCTTGAGACATGAGGCTTAATGCTTATGCTTAATGCTTTTTCTTAATGCTTATGCTTAATGCTTTTTCCTTAATGCTTATGCTTAATGATTATTTGATTATTTTGCTTAATGATTATTTGATTATTTGATTATTGATAGTACTTATTGATAGTGCGTATTGATAGTAATATTGATAGTACAAATTGATAGTACGTATTTATAGTAAGTATTGATAGTACATATTGATAGTAAGTATTGATAGTAAATATTGATAGTACGTATTGATAGTAAATATTGATAGTACGTATTGATAGTAAGTATCGGTAGTAAATATTGATAGTACATATTGATAGTACGTATTGATAGAAAGTATTGATAGTACGTATTGATAGTAGTATTGATAGTAAGTATTGATTGTACATATTGATAGTAAGTATTGATAGTAAGTATTTATAGTAAATATTGATAGTACGTATTGATAGTACATATTGATAGTACGTATTGATAGTAAGTATTGATAGTACGTATTGATAGTAAGTATTGATAGTACGTATTGATAGTTAATATTCATAGTAAAAATTGATAGTACATATTGATAGTACGTATTGAAAGTACGAATTGATAGTACGTATTGATAGTACGAATTGATAGTAAATATTGATGGTTCATATTAATAGTACGTATTGATAGTACGAATTGATAAGAAATATGGATAGTACATATTGATAGTACAAATTAATAATACGTATTGATAAAAAGTATTGATAGTAAGTATTGATAGTACGTATTGATAGTAAGTATTGATAGTACGTATTGATAGGTAATATAAATAGTACATATTGATAGTACGAATTGATAGTACGTATTTATAGTAAGTATTGTTAGTATGTATTGATAGTACATATTGATAGTAAGTATTGATAGTACGTATTGATAGTTAATATTGATAGTACGAATTGATGATACGTATTAAGCATGCTTATGCTTATGCTTATGCTTATGCTTATGCTTATGCTTATGCTTATGCTTATGCTTAATGCTTATGCTCAATGCTTTTTTTAAAAGCTTATTTTAAATGATTATGCTTAATGCTTATGCTTAATGCTTATGCTTAATGCTTATGCTTAATGCTTATGCTTAATGCTTATGCTTAATGCTTATGCTTAATGCTTATGCTTAATGCTTATGCTTAATGCTTATGCTTAATGCTTATGCTTAATGCTTATGCTTAATGCTTATGCTTAATGCTTATGCTTAATGCTTATGCTTAATGCTTATGCTTAATGCTTATGCTTAATGCTTATGCTTAATGCTTATGCTTAATGCTTATGCTTAATGCTTAATGCTTATGCTTAATGCTTATGCTTAATGCTTATTTTAAATGCTTTTTTTAAATTCTTATTCTTAATTATTATGCTTAATGCTTATGCTTAATGCTTATGCTTAATGCTTATGCTTAATGCTTATGCTTAATGCTTATACTTAATGCTTATGCTTAATGCTTATGCTTAATGCTTATGCTTAATGCTTATGCTTAATGCTTATTTTAAATGCTTATTTTAAATTCTTATGCTTAATTATTATGCTTAAAGCTTATGCAAAATGCTTATGCTTAATGTTAAATGCATCATGTTTAAAGCTTATTTTAAAATAAAGGAAATTTACCTTTTGTGCTAAAAATAATTTATTGATTTAATATAAACAACATTTACCTTTATTGTGAATAAAGTAAAATAAAATAAGGTGAATGCCTTAAATTATGCCAGCTACATTCAGCGGTGGATTATTTAAGATGAAACATTAAATTTGAAATTTTATATAAATTATAAAACAAGAAATCCGAGGCGCCACTGACAAATTAAAAGCGAATTCACATGCATGATCCTCGATAATATGCTCGATGTTTGGTACTATGCTCGATGTTGGATGCTATGCTTGATGTTCGATGCTCAATACTCAATTCTTGATTCTTGAGACATGAGGCTTAATGCTTATGCTTAATGCTTTTTCTTAATGCTTATTTTAAAAGCTTATTTTTAATGCTTATGCTCAATGCTTATGCTTAAAGCTTATGCTTAATGCTTATGCTTAATGCTTATGCTTAATGCTTATGCTTAATTCTTATGCTTAATGCTTATGCTTAATGCTTATGCTTAATGCTTATGCTTAATGCTTATGCTTAATGCTTATGCTTAATGCTAATGCTTAATGCTTATGCTTAATGCTTATGCTTTTTTTTAAAGCTTATTTTAAATGCTTATGCTTAATGCTTATGCTAAATGCTTATTTTTAAAGCTTATTTTAAATGCTTAAGCTTAATGCTTTTTCTTAATGCTTATTTTAAAAGCTTATTTTAAATGCTTATGCTTGATGCTTTTCTTAATGCTCATTTTAAAAGCTTATTTTTTATGCTTATGCTTATAATTTATCTTTTGTGCTAAATATAAATTATTGATTTAATATAAACAACATTGACCTTTATTGTGAATAAAGTAAAATAAAATAAGGTGAATGCCTAAAATTATGCCAGCTACATTCAGCGGTGGATTATCTAAGATGATACATTAAATTTGAAATTTTCTATAAATTATAAAACAAGAAATCCGAAGCGCCACTGACAAATTAAAAGCGAATACACATGCATTATCCTCGATGATATGCTCGATGTTTGGTACTATGCTCGATGTTGGATGCTATGCTTGATGTTCGATGCTCAATACCCAATTCTTGATTCTTGAGACATGAGGCTTAATGCTTATGCTTAATGCTTTTTCTTAATGCTTATTTTAAAAGCTTATTTTTAATGCTTATGCTCAATGCTTATGCTTAAAGCTTATGCTTAAAGCTTATGCTTAAAGCTTATGCTTAATGCTTATGCTTGATGCTTATGCTTAATGCTTATGCTTAATGCTTATTTTAAATGCTTATTTTAAATGCTTATTTTTAATTCTTATGCTAAATTCTTATGCTTAAAGCTTATGCATAATGCTTATGGTTAATGTTTAATGCTTATGCTTAATGTTAAATGCTTCATGTTAAAAGCTTATTTTAAAATAAAGGAAATTTACCTTTTGTGCTAAAAATAATTTATTGATTTAATATAAACAACATTGACCTTTATTGTGAATAAAGTAAAATAAAATAAGGTGAATGCCTAAAATTATGCCAGCTACATTCAGCGGTGGATTATCTAAGATGATACATTAAATTTGAAATTTTCTATAAATTATAAAACAAGAAATCCGAAGCGCCACTGACAAATTAAAAGCGAATACACATGCATTATCCTCGATGATATGCTCGATGTTTGGTACTATGCTCGATGTTGGATGCTATGCTTGATGTTCGATGCTCAGTACTCAATTCTTGATTCTTGAGACATGAGGCTTAATGCTTATGCTTAATGCTTTTTCTTAATGCTTATTTTAAAAGCTTATTTTTAATGCTTATGCTCAATGCTTATGCTTAAAGCTTATGCTTAAAGCTTATGCTTAAAGCTTATGCTAAATGCTTATGCTTAAAGCTTATGCATAATGCTTATGGTTAATGTTTAATGCTTATGCTTAATGTTAAATGCTTCATGTTTAAAGCTTATTTTAAAATAAAGGAAATTTACCTTTTGTGCTAAAAATAATTTATTGATTTAATATAAACAACATTGACCTTTATTGTGAATAAAGTAAAATATAATAAGGTGAATGCCTAAAATTATGCCAGCTACATTCAGCGGTGGATTATCTAAAATGATACATTAAATTTGAAATTTTCTATAAATTATAAAACAAGAAATCCGATGCGCCACTGACAAATTAAAAGCGAATACACATGCATGATCCTCGATGATATGCTTGATGTTTGGTACTATGCTCGATGTTGGATGCTATGCTTGATGTTCGATGCTCAATACTTAATTCTTGATTCTTGAGACATGAGGCTTAATGCTTATGCTTAATGCTTTTTCTTAATGCTTATTTTTAATGCTTATTTTTAATGCTTATGCTTAATGCTTATGTTAAATGCTTATGCTTAATGCTTATGCTTAATGCTTATGCTTAATGCTTATGCTTAATGCTTATGCTTAATGCTTATTTTTAAAGCTTATTTTAAATGCTTAAGCTTAATGCTTTTTCTTAATGCTTATTTTAAAAGCTTATTTTAAATGCTTATGCTTGATGCTTTTCTTAATGCTCATTTTAAAAGCTTATTTTTTATGCTTATGCTTATAATTTATCTTTTGTGCTAAATATAAATTATTGATTTAATATAAACAACATTGACCTTTATTGTGAATAAAGTAAAATAAAATAAGGTGAATGCCTAAAATTATGCCAGCTACATTCAGCGGTGGATTATCTAAGATGATACATTAAATTTGAAATTTTCTATAAATTATAAAACAAGAAATCCGAAGCGCCACTGACAAATTAAAAGCGAATACACATGCATTATCCTCGATGATATGCTCGATGTTTGGTACTATGCTCGATGTTGGATGCTATGCTTGATGTTCGATGCTCAATACCCAATTCTTGATTCTTGAGACATGAGGCTTAATGCTTATGCTTAATGCTTTTTCTTAATGCTTATTTTAAAAGCTTATTTTTAATGCTTATGCTCAATGCTTATGCTTAAAGCTTATGCTTAAAGCTTATGCTTAAAGCTTATGCTTAATGCTTATGCTTGATGCTTATGCTTAATGCTTATGCTTAATGCTTATTTTAAATGCTTATTTTAAATGCTTATTTTTAATTCTTATGCTAAATTCTTATGCTTAAAGCTTATGCATAATGCTTATGGTTAATGTTTAATGCTTATGCTTAATGTTAAATGCTTCATGTTAAAAGCTTATTTTAAAATAAAGGAAATTTACCTTTTGTGCTAAAAATAATTTATTGATTTAATATAAACAACATTGACCTTTATTGTGAATAAAGTAAAATAAAATAAGGTGAATGCCTAAAATTATGCCAGCTACATTCAGCGGTGGATTATCTAAGATGATACATTAAATTTGAAATTTTCTATAAATTATAAAACAAGAAATCCGAAGCGCCACTGACAAATTAAAAGCGAATACACATGCATTATCCTCGATGATATGCTCGATGTTTGGTACTATGCTTGATGTTGGATGCTATGCTTGATGTTCGATGCTCAATACTCAATTCTTGATTCTTGAGACATGAGGCTTAATGCTTATGCTTAATGCTTTTTCTTAATGCTTATTTTAAAAGCTTATTTTTAATGCTTATGCTCAATGCTTATGCTTAAAGCTTATGCTTAAAGCTTATGCTTAAAGCTTATGCTAAATGCTTATGCTTAAAGCTTATGCATAATGCTTATGGTTAATGTTTAATGCTTATGCTTAATGTTAAATGCTTCATGTTTAAAGCTTATTTTAAAATAAAGGAAATTTACCTTTTGTGCTAAAAATAATTTATTGATTTAATATAAACAACATTGACCTTTATTGTGAATAAAGTAAAATATAATAAGGTGAATGCCTAAAATTATGCCAGCTACATTCAGCGGTGGATTATCTAAAATGATACATTAAATTTGAAATTTTCTATAAATTATAAAACAAGAAATCCGATGCGCCACTGACAAATTAAAAGCGAATACACATGCATGATCCTCGATGATATGCTTGATGTTTGGTACTATGCTCGATGTTGGATGCTATGCTTGATGTTCGATGCTCAATACTTAATTCTTGATTCTTGAGACATGAGGCTTAATGCTTATGCTTAATGCTTTTTCTTAATGCTTATTTTTAATGCTTATTTTTAATGCTTATGCTTAATGCTTATGTTAAATGCTTATGCTTAATGCTTATGCTTAATGCTTATGCTTAATGCTTATGCTTAATGCTTATGCTTAATGCTTATGCTTAATTCTTATGCTTAATGCTTATGCTTAATGCTTATGCTTAATGCTTATGCTTAATGCTTATGCTTAAAGCTTATGCTTAATGCCTTATGCTAAATGCTTATGCTTAATGCTTATGCTTAATGCTTATGCTTAATGCTTATGCTTAATGCTTATGCTTAATGCTTATGCTTAATGCTTATGCTTAATGCTTATGCTTAATGCTTATGCTTAATGCTTATGCTTAATGCTTATGCTTAATGCTTATGCTAAATGCTTATGCTTTATGCTTAATGCTTATGCTTAATGCTTATGCTTAATGCTTATGCTTAATGCTTATGCTTAATGCTTATGCTTAATGCTTATGCTTAATGCTTATGCTTAATGCTTATGCTTAATGCTTATGCTTAATGCTTATGCTTAATGCTTATGCTTAATGCTTATGCTTAATGCTTATGCTTAATGCTTATGCTTAATGCTTATGCTTAATGCTTATGCTTAATTCTTATGCTTAATGCTTATGCTTAATGCTTATGCTTAATGCTTATGCTTAATGCTTATGCTGAATGCTTATGCTTAATGCTTATGCTTAATGCTTATGCTTAATGCTTATGCTTAATGCTTATGCTTAATGCTTATGCTTAATGCTTATGCTTAATGCTTATGCTTAATGCTTATGCTTATTTTGAATGCTTTTTTTAAATTATTATGCTTAATGCTTATGCTTAAAGCTTATGCATAATGCTTATGCTTAAAGCTTATGCATAATGCTTATGCTTAATGTTAAATGCATCATGTTTAAAGCTTTTTTTAAAATAAAGGAAATTTACCTTTTGTGCTAAAAATAATTTATTGATTTAATATAAACAACATTGACCTTTATTATGAATAAAGTAAAATAAAATAAGGTGAATGCCTAAAATTATGCCAGCTACATTCAGCGGTGGATTATCTAAAATGATACATTAAATTTGAAATTTTCTATAAATTATAAAACAAGAAATCCGATGCGCCACTGACAATTTAAAAGCGAATACACATGCATGATCCTCGATGATATGCTTGATGTTTGGTACTATGCTCGATGTTGGATGCTATGCTTGATGTTCGATGCTCAATACTTAATTCTTGATTCTTGAGACATGAGGCTTAATGCTTATGCTTAATGCTTATGCTTAATGCTTATGCTTAATGCTTATGCTTAATGCTTATGCTTAATGCTTATGCTTATGCTTAATGCTTATGCTTAATGCTTATTTTAAATGCTTTTTTTAAATTCTTATGCTTAATTATTATGCTTAATGCTTATGCTTAATGCTTATGCTTAATGCTTATGCTTAATGCTTATACTTAATGCTTATGCTTAATGCTTATGCTTAATGCTTATGCTTAATGCTTATGCTTAATGCTTATTTTAAATGCTTATTTTAAATTCTTATGCTTAATTATTATGCTTAAAGCTTATGCAAAATGCTTATGCTTAATGTTAAATGCATCATGTTTAAAGCTTATTTTAAAATAAAGGAAATTTACCTTTTGTGCTAAAAATAATTTATTGATTTAATATAAACAACATTTACCTTTATTGTGAATAAAGTAAAATAAAATAAGGTGAATGCCTTAAATTATGCCAGCTACATTCAGCGGTGGATTATTTAAGATGAAACATTAAATTTGAAATTTTATATAAATTATAAAACAAGAAATCCGAGGCGCCACTGACAAATTAAAAGCGAATTCACATGCATGATCCTCGATAATATGCTCGATGTTTGGTACTATGCTCGATGTTGGATGCTATGCTTGATGTTCGATGCTCAATACTCAATTCTTGATTCTTGAGACATGAGGCTTAATGCTTATGCTTAATGCTTTTTCTTAATGCTTATTTTAAAAGCTTATTTTTAATGCTTATGCTCAATGCTTATGCTTAAAGCTTATGCTTAAAGCTTATGCTTAATGCTTATGCTTGATGCTTATGCTTAATGCTTATGCTTAATGCTTATTTTAAATGCTTATTTTTAATTCTTATGCTAAATGCTTATGCTTAAAGCTTATGCATAATGCTTATGGTTAATGTTTAATGCTTATGCTTAATGTTAAATGCTTCATGTTTAAAGCTAATTTTAAAATAAAGGAAATTTACCTTTTGTGCTAAAAATAATTTATTGATTTAATATAAACAACATTGACCTTTATTGTGAATAAAGTAAAATAAAATAAGGTGAATGCCTAAAATTATGCCAGCTACATTCAGCGGTGGATTATCTAAAATGATACATTAAATTTGAAATTTTCTATAAATTATAAAACAAGAAATCCGATGCGCCACTGACAATTTAAAAGCGAATACACATGCATGATCCTCGATGATATGCTTGATGTTTGGTACTATGCTCGATGTTGGATGCTATGCTTGATGTTCGATGCTCAATACTTAATTCTTGATTCTTGAGACATGAGGCTTAATGCTTATGCTTAATGCTTTTTCTTAATGCTTATTTTTAATGCTTATTTTTAATGCTTATGCTTAATGCTTATGTTTAATGCTTATGTTTAATGCTTATGCTTAATGCTTATGCTTAAAGCTTATGCTTAATGCTTATGCTTAATGCTTAATGCTTAATGCTTATGCTTCATGCTTATGCTTAATGCTTAATGCTTAATGCTTATGCTTAATTCTTATGCTTAAAGCTTATGCTTAATGCTTATGCTTAATGCTTATGCTTAATGCTTATGCTTAATGCTTATTTTTAAAGCTTATTTTAAATGCTTAAGCTTAATGCTTTTTCTTAATGCTTATTTTAAAAGCTTATTTTAAATGCTTATGCTTGATGCTTTTCTTAATGCTCATTTTAAAAGCTTATTTTTTATGCTTATGCTTATATTTTATCTTTTGTGCTAAATATAAATTATTGATTTAATATAAACAACATTGACCTTTATTGTGAATAAAGTAAAATAAAATAAGGTGAATGCCTAAAATTATGCCAGCTACATTCAGCGGTGGATTATCTAAGATGATACATTAAATTTGAAATTTTCTATAAATTATAAAACAAGAAATCCGAAGCGCCACTGACAAATTAAAAGCGAATACACATGCATTATCCTCGATGATATGCTCGATGTTTGGTACTATGCTCGATGTTGGATGCTATGCTTGATGTTCGATGCTCAATACTCAATTCTTGATTCTTGAGACATGAGGCTTAATGCTTATGCTTAATGCTTTTTCTTAATGCTTATGCTTAATGCTTTTTCCTTAATGCTTATGCTTAATGATTATTTGATTATTTTGCTTAATGATTATTTGATTATTTGATTATTGATAGTACTTATTGATAGTGCGTATTGATAGTAATATTGATAGTACAAATTGATAGTACGTATTTATAGTAAGTATTGATAGTACATATTGATAGTAAGTATTGATAGTAAATATTGATAGTACGTATTGATAGTAAATATTGATAGTACGTATTGATAGTAAGTATCGGTAGTAAATATTGATAGTACATATTGATAGTACGTATTGATAGAAAGTATTGATAGTACGTATTGATAGTAGTATTGATAGTAAGTATTGATTGTACATATTGATAGTAAGTATTGATAGTAAGTATTTATAGTAAATATTGATAGTACGTATTGATAGTACATATTGATAGTACGTATTGATAGTAAGTATTGATAGTACGTATTGATAGTAAGTATTGATAGTACGTATTGATAGTTAATATTCATAGTAAAAATTGATAGTACATATTGATAGTACGTATTGAAAGTACGAATTGATAGTACGTATTGATAGTACGAATTGATAGTAAATATTGATGGTTCATATTAATAGTACGTATTGATAGTACGAATTGATAAGAAATATGGATAGTACATATTGATAGTACAAATTAATAATACGTATTGATAAAAAGTATTGATAGTAAGTATTGATAGTACGTATTGATAGTAAGTATTGATAGTACGTATTGATAGGTAATATAAATAGTACATATTGATAGTACGAATTGATAGTACGTATTTATAGTAAGTATTGTTAGTATGTATTGATAGTACATATTGATAGTAAGTATTGATAGTACGTATTGATAGTTAATATTGATAGTACGAATTGATGATACGTATTAAGCATGCTTATGCTTATGCTTATGCTTATGCTTATGCTTATGCTTATGCTTAATGCTTATGCTCAATGCTTTTTTTAAAAGCTTATTTTAAATGATTATGCTTAATGCTTATGCTTAATGCTTATGCTTAATGCTTATGCTTAATGCTTATGCTTAATGCTTATGCTTAATGCTTATGCTTAATGCTTATGCTTAATGCTTATGCTTAATGCTTATGCTTAATGCTTATGCTTAATGCTTATGCTTAATGCTTATGCTTAATGCTTATGCTTAATGCTTATGCTTAATGCTTATGCTTAATGCTTATGCTTAATGCTTATGCTTAATGCTTATGCTTAATGCTTAATGCTTATGCTTAATGCTTATGCTTAATGCTTATTTTAAATGCTTTTTTTAAATTCTTATGCTTAATTATTATGTTTAATGCTTATGCTTAATGCTTATGCTTAATGCTTATGCTTAATGCTTATACTTAATGCTTATGCTTAATGCTTATGCTTAATGCTTATGCTTAATGCTTATGCTTAATGCTTATGCTTAATGCTTATTTTAAATGCTTATTTTAAATTCTTATGCTTAATTATTATGCTTAAAGCTTATGCAAAATGCTTATGCTTAATGTTAAATGCATCATGTTTAAAGCTTATTTTAAAATAAAGGAAATTTACCTTTTGTGCTAAAAATAATTTATTGATTTAATATAAACAACATTTACCTTTATTGTGAATAAAGTAAAATAAAATAAGGTGAATGCCTTAAATTATGCCAGCTACATTCAGCGGTGGATTATTTAAGATGAAACATTAAATTTGAAATTTTATATAAATTATAAAACAAGAAATCCGAGGCGCCACTGACAAATTAAAAGCGAATTCACATGCATGATCCTCGATAATATGCTCGATGTTTGGTACTATGCTCGATGTTGGATGCTATGCTTGATGTTCGATGCTCAATACTCAATTCTTGATTCTTGAGACATGAGGCTTAATGCTTATGCTTAATGCTTTTTCTTAATGCTTATTTTAAAAGCTTATTTTTAATGCTTATGCTCAATGCTTATGCTTAAAGCTTATGCTTAATGCTTATGCTTAATGCTTATGCTTAATGCTTATGCTTAATTCTTATGCTTAATGCTTATGCTTAATGCTTATGCTTAATGCTTATGCTTAATGCTTATGCTTAATGCTTATGCTTAATGCTAATGCTTAATGCTTATGCTTAATGCTTATGCTTTTTTTTAAAGCTTATTTTAAATGCTTATGCTTAATGCTTATGCTAAATGCTTATTTTTAAAGCTTATTTTAAATGCTTAAGCTTAATGCTTTTTCTTAATGCTTATTTTAAAAGCTTATTTTAAATGCTTATGCTTGATGCTTTTCTTAATGCTCATTTTAAAAGCTTATTTTTTATGCTTATGCTTATAATTTATCTTTTGTGCTAAATATAAATTATTGATTTAATATAAACAACATTGACCTTTATTGTGAATAAAGTAAAATAAAATAAGGTGAATGCCTAAAATTATGCCAGCTACATTCAGCGGTGGATTATCTAAGATGATACATTAAATTTGAAATTTTCTATAAATTATAAAACAAGAAATCCGAAGCGCCACTGACAAATTAAAAGCGAATACACATGCATTATCCTCGATGATATGCTCGATGTTTGGTACTATGCTCGATGTTGGATGCTATGCTTGATGTTCGATGCTCAATACCCAATTCTTGATTCTTGAGACATGAGGCTTAATGCTTATGCTTAATGCTTTTTCTTAATGCTTATTTTAAAAGCTTATTTTTAATGCTTATGCTCAATGCTTATGCTTAAAGCTTATGCTTAAAGCTTATGCTTAAAGTTTATGCTTAATGCTTATGCTTGATGCTTATGCTTAATGCTTATGCTTAATGCTTATTTTAAATGCTTATTTTAAATGCTTATTTTTAATTCTTATGCTAAATTCTTATGCTTAAAGCTTATGCATAATGCTTATGGTTAATGTTTAATGCTTATGCTTAATGTTAAATGCTTCATGTTAAAAGCTTATTTTAAAATAAAGGAAATTTACCTTTTGTGCTAAAAATAATTTATTGATTTAATATAAACAACATTGACCTTTATTGTGAATAAAGTAAAATAAAATAAGGTGAATGCCTAAAATTATGCCAGCTACATTCAGCGGTGGATTATCTAAGATGATACATTAAATTTGAAATTTTCTATAAATTATAAAACAAGAAATCCGAAGCGCCACTGACAAATTAAAAGCGAATACACATGCATTATCCTCGATGATATGCTCGATGTTTGGTACTATGCTCGATGTTGGATGCTATGCTTGATGTTCGATGCTCAATACTCAATTCTTGATTCTTGAGACATGAGGCTTAATGCTTATGCTTAATGCTTTTTCTTAATGCTTATTTTAAAAGCTTATTTTTAATGCTTATGCTCAATGCTTATGCTTAAAGCTTATGCTTAATGCTTATGCTTAATGCTTATGCTTAATGCTTATGCTTAATTCTTATGCTTAATGCTTATGCTTAATGCTTATGCTTAATGCTTATGCTTAATGCTTATGCTTAATGCTTATGCTTAATGCTAATGCTTAATGCTTATGCTTAATGCTTATGCTTTTTTTTAAAGCTTATTTTAAATGCTTATGCTTAATGCTTATGCTAAATGCTTATTTTTAAAGCTTATTTTAAATGCTTAAGCTTAATGCTTTTTCTTAATGCTTATTTTAAAAGCTTATTTTAAATGCTTATGCTTGATGCTTTTCTTAATGCTCATTTTAAAAGCTTATTTTTTATGCTTATGCTTATAATTTATCTTTTGTGCTAAATATAAATTATTGATTTAATATAAACAACATTGACCTTTATTGTGAATAAAGTAAAATAAAATAAGGTGAATGCCTAAAATTATGCCAGCTACATTCAGCGGTGGATTATCTAAGATGATACATTAAATTTGAAATTTTCTATAAATTATAAAACAAGAAATCCGAAGCGCCACTGACAAATTAAAAGCGAATACACATGCATTATCCTCGATGATATGCTCGATGTTTGGTACTATGCTCGATGTTGGATGCTATGCTTGATGTTCGATGCTCAATACCCAATTCTTGATTCTTGAGACATGAGGCTTAATGCTTATGCTTAATGCTTTTTCTTAATGCTTATTTTAAAAGCTTATTTTTAATGCTTATGCTCAATGCTTATGCTTAAAGCTTATGCTTAAAGCTTATGCTTAAAGCTTATGCTTAATGCTTATGCTTGATGCTTATGCTTAATGCTTATGCTTAATGCTTATTTTAAATGCTTATTTTAAATGCTTATTTTTAATTCTTATGCTAAATTCTTATGCTTAAAGCTTATGCATAATGCTTATGGTTAATGTTTAATGCTTATGCTTAATGTTAAATGCTTCATGTTAAAAGCTTATTTTAAAATAAAGGAAATTTACCTTTTGTGCTAAAAATAATTTATTGATTTAATATAAACAACATTGACCTTTATTGTGAATAAAGTAAAATAAAATAAGGTGAATGCCTAAAATTATGCCAGCTACATTCAGCGGTGGATTATCTAAGATGATACATTAAATTTGAAATTTTCTATAAATTATAAAACAAGAAATCCGAAGCGCCACTGACAAATTAAAAGCGAATACACATGCATTATCCTCGATGATATGCTCGATGTTTGGTACTATGCTCGATGTTGGATGCTATGCTTGATGTTCGATGCTCAATACTCAATTCTTGATTCTTGAGACATGAGGCTTAATGCTTATGCTTAATGCTTTTTCTTAATGCTTATTTTAAAAGCTTATTTTTAATGCTTATGCTCAATGCTTATGCTTAAAGCTTATGCTTAAAGCTTATGCTTAAAGCTTATGCTAAATGCTTATGCTTAAAGCTTATGCATAATGCTTATGGTTAATGTTTAATGCTTATGCTTAATGTTAAATGCTTCATGTTTAAAGCTTATTTTAAAATAAAGGAAATTTACCTTTTGTGCTAAAAATAATTTATTGATTTAATATAAACAACATTGACCTTTATTGTGAATAAAGTAAAATATAATAAGGTGAATGCCTAAAATTATGCCAGCTACATTCAGCGGTGGATTATCTAAAATGATACATTAAATTTGAAATTTTCTATAAATTATAAAACAAGAAATCCGATGCGCCACTGACAAATTAAAAGCGAATACACATGCATGATCCTCGATGATATGCTTGATGTTTGGTACTATGCTCGATGTTGGATGCTATGCTTGATGTTCGATGCTCAATACTTAATTCTTGATTCTTGAGACATGAGGCTTAATGCTTATGCTTAATGCTTTTTCTTAATGCTTATTTTTAATGCTTATTTTTAATGCTTATGCTTAATGCTTATGTTAAATGCTTATGCTTAATGCTTATGCTTAATGCTTATGCTTAATGCTTATGCTTAATGCTTATGCTTAATGCTTATTTTTAAAGCTTATTTTAAATGCTTAAGCTTAATGCTTTTTCTTAATGCTTATTTTAAAAGCTTATTTTAAATGCTTATGCTTGATGCTTTTCTTAATGCTCATTTTAAAAGCTTATTTTTTATGCTTATGCTTATAATTTATCTTTTGTGCTAAATATAAATTATTGATTTAATATAAACAACATTGACCTTTATTGTGAATAAAGTAAAATAAAATAAGGTGAATGCCTAAAATTATGCCAGCTACATTCAGCGGTGGATTATCTAAGATGATACATTAAATTTGAAATTTTCTATAAATTATAAAACAAGAAATCCGAAGCGCCACTGACAAATTAAAAGCGAATACACATGCATTATCCTCGATGATATGCTCGATGTTTGGTACTATGCTCGATGTTGGATGCTATGCTTGATGTTCGATGCTCAATACCCAATTCTTGATTCTTGAGACATGAGGCTTAATGCTTATGCTTAATGCTTTTTCTTAATGCTTATTTTAAAAGCTTATTTTTAATGCTTATGCTCAATGCTTATGCTTAAAGCTTATGCTTAAAGCTTATGCTTAAAGCTTATGCTTAATGCTTATGCTTGATGCTTATGCTTAATGCTTATGCTTAATGCTTATTTTAAATGCTTATTTTAAATGCTTATTTTTAATTCTTATGCTAAATTCTTATGCTTAAAGCTTATGCATAATGCTTATGGTTAATGTTTAATGCTTATGCTTAATGTTAAATGCTTCATGTTAAAAGCTTATTTTAAAATAAAGGAAATTTACCTTTTGTGCTAAAAATAATTTATTGATTTAATATAAACAACATTGACCTTTATTGTGAATAAAGTAAAATAAAATAAGGTGAATGCCTAAAATTATGCCAGCTACATTCAGCGGTGGATTATCTAAGATGATACATTAAATTTGAAATTTTCTATAAATTATAAAACAAGAAATCCGAAGCGCCACTGACAAATTAAAAGCGAATACACATGCATTATCCTCGATGATATGCTCGATGTTTGGTACTATGCTCGATGTTGGATGCTATGCTTGATGTTCGATGCTCAATACTCAATTCTTGATTCTTGAGACATGAGGCTTAATGCTTATGCTTAATGCTTTTTCTTAATGCTTATTTTAAAAGCTTATTTTTAATGCTTATGCTCAATGCTTATGCTTAAAGCTTATGCTTAAAGCTTATGCTTAAAGCTTATGCTAAATGCTTATGCTTAAAGCTTATGCATAATGCTTATGGTTAATGTTTAATGCTTATGCTTAATGTTAAATGCTTCATGTTTAAAGCTTATTTTAAAATAAAGGAAATTTACCTTTTGTGCTAAAAATAATTTATTGATTTAATATAAACAACATTGACCTTTATTGTGAATAAAGTAAAATATAATAAGGTGAATGCCTAAAATTATGCCAGCTACATTCAGCGGTGGATTATCTAAAATGATACATTAAATTTGAAATTTTCTATAAATTATAAAACAAGAAATCCGATGCGCCACTGACAAATTAAAAGCGAATACACATGCATGATCCTCGATGATATGCTTGATGTTTGGTACTATGCTCGATGTTGGATGCTATGCTTGATGTTCGATGCTCAATACTTAATTCTTGATTCTTGAGACATGAGGCTTAATGCTTATGCTTAATGCTTTTTCTTAATGCTTATTTTTAATGCTTATTTTTAATGCTTATGCTTAATGCTTATGTTAAATGCTTATGCTTAATGCTTATGCTTAATGCTTATGCTTAATGCTTATGCTTAATGCTTATGCTTAATGCTTATGCTTAATTCTTATGCTTAATGCTTATGCTTAATGCTTATGCTTAATGCTTATGCTTAATGCTTATGCTTAAAGCTTATGCTTAATGCCTTATGCTTAATGCTTATGCTTAATGCTTATGCTTAATGCTTATGCTTAATGCTTATGCTTAATGCTTATGCTTAATGCTTATGCTTAATGCTTATGCTTAATGCTTATGCTTAATGCTTATGCTTAATGCTTATGCTTAATGCTTATGCTTAATGCTTATGCTAAATGCTTATGCTTTATGCTTAATGCTTATGCTTAATGCTTATGCTTAATGCTTATGCTTAATGCTTATGCTTAATGCTTATGCTTAATGCTTATGCTTAATGCTTATGCTTAATGCTTATGCTTAATGCTTATGCTTAATGCTTATGCTTAATGCTTATGCTTAATGCTTATGCTTAATGCTTATGCTTAATGCTTATGCTTAATGCTTATGCTTAATGCTTATGCTTAATTCTTATGCTTAATGCTTATGCTTAATGCTTATGCTTAATGCTTATGCTTAATGCTTATGCTGAATGCTTATGCTTAATGCTTATGCTTAATGCTTATGCTTAATGCTTATGCTTAATGCTTATGCTTAATGCTTATGCTTAATGCTTATGCTTATTTTGAATGCTTTTTTTAAATTATTATGCTTAATGCTTATGCTTAAAGCTTATGCATAATGCTTATGCTTAAAGCTTATGCATAATGCTTATGCTTAATGTTAAATGCATCATGTTTAAAGCTTTTTTTAAAATAAAGGAAATTTACCTTTTGTGCTAAAAATAATTTATTGATTTAATATAAACAACATTGACCTTTATTATGAATAGAATAAAATAAAATAAGGTGAATGCCTAAAATAATGCCAGCTACATTCAGCGGTGGATTATTTAAGATGATACATTAAATTTTAAACTTTATATTAATTATAAAACAAGAAATCCGAGGCGCCACTGACAAATTAAAAGAGAATACACATGCATGATCCTCGATGATATGCTCGATGTTGGATGCTATGCTTGATGTTCAATGCTCGAAACTCAATTCTTGATCATTGAGACATGAGGCTTAATGCTTATGCTTTAATGCTGATGCTAAATCCTTATTTTAAATGCTTATGCTTAATGCTTATTCTTAATGCTTATTCTTAATGCTTATTTTAAATGCTTATTTTAAATGCTTATTTTAAATGCTTATTTTAAATTCTTATGCTTAATGCTTATGCTTAATGCTTATGCTTATTTTGAATGCTTTTTTTAAATTCTTATGCTTAATGCTTATGCTTAAAGCTTATGCATAATGCTTATGCTTAATGTTAAATGCATCATGTTTAAAGCTTTTTTTAAAATAAAGGAAATTTACCTTTTGTGCTAAAAATAATTTATTGATTTAATATAAACAACATTGACCTTTATTATGAATAGAATAAAATAAAATAAGGTGAATGCCTTAAATAATGCCAGCTACATTCAGCGGTGGATTATTTAAGATGATACATTAAATTTTAAACTTTATATTAATTATAAAACAAGAAATCCGAGGCGCCACTGACAAATTAAAAGCGAATACACATGCATGATCCTCGATGATATGCTCGATGTTGGATGCTATGCTTGATGTTCAATGCTCGATACTCAATTCTTGATCATTGAGACATGAGGCTTAATGCTTATGCTTAATGCTTATGCTTAATGCTTATGCTTAATGCTTATGCTTAATGCTTATGCTTAATGCTTATGCTTAATGCTTATGCTTAATGCTTATGCTTAATTCTTATGCTTAATGCTTATGCTTAATGCTTATGCTTAATGCTTATGCTTAAAGCTTATGCTTAATGCCTTATGCTTAATGCTTATGCTTAATGCTTATGCTTAATGCTTATGCTTAATGCTTATGCTTAATGCTTATGCTTAATGCTTATGCTTAATGCTTATGCTTAATGCTTATGCTTAATGCTTATGCTTAATGCTTATGCTTAATGCTTATGCTTAATGCTTATGCTTAATGCTTATGCTTAATGCCTATGCTTAATGCTTATGCTTAATGCTTATGCTTAATGCTTATGCTTAATGCTTATGCTTAATGCTTATGCTTAATGCTTATGCTTAATGCTTATGCTTAATGCTTATGCTTAATGCTTATGCTTAATGCTTATGCTTAATGCTTATGCTTAATGCTTATGCTTAATGCTTATGCTTAATGCTTATGCTTAATGCTTATGCTTATTTTGAATGCTTTTTTTAAATTATTATGCTTAATGCTTATGCTTAAAGCTTATGCATAATGCTTATGCTTAAAGCTTATGCATAATGCTTATGCTTAATGTTAAATGCATCATGTTTAAAGCTTTTTTTAAAATAAAGGAAATTTACCTTTTGTGCTAAAAATAATTTATTGATTTAATATAAACAACATTGACCTTTATTATGAATAGAATAAAATAAAATAAGGTGAATGCCTAAAATAATGCCAGCTACATTCAGCGGTGGATTATTTAAGATGATACATTAAATTTTAAACTTTATATTAATTATAAAACAAGAAATCCGAGGCGCCACTGACAAATTAAAAGAGAATACACATGCATGATCCTCGATGATATGCTCGATGTTGGATGCTATGCTTGATGTTCAATGCTCGAAACTCAATTCTTGATCATTGAGACATGAGGCTTAATGCTTATGCTTTAATGCTGATGCTAAATCCTTATTTTAAATGCTTATGCTTAATGCTTATTCTTAATGCTTATTCTTAATGCTTATTTTAAATGCTTATTTTAAATGCTTATTTTAAATTCTTATGCTTAATGCTTATGCTTAATGCTTATGCTTATTTTGAATGCTTTTTTTAAATTCTTATGCTTAATGCTTATGCTTAATGCTTATGCTTAATGCTTATGCTTAATGCTAATGCTTAATGCTTATGCTTATTTTTAAAGCTTATTTTAAATGCTTATGCTTAATGCTTATGCTAAATGCTTATTTTTAAAGCTTATTTTAAATGCTTAAGCTTAATGCTTTTTCTTAATGCTTATTTTAAAAGCTTATTTAAAATGCTTATGCTTGATGCTTTTCTTAATGCTCATTTTAAAAGCTTATTTTTTATGCTTATGCTTATAATTTATCTTTTGTGCTAAATATAAATTATTGATTTAATATAAACAACATTGACCTTTTTTGTGAATAAAGTAAAATAAAATAAGGTGAATGCCTAAAATTATGCCAACTACATTCAGCGGTGGATTATCTAAGATGATACATTAAATTTGAAATTTTCTATAAATTATAAAACAAGAAATCCGAAGCGCCACTGACAAATTAAAAGCGAATACACATGCATTATCCTCGATGATATGCTCGATGTTTGGTACTATGCTCGATGTTGGATGCTATGCTTGATGTTCGATGCTCAATACTCAATTCTTGATTCTTGAGACATGAGGCTTAATGCTTATGCTTAATGCTTTTTCTTAATGCTTATGCTTAATGCTTTTTCCTTAATGCTTATGCTTAATGATTATTTGATTATTTTGCTTAATGATTATTTGATTATTTGATTATTGATAGTACGTATTGATAGTGCGTATTGATAGTAATATTGATAGTACAAATTGATAGTACGTATTTATAGTAAGTATTGATACTACATATTGATAGTAAGTATTGATAGTAAATATTGATAGTACGTATTGATAGTAAATATTGATAGTACGTATTGATAGTAATATTGATAGTACAAATTAATAGTACGAATTGATAGTACATATTGATAGTAAATATTGATAGTACATATTTATAGTACGTATTGATAGTAAGTATTGATAGTACGTATTGATAGTACGTATTGATAGTAAGTATTAGTAGTAAATATTAATAGTAAATATTGATAGTACATATTGATAGTAATTATTGATAGTACGTATTGATAGTACGTATTGATAGTAAGTATTGATAGTAAATATTGATAGTACATATTAATAGTACGTATTGATAGTAAGTATTGATAGTAAATATTGATAGTACATATTGATAGTAAGTTTTGATAGTAAGTATTGATAGTACGTATTGATAGTTAATATTGATAGTACATATTGATAGTAAATATTGATAGTACGTATTGACAGTAAGTATCGGTAGTAAATATTGATAGTACATATTGATAGTACGTATTGATAGAAAGTATTGATAGTACGTATTGATAGTAGTATTGATAGTAAGTATTTATAGTAAATATTGATAGTACGTATTGATAGTACATATTGATAGTACGTATTGATAGAAAGTATTGATAGTACGTATTGATAGTAGTATTGATAGTAAGTATTTATAGTAAATATTGATAGTACGTATTGATAGTACATATTGATAGTACGTATTGATAGTAAGTATTGATAGTACGTATTGATAGTACAATTGATAGTACGTATTGATAGTAAGTATCGGTAGTAAATATTGATAGTACATATTGATAGTACGTATTGATAGAAAGTATTGATAGTACGTATTGAAAGTAGTATTGATAGTAAGTATTGATAGTACATATTGATAGTAAGTATTGATAGTAAGTATTTATAGTAAATATTGATAGTACGTATTGATAGTACATATTGATAGTAAGTATTGATAGTACGTATTGATAGTAGTATTGATAGTAAGTATTTATAGTAAATATTGATAGTACGTATTGATAGTACATATTGATAGTACGTATTGATAGTAAGTATTGATAGAACGTATTGATAGTACAATTGATAGTACGTATTGATAGTAAGTATCGGTAGTAAATATTGATAGTACACATTGATAGTACGTTTTGATAGAAAGTATTGATAGTACGTATTGAAAGTAGTATTGATAGTAAGTATTGATAGTACATATTGATAGTAAGTATTGATAGTAAGTATTTATAGTAAATATTGATAGTACGTATTGATAGTACATATTGATAGTAAGTATTGATAGTACGTATTGATAGTAAGTATTGATAGTACGTATTGATAGTTAATATTGATAGTACATATTGATAGTACGTATTGATAGTAAGTATTGATAGTACGTATTGATAGTAAATATTCGTAGTAAAAATTGATAGTACATATTGATAGTACGTATTGATAGTACGAATTGATAGTACGTATTGATAGTGGTTCGTATTGATAGTAAATTTTCATAGTAAATATTGATAGTACTACGTATTGATAGTACATATTGATAGTACGAATTGATAGTTAATATTGATAATTCATATTAATAGTACGTATTGATAGTACGAATTGATAGTAAATATGGATAGTACATATTGATAGTACAAATTAATAATACGTATTGATAGAAAGTATTGATAGTAAGTATTGATAGTACGTATTGATAGTAAGTATTGATAGTACGTATTGATAGTTAATATAAATAGTACATATTGATAGTACGTATTTATAGTAAGTATTGTTAGTATGTATTGATAGTACATATTGATAGTAAGTATTGATAGTACGTATTGATAGTTGATATTGATAGTACGAATTGATGATACGTATTAAGCATGCTTATGCTTATGCTTATGCTTAATGCTTATGCAAAATGCTTTTTTTAAAAGCTTATTTTAAATGATTATGCTTAATGCTTATGCTTAATGCTTATGCTTAATGCTTATGCTTAATACTTATGCTTAATGCTTATGCTTAATGCTTATGCTTAATGCTTATGCTTAATGCTAATGCTTATGCTTAATGCTTATGCTTAATGCTTATTTTAAATGCTTATTTTAAATTTTCTATAAATTATAAAACAAGAAATCCGATGCGCCACTGACAAATTAAAAGCGAATACACATGCATGATCCTCGATGACATGCTTGATGTTTGGTACTATGCTCGATGTTGGATGCTATGCTTGATGTTCGATGCTCAATACTTAATTCTTGATTCTTGAGACATGAGGCTTAATGCTTATGCTTAATGCTTTTTCTTAATGCTTATTTTTAATGCTTATTTTTAATGCTTATGCTTAATGCTTATGTTTAATGCTTATGCTTAATGCTTATGCTTAATGCTTAATGCTTATGCTTAATGCTTATGCCTAATGCTTATGCTTAATTCTTATGCTTAATGCTTATGCTTAATGCTTATGCTTAATGCTTATGCTTAATGCTTATGCTTAAAGCTTATGCTTAATGCCTTATGCTTAATGCTTATGCTTAATGCTTATGCTTAATGCTTATGCTTAATGCTTATGCTTAATGCTTATGCTTAATGCTTATGCTTATGCTTATGCTTAATGCTTATGCTTATGCTTAATGCTTATGCTTAATGCATATGCTTAATACTTATGCTTAATGCTTATGCTTTATGCTTAATGCTTATGCTTAATGCTTATGCTTAATGCTTATGCTTAATGCTTATGCTTAATGCTTATGCTTAATGCTTATGCTTAATGCTTATGCTTAATGCTTATGCTTAATGCTTATGCTTATGCTTAATGCTTATGCTTAATGCTTATGCTTAATGCTTATGCTTAATGCTTATGCTTAATGCTTATGCTTAATGCTTATGCTTAATGCTTATGCTTATTTTGAATGCTTTTTTTAAATTCTTATGCTTAATGCTTATGCTTAAAGCTTATGCATAATGCTTATGCTTAAAGCTTATGCATAATGCTTATGCTTAAAGCTTATGCATAATGCTTATGCTTAATGTTAAATGCATCATGTTTAAAGCTTTTTTTAAAATAAAGGAAATTTACCTTTTGTGCTAAAAATAATTTATTGATTTAATATAAACAACATTGACCTTTATTATGAATAGAATAAAATAAAATAAGGTGAATGCCTAAAATAATGCCAGCTACATTCAGCGGTGGATTATTTAAGATGATACATTAAATTTTAAACTTTATATTAATTATAAAACAAGAAATCCGAGGCGCCACTGACAAATTAAAAGAGAATACACATGCATGATCCTCGATGATATGCTCGATGTTGGATGCTATGCTTGATGTTCAATGCTCGAAACTCAATTCTTGATCATTGAGACATGAGGCTTAATGCTTATGCTTTAATGCTTATGCTAAATCCTTATTTTAAATGCTTATGCTTAATGCTTATTCTTAATGCTTATTCTAAATGCTTATTTTAAATGCTTATTTTAAATGCTTATTTTAAATGCTTATTTTAAATTCTTATGCTTAATGCTTATGCTTAATGCTTATGCTTATTTTGAATGCTTTTTTTAAATTCTTATGCTTAATGCTTATGCTTAATGCTTATGCTTAATGCTTATGCTTAATGCTTATGCTTAATGCTTATGCTTAATGCTTATGCTTAATGCTTATGCTTAATGCTTATGCTTAATGCTTATGCTTAATGCTTATGCTTAATGCTTATGCTTAATGCTAATGCTTAATGCTTATGCTTAATGCTTATGCTTATTTTTAAAGCTTATTTTAAATGCTTATGCTTAATGCTTATGCTAAATGCTTATTTTTAAAGCTTATTTTAAATGCTTAAGCTTAATGCTTTTTCTTAATGCTTATTTTAAAAGCTTATTTTAAATGCTTATGCTTGATGCTTTTCTTAATGCTCATTTTAAAAGCTTATTTTTTATGCTTATGCTTATAATTTATCTTTTGTGCTAAATATAAATTATTGATTTAATATAAACAACATTGACCTTTTTTGTGAATAAAGTAAAATAAAATAAGGTGAATGCCTAAAATTATGCCAGCTACATTCAGCGGTGGATTATCTAAGATGATACATTAAATTTGAAATTTTCTATAAATTATAAAACAAGAAATCCGAAGCGCCACTGACAAATTAAAAGCGAATACACATGCATTATCCTCGATGATATGCTCGATGTTTGGTACTATGCTCGATGTTGGATGCTATGCTTGATGTTCGATGCTCAATACTCAATTCTTGATTCTTGAGACATGAGGCTTAATGCTTATGCTTAATGCTTTTTCTTAATGCTTATGCTTAATGCTTTTTCCTTAATGCTTATGCTTAATGATTATTTGATTATTTTGCTTAATGATTATTTGATTATTTGATTATTGATAGTACGTATTGATAGTGCGTATTGATAGTAATATTGATAGTACAAATTGATAGTACGTATTTATAGTAAGTATTGATAGTACATATTGATAGTAAGTATTGATAGTAAATATTGATAGTACGTATTGATAGTAAGTATTGATAGTACGTATTGATAGTAATATTGATAGTACAAATTGATAGTACGAATTGATAGTACATATTGATAGTAAGTATTGATAGTAAATATTGATAGTACATATTTATAGTACGTATTGATAGTAAGTATTGATAGTACGTATTGATAGTACGTATTGATAGTAAGTATTAGTAGTAAATATTAATAGTAAATATTGATAGTACATATTGATAGTAATTATTGATAGTACGTATTGATAGTACGTATTGATAGTACGTATTGATAGTACGTATTGATAGTAAGTATTGATAGTAAATATTGATAGTACATATTGATAGTACGTTTTGATAGTTAATATTGATAGTACATATTGATAGTAAATATTGATAGTACGTTTTGATAGTAAGTATCGGTAGTAAATATTGATAGTACATATTGATAGTACGTATTGATAGAAAGTATTGATAGTACGTATTGATAGTAGTATTGATAGTAAGTATTGATAGTACATATTGATAGTAAGTATTGATAGTAAGTATTTATAGTAAATATTGATAGTACGTATTGATAGTACATATTGATAGTACGTATTGATAGTAAGTATTGATAGTACGTATTGATAGTAAGTATTGATAGTACGTATTGATAGTTAATATTCATAGTAAAAATTGATAGTACATATTGATAGTACGTATTGAAAGTACGAATTGATAGTACGTATTGATAGTGGTTCGTATTGATAGTAAATTTTCATAGTAAATATTGATAGTACGTATTGATAGTACATATTGATAGTACGAATTGATAGTAAATATTGATGGTTCATATTAATAGTACGTATTGATAGTACGAATTGATAGTAAATATGGATAGTACATATTGATAGTACAAATTAATAATACGTATTGATAGAAAGTATTGATAGTAAGTATTGATAGTACGTATTGATAGTAAGTATTGATAGTACGTATTGATAGGTAATATAAATAGTACATATTGATAGTACGAATTGATAGTACGTATTTATAGTAAGTATTGTTAGTATGTATTGATAGTACATATTGATAGTAAGTATTGATAGTACGTATTGATAGTTAATATTGATAGTACGAATTGATGATACGTATTAAGCATGCTTATGCTTATGCTTATGCTTATGCTTAATGCTTATGCTTAATGCTTATGCTTAATGCTTATGCTTTATGCTTATGCTTAATGCTTATGCTTAATGCTTATGCTTAATGCTTATGCTTAATGCTTATGCTTAATGCTTATGCTTAATGCTTATGCTTAATGCTTAATGCTTATGCTTAATGCTTATGCTTAATGCTTATTTTAAATGCTTTTTTTAAATTCTTATGCTTAATTATTATGCTTAATGCTTATGCTTAATGCTTATGCTTAATGCTTATGCTTAATGCTTATACTTAATGATTATGCTTAATGCTTATGCTTAATGCTTATGCTTAATGCTTATGCTTAATGCTTATTTTAAATGCTTATTTTAAATTCTTATACTTAATTATTATGCTTAAAGCTTATGCAAAATGCTTATGCTTAATGTTAAATGCATCATGTTTAAAGCTTATTTTAAAATAAAGGAAATTTACCTTTTGTGCTAAAAATAATTTATTGATTTAATATAAACAACATTTACCTTTATTGTGAATAAAGTAAAATAAAATAAGGTGAATGCCTTAAATTATGCCAGCTACATTCAGCGGTGTATTATTTAAGATGAAACATTAAATTTGAAATTATATATAAATTATAAAACAAGAAATCCGAGGCGCCACTGACAAATTAAAAGCGAATTCACATGCATGATCCTCGATAATATGCTCGATGTTTGGTACTATGCTCGATGTTGGATGCTATGCTTGATGTTCGATGCTCAATACTCAATTCTTGATTCTTGAGACATGAGGCTTAATGCTTATGCTTAATGCTTTTTCTTAATGCTTATTTTAAAAGCTTATTTTTAATGCTTATGCTCAATGCTTATGCTTAAAGCTTATGCTTAAAGCTTATGCTTAATGCTTATGCTTGATGCTTATGCTTAATGCTTATGCTTAATGCTTATTTTAAATGCTTATTATAAATGCTTATTTTTAATTCTTAGCTAAATGCTTATGCTTAAAGCTTATGCATAATGCTTATGGTTAATGTTTAATGCTTATGCTTAATGTTAAATGCTTCATGTTTAAAGCTTATTTTAAAATAAAGGAAATTTACCTTTTGTGCTAAAAATAATTTATTGATTTAATATAAACAACATTGACCTTTATTGTGAATAAAGTAAAATAAAATAAGGTGAATGCCTAAAATTATGCCAGCTACATTCAGCGGTGGATTATCTAAAATGATACATTAAATTTGAAATTTTCTATAAATTATAAAACAAGAAATCCGATGCGCCACTGACAATTTAAAAGCGAATACACATGCATGATCCTCGATGATATGCTTGATGTTTGGTACTATGCTCGATGTTGGATGCTATGCTTGATGTTCGATGCTCAATACTTAATTCTTGATTCTTGAGACATGAGGCTTAATGCTTATGCTTAATGCTTATACTTAATGCTTATGCTTAATGCTTATGCTTAATGCTTATGCTTAATGCTTATGCTTAATGCTTATTTTAAATGCTTATTTTAAATTCTTATACTTAATTATTATGCTTAAAGCTTATGCAAAATGCTTATGCTTAATGTTAAATGCATCATGTTTAAAGCTTATTTTAAAATAAAGGAAATTTACCTTTTGTGCTAAAAATAATTTATTGATTTAATATAAACAACATTTACCTTTATTGTGAATAAAGTAAAATAAAATAAGGTGAATGCCTTAAATTATGCCAGCTACATTCAGCGGTGGATTATTTAAGATGAAACATTAAATTTGAAATTTTATATAAATTATAAAACAAGAAATCCGAGGCGCCACTGACAAATTAAAAGCGAATTCACATGCATGATCCTCGATAATGTGCTCGATGTTTGGTACTATGCTCGATGTTGGATGCTATGCTTGATGTTCGATGCTCAATACTCAATTCTTGATTCTTGAGACATGAGGCTTAATGCTTATGCTTAATGCTTTTTCTTAATGCTTATTTTAAAAGCTTATTTTTAATGCTTATGCTCAATGCTTATGCTTAAAGCTTATGCTTAAAGCTTATGCTTAATGCTTATGCTTGATGCTTATGCTTAATGCTTATGCTTAATGCTTATTTTAAATGCTTATTATAAATGCTTATTTTTAATTCTTATTCTAAATGCTTATGCTTAAAGCTTATGCATAATGCTTATGGTTAATGTTTAATGCTTATGCTTAATGTTAAATGCTTCATGTTTAAAGCTTATTTTAAAATAAAGGAAATTTACCTTTTGTGCTAAAAATAATTTATTGATTTAATATAAACAACATTGACCTTTATTGTGAATAAAGTAAAATAAAATAAGGTGAAAGCCTAAAATTATGCCAGCTACATTCAGCGGTGGATTATCTAAAATGATACATTAAATTTGAAATTTTCTATAAATTATAAAACAAGAAATCCGATGCGCCACTGACAAATTAAAAGCGAATACACATGCATGATCCTCGATGATATGCTTGATGTTTGGTACTATGCTCGATGTTGGATGCTATGCTTGATGTTCGATGCTCCATACTTAATTCTTGATTCTTGAGACATGAGGCTTAATGCTTATGCTTAATGCTTTTTCTTTATGCTTATTTTTAATGCTTATTTTTAATGCTTATTTTTAATGCTTATGCTTAATGCTTATGTTTAATGCTTATGCTTAATGCTTATGCTTAATGCTTATGCTTAATGCTTATGCTTAATGCTTATGCTTAATGCTTATGCTTAATGCTTATGCTTAATGCTTATGCTTAATGCTTATGCTTAATGCTTATGCTTAATGCTTATGCTTAATGTTTAATGCTTAATGCTTAATGCTTATGCTTCATGCTTATGTTTAATGCTTAATGCTTAATGCTTATGCTTAATTCTTATGCTTAAAGCTTTTGCTTAATGCTTATGCTTAATGTTTATGCTTAATGCTTATGCTTAATGCTTATTTTTAAAGCTTATTTTAAATGCTTAAGCTTAATGCTTTTTCTTAATGCTTATTTTAAAAGCTTATTTTAAATGCTTATGTTTATAATTTATCTTTTGTGCTAAATATAAATTATTGATTTAATATAAACAACATTGACCTTTATTGTGAATAAAGTAAAATAAAATAAGGTGAATGCCTAAAATTATGCCAGCTACATTCAGCGGTGGATTATCTAAGATGATACATTAAATTTGAAATTTTCTATAAATTATAAAACAAGAAATCCGAAGCGCCACTGACAAATTAAAAGCGAATACACATGCATTATCCTCGATGATATGCTCGATGTTTGGTACTATGCTCGATGTTGGATGCTATGCTTGATGTTCGATGCTCAATACTCAATTCTTGATTCTTGAGACATGAGGCTTAATGCTTATGCTTAATGCTTTTTCTTAATGCTTATTTTAAAAGCTTATTTTTAATGCTTATGCTCAATGCTTATGCTTAAAGCTTATGCTTAAAGCTTATGCTTAAAGCTTATGCTAAATGCTTATGCTTAAAGCTTATGCATAATGCTTATGGTTAATGTTTAATGCTTATGCTTAATGTTAAATGCTTCATGTTTAAAGCTTATTTTAAAATAAAGGAAATTTACCTTTTGTGCTAAAAATAATTTATTGATTTAATATAAACAACATTGACCTTTATTGTGAATAAAGTAAAATAAAATAAGGTGAATGCCTAAAATTATGCCAGCTACATTCAGCGGTGGATTATCTAAAATGATACATTAAATTTGAAATTTTCTATAAATTATAAAACAAGAAATCCGATGCGCCACTGACAAATTAAAAGCGAATACACATGCATGATCCTCGATGATATGCTTGATGTTTGGTACTATGCTCGATGTTGGATGCTATGCTTGATGTTCGATGCTCAATACTTAATTCTTGATTCTTGAGACATGAGGCTTAATGCTTATGCTTAATGCTTTTTCTTAATGCTTATTTTAAATGTTTATTTTTAATGCTTATGCTCAATGCTTATGCTTAAAGCTTATGCTTAAAGCTTATGCTTAAAGCTTATGCTAAATGCTTATGCTTAAAGCTTATGCATAATGCTTATGGTTAATGTTTAATGCTTATGCTTAATGTTAAATGCTTCATGTTTAAAGCTTATTTTAAAATAAAGGAAATTTACCTTTTGTGCTAAAAATAATTTATTGATTTAATATAAACAACATTGACCTTTATTGTGAATAAAGTAAAATAAAATAAGGTGAATGCCTAAAATTATGCCAGCTACATTCAGCGGTGGATTATCTAAAATGATACATTAAATTTGAAATTTTCTATAAATTATAAAACAAGAAATCCGATGCGCCACTGACAAATTAAAAGCGAATACACATGCATGATCCTCGATGATATGCTTGATGTTTGGTACTATGCTCGATGTTGGATGCTATGCTTGATGTTCGATGCTCAATACTTAATTCTTGATTCTTGAGACATGAGGCTTAATGCTTATGCTTAATGCTTATACTTAATGCTTATGCTTAATGCTTATGCTTAATGCTTATGCTTAATGCTTATGCTTAATGCTTATTTTAAATGCTTATTTTAAATTCTTATACTTAATTATTATGCTTAAAGCTTATGCAAAATGCTTATGCTTAATGTTAAATGCATCATGTTTAAAGCTTATTTTAAAATAAAGGAAATTTACCTTTTGTGCTAAAAATAATTTATTGATTTAATATAAACAACATTTACCTTTATTGTGAATAAAGTAAAATAAAATAAGGTGAATGCCTTAAATTATGCCAGCTACATTCAGCGGTGGATTATTTAAGATGAAACATTAAATTTGAAATTTTATATAAATTATAAAACAAGAAATCCGAGGCGCCACTGACAAATTAAAAGCGAATTCACATGCATGATCCTCGATAATGTGCTCGATGTTTGGTACTATGCTCGATGTTGGATGCTATGCTTGATGTTCGATGCTCAATACTCAATTCTTGATTCTTGAGACATGAGGCTTAATGCTTATGCTTAATGCTTTTTCTTAATGCTTATTTTAAAAGCTTATTTTTAATGCTTATGCTCAATGCTTATGCTTAAAGCTTATGCTTAAAGCTTATGCTTAATGCTTATGCTTGATGCTTATGCTTAATGCTTATGCTTAATGCTTATTTTAAATGCTTATTATAAATGCTTATTTTTAATTCTTATTCTAAATGCTTATGCTTAAAGCTTATGCATAATGCTTATGGTTAATGTTTAATGCTTATGCTTAATGTTAAATGCTTCATGTTTAAAGCTTATTTTAAAATAAAGGAAATTTACCTTTTGTGCTAAAAATAATTTATTGATTTAATATAAACAACATTGACCTTTATTGTGAATAAAGTAAAATAAAATAAGGTGAAAGCCTAAAATTATGCCAGCTACATTCAGCGGTGGATTATCTAAAATGATACATTAAATTTGAAATTTTCTATAAATTATAAAACAAGAAATCCGATGCGCCACTGACAAATTAAAAGCGAATACACATGCATGATCCTCGATGATATGCTTGATGTTTGGTACTATGCTCGATGTTGGATGCTATGCTTGATGTTCGATGCTCCATACTTAATTCTTGATTCTTGAGACATGAGGCTTAATGCTTATGCTTAATGCTTTTTCTTTATGCTTATTTTTAATGCTTATTTTTAATGCTTATTTTTAATGCTTATGCTTAATGCTTATGTTTAATGCTTATGCTTAATGCTTATGCTTAATGCTTATGCTTAATGCTTATGCTTAATGCTTATGCTTAATGCTTATGCTTAATGCTTATGCTTAATGCTTATGCTTAATGCTTATGCTTAATGCTTATGCTTAATGCTTATGCTTAATGTTTAATGCTTAATGCTTAATGCTTATGCTTCATGCTTATGTTTAATGCTTAATGCTTAATGCTTATGCTTAATTCTTATGCTTAAAGCTTTTGCTTAATGCTTATGCTTAATGTTTATGCTTAATGCTTATGCTTAATGCTTATTTTTAAAGCTTATTTTAAATGCTTAAGCTTAATGCTTTTTCTTAATGCTTATTTTAAAAGCTTATTTTAAATGCTTATGTTTATAATTTATCTTTTGTGCTAAATATAAATTATTGATTTAATATAAACAACATTGACCTTTATTGTGAATAAAGTAAAATAAAATAAGGTGAATGCCTAAAATTATGCCAGCTACATTCAGCGGTGGATTATCTAAGATGATACATTAAATTTGAAATTTTCTATAAATTATAAAACAAGAAATCCGAAGCGCCACTGACAAATTAAAAGCGAATACACATGCATTATCCTCGATGATATGCTCGATGTTTGGTACTATGCTCGATGTTGGATGCTATGCTTGATGTTCGATGCTCAATACTCAATTCTTGATTCTTGAGACATGAGGCTTAATGCTTATGCTTAATGCTTTTTCTTAATGCTTATTTTAAAAGCTTATTTTTAATGCTTATGCTCAATGCTTATGCTTAAAGCTTATGCTTAAAGCTTATGCTTAAAGCTTATGCTAAATGCTTATGCTTAAAGCTTATGCATAATGCTTATGGTTAATGTTTAATGCTTATGCTTAATGTTAAATGCTTCATGTTTAAAGCTTATTTTAAAATAAAGGAAATTTACCTTTTGTGCTAAAAATAATTTATTGATTTAATATAAACAACATTGACCTTTATTGTGAATAAAGTAAAATAAAATAAGGTGAATGCCTAAAATTATGCCAGCTACATTCAGCGGTGGATTATCTAAAATGATACATTAAATTTGAAATTTTCTATAAATTATAAAACAAGAAATCCGATGCGCCACTGACAAATTAAAAGCGAATACACATGCATGATCCTCGATGATATGCTTGATGTTTGGTACTATGCTCGATGTTGGATGCTATGCTTGATGTTCGATGCTCAATACTTAATTCTTGATTCTTGAGACATGAGGCTTAATGCTTATGCTTAATGCTTTTTCTTAATGCTTATTTTAAATGTTTATTTTTAATGCTTATGCTCAATGCTTATGCTTAAAGCTTATGCTTAAAGCTTATGCTTAAAGCTTATGCTAAATGCTTATGCTTAAAGCTTATGCATAATGCTTATGGTTAATGTTTAATGCTTATGCTTAATGTTAAATGCTTCATGTTTAAAGCTTATTTTAAAATAAAGGAAATTTACCTTTTGTGCTAAAAATAATTTATTGATTTAATATAAACAACATTGACCTTTATTGTGAATAAAGTAAAATAAAATAAGGTGAATGCCTAAAATTATGCCAGCTACATTCAGCGGTGGATTATCTAAAATGATACATTAAATTTGAAATTTTCTATAAATTATAAAACAAGAAATCCGATGCGCCACTGACAAATTAAAAGCGAATACACATGCATGATCCTCGATGATATGCTTGATGTTTGGTACTATGCTCGATGTTGGATGCTATGCTTGATGTTCGATGCTCAATACTTAATTCTTGATTCTTGAGACATGAGGCTTAATGCTTATGCTTAATGCTTTTTCTTAATGCTTATTTTAAATGTTTATTTTTAATGCCTTTGCTTAATGCTTATGTTTAATGCTTATGCTTAATGCTTAAGCTTTATGCTTATGCTTTATGCTTATGCTTAATGCTTATGCTTAATGCTTATGCTTAATGCTTATGCTTAATGCTTATGCTTAATGCTTATGCTTAATTCTTATGCTTAATGCTTATGCTTAATGCTTATGCTTAATGCTTATGCTTAATGCTTATGCTTAATGCTTATGCTTAATGCTTATGCTTAATGCTTATGCTTAATGCTTATGCTTAATGCTTATGCTTAATGCTTATGCTTAATGCTTATGCTTAATGCTTATGCTTAATGCTTATGCTTAATGCTTATTTTTAAAGCTTATTTTAAATGCTTAAGCTTAATGCTTTTTCTTAATGCTTATTTTAAAAGCTTATTTTAAATGCTTATGCTTGATGCTTTTCTTAATGCTCATTTTAAAAGCTTATTTTTTATGCTTATGCTTATTATTTATCTTTTGTGCTAAATATAAATTATTGATTTAATATAAACAACATTGACCTTTATTGTGAATAAAGTAAAATAAAATAAGGTGAATGCCTAAAATTATGCCAGCTACATTCAGCGGTGGATTATCTAAGATGATACATTAAATTTGAAATTTTCTATAAATTATAAAACAAGAAATCCGAAGCGCCACTGACAAATTAAAAGCGAATACACATGCATTATCCTCGATGATATGCTCGATGTTTGGTACTATGCTCGATGTTGGATGCTATGCTTGATGTTCGATGCTCAATACTCAATTCTTGATTCTTGAGACATGAGGCTTAATGCTTATGCTTAATGCTTTTTCTTAATGCTTATTTTAAAAGCTTATTTTTAATGCTTATGCTCAATGCTTATGCTTAAAGCTTATGCTTAAAGCTTATGCTTAAAGCTTATGCTTAATGCTTATGCTTGATGCTTATGCTTAATGCTTATGCTTAATGCTTATTTTAAATGCTTATTTTAAATGCTTATTTTTAATTCTTATGCTAAATGCTTATGCTTAAAGCTTATGCATAATGCTTATGGTTAATGTTTAATGCTTATGCTTAATGTTAAATGCTTCATGTTTAAAGCTTATTTTAAAATAAAGGAAATTTACCTTTTGTGCTAAAAATAATTTATTGATTTAATATAAACAACATTGACCTTTATTGTGAATAAAGTAAAATAAAATAAGGTGAATGCCTAAAATTATGCCAGCTACATTCAGCGGTGGATTATCTAAAATGATACATTAAATTTGAAATTTTCTATAAATTATAAAACAAGAAATCCGATGCGCCACTGACAAATTAAAAGCGAATACACATGCATGATCCTCGATGATATGCTTGATGTTTGGTACTATGCTCGATGTTGGATGCTATGCTTGATGTTCGATGCTCAATACTTAATTCTTGATTCTTGAGACATGAGGCTTAATGCTTATGCTTAATGCTTTTTCTTAATGCTTATTTTTAATGCTTATTTTTAATGCTTATGCTTAATGCTTATGTTTAATGCTTATGCTTAATGCTTATGCTTAATGCTTATGCTTAATGCTTATGCTTAATGCTTATGCTTAATGCTTATGCTTAATTCTTATGCTTAATGCTTATGCTTAATGCTTATGCTTAATGCTTATGCTTAATGCTTATGCTTAAAGCTTATGCTTAATGCCTTATGCTTAATGCTTATGCTTAATGCTTATGCTTAATGCTTATGCTTAATGCTTATGCTTAATGCTTAATGCTTATGCTTAATGCTTATGCTTAATGCTTATGCTTAATGCTTATGCTTAATGCTTATGCTTAATGCTTATGCTTAATGCTTATGCTTAATGCTTATGCTTAATGCTTATGCTTAATGCTTATGCTTAATGCTTATGCTTAATGCTTATGCTTAATGCTTATGCTTAATGCTTATGCTTAATGCTTATGCTTAATGCTTATGCTTAATGCTTATGCTTAATGCTTATGCTTAATGCTTATGCTTAATGCTTATGCTTAATGCTTATGCTTAATGCTTATGCTTAATGCTTATGCTTATTTTGAATGCTTTTTTTAAATTATTATGCTTTATGCTTATGCTTAAAGCTTATGCATAATGCTTATGCTTAAAGCTTATGCATAATGCTTATGCTTAATGTTAAATGCATCATGTTTAAAGCTTTTTTTAAAATAAAGGAAATTTACCTTTTGTGCTAAAAATAATTTATTGATTTAATATAAACAACATTGACCTTTATTATGAATAGAATAAAATAAAATAAGGTGAATGCCTAAAATAATGCCAGCTACATTCAGCGGTGGATTATTTAAGATGATACATTAAATTTTAAACTTTATATTAATTATAAAACAAGAAATCCGAGGCGCCACTGACAAATTAAAAGAGAATACACATGCATGATCCTCGATGATATGCTCGATGTTGGATGCTATGCTTGATGTTCAATGCTCGAAACTCAATTCTTGATCATTGAGACATGAGGCTTAATGCTTATGCTTTAATGCTTATGCTAAATCCTTATTTTAAATGCTTATGCTTAATGCTTATTCTTAATGCTTATTTTAAATGCTTATTTTAAATGCTTATTTTAAATGCTTATTTTAAATGCTTATTTTAAATTCTTATGCTTAATGCTTATGCTTACTGCTTATGCTTATTTTGAATGCTTTTTTTAAATTCTTATGCTTAATGCTTATGCTTAAAGCTTATGCATAATGCTTATGCTTAATGCTTTTTCTTAATGCTTATTTTAAAAGCTTATTTTTAATGCTTATGCTCAATGCTTATGCTTAAAGCTTATGCTTAAAGCTTATGCTTAAAGCTTATGCTTAATGCTTATGCTTGATGCTTATGCTTAATGCTTATGCTTAATGCTTATTTTAAATGCTTATTTTTAATTCTTATGCTAAATGCTTATGCTTAAAGCTTATGCATAATGCTTATGGTTAATGTCTAATGCTTATGCTTAATGTTAAATGCTTCATGTTTAAAGCTTATTTTAAAATAAAGGAAATTTACCTTTTGTGCTAAAAATAATTTATTGATTTAATATAAACAACATTGACCTTTATTGTGAATAAAGTAAAATAAAATAAGGTGAATGCCTAAAATTATGCCAGCTACATTCAGCGGTGGATTATCTAAAATGATACATTAAATTTGAAATTTTCTATAAATTATAAAACAAGAAATCCGATGCGCCACTGACAAATTAAAAGCGAATACACATGCATGATCCTCGATGATATGCTTGATGTTTGGTACTATGCTCGATGTTGGATGCTATGCTTGATGTTCGATGCTCAATACTTAATTCTTGATTCTTGAGACATGAGGCTTAATGCTTATGCTTAATGCTTTTTCTTAATGCTTATTTTTAATGCTTATTTTTAATGCTTATGCTTAATGCTTATGTTTAATGCTTATGCTTAATGCTTATGCTTAATGCTTATGCTTAATGCTTATACTTAATGCTTATGCTTAATGCTTATGCTTAATTCTTATGCTTAATGCTTATGCTTAATGCTTATGCTTAATGCTTATGCTTAAAGCTTATGCTTAATGCCTTATGCTTAATGCTTATGCTTAATGCTTATGCTTAATGCTTATGCTTAATGCTTATGCTTAATGCTTATGCTTAATGCTTATGCTTAATGCTTATGCTTAATGCTTATGCTTAATGCTTATGCTTAATGCTTATGCTTAATGCTTATGCTTAATGCTTATGCTTAATGCTTATGCTTAATGCTTATGCTTAATGCTTATGCTTAATGCTTATGCTTAATGCTTATGCTTAATGCTTATGCTTAATGCTTATGCTTAATGCTTATGCTTAATGCTTATGCTTAATGCTTATGCTTAATGCTTATGCTTAATGCTTATGCTTAATGCTTATGCTTAATGCTTATGCTTAATGCTTATGCTTAATGCTTATGCTTAATGCTTATGCTTAATGCTTATGCTTAATGCTTATGCTTAATGCTTATGCTTAATGTTAAATGCATCATGTTTAAAGCTTTTTTTAAAATAAAGGAAATTTACCTTTTGTGCTAAAAATAATTTATTGATTTAATATAAACAACATTGACCTTTATTATGAATAGAATAAAATAAAATAAGGTGAATGCCTAAAATAATGCCAGCTACATTCAGCGGTGGATTATTTAAGATGATACATTAAATTTTAAACTTTATATTAATTATAAAACAAGAAATCCGAGGCGCCACTGACAAATTAAAAGAGAATACACATGCATGATCCTCGATGATATGCTCGATGTTGGATGCTATGCTTGATGTTCAATGCTCGAAACTCAATTCTTGATCATTGAGACATGAGGCTTAATGCTTATGCTTTAATGCTTATGCTAAATCCTTATTTTAAATGCTTATGCTTAATGCTTATTCTTAATGCTTATTTTAAATGCTTATTTTAAATGCTTATTTTAAATGCTTATTTTAAATGCTTATTTTAAATGCTTATTTTAAATTCTTATGCTTAATGCTTATGCTTACTGCTTATGCTTATTTTGAATGCTTTTTTTAAATTCTTATGCTTAATGCTTATGCTTAAAGCTTATGCATAATGCTTATGCTTAATGTTAAATGCATCATGTTTAAAGCTTTTTTTAAAATAAAGGAAATTTACCTTTTGTGCTAAAAATAATTTATTGATTTAATATAAACAACATTGACCTTTATTATGAATAGAATAAAATAAAATAAGGTGAATGCCTAAAATAATGCCAGCTACATTCAGCAGTGGATTATTTAAGATGATACATTAAATTTGAAACTTTATATTAATTATAAAACAAGAAATCCGAGGCGCCACTGACAAATTAAAAGCGAATACACATGCATGATCCTCGATGATATGCTCGATGTTGGATGCTATGCTTGATGTTCAATGCTCGATACTCAATTCTTGATCATTGAGACATGAGGCTTAATGCTTATGCTTAATGCTTATGCTTAATGCTTATGCTTAATGCTTATGCTTAATGCTTATGCTTAATGCTTATGCTTAATGCTTATGCTTAATGCTTAATGCTTATGCTTAATGCTTATGCTTAATGCTTATGCTTAATGCTAATGCTTAATGCTTATGCTTATTTTTAAAGCTTATTTTAAATGCTTATGCTTAATGCTTATGCTAAATGCTTATTTTTAAAGCTTATTTTAAAAGCTTATTTTAAATGCTTATGCTTGATGCTTTTCTTAATGCTCATTTTAAAAGCTTATTTTTTATGCTTATGCTTATAATTTATCTTTTGTGCTAAATATAAATTATTGATTTAATATAAACAACATTGACCTTTTTTGTGAATAAAGTAAAATAAAATAAGGTGAATGCCTAAAATTATGCCAGCTACATTCAGCGGTGGATTATCTAAGATGATACATTAAATTTGAAATTTTCTATAAATTATAAAACAAGAAATCCGAAGCGCCACTGACAAATTAATAGCGAATACACATGCATTATCCTCGATGATATGCTCGATGTTTGGTACTATACTCGATGTTGGATGCTATGCTTGATGTTCGATGCTCGATACTCAATTCTTGATTCTTGAGAGATGAGGCTTAATGCTTATGCTTAATGCTTTTTCTTAATGCTTATGCTTAATGCTTTTTCCTTAATGCTTATGCTTAATGATTATTTGATTATTTTGCTTAATGATTATTTGATTATTTGATTATTGATAGTACGTATTGATAGTGCGTATTGATAGTAATATTGATAGTACAAATTGATAGTACGTATTTATAGTAAGTATTGATAGTACATATTGATAGTAAGTATTGATAGTAAATGTTGATAGTACGTATTGATAGTAAGTATTGATAGTACGTATTGATAGTAATATTGATAGTACAAATTGATAGTACGAATTGATAGTACATATTGATAGTAAGTATTGATAGTAAATATTGATAGTACATATTTATAGTACGTATTGATAGTAAGTGTTGATAGTACGTATTGATAGTACATATTGATAGTACGAATTGATAGTAAATATTGATGGTTCATATTAATAGTACGTATTGATAGTACGAATTGATAGTAAATATGGATAGTACATATTGATAGTACAAATTAATAATACGTATTGATAGAAAGTATTGATAGTAAGTATTGATAGTACGTATTGATAGTAAGTATTGATAGTACGTATTGATAGGTAATATAAATAGTACATATTGATAGTACGAATTGATAGTACGTATTTATAGTAAGTATTGTTAGTATGTATTGATAGTACATATTGATAGTAAGTATTGATAGTACGTATTGATAGTTAATATTGATAGTACGAATTGATGATACGTATTAAGCATGCTTATGCTTATGCTTATGCTTATGCTTAATGCTTATGCTCAATGCTTTTTTTAAAAGCTTATTTTAAATGATTATGCTTAATGCTTATGCTTAATGCTTATGCTTAATGCTTATGCTTAATGCTTATGCTTAATGCTTATGCTTAATGCTTATGCTTAATGCTTATGCTTATGCTTATGCTTAATGCTTATGCTTAATGCTTATGCTTAATGCTTAATGCTTATGCTTAATGCTTATGCTTAATGCTTATTTTAAATGCCTTTTTTAAATTCTTATGCTTAATTATTATGCTTAATGCTTATGCTTAATGCTTATGCTTAATGCTTATGCTTAATGCTTATACTTAATGCTTATGCTTAATGCTTATGCTTAATGCTTATGCTTAATGCTTATGCTTAATGCTTATTTTAAATGCTTATTTTAAATTCTTATACTTAATTATTATGCTTAAAGCTTATGCAAAATGCTTATGCTTAATGTTAAATGCATCATGTTTAAAGCTTATTTTAAAATAAAGGAAATTTACCTTTTGTGCTAAAAATAATTTATTGATTTAATATAAACAACATTTACCTTTATTGTGAATAAAGTAAAATAAAATAAGGTGAATGCCTAAAATTATGCCAGCTACATTCAGCGGTGGATTATCTAAGATAATACATTAAATTTGAAATTTTCTATAAATTATAAAACAAGAAATCCGAAGCGCCACTGACAAATTAAAAGCGAATACACATGCATTATCCTCGATGATATGCTCGATGTTTGGTACTATGCTCGATGTTGGATGCTATGCTTGATGTTCGATGCTCAATACCCAATTCTTGATTCTTGAGACATGAGGCTTAATGCTTATGCTTAATGCTTTTTCTTAATGCTTATTTTTAATGCTTATTTTTAATGCTTATTTTTAATGCTTATGCTTAATGCTTATGTTTAATGCTTATGCTTAATGCTTATGCTTAATGCTTATGCTTAATGCTTATGCTTAATGCTTATGCTTAATGCTTATGCTTAATGCTTATGCTTAATGCTTATGCTTAATTCTTATGCTTAATGCTTATGCTTAATGCTTATGCTTAATGCTTATGCTTAAAGCTTATGCTTAATGCCTTATGCTTAATGCTTATGCTTAATGCTTATGCTTAATGCTTATGCTTAATGCTTATGCTTAATGCTTATGCTTAATGCTTAATGCTTATGCTTAATGCTTATGCTTAATGCTTATGCTTAATGCTTATGCTTAATGCTTATGCTTAATGCTTATGCTTAATGCTTATGCTTAATGCTTATGCTTAATGCTTATGCTTAATGCTTATGCTTAATGCTTATGCTTATTTTGAATGCTTTTTTTAAATTATTATGCTTAATGCTTATGCTTAAAGCTTATGCATAATGCTTATGCTTAAAGCTTATGCATAATGTTTATGCTTAATGTTAAATGCATCATGTTTAAAGCTTTTTTTAAAATAAAGGAAATTTACCTTTTGTGCTAAAAATAATTTATTGATTTAATATAAACAACATTGACCTTTATTATGAATAGAATAAAATAAAATAAGGTGAATGCCTAAAATAATGCCAGCTACATTCAGCGGTGGATTATTTAAGATGATACATTAAATTTTAAACTTTATATTAATTATAAAACAAGAAATCCGAGGCGCCACTGACAAATTAAAAGAGAATACACATGCATGATCCTCGATGATATGCTCGATGTTGGATGCTATGCTTGATGTTCAATGCTCGAAACTCAATTATTGATCATTGAGACATGAGGCTTAATGCTTATGCTTTAATGCTTATGCTAAATCCTTATTTTAAATGCTTATGCTTAATGCTTATTCTTAATGCTTATTTTAAATGCTTATTTTAAATGCTTATTTTAAATGCTTATTTTAAATGCTTATTTTAAATTCTTATGCTTAATGCTTATGCTTACTGCTTATGCTTATTTTGAATGCTTTTTTTAAATTCTTATGCTTAATGCTTATGCTTAAAGCTTATGCATAATGCTTATGCTTAATGCTTTTTCTTAATGCTTATTTTAAAAGCTTATTTTTAATGCTTATGCTCAATGCTTATGCTTAAAGCTTATGCTTAAAGCTTATGCTTAAAGCTTATGCTTAATGCTTATGCTTGATGCTTATGCTTAATGCTTATGCTTAATGCTTATTTTAAATGCTTATTTTTAATTCTTATGCTAAATGCTTATGCTTAAAGCTTATGCATAATGCTTATGGTTAATGTCTAATGCTTATGCTTAATGTTAAATGCTTCATGTTTAAAGCTTATTTTAAAATAAAGGAAATTTACCTTTTGTGCTAAAAATAATTTATTGATTTAATATAAACAACATTGACCTTTATTGTGAATAAAGTAAAATAAAATAAGGTGAATGCCTAAAATTATGCCAGCTACATTCAGCGGTGGATTATCTAAAATGATACATTAAATTTGAAATTTTCTATAAATTATAAAACAAGAAATCCGATGCGCCACTGACAAATTAAAAGCGAATACACATGCATGATCCTCGATGATATGCTTGATGTTTGGTACTATGCTCGATGTTGGATGCTATGCTTGATGTTCGATGCTCAATACTAAATTCTTGATTCTTGAGACATGAGGCTTAATGCTTATGCTTAATGCTTTTTCTTAATGCTTATTTTAAATGCTTATTTTTAATGCTTATGCTTAATGCTTATGTTTAATGCTTATGCTTAATGCTTAAGCTTTATGCTTATGCTTAATGCTTATGCTTAATGCTTATGCTTAATGCTTATGCTTAATGCTTATGCTTAATGCTTATGCTTAATTCTTATGCTTAATGCTTATGCTTAATGCTTATGCTTAATGCTTATGCTTAATGCTTATGCTTAATGCTTATGCTTAATGCTTATGCTTAATGCTTATGCTTAATGCTTATGCTTAATGCTTATGCTTAATGCTTATGCTTAATGCTTATGCTTAATGCTTATGCTTAATGCTTATGCTTAATGCTTATGCTTAATGCTTATGCTTAATGCTTATGCTTAATGCTTATGCTTAATGCTTATGCTTAATGCTTATGTTTAATGCTTATGCTTAATGCTTATGCTTAATGCTTATGCTTAATGCTTATGCTTAATGCTTATGCTTAATGCTTATGCTTAATTCTTATGCTTAATGCTTATGCTTAATGCTTATGCTTAATGCTTATGCTTAATGCTTATGCTTAAAGCTTATGCTTAATGCCTTATGCTTAATGCTTATGCTTAATGCTTATGCTTAATGCTTATGCTTAATGCTTATGCTTAATGCTTAATGCTTATGCTTAATGCTTATGCTTAATGCTTATGCTTAATGCTTATGCTTAATGCTTATGCTTAATGCTTATGCTTAATGCTTATGCTTAATGCTTATGCTTAATGCTTATGCTTAATGCTTATGCTTAATGCTTATGCTTAATGCTTATGCTTAATGCTTATGCTTAATGCTTATGCTTAATGCTTATGCTTAATGCTTATGCTTAATGCTTATGCTTAATGCTTATGCTTAATGCTTATGCTTAATGCTTATGCTTAATGCTTATGCTTAATGCTTATGCTTAATGCTTATGCTTATTTTGAATGCTTTTTTTAAATTATTATGCTTTATGCTTATGCTTAAAGCTTATGCATAATGCTTATGCTTAAAGCTTATGCATAATGCTTATGCTTAATGTTAAATGCATCATGTTTAAAGCTTTTTTTAAAATAAAGGAAATTTACCTTTTGTGCTAAAAATAATTTATTGATTTAATATAAACAACATTGACCTTTATTATGAATAGAATAAAATAAAATAAGGTGAATGCCTAAAATAATGCCAGCTACATTCAGCGGTGGATTATTTAAGATGATACATTAAATTTTAAACTTTATATTAATTATAAAACAAGAAATCCGAGGCGCCACTGACAAATTAAAAGAGAATACACATGCATGATCCTCGATGATATGCTCGATGTTGGATGCTATGCTTGATGTTCAATGCTCGAAACTCAATTCTTGATCATTGAGACATGAGGCTTAATGCTTATGCTTTAATGCTTATGCTAAATCCTTATTTTAAATGCTTATGCTTAATGCTTATTCTTAATGCTTATTTTAAATGCTTATTTTAAATGCTTATTTTAAATGCTTATTTTAAATGCTTATTTTAAATTCTTATGCTTAATGCTTATGCTTACTGCTTATGCTTATTTTGAATGCTTTTTTTAAATTCTTATGCTTAATGCTTATGCTTAAAGCTTATGCATAATGCTTATGCTTAATGCTTTTTCTTAATGCTTATTTTAAAAGCTTATTTTTAATGCTTATGCTCAATGCTTATGCTTAAAGCTTATGCTTAAAGCTTATGCTTAAAGCTTATGCTTAATGCTTATGCTTGATGCTTATGCTTAATGCTTATGCTTAATGCTTATTTTAAATGCTTATTTTTAATTCTTATGCTAAATGCTTATGCTTAAAGCTTATGCATAATGCTTATGGTTAATGTCTAATGCTTATGCTTAATGTTAAATGCTTCATGTTTAAAGCTTATTTTAAAATAAAGGAAATTTACCTTTTGTGCTAAAAATAATTTATTGATTTAATATAAACAACATTGACCTTTATTGTGAATAAAGTAAAATAAAATAAGGTGAATGCCTAAAATTATGCCAGCTACATTCAGCGGTGGATTATCTAAAATGATACATTAAATTTGAAATTTTCTATAAATTATAAAACAAGAAATCCGATGCGCCACTGACAAATTAAAAGCGAATACACATGCATGATCCTCGATGATATGCTTGATGTTTGGTACTATGCTCGATGTTGGATGCTATGCTTGATGTTCGATGCTCAATACTTAATTCTTGATTCTTGAGACATGAGGCTTAATGCTTATGCTTAATGCTTTTTCTTAATGCTTATTTTTAATGCTTATTTTTAATGCTTATGCTTAATGCTTATGTTTAATGCTTATGCTTAATGCTTATGCTTAATGCTTATGCTTAATGCTTATACTTAATGCTTATGCTTAATGCTTATGCTTAATTCTTATGCTTAATGCTTATGCTTAATGCTTATGCTTAATGCTTATGCTTAAAGCTTATGCTTAATGCCTTATGCTTAATGCTTATGCTTAATGCTTATGCTTAATGCTTATGCTTAATGCTTATGCTTAATGCTTATGCTTAATGCTTATGCTTAATGCTTATGCTTAATGCTTATGCTTAATGCTTATGCTTAATGCTTATGCTTAATGCTTATGCTTAATGCTTATGCTTAATGCTTATGCTTAATGCTTATGCTTAATGCTTATGCTTAATGCTTATGCTTAATGCTTATGCTTAATGCTTATGCTTAATGCTTATGCTTAATGCTTATGCTTAATGCTTATGCTTAATGCTTATGCTTAATGCTTATGCTTAATGCTTATGCTTAATGCTTATGCTTAATGCTTATGCTTAATGCTTATGCTTAATGCTTATGCTTAATGCTTATGCTTAATGCTTATGCTTAATGCTTATGCTTAATGCTTATGCTTAATGTTAAATGCATCATGTTTAAAGCTTTTTTTAAAATAAAGGAAATTTACCTTTTGTGCTAAAAATAATTTATTGATTTAATATAAACAACATTGACCTTTATTATGAATAGAATAAAATAAAATAAGGTGAATGCCTAAAATAATGCCAGCTACATTCAGCGGTGGATTATTTAAGATGATACATTAAATTTTAAACTTTATATTAATTATAAAACAAGAAATCCGAGGCGCCACTGACAAATTAAAAGAGAATACACATGCATGATCCTCGATGATATGCTCGATGTTGGATGCTATGCTTGATGTTCAATGCTCGAAACTCAATTCTTGATCATTGAGACATGAGGCTTAATGCTTATGCTTTAATGCTTATGCTAAATCCTTATTTTAAATGCTTATGCTTAATGCTTATTCTTAATGCTTATTTTAAATGCTTATTTTAAATGCTTATTTTAAATGCTTATTTTAAATGCTTATTTTAAATGCTTATTTTAAATTCTTATGCTTAATGCTTATGCTTACTGCTTATGCTTATTTTGAATGCTTTTTTTAAATTCTTATGCTTAATGCTTATGCTTAAAGCTTATGCATAATGCTTATGCTTAATGTTAAATGCATCATGTTTAAAGCTTTTTTTAAAATAAAGGAAATTTACCTTTTGTGCTAAAAATAATTTATTGATTTAATATAAACAACATTGACCTTTATTATGAATAGAATAAAATAAAATAAGGTGAATGCCTAAAATAATGCCAGCTACATTCAGCAGTGGATTATTTAAGATGATACATTAAATTTGAAACTTTATATTAATTATAAAACAAGAAATCCGAGGCGCCACTGACAAATTAAAAGCGAATACACATGCATGATCCTCGATGATATGCTCGATGTTGGATGCTATGCTTGATGTTCAATGCTCGATACTCAATTCTTGATCATTGAGACATGAGGCTTAATGCTTATGCTTAATGCTTATGCTTAATGCTTATGCTTAATGCTTATGCTTAATGCTTATGCTTAATGCTTATGCTTAATGCTTATGCTTAATGCTTAATGCTTATGCTTAATGCTTATGCTTAATGCTTATGCTTAATGCTAATGCTTAATGCTTATGCTTATTTTTAAAGCTTATTTTAAATGCTTATGCTTAATGCTTATGCTAAATGCTTATTTTTAAAGCTTATTTTAAAAGCTTATTTTAAATGCTTATGCTTGATGCTTTTCTTAATGCTCATTTTAAAAGCTTATTTTTTATGCTTATGCTTATAATTTATCTTTTGTGCTAAATATAAATTATTGATTTAATATAAACAACATTGACCTTTTTTGTGAATAAAGTAAAATAAAATAAGGTGAATGCCTAAAATTATGCCAGCTACATTCAGCGGTGGATTATCTAAGATGATACATTAAATTTGAAATTTTCTATAAATTATAAAACAAGAAATCCGAAGCGCCACTGACAAATTAATAGCGAATACACATGCATTATCCTCGATGATATGCTCGATGTTTGGTACTATACTCGATGTTGGATGCTATGCTTGATGTTCGATGCTCGATACTCAATTCTTGATTCTTGAGAGATGAGGCTTAATGCTTATGCTTAATGCTTTTTCTTAATGCTTATGCTTAATGCTTTTTCCTTAATGCTTATGCTTAATGATTATTTGATTATTTTGCTTAATGATTATTTGATTATTTGATTATTGATAGTACGTATTGATAGTGCGTATTGATAGTAATATTGATAGTACAAATTGATAGTACGTATTTATAGTAAGTATTGATAGTACATATTGATAGTAAGTATTGATAGTAAATGTTGATAGTACGTATTGATAGTAAGTATTGATAGTACGTATTGATAGTAATATTGATAGTACAAATTGATAGTACGAATTGATAGTACATATTGATAGTAAGTATTGATAGTAAATATTGATAGTACATATTTATAGTACGTATTGATAGTAAGTGTTGATAGTACGTATTGATAGTACATATTGATAGTACGAATTGATAGTAAATATTGATGGTTCATATTAATAGTACGTATTGATAGTACGAATTGATAGTAAATATGGATAGTACATATTGATAGTACAAATTAATAATACGTATTGATAGAAAGTATTGATAGTAAGTATTGATAGTACGTATTGATAGTAAGTATTGATAGTACGTATTGATAGGTAATATAAATAGTACATATTGATAGTACGAATTGATAGTACGTATTTATAGTAAGTATTGTTAGTATGTATTGATAGTACATATTGATAGTAAGTATTGATAGTACGTATTGATAGTTAATATTGATAGTACGAATTGATGATACGTATTAAGCATGCTTATGCTTATGCTTATGCTTATGCTTAATGCTTATGCTCAATGCTTTTTTTAAAAGCTTATTTTAAATGATTATGCTTAATGCTTATGCTTAATGCTTATGCTTAATGCTTATGCTTAATGCTTATGCTTAATGCTTATGCTTAATGCTTATGCTTATGCTTATGCTTAATGCTTATGCTTAATGCTTATGCTTAATGCTTAATGCTTATGCTTAATGCTTATGCTTAATGCTTATTTTAAATGCCTTTTTTAAATTCTTATGCTTAATTATTATGCTTAATGCTTATGCTTAATGCTTATGCTTAATGCTTATGCTTAATGCTTATACTTAATGCTTATGCTTAATGCTTATGCTTAATGCTTATGCTTAATGCTTATGCTTAATGCTTATTTTAAATGCTTATTTTAAATTCTTATACTTAATTATTATGCTTAAAGCTTATGCAAAATGCTTATGCTTAATGTTAAATGCATCATGTTTAAAGCTTATTTTAAAATAAAGGAAATTTACCTTTTGTGCTAAAAATAATTTATTGATTTAATATAAACAACATTTACCTTTATTGTGAATAAAGTAAAATAAAATAAGGTGAATGCCTAAAATTATGCCAGCTACATTCAGCGGTGGATTATCTAAGATAATACATTAAATTTGAAATTTTCTATAAATTATAAAACAAGAAATCCGAAGCGCCACTGACAAATTAAAAGCGAATACACATGCATTATCCTCGATGATATGCTCGATGTTTGGTACTATGCTCGATGTTGGATGCTATGCTTGATGTTCGATGCTCAATACCCAATTCTTGATTCTTGAGACATGAGGCTTAATGCTTATGCTTAATGCTTTTTCTTAATGCTTATTTTTAATGCTTATTTTTAATGCTTATTTTTAATGCTTATGCTTAATGCTTATGTTTAATGCTTATGCTTAATGCTTATGCTTAATGCTTATGCTTAATGCTTATGCTTAATGCTTATGCTTAATGCTTATGCTTAATGCTTATGCTTAATGCTTATGCTTAATTCTTATGCTTAATGCTTATGCTTAATGCTTATGCTTAATGCTTATGCTTAAAGCTTATGCTTAATGCCTTATGCTTAATGCTTATGCTTAATGCTTATGCTTAATGCTTATGCTTAATGCTTATGCTTAATGCTTATGCTTAATGCTTAATGCTTATGCTTAATGCTTATGCTTAATGCTTATGCTTAATGCTTATGCTTAATGCTTATGCTTAATGCTTATGCTTAATGCTTATGCTTAATGCTTATGCTTAATGCTTATGCTTAATGCTTATGCTTAATGCTTATGCTTATTTTGAATGCTTTTTTTAAATTATTATGCTTAATGCTTATGCTTAAAGCTTATGCATAATGCTTATGCTTAAAGCTTATGCATAATGTTTATGCTTAATGTTAAATGCATCATGTTTAAAGCTTTTTTTAAAATAAAGGAAATTTACCTTTTGTGCTAAAAATAATTTATTGATTTAATATAAACAACATTGACCTTTATTATGAATAGAATAAAATAAAATAAGGTGAATGCCTAAAATAATGCCAGCTACATTCAGCGGTGGATTATTTAAGATGATACATTAAATTTTAAACTTTATATTAATTATAAAACAAGAAATCCGAGGCGCCACTGACAAATTAAAAGAGAATACACATGCATGATCCTCGATGATATGCTCGATGTTGGATGCTATGCTTGATGTTCAATGCTCGAAACTCAATTATTGATCATTGAGACATGAGGCTTAATGCTTATGCTTTAATGCTTATGCTAAATCCTTATTTTAAATGCTTATGCTTAATGCTTATTCTTAATGCTTATTTTAAATGCTTATTTTAAATGCTTATTTTAAATGCTTATTTTAAATGCTTATTTTAAATTCTTATGCTTAATGCTTATGCTTACTGCTTATGCTTATTTTGAATGCTTTTTTTAAATTCTTATGCTTAATGCTTATGCTTAAAGCTTATGCATAATGCTTATGCTTAATGCTTTTTCTTAATGCTTATTTTAAAAGCTTATTTTTAATGCTTATGCTCAATGCTTATGCTTAAAGCTTATGCTTAAAGCTTATGCTTAAAGCTTATGCTTAATGCTTATGCTTGATGCTTATGCTTAATGCTTATGCTTAATGCTTATTTTAAATGCTTATTTTTAATTCTTATGCTAAATGCTTATGCTTAAAGCTTATGCATAATGCTTATGGTTAATGTCTAATGCTTATGCTTAATGTTAAATGCTTCATGTTTAAAGCTTATTTTAAAATAAAGGAAATTTACCTTTTGTGCTAAAAATAATTTATTGATTTAATATAAACAACATTGACCTTTATTGTGAATAAAGTAAAATAAAATAAGGTGAATGCCTAAAATTATGCCAGCTACATTCAGCGGTGGATTATCTAAAATGATACATTAAATTTGAAATTTTCTATAAATTATAAAACAAGAAATCCGATGCGCCACTGACAAATTAAAAGCGAATACACATGCATGATCCTCGATGATATGCTTGATGTTTGGTACTATGCTCGATGTTGGATGCTATGCTTGATGTTCGATGCTCAATACTAAATTCTTGATTCTTGAGACATGAGGCTTAATGCTTATGCTTAATGCTTTTTCTTAATGCTTATTTTAAATGCTTATTTTTAATGCTTATGCTTAATGCTTATGTTTAATGCTTATGCTTAATGCTTAAGCTTTATGCTTATGCTTAATGCTTATGCTTAATGCTTATGCTTAATGCTTATGCTTAATGCTTATGCTTAATGCTTATGCTTAATTCTTATGCTTAATGCTTATGCTTAATGCTTATGCTTAATGCTTATGCTTAATGCTTATGCTTAATGCTTATGCTTAATGCTTATGCTTAATGCTTATGCTTAATGCTTATGCTTAATGCTTATGCTTAATGCTTATGCTTAATGCTTATGCTTAATGCTTATGCTTAATGCTTATGCTTAATGCTTATGCTTAATGCTTATGCTTAATGCTTATGCTTAATGCTTATGCTTAATGCTTATGCTTAATGCTTATGCTTAATGCTTATGCTTAATGCTTATGCTTAATGCTTATGCTTAATGCTTATGCTTAATGTTAAATGCATCATGTTTAAAGCTTTTTTTAAAATAAAGGAAATTTACCTTTTGTGCTAAAAATAATTTATTGATTTAATATAAACAACATTGACCTTTATTATGAATAGAATAAAATAAAATAAGGTGAATGCCTAAAATAATGCCAGCTACATTCAGCGGTGGATTATTTAAGATGATACATTAAATTTTAAACTTTATATTAATTATAAAACAAGAAATCCGAGGCGCCACTGACAAATTAAAAGAGAATACACATGCATGATCCTCGATGATATGCTCGATGTTGGATGCTATGCTTGATGTTCAATGCTCGAAACTCAATTCTTGATCATTGAGACATGAGGCTTAATGCTTATGCTTTAATGCTTATGCTAAATCCTTATTTTAAATGCTTATGCTTAATGCTTATTCTTAATGCTTATTTTAAATGCTTATTTTAAATGCTTATTTTAAATGCTTATTTTAAATGCTTATTTTAAATGCTTATTTTAAATTCTTATGCTTAATGCTTATGCTTACTGCTTATGCTTATTTTGAATGCTTTTTTTAAATTCTTATGCTTAATGCTTATGCTTAAAGCTTATGCATAATGCTTATGCTTAATGTTAAATGCATCATGTTTAAAGCTTTTTTTAAAATAAAGGAAATTTACCTTTTGTGCTAAAAATAATTTATTGATTTAATATAAACAACATTGACCTTTATTATGAATAGAATAAAATAAAATAAGGTGAATGCCTAAAATAATGCCAGCTACATTCAGCAGTGGATTATTTAAGATGATACATTAAATTTGAAACTTTATATTAATTATAAAACAAGAAATCCGAGGCGCCACTGACAAATTAAAAGCGAATACACGTGCATGATCCTCGATGATATGCTCGATGTTGGATGCTATGCTTGATGTTCAATGCTCGATACTCAATTCTTGATCATTGAGACATGAGGCTTAATGCTTATGCTTAATGCTTATGCTTAATGCTTATGCTTAATGCTTATGCTTAATGCTTATGCTTAATGCTTATGCTTAATGCTTATGCTTAATGCTTAATGCTTATGCTTAATGCTTATGCTTAATGCTTATGCTTAATGCTAATGCTTAATGCTTATGCTTATTTTTAAAGCTTATTTTAAATGCTTATGCTTAATGCTTATGCTAAATGCTTATTTTTAAAGCTTATTTTAAAAGCTTATTTTAAATGCTTATGCTTGATGCTTTTCTTAATGCTCATTTTAAAAGCTTATTTTTTATGCTTATGCTTATAATTTATCTTTTGTGCTAAATATAAATTATTGATTTAATATAAACAACATTGACCTTTTTTGTGAATAAAGTAAAATAAAATAAGGTGAATGCCTAAAATTATGCCAGCTACATTCAGCGGTGGATTATCTAAGATGATACATTAAATTTGAAATTTTCTATAAATTATAAAACAAGAAATCCGAAGCGCCACTGACAAATTAATAGCGAATACACATGCATTATCCTCGATGATATGCTCGATGTTTGGTACTATACTCGATGTTGGATGCTATGCTTGATGTTCGATGCTCGATACTCAATTCTTGATTCTTGAGAGATGAGGCTTAATGCTTATGCTTAATGCTTTTTCTTAATGCTTATGCTTAATGCTTTTTCCTTAATGCTTATGCTTAATGATTATTTGATTATTTTGCTTAATGATTATTTGATTATTTGATTATTGATAGTACGTATTGATAGTGCGTATTGATAGTAATATTGATAGTACAAATTGATAGTACGTATTTATAGTAAGTATTGATAGTACATATTGATAGTAAGTATTGATAGTAAATGTTGATAGTACGTATTGATAGTAAGTATTGATAGTACGTATTGATAGTAATATTGATAGTACAAATTGATAGTACGAATTGATAGTACATATTGATAGTAAGTATTGATAGTAAATATTGATAGTACATATTTATAGTACGTATTGATAGTAAGTGTTGATAGTACGTATTGATAGTACATATTGATAGTACGAATTGATAGTAAATATTGATGGTTCATATTAATAGTACGTATTGATAGTACGAATTGATAGTAAATATGGATAGTACATATTGATAGTACAAATTAATAATACGTATTGATAGAAAGTATTGATAGTAAGTATTGATAGTACGTATTGATAGTAAGTATTGATAGTACGTATTGATAGGTAATATAAATAGTACATATTGATAGTACGAATTGATAGTACGTATTTATAGTAAGTATTGTTAGTATGTATTGATAGTACATATTGATAGTAAGTATTGATAGTACGTATTGATAGTTAATATTGATAGTACGAATTGATGATACGTATTAAGCATGCTTATGCTTATGCTTATGCTTATGCTTAATGCTTATGCTCAATGCTTTTTTTAAAAGCTTATTTTAAATGATTATGCTTAATGCTTATGCTTAATGCTTATGCTTAATGCTTATGCTTAATGCTTATGCTTAATGCTTATGCTTAATGCTTATGCTTAATGCTTATACTTAATGCTTATGCTTAATGCTTATGCTTAATGCTTATGCTTAATGCTTATGCTTAATGCTTATTTTAAATGCTTATTTTAAATTCTTATACTTAATTATTATGCTTAAAGCTTATGCAAAATGCTTATGCTTAATGTTAAATGCATCATGTTTAAAGCTTATTTTAAAATAAAGGAAATTTACCTTTTGTGCTAAAAATAATTTATTGATTTAATATAAACAACATTTACCTTTATTGTGAATAAAGTAAAATAAAATAAGGTGAATGCCTTAAATTATGCCAGCTACATTCAGCGGTGGATTATTTAAGATGATACATTAAATTTGAAATTTTATATAAATTATAAAACAAGAAATCCGAGGCGCCACTGACAAATTAAAAGCGAATTCACATGCATGATCCTCGATAATATGCTCGATGTTTGGTACTATGCTCGATGTTGGATGCTATGCTTGATGTTCGATGCTCAATACTCAATTCTTGATTCTTGAGACATGAGGCTTAATGCTTATGCTTAATGCTTTTTCTTAATGCTTATTTTAAAAGCTTATTTTTAATGCTTATGCTCAATGCTTATGCTTAAAGCTTATGCTTAAAGCTTATGCTTAATGCTTATGCTTGATGCTTATGCTTAATGCTTATGCTTAATGCTTATTTTAAATGCTTATTATAAATGCTTATTTTTAATTCTTATGCTAAATGCTTATGCTTAAAGCTTATGCATAATGCTTATGGTTAATGTTTAATGCTTATGCTTAATGTTAAATGCTTCATGTTTAAAGCTTATTTTAAAATAAAGGAAATTTACCTTTTGTGCTAAAAATAATTTATTGATTTAATATAAACAACATTGACCTTTATTGTGAATAAAGTAAAATAAAATAAGGTGAATGCCTAAAATTATGCCAGCTACATTCAGCGGTGGATTATCTAAAATGATACATTAAATTTGAAATTTTCTATAAATTATAAAACAAGAAATCCGATGCGCCACTGACAAATTAAAAGCGAATACACATGCATGATCCTCGATGATATGCTTGATGTTTGGTACTATGCTCGATGTTGGATGCTATGCTTGATGTTCGATGCTCAATACTTAATTCTTGATTCTTGAGACATGAGGCTTAATGCTTATGCTTAATGCTTTTTCTTAATGCTTATTTTAAATGCTTATTTTTAATGCTTATGCTTAATGCTTATGTTTAATGCTTATGCTTAATGCTTAAGCTTTATGCTTATGCTTTATGCTTATGCTTAATGCTTATGCTTAATGCTTATGCTTAATGCTTATGCTTAATGCTTATGCTTAATGCTTATGCTTAATGCTTATGCTTAATTCTTATGCTTAATGCTTATGCTTAATGCTTATGCTTAATGCTTATGCTTAATGCTTATGCTTAATGCTTAATGCTTATGCTTAATGCTTATGCTTAATGCTTATGCTTAATGCTTATGCTTAATGCTTATGCTTAATGCTTATGCTTAATGCTTATGCTTAATGCTTATGCTTAATGCTTATGCTTAATGCTTATGCTTAATGCTTATGCTTAATGCTTATGCTTAATGCTTATGCTTAATGCTTTCTTTTAAAGCTTATTTTAAATGCTTAAGCTTAATGCTTTTTCTTAATGCTTATTTTAAAAGCTTATTTTAAATGCTTATGCTTGATGCTTTTCTTAATGCTCATTTTAAAAGCTTATTTTTTATGCTTATGCTTATAATTTATCTTTTGTGCTAAATATAAATTATTGATTTAATATAAACAACATTGACCTTTATTGTGAATAAAGTAAAATAAAATAAGGTGAATGCCTAAAATTATGCCAGCTACATTCAGCGGTGGATTATCTAAGATGATACATTAAATTTGAAATTTTCTATAAATTATAAAACAAGAAATCCGAAGCGCCACTGACAAATTAAAAGCGAATACACATGCATTATCCTCGATGATATGCTCGATGTTTGGTACTATGCTCGATGTTGGATGCTATGCTTGATGTTCGATGCTCAATACTCAATTCTTGATTCTTGAGACATGAGGCTTAATGCTTATGCTTAATGCTTTTTCTTAATGCTTATTTTAAAAGCTTATTTTTAATGCTTATGCTCAATGCTTATGCTTAAAGCTTATGCTTAAAGCTTATGCTTAAAGCTTATGCTTAATGCTTATGCTTGATGCTTATGCTTAATGCTTATGCTTAATGCTTATTTTAAATGCTTATTTTAAATGCTTATTTTTAATTCTTATGCTAAATGCTTATGCTTAAAGCTTATGCATAATGCTTATGGTTAATGTTTAATGCTTATGCTTAATGTTAAATGCTTCATGTTTAAAGCTTATTTTAAAATAAAGGAAATTTACCTTTTGTGCTAAAAATAATTTATTGATTTAATATAAACAACATTGACCTTTATTGTGAATAAAGTAAAATAAAATAAGGTGAATGCCTAAAATTATGCCAGCTACATTCAGCGGTGGATTATCTAAAATGATACATTTAATTTGAAATTTTCTATAAATTATAAAACAAGAAATCCGATGCGCCACTGACAAATTAAAAGCGAATACACATGCATGATCCTCGATGATATGCTTGATGTTTGGTACTATGCTCGATGTTGGATGCTATGCTTGATGTTCGATGCTCAATACTTAATTCTTGATTCTTGAGACATGAGGCTTAATGCTTATGCTTAATGCTTTTTCTTAATGCTTATTTTTAATGCTTATTTTTAATGCTTATGCTTAATGCTTATGTTTAATGCTTATGCTTAATGCTTATGCTTAATGCTTATGCTTAATGCTTATGCTTAATGCTTATGCTTAATGCTTATGCTTAATGCTTATGCTTAATGCTTATGCTTAATTCTTATGCTTAATGCTTATGCTTAATGCTTATGCTTAATGCTTATGCTTAAAGCTTATGCTTAATGCCTTATGCTTAATGCTTATGCTTAATGCTTATGCTTAATGCTTATGCTTAATGCTTATGCTTAATGCTTAATGCTTATGCTTAATGCTTATGCTTAATGCTTATGCTTAATGCTTATGCTTAATGCTTATGCTTAATGCTTATGCTTAATGCTTATGCTTAATGCTTATGCTTAATGCTTATGCTTAATGCTTATGCTTATTTTGAATGCTTTTTTTAAATTATTATGCTTAATGCTTATGCTTAAAGCTTATGCATAATGCTTATGCTTAAAGCTTATGCATAATGCTTATGCTTAATGTTAAATGCATCATGTTTAAAGCTTTTTTTAAAATAAAGGAAATTTACCTTTTGTGCTAAAAATAATTTATTGATTTAATATAAAAACATTGACCTTTATTATGAATAGAATAAAATAAAATAAGGTGAATGCCTAAAATAATGCCAGCTACATTCAGCGGTGGATTATTTAAGATGATACATTAAATTTTAAACTTTATATTAATTATAAAACAAGAAATCCGAGGCGCCACTGACAAATTAAAAGAGAATACACATGCATGATCCTCGATGATATGCTCGATGTTGGATGCTATGCTTGATGTTCAATGCTCGAAACTCAATTATTGATCATTGAGACATGAGGCTTAATGCTTATGCTTTAATGCTTATGCTTTAATGCTTATGCTAAATCCTTATTTTAAATGCTTATGCTTAATGCTTATTCTTAATGCTTATTTTAAATGCTTATTTTAAATGCTTATTTTAAATGCTTATTTTAAATGCTTATTTTAAATTCTTATGCTTAATGCTTATGCTTACTGCTTATGCTTATTTTGAATGCTTTTTTTAAATTCTTATGCTTAATGCTTATGCTTAAAGCTTATGCATAATGCTTATGCTTAATGCTTTTTCTTAATGCTTATTTTAAAAGCTTATTTTTAATGCTTATGCTCAATGCTTATGCTTAAAGCTTATGCTTAAAGCTTATGCTTAAAGCTTATGCTTAATGCTTATGCTTGATGCTTATGCTTAATGCTTATGCTTAATGCTTATTTTAAATGCTTATTTTTAATTCTTATGCTAAATGCTTATGCTTAAAGCTTATGCATAATGCTTATGGTTAATGTCTAATGCTTATGCTTAATGTTAAATGCTTCATGTTTAAAGCTTATTTTAAAATAAAGGAAATTTACCTTTTGTGCTAAAAATAATTTATTGATTTAATATAAACAACATTGACCTTTATTGTGAATAAAGTAAAATAAAATAAGGTGAATGCCTAAAATTATGCCAGCTACATTCAGCGGTGGATTATCTAAAATGATACATTAAATTTGAAATTTTCTATAAATTATAAAACAAGAAATCCGATGCGCCACTGACAAATTAAAAGCGAATACACATGCATGATCCTCGATGATATGCTTGATGTTTGGTACTATGCTCGATGTTGGATGCTATGCTTGATGTTCGATGCTCAATACTTAATTCTTGATTCTTGAGACATGAGGCTTAATGCTTATGCTTAATGCTTTTTCTTAATGCTTATTTTAAATGCTTATTTTTAATGCTTATGCTTAATGCTTATGTTTAATGCTTATGCTTAATGCTTAAGCTTTATGCTTATGCTTAATGCTTATGCTTAATGCTTATGCTTAATGCTTATGCTTAATGCTTATGCTTAATGCTTATGCTTAATTCTTATGCTTAATGCTTATGCTTAATGCTTATGCTTAATGCTTATGCTTAATGCTTATGCTTAATGCTTATGCTTAATGCTTATGCTTAATGCTTATGCTTAATGCTTATGCTTAATGCTTATGCTTAATGCTTATGCTTAATGCTTATGCTTAATGCTTATGCTTAATGCTTATGCTTAATGCTTATGCTTAATGCTTATGCTTAATGCTTATTTTTAAAGCTTATTTTAAATGCTTAAGCTTAATGCTTTTTCTTAATGCTTATTTTAAAAGCTTATTTTAAATGCTTATGCTTGATGCTTTTCTTAATGCTCATTTTAAAAGCTTATTTTTTATGCTTATGCTTATAATTTATCTTTTGTGCTAAATATAAATTATTGATTTAATATAAACAACATTGACCTTTATTGTGAATAAAGTAAAATAAAATAAGGTGAATGCCTAAAATTATGCCAGCTACATTCAGCGGTGGATTATCTAAGATGATACATTAAATTTGAAATTTTCTATAAATTATAAAACAAGAAATCCGAAGCGCCACTGACAAATTAAAAGCGAATACACATGCATTATCCTCGATGATATGCTCGATGTTTGGTACTATGCTCGATGTTGGATGCTATGCTTGATGTTCGATGCTCAATACTCAATTCTTGATTCTTGAGACATGAGGCTTAATGCTTATGCTTAATGCTTTTTCTTAATGCTTATTTTAAAAGCTTATTTTTAATGCTTATGCTCAATGCTTATGCTTAAAGCTTATGCTTAAAGCTTATGCTTAAAGCTTATGCTTAATGCTTATGCTTGATGCTTATGCTTAATGCTTATGCTTAATGCTTATTTTAAATGCTTATTTTAAATGCTTATTTTTAATTCTTATGCTAAATGCTTATGCTTAAAGCTTATGCATAATGCTTATGGTTAATGTTTAATGCTTATGCTTAATGTTAAATGCTTCATGTTTAAAGCTTATTTTAAAATAAAGGAAATTTACCTTTTGTGCTAAAAATAATTTATTGATTTAATATAAACAACATTGACCTTTATTGTGAATAAAGTAAAATAAAATAAGGTGAATGCCTAAAATTATGCCAGCTACATTCAGCGGTGGATTATCTAAAATGATACATTAAATTTGAAATTTTCTATAAATTATAAAACAAGAAATCCGATGCGCCACTGACAAATTAAAAGCGAATACACATGCATGATCCTCGATGATATGCTTGATGTTTGGTACTATGCTCGATGTTGGATGCTATGCTTGATGTTCGATGCTCAATACTTAATTCTTGATTCTTGAGACATGAGGCTTAATGCTTATGCTTAATGCTTTTTCTTAATGCTTATTTTTAATGCTTATTTTTAATGCTTATGCTTAATGCTTATGTTTAATGCTTATGCTTAATGCTTATGCTTAATGCTTATGCTTAATGCTTATGCTTAATGCTTATGCTTAATGCTTATGCTTAATGCTTATGCTTAATTCTTATGCTTAATGCTTATGCTTAATGCTTATGCTTAATGCTTATGCTTAATGCTTATGCTTAAAGCTTATGCTTAATGCCTTATGCTTAATGCTTATGCTTAATGCTTATGCTTAATGCTTATGCTTAATGCTTATGCTTAATGCTTATGCTTAATGCTTATGCTTAATGCTTATGCTTAATGCTTATGCTTAATGCTTATTTTTAAAGCTTATTTTAAATGCTTAAGCTTAATGCTTTTTCTTAATGCTTATTTTAAAAGCTTATTTTAAATGCTTATGCTTGATGCTTTTCTTAATGCTCATTTTAAAAGCTTATTTTTTATGCTTATGCTTATAATTTATCTTTTGTGCTAAATATAAATTATTGATTTAATATAAACAACATTGACCTTTATTGTGAATAAAGTAAAATAAAATAAGGTGAATGCCTAAAATTATGCCAGCTACATTCAGCGGTGGATTATCTAAGATGATACATTAAATTTGAAATTTTCTATAAATTATAAAACAAGAAATCCGAAGCGCCACTGACAAATTAAAAGCGAATACACATGCATTATCCTCGATGATATGCTCGATGTTTGGTACTATGCTCGATGTTGGATGCTATGCTTGATGTTCGATGCTCAATACTCAATTCTTGATTCTTGAGACATGAGGCTTAATGCTTATGCTTAATGCTTTTTCTTAATGCTTATTTTAAAAGCTTATTTTTAATGCTTATGCTCAATGCTTATGCTTAAAGCTTATGCTTAAAGCTTATGCTTAAAGCTTATGCTTAATGCTTATGCTTGATGCTTATGCTTAATGCTTATGCTTAATGCTTATTTTAAATGCTTATTTTAAATGCTTATTTTTAATTCTTATGCTAAATGCTTATGCTTAAAGCTTATGCATAATGCTTATGGTTAATGTTTAATGCTTATGCTTAATGTTAAATGCTTCATGTTTAAAGCTTATTTTAAAATAAAGGAAATTTACCTTTTGTGCTAAAAATAATTTATTGATTTAATATAAACAACATTGACCTTTATTGTGAATAAAGTAAAATAAAATAAGGTGAATGCCTAAAATTATGCCAGCTACATTCAGCGGTGGATTATCTAAAATGATACATTTAATTTGAAATTTTCTATAAATTATAAAACAAGAAATCCGATGCGCCACTGACAAATTAAAAGCGAATACACATGCATGATTCTCGATGATATGCTTGATGTTTGGTACTATGCTCGATGTTGGATGCTATGCTTGATGTTCGATGCTCAATACTTAATTCTTGATTCTTGAGACATGAGGCTTAATGCTTATGCTTAATGCTTTTTCTTAATGCTTATTTTTAATGCTTATTTTTAATGCTTATGCTTAATGCTTATATTTAATGCTTATGCTTAATGCATATGCTTAATGCTTATGCTTAATGCTTATGCTTAATGCTTATGCTTAATGCTTATGCTTAATGCTTATGCTTAATTCTTATGCTTAATGCTTATGCTTAATGCTTATGCTTAATGCTTATGCTTAAAGCTTATGCTTAATGCCTTATGCTTAATGCTTATGCTTAATGCTTATGCTTAATGCTTAATGCTTAATGCTTATGCTTAATGCTTATGCTTAATGCTTATGCTTAATGCTTATGCTTAATGCTTATGCTTAATGCTTATGCTTAATGCTTATGCTTAATGCTTATGCTTAATGCTTATGCTTAATGCTTATGCTTAATGCTTATGCTTAATGCTTATGCTTAATGCTTATGCTTAATGCTTATGCTTAATGCTTATGCTTAATGCTTATGCTTAATGCTTATGCTTAATGCTTATGCTTATTTTGAATGCTTTTTTTAAATTATTATGCTTAATGCTTATGCTTAAAGCTTATGCATAATGCTTATGCTTAAAGCTTATGCATAATGCTTATGCTTAATGTTAAATGCATCATGTTTAAAGCTTTTTTTAAAATAAAGGAAATTTACCTTTTGTGCTAAAAATAATTTATTGATTTAATATAAACAACATTGACCTTTATTATGAATAGAATAAAATAAAATAAGGTGAATGCCTAAAATAATGCCAGCTACATTCAGCGGTGGATTATTTAAGATGATACATTAAATTTTAAACTTTATATTAATTATAAAACAAGAAATCCGAGGCGCCACTGACAAATTAAAAGCGAATACACATGCATGATCCTCGATGATATGCTCGATGTTGGATGCTATGCTTGATGTTCAATGCTCGAAACTCAATTCTTGATCATTGAGACATGAGGCTTAATGCTTATGCTTTAATGCTTATGCTAAATCCTTATTTTAAATGCTTATGCTTAATGCTTATTCTTAATGCTTATTTTAAATGCTTATTTTAAATGCTTATTTTAAATGCTTATTTTAAATGCTTATTTTAAATTCTTATGCTTAATGCTTATGCTTACTGCTTATGCTTATTTTGAATGCTTTTTTTAAATTCTTATGCTTAATGCTTATGCTTAAAGCTTATGCATAATGCTTATGTTTAATGCTTTTTCTTAATGCTTATTTTAAAAGCTTATTTTTAATGCTTATGCTCAATGCTTATGCTTAAAGCTTATGCTTAAAGCTTATGCTTAAAGCTTATGCTTAATGCTTATGCTTGATGCTTATGCTTAATGCTTATGCTTAATGCTTATTTTAAATGCTTATTTTAAATGCTTATTTTTAATTCTTATGCTAAATGCTTATGCTTAAAGCTTATGCATAATGCTTATGGTTAATGTTTAATGCTTATGCTTAATGTTAAATGCTTCATGTTTAAAGCTTATTTTAAAATAAAGGAAATTTACCTTTTGTGCTAAAAATAATTTATTGATTTAATATAAACAACATTGACCTTTATTGTGAATAAAGTAAAATAAAATAAGGTGAATGCCTAAAATTATGCCAGCTACATTCAGCGGTGGATTATCTAAAATGATACATTAAATTTGAAATTTTCTATAAATTATAAAACAAGAAATCCGATGCGCCACTGACAAATTAAAAGCGAATACACATGCATGATCCTCGATGATATGCTTGATGTTTGGTACTATGCTCGATGTTGGATGCTATGCTTGATGTTCGATGCTCAATACTTAATTCTTGATTCTTGAGACATGAGGCTTAATGCTTATGCTTAATGCTTTTTCTTAATGCTTATTTTAAATGCTTATTTTTAATGCTTATGCTTAATGCTTATGTTTAATGCTTATGCTTAATGCTTAAGCTTTATGCTTATGCTTAATGCTTATGCTTAATGCTTATGCTTAATGCTTATGCTTAATGCTTATGCTTAATGCTTATGCTTAATTCTTATGCTTAATGCTTATGCTTAATGCTTATGCTTAATGCTTATGCTTAATGCTTATGCTTAATGCTTATGCTTAATGCTTATGCTTAATGCTTATGCTTATTTTGAATTATTATGCTTAATGCTTATGCTTAAAGCTTATGCATAATGCTTATGCTTAAAGCTTATGCATAATGCTTATGCTTAATGTTAAATGCATCATGTTTAAAGCTTTTTTTAAAATAAAGGAAATTTACCTTTTGTGCTAAAAATAATTTATTGATTTAATATAAACAACATTGACCTTTATTATGAATAGAATAAAATAAAATAAGGTGAATGCCTAAAATAATGCCAGCTACATTCAGCGGTGGATTATTTAAGATGATACATTAAATTTTAAACTTTATATTAATTATAAAACAAGAAATCCGAGGCGCCACTGACAAATTAAAAGAGAATACACATGCATGATCCTCGATGATATGCTCGATGTTGGATGCTATGCTTGATGTTCAATGCTCGAAACTCAATTCTTGATCATTGAGACATGAGGCTTAATGCTTATGCTTTAATGCTTATGCTAAATCCTTATTTTAAATGCTTATGCTTAATGCTTATTCTTAATGCTTATTTTAAATGCTTATTTTAAATGCTTATTTTAAATGCTTATTTTAAATGCTTATTTTAAATTCTTATGCTTAATGCTTATGCTTACTACTTATGCTTATTTTGAATGCTTTTTTTAAATTCTTATGCTTAATGCTTATGCTTAAAGCTTATGCATAATGCTTATGCTTAATGTTAAATGCATCATGTTTAAAGCTTTTTTTAAAATAAAGGAAATTTACCTTTTGTGCTAAAAATAATTTATTGATTTAATATAAACAACATTGACCTTTATTATGAATAGAATAAAATAAAATAAGGTGAATGCCTAAAATAATGCCAGCTACATTCAGCAGTGGATTATTTAAGATGATACATTAAATTTGAAACTTTATATTAATTATAAAACAAGAAATCCGAGGCGCCACTGACAAATTAAAAGCGAATACACATGCATGATCCTCGATGATATGCTCGATGTTGGATGCTATGCTTGATGTTCAATGCTCGATACTCAATTCTTGATCATTGAGACATGAGGCTTAATGCTTATGCTTAATGCTTATGCTTAATGCTTATGCTTAATGCTTATGCTTAATGCTTATGCTTAATGCTTATGCTTAATGCTTAATGCTTATGCTTAATGCTTATGCTTAATGCTTATGCTTAATGCTAATGCTTAATGCTTATGCTTAATGCTTATGCTTATTTTTAAAGCTTATTTTAAATGCTTATGCTTAATGCTTATGCTAAATGCTTATTTTTAAAGCTTATTTTAAAAGCTTATTTTAAATGCTTATGCTTGATGCTTTTCTTAATGCTCATTTTAAAAGCTTATTTTTTATGCTTATGCTTTTAATTTATCTTTTGTGCTAAATATAAATTATTGATTTAATATAAACAACATTGACCTTTTTTGTGAATAAAGTAAAATAAAATAAGGTGAATGCCTAAAATTATGCCAGCTACATTCAGCGGTGGATTATCTAAGATGATACATTAAATTTGAAATTTTCTATAAATTATAAAACAAGAAATCCGAAGCGCCACTGACAAATTAAAAGCGAATACACATGCATTATCCTCGATGATATGCTCGATGTTTGGTACTATACTCGATGTTGGATGCTATGCTTGATGTTCGATGCTCGATACTCAATTCTTGATTCTTGAGAGATGAGGCTTAATGCTTATGCTTAATGCTTTTTCTTAATGCTTATGCTTAATGCTTTTTCCTTAATGCTTATGCTTAATGATTATTTGATTATTTTGCTTAATGATTATTTGATTATTTGATTATTGATAGTACGTATTGATAGTGCGTATTGATAGTAATATTGATAGTACAAATTGATAGTACGTATTTATAGTAAGTATTGATAGTACATATTGATAGTAAGTATTGATAGTAAATGTTGATAGTACGTATTGATAGTAAGTATTGATAGTACGTATTGATAGTTATATTGAAAGTACAAATTGATAGTACGAATTGATAGTACATATTGATAGTAAGTATTGATAGTAAATATTGATAGTACATATTTATAGTACGTATTGATAGTAAGTGTTGATAGTACGTATTGATAGTACGTATTGATAGTAAGTATTAGTAGTAAATATTAATAGTAAATATTGATAGTACATATTGATAGTAATTATTGATAGTACGTATTGATAGTACGTATTGATAGTACGTATTGATAGTACGTATTGATAGTACGTATTGATAGTAAGTATTGATAGTAAATATTGATAGTACATATTGATAGTACGTTTTGATAGTAAGTATTGATAGTACGTATTGATAGTTAATATTGATAGTACATATTGATAGTAAATATTGATAGTACGTATTGATAGTAAGTATCGGTAGTAAATATTGATAGTACATATTGATAGTACGTATTGATAGAAAGTATTGATAGTACGTATTGATAGTAGTATTGATAGTAAGTATTGATAGTACATATTGATAGTAAGTATTTATAGTAAATATTGATAGTACGTATTGATAGTACATATTAATAGTACGTATTGATAGTAAGTATTGATAGTACGTATTGATAGTAAGAATTGATAGTACGTATTGATAGTTAATATTGATAGTACGTATTGATAGTAAGTATTGATAGTACGTATTGATAGTAAATATTCATAGTAAAAATTGATAGTACATATTGATAGTACGTATTGATAGTACGAATTGATAGTACGTATTGATAGTGGTTCGTATTGATAGTAAATTTTCATAGTAAATATTGATAGTACGTATTGATAGTACATATTGATAGTACGCATTGATAGTAAAAATTGATGGTTCATATTAATAGTACGTATTGATAGTACGAATTGATAGTAAATATGGATAGTACATATTGATAGTACAAATTAATAATACGTATTGATAGAAAGTATTGATAGTAAGTATTGATAGTACGTATTGATAGTAAGTATTGATAGTACGTATTGATAGTTAATATAAATAGTACATATTGATAGTACGAATTGATAGTACGTATTTATAGTAAGTATTGTTAGTATGTATTGATAGTACATATTGATAGTAAGTATTGATAGTACGTATTGATAGTTAATATTGATAGTACGAATTGATGATACGTATGAAGCATGCTTATGCTTATGCTTATGCTTAATGCTTATGCTAAATGCTTTTTTTAAAAGCTTATTTTAAATGATTATGCTTAATGCTTATGCTTAATGCTTATGCTTAATGCTTATGCTTAATGCTTATGCTTAATGCTTATGCTTAATGCTTATGCTTAATGCTTATGCTTAATGCTTATGCTTATTTTGAATGCTTTTTTTAAATTCTTATGCTTAATGCTTATGCTTAAAGCTTATGCATAATGCTTATGCTTAAAGCTAATGCATAATGCTTATGCTTAATGTTAAATGCATCATGTTTAAAGCTTTTTTTAAAATAAAGGAAATTTACCTTTTGTGCTAAAAATAATTTATTGATTTAATATAAACAACATTGACCTTTATTATGAATAGAATAAAATAAAATAAGGTGAATGCCTAAAATAATGCCAGCTACATTCAGCGGTGGATTATTTAAGATGATACATTAAATTTTAAACTTTATATTAATTATAAAACAAGAAATCCGAGGCGCCACTGACAAATTAAAAGAGAATACACATGCATGATCCTCGATGATATGCTCGATGTTGGATGCTATGCTTGATGTTCAATGCTCGAAACTCAATTCTTGATCATTGAGACATGAGGCTTAATGCTTATGCTTTAATGCTTATGCTAAATCCTTATTTTAAATGCTTATGCTTAATGCTTATTCTTAATGCTTATTTTAAATGCTTATTTTAAATGCTTATTTTAAATGCTTATTTTAAATGCTTATTTTAAATTCTTATGCTTAATGCTTATGCTTACTGCTTATGCTTATTTTGAATGCTTTTTTTAAATTCTTATGCTTAATGCTTATGCTTAAAGCTTATGCATAATGCTTATGTTTAATGCTTTTTCTTAATGCTTATTTTAAAAGCTTATTTTTAATGCTTATGCTCAATGCTTATGCTTAAAGCTTATGCTTAAAGCTTATGCTTAATGCTTATGCTTGATGCTTATGCTTAATGCTTATGCTTAATGCTTATTTTAAATGCTTATTTTAAATGCTTATTTTTAATTCTTATGCTAAATGCTTATGCTTAAAGCTTATGCATAATGCTTATGGTTAATGTTTAATGCTTATGCTTAATGTTAAATGCTTCATGTTTAAAGCTTATTTTAAAATAAAGGAAATTTACCTTTTGTGCTAAAAATAATTTATTGATTTAATATAAACAACATTGACCTTTATTGTGAATAAAGTAAAATAAAATAAGGTGAATGCCTAAAATTATGCCAGCTACATTCAGCGGTGGATTATCTAAAATGATACATTAAATTTGAAATTTTCTATAAATTATAAAACAAGAAATCCGATGCGCCACTGACAAATTAAAAGCGAATACACATGCATGATCCTCGATGATATGCTTGATGTTTGGTACTATGCTCGATGTTGGATGCTATGCTTGATGTTCGATGCTCAATACTTAATTCTTGATTCTTGAGACATGAGGCTTAATGCTTATGCTTAATGCTTTTTCTTAATGCTTATTTTAAATGCTTATTTTTAATGCTTATGCTTAATGCTTATGCTTAATGCTTATGCTTAATGCTTATGCTTAATGCTTATGCTTAATGCTTATGCTTAATGCTTATGCTTAATGCTTATGCTTAATGCTTATGCTTAATGCTTATGCTTAATGCTTATGCTTAATGCTTATGCTTAATGCTTATGCTTAATGCTTATGCTTAATGCTTATGCTTAATGCTTATGCTTAATGCTTATGCTTAATGCTTATGCTTAATGCTTATGCTTAATGCTTATGCTTAATGCTTATGCTTAATGCTTATGCTTAATGCTTATGCTTAATGCTTATGCTTAATGCTTATGCTTAATGCTTATGCTTAATGCTTATGCTTAATGCTTATGCTTAATGCTTATGCTTAATGCTTATGCTTAATGCTTATGCTTAATGCTTATGCTTAATGCTTATGCCTAATGCTTATGCTTAATGCTTATGCTTAATGCTTATGCTTAATGCTTATGCTTAATGCTTATGCTTAATGCTTATGCTTAATGCTTATGCTTAATGCTTATGCTTAATGCTTATGCTTAATGCTTATGCTTATTTTGAATGCTTTTTTTAAATTATTATGCTTAATGCTTATGCTTAAAGCTTATGCATAATGCTTATGCTTAAAGCTTATGCATAATGCTTATGCTTAATGTTAAATGCATCATGTTTAAAGCTTTTTTTAAAATAAAGGAAATTTACCTTTTGTGCTAAAAATAATTTATTGATTTAATATAAACAACATTGACCTTTATTATGAATAGAATAAAATAAAATAAGGTGAATGCCTAAAATAATGCCAGCTACATTCAGCGGTGGATTATTTAAGATGATACATTAAATTTTAAACTTTATATTAATTATAAAACAAGAAATCCGAGGCGCCACTGACAAATTAAAAGAGAATACACATGCATGATCCTCGATGATATGCTCGATGTTGGATGCTATGCTTGATGTTCAATGCTCGAAACTCAATTCTTGATCATTGAGACATGAGGCTTAATGCTTATGCTTTAATGCTTATGCTAAATCCTTATTTTAAATGCTTATGCTTAATGCTTATTCTTAATGCTTATTTTAAATGCTTATGCTTAATGCTTATTTTAAATGCTTATTTTAAATTCTTATGCTTAATGCTTATGCTTACTGCTTATGCTTATTTTGAATGCTTTTTTTAAATTCTTATGCTTAATGCTTATGCTTAAAGCTTATGCATAATGCTTATGCTTAATGTTAAATGCATCATGTTTAAAGCTTGTTTAATGTTTTTTAAAATAAAGGAAATTTACCTTTTGTGCTAAAAATAATTTATTGATTTAATATAAACAACATTGACCTTTATTATGAATAGAATAAAATAAAATAAGGTGAATGCCTAAAATAATGCCAGCTACATTCAGCGGTGGATTATTTAAGATGATACATTAAATTTTAAACTTTATATTAATTATAAAACAAGAAATCCGAGGCGCCACTGACAAATTAAAAGCGAATACACATGCATGATCCTCGATGATATGCTCGATGTTGGATGCTATGCTTGATGTTCAATGCTCGAAACTCAATTCTTGATCATTGAGACATGAGGCTTAATGCTTATGCTTAATGCTTATGCTTAATGCTTATGCTTAATGCTTATGCTTAATGCTTATGCTTATGCTTAATGCTTATGCTTAATGCTTATGCTTAATGCTTATGCTTAATGCTAATGCTTAATGCTTATGCTTAATGCTTATGCTTATTTTTAAAGCTTATTTTAAATGCTTATGCTTAATGCTTATGCTAAATGCTTATTTTTAAAGCTTATTTTAAAAGCTTATTTTAAATGCTTATGCTTGATGCTTTTCTTAATGCTCATTTTAAAAGCTTATTTTTTATGCTTATGCTTTTAATTTATCTTTTGTGCTAAATATAAATTATTGATTTAATATAAACAACATTGACCTTTTTTGTGAATAAAGTAAAATAAAATAAGGTGAATGCCTAAAATTATGCCAGCTACATTCAGCGGTGGATTATCTAAGATGATACATTAAATTTGAAATTTTCTATAAATTATAAAACAAGAAATCCGAAGCGCCACTGACAAATTAAAAGCGAATACACATGCATTATCCTCGATGATATGCTCGATGTTTGGTACTATACTCGATGTTGGATGCTATGCTTGATGTTCGATGCTCGATACTCAATTCTTGATTCTTGAGAGATGAGGCTTAATGCTTATGCTTAATGCTTTTTCTTAATGCTTATGCTTAATGCTTTTTCCTTAATGCTTATGCTTAATGATTATTTGATTATTTTGCTTAATGATTATTTGATTATTTGATTATTGATAGTACGTATTGATAGTGCGTATTGATAGTAATATTGATAGTACAAATTGATAGTACGTATTTATAGTAAGTATTGATAGTACATATTGATAGTAAGTATTGATAGTAAATGTTGATAGTACGTATTGATAGTAAGTATTGATAGTACGTATTGATAGTTATATTGATAGTACAAATTGATAGTACGAATTGATAGTACATATTGATAGTAAGTATTAATAGTAAATATTGATAGTACATATTTATAGTACGTATTGATAGTAAGTGTTGATAGTACGTATTGATAGTACGTATTGATAGTAAGTATTAGTAGTAAATATTAATAGTAAATATTGATAGTACATATTGATAGTAATTATTGATAGTACGTATTGATAGTACGTATTGATAGTACGTATTGATAGTACGTATTGATAGTAAGTATTGATAGTAAATATTGATAGTACATATTGATAGTACGTTTTGATAGTAAGTATTGATAGTACGTATTGATAGTTAATATTGATAGTACATATTGATAGTAAATATTGATAGTACGTATTGATAGTAAGTATCGGTAGTAAATATTGATAGTACATATTGATAGTACGTATTGATAGAAAGTATTGATAGTACGTATTGATAGTAGTATTGATAGTAAGTATTGATAGTACATATTGATAGTAAGTATTTATAGTAAATATTGATAGTACGTATTGATAGTACATATTGATAGTACGTATTGATAGTAAGTATTGATAGTACGTATTGATAGTAAGAATTGATAGTACGTATTGATAGTTAATATTGATAGTACGTATTGATAGTAAGTATTGATAGTACGTATTGATAGTAAATATTCATAGTAAAAATTGATAGTACATATTGATAGTACGTATTGATAGTACGAATTGATAGTACGTATTGATAGTGGTTCGTATTGATAGTAAATTTTCATAGTAAATATTGATAGTACGTATTGATAGTACATATTGATAGTACGCATTGATAGTAAAAATTGATGGTTCATATTAATAGTACGTATTGATAGTACGAATTGATAGTAAATATGGATAGTACATATTGATAGTACAAATTAATAATACGTATTGATAGAAAGTATTGATAGTAAGTATTGATAGTACGTATTGATAGTAAGTATTGATAGTACGTATTGATAGTTAATATAAATAGTACATATTGATAGTACGAATTGATAGTACGTATTTATAGTAAGTATTGTTAGTATGTATTGATAGTACATATTGATAGTAAGTATTGATAGTACGTATTGATAGTTAATATTGATAGTACGAATTGATGATACGTATAAAGCATGCTTATGCTTATGCTTATGCTTAATGCTTATGCTAAATGCTTTTTTTAAAAGCTTATTTTAAATGATTATGCTTAATGCTTATGCTTAATGCTTATGCTTAATGCTTATGCTTAATGCTTATGCTTAATGCTTATGCTTAATGCTTATGCTTAATGCTTATGCTTAATGCTTATGCTTAATGCTTATGCTTAATGCTTATGCTTAATGCTTATGCTTAATGCTGATGCTTAATGCTGATGCTTAATGCTTATGCTTTATGCTTATGCTTAATGCTTATGCTTAATGCTTATGCTTAATGCTTATGCTTAATGCTTATGCTTAATGCTTATGCTTAATGCTTATGCTTAATGCTTATGCTTAATGCTTATGCTTAATGCTTAATGCTTATGCTTAATGCTTATGCTTAATGCTTATGCTTAATGCTTATTTTAAATGCTTATTTTAAATTCTTATGCTTAATTATTATGCTTAATGCTTATGCTTAATGCTTATGCTTAATGCTTATGCTTAATGCTTATACTTAATGCTTATGCTTAATGCTTATGCTTAATGCTTATGCTTAATGCTTATGCTTAATGCTTATTTTAAATGCTTATTTTAAATTCTTATGCTTAATTATTATGCTTAAAGCTTATGCAAAATGCTTATGCTTAATGTTAAATGCATCATGTTTAAAGCTTATTTTAAAATAAAGGAAATTTACCTTTTGTGCTAAAAATAATTTATTGATTTAATATAAACAACATTTACCTTTATTGTGAATAAAGTAAAATAAAATAAGGTGAATGCCGAAAATTATGCCAGCTACATTCAGCGGTGGATTATCTAAGATGATACATTAAATTTGAAATTTTCTATAAATTATAAAACAAGAAATCCGAAGCGCCACTGACAAATTAAAAGCGAATACACATGCATTATCCTCGATGATATGCTCGATGTTTGGTACTATGCTCGATGTTGGATGCTATGCTTGATGTTCGATGCTCAATACTCAATTCTTGATTCTTGAGACATGAGGCTTAATGCTTATGCTTAATGCTTTTTCTTAATGCTTATTTTAAAAGCTTATTTTTAATGCTTATGCTCAATGCTTATGCTTAAAGCTTATGCTTAAAGCTTATGCTTAAAGCTTATGCTTAATGCTTATGCTTGATGCTTATGCTTAATGCTTATGCTTAATGCTTATTTTAAATGCTTATTTTAAATGCTTATTTTTAATTCTTATGCTAAATGCTTATGCTTAAAGCTTATGCATAATGCTTATGGTTAATGTTTAATGCTTATGCTTAATGTTAAATGCTTCATGTTTAAAGCTTATTTTAAAATAAAGGAAATTTACCTTTTGTGCTAAAAATAATTTATTGATTTAATATAAACAACATTGACCTTTATTGTGAATAAAGTAAAATAAAATAAGGTGAATGCCTAAAATTATGCCAGCTACATTCAGCGGTGGATTATCTAAAATGATACATTAAATTTGAAATTTTCTATAAATTATAAAACAAGAAATCCGATGCGCCACTGACAAATTAAAAGCGAATACACATGCATGATCCTCGATGATATGCTTGATGTTTGGTACTATGCTCGATGTTGGATGCTATGCTTGATGTTCGATGCTCAATACTTAATTCTTGATTCTTGAGACATGAGGCTTAATGCTTATGCTTAATGCTTTTTCTTAATGCTTATTTTTAATGCTTATTTTTAATGCTTATGCTTAATGCTTATGTTTAATGCTTATGCTTAATGCTTATGCTTAATGCTTATGCTTAATGCTTATGCTTAATGCTTATGCTTAATGCTTATGCTTAATTCTTATGCTTAATGCTTATGCTTAATACTTATGCTTATTGCTTATGCTTAATGCTTATGCTTAAAGCTTATGCTTAATGCCTTATGCTTAATGCTTAATGCTTATGCTTAATGCTTATGCTTAATGCTTATGCTTAATGCTTATGCTTAATGCTTATGCTTAATGCTTAATGCTTAATGCTTATGCTTAATGCTTAATGCTTATGCTTAATGCTTATGCTTAATGCTTATGCTTAATGCTTATGCTTAATGCTTATGCTTAATGCTTATGCTTATGCTTATGCTTATGCTTAATGCTTATGCTTAATGCTTATGCTTAATGCTTATGCTTATGCTTAATGCTTATGCTTAATGCTTATGCTTTATGCTTAATGCTTATGCTTAATGCTTATGCTTAATGCTTATGCTTAATGCTTATGCTTAATGCTTATGCTTATGCTTAATGCTTATGCTTAATGCTTATGCTTAATGCTTATGCTTAATGCTTATGCTTAATGCTTATGCTTAATGCTTATGCTTAATGCTTATGCTTAATGCTTATGCTTAATGTTTAATGCTTAATGCTTAATGCTTATGCTTCATGCTTATGCTTAATGCTTAATGCTTAATGCTTATGCTTAATTCTTATGCTTAAAGCTTATGCTTAATGCTTATGCTTAATGTTTATGCTTAATGCTTATGCTTAATGCTTATTTTTAAAGCTTATTTTAAATGCTTAAGCTTAATGCTTTTTCTTAATGTTTATTTTAAAAGCTTATTTTAAATGCTTATGCTTGATGCTTTTCTTAATGCTCATTTTAAAAGCTTATTTTTTATGCTTATGCTTATAATTTATCTTTTGTGCTAAATATAAATTATTGATTTAATATAAACAACATTGACCTTTATTGTGAATAAAGTAAAATAAAATAAGGTGAATGCCGAAAATTATGCCAGCTACATTCAGCGGTGGATTATCTAAGATGATACATTAAATTTGAAATTTTCTATAAATTATAAAACAAGAAATCCGAAGCGCCACTGACAAATTAAAAGCGAATACACATGCATTATCCTCGATGATATGCTCGATGTTTGGTACTATGCTCGATGTTGGATGCTATGCTTGATGTTCGATGCTCAATACTCAATTCTTGATTCTTGAGACATGAGGCCTAATGCTTATGCTTAATGCTTTTTCTTAATGCTTATTTTAAAAGCTTATTTTTAATGCTTATGCTCAATGCTTATGCTTAAAGCTTATGCTTAAAGCTTATGCTTAAAGCTTATGCTTAATGCTTATGCTTGATGCTTATGCTTAATGCTTATGCTTAATGCTTATTTTAAATGCTTATTTTAAATGCTTATTTTTAATTCTTATGCTAAATGCTTATGCTTAAAGCTTATGCATAATGCTTATGGTTAATGTTTAATGCTTATGCTTAATGTTAAATGCTTCATGTTTAAAGCTTATTTTAAAATAAAGGAAATTTACCTTTTGTGCTAAAAATAATTTATTGATTTAATATAAACAACATTGACCTTTATTGTGAATAAAGTAAAATAAAATAAGGTGAATGCCTAAAATTATGAAAGCTACATTCAGCGGTGGATTATCTAAAATGATACATTAAATTTGAAATTTTCTATAAATTATAAAACAAGAAATCCGATGCGCCACTGACAAATTAAAAGCGAATACACATGCATGATCCTCGATGATATGCTTGATGTTTGGTACTATGCTCGATGTTGGATGCTATGCTTGATGTTCGATGCTCAATACTTAATTCTTGATTCTTGAGACATGAGGCTTAATGCTTATGCTTAATGCTTTTTCTTAATGCTTATTTTTAATGCTTATTTTTAATGCTTATGCTTAATGCTTATGTTTAATGCTTATGCTTAATGCTTATGCTTAATGCTTATGCTTAATGCTTATGCTTAATGCTTATGCTTAATGCTTATGCTTAATTCTTATGCTTAATGCTTATGCTTAATACTTATGCTTATTGCTTATGCTTAATGCTTATGCTTAAAGCTTATGCTTAATGTCTTATGCTTAATGCTTAATGCTTATGCTTAATGCTTATGCTTAATGCTTATGCTTAATGCTTATGCTTAATGCTTATGCTTAATGCTTAATGCTTAATGCTTATGCTTAATGCTTAATGCTTATGCTTAATGCTTATGCTTAATGCTTATGCTTAATGCTTATGCTTAATGCTTATGCTTAATGCTTATGCTTATGCTTATGCTTATGCTTAATGCTTATGCTTAATGCTTATGCTTAATGCTTATGCTTATGCTTAATGCTTATGCTTAATGCTTATGCTTTATGCTTAATGCTTAATGCTTATGCTTAATGCTTATGCTTAATGCTTATGCTTAATACTTATGCTTAATGCTTATGCTTAATGCTTATGCTTAATGCTTATGCTTAATGCTTATGCTTAATGCTTATGCTTAATGCTTATGCTTAATGCTTATGCTTAATGCTTATGCTTAATGCTTATGCTTATGCTTAATGCTTATGCTTAATGCTTATGCTTAATGATTATGCTTAATGCTTATGCTTAATGCTTATGCTTAATGCTTATGCTTAATGCTTATGCTTAATGCTTATGCTTAATGCTTATGCTTAATGCTTATGCTTAATGCTTATGCTTAATGCTTATGCTTAATGCTTATGCTTAATGCTTATGCTTAATGCTTATGCTTATTTTGAATGCTTTTTTTAAATTCTTATGCTTAATGCTTATGCTTAAAGCTTATGCATAATGCTTATGCTTAAAGCTTATGCATAATGCTAATGCTTAATGTTAAATGCATCATGTTTAAAGCTTTTTTTAAAATAAAGGAAATTTACCTTTTGTGCTAAAAATAATTTATTGATTTAATATAAACAACATTGACCTTTATTATGAATAGAATAAAATAAAATAAGGTGAATGCCTAAAATAATGCCAGCTACATTCAGCGGTGGATTATTTAAGATGATACATTAAATTTTAAACTTTATATTAATTATAAAACAAGAAATCCGAGGCGCCACTGACAATTTAAAAGCGAATACACATGCATGATCCTCGATGATATGCTCGATGTTGGATGCTATGCTTGATGTTCAATGCTCGAAACTCAATTCTTGATCATTGAGACATGAGGCTTAATGCTTATGCTTTAATGCTTATGCTAAATCCTTATTTTAAATGCTTATGCTTAATGCTTATTCTTAATGCTTATTTTAAATGCTTATTTTAAATGCTTATTTTAAATGCTTATTTTAAATGCTTATTTTAAATGCTTATTTTAAATTCTTATGCTTAATGCTTATGCTTAATGCTTATGCTTATTTTGAATGCTTTTTTTAAATTCTTATGCTTAATGCTTATGCTTAAAGCTTATGCATAATGCTTATGCTTAATGTTAAATGCATCATGTTTAAAGCTTTTTTTTAAAATAAAGGAAATTTACCTTTTGTGCTAAAAATAATTTATTGATTTAATATAAACAACATTGACCTTTATTATGAATAGAATAAAATAAAATAAGGTGAATGCCTAAAATAATGCCAGCTACATTCAGCGGTGGATTATTTAAGATGATACATTAAATTTGAAACTATATATTAATTATAAAACAAGAAATCCGAGGCGCCACTGACAAATTAAAAGCGAATACACATGCATGATCCTCGATGATATGCTCGATGTTGGATGCTATGCTTGATGTTCAATGCTCGATACTCAATTCTTGATCATTGAGACATGAGGCTTAATGCTTATGCTTAATGCTTATGCTTAATGCTTATGCTTAATGCTTATGCTTAATGCTTATGCTTAATGCTAATGCTAATGCTTAATGCTTATGCTTAATGCTTATGCTTATTTTTAAAGCTTATTTTAAATGCTTATGCTTAATGCTTATGCTAAATGCTTATTTTTAAAGCTTATTTTAAATGCTTAAGCTTAATGCTTTTTCTTAATGCTTATTTTAAAAGCTTATTTTAAATGCTTATGCTTGATGCTTTTCTTAATGCTCATTTTAAAAGCTTATTTTTTATGCTTATGCTTATAATTTATCTTTTGTGCTAAATATAAATTATTGATTTAATATAAACAACATTGACCTTTTTTGTGAATAAAGTAAAATAAAATAAGGTGAATGTCTAAAATTATGCCCGCTACATTCAGCGGTGGATTATCTAAGATGATACATTAAATTTGAAATTTTCTATAAATTATAAAACAAGAAATCCGAAGCGCCACTGACAAATTAAAAGCGAATACACATGCATTATCCTCGATGATATGCTCGATGTTTGGTACTATACTCGATGTTGGATGCTATGCTTGATGTTCGATGCTCGATACTCAATTCTTGATTCTTGAGAGATGAGGCTTAATGCTTATGCTTAATGCTTTTTCTTAATGCTTATGCTTAATGCTTTTTCCTTAATGCTTATGCTTAATGATTATTTGATTATTTTGCTTAATGATTATTTGATTATTTGATTATTGATAGTACGTATTGATAGTGCGTATTGATAGTAATATTGATAGTACAAATTGATAGTACGTATTTATAGTAAGTATTGATAGTACATATTGATAGTAAGTATTGATAGTAAATATTGATAGTACGTATTGATAGTAAGTATTGATAGTACGTATTGATAGTAATATTGATAGTACAAATTGATAGTACGAATTGATAGTACATATTGATAGTAAGTATTGATAGTAAATATTGATAGTACATATTTATAGTACGTATTGATAGTAAGTATTGATAGTACGTATTGATAGTACGTATTGATAGTAAGTATTAGTAGTAAATATTAATAGTAAATATTAATAGTACATATTGATAGTAATTATTGATAGTACGTATTGATAGTACGTATTGATAGTAAGTATTGATAGTAAATATTGATAGCACATATAATTAGTACGTATTGTTAGTAAGTATTGATAGTAAATATTGATAGTACATATTGATAGTACGTTTTGATAGTAAGTATTGATAGTACGTATTGATAGTTAATATTGATAGTACATATTGATAGTAAATATTGATAGTACGTATTGATAGTACGTATTGATAGTACGTATTGATGGTACGTATTGATAGTAGGTATTGATAGTACGTATTGATAGTACATATTAATAGTCCATATTCATAGTCCTCCCGTCAGGGAATAATTATATAATTTTCAATAAAAAATATACATATTTGAACGACTCAGTACTCAGTTCTTAAACAGATCTACTTACGAAAAAAATATCTGTGAAAAAAATATATTTATATAAAAAAATATATACAGGGTTATTTTTAATTAGTTGAGCACCTTTTGCAGGCAGCGTCTCTACATCAATACCAACAACATTTGTTCTACGACTTTTAAAAAATCTTGTTAAATAACTCAGAATATTTAAACGAAACAAAAAAATTTTTGCTCCCTCGATTATTTATTACTCTGTATTTTGTAAGCAGTCTAAAGTATAGGTCGCGGCAGTCTAGCGCTGCACGAAATTTGTAACGTACCACGCACCTAATACTATTATAACTTTTTTTTTGTTTTATTTCGAATAATATTATAATAATATTGTGTCTAAGATAGTTTTATTATTTTCAATTAAACAATTTTATACCCGAATGTACAATACCTACTACAATTTCCCCGCGCTTTTTTCTTAGCCGGTCAAATTGAAATTAAATTTACTAGGAAATTAATAACATCTTACAATTTATTCAGACTGTTACATTTCACCTCAATTTGAATTTAAAGAAGTAAGTTTGCTAAGACCAAAGAACTTCGCGATACCTACCTACTACCAAATTACCTCTTAAATTAAAATCTCGCGAATGCCGTTGGACATCACGCACATACCGTTCAAAGTAGTCCCCTTCGCATCCAACACAAAGACCACACCTAAAAATTATCTGTTCACCAACCACCACCGGAATATTCAATAGCAGGCTTTGCGCACATTGTCAAAAATAATAATGTCAAATTACAATAATTTTGGAGAATAAGTGTTACCATTAATTAAAAAACATCACTGTAAAATATTAAATAACAATATTTAAAATAGCTCCATCTTTGGAGCTTGGAGCAAAAACTTCGTTCAAAGTTTTAACACCATGGACTGAGCATGGTGTTATAACTTAGAAAAAATAAGCTCAAATATTAAACTTATAATTTAAATAAACTTCCTATTATTCCTCCTGGTGTTTCTTTATATTTTATTTTGTCGGATATCTGAATGAAGTTTATGGTTGGGATCACAAGATGAAGCCATTTTAAATACTGTTACTATTTTACGGTGATGTTTTTAATTAATGGTAACACCAACAGTTGGTGTCAGTACCAAGTGTCCCAACTCCAAAGTTATTGTAATTTGATATTATCATCTTTGTTATTTGATAATTGATATTTCATTTGTCTCGTGAGATTTATGGTGATGAAAGTGTGTAGTATTACTGATATTTTATATTAACTATCTGGATTGTTTCTGTATACCGACGCTTCTATTTGTGATTGACTGCAATTTCTAGGAACTTCGTAAAGAAATTCGTAAGTAACTTATTGTTTTATTGTGTATTGAGATAAAATGATATGTATAAAGTAAGTTGAAGAGAAGTTATTGTTTTGTAAAAATAATATTTATTTGGATTCTTATCGAATTCTCAAAGAAAATAGGTACGCTATATTAATTACTATTCAAAATAATTTTGGGATCAAACTACCTAGTTGCATACATTTTAAAGTATTTTTAAATTACTACAGTGATAGTATAGTTATGTTTTTAGTGAATACATATAAATAAATATAAATGTAATCAAGTATTACAAATTTTCTAAACATAGAAAAGTAGTTCTTATTACTAGGAGGGAAACTTTTTAATAATAACGTAAATATTTGCAGGATCAGAAAAAGTTACAGTGCCCTTATTTCATAAACCAAATAAAAATACCTATTGAGACATTCAACTTGTGGACAACGTCTATTAGAGATTTTGTTTTTTCATTAGATCCTTAAACAGTTAGACAACATTTCAATTAATTTATCCCTTTTTAATAGGTATAAATATTGTAATTAGATAATAAATGCTTATTTCGTAAAAGTGATATTATACAAAAATATTTGTTTCGACTATTGTAGAAAATATTTTAATAAATAAAAGTGGAAAACGATGCTATTTTTTATTACACCTTAGAAAATCATCAAGTTCTAACGTGCATAGCCGCCGCTGCATCACCCCGCCACCCCGCGCCCCGATGCACGTGGCCTTGGCACATATTTTGACAAGTTGCGTGGCCTCTCTTTGCTCAAGTTTAATGCACGTTTAGAGGCAATAAATAAATTTTGTATGGGAAAAACTAAATTTTTAAAACTATTAATTTTAAAAAGTCGTAGAACAAATGTTGTTAGGATTGATGTAGAGGGGCTGCCTGCAAAAGGTGCTCAACTAATTACAAATAACTCTGTATAAATAAACTCCAACTACACGCAAAACACGCAAAAACTACTTGCCGGAATTAGTTGAAACTTAAAACAGGTATCTTTATCGAAACCGGAATCTATGCATACGAAGTCGCAGGCACAGCTAGTATTTTTATAAGAATACATTTTGGAGTTTGATAATAATAACCATAAAAATTAATTGGTATTAAAAGACCTACGTGTAAATGGTTGCTACACTAAAGTAATTAAAATGTTTAAATAAAACAGGACATCTCTCATTATTTATACTTCATTCATTGCCTGCAAAATAATTAAAATATGTACATTAATTTACATTTAGTTTACAAAACAAATAGTAACCGCAACACGGATATAATTATAAACTTAATTTACTGAAAAGCCGGTTAATAATGTTGGACTAGAATATACTGTGTTTGTGAGTGTATGTATGTTAATTGAATACATTTTATTTAAATTCATGTATCCATCAGATAAAACATTTTTGAGTCCACTTATATTTTACTAATCAAATATTATTACACTAATAATAAATAATGTAAATATATTTTTTTTGTCTCGAAGGGTCCTAATAAAGCTATTTAAAAAAGAAAATCTGTTCGTCTGTTTATCTGTTTGTTGGTGCACGTATTACATGAATACTATCCATATCAAGCGGGCTGACAAATCGGAACTCATTTCTTAAAGCAGAATTAGTTCGCCGCTCGTATTCTTCAGAGGTTTATTAAAAATATTTATATAAAATTGAGATAAAAAGGTAAAAAAATAAATCTAATGTAATATTAGTCCACCTGTAGATGTGGCTTAATTTAACGTATTTTTATGTTAGAATTAAAAATGTGACTGTTATTTATTACATTCATTTTATTTCTGAAACGGGAAATTTATGTCTACTATATTTCTCTATTGAATATATCCTACTTTAGGGTAGCGATTCTTAAATTCATGTACTCAAACGAAGTGTATATTGCTCCTTTTTTGTATATTGGATGTAACGGATCACTTATCACAGCCTTCTGTTGACCTTTTCTTTTATATAAAAATGAAAATAATATTTATTTCATCTTTTTGTTCTTTATTTCTTTATTTGCATTGTCATAGTTTAACTTACCTCTGAGTATCCGTTTTAGGAATGGAATATATAAGAATATTATTATTATTTTTAAAATGTATACTAAACAACTTAGTAAAAATCTCTCTACTATGTAGTAGAGGGAAGTAAATAGCTTTGAAACGTAAACAGTACTTAATGTTTAATGATTATTAAGAACAAAGTTAATAGTAAAACATAAGAATAGTAATTTGTAAAATAAACATAAAGCTTACTTAATTTAAAAAAATAGATAGATAGAAGTTTAAATAAATAAAAGTTTTAAATTAATCAATTAAATAAAGAAAAAAAGAAAAAAAGATTTTGTGCAAGGATAAATTTTGACGCATACTTATTTTAGGTTTATAATACTGCTAAACTTTCCTTATCGAAGCTTAATTTCTTTAAGCTCAATTATTTCTTTAATTCATTCAAAGTAATAAAAAAAAACAATCATGCAAATTACTAATAAAAATGTTACGACTCATCTTATTAATAAATTCTTAAGTACTCGTCATACAATGTTGCAAAACTACTAAAGATGATTTAAATTGAACTGACAAAGTTACTAGGCTCAAGTCATAAACGTAAAAATTCAAAAATTATTGCTACTTTTACATATCATTCTTTAAGATTTTTTTCCTAAATCGATATATTATTATCGGATTATTATAAGTTACAAGAATAATTTTGTTATCTTTATTCAGAAAGTATATTTTTGACCTTCTAATGTGCAATAAAATACGAGGTTTTTTATGACGACAATATTTTTTTTGGGGTTTGGTTCGGTGATAGAATTTTGTTTAAGCCAACAACTATATATTTGCCAGTATAGATCTTTCTTAATATGAAAAGTGTTAATAGCACCTCTTTTAAACGTGCTAAATATTTTATATTTTATAGGGAAAGAAAGAACTAAATAACAATTATACTTAAAAAATAAATATAAAACAATTTACAAAATCTTCTATACAAGTAATCTTATAATTTCTTTACAACACATTTTTTTATTTCTCATCTAATAATTTTGAAAGGAAAGTTAAAAACAATTATGTTTGGGGTAAAATAAATGCTCAAAATACTTAACATACTTCCTGTCGTGAGCCCGCTGCCATTACTTTTAAAGCTTCCTTAAAAGAATCAAAAAGTTGTTAAATATAAAGGATAAATATAATTAAGAAATACTTATATTTAAAATAAAAGTGTTTTTTTTTTTTTTATTTTTAGTGATATATACAACTCGCTATAAAGGTTCTATATTTGTGTTCCTGGTATGTTTTGTTAGTGTAGTAAATTTTAGGTATGATTGATTAAAAATACTTTAATCCACACAGTGTTTTACGTTATTTATGTATTTATAATAAGTTGTATTTTTTTATAAAAATACCTCTTTTCCATGAGCTGAAGAATACAGATGAGATAAAATTATCTGAAATAACTATTTTATACGGTAATCAGCTCAGCGCCAATGGGAAATTACAAATATGGTTGTCGGTATTATTTCTACAAGGTTCAGTTAAAATTACTGATTATATCGGTTTTATTTTAAGCTTTCAGTAGGTTAGGTTTTGTTTTGTTTTTAGATTTTACTTTTGAATAAAAGTATTTTATATATCTTAATCAAAACGGTGGATAAAAATAGCAAAACCTCATTGCTTTCTCTCATAGTGTCATAAAAATTAAAACTTATCTAAAAAATATATGTTATAATCTGCAATTTAATTTAATTAAAGAATTATAATTTGCGTTATGAAAAATTTGCTAGGTATTTGACCCTTATCACATTCATATCATACTAGTCTCCTTCACCTTCGTGACGCGCCCAACGAGTTACTGCTGAACTTTTCTGAGCTGAGCTGAGCTGATCAGTTCACGCCGGAGATACTGTGAATAGAAATCCCAATGGGTTCAAAACTAGTCGATCAAAATTCCAATTAATTTACGTGAACGTAAGTAAATATATATTTAATTATCATAACGCTTCATGAAAGCCTAATTACGAAAAATGCTTACATAAAAATTAACGTCTTATTCTTTATACATTTTTGAATAAAAAGCTGATTACGTTATTTTATGTCAAAACCCTTTTATGTAAATATTAACCTTAATTAGTTTATATTTTTAATTATACAGTTATAATTTCACTTCAAAATGTAACTTTTCAAGTTTCATACGATTGAAACAACAATCAACGAAATTAATAATTGGATATTCATAATTAAACTTATGAAAATAATATACTTTAAACCATTGTAAGATAACATATATTAAATTCATTAGCTTTAATTAATTTTAATTTAAACAAACAAACATGGAACGTTAAAATCATTTGTCAATTAATGGTTACATCTACATTGAGCCATGTTTGATGTCAAACAGTTACAAATAAATATTAAACATTATATTATATAACAATATTGATATAGGAATAATGATAGTAGCTCTGTTTAAAACTGCCTTAAAAAAATGTTTTTGCTAATTAAATTGTATTTTTTGATTAAGAGAACCAACCGCGCAGATGCTGTATGACATGGTTAACAAAAGTCAGATAGAATGATAAAGTATAGCCATACTTAGACTAGGATGAGAGTTAGAAAAAAAAAGTTGACAGTTGAAAATCCAGGTCCCTCTTAAGTAGGAAGTGAGGTTATAATGGCTTATAATGGATACCGTAACGATCTACAATTATATTACCCACATTTAAAGCAAGAGGAATAGCATATTTATAAGAGGCATATAAAAAAGTACGATATAATAATAACATTTAATTTTAAAATGCCAAAATATTTTTATATTATAACAGGTTAACAATTGTATCAAACTTTATTTAATTAAAAAGGTAAATATTTCTTATTATTATTATTTACCACATTTTACAGACTAAGCTCTGTTTTAGAAATATACAACAGGACTATTTTCAGATAAAATCTTTGTCAGGTGTTAAATGAATACGTACCATTTATCATATTGTCCTCTTTGTAAGCACTATCAAAAGCTTTCATTATTTCAATACAGTTTCAATAGCGATCATTAATCAGTCCATTTGAATAGCAAACTTGGTAATTAACAGAAATATGAATATTCGACAAACCGAATACTTGTTCTGTGCAAAGTCAAATTTCAAGATGCTTGAGATACTAAAGCTTTGATATTCTGTCACGTGTTTGATTTGACTGTATTGCAACTGTTTCATACCGAAAAATTGCTTCATTAAATTGTCAAAGCATTTGGTTTAATTTAGTAAAAGCCATTTAATTTGATAAAATTAGTGTTTGAAATGCTCATATGATTATATAAATGTAAATGTAATAAATATAATTCTATTTATTATTTTAATTAAAAGCTCTATCCGAGTAATTTTAGACAAAAAATGAAACAAAGTTGTTTAGAATATTCTCTAGACAACATTAATTCAGTATATTTTATTATTTTGCACATATGCTTGATGATGTTCTCTGGCCGTAAATTTTTAATTGGAACTATTTTCTTAACTACGTTTCTAGGCCATGCAACTGGCTTGTTCTAAGCATGTACATGTACAGTACATTCATGTCCCAAACAGCAATGTACTGTATTTTTCATGCCTATACATTTAAAAAAATGGCCAATTAATAAAAATTATGGAACATTTAGCTAATACATATTAGTTGTCATACCATTGTTCGATGCAAGTTGTATATTTAATCTGTCGACAGAATGCAGACTGGGTAAGGGGGTAAAAAAAATATTATATAATCGGCTACTATGACCCCAATAGCGACACTTTTGATATACATACTAACTTGATAAAATACTAATAGAAATGCTAATTAACATCATCTAGACTTTCTAACAACTCCAATTACAAAAGTTTTAATTATAATTCCTTAATGATATTAAAATATCATTACCTTTGTTCTCCAACCTTGGTTCTCATATATCTGATTTCAAACAAATGATATTTTCGTAGAATTTCTTTGTCGATTATCTCCTTTTGTTTGCTTCAACCTACAGAATTGGAAAAAGTCTTTTGAAAACATTCTCGACGTTCTTCTCTAGTTATTGTATGAGATGCTGGATGTCGTCTAGATGCTATACTAAATCCAAATTATATTCGACATACGACCTATAAAATCATTTGAATTTTGTATATTTTATCTTTTAAAAGGTAATTCTTGATGGAACTGCATTTTTAATTACGATTAAGAACACAATTTTTACTTGTACAAAGTTCCACTATATTCAAATATGCGATACAATTTTATTTGCGACCGGTTATATCATCATCAGGCGACTACAATTAATTAGAATGCCGGTGGATGGGCTCGGAAGTATTAATATAAAAATATATAAACGTTACAATGTCTCTAAGATTCAAATTAATGTCAATATACAAATATAATTATGTCAAAAGAATAAATAAATAAATAAATTTCTAGTTATTTAAATAAAATTAAATGTCATTAAAATACAATAATAAGGGTGAATTGGACAGGTGGTCTTATTCGTTTTGAAGTATTTCTGGTTTATCCTTATGCTTATTTACTTCAAGTGCTTCTAGGGAATTTAATTTTCTGCCTTTATTGCATACATGTAATATTTTAAAATTCTTATCTAAATCAAAGTTATGGTCTCTTCTAATAAATGATTTGCAAATTTTCAGTTAGTCTTTTTATTTTTCCAACAAGAGGTATGTTCCTTTATTCGGGTTTCAAATTTTCTTCCGGTTTGACCAATATAGACGGCCTGACATGTATTACAATTTAGTTTATATCTTCCGGATTGGTATACGACTGGAATCTTATCTTTATTATTAGTCAATAAACTTTCAAGTGATCTGGTGGTATAAAAAACTCTATGTCTATCTGTATTATCCAAAATGTTTTTCCAGCTTATTTAAATTTATATAGATATAGAATGAAATATATGTTTATAGCTATTTTCAAACATTAATTTCGGTAGTGGCATCCTTTCAATGTTTGTCTATACTGAAAAGTTAGAAACATTGGTTAAGATCTTCGAAAGAAACCTAATAGATGTCACCACCATCCCGATAAAGAAGATCACATATAGAATGCTTAATTTACCGAGATGGACAGCGATACGTTAGCTCAGCTGGTAGAGCGACGGGACGGTTTCCCAGTAGTCGCGGGTTCGAATCCCTGATACCGGAACGGATACGGTTTATTTTTCATTCTATATTTATATAAATTTCTCGCTTTCTGAGTTTTTCTTAAGATTGTTCAGCTTTTTACAGAAAATCACATTTTAGGACAACAAATCTTGTCTTGTACGGGGCCATCGGATAATAATGTTCGATTGTCCTAATCCGATTCTATATATTTGTTAATAATGTAATATGATCTAGAACAATCGACTTTGCTCCCTCTATCGAGGCAGCATCTTTAGCCGTCAAATATATTCAACAATACTTTTAAAATATTGCCCGTATATTTATTAAAAGCTTTTCTTACTTCATGACAGTTTTAATACTGATCATTTATTGGTATATTTATATTAAGACTTTTGTTATTTAATATTTTTTGTGTTTGCCGAACTAAAAGCACAGCAAAATTTCTATTCAACGGAATTAAACTGCTTGAAACTTTAAATTGCGTTCACATATTCCTGTTAAATAGAGTGAAAGTAGTAGTCCAGTGAATATTACTGAAAATATATAAAATACTCAGCTTTATATATGGAAAATAAACAAACAATAATCTATGAATAAAAAGGAAAAAGCAAAAGTTCGTACATATTATGGATAAAAATAAAATACTCTGAACCTCTAAAAAACTCTTTTAAGTAAAAGTTCACTGAATACAGTGAACTTTTACTTAAAAGAGCTTACTGCTCTAAACCCTTTAATAAACTTATTTTTCTCTTTCACGTACTGAAATCAAAATACCGTAAACTATCGTAGATATGCTTACCTACAATATATATTACTATTACTTATAATATTGTATTATGTATAACATTATAACATAAAAATTAACAAAAGACGAATACGGCAGCAAAAGTTTTAACCAACTTGTTTTATAGAAATATTTGTTATTTTTTTTTGTTAATTATGTTTTTAGACAAAAAAAACCAGAGAAGTTCTTTATAAAAATATATCATGCTTCTTACAATTTTACATTTGTAAGTTTGAACACCCTTGTTATTTTGAATGAATATTATAATAAATATATCTTGTCTCGGACCGTATTTGGATTGAAAGGTATGTCTAGGATATACAACAGCTATACACCTATGTAAGAATTTACATATGATTATCGTTTGATTTGTTATAAATTATTAATAAAAACTTATTATATAAATAAAAAGAAAAACTAATATTATATCCATGTTTCAGAATAAGACATTATTTACTTTAATTTAATGGATGGATATAATTTAATTCAATCCAATAATATTTTCTTCTTTTACAAGGAATAGATAACAAATAGATATTGAAGATTGTAAGGATTGAAGAGGGTCAATCGGCGACAATATATCCGAAATTCGATATCCCGATTGTTAGTATTGAGATACAAATTGTTGCTAAGATTAATGGATATATTAGGTATAATAAGAGTACGAATGTGATATTGATAATAAGATTGAGATTCATGTTTGAGATAAGAATTTCACATTTACATACCGTGATTTCAAAATGTTGTAATAAAAATATTCCCATTCATTAAAATCTAATAACAAAAGAGCTGTTCATCATACTTTCATACATTTTCTATAGGCACATTATATAAAGGAAAATTAAAGTTTTTCCTTTTAAAGCTACTGTTCATCTATTAACCACTTACCTCAGTCATATAATTTTAATTTTGATTTCTCAAGAATAAAACATACAATACAAGCATTATATATTTTTTTTTACATTAAGCTTACATTAAGCGTATTGACATTCTTTTGGTTTCGTAAAAAGTTTGGATAACTACTCCGAAATAATGGAAAATATATTTTCATTTTTAAACATCTACATATTTTTTTATAGCCAATAAGTCAAATCTCGAACAATTAGAAAATCAGTTATATCCAAAAATACCTTGTCTGTACTTTTGTTAGTAAATACTTTTACTCACTGAAATTAAATTTAATTAAATTGAATTGAATTGAGTTGAGTTGAGTTGAGTTGAGTTGAGTTGAGTTGAGTTGAGTTGAGTTGAGTTGAGTTGAGTTGAGTTGAATTGAATTGAATTGAATTGAATTGAATTGAATTGAATTGAATTGAATTGAATTGAATTGAATTGAATTGAATTGAATTGAATTGAATTAAATTAAATTAAATTAAATTCATTCATTGATTATTCAATGCCAAGAAAAAGAGGTCCGAATGTAACCGTTTAACCTGACCTAGTTTATATTTATATCGGCTAAGTAGTTAAGACTGACACAATTCATAATTCAGTCGATTTTGTTCCTATAAATAGCATTATAATATTTTCCTAATCCATATTCTGGTAGGTATTTTATAATTACCTTTTTTTTAATACTTACGGTTGTATACACCATTTACGTTATGAAATTAATTATTATACTTACAGTTGACTAAAGAATAATTAATTACAGTTCTGTCAAACCCCAAAGATTTCGTTCAGTATTTCGCCATCTGAAAACAGAGGTAAAACGGAGATGGGATATGATGAGATGCCAAAAAATAACATATTTACCAGCAAAATATATACTTAGCATATTAATTTCAATATTGTCAGACTGTATTGGTCGGATAAAATTCTAATAACTATCATATTATTACTTATAATAACTAACACAATCAGATCTTATAATATATTACTATTTACCAATAACAATTCAAAAATGTTTGTATAGTTTAATTACATACTTGTTGCTTACTTGCGGCAATTACATTAAGTCTAAACCTTATTACTATTTATTATTACATAATTTTAACATGTCTAATATTTTAATTTGGTATTACACAACTTATTATTATGACTGAAACCGTTCCTTTATCAAATGAAACAAATGATGACGACAGATAAAAAAAAAGATTAACGTTGTCCCTAGAGAATATATTTAATTCACAACCTTATCAACGCCAGTGTTGAGGAATTCAAATGAGACCAACTTTGAGCCGCGCATCCAAACAAAATAAAAATAATAATTTGTAAGAAAAAAAAATTGGAGTCTGAAGAATGAAAAAAATATAACAGAAAACAAAACATACGTTTTCATAATACTTGCTAGAACAACAATGACAGATTTCAAAACAATTTTGAAAACCTTTTCAATAATTAGAAGTGGAATCTCCGAAGATATTTCTCCATATTTTTTATAATAAAGGAATGCATGAAGATATGTAGATTAATTCCCATTGAGGTTTGAGTAAATGAGGCATGACATTTTCATGCTATATTTATTTTAAAATATACGGCTCAAGTTATAATTACATTACCCAGATCTTCATAGTTAGTGCACTTTAAAAACATACTCGTTTGAAGGAATCAAAAAAAGTAAACTTTTAGATTTTTTTTATTTACTGCTTGTTTAAGGTTTTTTACGCATCATTAAAAAAAAACATCAAACTTAAAAACCGTATTTAAATATTGTAATTTTGAAAAATACGGTTCTATTTCTTTTTTATAACATAAAAGAAACCATTTTTATTATCTGTTTCACTTCGGCGTTGTACAGTCAGGAAATGAGGATTTCCTTGTTTTGTTTAAAAGAATTCGTTTATTGTTTTAGTACGTTTTAAAACCATTGAAAACATTTGTTACTTGAAGTCTGAAAGCACGAAATTGAAATGTAAGTAATTTTTTTTTGCAAACGAATGAGAGTCAGTATTATACTATGATTTTGCCATTTTAAATAACATTGTAATAACTACCTCATAATTATCCAGTTATTGAATTACCTATATAGATAGTGAATAATATTACATATTTTAAATTAAACGATAAATATAGGTTTTAATATAATTAATATTTTAGTACAAAAAATGTAACCTAAATTATATTTTCGTATAAAAAATAATTATGTTTAACACAACAACTGCAACAACAAGTTTAAGTATAAGTAATAACAGATGTTTTTTTAAAAAGAAAATGTATTATTTTTTTGTTATACAATAAATATTCAGTTAGTAGTGTTATATCAATTATCTAACATGTTATGGTATAAATTTAAAGCAAAGCATAATGAAAGGCACAAGTCTCACAGGATAATAAAAAAAAATAATCATGCTTAGATGTTATCTATATATTTTTCTTGCTTGTAGTGTAGACTTCTCGTTCAGTATATTTAAGGTTTAAAATGTAATGAAAAATGTTTCATGGTAACTTTTCAAATGATTTTTTTTAAATAAAATATTCTACGTATTACTAGCAGCAAATTTCGTATTTGTGTTGCTACTAATTCATGAACACTTTTCCTATTAAATAAATATTTTTCAATTCTTTATTAATAAAGAAGACAAAGTAAAAAAGAAAAACTTAATATGGCTATGCATTTTACACATACAAACAAATTATTGAAGAATAAAAAAAAAAACGAAAGTATGCTTCACTGCAATGTTTTTTTTTTGTTTCATATTCCAAATCAGTTATGTATATAAAATATAAATGCGGATTCAATTTATTTAAAAGGAACGTATGTGACTAAAGAAGATTATGTAAGACCCAAAAATATCAAATATCTTTTGTAGCTAATTTCTTTTTAAGTTTATCTTGAATGTTGTGATTTATAGTGATTCTCTGTACTTTTAATTTGTCTTATTATTTTCCAATAACATTATTTAAAAGTAAACTAATTATGTGTAGTAATATCATTCATTTTATATTAGATTATTAAAAAAACTTTAAAGTTAATACGCGACTGTAACATTATTTCTAAACCTTAAGGTTTCCTCGAAATCTACACTTGGTACGCGACTTTAGAATTTTTATTACCAATTATTCTGGATTTCTATTATTTAAGGCCACGTGAAATAATGATAATTCCTTATTTTATTTACTGGAAAAATGTTTTAGAAAATTGTCACCAATTAATAAATAGGAATTATATAAGAAAAAGTAATTAATATCTAATAAACATTAAACGTATGTTGCTATCGGTTATATGATAACTAATAGGTAGGGTAGGGCGAGGCTAGTAGAGCGTAGGGGTAAGTTGGGCAATCAAAATATCTCTAAAACTATCCACCGCACGCTAACGCAACATATAGCGAAAAGAAGGGGTTCCGGGAAAGGAACCCATCCCTAGACCAAAAGTAGCAACTGGGCGATCGAGAAAAGAACCCAAGCGCATTGTTTATTTTGTTATAAAAAAGTAAAATCGTCTTAAGCCGGGATATTCCGTCTGTGATATTCAAATTTCATCCGTTTTCAATCAGGTAAGTGTTAATCTTCGGTAAATTTATTGCAGTTTTGATATTTATAGAGAATCTGGATATAATTCTAACCAGTTTTTTATTAATTAACTTTTGCTTTAAAATTTCGGATTGGGGTTAGTTGAGCTACAGTTGCCCAACTATCCCCACGATGAAAAAAAATGTTTGTTTTTTTTACCATGAGGACTTATACAAAAAAGACTACTAGAGGTTCCCATATTAGTCAAGACTTAAATGGGGCTGCCGAAGCTGTGAGTGAAGAGGGAAAAAGTGGCTATGGCCAAATAATTTGGAATCAAACGAATGACATTATCAAGGTTTTTAAAGAAATTAAATGAAGGCGATGATACGTCCATGGGTTATGCAACACCGAGGCAAGTATTTTCTGCCACGCAAGAAGACTCTTTAAAAAATACTTGTTACAAACGGTATCAATCTTCTATGGATATTCTCCAAAAGACGTTCGTCGCCTTTGAGAGTGCTGTTAAATTTGGCAATAAAGTTCCACCCTCTTGGACTGTTAATATAATGGCCGCAAAAGAACGGTTTACGTGACTCCATGATTTCTTAAATATTTTATTTTACTTTAGGTATAAGCTATGTTGAAAATAAATTCACAAATATTAAAGTCTGATTCTAATAGTAAAGCTGAGCTAGGAACGTTGCTGTTTTGTAGGTTCTGTTTTTACCTTATTGTTCCAAGAAATATACTTTTAGATTTGATGTTTGGTCACTATAAGATTATAAATAAAAGTTAATTATCAAAATGGAATTTTATTGTAAATCTACCTAACATAGGAGCTATGATTTGGGTAAACTTTCTAAATGCTCAACTAGCCCCATACCCTTGCTCAACTTACCTTACATATGGGGTACGTTGAGCATACTTGACTTTTTGCATTAAAATACATGTAGCTTCGAAATTCAACTTGTTAGAAATAAATTATTATGGACACTAAGCTAAGGGATAAATGACTCGTCCATGAGTATGCATCATAAGCCATTACGAATTATCGTTGAGGAACTATAACCGATTAAGTGAAAAACTGCTCATTTATCCCCGCCCTACCCTACATTATAATGTCGGCTGTAAAATATTTAACTGTGTATGTATAATTCAATTTAAATAGAATTTATGTATTTTAAATAGACAGTCCGGATTGTTAATATACGTATAATGTTACATTTTATACTATTTGTACAATCTGCTTACTAGTTACAACATATTAAACATAAAATCAAATCATATTTCAAATCGAATTATATTTACATTATAAGGTTTGATACATTAATGTCATTATAATATTTCAATAGGGACATTTCTCATTATTTATTTGCCGACAAATTATTTAAAATAAGTAGATTAATTAACATTTAGTTTGCAATTCGAATAGTAACCTCGCCACGCATACATATACATTTTTAATTTTCTATAAAGTCGGTATATATAGGCTTAGAATACCCTATAATCTGATTTCCATTATATGTGTGTGTGTGCGCGAGTTAATTGAATGCGTTGAATTCAAATCATTTATGTATTCAAGTAGGGTATAGCATTTCAACACCTCAAAATTTTTCTCTCAAAATAATATTTCTATCGATACTTAAATCGATACTTAAAAGTTATATTTACGCTAGAGAAAAATCTTTTAAACCAACAAAAAGTAACATACATTGTTTATATTTTAATAGTATGTCCTCTTATCTGTTAAACTTTTCTGTACGCACATTATACGGAAACCAGCGTATCGATTGGAATGACTTCCTTTTTTTAATAAAAACTAGGTTAATTTCATGGCTTGATAATATTTCACCGATGAAAAGTGGAAATGTAGTCATAGATGGTAAGGCGCATTAACCTAGCAACCTACTCATTCACACATTCATTCACTCTTCTCTTGAAGACACCCACATTATATTCGACCGGAAATATGAATGCATAGTTTAAGGATTTTTTGATCCATATATTATGTTATCTCTCCTTGTGATAATTAATATCTTTAGATTCGAAAAATGCTCCGTAATTTATAGTATTTTTTCCAATTATGAAAGAAAATTGGAAGGTAAATCTCGCAGAGATTGATATTGAATACATATTACGTTAGAGCGATACAACGTAGGCTTTACAACTATATAATATTGTTCTAAAAGTTCAAACAACCAAGAAGTTGGTAATGGTTGGAATATTACATGCACTAACGCCATACAATAAATGAGGCGGTAAGTTTTATATCCGGAGTTATTATTTAAAATTTTACGTTTGGTATTCACATTGATATTTATAGAGAATGAATAACAATGGTCTTGAAAGGTGTAGTGCATCAAATAACGTAATTATATAGGTGATACTTAGAATGACGTTTAATATTTAGAGAAGTTCAAGTTGTAACAGTACCTTTATACAAAGTAAAATAAATACAGAGTAATATATAGGTAGTAATATAAAGGTATGCCAATTGAAAAAGTTGGTAAATTTCTATAGTGGTAGATTGTTAGAGGTGGTAGCCACAAAATTGACTGTAGTTCGTATGGTTGGTATTATAACTCTTTCAAAAGAATTACACTCGTTAAAATTACACACAGGAAAGAGATAACCATATATCGTCGTCCCAGCTATATTTCCTACTTCTAGTCATCCCTCCATTTCCCTACGGGGGTGACCGAGACCAAGTTGTACCATCAAATAATTCACCGTTTGTATTAAATATAAACTAAATAGTTTATAAGTTTAAAGTTCCCAAACAATCTTAAATATATTTTAAAATTAATTAACATGAAAAAATATGATTATTTTTATTTTACTTTATAAAAAATATTATTTTAAACATTAGTATTTAAGACGTACTTAATCACTCACTACTTATACTTAAAAGCTTCACCGACGTTTATCTGAATCTTTTATTTCAAACATCAATAACTGACGAAAAATAGTATGTGACTCATAACTTTTTTATATTTTATTAGTTAACTGAAATTAATAAAATGAAATGTAATAGTTTTATTTTTATATGTCCTTTTTATGTATAACATATATATTAGAATTAAAAGAGGGAATTATTATAAATGTATATATTAAGTTGTTTTTATTTTGTTTACAACATAAATTTTTTTTATTCATCTACATATTATTTTGAAACAAGAACAATTTTGAAAAGGGTAAAATGAAAGCTAAAAAATTCTTAACCTCTGCGGTTGCCAGATGTCTTTACTTTTAAAGTTCTAAAAAAAGTTATACTACAAGAAGCAAAAACATTATATTTAGTTTTAGTTTTTCTTTTTGTTATATGTTCTGTGACTGTTTTTGCTTTATATACTTAGTTATTTAGTACAGCTTAATTTTCAAAACAGTTCTAATATTGGTACGACTCTGAATAAAACTTCTACTGTAATTAAAAAAAAAATGTATTATTCTTTTTTGTTCTGTATATTGTAAATTAAATCACTAAATATTAAATCACCACGTGTTTTATATTTCATATTCATTTTTTTACAAAGTTTTATTAAAGTAGCTGTGTTGTATAAACTGTAATGAATACATATGGTATGACATAAACCTAAATAATAACTTTATACAGTGATCAGCTCTCTGCGCCTGTGGGAAATAACAAACATGGCGGGCTACAGTAATGTTACATCATTTTAATATGACTGTAATCAAACATTTGTACAATTTGGTTCGTTTAGTTGTTTTGATTTAAGAGATTTTTTTTTATGAGTTTCGTCACAAATTGCTATGAAACTCTTCTACTTTTTCAATTGTTATAAGTAATGAAAATATATACATAGCATAACAAAAATATTATTATTATTATTAAAAATACTAAAAACTTTGAAACTAATACTATTGTATGTTAAACTTCTAACTAGACTTTTTTATAATATATTGAATCTATATAGTTATATATATTATACTATAAATATATATAACAAATATGTTATATCATACTTATAATTAGTCAAGTCAAAACTGAACTTATGTGACGATTTAGACAAGAAATAAGTTGCTTCTTTTCATAAATATTAATGTAAATATAGGAGGAAACGTATTAATATATAAGAAAAATGTATAAATAATGATAAATGTGTACATAAGCGACCTTGTGTGCTGATCGCATTATTTTTCTTATATAAATACCGATATCAAATTATGTTGCAAATAACAAAAGAGAATGTCTTTGTTATTATATTGTATTCTGTTATAATATTATAAAAAATATTATATTTGTGTAATACAAAATTCAAAAATAATTTGTGTGGTATTTAGACATCTCTTTAAAATGCAGCAAATATAATTCGATGTTGCAGCTAAGTATTCTTATTGGTTAATATTTACTTTCACTTTAACTAAATACCTTAATCAATGTAATTAAAAATAATGTGTAAAAAAACATTATTTCTTTCTACGAAATAAATTTTGTTTTGAAGTTGAATGAAATAAGCCAACATTTACTTTTTCAATTTCTTGTAATATAAAGACCTTAGAACCACCTTATGAGATTTGGGTACAATTTGCAAAGGTTAGGTGAAGGTAAAAATTAAATAACTTTCATAAAATTTGGCAAATGTTACGAAGATTGAATAAATAATAAGGCAAGAGAGCCTTTTCGCACGTTGCTTAAGTCAGATCTTTAATTTTAATCAAAGTTGTTATGTAAGTCGCGAATTTAATATAAAATATGTGGTTGTTTTTATTTTTATTTTTATGAAACAGAACATGGACTTTTTGATATTTATATAAAAAGTGCGGAATTAAGTTTTTGTTAAAAATCTGGATATAGCAAAAAAAAAAAGACTCTGTTTAATAGTTATAATAATAGCCAAATCCAGTGCATATCTGAGAATTTTTTTAAGGGTTTTCATAGAAAAAATATGACATAGTTACGTTTCACTGAATACTGATTTCACCAAATAAATCATACGTATATATCATGTAATATAGATTGAATATTGCCGTAATTAATGTTCAACAATGCCTTGCTATTTGCAAGAAATAAAGTGAATTTATATTGAAAATGCCTATACAAAAGCTGCACCGACTATCATATTTGATAATTCTTTAATTGATATATAGCGTACCTATTTTTTTGTTATTACTATTGAAACAAAGTAACTATAAAACATTCAATTTCGCAAGTTATTTAAATAATCAATGTAAGTGATTTAATTATCGTCTCGTAAACATCTTATCTATGATATTGCAAATCTGGCAAGATGATATCTCTCAATCAATAGTTCCATCTACTGGGATTCCAAGGAACATGTTTGATCTCAAATAAAACCCCTTGTTATAAATAAACAATAAATATTTCTATTACCAATAACCTCGTTTGTAACATAATATATACAAATGACCCGTATGCAATATTTTTTTAGAGGCTTGGTTTAATTTATAACTTAAAGGACAAGAAAAAATATTGAGAAGTACCTACTTAAATTCCCAAACATATCAAACGCTTTTCTTACTACTAGAGAGTTCCAATAGCCATCGTTTATCAGTCCATTTGTAAGTAATTAGTAATACGCAAGAATATCTCTAATATTCGATAGTCTGAATGTTGGTTCCCTACAAAGTCAAACTTCCGTTCGAGAAACTAACGCATTGAAATTCTGTCATACGTTTGAGCATTTGAGTGTATTGCAGCTACTCCATACCAGAAACTGGCCCCAATAATTTGTCAAAGCATTCCGTGTAATTATGTACAATCTCTTCCATTTGATATATGATGTTATTAATTTAAAAGTGTTTGAAAAGTTTATATAGTTATATTAATCCTAATCTATTAGCGAAACAGTAATACATCTTTCAAGTATTTCTTAAATGAAAAGATAAATGTAATATAGAACGATGTAGTGTATTTAAATGTTATTTCCGTTTCATTTATTAGTTCTTAAATTAGAACTATTTTTATTACTACGTTTTTTGGTCATGGACCTGTTCTGAATACGATAAATTTTTATTTTATACATTTTAAGCAAATGCATAAAAGTAATGATTAGAGTTAACAATTTCATAGTAATAATGATACTAATTAAAATTAAAGGCATGGTTCCGTAATATTTTTATTTGGTGGCTAGTTTCGGTTTCAGTCTATGATAGGAAAATAGTGATTATTTATGAAAAATAAAGTTTATCCTACTTCTATGTTGGACCTTGGAACATTATCTACTTTCATAGGTAATAAATTAAAATAATACTTACCTTCAATGTATTTATAAATATTTCTTTCGTGCATTAAACTGTGCAATATATTTATAAGAAATTCCAAATGGTTATTATATTTGTTTCCACTTTTAAGACTATATGACAGTAAAGATAGAAATACTATAAAACGTTTTATGATTTACACGTGACGCTGGGTACAAGAATGTTGTTCCATATATTGTACAGCTAAAATGGTTTCAATATCATTTTAGTAAATTTAATGAAATGAAGAATGATTAAATATACATATATAGCATATATTTTTACGCCCCAAATTATATATATCGACCAATTTTTATTTAGCAAATGAAACCCGACTGAGTATTTTACAAACTCAATCAAAATTTCTAAAATTTAAAAGAAGTATTGAATTATAGAAATTATATTAACGATATCATGCGATATCTGAATAAAATTTAATTTTTTGAGATAGAAATAAACTATATCAGTGACATTTTTATATATTCTTAATTACGGTTTTACGATTATCACAAAAATATGTACATTATAAATTCATTACATTTTATGACGCTAAATGAATTAACTTTTAATTCGTGGCATTGTCAATAGCAATGTGAATTTAATTACCGTGAAATTGAATGTTGTTAGCCGAGATCATTACAATGTTATGTAGAATAAATGCCAATTTAGGATAAGAGACAAATGTTAACTGATGAGAGAGTTACTAAACTTTTGCAGCTAATAAAAAGAAATAAGACAAAATAAGGCCTTTATTGCTGTTTTACAATTGTCTTAAATACTATTATGATTTTTACTAGCGATTTTGTGTCGCTCAGTTTAATATATATGTATATCCATATATATACATACACATACACACACATATATTATATACATATTTTATACTATTAACAAGAAAATCGAAATCAATCAACAGCTTGTCCTTCGATAAAGGCCTCCTCTAAAGTCTTCCATTCCTTTTCGTTTCTCGCTATCCGCTTTCAAGATATAATTTCCGTTATCACTAATCCCTTCTCCATATTTTCTTTTCTAACTGATTCCTAATATATCCCATTTTAAGACAACTAGCGCTGATTTGAGTTCAAGACTTCTCAGTGGTTCGAAGAGATCTAGCATTAAATGTAGCTGTATATAGGTCTTTTTTATCCTTGTTCCTTTAGAGGGTCTTAGACTTTTTCCCCCACGAGGACCAATCGGTTTGGGGGAGAGGGTTTTGTTTCTTTGCTCTTTTGTTTTTGGGTTACGTGAGTATAAATAACTTATAATTTTCTTCCAATAGATTTAGCCGTTTTATAACCTGTAGTTAATTATAATACAATCATAATAATAAATTTTATTCATGAATATAGAATGTACACTTTTATGTATAATTATAATATGATTACTAAAGCATTTGGTATAAGTCAATAACAATCAGGTGTAAAAATTTGATTATGAAATAATATATATTAAGATAGAAATAGAAGTCTTAATGTCTTGGTACTTTACACATAAATACTTAATCAAATTTAATTTAGTAATTTAATATATAATGTACAAAATATTTTCTTTACAGTCACTAATTTTAATTTATATAGTTACAGAAAAAAACTAGAGACGAACTTAGATTGATATTTACAAAGTAAATGCAAACTACAAACTCTTGTTTTATGAAATTATTATAATTGATTGGTTGTTATATTAGCTTAATTTATAGAATAGATTATATTAATGCGCTATAGTTAAAATAAAGCCAAATTTTATTACGATAATAATAATGTGTTACGATTGTGTTAATAATAAAAAAATACCTTGAAACATTATTGAAAAAACAGCAACATTCTTCATGTTTTTATTCATACACCATTTACTTTTAATAGTCCCTAAAATCGAGTATTAAATAAAACCTTACCAGGTTTTTTTTTTTATATCAGAAGGCATAATGTATATTATCGAAGGCACAAGACATTAAAAAACGATTTTTAAACGCTTACGAATGACAAAATAATGTATATTTTTTAAAGGAAAAAAGGTCTGTGTTTAAATGAAGTAGGGAGTTTGATGTACCTACAACCTATATACCTACGTTAAAATTTTCTCAGAACAAATAACAAAACATAAAATGTTATTTTCAATACTACGATAGATTCTTCGATGGATTAGTAACAATTTAATCCATTTGTTATACTTAACATTAATTAATAAAGAATAGAAATTATCAACAAAAAAATATATAATTTGTAATAAGTATTAATATATTGTATTTGTAAATTGTAACCTTTTTGAACAAAACATAAAAAAACCAACCCTTCAATCGAGTCATTGCTCTTATTTTCGTTTTCTGAAACTTAGTTAATAACATACTATATTTAAAATTTTCAGACCCTGATCAGAGCTACTTTTATCAGAAACGTTTTTCAACTTTAAGGTAGGCGTGGACTATCTGGTTGGATACCATATTTTAAAAAAATATAGGCGATAATATGATAATCACTTTTAATCTTCTACGAATCACTTGAAACAATTATAAAATAATCAAAAATTAACAAGATGTCGTTGGATTTAAATAACGTCCATCAAGCACATAGTCGCGTACGCTCTACACTCATACGGTTATTATACATAGAGTAGGGAACAATCGAAATAAAAAAGAAAACAAATGAGGTGATCTAACTGTCTCATTTTCTTGCATGTGTAATTGGACAAGGATAAGTGTCGGTCTGTCATGTTGTGTTTATTGTCTCTTATAATATTTGTCAGACACTGACACTCATAGGACTGCCTATGACTTCCCTATTCTATGTATAATAATTCTAGATCTGCACCCAACGGTCGTAAGTCAATTGTAAGTGATTGCAATATGGCCGTCTCCCCAGTGCTCGGTATTCGTTGTGACATTGATGTTCGACAGCTAGCAGTTGCTGACGACACTGATAGTCGCGTCAATGAAGCCTTTTCGTCGAAAGTCCTCAGAAACAGCTCCGATTTCGATCTTTTTTTTTTTTAATTTTTGTTTTTTTATATTATTTAAAATAAGAAACCTTTCAAAGGGGGGAAATAATTATTTTTATTGTTTAAACAATATTGATGCTATTTATAGAAGAAAACAAGTTTTCGCATGATTTTCGTTAAAACAAAACATGTTTAATTATTATATTTAATTGTTTTCTTGTTTGGGTACTCTCTACCTGGTAAAAGAATGCAAGGTCTAACGCCAGATGTTCGGAGCCTTCCTGTTTTTACGGCTCACGTCGCTCAGTATTCATCATTGCGTTTTAATTGTTATTCGTTAAAGTAGTTGTTTTTGTTAAGTTTGTCTGTTCTGTTTATTAGAGCTCTCATACCGCAAAGAATCGCCAACAACAGTTCTTCTATTCTTTAAAGCACTTTATGACACTGTTCACAAATACACTAAACTGTTTACCATTTAATCTTAACTATCACTGTTACACAACTTAGTCTCTCGATCTCACACTCAGCGGTTAATTATAACTGTTACACTTTTATCACAATACTACCACCCCACAACTTGTACTCCCAATTTCACAATGCCTTCTCTTAACGGAGCTGCGATTTATATACTTTTTATTCTTAGTCAAATCAGTATTTAATATTACATTTATTTTATCAATTAAACTTCTATACAGAGATTCAATTGTTTTAGTCAAATCAACAACTTATATCTTTGTTTTTAGTCAAAACCAAACTACTACATGTATAAAAGCTAACAGCTCGGCCATCCTAAACATAACGAGTCCGCTCGTTATCAAAAACCATTTACTTACAATTTTAATTCTGAAGTAATTTGTAAATCTAATTATTATAATTGTAAAGTCACAGAATCTAATCTAAAGTCTATATATTATGATACATTAATATTTATACATTTTTCGGCCATCATATATAAATAATTGGTCCTCCAATTTAGACAATGTTTTTGAAATTTATAGACTTAACAATTTCAACTATAATGATCAATTGGTATAAGTTGTCTGATTACGTGTTCAATCTGGCTCAGCAGCCTCTTTCAAAAAAACAAATCTACTAGACACAAAAAATGTTGCCTCATAATTCATAATCATAGTCATAGTCATAGTCAGTTCAATATCCTCAATGTACCAAATACTACTCAGAAGTTGGCTTATCGGCCTCATGTGAGTATTTGATCTTCTCAAACGCTACTCAAAAATTGGCTTATCGGCCTCATGTGAGCGCTTGATGTCCCTATACCTCAAATGCTACACTCATCATTTGGCTTATCGGCCTCATGTGAGCATTTGATGTCACTAGTCATAGTCAGTTCAATATCCTCAATGTACCAAATACTACTCAAAAGTTGGCTTATCGGCCTCATGTGAGTATTTGATCTTCTCAAACGCTACTCAAAAATTGGCTTATCGGCCTCATGTGAGCGCTTGATGTCCCTATACCTCAAATGCTACACTCATCATTTGGCTTATCGGCCTCATGTGAGCATTTGATGTCACTAGTCATAGTCAGTTCAATATCCTCAATGTACCAAATACTACTCGGAAGTTGGCTTATCGGCTTCATGTTAGTGATCAGACAACAAAACCCTTATCCACATAAAATACTTTTTAGAAAACTATTCAAAGTAATTACTTTTATCATCTTAATGTATTCTACATATTAAATTAATACATAAATAAGCACAAATAATAGCTAAGAATACCGAATTGAATTAATACATAAATAATAATATAATAAAGAATACCGAATTGAATTAATACATAAATAAGCACAAATAATAGCTAAGAATACCGAATTTAAAATGAAGTTATTTAAAACAAAAGTTTAAAACATTGTTTTCCAAGTTTAAAACAAACACTCACGTTTACGAAAATCCGGGATAAAATAATTTCGCGCCTTATCATAATACGTAACAAAATACGTCAAGTTAAAATGAAATAATTATCAGTAAAAATTAAAAAAAACAAGATCGTGAAGGTTGATCGCTAATTTCAATACTAGTTATCTCAACAATAATAATAAAGTGCTTACCACTATATTTAATCGCTTAATTTTCTTTAACTAGCGAGTATTTAAGGCAAAAATTGGATGTAAATCGAAACGAATCACCTTTATGCTGTGACGTGATCGATGATGGATAAATTGCGCGGACATCAACGTGTTGCTCGCCGCGTGCCATGCCAGCACCGCTACCATAGCTGCCATCGCCACGACCGCCATCAACACCATCAACACCATCAGCAACATCGACACCATCAGCGCCAACCGCGCTGCGCCTTCATCGCCATCCGCCCCGCGCCATCACCGCCATCCGCGCCGCGCCATCACCGCCATCCGCGCCGCGCCATCACCGCTATCCTCGCCGCGCCATTACCGCCATTCACACCGCGCCATTACCGCCATTCGCGCCGCGTTGTCACCGCCATAATTTCTCATTTCCTTCTTTCTTCATTAGCGACGATTCCTTCTTTCGTAGAATTCTTCCAATGGTTTGTCACATAATCTAATAAACGACTTGCATAAGCGATTAAATAGGTATTTTCACTCGATTTTCTTGATATGTGGGTAGATCTCAATTTTGAAGTTTTGAGATAACAAATTTAACTTGATTGATTGATTTACAACCATTGATTATCAACTATTGATTGATTGTATTGATTCTGGAACTTCATTGTTATTATCTTGTAGTGTGCGTTTCAAATAATAATATTACTTCATTTTCTTGCTTGATGTGATTTTGTAGCTTCAATAAACTTATCTTGTAGGTAATTTGTGGTTTTAATGCCCGAGTGAATCCCACTTCTGAACTATTAGAGCTCTCATACCGCAAAGAATCGCCAACAACAGTTCTTCTATTCTTTAAAGCACTTTATGACACTGTTCACAAATACACTAAACTGTTTACCATTTAATCTTAACTATCACTGTTACACAACTTAGTCTCTCGATCTCACACTCAGCGGTTAATTATAACTGTTACACTTTTATCACAATACTACCACCCCACAACTTGTACTCCCAATTTCACAATGCCTTCTCTTAACGGAGCTGCGATTTATATACTTTTTATTCTTAGTCAAATCAGTATTTAATATTACATTTATTTTATCAATTAAACTTCTATACAGAGATTCAATTGTTTTAGTCAAATCAACAACTTATATCTTTGTTTTTAGTCAAAACCAAACTACTACATGTATAAAAGCTAACATGTTATTCATGTTGTTGTTATTTTTGTAACATGAGTGAAGCTGGGCCGAGCAATATTTGCACTTTTACTTCGCCGAAGAAAAAGCGGTCTAAGAGGACAGTGATGCATTTCCGTGGACAAGGAGACTGAATAAATATTTTTTAATAAAATATCTACTTGTTTAATTTTTTACTTATTTCTTATTGTCAAAGAAATAACAGAACATAATATGTAGACAAAACAAGTATTTTCAATTAATTCCCTCATAAAACGCCCACACAATATACCTCTTTGAAAGTGTAATCGGTATACAAAAAAAGTTTAAGAACCATAGGTTTCTTTGTTTACCTTTTATTTTTTCGTATAATGGATAGGGTATAGTAAATTATTTTAACAATATTTAAAATATTTTGAAATTTTTATGCCATTATATTTAAACATTGTCAGATACAGTACTTTTTTCTTTACAAATTACTTCAATTAGTAATTGTTTCAATCCTCATATGTTATAGGACGTAGATTCGACAGAGAATGTATGTTGCATCTGTCAAGAAGGTGGAAATATTAATGCTGCTAGTACTTCAACTCAAGTTAAAGAAAAATTAACCTAAGTGACTCGGGGACTGCCAAATTTGAAAGCAGTTGCTACCAATTTAAAAAATAATCAGCTCGTGGGTTTCCTTAATAGTGGAAGAAAAGTATTTGTTCATTCGAGTTGTTGGAAACGATTTACTGAGCGTAAAACTGTTTCAGCTGAAATAAAACGAATGGAATTTTGTGAAAAATTATCGCTCAGCCCACCTAAATTGAAGTTGAGAAGATCTTCTCTTTTGATTGGAATCACAATTGTTTTATTTGTAGTCAACTATTATTTGAACAAAAGAAAGTTAAACAGCGTCAAAATATATCAGCTGTTACTTCTTATCATACAAAACAGAAATTAATTAATGCCATAAAAAATACAAGAGATGAGTTCTCTCGATCTCTTCTTTTGAGGATCAATTCTGTAAATGATTTAAGATCTGTAAGTGCAAGATACCATCGTTCTTGTTATGCAAACATCATAAAACAGGAAAATACAGTAGAAAAGAAAATTGATCCACGAATTATTAACACCAATCATGCTATGGATAATATAAAATAAAATAATAATACACCCACCACTTGAAGAAGATGAAGTTTTCAATACCGAAAGTAATGTTGAAAATTATTTTTTTTTAAATAAAAACAAAAATTAAAAAAATTACTTGTTTAATATTATTTTGTTAGTGTTAATAAAAAATAATAAAACTAAAAATTTTTTTTTATACAAAAACCTTCCATATTGTTTAAACAATAAAAATAATTATTTCCCCCCTCTGAAAGCTTTCTGATTTTGAATAATATAAAAAAACAAAAATTAAAAAAAAAAAAAACATCAAAATCGGTGCTGTTTCTGAGGACTTTCAAGGATTGCCTGTTTTACGGCTTCATTGACGCGACTATGACGTTAAATACGGGTGTGCCAACTTAGAATTAATATACATAACTCTATGACGCCGACATATTAATATTTGTGTTGTTTTTTTTTTTGTAAATTAGAACTTATAACCAGATTGAATATTTATTATTTTGTTTACACGTTTACGTTACATTATAGCTTAAAAAAATTAAGAAAGTAATATACTGTATCCTCTGCTAGGAATTAATTTTGCTTTATAACATAATATAGCAGTCTCGCGGTTATAAATAATAATAACATATTTTTATAAGAACCGGCATATTTTAAGTAAAATGAGGTTAAAACAAATTAAAAATCTAACAAAATAATAACAATTGTAAATTGTATGCCCTAACACAGGTTAAATTTTAATTTCTTCCTATAACTTATAAAGTCTCACCCTTAAAATATAAATTATAGTATATTTTTTAAAGAAAGCCTAGTCTCTATTAAATAAGAAAATAGGAAACTTAATAAAAATAATAAAAAAATAAAAAATATAAAATAAAATATTTTTTGATTTGGGTTGATTGTAAAAACAAAATATTGATATTATAAGAAAATCCATGGTTTGCTATTGAAAAATAGTTTTTATATTGTCAGAAGTTCTATTTTCTTAAGGAGACTTGCAGAAATCTAATTATAAAACTTTATTTTTAAAAACAATAATAATTTTATTTTTTAAAACATGACTAATATTACAAATCAGTGGTATTATTTAATTCGAAACTGTATAACGACCTCTTGAAATAATTCTCGATTTCATGACAAAATGTTCGTGACCTGATAAATTTGCCTTTTTTACATTCTCACTGATATTGTAAATGATAGTATTTTTTTTCTGAATGCAATAATATTATGAATATTTGTTGCAAAATTTGGAGTAATTTAGCAATTAAGAGTAACTTTAACACATTTAATGTTCACACATTTTTATTTATTTTTAAAACGGGTTTAATTTGATATTAGTGATAAGACCTATTATACGTCATTTATAAATACTTTATTAGAAATAAATTGTTTAGTGATAACAATTGAGGATGTTACTTTTCACATTTTCAACACTAACTACTATATCGTAATTTAAAAGGCTGACTTGTAATGAACAAAATATTGTCCTTCACCTATTATCTCACTAGAATATAGATACTACCAATGACATTAAGGATAATGGATTGTCATAAAAATTGGTATGACCATGTATTTTTCCTCGAAGAAAACGAATATGCTATGCCCATTGATGTAACTCGGCACCAGGTAAAGTAAGGGTTAGCCCAGCGAAGCGGGCTGGGTTCGCTAGTCTTAATATATATCAAAAGCTTTCCATACTTTATGACAGATCCAATAGTGATCATTTATTGGTACCATTTAAGTTGTGAACTGATTTATCTTCAATATCTACTATGTCTTATCTGTCAAACAAAAAACAATACGAAGCTTCTGTTCTATAAAATTAAATTGCCTGAAACTTGAAATTATGAGCAAAAATTCTTATTTATTTTTCTTTTATATATATTTTTAGAAAATCATCTAAAATAATTATTATATTATTCATAAATATAAATAACGGCTTACTAGGAGTCAAACGAACGCGAAAATATTTATTTTATTAAAATTTTTTTTTTGAAAGTTAATTTACAGCTAAATATTCTGTGATTATTTTGAGCGTCTACCTCACCGTATAAATAAGTAAACAAAGCACGTTTGTTGTATGGAAGGGGGGCATCCAAATTCAAATAAATATTTAATTTATAGCGTCTACAGAAATACATTACTATGGAAAAACTTTCTATCACGATTCATGAGATACATCCTGAAGACATACAAACGGACAGCAAAGTCTTAGTAGACATAGGGTTCCATTTTTTACTCATATATTTTCATATAATTTCATAATATATCAAGTAGGTTTAGGAAATAGACCCCAGAACTATAGGATTCAAACTAGCCTCACTACATTGTTCTTATCTATTATAATTATTTTACTTAATGTAAATTAATTGTATTAGTGGAAAATTAAACAATAATCTGCCTTCACTTTTAATTTGTTCAAATAATAAAAATCATTTAACCAAATTAAAATTTTTAATGATTTCTAAAACGAAAAAATAATCTTGAGAATTTTGAGCAATGAGCTACAACCAGTAATTATTATTATATAATTTATTCCTATGGTTGAAATCGTCCACTTGTGATATATTTCAGATGATGATGGCGGTCAAAGAAAATGACAGGTCAAAGTGGTCCCTAGATGAGTATCTGACTCACAGGCTTGTCAACGTCATTATCAGAAAATCATTATAAAACTAGCTCTTCTCTGCGGCTTCTATTGCCGAATAAAAATATTATTATCTTGCTTTAATATTTTTTATATAATATCGTTAAAAAATCCTATTAAAGGATTTTTTAACGATATTTCACTTGACCTAACAATTATAGGACCATTCTTTTTTTCTTGTTTTCAAAATAATTAAACTAGTCATTCAATAATTTATAATAATATAAATATACATTTTTTTATAGGTTAAAAAATAAAAAATGTTTTGCCTCTTAAAATATGGCTTGTATATATTTGTATATATTTATGTTACTTTTCAAATCTAATTATTTAACGACAAAAGAGACAGTACATTTAAAATAATACTTTATGAACTTCTCATTCTAATTTATATTTTCATACAGAAAAATAATATTTGAAATATTAAAAGCAACAAATTAGGCAATTACATAAATTTTACTCAAAAACGCATGCACATATTAAATGTGTAAACAACAAACATCCAGTCAGTAATATTGTATTTATCATATGTTGTAAATTCTCAGTTCAGAATAAGAAATGAAATAAGTCTCTCAGGACAAAGTATAAATAAAGAATCGCGTTTAGATCTTACCTACAGATATTATTTCTTCTTATTTGTAGAGGTTCTGCTCAGTATATTTTGGGTTTTAAAAATGCATTGCGTATGGTACAATAACAACTCTATAAAGAGAACACCTTTATAACAAAACACTTTTAGGGCAATGACATTATATTAGATAAGTTTGTATAAAACATTGAGCAGATATTTTGCTATTTCTTTAACAATACTAATCATCTAGTATTGTATAAATTACTCTACAATTAAGTTTCTATGTGATTATTCATTTACGTGCGCAAAGCCAGGGTTGGTTGCTAGTATGTCATATAATTTAGAACCCTTATTCCGCTTTGATAACGAAGTGCAAAATGAGACTTACATATGTTTCCTTTTTGCTGAATAAGCATTTCATTCTCCCTGATTCGCTAAATCATGCCTCGTGACACGGAAAGAAATGTTTCACTTATTAGCATTTTTAGCTTTTAGTATTATTGAATACCAAGATAGTTTAATAAATATATATAAAAGCTATAGTAAATCTGTATTTACACACATATGTATAGTCACATTATTATAATAAGATGAAAATATATTACTTCTCTTCACTTTTAATAAATATCAATGTTGGTGGTTACCAACATATCTTAACCCTAAAAAAGTATTATTTTACATGATATTGAAAAATTGCAAAGTTTACGACGCTGGAACATAAATAACATTGCGAATTATTGTAGTGAAACTTATGGTCTTTGAATTCTTGTTATTAAAGGGATCAAATCATTTATTCTACTCATATTTCGAACCTTTTTCTGTCGTGATCTCAAATATACATTAAATACAAACAAAACACTTACATTTTTTGTTGTAAACATCAAGTAAGTACATATCAAAGTTGAAAACGGATTATTTTCTAGATAAAGTCAAGTGATGCGGAACAAGAATTCAGCCATGATCAGCAAGAAGAACTTTAGATGAACTATTAGATTTTTCAAGTTTTTTGTACTTAGCCGGACTAAATTGTTCTAATTGTCAAAATTGACTTGCAGAGAATCAATGAAATATATAGCGGAAATTTTTAGTACTACTATGTCTTTGCAGTGCTTCTAATTTTTACGTTATTGCTTTCATTTTGACAATGCGTCAACACTTTAAGAGCGGAAACAACGAGGCAATCTGGTTCTAATTGGACCTATTTTGATGAGTTTGTCTCTAATAGTTAGAATACTTATTATACTTAAAATGTTTTGGTTGATGCAAAAAATCGTAAACCTCATCCCGATAAACGCTTAATGGGGCTATTTTGTAAGACAATAATGCTTTTAATGTTGTAGATTAATTCAGCTTATTTTTAAGTGATAGAAACATAACATTCGACAATTGGTTAACGAGAGTGCCACAATGATAAAACATTTGCCCAAAAAAAATAGTGATTAACAAATAAATAACAACAAGTTAATAAAACATTTTTATAACGAAGCGAAGAAAAGGAGTATACAGCACTCAGTATGTATTTGATTGAAAAAGATATGAAACTTATTTCTTACATACTTAAACGGTCTAAGTCATTCTCTTTGATAAACTCTGGATGACCTTTGATGTATCTTGATACTCAAAATGCTGGTCAATTACTATATTTTATGTGGTTATGAATTTAGCTGCAATAAATAGTGTAATTATTTTTCGCGAAAACAAAAACTCAAAAACCAACCTATATAATTTCCTTAAAAAACTTAGTCTATCAATGCTTAAAATGGTTTTCATGTGAGATAAATATAAAAATATTACCAAGAGGCTTAGGGAAACGTATTACCGAACAAGTTGATGAAACTTTGACCAAAGTTGGTAAAACTATGACCATAGGTGGTAAAACTATGCAAATAAAAGTTCGAAAACATATAAGAAATGTAAAGACTGTCCCTCTGACAAAGATAAAAAACTAGAATATAATAACAAGACTATTTGTATGCAACAAATTATCCTACTATGCCAAAGTTGCGTAAATCTCAATCGCGAATAACTTTGTATATATGTAACAAAAAAATATATATAATAAATTTTATACTTTTTTGCAAATTATCTTTAATAAATATAAATTGTCTTTAACACGTTACTATTAAAGACAACTTGGTACATAAATTATTATTTTTAATTGTTTTAATTGTTTTTTCATGAATGAATATAAAAAAAATATCTCCAGGTTACAAGTTTTTATTGTTATTGTTGAAAATGACAATGTGTTCATTTTATAATAAATAAATTTTAATTCTTTATAATTGACGGATATAATTACGTATTTCTGTAATGTAGAATACTAGCATTGATATAATTCAGTACACAATAATATACATGGGTACAATACATCCGGCTATAACGGCTGAGTTCTGCCACAATGAAGTCAGGTTAACGCTTGAATTATTAGGATTAGGCAAGCACAAATAAACTCTACCTAGTTGTTATTGTCCACACACTACTATTATATAATTGTGAATAAAAGTGTGTATGGACAGCTTTGTTGCTAAGCTGAATGAACTTTCCAGCTTGTTAACGTTGCCAGTAAAACGTTTTTATTTTTATATAATATTAGGTCTGAAATTATCCGATAAAAGTTATGCAATATTTTATCTTGTTTGTTGTTTGAATCTGTTACTGTTTAATTAAATATATATTTTTTTATAAATACTATTCAAATATGCTTCAATAACATATCGATTTTACAATGCTTAATCGGAAAACACCTCAAATTTTAAAGTCGTTACCAACATTACAGTGTGTTTTTCCCGAAATCTTAACATGAAGAGAGACCGTTATATTTCAATTTATATAAAAACATAATATTTTAAAATTTTCTTAGAAAATAACTATTTATGTCACTTTAAAATTTAAACCATTATTATGTTTTAATTAAAAAAGCTTTTTTGTAAGCGCAAATATATTTACAATGAAAGTCTCGCTTTAAGGCCAGGTATCCCTACAATACGCATTGTTAGAATTCGTTTTTGAAATAGTAAACATTGAAATTTAAATCTAAAAAAAAATATTGTTAATTTTGAGGATATATTGCAGGGAATGTACCCGATCAAAACATGATTTAATAAAATTGGCTCGATAGAAAAAAATCACAAAGTTACCTCTTTTCCGTCTTTTTATCTCCAATTTTTCGGTTTTATTTCTAAAATAAGCGATTAAACATTATGGGTCTTTTACCAAAATAATGTTCATTGATTTCTCGAGGCATTTTACCTGATAGTTTTTTTTCCCTAGTTTACCACAGTCTAGCTTTTTCAGTAGGTCCAAAGAGAATAATAAAAATGTTAAAATTGAAGACGTGTCAATCGAACATTTTGCAAAATCATGAATAACTCTCAAAGTAATCGAATTAAAATAGTAGATCATTTGAGACGTGGTTAGTTTACAACTTTATATCACAAAAAAATTGTATAAATACCAATATACACTCCGAGTAGGAATCAAACCCGCGACCGCAGATGCAGCACACGCACCATTAGACCATAGTGTTTTCTGTAAATTACATATGTTGTCTCTCTGACTGTCGATACATTCAACGAGAACTGGCTGTTTAAGCAGATACATCTAGTGCGCGACTTCGTGGTCACGCACCAGATAGACGTCCTGTTAGTACAAGAGACCTTTCTGAAGAAATGATAAATGATAAAGAAGATTTTTTCCAACCTGTTGATGACAATTTTAAGAGAATTACAAGAGAAAGCACGCCACAATAATTTATTTAATTGTAATGCAAGTAATTTATGTTTAGTTGATGAAAGAAGAAATGGACTGATATCGTCTTTTAAATTTGAATGCAATATGTGTAAAAAAATATATATAAATATAGAATGAAAAATAAACCTATACGGGCAGGGATTCGAACACGCGACTACTGGAAAACCGTCGTAACAGAACTACAAAATTTCCTTTTGGCAATATGGGCAGACGAGAATGAGAAAATATACACACAGTTCATTGAAAAAGATGATTTATTTTGGGACACTAATATGAAACCAAAATTATTAACATTTTATATAAATATATATATATGCAATTTATTTGCAAAATTTTATATAAATATATAGAAATGCAAGAGGTATGCCCATACGAGACATATAAATTCAGAAGGAAAATATGACTGATACAACTAACCGTAAATCTAAAAACCCTGATAAGGAATCAATACCGGCACAAAATATACGCCGATTAAAATTTATTCAGTTTTAAATTACTTTAATTAAGAGTTACCTATTTTATTGTGAGTAATAAGTAATAAACATAATTTAAATTAAATATATAATTTGTTTTATTTTTATTCTATATGTACCACTTACACTTTATTTATTTACGAAAATCAATAACATTATTAGCACATAAAAATATATTAAAAATGCATTAATATTTTGAAATGAAATAAATTATTAAACATGGTTTAGTTCTAAACTGTGGCGACAGGATGACGTCACGTGGTCGCTTTGTGCAATGCCCGCTGCGAACGCGCGATGTACCTATATTACGCGGGCGGGGGTTGCACTGAATGCCTACTTTTGCAGGGATACCTGGCCTTAAATGGAAATAGAATGACACTTTTTATTGTTGTAATATGCAATCTATTTTAAGGCAGCGCAATAATTTCTTTACGCCCGACTCTACATACATACCGGAAGTAATGTAAATTTATCTTATATATAAAGAAGAAAAATACAAAAAAACTTTAAAAGTATGACACAAGTTACAAAACTGAAATTTTCTTAATACATAATCAATTAAAAAAATACTATAGCTTGACAAAATAAACACATACTTTACATACAAATTAAGTCAGGCCGACAGGCAGGACTCAAAAAAAACCGATGTTCCTGAAGCAGAAATTTATTAATTAATTACAATTATTAATTACAACTGAATAGGTGACAATTGTTCGATGTTAGAATCAAAAGTGATACAATTTATGGAATAAAAGTGGCACGTAGCTCGTTCTCACGCGTCACTACTTGCGGAGTCAGCATTGTTTCATTGTTACCGGGCTGATGCAATCCTCGTTGTTAAATATAATGTACTTTACTTAATCTGCACATTCTATGTATAGTGCGTAATTAACATCTCCCTCCTGAAGATCAGCGACTATTGATGAACTTTAGTTTGAAATAGCGCTGAAAGGTTTGAAGGATCAGAATGGCTTTTCTTTGTAGTTTCAGCATAGGTGTTTCTTTGCGGTGCTTTTTCAGTTGGGATGTTTTGTTCAATTGTAATAACTTGATGTCGGTTCTTAATAATTTTCCGCAGTATAATTCCTATACCAAGTATACATGCACCGAGTAGTAATACATATATAGGTATAACTGTATATATCGGTGTAATGTTCACTTTATCTATAGTTAGAGGTGTTTCCATAGATATCTCAGTGTTACTTTGATGCAAACTATGTAGGTTTATAGTGTTCAATCTGATCTTTTTCTCAGCAGCAGTAGGGTTCTTGTTATTTTCTTTTGACAGGTTCATGATTTTAAGAGCTGGACCTCTTACTCGGTCATCACTATTGGTTACTATTAACAATTTCGTTTGTATGAAACATCCCTTTGGAATAGTAACTAGGTAGCTACCTTGTATGCGGTTGTATTGGGACTTCGTGCAGGATAGGTGAATATTAGTCTGCTCGGGAAAGTTGATGACATAATGCCGGTCATCAAGTTGATCCACTGCTTCAAAGTTCAGCTCGACTGTAGTAAACTGGCAAGTCTCGTCGATGGTTTGAGTGCTTATTAATCGTTGTATGCAGTCCACATGGTTGTTTGAATAAAGATTAGAGTTGCCTTCACAAATATAACCGAAGCTTGCCTTCGGGCATTCTGCCTCAATGTACATAAAATCATTATCATGTGTTGCTAGGAAAGGATGTGTAGGGAGAATAACCTTTTTGTTTCGGTTAGGGACAACGGAGAGCTTGTATAAGTTGTAAGTTGCGGGGAAAATAACAGGGAACTTGAAAACTAACACTATGTCTCTATTCCTATAATAATAACCTAATTTAATTACTTCAAAATACTCTCTAACACTAATATCCAAAATTTTATCTCTGCTATAGAGAATGCTTAACCTATCTTTCATTTCCTTAAGGGTATCTAACTTAAACATAAGGTGATGCGTGCTCTTTGCACGAACAAATGCTAATAAATTTTCTAATCTAGAAAGCTCATTTTCTAGGACTTCTATATTGTCTGATAATATAATAAGAAAATGTGCTAGATGGGCGTATTTTATCATATCTGTTTCACGTTGTAAATCACTGTGTAATATATTGTTAATAGTAGTCTCAATTTCTTTTTGATTTTGGACTAAATTCGATAGTATGTTTGAACTTTTAAATATCCAGTTTTTATTAATGCTGGCACGATTATTAATTTCTGCTACTATTTTATTATCGTTTTCCTGTAATATTTTAATAGTATTGTCATATCTAATTGCATCTGTATAATCTAAGTTGCCTGAAATGCTCTTAATTATGGAACCTAAGCCATTAATAAGACCTCTCTTAAATCGAGTCGGTTCGAAAGTATCTAATTGGTTAGATAAATCCTTAATCTTAATATATAAATATTTAACGTGTGGTTCATATAACAAAAATGTCTTTTTATGAAATTCAGAAGATATATTATTTAATTGTTCTCGAATTATATTAATATTATTGCGCAACATATTTAAATCTACAGCTTGTATAAAAGAATGATAATGGGAAATAATTTTAGTTGTACCAAGATTAAAAGGCAATAGGCCGGGTCGGTCATCTAGGCTGTTAAGTGTTATCTCTTGCGCTTGAACCAGGCTCAGAAGTGGAAGGAGGATTCTGTAACAAGCGCGAGCTGTTAGGGACTCTCTTCAGACGGGATTTCGCTACTGGTCCGCGTTTCTTTCTAGTATAAATATGTATAGATAAATCGGCTAATACTACATCTCCGGTATAACGAGGGGCTAATTTTTGTCGCGACGCTAATGGATTTCGTACGAAAACCTGTTGATCTGGAGAGTACTCTTGCTCATTTTCGCGATCTTTATTAATATTTTCAGTAATTCTTGTTCTATCGTGCAATGAAAATTCATTTATCATATCAAAAACTTTTTGCATTTTATTTTTATGCTCTAGCATATACTGTTGAAAGATATTTTCTGATAAATTTATATCTAAAGGGTCACGAGGGTCTAAATGTCCGGTTATAATGTCAAGGGGTCTACGTTTTGTGAAACTGTGAATCGAGCTGTTGTACGCTAGAAGAGCATAGGGCATTAAACTAGTTACTGAATCTCTACGGCGTTCTAATTTGAGTAATCTTAAATGTTCAAGTAAGGTCGAGTGTAGCCTCTCAACCATACCATTTTCATTAGGCGTGCATGCTAAGATCTTATGATGTTGTATCCTATGTAACCTAACAAATTCCAAAAATATTTGATTCGTGAACTCGGGTCCACGATCAGTAACTACTGTCATAGGTACTCCGTGGTGTGTTGCGAATATGAGCAGAGCTTGAACTACGCTAACTGCTGTTGAGTCTTGTAACAGATACGCTTGTGCGTATTTAGAGAAAGAATCAATAATGGTTAAATATTTTTGGCTTTCTATGCTTAATAAATCTAAATGAACTATATCAAAGGGCTTAGTTGGTGGTGGCACTATGTGGAACTTTTGTTTTATAGGGTTTCTATCATATTTGGCTCTACCACATACATTGCATTTGTTAATGTATTTAGTTATATGTTCTTTCATCTTAGGCCAAAAATACTTGCGTGATAAAGACAAATAGCATTCATTTATTCCACGATGATTCGTTTTGCCCTCATGGTAATTTTTAATAATTTCCTGTTGCTTTATATAGTCCTTTACATTGTCTAATTCTATTTTCGTTAAAACTAAATCCATAGCTGATTATTTAAATGCATCTTGAATGATAGGAATAATAGAGTACATTTCTAACGTAGGGTTAATAAGCAAGCCTGTTTTTACTTTCGGGTTAACAATTTTTTTTATGGAATCTACAACATCCTGTCTCATATTGTCTTTAGATATCTGAATATGTGTCCTAGTATGTGACTCGAAAGGCTTAGAAACTGATGGCCTACTTTTAATATCATCCACTATGGTGAATATAACTTGCCTATTAAATTTATTAAGGGGATAGTCAGAAATGGGTATTTCTAATATAGGATTTTCTGCATCGGTGTGTACTGTCGCAGTATCTGAGTTTCCACTTATATGAGGAGAGTATTCGGATGGATTAGCTAAAGAATTAGTCTCTTCATTATGCAACTCTATACGAGAAAGGGCATCGGCATTCGTATTAAACTTTCCCTGTTTATATATGACATTAAAATCGTACTCATTTAACCTGAGTCTCCACCTGGTAAGTCGTGAATTTGGCTCTTTTATACTCATAACCCATTGAAGAGGTCTATGATCTGTTACAATTTTGAATTTTCTACCGAATAAATAAGGCCTAAAATACTTGGTTGCCCATACAATTGCCAATAACTCTTTTTCAATAGTACTGTAATTTATCTCGCTAGTATTGAGTGTTCTAGAGGCGTAAGCAATCGGTTTATCTGATCCAATGCAACCTTGTGAGAGTACGGCACCTATTGCTAAATTAGAGGCGTCTGTTGTTAGAATAAACTCTTTTGAAAAATCTGGGTATTGTAATATTGGGTCATTTTTCAATAGGACTTTACACTTTTTAAAACATTCAATATAATTCGAATCTAGATTGATTTTTGAGCCTTTTTTTTAAACATTGAGTCATTGGTTTAGTAATCTTTGCAAAATCACATATGAATTTCCTATAATAACCTAAAAGTCTTAAAAATCTTTTAATTTCTGTGGGTGTCTTTGGAAAGGGGTGGTTTTTAATTGCTGAAATTTTGTCTGGGTTTGGTTTTACACCGTCTTTACCTATAATATGGCCAAGGTAAGCTGTCTCTAACTTAAGGAACTCTGATTTGTCCATTTGGACTTTAAAATTAGAGTCTCGCAATCTTTTAAAAACTTTTTCAAGATTGACGATATGTTCTTGGAGAGAGGTGCTAAAGACAATAATGTCATCTAAATAAACTAAACAAACAGTGTTTTGCAGATCTCGAAGCACATTGTCCATTACCCGTTGAAAAGTAGAAGGACTATTTTTGAGGCCCATTGGCATTCCCAAAAATTCAAAATGGCCATGTTCTACGTTAAATGCTGTTTTTGAAATACCAGTGGGACTCATCTCCACTTGGTGGAAGCCACTAGCTAAATCTAATACACTAAAATATTGACAGTTCCCTAACTTATCTAATACGTCTGCAATGTTGGGTATAGGATATTTATCGTCCAGTGTTTTTTCATTTAATTTACGGTAGTCAATAACAATGCGCCACTGAGTTTTACCAGATGCGTCTGATTTTTTTGGTACAACCCAGATAGGGGAACTCCAGGCGGAATTAGAAGGTCTTATAATTCCCTGGTTTAACATTTTACTAATTTGGTCTTGAACCTCCTGTTTATGTATGAAAGGATAACGGTAACTTTTCGTATAGACAGGTTGTTCATTAGTGGTCTTAATGGAATGTTTAATTTGATTAGTATAAGTTAATTTTTCACCTTCAAGATAAAACACATCGGCATATTGAGAACATAAGTTTTGTAAGTTAATACGTTCTTCATCATTTAAATGGTCTGTCCTTAACTTTGAAAGGACTTCTGTAACACGATCAGGTGGCTTTGTGGACTCAGTGCACTGAAAATTATGTAACTCTGCTTGTATCGGTCTATCCATTGAAAAAATAATATCATTCTTGCTAGGGTTGTATACTTCCACAATTCCGCGACTATTTTTAACGTTAGTTAAACATTCTACAATACGGCATTTCGACATTATTTGTTCATTAACAAATACATTCCCGTTTTTAATATTAATCGGTAATTTAATTAATTTCGAAGTTCCGGCTGGTATAACTTCCTCATACAAGTTTGCATTACGTGAGTTATAAATCTGAATAGGGTTGGTCGCATAATTTGTAATTAAAGACTTTGTTTTAAAATCGATTGTAGCTTCCCATTTATCCAATAAATCCGACCCTATTAAACCGTCGAAGTAATCGTGAAATTTATAAATAAAGAAAGTAACATCACTATTATCATTGAATTCTGAGAAACACGGCACCGTTATCGAATAGTCGCTTCGGGTTACCGCATGTACATTACTCACTTCAAATGGATCGTAATTTAATTTAATATTATTGTAATATTTACTTACAGTGTCAGGGCTTAAAAACGATTGGTTCGCTCCTGTATCTCTTAATAATTTTAATGGAGGGTTGTCTGTCTGTATGTAGGGAAGTTGTCTCTGAGTTTGTAGATTTACTTCTATTTTAGCTTGTCGGATCTGAAAGGCTTCGGAAAATTTTGCCCACTAGTGGGATTAGGAGTGGGGTTTGATTCATTAACCTCACTATTATTCTCATAACTAATTTCGCCTTGTTCTTGAATAATTTGAGGGTCTACAAAATCGGTACAGTGAAATTCGGGGTGTTCTATATTATCGTAATAATCGTTATAATAATAGTCATTAAAATTCATTTCTCTCGATTTAAAGTAGTTATTAGGGGAAGGACTACCTAATTTTGACCAATCATGACCTCTAATAGTCAGGGGTAAATTTCTAGAGACAAAATTACTAACACCATTCATTGGGCGAACTTGTTGCAAACCAGACTGCGGGGTAGTATATGTATTATTACGCTGTGGCATTCGGAACGCGTTATAAGTATTATAATTAGGTGGTACAGCCCTGAACATTTGTTGTGTACGGGATGGACCGGGTTGATTATAGATATTATTATTTGGTCTCCACTGAGGTCCCTGATGTTGCAACATAGGCCTGGAAGGGTTGGCTATAGGCATATTAAATGAAAATTTTGGCGGAACCATGTTAAAGCTATGAGGAGGCTGATTTAATAATTTATGTTGAGTAAAAGGTTGCGACTTCTTATCTGAGCTATAATTATCATTTTTAGATTGCAAGTACAAGGTATTTTGCTCCTCGTGTACGTATTCTAACGCCTTTTCTATTGATATAGGGCGCATACACCGAATATGGGCGCCTAAGGGGTCCTTTAAGCCTTTTAAATATGCCTGTAATGTTAACTTTTTGTATAGATTTCGCTTAGCATCAATGGTAGTCTGAATATTTTCGTATAAAGAAACATATGTCATTATGGTACTAAAAAGTGTCTGGCATCTCTCATAAATCTCCTGGAGTGTACCCGACCCCTGTGTTAACAATGCAAGATCGTTATATAGGGCTGTTTCGTCGCGCTGATCGGCGAAGTTATTTATCAAAGCGCTACGGATACCTGCCCAATCTGATGGTATACCGTTCGCGTTTATTAATGGGGCGGCGGGCCCCGTAACTCTATTTAATATACCATTAATTAGAGCAAGTTCAGATAACTTATTTGACGGATCTCTAACTATAATTTCTTCTACTAACTGGTCGCACAAATGAATAAATCGTGTAAGCACATTAACATTGCCATCAAATTCTGGCACTAATCTAAGAGCTTTAAAAATTTGGTCCAAATCAGCCATAATAGATAAACTCAAACACGTAACTGAATTAAATTTATATTTTAATATTAATTCCCTATTTGAATCGTGATACCTATTCCTATTTTTACTAACCTAGGATTTCTCAATTTCCTCGTATAGGAAATGGTGACAAAAATATATAAAATTTAACACTTAAAAGGCTAGGATGAGCAACACATTAAAACGATTTTAATGTACTCACAATATATGCATTCTGGTCTTCTTGCTGTATCGATGGCTGGATACTCCTGCTGCCGTTCTGACGTGTAAGTTCGGATCCTCGAACGCAGCTTGAAAACCACAGGAACAGCTCCACAGGGTCTGGTCTTCAATAGTGGAAGATGCCTTGCAGTGCAGTTCTCGAGTATCCTACCGACTGCGCCAATTAAGTCAGGCCGACAAGCAGGACTCAAAAAAACCGTTGTTCCTGAAGCAGAAATTTATTAATTAATTACAATTATTACTTACAACTGAATAGGTGACAATAGTTCGATGTTAAAATCAAAAGTGATACAATTTATGGAATAAAAGCGGCACGTAGCTCGTTCTCACGCGTCACTACTTGCGAAGTCAGCATTGCTTCATTGTTACCGGGCTGATGCAATCCTCGTTGTTAAATATAATGTACTTTACTTAATCTGCACATTCTATGTATAGTGCGTACTTAACATACAAAAGTCTAAATATACTGTTATTTGTAAATAAACATATAAATTACATATACAATATAATATTGTATAATCAGTTTATCCCTACGCTTTATAGGAAGGAAAATTCTAATCAGTTATCTCAAGGAGGTATATATATTTAGAGGTATGTTTATTTAAATGATTATTTATTTTTTTAATTATAATTGTTGCTAAGGATTTTTTTTTAGATTTCTCGGCAAAATAGTGTTATATTTATTTATCACTACGAAGAATTACAATAATTAAACAATCAACGATTTTCAAAACAAATTATTTAGAAATTAAAGCTTTTCTGCTGAACTTACTACTTACTAAATTGTAAAATCACAAATACATTATTTTTATTTCTTATCTATATTACAGCGCCCTACAATCATAACGCAATCTACTCTACGTACAAACGCCACTTTGTGTTTACTAACTACTACAATACAATTTGTTGAACCCTGTAATATTTTCGTTGTACTTTAAATTAATCGAATGTGTAGCTTTGCGGTGAGTAACTGCTTGTCAAATATTACCAATTTGGTAATATTTGACAAGCAGTTATAAACATAGCTCTCATAGATAGATCTTTCAGTTATACTTAACTACATATAATCTTATTGCAAATAGACTGGACAATTTGTATTGATACAATACCCTTATTGTTGGAAAAAGAAAATAAAACAATATCACATAATGACTTTGCAATCATTTTACTAATAATAATTTCATATTAATAATAATTTGATTTCATAATAATACATTTATATAATAATATTCATATTTAATAATGGTTAATACAATCTCTAAAATTATATAAGTTTATATTTCTTTTACATTATCAACGCATTTTATCTTTAATTGAACGTTTAATTTAGTATTCTCTTGATTTATGTTGAAGTAATAATGCAATAAACCAAATATTTTCATGTAGGAAAGCTGTGAAAATGATAAAATAGACGTTCTTGATTACTTTTATGTTTGTATTAAATTTAACATTTCTTCTAACGTCAGATCAAAGGTTCAAAGACATTATCTCATGCATTCATTTTTAGATGTTGTATGATTTATCTTAATTATCTACAAATTAACTAAATCATAAATAATATCGATCTCTTATAAAACAATAATTTGTTATCAAGAATCTGATTTAATGTTTATAACTTAAGAATAATGTCATGATGTCTTGTAAACTTTCTAAAACAATTCATAATTGGTTAAATAAAAATTAATCAAACATACAAATTGTTTGTGAAGATTAATATTTTAATAATTTGTAAAAATCCTTTATTCTTTATTTCTTTAATGACGTATACGAATGATAGCATGAAATTAAATGAAATAAATGTCATATTTATATTGCTACTAAAGTTTTTTTTTTCAGGAAATCTTAACTTCCATTTTCTTAGTGAACTTAATGATATGCAATTGTTCTTCAGAGAATTCTTATATTATACTAGCGAAACCAGCCCTCTTCGCTGGTCTAACCCTTACTTTACCTGGTGGCGAGTTACATCAATGGGCATAGCATATTCGTTTTCTTCGAGGAAAAATACATGGTCATACCAATTTTTATGACAATCGGTTGAACGGGGCGGAAGTCGATATTTGACAGCGCCGCCTGGTGGCGAGTTACATCAATGGGCATACCATATAAACCTTCTCCGTGGAAAAATACATACCAATTTTAATAATCATCGATCCAATAGTTTCTGAGTTCATCGATTTCATATATACAAACATCCTTCTATATATATATAGATTAACATGTGAAATATCTGTAATTTCATTCCTTGATTTTTATTACAAATTATAAAAATAATAAAACATCTTTACTTTACTCTTTACTTCTTTTAAGGTTATTAAAAATTAATCTTATTGATTTAAAAAAACCCATATTAGTAATTTGATACTGAATTCAATTTCCATTCAGCAATTTTAAATTTATTAAAGTAACAAATAGTGGAGGCAAAATATTAAAATAAACAGTTTAAGCGATTAATATTCATAGTTTAAATCGGTAAAATTTCAATATCTTAATTTAATTTATTACAATCTTAATTAAATTAAAAGCAAGATATTTATAACAATAATTTTCATTAAAGAAAATATGGTGAAATAGTTGATAGTAACAGTATTAGATATTTCAAAGTGGATATTTAGCATTTGTCCAATAAATTTACATAGACCTCTCATCCTTTGTTTTTTCAAAACCCTCAAACAATAAACCTCCAAGTTGAATAAATACGTCTAAACGTATAATAAAGATACTTGCGTCGTCACGGTAAGGTAAAAGAAGGTTCCTCAGGATTGGACTCTCATGATGAACACGTATAAAATACATTACTAAATCCCTGGGATGTTGGTGTTTCGTCATCCAGACCGGACTTATTCCTGTATTCTTAACATCTGAGGCGTGTGATACTTGTGGAGTTTACTGTTCCCTGGTAAAGAAACATCCCCAGAGATCACACATTTAAGCTTAAAAAGTGTTACGAACTGACCAGGAATAAATTTATTGTACGCGGTAGAAGTGGGAGCGGGAGGTATGATAGCAAAATCTGTCTATAACCTACTTAAAAACCTTGGCCTTTCTATAACAAGCACCGGTTCATTTCTAGAACATATTTCACAGACGGCATTAGTAGGTTCTTTCCAAATTTGGTTAGATAGGGAGAGGAGTGTGGATGGTGGAGGCAAGCGTGTTGCACATAATAAAGGGGCCCCTTAAACCTACTCCTGGGTCGCAAGTCCCAGGCACTGCTTGCACTCCTCTCCTTGCGACGCGATGGGTCCGGCACCCGCACGGTGAATCCATGGAATACTAAGAAGCTTCGTCGTCGTCTATATCTACAAATAGTAATTAAGCGTAAAGCTGAACTTAGTAAAAATAATAGCAAAGAAGGAACTAGTAAAAACGTGAAGGCGTTATTATACCTAGTTGAAGTGTATGTAGGCTTAGGTAAAATTAGGTAAAATTGTATGTAGGATTAAACATATTAATAGAATGAATGATCGTCTGTTAAACTGCTTGGAAATTGAAATTAAAATTAACAATCTCTAAATTCAAATATGAGTACAGCATTTTCTTAATAATTGTGGTCCTGATGAGATAATATATATTTTTTTTAATAAATTATTTGAACAAAAATTAAATCTTAACCGTTACTAGGAAGTGTTTATATTAAAAAAATTAAGAAAAAAAAAGGGTTAATGAATTGAAAATTTAATAACCGGATTATTTTTTATCTACAAGGGATTTTTTAAAATAACACTGATCTTTCGAATGAAATTATATGACCTTCAACTTTACAATGGAATGCCTATGTCCCTAAAAATGAAACTCATACAGAATGGCAAATACCTAACATTTTTTCGTTTGGATGACGTCAAGTTTTCTAAAACCTCATATCCTTTTGAACACTGAAATACTTTATCAGATTCACCGATATACTTCATTTTAAGTATTTCAGTGTATTTTTAAATTTGTGAAAATAATCTAAAAATATGTAGAAACCAACTTCAGGGTCAATACTAACAGCATATACACTTTAAATTCACAAGAATACCTTTTGGATTGAGATACGCTCTGCCTGTTTGTTAGCTTCTGATATTAATAACATTTATATTGTACTAAATAGCTATTTATAATCTAGATCCTAGATATTCTTTACGATTTAATTAAAACCAAATTAATATACGTACTTACGGTCCCCGATCAGATTATTTTGAAAATCTTAATACGTACATAAGAACTCATTTGATTAAGTCTAGTTATATACATAGTAAAAATATGAGAAAGAAACACAAGCCTGCGTTACCTGTCACTTGACTTAAAATAGTGACGAAATATTTTAATGGATAATGTACTCAATTTTAATAAATTTCAATAAGTAACTAAGGCAAGTTTTTATTTACTAGCGGATTCTATAATATTTCCAAATATTTAGACTATGACACACCTTGGTATGAAACGATCTGCAAACACACCCAACTACACCGTTATTATATATTTTCGCAAGAAAAAATTGGTAAGGACAAACCTCTTGCCTATACTTACTATATTCTTAATAAATGTAAAGACAATTAGTCGATGACAGAGAAAAATTGTTAGCTATCTTTTAACAGTTCAAACATGCAGACCATACCCTAATGGAAAGTTTAAAATAGAACAAAATCGTAACATAAAACTCCATTAATATCAAAATTATTATTTTACCTTATTTCTACTGAAATTTCAATGAACTATGGTATTACAATTCCTGACGACCTGATGTTACAAGAATGTTGAATAGAATTTCTGCTCCACTTTATTGGAATAGTTTCAGTTTAGATGTCAAAAAATTATGTAAAAATGTAAAATGTATCAGATTAATTAACCTCTCCGTTGTTCTAATAACGCTTCTAACTCAAAACCATTTGAAAGATTATTCTTAGTGTTATCGGACCTTTGACAAAAGCTAAAATAAATAAAATAATTTTAACTCTTTCAACGGATGCAGAATTTTTGATTCATTTGTTTTCTATATTTAGTTTACCTAAAATTAATCATTCGGGATATTCAAACTACTAACTACAATATAAAAAATGAAAAACCTACTTCTATCCCCCTTAACACACACAAACTAATGGTACATTGAAGTCAGTATAGTTTATAACAATATTTTAAACTATTCTATTTACTTTCGTCATCGGCTCTCTTATTTTGCAACTTAACAAAGTATTGTATGTAATGTAATTTGTATGTATTGTAATGTATTGTATAGAGCAGTAGCTCTAAAATTGTATTTTGATTATATACATACATTATATCCGAATTCAATTTATAAAAAAATCAGTCACATATTGTTATTAATATGTTCATTGTAATACTGTATGCGGTTTAGCAGAAACAATGCTCTGTTTTTTTTTTTTAAGTTATGTTCTGATTCCAAACAAACACAAATAGAAAAACCGTTTAATTGATTTAAAATACAAGGTTAAATATATTTGACATGTTATTATCGACATCGTAAGGCCGTATCACTGATTCAGTAAGGCCCTTAATAAAAAATAATACTAGAATAATAAATAAATAATACTGGAAATATATTTGCACATATACTTATTGACAAAATCTTTTTTCTTTGCATCTATTTATATTCCTTAAACCATTTGACCTGACTGACTGGCAGGGTATAGCAACATCTACTAGAAATTACTAAATTCTAGAAAGTCAATGTTAAGAACATAGTTTTATTTTATAATAAAACTAGATTTTTTTGCCCGTGGCTACGTCCTTGCTATTTCAATTACAAAAACAATCTTATTATAAAGGACAGTCGTTTAGTTAAAAAAAAAATCCACCCGACACTAAATTTAGTAATTGAATTGACCAGGAAAAGGAAAAAGGAAAAGTGATTCACCAATTTTACTGAGACGAATCAGTCGAGCTTTTTTGAGTGATAAAACAGTCATTAAGCCATGCTATTTATCAGAATAGAAAATAATTTTCTGTGATCATCTCGGCAAAAAATGTCGTATAGAAATTTAAGTCAACAGGTTCCATGTTCCAGTTCCTTTTTTTATACATTGTAAAGACACCGTTCTTCTAATTTAATGCCCACGCTATCTATCAAATACTTTGTGAACATTTATTGGGATAAAAAGCAATTAACTAGAATTGTCGGGATAAAAGTATTTTGTGTGTTATTCCGTATTATACAATAACCGTGCATCAAATTTAATCCAAAGCCGTACACCCGTTCTTGCGTCATACAAGTAAATTCAGATAATCCGAAAAAATAGATAATCCGAAAAATTACCATTAACGGAGAATTTACAAGTTAAGGGAACATTTTACCACCTAGAGCGGATTAATAACAGATTCGAGTTTGTATAAAACTTTTACATTCACATGACGATCATTACACGAACTCATGTATTTCGTTAAACGTTAAAACGTTTTCCCACTAATATTATTACAAATTACTATTACAAAATAATATAATGTCAATAATAAATTATTGACATTATATTATTTTGCACCCTGATTAAATTTACTTCATTTATAGAAATAAATAAGATGGCTAAATAATTGATTTCTAATTGATACTTGAATTTATTGAATTGATTTGTAATTGATCTTTGAATTTATTGAATCTTGATTAATAATTGATTTTCGTCAATAATTGAATCAAAACTTCACGGAAACAAAAATACTCTATTTTTTATTTTCGATGCTGCAGTAATTCATTAAATAACATGCGTCTGACAGTAGCCGTAAATCAAAATATTTGTATATATTTTTTATGATTCTTTTCAAACAACAAATAGAATTCAAAACTAAAATTAAATATTTATTTATTTTACAAACAGTATACAATAACACTTGGTATATTGCATTAAAAAAGGGGATTTATTAAAGGTTTTGTAAAGAATACTGTATAAAAAAAGGTAATACAGTGGACGCCGCTTATTGTGATCATGGTTAATGTTATCAGCCGGCTATTGTTATCGAAAATGGTCGGTCCCAAATTTCTCCGTAGCAATTCATTTGAAAAAAGGCGCTTATTGTGATCAAAAATCGCTTATTGTTATCGATTTAGAAGGGTACAATTTTAAATTCTCAAGTTTAAGGATTAGAAAATACTATTTTTGTTCGACGACTACGACGATACGACGATTCGATACGACGTGGTGTTCAACACCGCGCAACAAACTTCGAAAGATTACACAATTTTGAGAATTATATTCAAATGATTATGAATGAAAACAAGTGTCAAACAACAATAGATCGATATTTCAAATGAAACTTATGTTAGAATATTTTTAATCTATATTTTTAATCTATATTTTTAATCTATATATATTTTAATCTATATACATCCTTCTATATAGGTATATAGAAGGATGTTTGTATATATGAAATCGATGAACTCAGAAACTATCGGACCGATGATTATGAAAATTGGTATGTATATGTATTTTTCCACGGAGAAGGTTTATATGGTATGCCCATTTATGTAACTCGCCACCAGGCGGCGCTGTTAAATATAGACTTCCGCCCCGTTCAACCGATTGTCATAGAAGTTGGTATGACCATGTATGTTTCCTCGAAGAAAACGAAAATTCTATGTCCATTGATGTAACTCGCCACCAGGCGGCGCTGTCAAATATCGACTTCCGCCCCGTTCAACCGATTGTCATAAAAATTGGTATGACCATGTATTTTTCTTCGAAGAAAACGAATATGCTATGCCCATTGATGTAACTTGCCACCAGGTAAAGTAAGGTTTAGCCCAGCGAAGCGGGCTGGGTTCGCTAGTAGTGTAAATAAATAGAAAATTTGAGCAAACAACAGAATTTCTTATTATGAAACTTAATATGTACTTAAATCAATTCTAAATTATTACTATTCATATTTTATCATTATGATCATTTATTATGTGCACTAAAATCCCCCAACAAACATGAAAAAGTACCATCCGCATAATGTTATCATTCGGTTATTGTTATCAAAACGTATATATTTAAGTAAGTACATAATTAATATTATTATGTATAAACGTTATGTATTATGAATGGTATTAGGGACTATTATCTATATGGTATGGATGTGGTTCTAAGCTTCATGTATGAGAAAAAATAATAAAAATTCAGGTACCTAATAGCAAAAAAATGTGTTAATGTGGTTATTGCTTGGTACTATTGCATTTTACTTGTGTTATAATTGCCCGCCAGACGACGAGAGTTAAGGATGGTATAAATCTATGAAAATGGAAATGAAATTCCATAACAAAACCTTAAATTGATGTGTTACAAACTTAAGAAACTAATTTTCCAAAAAGAATAAAATTACTTTACCCCTTTTACTAAGGTCTAAATAATTTATACCAGATATGTATATATTTTATAAAGTTATTATCTTAAAATATATTTTTGTATAGCCAATAATACTTTATTTTATAAAAGTAACAAAAACGCGAGTAGTTGTTATTCAGGCCAAAGCCCCTTATATCGACAAAAAATACTGTGTGAATATTATCTCAACCAGACTATTTCCACTAAGTTACTCCCTAACTAACGGGTCACTGATTATATATACATAACATTAACATGATAGTAAAAAATATATATGTTTTATTATTATGAAATCCCATAAAAACACTACATAGACTAATCAGTGTATATCATCTAGGGAAAATGAAAATAAACCATCAAAGTTCTGAATTGCATTAAAAAACTTTGCAATATTGCTCTATTTGACACCGAGCTTTCAATATGAACAAAAGACGGATTGGTAATCAGTGAAGAAAAAATTTTAACGGTATTTCGATATATTTTTTTATATAAGTTTCATATAAGGAACGTTTTAAGATATGGTTGAGGTACATAACGAGTGGCGTTAATTTTATTTTAAAAGCAAGTTGTTTCCGCAGTAGTTGTCCATTCTAGAAAGTTCTGTTACTGAACTAACCACTTTGCATATTTGCAAACTATAGTTTCGAAAACCTTTTGTAATGTCAATAAACCCTCAGTCCGGGACTTGAAGAAACTTTCAAGTGTTTGTATGATATGACGTTGTCTGCACCACTTAGATGTTTAATGCTATTAAGATTTTAAAATAAGAATTTCATTGTAGTAATATTTTTACAGTCTTTGCGAATTATAATTGGGTATTAAAATTTTGGTAAACACATAGTTTAAATTTTTCCCATATTAAGCAATACTTAGTATTTTTTTATCTTTAATATTTTTTTTGATATTGCCCATTACCTATTAAAAGGCATTTTACAAATCTTTTTATAGAAAGCTACGAATGAGTCTGCAAGAAGTTATGAAATTTGTATTAAAATCGTCTGAATAATTTATCTCGAACGTAACTCCATTTTCTTTTGTCGCAACCAATCCTTTCTTTTTATTTTATTCATGTAATTGGTATTTACTTTTACAAATGCTAGGCTTAGTTACATTGCTTAAAAAATTCTTGTTCTCAAACATGATTTACAACTAAAGGCGATTAAAACATACATACATGAGTTTATGTTTAAATTTTTATTCACAAAAATACAGGTCGGAAATTGTCTTCGCTGTGGGTCATAAAAAATTTTCGAGATTTTTACAACAAAAGGAGAAGAATAAGAATATATTTTTAACAAAACAGCTCGTGAATGTATTGCCTAAGCTAAATAATACTATCATTTAATCTCAGTTTATTATACAAGACATTTCGTGTAAATAACTCGTTAATTTTTAATTAACGATTTAATAATGATAAATTGAAAGTTCTTCGGTATATATTCATTATATTCGTAATGTAGACGATAGAAACAATTATTACAGACATTATATTGCTGTTATAATTTTTATAGGGATGAATCCATAATCCACAATTTTATTCTGGTATCTTTATACCATCAATGCCGTAGGGACTTGAGGAAAATTTTAATTTTACTATAGAATTTATTTATAATATTTTAACAACATAATTATTCGTAATTGACCTAAAATGGAGTAGGTTAACATGACCAATGATTATAAGAGTTGAGGTTTATAATTTTGTTTTGCTATAAAGTAAGCATGAAATTTTCTTATACTCAAACCACTTATTAAAAGTTTATACTTCTTCTCCGAGATGAAAAAAGATAAAATATAAGTTTTTAAAATAATGGTGACGATCAAAATGGTATACCATTGGATAAATATTGTCGTCTTTAAGGTATCATTTTACTTGTAATCAATACAACAGTGATTGCAATGGCAGCGCTTTCAATACAACGCGGTAGTACTGACAGGTACTAGCAGATACATTCCATACTTTCGTATCAAGCAGTTGTATATCAAATTAAGGTTAAAAAGTTGAGTATCATTAGACGCCACAATATCTTAGAATATTAAAAATATGTTAGAATAGAATATTTATATTTATAATATTTCGCAGAAATCGCAGATTTGATTTGTGTCCGAGTAAATAAATTTTACATTTCATGTTTATGTTTTTAGAATAATTACAACAGGTATTTTTATAATATTTTGACTTTACAAATAATAGCATCCATCAAATATTTCATAAACATTTTTTAAATGTAACAATTTGTGTTGATTTGTTACATTCCTTCAAATAAGTTTTGCGACTTTTTTTAAATATCTTTTATTTACGATTTAAAAAGCTTCAGGAAAATTCTAAATTTTATTTCTCGTTTTGTTTGTTTATCGTAAACATGTATGTAAAATAAAAGCCGGTAAAGTTAAATATTAAACGGATTGTCGTTTTGATCCATTGTTTGAGTTTCGGCATTAAACAGAAAATATGTTCACTAATAGAAATATGTATTGATTTATAAATCACAAATTACAATTTTACATACAAACTCGAAATCGAAATTGGAACGCAAAGTCCAAAAATGTTGAGCTTAAAATAATTTATTATAAGTGTTTCTATATTTAAATTATCGATAATCGTTTTTATTTAAAATAATAAAAAATCAGTAAGTGATAATAAATTAAACACAAGCTATTGCTTTGAGCAAAACGATGAACGGAACATGACTCTGAGGATAATATATAAATAAGTATTTACTTACTGTATTTTTAAAATACTAAATATAAGAGTACTTTACCAACGGGAAGGAATTAGCATATGTGGGTGACATCTGAGCGCGATTAAGTAAATACTTAACAATGTACAATGAGAGAGCGACTTTTCAACAAAATTTAGTTTTTAACAATAACATTTTACGAGATTAGTTGGTTCACATACCACTTTTTCTAACAAATAAATACTTTATAAAGATGACTATGACTTATAAAAAATATTTATATTTTATGAAAATATAATATATTTTTTTAAAGTTACGACCGATCTAGAAATATAAGGTATTACATTAATTCGTACTGTAAAATAAGATACAGTTAAAGCTCATAGCTACATGTGTTCTCGCCTTCATGCGTTGCGACGCCGAAACGAAATGTAGGTATTAATCATAAATTAAAGACTGTATTCCGCTTTAATAAATAAATGCAAAACGAGCGTCACATACATTTCGTTTTTGCTGTATTAGCATTTCTGACATTTTATCTGACATGATATTTTATCCTATCTTGAAGAAATACTTGGTTCCGTATATTCGTATTTTTAACTTTCAGTCTTATAAGAATAGAAAAGAATAGAATACCTTAAAAGAAATATACGAAACACATAGTAACAATGAAATTGAAATATCTATTCAGCATCAATAAATAAAAATTGGTATTAAGAAAATTAACAGTAAACAACTATAAACATATGTTAAATCGTAAACAAAATATTATTCCACAAACATATTAGGATATAAATATAAATCTGAATAATGATGATATTGTAAAATATCTAAAATTCCAAAGTCGGAGCTATGTAACTTTGCTGAATATTGCAGCACAACTTATGACGCGAGCCTTTGGGAATCTTATTGCTAAAGGAATCAAATAACTTGTAACATAGTTGTTACTTCGAACACTTTATTGTATGTGATTCGAAAGCATTTACAGATATTCTTATGTATCATTTTAGTAGTTTACTATTTATATGTTAAAATTGCATGTTATTGAGTCATAGTATTATAAAAATACAATGAGGGTAGTTCTGTAAACTTATATACCTAAAATAAATATGTGATATGTTTTTAATTTTAATTATTTTGTTCTGCAGAAGTACATTTTAAGAAGCTTAGATGCTTGCTACTCGTTACATTTATTTTACTTTATTATTTACATATTTTACATAAAGTATATATATCAATTCCACAAGCGTTTATAAGATGTTAATAGTTGACTAATATTACTAGCTTTATTGTGAACAAGTTGCCTACATATTTTTTTTATAAAAATGAAATAACAATTGCAAAAACGACAATTGTATCATACAAGGCAAACACCAATATAATTGACGGATTCGTTACCGCTGAGCTTGGACTAAACAGATAGTAATTCAATTAAACATTGAGAGATTTTTGCTTTTTGTAATAGAATAGTTAATATTAGCCACTACTCGCTAACACCAATTAAATAAAATACAGAAACTTTAAGCAGTAATAAATTACTATTAAATAAATATGTAGTATATTTATATAATGAAAAATAGTTTCACCAAGTAAGTAAAATAATGAACTCTATACGTCAAATCACTTTTATCTTTTACATTAAAGTAATACTGTTTCACTAACTAACACAGACATCAACGTGGGCGAGTGAGTCAACAAAAACTTAAGCGCTGAAGCGCTGAGTAAACTAACTTTAGCTGAAGATGCCTTGGGCATGTAAGCTTGATATTACAATCAAATTGAATTGATTTAAACTCTTACCTATATTGTAAAATATATGTCTATCTCCTGCATTTACTTTTTATATTAAAACCAATGACTGTAATAATATTATCACTTGCACTAATTAAGTTTAGTTTCCATATTTTATGTATCTTCCAAAAATCTTCTATGCTCAGGATGAACCAAAACTACTTCTTGTCATCATTAGGGTTTGAAAAATCGAAAGGAAAAAAGAAACTATTATAGAATCGCTTTGTTGTTTGTCCATCCGTCCGTCTGTCAAAACCCTTTTTCACAGGAATACGTAGAGATACTAAATCAAACTTACTAAAGTGTACCGCTCCTTTTCTCTGAACACTTAAAGGTAATAAATATATCAAATACTTAAGTCTATATCCTTTAAGCTGTAACAAAAACAAACTTCCATGTCAACGCAATCAAAAGAAACAGCAATTTTAGCCATAAATTTTCAAATTTGCAACTACTCGCAAGGGAATCAAAACCTAAAGGGTACTTCCATTCCACCTTGAATCTTGAAATTTTGCACGAAGCAATCTTTTATAGTATATAAAAAGAAAAAACTCCTAAAACTTAAACTAAGTTTTTAGTTACATAAATACAAAGAATTGAACCTATAACAATATATATATGAAATTTTTTAATTATAAGAATTTTAGATAAGACATTTCTTAATGCCAATAAAAATAAATACACAATTTACTTTGAAGTGTATAAGTAAGGCTTGAGGAAATGTAAATTAAAACCTAAATAAAACCTATCATCAATTTATTTTACATTTCCTTAAGCCAAACAAATGTTTAAATAAAAATGATAACTATAGTCTTATGTTATTTTTAGGGTAAGTACTAGATATATTCTCAATCTATGTACGGTTTATTTAAATACGTCAGGTTGTAATCCAATCTAAATCCAATTTAAAAATATAATGTAGATTAGATTATATAATCGTTAATATCAGTTATATTTATGTTATTAGATTAAAATTAAAAATCTGTTCATTTTATAAATATTAGACCATTATTTAGTTTTAAACATCAGACAACATAAACTCTTGTTTCCTTCTTGAGTTCCGCATCAATTACAAAGTTGAAACTGTTTAAATTTTCCAACTAACTGAAGTTTGTATACTTAAGGTTAACAAAGGTATAACATTTATAAAGCAGCGCTTGAAAGCATTTTTAAAAATTATGTATAAAAATCTTAAGAAAACTTTTTTTATTTATTTCAGTCAACATTGAATTTCCAGATTTTCGCATATTAAATAAATTTCTCTTAAAGAAAAGACATTACATAGGATTTTTCAGTTCTTCATTAAACCTCCTCTATTTAGCCGGTCTAATGTTTAGGTAAAGGCTACACTGTCCCAGATTAAAATTAAAACTAAATAACCAATGTCGATCTATTATTATGTACTATAATTGTATCGGAATTAAAAAAATGATCTGAATAAAAAAAATCTACTTCATTTATACTTTTTTAATTTTATTTTTTTTTAAATTTTCATACGAAGAAACATCAGTGGTTTGTAAAGTCAAATTGTCTTGTCAAAATGGCAATGTTCAAGTTAAAGCACCTGAAAGTAAGATTATAAGTGCATTATTTCTCGCTTCTCTCCAACTGATAATGCTCTTTCTAGAATAAAGGTTCCTAACTCTTTCGGGGTTAGTCAAGTGACACCAATAAATTGCTTCGTAATTGCATTTAATGTTTTGCCCGTAATATAATTTTATTAGATTTTATTATAAGTATTATATTTATTTACATTTTAAATTATTAGCATAATTGTTTATATTTTTTTTCTTATAGTTATTTTTTTAATATATGATCTACCATCGTCAACTTGTTGACACTCTAAACAATTTTCCTCCTTTTCATAACACCTTAATATTTGTCATATCAATGATTTAAGCGTTTGAAGTTATTTTTTAAACTGATTGTCTTATTTAATATTTCTCATTTACTAGTGGTTTTTAATTCCGGTTTTTGGCCGAAAATATACCTGAACTCCACTTCTTTTGCTATTTTCAGTTATTTATTGATAAGAAACGATTGCATTCACAAAACCAACAGCTAATCAGTTTCAAAATTTCATTTATTTTAAAATTAATCCTCATACTCCTTCTTTACTTAAACTAGATCCCTGTCTCAGTCGGTGACCCTTTCCAAATCTCAGGCAATTATCATTGGTAGTCCACAAATAGATATTTACGATTAATAACAATTCGCTAAATCTATATTGAAAAACATTTATATTCTCTTTTTTCTAATAAAGGCAAAATAATGGACTCCAATCCTTAGTAAAATTGTCCAATTAAAGAAGTTTTATCCTCATTTATATGCATAATCCTTTGAAACACTTCTCCTAATTAAAACTGAAGTTCAACTTGAAAGTACGTTATTGCTACACACTATTGGATTTCAGTAATGTTTGCTATGTAAACTAAATAAGAATTTGCCTAACAAGCTTGAATATATTCTCGAATCTGCAACAAGACTCGCTTCTAAACTTCATATATTTAACCACATTTCTACATTTAAAAAACGGGAACGTAGGTTCATCATTTTTTATTATTTCAAAGTTAAAAGTTTAAGTTTAAAATCTATTTATGAGATGAGCACCTACTCATCAAACTGTCTTCATGATGAATTATTTTCCTATTTTTGATGATAGTCAATCTAGAATCCTAGGATCATTGTAGCTAGAAGGTAACGATCTCCTCAGTGACCTCAATGCCGGAGTGCCTCAGAGGTCCGTTCTTTCTGCAACTCTTTTTCTGCTGCACATTAATGATCTGTTGAAGCCCGGTATCTATAGGTATGCAGACGACAGCACAGTTGTAGAAAGATATCTGCCGAGTACTCGGGCTAGTCGAGGTCAAGTACAGTCTGAAAGAGAAGCCATGGTGCAACGTTTGAATGACAAACTTCAGGCAGTCACCGCATGGAGCAATGCCAATCTTGTCAAGTTCAACGCCACCAAAACGCAGACGTGTCTGTTCACCGCCAAAAAGAGCCCTTTCACATTGGCTCCTACTTTTCAGAATGTATCCTTGGAATACAGTGACCGGCTTCAGTTGTTAGGCTTAGAGATTTCCTCGAACCTCAACTTTGGTCGATTTATTGAGTCCAGAGCAAGATCAGCAGCAGCAAAGCTTGCCGTTCTTGCGAAGGTTTGGCAGTACTTTACACCGGGACAGCTTCTTGTTTTATACAAAGCACAGATCCGGTCGTGTGTAGAGTACTGTGGACACATATTTGCTGTTGCCGCTAAGTCTCATCTTGCGGTTCTGGACTCAATTGAGAGGCGAGCAAAGAGGCTTATTGGCGACTCTAAATTGGTTGACGCCAAACTCCACAGCCTTGAACACAGGCGTAGAATTGCCAGCCTCTCAGTATTCTATAGGATACATTTTGGTGAGTGTGCGCAGGAATTGCACGACCTAATTCCCCCATCCCCGTTCCTTTGCCGGACGTCCCGAAGTACGGCGGGTATCCATCCCTACGTTGTGGACACTCCACCTGTCCGAACGAAGCGCTATGCTTCATCTTTTTTAGTGCGTACAGCGAAGGACTGGAACAATTTGCCTGCGTCGGTATTTCCGGCCAAATATAATGTGGGTCTCTTCAAGAGAAGAGTGAATTGGTTGCTAGGGCAATGCGCCTTACCATCTAAGACTACATTCCACTTACCATCAGGTGGAATGTAATCAAGCATTGCCCTAGATCATAAAAAAAAAAAAAAAAAAACCTGTGAACAAAAGACTTCAGACTACATTATTGCAACTTGCAAATTTAATTTATATTATATTAGTAATTGTCACCAAAAAGATAGAGATTTTGAGTTTAGAGTCCATTTAAAGCGTATAAACACATAACAATGTCAATGAGCTTATGTTCTCTCCATTGCTAATACAGAACTGAACTATATTAAAACATGTTTGCCCCACTACAAAATACAATTACCAATATGGACATACTCTTGGCACTATTAAACAATGTAATGATTGAACTAAAACTAAATAAATACGATTAATATTTACAAAGTTTAAGTGCTACACCATCTTTCTTCTCAAATAAAATATACGTAAACTTTATCCGACACTTGGGAAAACTTTTCTCAATCTAGTACGAAGTTAAAACAATTTTGCAAACTATTCAAAATTTATCATGTACATATAAATGTACTCTACTTTGAGATTTCGAGGGCGCATAGTGTTACTGTAGTCACGAACAAGAATAACATGATAATTTTCATAGTTTTTCTGTATTTCTATATCATAAATATAGGACACAGAAATCTGAAACATTGCAAAGAAATCAATAAATGTAAAGTTTTAGCATTCTAGGTCCGAAGTACTGAATGATTTATGTAACTAATAAGTCAAACCTTTATTTATATAAAGGAAATAAGGAGAATTACAAATAAATTATTTTTCACAAGTTCATAAAGAAATACTGAAATAAAAAGTATGATTCTAGTGCGATCACTAACACAATATAACAAACCATTTATAAACGTGCTAACGAATGAACTAACGAGCTAAAAAAAAGAAAACTCGTTTTTCCTCTAATTAGAGTTTCAAAACCCGTATCGGTTTTGCCTCGATTTCGGTTCGGTTCGGTGCATCGGTTTCGGTATCGGTTTATACTTGGTGTCAACTTTTCAACTCAATGTATACATAAGTGCTACGTGAATGTTGATTTCGCGGCTAGGCTTTAAGGTCAAGTGTTAGTGGCGTCAATGTGCTAGTTAATAATGAAGCTTGCCTTAACTTATTTATTTATAATTTTTATAAACATGACATTACTAAGATTATTTTTGATTATGATATAATTTAAAAATATAAATCATAACATTTTAATTAATGAACGCTTAGCGAACTCTAATAAGTTATGTCAAACAAAATTTACCGCGAAAAAAAAGTTTTGATTTCACAATTAGTAACTTCATTTGTTATTGAAATTATTAATCATAATTATACGTAACGATTACTTTGTAACTGAGAACTAAGAGACCGTATTAACTATAGTCGTAAAATGAAGTTATAAGAATCTGACCATTACTACTATGTATAAAAATCTTTGTCTAAATAGACGAAGCACCCTATATACTAGATAGTATATAGGGTGGTTGTTAAGGCCTATCGATCATTTATTTCTAATCAATATTTGTGGCAATTTGCTATATTTTTATCACAGGTTCTCTTTTATGTATAAACTCATTACGCACAAACACTTGTCATTCCACTCTGCTTTCAACCACCATTTGTATCGTACGTTAAACTTGTAATTCAGCTATAACTATATAATAATAAAACTACAACAATTCTTGGACTTTCAATCATCTCCATCATCTTTTGGTGTCCCTACGCGACAGTGGTTTATCTTAAAAGTGTTTTTGTCATTTTGATCCCATTCTCATAAAACAAGCATAATTTTTTTATCAAACATTTAATTATACAATTTAGGAGATTCATATTACACGGCCGACCTAGTTTGGACTCCTGTCCCTACACAAAATTATTTATTTATAAATTTGTTATAGTTGTATGATTTATTGTATTTCGGAAAATAAACGAATTTGTTGTTTCGGAAAATAAATAAAAATATATAGAACAAAAATTATACACTAATACAATATAAAAAAGGAAAGTTGTATATTTCCAGAAGGGCTAAAATATTAGAATATCAAGAGGAGCTCTTGACTACTTGACACTCAGACCAAATGGGGCGGACTAGGGTGTGATTTAAATAATAAAGTTATTATGTAACGCTTTCAAGAAGCTACAGCAACAATATAAACGTATAGATGAGTATAGCAATATAATAACTGAATGTATAGAGATGTTTTCGTAAACAGACACAGTTTTAAGATAAAGGAATTAGGAAACATAATTAAAATCAATATTTAGTGAGCTAGCTCATTTGTTCTATATTTTAATGAAGCGGTTTATTACTTAAACATAGGTGTTTTTTATTTTTTTTTATATTTACTCGTTTAATTTATAATTCTCATAATAAAATACCATCTTATAAATACACCAAAATTTCTAATAAGTACTTTTTTTATTATATTTATCTACAAAAATTCAATACCGAATACGATGGCATGGTTTTTTTAATGATACCTAAATCCAAGGAATCCCAATGTAAATATAAAGAATTTATTTTAGATAAAGTATATTTTAGAAAAAGTACTTAATTGTGTTGATAAAGGGCTTTTGAATTTTCTTTCTCACAAAAGTAGACACTTGAAAAATCTGGGAAAATGAAATAAAATTGAAGATACCTGGACTCAAACCGCGGTCATCTTGTTTTGGGACCACCTGATTTTTCATTTGTACTATTAGAATCTTATTCACTGCGAAATTCGTACTCTAAGATGCTGTAACAGGTTTAAATACCTGAAAATCATGGATTTTCGTCGTTTTCTCTAAAATAAAATCCAGCTAGGTCGATGTGTGTTTTTAAACCCCTGCACACTAAAGTACTAAACACATTGTTTTTTCATAAACAGTGACAGATTTAGCTTTTTGATCCGCATATAGTAGTGTTTCTTTTTATTTCCATAATTATATCCGATATTTTTACTATATTTATTGCACAATATCGTGCTTAGCATATAAAAGTTTTTAAACCAACCGAGCCAATGTAGGTTGGTAATTATAACCAACAAAAGGTAAAAACTAGTTATTCTTTTCTCATTTTTCTTAGAAAATTCACTTTAACAACAAAGAAGTATTGTATTATTACAGAGAATTGTCATATTTTTTATTCATTTCCGTACTGTATATCTTTTTTTGTGTCTGAATGTTATACTGTTTGACACGCAAAGAAATATAGTGATCTGTTAGCACGATTATTTGTTGTCGGCTGCATTATTGTTACTTGTAAGACAATAAAAAAAATACAAAATAGGAAAAAATAGGAGTTTATTATTGATTATTATATTATAATACTACCGAAAATGAGAACATCGATAGGTCCAGGTGTACTATTATTACTAAATATAGATTTTTATCATTAGATTAGTCAGTAAATGATTTCAGATAATATAATGCGTACATTACTATTTTAAATTTAATTCTTTAATTTCAGGTGACAGTTATCGTCTACTCATTTATTTCATAAAATAATGCTTTGACCCTATAAGGACAAAGGTAAATATGAAATATGTTCAAAAACTTTTCTACAACATGATAATATACACAAAGATCTGTTGGACAATAATTATCGTGGTATAATGACTCGCGTAGACACAGAGACGTAGACACAGAGACTCAGAGACACAGAGGCAGAGACACGTAGACACAGAGACTCAGTGAATACACTCAGTGTATCATATACAATGTCTTAATAATCTAGGCTTACTAAGACATTGTATATGGTATTTTATTATCTCTTATAGATTTTTTTTATAATCTATATTATAAAGCTAAAATATTTCGTTATAAAGGAATTCGTTTTAAGGAAATAAGACTACACAATACAATACTAAATGTACAATTTTTGTTATCATGTAATTTCTATAATGAGAAAAATATAAATTTTATAAAATGATTACTAGCTTCCTTCAACGTTAGACAAGAATAATTTAAATAAATCACGTTCACCTTATTAATTACTTCTAACTTTGAAGGGAGTAAGGGTATGTACCTACTCTAATAAAGGTGATGTCAGTCACGTGCTTTACCACAAAAACTGACAAGTCATTTAAATCAAATTAGAAGTATTATTATGAGAAGAATAAAACCGTTAAAATGAATCTTATAAAATATTATATTGCGTATTGATAATGAATATTGCATAATTTGCACATTGAACTTGTTTTTTTTATTTTATTTAAAATATGTATATATTTACAGAATTTTATTTAATTAAGTACAGAAACTAACTTAATATTGAACAAACCACGCAAATTAAACTCTCAAATTATCCGCCAACTGGTAACTATATATAGTCCCCAAGTCACGTTACACGTCCAAATTAATAATAAACGTCGGTTTAATAATAAACAGTTTTGTATGTCAAAAGTGGGAAAATGCTATTACATTCATTTATATATATATATATATATATATATATATATATGATCAATGTATGATCTGTCAGTGATTTTATAAAATTCCTATTTAAGCATTATTTTTGTTATGTATCGTATATGGTATAGGTATGCGACGATATGCATGTCTGTTAGTCTGTGAAATACTACGATAGGTCTGTCTGTTAGTCTAGAAAATGTTACGATTCGTCTATCATAACAAATTGTAGGCCTGTATATACTGCCTCGATAGCCAGAGAGAAACACAAAAACTAAAATTATTTACTAGATAGCCGGTGCTTTCTAGTAAACAATTTTTGTGTTTGTATGCACTCTGCGGCCACGATTCGATTTGCAAACTAAATGTTAATTAACCTAAATTTTTAATTTGTCATCAAAAAATATATAAATAAAGTGTAATATACGTTTAATTTATACATCGTAATTTCTTTCGTGTATCTACAAATTAAACATTGGTTTTATAGACACATTGGTTAGGATATTTGAAAGAAACCTAATAGATGTCACCACCGTCTTGATGAAGGCGATCACATATGGAATGCTTAAATCACCGAGTCGGACAGCGATACGGTAGCTCAGTTGGCAGAGCTACGGGACGGTTTTCCAGTAGTCGCGGATTCGAATCCCTGCCCGTATCGGTTTATTTTTCATTCTATATTTATATATATTTTTTTGTTTGTTCCTAAAATTAAAATAATTCTAATTATTATCGATTGAAAATAAATTGGTGATAAACATTAAATGTAATATAAAACATATTAACTTTTTATAGTCCATAACATATTTTTTAAATGAAATACTTTTAATAAATATTTTTAAACTATTTTTGGTACCTTTTTAAAATATTTGTCATTCGGAATTCTCATTGATTCATAATGTTAAACTTTGTCCAGCTAAAGTGTGGTGATACGATACGAGGCTACTTTTTATGGAGTCAATAATTGGGATATTCTAAAAAAATACTTTGTTATAAAAAAATCGTAAAGAGTTCTTTTTATTATTTTTTTCCAATAATTTAACCAATAAATATAGTACTATTAAATAGATATATAAATACTACACACAAAATACATTAAATAGTAAAATTAGCAGCTTGGTAGTATATATTAGAAATTCAGACGAGTTTTAATTACCATACTACATATTAATTAACTCTCAGAAAGGGTCTCTTGACCTCAATGAATTTTTAGTGCTGTACAGTATTGAGAATGAATTTTTTTATGCAAATATGTAAATTATACTTATTAATTCTCTCATCATAAGCCTTATCTTTAAAAGCTCTGACAATAATATTAAAAAGTATTGAGTAGTTTAATGTAAGGGAAATAAACATATTTACATAAAAAATCATAATTAATTCTGCTTATTTATAGTGCTGACTATATTCTAGACAATTTTTACTCCTTTTTGTACTTAGCCTTAGATAGCTCAATTTTAAGTTAAAAACAGTTTACATAATGGTACACCTTCCAATAAAAATTCGCTGTATTCAAATGAGTTTTGTTATATATACATTATATTTATGTTAAAGCTCGGTTCTGTTAATAGACACAAATGTTTTCACTCCAGTAAAACCGTAATGAGTCACTGAAATATTACTAATTTACGTAACACGAGGTGACTATTTATGTGTAACGTATCGAACCTTTTCTTAATATGTAGCGAATTTGTTGATGGTATGTACAACACTTTCATCGTTCATTATATTTCCATTAACTAGTTACCCCATTATGAATGCACTAGCTTTTGCCCGCGACTTCGTTCGCGTGGACTTCAGGTTCGTCCCGTCTAGTCATAACCGAAATATAACACGTCTATCACCGAAACGGTATTTATCGCCGAAATTGCTATGACTCTGCATTTTAAATCTGTGATATCTTCGAAAATATTTATTTAATTTACATGCTGTAAAAAGCCATATTGATCTTTATTAAATGCACAATATATTTAAGATACTTAATTGGATAAGGATTAATACTGTATTGCTTAAAATCGCTTCGTAAATAAGCCATTATTTCTCGTACAAAGTAAAGGATAAATAATGGTTATTGTGGATTATTCCTAAGAGATAAACATATACCATCACGGACTTTTTTGTAGACCTTTTTAAGTTGTACAATACTGTAGTAAATTGTTTTGATCTATCTTGTAGGATTCAGTCAGTGTTTTTTTACGACTTCACATTAAAAACCTCAAAAATTGTAGCCTATGTATTATTCTGATGTATAAGCTATAGCCTATGTGTTATTCTGATGTATAAGCTATATTGTGGTAAAGTTTCATTCAAATCCATTCAGTAGTTTTTACGTGAAAGAGTAACAAACAACCATACATCCATACTTACAAACTTTCGCCTTTATAATAGTAGTAAGATATCTCAATCACCAAAAACAGAACATTACGTTTATAAGAAAAGTTATAAGAAATGTTGTTGTTATATTTATATATTATTTTATTTTATTGAATACTATTTGAATAAGCAACTACCTAAATAATATATAAATTTCATAACATTTGTTAGCTGTGTCGGAAAAATAATGAATAATAAGACTAGGGCTGGCTTCCTACTTTCGTAATGTCTTTGTTTATAATTATTTTTTTATAATTTCTGTATATTATATGATTCTGTATATGTTAACGCTAACATAAAGCTTATACAAAAATCCTAAATATTACTTTAAAGTTATCATGACACTGAAAACAAGAATCTAGGAACAAACTATTTAAAATAAGGCAATTGGTCATTCAGATAAAATTTATTTAAACCTATCAGAAGGCCTTAAATTTAAAAACAGAAATGCTGAAGATCCGAAAAGCGACATATTTGCTATTGTCCAGAAATAAAGTAAAGTTATATTAAAAACGATGCGACTCGCGATCACATTTGGTACACTTTTTTATTTAATATTTAAACAAATATATAGTTATTTTAACTTGTGTATATTCCCTTGTTTTGGAATGCACACAAAACAAACATTGCAAGCTCAGCAATTTGAAATCGTAACATGTCAAATAATAGTTCCATCTACTGGGATTAGCTACAATGAGTCGTGTTTCATGTCAAATTAAACTCCTAGTTACAAATAAACATAAAACATTACTAAAACAGGAATAATTAATGTTTCTAAATATAGGCATACCTCGTTTGTGAAATAAAATACATGATAGAACCGTATGTAAACGTAAAACGTTATATCAAAGTTTAATATTTCCGTTTGGTTTAAAGCTTATAATAAAAAGTAAATGATATTTAACAAATCGACAATTCGTGGTAAAGTCATTGTTATCTATGAACAGAGGTTAACCAGAGTTCCCACTATAAACAGTTGACATGGCCCTGTGACTGATATTATGGATCTAGAAGAAGTTCAAGGTAACTAACTCATTAGATCTAATGTGGTGCCGAATTTGAAAGCCGGTGATGTTACCGGAAAAATGAACATAGTTAAAGTTACAATAGTGATTATTTATAAATTTTTAATAATTATACAAGAGTTTTTTAATTTAGATTAGTATGGACATTTTTCATTCGAACTCAAAAAAAAAACTCATCATTGCATCATGTTTATAGAATATTTCTAGATGTTTAAAAAATGATGGTGTTTTTTTATTTTTTGTTTGTTTATAATTTATTTGAGATAATTATGTGTAGTACGTACATTATGTACGTACTGCATTTCTTTTTGTATTCAAAACTAAGATTGAAGATATGTGTTAGTTGTAGTAATATTTTTTATCATCATAAAATACTCTTGCTTAATTATAGTATATTTGCTACATAAATCACATTTTTCATCATTATTTTACTTCATTAATTACTATTCTTACTACAAGAGAGCTCTAATAGGGATCATTTAAGAGTTCATTTGTATAGCAAACTTATAAATCTGAAACAATATCTTCAATGATCAACGAACTGAAAACTTTTTGGGTGCAATGCCAAGTTTCTGTTTGTGAAACTTTTGGTCTGATATTCTGTCTAGTGTATAGCATATATATATTATATATCTTTTGATTGTATTTCCTTCCTTCTAGAAAACGGCCACTCTAAATTGGAAATGAAGTGTAATAGCTATTCCATGAAATGTTTTTATTATGATGTAAGATTTAATCTAATAATTATTATTTTATTCATTGGTTTTATTAAAAGCCATCTGAGGCATTTCAATAATAAAAAGATATTCTTTAAAACATAATTTACGGCTAAGAGTATCATAAATAAGGATGTTTACAATAAAACTTAGATAACTTGATTACGACTTGTTTCGTTAGTGCTTACAGAAGCTAGGCGATGGTCGGTGACCGCAAATTTTCAATTGGAACTATTTCTTTTAAATTTATATAGAATGAAACATAAACCGATACGGCTGGGGATATTGGTTTATTTTTTATTCTATATTTAAATAAAGCTTAACATGGCTATACATATTTATAAATATTTTCAAACACTATTTCTTTTAAGTTTTGAGGTCGCGCAGCTGGTATGAACTGTATTGTTGGAACAGTATTAAATGAACTGTATTGTTAAGCTTCTTATTTTTAATATTTAAGTTGTGAATAAAATAAAATAAAATAAAATATACGCATAATTCAACTAATTTAAATGTGGAAATTGTAATGTTTGCTTGTTTTATGATGTGCTAATTTTAAAATTCAATTGAATCAGAATCTGTGTTAAGGATATCAAAAAATATTTGTATAAAATGTATATTTACCAAAAAATTAAAATGGTCTGTTAAAAATTTTGCCTTTGAAAATTGAAAGTTCTTTCAAGTAAAATTTCATTTCATTCAATGAAATTTTACTTGAAAGAACTTTCCGCTTTCAATCTCGGAAAACACTTCACCTTTTCTTATACGCACTCTGATCTACACAATATTGAAAGGTTTATAACATAGCATCATCTCATCCTATATACTATATTCTATATACTAGATTACTAACATACAAAGTGCAGGTTTTAGCTGATAGACTTTTACCTATTACAATTTTCAAAAAGATTCCAGTTAGAGACAGTAAAAGATATTTTATTTTAAAACATTTTTTTTTTTTAATCCTAAGGAATTGTATTATTTGGAGGATAAAGATGCCAGATAGGGCGACAATAAATAAAAGTCAGCTAAAATACCACTACTAATGTAATTTTGCCTTGCATAGGATCGATTAAAAAAAAAATTGTTAAAATGTTATTTTATTTTTATATTCTTATGCTCCTATGTATTAATATATTTATATGGATTTTAATATATATTTTACATAGAACCACTGTTACATATATTTTAGTACCCGTCGGTTTTATAATGCACCTAAATTTAACGCTGACCGTTTATAATGTCGAACGTTTTCTAAAGAGACAGAATAATGTGTGAAAACTGTTTTCATGGTTGGGTGGCATAAAGTGAATTTCACAATTTTCAAACTGAAAATGCAATTTTAAATCAAGAATTGGGTGATTCATTGTACAAATATATTTATCAGAGGTTTCCTAGACATTACTGTTTCGAGTCATAGTTGATGAATTTTACATTCTATATTTATTGGAAATTTAAAGACATATACAAGGAGTACAGAGAATTTAAATTTATATGTAATATTTATTACAAATATACTAATTTATATGTAACAAATACATCAAATTTTCATCAATGTTTGTTTATATAGTCGAAGTCAAAATGTAAAATGTCTAAAATGTAAAGTAGTATTTAGTAAAATAGTCGTCTGAAAAAATCAAATAAATCTAAAAAATAGATATGCAAAAAACATGAAGGTGTAATCTTTGTTCAATCCTTCGCAAACTTTCACTCTTTGAAATAAGATAGAATTTTCGCCATGTACAACTATTAGTACAGTACTTAAACATAATATAATTAGGATATGAGATATAACATATTATGCAATACAAAGCAAAAAAATATTCGACGTAACACATGTACTACAAGTGATTCGATATCTTTAGCAAAAAGTATCCCAAAGCCTCTCGGCAATAAGTTACACTAAAATGTTCAGCAAAGTTATATACGCTCCGCTTGAAATCTCAGAAATTTTCCAATATCACGATTATTTAGACGTTTCTTTCTACAATATATTAAAAAAATGCTTGTTTTAAGAGATATTTTTGTAGTTGATTTTTGCTGTTCTTAATACTAACTTAAAAACATTAATAAAAAAGTGTGGAGAAAAAGAAATCCCTAATTTTGCGAGATATTCAAAACTTTATTTAGGAGCTTTGTGATCATTCGATTTTCGTAAAATATGCACTGCTTTATAGTATAATTTGTTACCATTTTAAAGGTAGCTTCATAATGCCTTTTTCAAAGAATAATTTTCATAGATACTTACGTGCGAAAAACTTCCATAATTTAGTTTCCTACGACGATCCGACGATCCGATATTTCAGACGATCACATATAGAATGCTTAATACACCGAGACGGACAGCGATACGGTAGCTCAGTTGGTAGAGCGACGGGACTGTTTCCCAGTAGTCGCGGGTTCGAATCCGTGCCCGTATCGGTTTATTTTTCATTCTATATTTATATAAATTTAAATAAGCTTAACATGGCTATACATGTTTATAGATATTTTCAAACATTAATTTCGGTAGTGGCATCTTTTCAATGTTTATCTATACTGCAAAGTAAGAAACATTGGTTAGGATTTTCGAAAGAAACCTAATAGATGTCACCACCGTCCCGATAAAGACGATCACATATAGAGTGCTTAATTCACCGACATGGACAGTGATATGGTAGATCAGTTGGTAGAGCGACGGAACGGTTTCCCAGTAGTCGTGGGTTCGAATCCCTGCCCGTATCGGTTTATTTTTCATTCTATATTTATATAATTTTAAATATTTATTGATGTTATTTGGTGTGGCACCTAAACTTATACCTTTTTTTAAATCTGGCTTTCCGTAAATGGTTTGAAACTTATTTCATAGTTGACCTTTGGCTCCTGGGCGATGCTACGATTACTAACATGCCAGTCAATTTCTATTATTTAAAATCTTTAGTCTTTATTCTCTAATCGTAACAAAGTTTTACAATTTAAACCAAATATAAATTTGGAATAAGGAAAAAGCTTACTAATAAATTCGGTGTAACTTAAACCTAACATAAATTAGGTTTAAAGTGCTAACAAATTTAAAACATCGTTATACCAACTCTCCCCCTTTTTTGTAATCGTTGGTAAAAGCGTTACGCATCGTCCCTTCGACCAGGAAGGTTATGGCCGAGGGAGAATGTGGGACTACCCTCTAAAAAACCAACAGTTGATCTCATCGCCTTAGTGGGATGCCACGGGATCGCTTTTGCAATCACCGTGACAACCCGGCGGAACCCCCCGTATGTGGGTGCCCCGATCAACTTAGGGCGTAGGCCTGTAGTGGGCGAGAGTGGTCACCAAGATACTACAGCAGAGGAAGGAGGCTGCGGGCGTAATTCCGCCTCCTTCGACCCTGCCTAATCTGGAGGAGCGGTTCAGAGGAGGCTGGCTCTTCATCTTCCCCCGCGGCCTCCTTCGCGGTAATGTCTTGCGCGCAGAAAGAGGTCATACCAACTCTCACCCTTTTTTTTTTTACGTCAGGAATCCTCATAGATACACACCTCCATGCAGGGGATGATGAAGGTGGTTATGTGAGACTCCTACTCATAATGGGACACCACGGTATCGCTTTCGCACTCACCGCGATGCCCCGACGTGATCCACGGAGAGGGCACCCCGCAACGAGGAGCACCCATCCCTTTTTCGCAGGCTTGAAAGATGGTGGAGGGATCCCCTTCCCCCCCACCCAAGCCTGCTGCCTCTAAATGGGTCCGAGACTCCCTTCTGGCCGGACTCAAACCCCACGGGAACCCACCACGCCCAGACTAACCATCACCAAGCGCAACCGTGGCGTCTCACTCGGCAATGATTAATCCAGGCAACGTCCTGAAACGTCTCCCCACCAAGCACCCTCTCTAAAGTGCTTGGTGGAAAGAGGTCCAGACCCTAACCGCCGCAGACGGCCTCTCCCTCAGCAAGAAAGCGACCGCCGCGGATCCCCCCAAACAGCCTCGGAACCACTCCACAGTCCACTCTGCTATCAGAGAAGTACCAGGAGCGATTCCGCAGCCGACCCCGGCAAAGACCGCCTGCACCCTCCCACCCTCGACGCCCAGGCCAACTTTCCGACGCGATCTACGATGGAAAGAGGCCCAAGCCCCCCCCACAGGGCAGGCCACCGCGAAAGGCTACCCGCCCTGGTCAGTCATGGACCGGGCACAAACCCCCATGACCAACCCCCACCGCGCCGGGTATTAGCCAACGGGAGAACCCGAAGGTTCTCAGAAACCGTTTTTGCCCAGGGAGAACCACGAGGAGGTTCCCAGCGTTCGTCCTCCACCAACTCTTACCTTTTTTTTTTCCATTGGAAAAAATGCGTTTCCAGGAAGGCGATGGCCAGGTGGTATGTGCGGAAACCGGCAACTGCCATTCTTAAGGCACCCCACTAAAAAAACCAACGGTTGCCCTCATCGCTACAATGAGGCGGAAAGAAGTCCAAGCCTTCCTCCTGCAGACAGGTCACCCCGAAGGGTTACCCGCCCCCTTGTCAGCCATGGACCGGGCACAAACCCCCATGACCGACCCCCACCGCGCCGGGTATTAGCCAACGAGAAAACCCGAAGGTTCTCAGTAACCGTTGTTGCCCAGCACGAGGAGCACCACGAGGAGGTTCCCGGCGCTCGCCCCTCAACCAACTCTCACCCTAGTTTAAGTTCAATATAACCATCGTAACCAAGCAACCCAATAACACTTTTAAGTGACGTTAAAAATTCGCTATATTCTTTATTCTATTAAATTTACAAATACTCTTATATTTGCTTAGGCTGTACTAAAAAACAAATGGGCTTTTAACTCAATGCAAGGAGTTAAATATAGTTGATTATGATCCATTAAGAATATTCCATCATCTAAGGTAACTTTATAATCTAGTTGCATTTTGTTAAAAGTCCTAATAAATATTACCTTCATAAAAATCTTATTCTAAAACATGAATTGCATAAAATATTAGGGTTCCGCAAACGAATGCAATTCGCTTAATAGTAACCGAACACGCAAGAGTTCCTTCACCCATGACCCAGGTTTTATTTGCGTTACAAAAGGTTTTCAAGCCAGAATACGAGGGGTAGGTGCAGAGAGGTAAGTTTTTAAATGAACTAACCAGAATGGATGACTGTATTGGAAACTACTTTCTTGGTAGACGATTTTAATAATATGTATCATTGTCTAAATCAATTATATGCCACTATTAGTGTTTTGTCCTTTTGTAGTCATAAACTTACACTTTTGACTTATAAGAAATATAAAAAAATATAACAAATATATCAATACTACAAGGTGATATAGAGATTATGATTTATATTTTTTTATATACACAAAGTAAGAACAACAACATTTCTCCATCAGCTCAGTTCTCTAATGCAAATTCGAACTACATTTTGCTGCCCAAAATAAGTTATTGGTTACTTCATGAGAAGTACCCTTAAATTAATAGAAGCATGTTCATAATTGTTAATATGTGGTCTTGTTATTACTTTTTATTCTTCTCATGCCATCTTTATTATAACTATAAAATAAGGAAATGTTATGCTACAAATATCAGATTATTTGATTTGAAAAAAATAGTTTAGTGTTTGAAAAGTCGTGTAGAAAGATCTTTCAAGTAAATTGTTCTTTGAATAGGTTCTCTGTATTTTTAATTTTGATTTATAATATAGACTGTAAATAACTGCAATTTATCCATTATCTTTTAAAGTAAAACTTTTATAACATCGTCTCAAACTTTTTCGTCTGTGTGTTGCATGTCGCGTGACGGTCGGCCGCGGAGTAGGGATAAAGTGAAAGGCGCTCGTAAGAGCAGCCGAGGCCAATATGGCGGCGCCTATAGTTCGCATCAGCTGACCGTGTAGTGTATAGACTATTACTCATTTGTGCCAGTGCTCCACGCTATTTTGTTTGTTTTTGTCAGTGTTTAATGTAAATGTTGTTATTTATTCACTTTTGGTAAACAACGACACAGCTAGTGAGTCCAAAAAACTGATCAACGAGGAAAAAGCAAAGAATAGTGCAAAAATGAATGACGATGAATTAATTTTACGCCGTAAAAAACAGAACGCCGACAGAGCACGTGCTTATAGAAAAAGGAAAAAAGATCTTGGTGAGTAAACATAGTTTTTATATTTAATTTTTAGAACTTTTTGCTGGTGCATGTTGTCGTTTATGGATTTATTTCAATTTTGAGTGCTTGAATTTATTAATTAACTTATTTTGTATGAATATTAAATTAAGTCTTTTTATTTATATTCGGTCCATTCAATATATTTAATTTTATTTAACAGATGCCATGCCGAGTACTAGTACCGTTCAAAGTGGTGAGCCTGTATCTGAAAATATTGTTACAGCAAAACTTTTACATCAAAAGCAGCTCAATGCGGAACGATGCCGCAGGTATCGTCAAAAATGCAAGCGGCTAAAATCGGGTGCCAATTTTAACCAAGGCACTAGTGACAGCAGTACAAGTACAAGTCGAGCATTAATTGTTAATCCAGAGGAATTTCAAAACTCGTCAGATCACCCTCAACAAATTTTCAACCATGAATCTTCGTCACAGGCTCCTGAAAATACAACTGGCAATGCAAACACCACTACTCCTGCGGACGTACGCTGTCGCCGGTTAGTTTTGATAGAAATATACCCACCACGAGATATGGTACAACGATCGATGCGGTTTTTACTAGATACATTGAAAAAATCGAATGTAAGTCACTGTTCACGTATTTTAGTTACCATAAAATATTGAATATTGAAGATGGAATTGATAATAGAATGATTGAAAATAATTGAAAAACGGATCAAAATGACTCAACGATTATAAAATATTGTTTTCAGTCTTTTAATATGTGTATATCATCTAAATAATTGTTAAGTATTATGTATGTCGTACTCTAAGACACAGAGTTCAATAAAAATATTAGTTGGAGACCTAGTCTACTTTTATCATTTCCCATTATCATTCCCATTTTCTAAGTATAAAATTAAGATTGATGAAGCAATTTTTATACCCTTAATGGAATATTATTCCGAAAATTTTTAGTTAAATGTCTATAATGTGAAAAAAAGTTTCACTTTTACGGTGGTTTCATAAAACCACACAATCTTTTATTTTGATAAAAGATCATCGTATGTATTGTAGCTATATATTATAATTTAAATTTAAATACATATATTAATGTTTGAAAATATCTTTAAGCATGTAAAGCCATGTTAGGCATACTTAAATTTATATAAATATAGAATGAAAAATAAACAGATCCGGGCAGGGATTCGAACCCGCGACCACTGGGAAACCGTCCAGTCGTTCTACCAACTGAGCTACCGTGTCGCTGTCCGTCTCGGTGAATTAAGCATTCTATATGTGATCGTCTTTATCGGGACGGTGGTGACATCTATTAGGTTTCTTTCGAAAATCCTAACCAATGTTTCTAACTGAGAACCAATGTTTCTAACTGAGAAAGAGACAGTGGCTGATGGTTATTTATCATCTGGTGACCAATATGGCCGTTTTTTATATATATAAGGAGGGGTTCTTATATATATAAAAAAACTTATCTAATTTTGTGTAATGTTTAATATTATACTAAAAATAAATACTTAAGTCATTTGAAATGTAGGTTAAGCGTTACCACAAACAAATAAAACACTTAAATGAATGGGTTGACAGAATACCAATGAAATCAATTAAAATTATATGGACGGAATTCCATTAAATTATTAAATTTGATGCTACCATTTAATTTCGTTTAAAACTCATTATATTTATACTTTCGTATTTTTGACAGTGTTTTTATAATGCAACAGATACCTAAAAAATTTAATATTGGGCAAAAATGAATGAATACAATCATTTTCTTTTAATTATCCTAAGTTATTTCTAATACTTAACTACTAACGGAATTGCTAAACGGAAAATGAAAAACATTTTTATACTTATATTTCATTTTTAAAATCTTCCTTTCTTGATTTAAACTACTTACCTTTCTAAATATATAAATACGTAAATAAATTATGATGTATTTTATTATCCAATTTTATAAATTAAAAAAGTTTAACCACCAAACACTCATCTCAATAATAAAGTTCGCATATAATTATGGCTTAAAGTTTGACCTTAATTGCAACCCTATCCGGTTTAGCATCTCGTTACAATACTTTTAGATGTTCCTTGATAGTCATTATAATTTAATACTAAATGGTAAACTAAAATATATAGATATTTAAGTATTTTTTATATAAATTGTAAGTAACCATGGAGCTTATCAAATCTCTTGTCAGTTAACAATCGTATCTTGTCCCAAATTGCCCATAATTTTAGACTTACCATTATAATGATCTCGGGTAACATTCAATTTCACGGTAATTAAATTCGCATCTCCATTAACAAGATCTTGAATTAAACGCTAAATTGTACGTCATGTAATTGAACCATTAATTTTACTTTTATACTCCTCATGAAATTATTTGTTTTTAAAAATATTGGTTTACAGTAAAAATATATTGATATATATATTTTTTTAATAACTTTGCATATATTTAATTTTCACAAATTATAAATGATGCTTGAAATCCTTTATATATTTAATTTGACACAAAAATAAATCTCTTATATTTAAACTTTCGTAAAGCATTATAACTATTACGTATATATGTACTCGGCTTTATTCACGTCTTTTGTGTCGGAACTTTCGGAAGTATCTCGTGTCCTTTGTGTCGGAATTTGAGTGGTGAATATGTAATATACAATTTTACTTATTTCAAATTCTTATTTTTTATTATACGATCATTGGTGATTAGTGAAATTATAACTTGGTTATCTAAAATAAATGAACAAATGAAGCCATTCATTCATTCTTCACATAAATGATTTTATATTTGTGCTCCGTTGCTCCGGCGTTCTGCCGTCGGAGGACGCTAGTGTCCAAATGTCCTTAGCTTCCCTCCTGACTAACGACGCCCCGAGCCGAGGTTCGTGTCTCAATCTGAGACGCCCTCGGGACGTTGTTCCCCATGGGGGCCCCTGGCCCCCCCTTTTAAGGGCGGGTCTCCTGACCCACCCGCTCCCCCGGTGACGCTGTAAAAGCCAACAGGGCTAACAGCATAGACAGACAAAAAAAAAATATAATAAGATTTGTATTATAACATAAAATGTTATTTTAAATATGTCATGAAATAAAAGAATAAATTTAACATGAATCAATAAATTAATAAATATATCATGAATATTACATCTTAAAACTATTTGGTGAATTTAAGTTTATCTACATGTTCCTTCAATACAAAAAACCGAAATTATACGAGTAAATGCAAACATGTCAGAATCAAATGAAAAGCTTACCAAATATGATGGTGTGTGTGTGTGTGGCTTTTATATGAGTGCTTCCAATATAAACTCACTTTATGTTTGGCAAATAGCATCGCTTCGATGATCAATAACGATATACACAATAGCTACTACTATCAGTTCGTCAATTCACAGCAATCAGTTTTCGGTGAAACAGGCAAAGCTCTGTTTACTATGCTTCTATATTAGTATTAAAATAATATAACTTAAGATAAAATCTTGTGAATTTAGATGGTTATGAAACATCACATAAGTAGTTCTTAAATTACTTGTTACTGAAAACTTATTAGCTCAGGGTCAAAAATTTTAAAAACCAAAAAAAGTAGTAACAGAATGAAACCCATGTGAAAAGGAAGTAAATGTAACAAAAAAAATAATTAATTTATGGGCAATCTGTGGACAGGAAAGGATGAGGGTGAGTTTTTAAGGGTTGAAAACGGTTTATCGCAATTTCCGCCAAAATTACAAGTCTTATGAAAAAATTAATGACAAAGTCGTAGGAAACACAAATAACAACAACTTATTTATATAACATTTTTCAAGTAACCTCAAAAAATTAAAAAAAAAAAACATTTTTCTTTTCCTTATCCTCTACAAATAACATTAAGAAGTTAAGTTGAAACCTACTTTTCTATGTCCTTAATAGTTAATATAATAGTCCTGTAGTTTTTTTCATTATCTTAATTAAAATAATAATTTAATTAAGATAATGAAAAAAAATTCAATTTATTATTAATTTAATTAGATTGTGTAATCCTATTTTGGTTTTTTGTTTTTGTTGTATAATATTTTATGTAAAAAGTTATGTATGTAAACTGTTGGATTATCAAATAAATAAATAAATAAATAAATAAATAAATAAATAAATAAATAAATAAATAAATAAATAAATAAATAAATAAGTAAGTAAGTAAGTAAGTAAGTAAGTAAGTAAGTAAGTAAGTAAGTAAGTAAGTAAGTAAGTAAGTAAGTAAGTAAGTAAGTAAGTAAGTAAGTAAGTAAGTAAGTAAGTAAGTAAGTAAGTAAGTAAGTAAGTAAGTAAGTAAGTAAGTAAGTAAGTAAGTAAGTAAGTAAGTAAGTAAGTAAGTAAGTAAGTAAGTAAGTAAGTAAGTAAGTAAGTAAGTAAGTAAGTAAGTAAGTAAGTAAGTAAGTAAGTAAGTAAGTAAGTAAGTAAGTAAGTAAGTAAGTAAGTAAATAAATAAATAAATAAATAAATAAATAAATAAATAAATAAATATATAATAATAGTATTGATATGATAAGCATATGATATCTTACTATTATTTATGTAAACAATTATTGTTTTCCTTTTAAAATTTAGATATTTATTTATATTTCACGAACCAATAGTTTTATTTGTTTTACTATCACCATTATTCTTGTAGTGATAATTAAATATTAAGTACAATATACACAGTAGAGAGACACAAAAAAAATAGTTCAAAATGTTACACATTTTAGTTATCTATATCTATTATATAATATTATAAAGAGGAAAGGTTTGATTATTTTTTTGAATGTTTGAAATGAATAGGTTCCGAAACTACTGAACCGATTTCAAAAATTCTTTCACCGTTGGCAAGCTACACTATTCCCGAGTGACATAGGCTATGTTTCATTTTCAAAAAATTAGGGATGATTACTAAAACTTGAATATTCTAACGCAAGGTGAATGAAAATAAACAAAAAACGGCGTGCGCTGCGAAAACGGTGAAAGTTACGCAAATATGATGTTCTATGAAATTGTTTCTCTTTAAAAGTTTTAAAAAGAAGTCCGCGACAAGATATATCTAGCTTTTAAGGTTGACTCACTATAACGTTTTCTATGGTTATGAAATTAGTTCTTAAATAATATACACTTTCGAAGGTGTTATAATAATTACGATATTATTCCTTATCCAAAAAAATTATTTAAATGTCACAAACATTCAATTATGAACAACCTTGCTCTAAACAGCATTTGATTTTCTATATCTATATCTATATCTATACTAATATTATAAAGAGGAAAGGTTTGATTTTTTTTTTGTATGTTTGAAATGAATGGGCTCCGAAACTACTGGACCGATTTAAAAAATTCTTTCACCGTTGGCAAGCTACACTATTCCCGAGTGACATAGGCTATGTTTCATTTTAAAAAAAATAGGGATGATTACTAAAACTTGAATATTCTAATATTAATGTCTCAAAAACATAATATTTCGAATCCATATGCTTTAATACGTATATCTGAATAATGTCCTGGTCGTGTGTGTGTGATGTATGTTATTATTTTCAGTTTGATATCGTAGCAATGTAATGCCTATATATATAAAATTTCCACGGGAATAGGATACTATAGTCTATTATAGGTCTGGATAATTGTAGTTTCCACAGATTACTCGAAAAGCGACCTAAACGCGGGCGGAGCCGCAGGCAACAGCTAGTATTTTATATATCTAAAGTCTAGGTTGTGTGTCAATACAATATATTTAGTCCAAAATTATACGAGAAACTCATTTCTCTAACATTATTAGAATGGACATTATTAATAACAGTCAGCTTTGAGACAATTTTTTAATTTTAGAAAAAGACGAATAAGTTTTGGTATTTTTAAATTAAAAGCAGTATGTGAACTACGTCATTTCCTTCCCACTCAAATGAAAAGTCATCCGCTATGATCACTTACAGTTTTTAAGCATCTATAAATTTTAGTATTATTGTAATTTTGGTTCAAACATATTTTAATGTTCTAATATGTTAAAACTGAATTTACCGGAAAAAAGCTTCTAGAACTTCCGATAAAAGCTTACAAAATATATTAAAAAAATTGTAAAAATATACCGCATAACATTTATCTTCTTGAAAGTTAACATTATTTTACGTTACTCCGATGACTTATAAATTGATGATGAACTAATTTGGCCTTTGATAAAATATGGTCTAAAGAAGTCCTTGACATGTGTTCTCATATTAGGGAAAGTTAATTCCGATTAATTTGGTCATTTTCATGTAATACGTCTACGGATAAATAAATATAGATAGAACAGAGACAAGCCATTCAAAAAGTTTAATAATACGTTCTATTTTTAAATTTTCTCATATTTTAGGAGATATCTTTACAATTTGGTATGAGCGTAGATAATAAAATTGTTGTTTAAAGACTGGTGGAAAAATATAGGTGGAGTTGGAGATACTATACCTCTATGGAATACATACATTATTTGATTTTAAAGCATTTATCGAATACACAGACACAATTATTGACAATCAGATTATAGTGTATTCTATACTTATACGTACCGTGCTTCATAGTAAATTAAATTTGTAATTGTATGCGTGCTGCGTTTACTATTCGATTAACAAAGTAAAAGTAAATTAATTTACGTGTTTTAATTATTTTTTGGCAAATGAAGTAGTATGTATATAATGAGTGCTTTAAATTGTCCACTCTGTCATATACATATTAATTATAGCAGTGTAGCAAATATATAAATGTATTATATAAATATATATGGTTCGTTTCAAATGTACCTAACACATATTTTATACATAGAATATAAAGGAGTTTCGTAGGTTAAAGAAAACCATTACAGTTTATGTGGCAATTACTTAATTACCTTAACAATGGAATTTGAGAAAATTCTAAGTTGTAAAATTAACAATCAATCTATAAATGCATGAAATAGACCAAATATTTATATTTACATAAAGTCGTTAACTAATTAAGTTTGGTGGCAGCGAAGGGTGCAAAGAAAATCAATTTACTTAATAAAATATATTTAAAATGAAATTAAAACTAATACAAAATAAGGTAATGTGCTTGTTAGTCAGCGATTGACCCAAGAATGAATGTTTTTTGTCCTCGATTCCCATCGATGCATCACGATGGTGAGAACGCAGGCCGTGTGGTGTCGTCTTCAGGATACACGAGGCGTCGTGTCAGCATTAATCGTGTGAAACCAAGTTGGTTCTTGCTATATGAATATTTCGTGGCTATGCTTGCGTAACACCTCCCCCCGTAGAACAGTGACTATTGAAGACCTTGGTCGTAAATTGCGCTGGAAGTTCTGATTCATCCCTTTGAGGTTTTTGGATGATGTGTTTCGTATGTTTAAGTCGGTATTTTCGGTATGAATAGTAACGTATATAAAGGTATTGTTGTATGGTAGACGCTACTATCGTTGTTCTTGCTTAAGTTTACTGGTGACTGTGGAATAACTTCTCTATTGGTATCGTGGAGATTAGTCAAATTAATGGAGTTTAGTTTGAATATCAGATGTGCTGCTGAACTGAGTGTATTTTCTTTAGGGACATCTATTATCTTCAATGCTTGACCTTTTATTCGATCATTGAGGTTTGATATGATGAACTCTTCTGTTTGAATGAAGCAATCATATGGAATTATAGCGAGATAACTTCCTTGCAACATCTTGTAGATATCTTGATCGCAGGACAAACGTACTTTAGTTACAGTTGGAAAGCTGATGGTGTAGTGGCGATCGTCAAGTTTCTCGTAGGCTGACGTAAGTAGGGATACAGTGACTGATTTACATTCCGGAAGTTTTTGCTGCGTAGTAACGAGGGCTGTTACACAATCAAGCGATGTATGGCTATGCATATGGTGTATTTTTCCACATAGATATCCTTTAGTGAACTTCGGGCATTCTGCCTCTATGTACTTGAAATCTTTCAAATGGGTTGCAAGGAATTGGTATTGAGGAACAAGAATCTCATGATTTTTATTAGGGATAATGGATATCTTATATAAATTATATATTTGGGATTTGATAATTGGGAATTTATATACTATAACTATTTCATTTCCTACATAATATGAACCTAATTGTATTACGTCATAATACTCTCGGTCCTCTATATCTAATACTTTATTACTACCATACATACTACGTAGCCTTCTAGTTATATTTCTAATAGAACTTAAACTAATGACATCGTGATGAGCCGTGGATGTCTTTATAAATGCTAGAACATTCTGTAACTTAGTTATCTCTTGTGACAACTTATCAACATTATCATCGACTATGAGTATAGTTTGTCCTAAATGAACGTATTGATTAGATTCATAGATACCTTTTTCAAAACTTCGACTAATGTTTTTTACTAGTGCAGATAATTTGTTCTGATTATCTACTATTTTATCTATTATCTTAGAGTGCTGAGTTACCCAATCTTTGGTCAGGCTTACATGATTGTTAAATTCCGTAACTAATTTATTATCGTTTTCTTGTAGTAATCTTATTGCGTTATTAAACTGTAACGCATCTGTATAAACAAGATTACCGGTAATACTTTTTATCACGGACCCGAGACTATTAACGAGACCTCTTTTAGAGCGGCTAATTTCAAACGACTGCAATTGATTTAGAACGACTTGAAGCTTTTCCTTCAGATAGTTAGTATGGAGCTCAAACAAAGAAAAAGTTTTATTATTTAGATTAGAGATTATACTGCTTAATTGGGTATGAACTGTATTTACTTTGTCTTGCAATTCGTGGATATCGATATACTTTAAAAATGAGTGATAATGAGACACTATGTGACAAGGGCCTAGTTTAAAAGGTAAAATGCCGGGACCATCGTCTAGATTTTCAAGTTTTATTTCTTGCAGTAGAACCGGATACAGAAGCAGTTGGAGTAATAGGAGAGTCCTGCAACAATTGGACACTTTTAGGAACTCTTTTTAACCTAGACTTAGCAATTGGCCCGCGGTTTTTGCGAGTGTATATATGTATCGGGAGATCAGCCATAACTGTATCATGCGTGTAACGCGGCGCTATCTTTTGACGAGAAGCAAAAGGGTTTCTAATAAATATTTGTTGATCAGGAGAGTATTGCTTTTCGGGCTCTCTAGGCTTATTACGAGTATTTGTTAATTCATTTCTGTACTTTGAACTAGACTCATGAATTAAATTAAAAGCTTTGATCATTTTATTTATATGTTCTACCATATATTATTGGAGTAAATGGGTGGTTAAATCTATGTCTAATGGGTCTCGCGGATCAAAATGTCCAGTAATGGGGGTCCAGTATGGGGTGCTATTCTATGGTGTTGAATTTTATGCACTCTTACAAATTCGGCAAATAATTGACTAGTGAACTCAGGACCATTATCTGTAACTAAAGTATATGGTATACCATGATGAATACTAAATTTTAATAACGCCTGCACGACACTTACTGCTGTTCCATCCCTTAAAGAATACGCTTGCGCATACTTTGAAAACGCATCTATGATAGTCAAAAACTTTTCATTCTGTATAGATAATAAATCTAGGTGAACAACTTCAAAAGGCTTACACGGTGGAGGGACAATACGAAATTGTTGTCTAATAAGGTTGCGATCATATTTCGCTTGACCACAAATTATACATTCGTTAATGAACTTGGTTAAATGTTCTCGCATTTTTGGCCAATAATATCTATGAGATAAAGCTAGATGACATTCATTAACACCCCTATGATTGGTTTTACCTACGTGATATTTGCTTATTATTTCTTGTTGCTTTAAGTATTCTTTTATATTTTCCAGTTCCTTTTTAACTAGTATTAAATTCATAGCTGAACTTTTAAAAGCTTTTTGTATTATGGGAATAACCGTGTACATTGCTAATTGGGGATTTAAAAGTAAGCCTGTTTTAATTCTGGGATGAACATATTCTTTAATAACATTAATAATATCTTCTTCAAGATTATTTTCTGACAATTGAACGGTGGTACGTGTGTGTGTGTTTCAAAGGGTTTTGTAACTATTGGTCTTCCTTTAATATTGCTTACAATTGTTAAAACTAGCTGCTTGGTGAATTTGTTTAAGGGTTCGTCTGAAATCGGGATTTCCAAAATAGGATTTTCATTGTCGGTATGAACTGTTAGGGTATTAGAATTATCTCTATCAGCTTCTGAAGCTGTAATAGTGCTAGACCCATTTTCAGATGCATTTACTACTATTGAACTTAGTTCTTCGTTATTAATTACTAAACGGGATAAGGCATCAGCATTTGTATTATATTTACCTGGCTTATAAATGACTGAGAAATCATATTCGGTATTTTTAGTTATTAATTTCTTTCGTCTAAAATCAATGTTACTGTCCCACGAATCTAGTAAATCAAAACCAATAATGCCATCAAAATAATTATGAAAATTGAGAATAAAAAAGGTTACGTCACCGTCTTCTTTAAATTCCGAGAAACTAGGTAAGGTAATAGAATAGTCTTGTCTATAGACATTATGATTATTCGTGACTTCAAATGGAGTATAATTAAGAGGTAAATGAGAAAAGTATTTTTCAACTACTTCAGGAGATATAAACGACTGATTGACTCCCGTGTCTATAAGAAATTTTAAAGGTGGGTTTTGAATTTGTATATATCCGAGTTGTCTTTGAATGTTGAAATTTACATCTATTTTTGTTTTTCTGATTTCGTTACTTCGAAAAAATTTTCATCTTTTATCTCATCAGTGTTTGAGTTAAGCTCCTCTACTACTGGAGATTCACATTGCTCATAATTTGGAAAGTAATCTCCATTTTCCTGGTAAGAATCACAGTTTTGGTAGTAGTCAGTATAGTCATAGTCATAACAGGGTTCATAGTCACATTCATAATTGTTAATTTCTCGAGTTTTAAAGTAATTATTTGGGGGTGGGTTGCCGCTTCTACGCCAGTCATGCCCAGACGATGGCAAGGGTTTAGGCACGAAGTGACTAACACCACTCATAGGACGAGGTCCATTATTAGAATTATTATTCGGTTGCATTAATGGTCTATTTGGAATCCTAAAAACGTTACTGCTGGCATTATAATTTGGAGGTGGAGCACGGAATATTTGTTGAGTCCTTGTGGGACCACGAAATTGTTGTGTTGGAAGTATATGAGGTCGCCAACCTTGATTTTGTTGATGGTTAAACTGATGAGGACGCGAGGGACCTGACATATTATATGGTTGTTTAAAAGAGCTACCATTGAATGCATTACCTGTATATTGCATAAAATTGTTTAAAGGCAATTGAAAATGAGATTTTAGAGACTGTTGATTATTAAAATTATCCTTTTTATTAGGTATGCCCTTTGCACGCTGCTGCATATATAGTGTATTTAGCTCTTCTTGTACGAATTCTAAGGCCTTTTCTATCGTTTTGGGACGCATGCAACGTATCCTAGAGCCTAAGGGATCCTTAAGACCACGCAAGTAGCACTATAGAGTTAATTTCTTATAAAGATTACGTTTAGCTTCAACTGTAGTAGCCACGGTTTCATGCAACGTAACATATGTCATGATGGTGCTGAATAAGTTTTGAACACGTTCATAAAATTCTTGTGGAGTAGAAGACCCCTGAGTTTGTAATGATAAATCGTTAAATAAAGCGGTCTCGTCTCGATGGTCAGCAAAATTATTAATAAGTGCCCTACGAATACCGAACCAATTGTCAGGAATGCCGTTGGAATTTATCAATCGAGCTGCAGAGCCTGTGATCTCATTTAATATACCATTAATAAGGGCCAAATTGGTTAACTCATAACCCGGTTCTGTTTTAAAATATGCAAGTACTAATTGATCACATAAATTTATAAATCTTGTTAGCACATGGGGGTTACCGTCAAAATCAGGCAAAACTCTAAGTGACTTGTATATCTCACCCATTTTATCTTGAGACATTTTAATATGAGGTAAAACAATATTTTTTAATTGCCTAAATTCGTCTATAGTATCGAGACGGCTAGATCTACCCTTACACAACCTACGGCTACTGGTTTCTCTCGGATGAAAAATTTTGGACACTAATCTAACACACTAATTTAATTTAATTACATATATATGTATTTATATACTAAATTACTTGAAAAATCTACTTAAAGTAAAAGTTTATTATAAATGAGTGTTAATTGGATAGGATAAAAAAATAATGTTAAAATTAGGATAGGTAAGGACTTGAAAGATTCAGAGTACTTACATAAACATGATTTTCTTGCTGAATCGATGCCTGGATTCACCTCTGCTGACCGCCAGGATGTATGTAGATTCGGATACTCGAAATCGGTTAGCCACGCGGGACTTCGGTCCGATATTAGGGGAAATCTTGACGCGACACGCACCGAATATTTATCGAGTATCCTACCGACTGCGCCAATTAAGTTTGGTGGCAGCGAAGGGTGCAAAGAAAATCAATTTACTTAATAAAATATATTTAAAATGAAATTAAAACTAATACAAAATAAGGTAATGTGCTTGTTAGTCAGCGATTGACCCAAGAATGAATGTTTTTTGTCCTCGATTCCCATCGATGCATCACGATGGTGAGAACGCAGGCCGTGTGGTGTCGTCTTCAGGATACACGAGGCGTCGTGTCAGCATTAATCGTGTGAAACCAAGTTGGTTCTTGCTATATGAATATTTCGTGGCTATGCTTGCGTAACAAACTAAAGCTTAGATTTGACGTGAATTTAACAGTTATTGTTTTAGGCCAATATGTTGGTAAAGTTACGTTATTGTTTCTTAAGTTGTTAATAGAAATTTAAGCCGTTTTGACTTGAGAACATGAGAAGTGTTACAAATCCTTAAATAGCGAGCTTCATTCCAAGTTAGTCTTTGGCGAAATATACAATAACTTGATATTTGGTATGATATTTGAAATGAGAAGTTATGGTCAGTTTTATGTTCGTGATATTTTGAGTGTTTACTTAAAATAGAGGCTTTGAATGAATGAGTTTTATCATTGACAAATTGTTTTATTTTTCACATTATTCTATTATTGGATGGTAATGTAGTAAACTGAATAAAATATAGTGCTGTAAAAAGAAATAATTTAATTTAAACACAGAACAATAATACTTTTTCAATTTATTCTATAATTAACGACGTATCAGTTATCAGTAAAAAATGTTTATGAAATCAAATCAAATTCTTTATAAAAAACAATGTTTATTGTATAGCTATTACAGATAGGTTATAGATGCACTTTCAATATCTTAATATAATATCTTTATTAAAATATAAACATGCTATTTAAGAACTTATAAAATAATACTAAATATAAACGAAATATGAAAAGTATCTTTAAAATATTTCGATTCACATAACACAAGTTGTAAAAATCATTCTAATCCTTGGTAACAAGAATCCCAAAGACCTGTCATAAATTACAATGTGATATTTCTTGATGTTAATTTAGCTCCAGCTTTGGAATCGAAAAAAAAATTGATATCATAATTATAACGATGTTTTTTTTTCTTCTAATAAATTAATATAATAAGTGTTTGCTTATAGTTTAGAGATATCTATAGTTTATAACTTTGACCTATTAGACTCATTCGATGTTCAAAATGGTGAAGTATAATGATTACTCTTTAAATATATTCAGTATATATTATTTTAACCTAATCTTCACCACAACTTAAAATAAAACTAGGCACTAGGTAGATTGTACTCATTTAAACTAACACAATTTATCTTTTAAGCTGAGGACTGTCTTCTTCGAAGCTGAACTCCAAGTGAGTAGTATAAACCCGTTTTTGTTTGTGTTTTGATTATGAAAGTAAGTGTCTGTCTACAAACTATGTCGTAAAATGTCATTCTATAAACAATAACAAATAATAATAATAAAATATAGTTTGTTGCAAAGTGTACATATCATACTCGTGTCATTTTTAAAACCCTTAATATAATTAAACCAAAACTCTACAAACAAGAAAAAGTAATCTGTAGGTAACGTCTGAGTGCAGTTATTTATTTATTTATTTTCCTCAGAGACTTGCATAGTTCGTTGTTTTGCTCAGAATTTATAGCTTATGTTAGATTTAATATTACTGATTAAATGACTAAGTTATTTAGTGGGAATGATTTTTTAATTTAAGCTATTATGACTTAAGTTTGTTGTTGTATTTATTGTATTTAATTTTTTAATTAAATAATTTGACTCGCTTTTAAAGAAGAAGATAACTGCTTCATAATAATGAATTACTGTATTATTTAATACGGGATAATAATAATAATTAATGTTATTCGGAACAAAAAAAGTAATACTTACATTTCTATTGCTAAATATAAAACAATAAATCTTCTCAATAATTAATGTATTCCTAAAACAAATTATTAAAAACAAAGAGCAAAACCCCCCCTCAGTCAATCTCCTATGCCATAGATAAAACAAAACACAGATACTCAATGTAGATTCAATATGCGATGTGAACAAAAAATAAGACCGGATCTTACAAATTACAATATATTAAAACAGCTTACAAAATTGTTGAAAATGTATTTCTTTAAGTAACCACTAAGCATATTTATTACTTATTGAAATAAAACTATTTTTACGGATTTAACTCCCGTATATTGAATTAAATTTTAAATTTACATTTTAAATCTAACCCGACGTTTCGAATGCTTTGCAGCAATCGTATTCACGGTAAGACGAGATGGAGGTGTCTGTCAGTAAGTGAGTTAATTAGTCATCTACCTCCAACGGTATCTAAGCTTCCGGGCGTACAGTTCAGGATTCACACAAAACGCACTAACTATATCTTGAGGTCTTACAGTGCGGTCACAGACATGGAATTTTATATTTTTCAAAAGTGGGTCCCAGGTTTTAGATAATCCCCAACCATCTAAAAATAGTTTTATTTTAATGTGTAGTACTCGTGAAAACCTTATAAAACACTATATGTATTACTATTGCACTTTTTTTACTTATACTGTTTAATTATAATTTACGAAATTGCATATATTTCCTATTTTTCAATTCGGTTCAAGAAAATTGTGTCAATTTTCGTGTTAGCTCAAGATACAATAAATTATCGTAAAGAGTAATTGCTACATTTCTGTATTGAATTACCAACCTCATGAGGGCAAATATTTCATTCTTGTAGGAATGAATGTACACCCAATTAAACATTATGACCTCATGATATAATTTTAAAAGAATTATATTATTTACCATGTTTTTTTTTAAGTAAATAAAATAAATTGCCTGCAAAAAGTCTAATTATTCATAATAAATTTAACAAAGCTCCATTAATTTAAGTTTTATCTTAATGTTTGTACCTACATCTATTAGAATTTCAGATATAGAAGTAAAAGAAGTAAAAATTACAATAAATAAATAAATAAATAAATAAGTAAAGGAAATCAAATTTTACCTGTTTATTCAAAATTATCTAAATCAACTATCTAGACACATTTTTAGGGTTCGCTAATTGTAAAGTTTAGATCTTTGATATATATAAAGATATATAACATTAAAAACATGTTGTTTATATTCATAAACAAATAAACAAATATCGTAAATACGCCTAATTATAAATACCAGTTGTATTTTTACGATGAACAAACTGACGTACGGATCGTGTTAGTCTAAAATATTGACCGGATAAGCGATGTGGGTCAGTTTAAGCTGCTATGTCCGGAGCTTCTTTTATGGCCCTTTCATATATTATGAGTTTACATTCGGTGGATACGCGAATTGGACATAATGCTAACAAAGTTTATTTCATATTCCAGCACAATTAATCGTTTCGTAAATATCATACAATAAATTAGCATGTTGATGTTGGCACACCAAATCATATTTTCGAGCATAAACTTAAATTATAAACACACATAGACTACTCTTTTGTCTCTATTCTGGATATCCGTAATATTAACTTCTAACAATTGAACGCGTGCACGAGCGAGCTGATTGAGATTCAATCAAAAGGCATTTGGGCGCTGCCTAGTATTATCGCATCTTTATGCGTCTTCTAAATCTTCAAAGTTTTCTAGATTACCATCTGGTTGCGTTTTGTTTTTTTACAGTATAGTTCTCAAGAAACTTTTCTACGGATTACCAATATTTCAAATGAATTTCTGTTACAAAAACGACCCTCTTCGATTTTTTATAACCGTGACTATAATGTGATGTGATATCTAAAAATATTTTACTACTCTTGTACTAAGCTTGAAAAATATTTTCTGTATATGTATGTATGATTTCCAAATTACTTTTGACAATTTCTGAATTCAATTTTCTATACAGACATTAATCTTATGTATTCAGTGTTTAAGACTAGGAAAGTCATGCTTGAGAACTAGGTTACGAATCCGGTTTATTTTTCATTATACATTTATTTAATACAAACACTTTTTCAAAGAAATGAAAGCAATGGATTTGTGAAAGACAATACCTGTTACATCAATAATATATATAGAAAAAGATTTCTAAGACAAAAGAATTGCAGTTGTGTCCTAAATAAAATATTTAGAGTATTTCATCTTCTTTTGTACTCTGGCTATCTTTGTTTTATTTTGCACTGCAGCGTCGGAAATGAAATGTAACCTGACTACAAGCAAAAGGTCATTAAAATTTCTGAATAAGATATAATAGAAAAATAATACCTGAGGACATCTTAATATTTCTAAAAATGGTATTATATATTTTAAACTTGGAAATGTAATATAGAAATAGAAGTATTTAAAATAAATTGCACAAAAAATACTATTGTTAGAATTAACCTCGTAACCTAAAACAGTTTTAACGTAAATATAACTTTTAAACATAAGGAATAATCCGGAAATGTCAACTTGACATTTTATCATCCTAAATATATGGTTTTAGATTTATGGCATTGTTAGTAGTGAAATCGAAAATTCAATTGTAATATCTTAAGTGACTTTTTAACTCTAGTTGCAAATTATTTTAAAATTATAAATCAACCAATCGAAATGTTCATTTGTGCCATATAAAAGTTGATTTACAAACTTAAATTGCAATTGTAATGGTGCAGTTAGTATTATACCAGCTCTGCATGCAAGAGTTCTTTCACCCCTGACCCAGTCTGCATTCTGTCGCGTAAGAGAAGGTTTGAACCCTTGGCTTGCATCGAGTAATAAGAGATTAGAATCGTTAGTGGAATTATTTATATTATAGGTGAGAATGACGTCATTTATGTAAAACAAATTAATTTAAGAATTATACAAAAGATATATACAAAAAATAACTTTATTATAAATTGATCCAAGGCAAGTTGGAAAGAATCTCCTCCAATACTAGATGAACAACATTGAGGAAAATGTCTGTTTAAGGGTATCATGAACCCAAATCTCGTATCATCGTACCTCAATCGTATCTGCCTGGAAATACTGTCGACAGAAGTTAAATTAATATTTGGGTAGATTCTAGTCAAAAAGTTCTTAAAACCCCCCCCTTTTGAATATCGTTACGCATCCAGATGGTGATTTAGAAGATGTAAAAGATGCAAGCCATCCTTGCACGAGTTCAATTGTTAAAACCTGATATTGCAACGATCCAGAATACAGATGAAAACAATACTACTTTATGTGTGTTCATAATTTAAGTTTGTTGTCGATAATATAATTTCATATGACAACATGATATTTTTATTGTATAATATTTACAATTATCTGAACATCAAAATATGCAACCATCTTACAATGATACTTAAAATGGCATTTTCTCTAATTCGCGTATCCACCGAATGTAAACTCATAATATATGGAAGGGCCATAAAAGAAAGCTCCAGACATAGCAGCTTAAGCTGACCCACATCGCTTATCCGGTCAATATTTTAGACTAACACTGTCCATACTTCAGTTTGTTTTTCTTAAAAGTACAACTGGTACTTAAAATTAGGCGTATTAATGATAATTGTATATTTGTTTGTTTATATAAGTGCTTTTAATGTTATCTATTTATCAATAATTTAGTAACGAGTTTGTCTTTATTTAATATATACTCGAGCTCTTATTATTTTTTATGAGGTTAGACAACATAGTCTCTACGCCTCTTGTTTTCTAATATTAATATATTAATGTATTATTATTATTTACTTGAAAACAAAAAAATACTTAGATTTAAATAAAGAAAATTTTAAATATCAGTTAAAATTTGATTTTCTTTGACTTACATATTCATTTGAAAAATGAATTAGAAGTGGATATATGAAATAAAAATAGATGAAATGAACGTTGAGATAAAACTAAAGAAATTGGAATTTAGTCAAATTTATTATAAATAATTAGATTTTTTGTTTATTTACTAGTTACATAGAACTACTATATGGAAACCGCCTACGTTGAGTTTCTGTAATATTATATTTAATAAAGTAATTTGTCGATAAAGCATTTGCATTGTATTCCCATGAGTTTTAATAATTAATATTATTTGTAAGAACGATCATTCCATATTCCCACATCGAGGTGGAATCATCGTTCATAGGGTTAATTTGTAATAAGTTTAAATTTAATTAAAGTTAATTTCTTAAATCATTTCGGTTTTTTTTCAATCCTCTGTCTGTCGCAAACGTAATTGGCGCAGTCGGTAGGATATTCGCGGGAGACTTCAAGGCCATATCTTACATCGATAATCGCGTCGCGAGTCACCCGGGTTGGCTATCAAGCACCGTTCCGGATATCCTGAATCTACGGACCTGCAGCAGACCAGGGGAGGAATCTGAAAATCGATTCGAAGAGAAAAACCAGAAAGGCTGTATATAATCCTCCTAGTAACAACCCTCTCAATGACTCAACCTCAGGAGATAAAACTCGAGAATCTTAACGACGGACCAGGAATACTACCTTTCAAACTCGGACCCATGAAACTGACTACGCATTATCATACATTCATACAATATATAAAATTAGATAACATTGAGACTAATATTCATTCATTAGAGACTCAACTGCTTGACTGTAAAAATCGCATGAGTAATATAACCTATAACCTATATGAAATTCAAATTAATTACCTTACTAATAAGCTTGGCAATATTTTAAAACAACTACATTCTTTAGAGCCTAATAGAGTAAAAAGAGGTCTTATAGATAGTTTAGGTACTATGATAAAAAGTTTAACCGGTAACTTAGATCACGATGATGCGATAAAATATAATGAGGCAATTAGAATATTAGAAAATAATCAAATAAAATTATTATCTGAATTTAACAGTCATATCAGTCTAAGCAAGGAGTGGATGTTAAAACATGGAAACGTTATTAGACAAATAGTAGATAACCAAATCATGTTAAATAGTACTTTAGAATTATTATTACATTGAAATAAAACTATTTTTACGGATTTAACTCGCGTATATTGAATTAAATTTTAAATTTACATTTTAAATCTAACCCGACGTTTCGAATGCTTTGCAGCAATCGTGTTCACGGAAAGACGAGATGGAGGTGTCTGTCAGTAAGTCAGTTAATTAGTCATCTACCTCCAACGGTTTCTAAGCTTCCGGGCATACAGTTCAGGATTCACACAAAACGCACTAACAGTATCTTGAGGTCTTACAGTGCGGTCACAGACTGTTATTGACTGTTATTATTACAGAATAAGACTATAAGTGACGACAGCTTAACAAAATACGCAAATTTTGCTCAACTTCTAGAATTAATTAGTGAAAACATAGAAGATTTATCTTTAGAATTACTTAGAATAGAAAATAATTTAGCTTTTATCCAGGCTTCTAGTACACATCATTCTATTATAGACATTGAGGTATTAGAATCTATGATCTTAAAATTAAAAACAATTTACTCAGAAGAGCAAATATTAGATTTAGAACTTAGGGAATATTATAATACTTTCAAACCAGGGTCGTACTTTATGAATAAACAAATAGTTTTTATATTTAAATTTCCAATTTATTCTAAAGAAACTTATGATTTTTATAAATTATCAGTAGTACCGAACAAGCACGACCAGGCTCTTATCCCACCTTTCCCTTTCCTAGCAACAATCGAGATATCGTTTGTATACATGGAGGCTGAATGCCCGAAGGTAAAAAACTGGTATCTCTGTGAGAAAGAAATTCATCATCAGATTCGCAACAGACCAGATTGTATCCAGGAATCGATCATCAATCAAGTCATACAAGAAACCTGTGAATTTACTACAGTCACCTTGACTAAAGAAGCAATGGAGAAACTCGATGACAAGCACTACGCTCTGTCTTTTCCTAAACAAACGAAAGTGCAACTGATTTGTAACCAAAAGGACTACACATCACTACAGGGAAGTTACCTAGCTACGATTCCTGCTGGATGTCGGTTGAAATCAGAGCAATTCACAATAGCAAATGATTATAACGAAATTAAAGGACAACCCCTAAAACTACTGAAAATACCCTATGACACCTTAAAGCAGTCAGCCAAAGCGACTCACATACACCTAAAATCTATTGATCTTCAAGGATTATATGATGTCCAGGACAAACTTATGATCCAGACTCCTATCCGAATCGACAAAGTTCAAAAAGATGCCTTGTACCATACCACAATACCATTTTATACTATACTATTAGGTACAGCCATACTTGGTATTACCTTAGCAACTCGACGTTATCTATATAAAAATAACAAAAATGTACAAAAAGAGAAGCAGCCATCGCTCGAGATCCTGAAAACATCTGGCAACCCTGAAACCATTCCGGCAACATTTTCACTGAACGTACTGAAATAGTCGCCTTTCTTAGGGGGGAGGAGTTACATAGAACTACTATATGGAAACCGCCTACGTTGAGTTTCTGTAATATTATATTTAATAAAGTAATTTGTCGATAAAGCATTTGAATTGTATTCCCATGAGTTTTAATAATTAATATTATTTGTAAGAACGATCATTCCATATTCCCACATCGAGGTGGAATCATCGTTCATAGGGTTAATTTGTAATAAGTTTAAATTTAATTAAAGTTAATTTCATAAATCATTTCGGTTTTTTTGCAATCCTCTGTCTGTCGCAAACGTAATTTACTTGAAAATAATAACATATGGCATACAAAAATAAATAACATGAGGCCATAATGTGTTATTGGGTGTGGGGCAACGCAATTGGGCAATTATTAGCCCTCATGAGGTTGATAAGAAAAGAGCTAATAAGAAAATTGATACAAGTTTCTTAAAACAAATTGAAAATAAAAATTATTGTAATTTTATAAATTATAATAAAGTACGTATAATTAAAAAAAGAAATAGACATGCTTAAAGGAACCTTAAAAATAAACACATTTTCAAAAATTTTTAAGCTGTTATAATATTCCGGTGTGCAAAACTAGAGAGAGATCTAGTATTAATTATAAATTAGAACCATTATTTCGCTTAACTTGCAATTCCGTTGAAATTCCAAGTACTAAATAAGAGTTGATATATTTTTCGCTACATGAGCATTTGTGCCATGTCATTCTCTGCCTATTTCTATAAAAGAACAATCTTTCAGTCTTATTTAATTCCAAGACATTTTCAAATATATATATGTTACAGTCATTGTGATTAAATAGCTATTATACATAATGACTGGTCATTATATATAATAGGAAAGATTACTAGACAATGTGATAAATTAATCACTTTATCCAGATATTATTCAAAATATCGTTTCAAATATAGCCAAAGTGATACGGGATAACTGACTTGTTATCCGTCTCGCTCATCAACCCTCGCTGTCGTGGCGGACGATATTAAATAGTGTTCGCTGTCGTTTTGAATTGAGAGTTCGCGTCTTCTGTGCCACAATTTCCACGAGTTTTTACTTTCGTATCATTGTTTGATGATGGCAGATGAATTTAAAAAATGTCTCTATCATACTGTCTACCACTATGATATATTTGTCTTTAATTTTAAAAGTAAAATAATCAAAGAACAAAATTGCTAAGAAAACACCTGAAGATTACCAGCGCCTTGCAAGATACGATGTCGTAAAAATTAGAGCATCTGAAAAACGAATTCATTCTGGTGAAAAATGAAGATGATTGTATTATGTACTAAGCTCACTTAGACGAAACTTTTCAAATAATCCATGACTGTCATATTAGTATTGGATATGGTGGTAGGGTAAGAATGATAAAAGAGTTAAAATTAAAATATAAAATGTAACTGCCGAACTCGTCATAGTATATTTAAATCTGTGTGAATCTTGTCAGAAAAAAAAGTTTGTCAAAAAAGGTCTTGTTGTAAAACCAATTATCAGCAACGAGCTTAATTCAAGGTACCAAGTTGGTCTTATAGACATGCAATCACAAGGTGATGGTGATTATAAATCCATTCTGGTGTATCAAGATCACCTAACAAAATTCATGTAGCTGCGTTCTTTAAAAAGCAAGCGAGCAGAAGCGATACCGTATCAATTACTAGACGTTTTTACCATATTCGGAGCACCTAGTATTTTACAAGGCGTTAATGATAAAGAATTTGTTAACAAAGTGGTAAAAAAAGTCTGTGTGATGTGGCCGGAATTAAAAATCGTACATAGTAGACTCCGACACTCTCAGTCACAAAGCTCTTGTGAAAAGGCTAACCAAGACGTAGAAAAAATACTTTGTACATTACTGGAATCTAACAAGACGACGAAATAGTCTGAAGGTTTACGCATTATTAAACTTATGAAGAACAGAGCGTATCACGCAGGGATAAATCGTAGCCCCTACGAAGCAATGTTTGGCTGTAAAGCTAAAGTCGGATTAAATTGTCTCCCTAAAGACAGGCTAGTCGAACTGTCAACAGACAAAGAGCTGGAATCTATATTAAATAAAGACAAAAACCAGTTGAATGAGGAGAGTGAACCGGATGAAATATTACGAACGCTGTATTTAATGATGGTGAAGATATAGAAAGAATACTACAACTTTAAACACTGATTCTCAAAATGAAATTCCAGATAACCTGACAGGAAAACTTAATAACGAAAACCAAGAAAATACCACAGATCTATCAAATAAAACGCCAAGCGACCAAGAAATCTTAATTGCTCTTGATAAACAGAAACAAGATATTGGAAACATCAGAAAATTAGTTGGACGATCTCTGGAAAAGCAAGCAGACAAAATATTAGATCTATCTTCGGTAAAATATCCTGCTCCTAATACAGGTGATAATGTAGTTGTAAAAAATCATGATGTAGACCGCGCCAAAGCCGATGATAGAAACAGTATGGCTGTTATAATTTTTCAGGAGACAGAAGGAATATATAAGCTAGTAACTAAGCATGGTATTCTAAATCAACTTTACGCAAGAAATGAGTTCAGTGTCTGTAAGGAAAGGTTTATTACAGTTAATATTGTTCTACAACATGAATTAGAAAATGTGTAAAAAAAAGAGTTACATATTGGCGGCCGAGGGTTTCAGCATTGCAACTGTACTGGAAAATGCGTGTTTAATAGATGCAAATGTAAAAAGTCGAACCTCAAAATGTCACAAGAACCTTTCTTGTAAGAATAAATAATATTTATGACCTAGTTAAATCATATCAGCTCAATTGAAATATTTTATTATTGTAGTCTTTATAGAGCGAGACAAATGCTTGCATTGGTCTCTGTGTTTATTTTGTGGTATAGCTTACAATTTACTATGTAAATTAAAGTTTGATATTGTCACCACAACGTTAATTAACGTAGAATTATTATTTATGAAAATTTTATTTTAATTCTGAAAATAAACATTAAATTATTACTTTTCAAATAACAGCATAATATGCTACACATATATTTAGGCATGCTTAAGGCAAACTGAAATGTACTTTTATAATCTTTAACTATACCTACTTATTTTATTACATTATCAAAGTCTTCGAAGATATTATGTAAAATTGTTAGTTGAAGTGATCAACTCTGTGTCAATTATCACTTTATCCAAATTGAGTAGACATTATAAATAACGGCTAGATAATATACATAATATCCGGAATTATTACTTTGACTGTAACATATACATATATTAGAGTGAACAAAATATAGTGTTACAAAAATAATAATAGTGGGTTTGTGGTTTAATTAAATTTTATTGGTTTATATTACAAAAAAGATTAACATTAATTTTGATAAAGTTATACAAAATAATGTCATAATAATGTTTAAAATAATGTTAACAAAAAAATGCCAGCTAGACTCAGCGGTGGGTTACCTGAGATAGAACTTTTAATTTTAGATTATATATATTAATTACTAAAATAGAAATCCTAGGCGCCACTGACAAATAATAAGCGAAGACATATGCATGATCCTCCTGCTTGTCACTGGAGAATCACAGTCAAACACTTGTTCTTTATAAAACTTTCAAAAATGGAAGTGTTGATTATTGGTATAAATAAATTTTGTACATCACCATAATATCGGGATTACAATAAAGACGAGCTCCTTAAACTCAGCTAGTCAGGAAGCAGGATACAGGTCAAACAGGACGACGCTCCGAAGATTCACGTCTACCCCCGCGAACCAATTATAAATTTACCCGTATCTTCTAGGGTATACAAAAAAAACCTCCTGTAATGATTAAATTACAGGTTAAAACTACATAATAACACTAATCACCCATTGATCTATTCAAATATCAATAAATTATAATACCTTATGGAGAAAAAAGGCCTCGCAAGCAATATTATTAGCCTATGTCGACTCCGAGTGTCGAATCAGGACAAATACTGGAATATTACCACGTAATAAGATTAAATAAAGTCTCAAAACCTAAGAAACATCTCCTAATTCAGAGTAAAGATATAAATTACTTACGAAATATTGTTCCAACAAACTTTGAAAGTGCCCGGGAAGTGCCGGCAATAGGAATTATAATTATTCCATATTAAATTATTAGCCCTGCAATTAAACACGATAATGAATTTAAGAAACAACGCTTCAAATGCGTTAATAAAATCACAAATAACTAAAACACTCACCGAAGGCTAATAAGATATTCAATTCGGAAGTGCTTCCGACAGAAAAGACTCTAAAGATCACGACATTGAATTTTATAATCAAAATATGCATAATAAGCAAACAATGTGGCTATGCACACGTCGCGCTACACGAAATGTGGGTAAAATTGATATTAATCGTAAGAAGACCAATATTTAAATAATTTAAGAACAATGCAGTACTTATCTCAAGAAAGAAACGAGTGTAATAAATTTATAACAAATTGTTATACTAATAAATATAACAATAAAACAACGTTGGCTGCAACTAAACTTCTGAAACAATATGACAGCTACTTTTAATAAATATCTAGCGATATGCTAACCTTAATAATGATTAATAAATGAAATTTAGAATAGTAATTATTAATAAAATGTTTATATTTTTAATAACATTTTGGGGACCATAAAGTTAGCTTCAGCTGGCAACATTCAATATCTTAAACAAAAAGAAATGTCACAGACTAATTAAGATATTGCAATTAGCTGTCAACAGATAAATAATTTACCTTGTCTACGAATTTGACAGATAATAGGAAATCGATAATATTAAAATTATAAATATTTAATTATCTACAGAAATGAAATTTCTATGTAACAATAGTTATAATAAAATATATTACTTTCCTTCACAATTATAAAATAACAATGAGTTTAATTAGTAATTCATTGCAATCAATAACCAATATCTCGGATGATATGCGAATTGTTATTATTTTAATATATCTGGAGAAGCACAAACATCGAAATAATTATGATATATATTTTTTTTTACATTCTAAAGCCGGAGGAAAAATAACTTCAGGAAATATTTTTTTGTAAATTATTCCCACGGGTCTTTAGGATTTTTGTTATTACTTGTTATTTATAATTAAATACTTCTTGTGGTATTTCAAATATTTTACAGATATTTTCTAATTTCAATTTAGTTAAGTATTACTTTATAAGTTCTTAAATAACATGTTTATATTTAATGAACATATTGAAGGTGTATGTACACACATTATTAAAAGTCTAGACTAATCTATCGGTAATGGTTATGCAAGAGAGATTATTTTGTTATAAAAGAGTTCATTTATTATTGTAATATTGAATATATATTTTTTACCATCAACGTATTTAAAATAATACTCTCTCATTACTTAAAGTTTTAAATTCTACAGGTTTATCATTATATTTTTTAACATTATATAAAAATAATAATAATTTCAGGACAAATTACACATTGATCTAACCTCTAAATAAGCAAATTATATGCTTATATTAAGACTGTTAGACAACGATAAAAATACATAGAAAAACATATCATGAATACTGAGAATAAATTTAATAAACGAACAAACCCAGATATACAGACATCTATGCTCATCACATACATGCCGGTCCCTGTCGGGAATCGAACCCGAACCCCGTTGCGTTGCTATAAGAATACGATAAGTATTTTAAATTCACATCATTCTTTATGAGAGTACCTTCCTACAATGACAAAGTCCCAAAACGTAATAAATCATAAAAGTCACAAGTAATTTAAATAAAATTTAGATCATTGTTAGATGATTATTACCGCTTTAAGTAATTTTATTTAATACAATAATATTTAAATTAAACATAGAATTAATTGAAAAAGAAAAATAACCATTTTGCTTTTATTATAAATTATTGCTTTTTACAGTAATGTCTTTCATACATTGTGACCCAATAATAAAAACTTAAAATTACAAGTCAATGATAAAATTCATTAACTCAAAACTTTTTATTTGAAGTTAACACTTTCACTAATAGATATAAGAAATTGCTTTTAACTTCTCATTTGAAATAGATACACTTAATTATAATTTCAGTCCAATCTAAGAATACAACATTTTGTATATTTCACCAAACCTTAACCTGGGATTAATATGCTTATTTGGATATGTGTGATAGAAATAGTACATATTATATTAAGTATATAAATAATATGAAATTAATTATTAACACCAACAGGACCTAAACTGAAGCAACATTAAAAACCTTAAAACCTGTTGGACTAAACTGGTAACAATAGCTGGTAAATCACATCAAATCTAAAGTCTTAGTTAACAACTTCATGTAAATATACGCTCGTAAATATTGAGTCAATTTCACCGAATCAAATAAATTTATTGTTAATTTTACAACTTAAAATTTTAAATTTTCATTGGTTATATACTAAATTCAGTCAATCATATAAACAGTAATGGTTTTCTTAAACTTACGTAACACGGTCACAATCTAAGTACATATATGTATATAGAACATAAATATGAACCATTTGAAACGAATCATATATATAAAACATTTATATATTTGCTGCACTAAAGTAATTAATATATTTGTATTAATCTGGACAATTTGACGCACTAATTATTTATAATTCATTTGACGATAAAACAATTAAAATATGTTGATTAATTGACATTTACTTTGAAAATCGAATAGCATACACACATACTCACAGCACGCATACAATTACAAATTTAATTTACTACTAAGTTTTGCTTACTTGTAATTCCAATTGACTTCAATCTGATTATTAATAACTGACTATATGTTTATTGCATGCTATATTGATGTAAATGAAATTTATTGAATGCTATCGTAATATAAGCGATGATATCGAATATCGAATAAAACGATGATAACTTTTAAAAAATCATATAGTAAAAGGATGACTTTCTGTACACTCCAATTAATTAATATTAATATCGTGCTAGACCTTCCTTATTTGTGGTTAACAACCCAAAGTATTAAAATAAATAAATCATAAAACTTAAAAACGTTTTAAGTACTCTTAACGAGCTTTTGCTAATTAACCAAAGACTATATGGGTTGGACTGATCAGGATAATACCAGGCTCTTAAAACAATCGTACATTTATAATGTTGTAATGTTGCATAGTAAGTTATAGACTTTGCGTATTTTAAATGTCCTAAAAAAATATTTACAATTATTGAATACAGTATAGTTATACACAACTATATACAATACAGTTATAAATAAAGTAGTGGATCAGGAAGGTATAACTTAAAGTTCAAAATGTTTAAGGTGTGTGGTCTTCCTGTTATACACTTCTTTTTAATATAAAAAGCATTATTAGCAGCTTATTTTAACATGCGGTTATCTTCTTTTACAAAAGCATAGAAGAATTGTAAATATCATATTACAAAATAATATACTGACAAACCTCTTGACCTAAATGAAGGTCGTGTTCTGTAGAGTATGAGTTTTTTTTTTTTAAAATGATTCTGTTTTTATTTCAAGTATTATTATATATTTATTAACTATTCATAAGAGTATATCCAAACACAAAATATCCGCTATAGAGAAATCCAGACTATAACATGTTATTATATTATTTAATTATTAGCTTCTACTCAGCATGATTTCAATGGAAAGGTAAGCTCAGAAAACATATTGGGGTTAAACACTTTTTCATGATAAAAATGAACATAAATGATTCTAAACATTTAAAAAACGAACAAATTGTAATTGGACGTTTACATACATGCTCCTAATAGCAGTATAGTCTAGTTGGTCTGACCACGTAGTACTCCACTCTCAACTCTCAAAATAAAACTGAGAAAATGACTTATCCCTCTGGATTTTTACCATTTCCTCAATGTCCCTCAATTTCTCAAGTAAGATAAAAAGTAGTAATAAAAATAGAATTACATTATTTTTATGTTTATTTACCGTATTAACACATAACCTCGAAAATAAGGAATATTTAAGACTATTGACAAAATCCTTTACAAAAGTAAACCTAATTTTATTAATTCTTTACAACATTTTTATTTTTCTTCTTATTACTTGTCCACAACATTATAATTCTGAAATGAGACTTGAACAACATGATGAGAGTAAAATAAAAGCTCATAATTCTTAATCTCTGTTGCACAACTTCCTCTCGTGTTGCCAATTAACTATATTTTTAAGTTGTAAGAAAAGTATTATGTTTTAAAAATTTATAATTAAGAAATGATTACATTTAAGAAAGTAATGTATATTTAATTCTATTGTTAAAATAAACAATTTTTTTTTGTCCTTTAAACTTGAAAATATGATTCACTAAAACATATTTCTTAATAATTTTTAAGATATAAAGAAGTTTTATAAAAGTAGCTGAGTGAATAACCTGTGAAGAACACAGATGGGGAACATTATCCTAAATAATTACAATATACACGACCAGCCATGTGCCTGTGGGAAATTACAAAAATGGCGGTCGGTAATACACCAAGGTCCAGTTAAAAATAACTGCAATATTATATTCGTACTTTATATAAATATTGAATGGAATGAATGAAACTTTAACTGAAATATGAAGTTTATATGAAAGTTATAAACTTTTATGTTGATTGTGTATGATATGGCCTTCAATGTAAAAAATGAATTTTATTAAGTTTAACTAGTTTGAAAAAAAACTTATGAAGGGAATAATTTTATACATTCGTGTATTAACCGGCTGTATTGTTCCTAAGCTTGACGCAAGTCGGAGCGTTTTAAGACACAATTCACGTGAGTACAGCCAGGTAAGTTGTTATATATATAATAATAGTTTTAATAGTTGTAAGTGTAAATTGATATCTCAATTAAACATATGAAGTTTTCGGTTAGGCGTGGATTATCAGACGATTATTATAGAATTAGAATTTGACAATAAAATAAGTCTTGTAATTATCATTTCATATTCACGAAACCATAATCAAATGACATATATTTTATCCAATTATTATGTCCAGTATGTGATAACATAATTAAAAACCACAGTTTAATTTATAGCTTTAAAATAAAATATAAATTATTTAGAAGCGCCATAATTCATGGCCAGTTTCTTATTGAAGAACGTTTGGTTTAGCTTAACATTTGTTAAATTTAAATTAAAGTTAAAGAGACAGTAACCGAAGGTCCTTCATTTCATTCAGTTCATTCACTGTTAGCTTTGTTTTATCGCAAGGGATTACATTAATTCCAGGATTACGAAAGATCTAGATAAGATAAGACAAAACTAATAAATTAAAGAGCTGTCTTGTTATGGCAGCAAAAGTAGTTTCGACTTTCATTGGAGCAATTAGAAATATTGTTCTATTTTGAATGTTGTGATATTATTAATTTTAATATTCACACAACATAAAAAAAATATCACATGGATACCGACTTACCACTTGTAACATTTCAAGTTGCAAGCTTTCCAAACTTTTCTTACAGGACAGAATGAAGACCGCGTCAAGGGTCAATGAACTTAAGCTTTGCTTTTTGCAAATAATCTCATATAGTACGATCATGTATAGACGTGTTAAGCTTATTTAAATTTCAACATGATAAAGTAGCTTTACCAATTGAGCTTCCGTATCATATTGAAATTACGGTAGCTCAATTGGTAGAGCGACGGGACTGTTTCCCAAAAGTAGCGGATTCGAATCTCTGCCCGTATCGATTTACTTTTATATTATATATATAAGAGATAGAGGCATATTAGTGGCTTGCTCGTTCTTGATGGAGTCTTCTGGTACAAGATCCGAAGCGTTGGTCTCAGGCAATTTAACCACACAGACACAATATGACAATTCTTGTATTAAATGTAGGTAATTAGATATTACAATATTTCTTTGTAGGTATACAATTATCAGAGTTTCGTGAACCACCGGTCCCGTTTAGGGGGGTCTGGACTGTAAGGCTCACACTAATCAATAATCATTCGTCTCGATGCTCTCGGTTATTTAAAATGTCTCCGGTGCCCCTCCAAACGATTCCGATCACGTGACTCAATAAGTCACGGCGTTCACACCCCACTGTTACAATGATATCAATTGAGTTACAAATTATCGATAAATTATCGTGGTCTGCGACATATATTTATTATAACCAATAATTTTTATGTTTATGAAAAGGAAACAAGACATATCATTGATATTTTCAATTACACATCAATATATTTTACTGTAAACCAATGTTTTTTAAAAACAAATAATTTCATGATGAATATAAAAGTAAAATTAATGGTTCAATTACATTTTGTGACGTATAATTTAATGTTTAATTCAAGATCTTGTTAATGGAGATGCGAATTTCATTACCGTGAAATTGAATGTCACCGAGATCATTACAATGGTAAGTCTAAATTATGTCCAATTTGGGACGAGATACGATTGTTAACTGATAAGAGATTTGATATGCTCTGTTGTTATTTACAATTTAGTTTATTTTGTTACAATAGATATTTCAGTTTATCAACGAGTATTAAATGACTATCAAGGAACAACTAAAAGTATCATAACGAGTTCTTAAGCCGGATAGGGTTAGAATTAAGTTCAAACTTCAAGCCATCATTATATGAAAACTTCACTATCGAACTTTGTTTCCTGGTTAAACTTATTTATTTATAGAAAATGAAAAAACAAATAAGTGAAAGTACATAGAAATGCTTTTAGTTTTCCGTTTGTTTTCCTGATAGTATCATGTAACATTTCTTAAAACAATCTCTTAAACAGAGTCCAAGCAATTGTATTTTTATGTATGTCTACTGCTATTTTTTGGAATACGCACAAAAGGACACGCAAGATTAAAAAACCACTTTTCAAACGCGGAACGTCAAGTCGTAAATTTACTATAAATTACAATACGTAATTTCTATTAGATTGGATACTTATCATAAAATGCATCCGCTAACTAAATAGTTGCGTATTACGAATAACTTAGGATAATTTTTTTAACAATCTTGGTTACATTCATTTCTTTTACTTTTTAGATATCTCTTGTATTATAAAAACACTATTTAAAATTAATAAGATACTTTTTTGCAAATTTATATAGCTCTCCAATTGACATTTGAGTTTTAAACGAAATTAAATTATAGCAATAAATTGAATGGAATTCAGTGAATATAATTTTAATTGATTTAATTATTATTCTTTGAACTTAATCAGTTAAGTGATTTTTTGTGTGGTAACGCTTGACCTGCACATCGCATTCAACCTAAGAAGATCTAATTACAAAAAACCTATGTCTATAACTATGTTTAGGCAGACTTAGCTTATTTATATCTAAAATAAATATACATTGAATAATTGTTAGATACGGGTAGGATTCTATCCTGCGACAGCTGGGAAACCGTCCCATTGCTCTTCCAAATGAGGTCTAACGGTACCCGCATTGGTAATTTAGCATCCCTTATATAATCGCCTTTTATAGGATAGAGTCGACATTTATTAGTCTTCATTCGTAAATCCATTCATTCTTCTTATGTTACTTCAGAAACTCTTTTTAAAAAGCTAAATTTACATACATTTTATAATACTAATTCCTATATCTGGGAAATAAAATATAAATAAATAAATAAATAAAATTTACTTTATTAATTATTCCTACGTTTTCTAAGTACCCACATATAGGTAAAGCCACTCAGGTGCTTTATCACATAAAAATCAAGCCCACGTTAAATCCACAACTACATAAATAAATAAGTCACTTTACTTTGTCGTAACTTTTATCTATTTCAAGAAAAAATACCAATGAAATATATATTTCTATCAAAGATCTATCTATCGTCACACCTGTCGTCTTCTACGTCGGTTAAAGTAAAATCTTACTGATATGCAAAAAATATACGCAATGGCAAAAGCAGGTGATCACAATTGACATTATCTTCTTGAATTAAATGTTTGGTCAATTTCTTTTTTTTTATTAAATATAGATATGTCTGATTCCAGAAATCAATAGTGTCAAAAGTATAAAATGTTTAAAAAAATCAAAAGAAAACAGAAAGATACCGACTTTATATAAGAAAAAACTTAGTTGCGTAATTGTTTTGCAATTACACTTTAAAGGTTATTAATTTAAATATAAAATATCAAAATGAGAGCGCTTTTGAACAAACTATGATACGACAATGATATTGTATTCATCTGACAGTTTTTTCAGGATGCCGATGATGCTAATATTCGTTATAAAGCAATACAAAATTATAACACACAAATCTTATAGTATGAAGAGGGAAAATATAATTGTAGTATTATTTATATATAAAGAATTTCTATTTTTCCATTATTTATTCTTGACAATAAAATTATCTGTTTTCCAAAATTTTCTTCGAAGAAAATAAATTTATAAAAATGTACATAAATTATTAATAACAAAAGAAAATAAAAAAATAAATATTTAATAACAAAAGTGAGCGTCTTTTTCGTATATTGGATGTAACAGATCACTTCGTACAGCCTCCTCTATCACTTGACCTTTTCTAATCATATCAAAATGAAAATAATATTTACTTGACCTTTTTGTTCTTTGCAAGATATCTGAATATCTGAATATTCAGACCTCATTCAATTCTGCCTCTGTTTGTTTTTGATAAAATCAAAATATTATATTTTTTTCATAATAGTTTATAATTCAGATAATGCAAATATAAAACAATGTGAGCCCGTTTTTATTATTCAGAACAATTTTATATCCATGCGCACTCATTTAAAATATCTCTTTCACAAATCAAATTTCGGAAATATGCCACGAAACAGGTATCAATTATCAACATCAAAATGTACCTGAAGAAGTAAATTTTCCTGTTACCCGGTTAAAGGTACACCCTTTGTGAATTTATACAATATTCCAGAACAAAATAGGTATTGAGGAAAAAGGAAGACTATTCGTCGAACTGAAAACAAAGTGATGTTTCTATTCGAAAGGACTAAACTGATTATAAATGAGATAATACGTTTATATATATATATATATATATATATATATATATATATATAGCTACAATACATACGATGATCTATTATTAAAAAAGATAATGGATGAATTGCAGTTATTTACAGTCAGTATATTATAAATAAAAAAAATACACTGTAAATACTGAAAAGGTTCAGAGAATATTTTACTTGAAAGATCTTTCTACTCGACTTTTGCAAACACTTAACCATTTCTTTCAAATCAAATAAGATACTTTTAGCGTAACATTACCTTATTTTATAGGAATAATAAAGATTTCATGATTAAATCAGAGTCTCTATACCACCTTGTAGTATAGATAAAATTGTTATATACATCTATTTATACTTCTTATAAATTAAAAGTTTAACTTTATGACTACATAAGGACAAAAAACTAACAGTTACATTATAATTGATTAAGACATTGATATACACTGGTACTTCCGTCTACTAACGAAGTAATGTCCAATACAGTGATCCATTCTAGTTACTTCAGTAACTAAACTTACCTCTCTGAACCTGCCCCTCGTAATCTAGTTTCAAAAGTTTTTGTAACACAATTAAAACTTGGGTCATGGGTAAAAAAAATCTTGCGTGTTCGGTTACTGCCAAGTCTGATATTGAATGAATTTCAGGTTTCGGAATTAGATTTTTTATTAGTGTCATATTTTGTAATACTATTAGCATTGTAACTAGAATAAATAGTTGTTTAAGGAATGAATCGTTCTTTATAGATCTCAATAGTTAGGAAAGATTTGCAACAAAAAAATCTGTTTCACCATTCTATTCAAAATAATAAGCAGGGCATATATATATATATATATTAAAACTGTGGTGGAAAATATAAAAAAAATATTTTATGTAATGTTAATAAAGGAAGCAAAGAAAAGTTTCCCAAAGTGAAGCACTATTTATTAAATGTAATATAATTAATGACTATCTTGTTACAGCGTCATGTTACCTTGTACTTTATAGTTTCTAACAAACTATTTCTGACACGCTTAACATGTTTTGGGTTATTGTTTGTAGGTTGTTAAATTAAAAATAACTTAATAGACGTCTCCAAAATAATGGACTCAAATACAATTGTATATTTAGGAGCTTCTTCGTGTTAAAATTACTGATACAATTTTCTACTTTTAATAAAGTAATACCTAAATTTACATAATTAGTAACCAAGTTAAATGATAATATAAGATTTCAATTAGAATATACAGAACATTTTTAGGGTACCCAAAGGTTCAAAACCGAACCCTTAGTGGTGGACTTCGCTGTCTGTCTGACTGTCTCCAGTTTGTATCTCATGAACCATGATAACTAGACTGTTAAAATTTCATAGATGATATTTGTGGGTGGATGCATGGCTAAGTGCAGCAAGAGCATGCTAAGAGCAGAGTCTAAAGCAAAAATCGAAATGGGCAGGCCATGTAGCACGTCTTGAAGATCGCAGATGGACTAAAACGGTTACTTCATGGAAAGGCCCACAGAGCAAACGCTGTAGAGGTCAACCACTCGTTAGATGGGATGATGATCTGATAAAAACTGCAGGTAATACTAATAAGTTAGAATAAATAAATATCAATATTAATACGTAGATATAATTAGATATAAGTACTAACCCATTGTAGTAAAATATAGAAATACATATTACACATATAACAGTAAAAAATCTTTTATCTAAATTGTAAATCTGGAAATAAAAGGATTTTTATTTTTATTTTTATTTATTTATATTTGGGTGGAAATGGACAATATAAATGGAATATTTTGAATTTATTTTGCGAATCCTTGCAGTATTACAAAATACACATTAGATAGTGAAACAACAAACTATTTTTTTTCGAACCATTGATTATTTTTTTTTATCTAAACAGAAAAAAAAACATATTTAATTAACTTTTTAGTAATTAAATAATAAAAGGAAATGAAGTCAAATTGAACGGTTGTCATTCTTTTAATAATTCATAACTAGCAAAAACATTAAGGTTGTAATTTTACAACTAAAAACGTGTTGTAAATTATAGACTAATAATAAAAGCAATACGCTTCAGAGTCGTTTTTTTTTGGATATAATATTGTATTACTATTATCTAATTTAAATTTGAATATCATACTTAAGGACAAAACTACTAAATACTAAAAGTAATAAATGATCAAGACTATAATACTTAATGGGCTACGAGACTAAAGGTAACAAGAATATGTTTTTACTCTCATTTATATTATATAATGTTTATTTTTCATTTATTTTCAAAATACAGATATATGGTTAAAAATGAATGAAGTTACAAATCACAAGTTTTCCTTAAATCTTATTTCTGTTACATATTTTTAGAATTTCCAATGAAAGTCCCTTTTGTTTGAAATCCTTTCCAACAAAGTAATACAAAATAAAACAAAGTTGGCTCCAAGCGAGTCTACGAAGTCTTAAATAATGTGAATATTTTATTTAGGATGCAACTCCTATTCTTTTTGTTGCAACAAATCCTTCCTTTATGTATTATTGATATTACAGACTTTTCTTTCACAAATTTAAACATTACATTTATTTAAAAAATAAAGTTGTAAATCATGATTTTCTTTGTTTAAAACATTCGCTGGAAATAGAAAAAAAATATTCTGGATTCATTCGGAATGATGAATTTATGTTTGAAAACATCTATAAACATGTATAGCCATGTTAAGCTTATTTAAATTTATATAAATATAGAATGAAAAATAAACCGATACGGGCAGGGATTCGAACCTGCGACTACTGGGACGGGACGAGACGGTTTCCCCGTAGTCGCGGGTTCGAATCCCTGCCCGTATCGGTTTATTTTTCATTCTATATTTATATAAATGATGAATTTAAGTAAGTCCGAAAATTTTTTTCACTGTTGATAAATAGTACGTAACAAAAATAATCATTGTACAAGAAAGTATAAGCTTAAAAATATGTATCTAATTAAAAAGGTTATAATTGTTTTGCCAGTAATACTTTTATACAATCCCAGCCCACTAAAAAAATCACGTTATTCAAATTTAAACACTTTTTATTAAAGACTAACTGTGCCTGCGACTACGACTACTAGATTTTGATTTCGATAAAACGTACCCTTTGTACATACGAATGTATAAACGATAAACCTTCAAAATTTCATCCAACACTGTCAAGTAGTTTTTGCATGTAGAAGAAGTTTATTGTTACATATATTTATTTTAATCACAAATAGTATAGTATTTTTAATCAAAGAGTAAACAGTGCGACTTCGTATTTTTTTTTTATTGGAAAGAAAAAAAATATTATTCCTTAAGGAGAGAACCAATATTTCAATTTAAAAAAAATGTCTTACCGCAATGGTATGAAATTAAGGGAATATAAACTTCTTTATTTGTTAACTAATTTAAGTTATAAAAAACACTAAATGTTAAGTACAACGAAAATATATACCAGAAAAACTTCATCCGAATCGGGTAATCCATTTCTGAGATTAGCGTGCACAATCATACAGACACAAATATACAGACAAACAGATCGAATAAAAAAACATCAATTTTGGGTTTATGCTCTCTTTCTTATATAAAAGTCACCCATTATGATTTTTTGAAAATATTTTCAATGTACAGATAGCGATCAGTTACTGTTTTATTATATGTATAAATATACATATATTTCATAAACGATTTAAGTATTGTATTTTTGTTTGAGTGAAGAGTGTCCAATGAAAGTGAAAAACTAAATGTTGTTCAGAATAATGCTCAAATTTTGATGTATAAAAGTAATTTACATTGGCCACATATTTTTTTGTGTAGCGTGCATAACTAAAATAGAAATAGATAAACAATCAAAAATGGTAAGAAAAAGATTGTGTTAATTATCCGTTCACATCATTGCATAGTTCCTATTACGTGCTTGACATAAATTGAAATAACTTTTTTATTTCCCAACCAATTTATATGAAAAAAGCACGAAATGTTAAGTGAAGACTACTACGATATATTGCTAAAAACTGTTTCCAAATTGGTTAGGCCGTTTCTGAGATTAGCGTGCACAAACATACATACACAGACATACAGATAAACAGACAAAATGAAAAACCATTGTTTTGGGTTATCTTACTCTTGTCAAAGCCCCCTATTATTTTTTTTTATAATATTCCATGTACAGAAATCGATCAGTGACAATATTATTATATGTACAGATAAAGATAAATTTGTTGAACACTTTAAATACATACTTATATATCTTTTGATAGACTGAAGAGTGTGCAATGAAAGTTAAAAACTAAATGTTACCCAAAGTGTTACGCTCAAATTCTATGTATAAAAGTTATTTACATAAGCCATATAATTCTGTCGTGTTGCGTGCACAACTAAAAGAGAAAGAAATAAACAAAAATATCAAAAATTAAAGAAATGTATTCTGTTAGATATCCGTACACATCCTGGTTATATATATTTTTATTATTTACAATGACTGGAGTAGTCATCAGTTTACAGATTTATTAAATGCACACACAAAATGTTAAGTAAAATCCTGTACAATATATTCCTGAAAACTACAATCAACTTGGTTAAGACGTTTCTGAGACTAGCGTGCACAAACACAGATATACACACAAAGAGAAAAAATGGAAAATATAGTTTTGAGTCCTGTTGCTCTCGTAAAAACCCTCATTATGTTTCATGTTAAATATTTTTTATGTACAGAAATCGATCAGTGACAATTTTGTACAGATAGAAAGAAACATCTAAATAATGGTCAAATGTGAAAATTTCTAGGATTCCAACCGACGCCGGAACGTATATGACTTTGCTCTATATTTCAGTATAACTTATTGCCGAGGGGCTTTGGGATTAGGGATTCTTGTTCTTAAAGAGATCAAATCACTTGAACTACTCGTGTTAATACGAACATTTCATGGTTATACGTATTCGTGATTTGTTATATTTTCTTTGGTAAATATATTATGTTTCATTACAGTACTAGTGGTCAAAGTGGCCAAATTTTTTACGTATTACAAAGTTTGAATATTTGTAAGGGTTTGTTTGAATCTTGTAAACAAAAAGGACACCTCCTTCTCCATACTTACTGCATATCTCTATCAGACGATTATTTTACTTTGCTTTTTCACACTTAAAATTGACTGCATAAACTGAAACAATTAATATTTTAACATTATTATGTATTAGTTACATATAATTTGGTGTCACATAGTATTAAGTATGAGTAATACGTATTATATATAAATTTTACTATTCTCCACTCCTTGTCTATATACATTTAAAATATTTCAATTTGCATTTTATATATATGGATTGCTTAAAATAAAACTATTGATTATCAATTAACGTTATCCTCTTTGATATTTAGGATCTTATTATCTTGATACAATAAAAGGTTATTAAATTTTACTATCATAAGACGATATTTTTGTATGTGCTTGAAAAAAATTACCTTCTCATATATACTCTATATAAATTAAGCAACATGATTAGATAACGAAGAATTTGATCATAATATATTTTTCATAGCCTAATTTATCTTGCTTTATCTTGTAGAGTCCTTGGTATATCTTGTCCTGTCTAAAGAGTTATAGTAAGAGATTACACTAAGATTTCATATACCTTTGGGAATAAGAAACCGTCACTACAGACAATACTTTCTGAAATATTACAGTATGATATAATTTACAATTAGTGTATAAGAAAAGTAATAATAATAATATTAACACACTGAACCAATTACACAAATTGATCTAACCCCTAAGTAAGCAAAATTATTTGCTTGCGTTAAGGGTATTAGACAACGATACCAATACATAGAGATACACATTACAAATACTTCGAATATATATAATAATCGACCAACAAACCAATGATTACAGAAATTTATGTTCATCACATACATGCCTGTCCTCGTCAGAAATCGAACCCGAGCCCCTTGGCATTGCGATTTAGGCGTCTGCGAAAACTACTCGACCAACAAGGCGGTTGAAGTTGTAAATAAAGTTTTTAAATAGTCAAATATTTAAATAAACATTTATTCATTAATACGTCTTAAACACAGTGAATTCATTAACTGAATGAGAAGATTTATCATTCAAATATATAATTAAATTGAAAATAACGTAGCAACTTACTTGAACTTGTAATTAAATATATCATAATAAACGGACGAGGTTTTTGAAAATACGCTAATGAACTGTCCCAAAATCAAATATTCTAAGCGGACAACTCGTTAACGCGCGCTCCACTCAAACGGCAACGTCTCAATAGTCCGTGACGAGAATTCCGTTGCCATTTCCCTCGCCATTAATAGGCTCACCATGCATTTGTAGTAATTTGCATGTAGTAATAAAAATCTAGTAGTCTATATAATTATAATAGTCTAGTCAACATCATTTATATTTATATAGTACGGCTATTTATTCCAATTCTTCTTCTTTCTTACCCTTTCTCTTTATTTGGGATTAGGTCACTTTTCTCCGATCCATATGGTAGCATTACCTAAGATCTAAGTTCCGCCGCCGCTGTCATTGGCTCCTATATATAAAAAACTTATTCAGAAGACGTGCCTAGTTTATTAATACTTATATGACAAAAATACGAACATATGGTAAGCCATCTGATTCTGATTACTTGAAGCAATTACTCTAAATAAATATATAATCATTGTAAATATGAGTCTGCTGCATTGTTATATTGTTACGTATAAGATTTTTATTATATAGTAATTTGGTATGTAAGAAAAATAAAGATATTATTATTTAAGTAACTACATAATTCTGTTGACAATATATGTGCAAAATGTTATTGTTGCAGTTCGATTTAAGAATTTAGAATTATTTAGAATTACATATCATTATTATTATTGGTATATTATTAAGTAGTAAAAGTTATTAATTTAATAAACTAACAGAAGCTATCCTTGAGTTATTCAATTATTATATTTACATGTCTAATTCTGTAAGCCATAAATGTGTGAAATAAGATTGTTACAACTATATCTAGGAATTTAAAATCGTTTTATACTATTATATTGTTATTATAAGACATTCAATGTTGTTTAAAGTTATGAATATGACCAAACTCTAGAAGCTACTTTGGCGCTTCTATCGCTTTTATTTTGTTAACAATATGGCTTCAAGCCATTATTTAAGGTAATCTGTATTAGATAGCTGGCGTGTTAAATGGTTTTATATTTACATTGTATACTATATATGTATTTAATGTTATAATCTTTTGTCGGTATTTTGTTAGTTATTTATTTTGGTAGTTATTATTATTATATTACTACAATAACTTAATTTGTATCTTCAAAAGTACACAGTAATATTATATGAATGTTTTTATTATACTCATGTATCGGAAGTCATTTTGTCATATTAAATATATTAATTACTAGCTGTGCCTACGACTTCGTACGCATAGATTGCGATTTCAATAAAACGTACCCGTTCAAAGTTTCATCAAACACTGGCAAGTAGTTTTTGCGTGTAGGTGTATTTCTAGTTTATTTTTATATATATTTTTTATTTTTAATCACAGATATTTTTTTAATGAGTAGGTAGATCAATTATGTATTTTTTATAAGAAAGTTTATTATTATTCCCTGACGGGAGGACTATACATATGTACTATCAATCTGCACTATCAATATGTACTATCAATCTGCACTATCAATATGTCCTATCAATATATACTATCAATATATAGTATCAAATTGTACTATCAATATATACTATCAATATCTACTTTCAATGTGTACTATCAATACATATATACTATCAATGTGTACTATCAATCTGCACTATTGATATGTACTATCAATCTGCACTATTAATATGGACTATAAATGTGTACTATCAATCTGTACTATCAATATGTACTATCAATATATACTATCAATATGTACTATCAATATATACTATCAATACGTACTATCTATATATACTATCAATGTGTACTATCAATGTTTACTATCAATACATGCTATCAATATGTACTATCAATATATACTATCAATATGTACTATCAATTTGTACTATCAATCTGTACTATCAATATATACTACAAATATATACTATAAATATATACTATCAATGTGTACTATCAATGTTTACTATCAATACATACTATCAATATGTACTATCAAAGTAGTAGTAGTACTTAGTAGTTAAGCTTGCTTTAAGCCTCATGCTTTATGCTTATTGCCAAATGCTTAATGCTTTATTCTTAATTCTTAATGCTTTAAGCTTATTGCTTAGTGCTTGATACTTTTTGCTTAATAACTTAAAACTTTAATAGCTAAACTAATAAAACGTCAAATTTTCTTCACATGTTTTCAAAGTGAAGGCTGCTGAAATACGTACTATTAATGTGTACTTTCAATATGTACTATCAATATATAGTATCAATGTGTATTATCAATCTGTACTATCAATCTGCACTATTAATACGTTCTATCAATATATACTATCAATGTGTACTATCAATCTGTACTATCAATCTGCACTTTTAATATGTACTATCAATAAATACTATCAATATGGACTATCAATATATACTATCAATATGTACTATCAATATATACTATAAATATACACTATAAATATATACTATCAATCTGTACTATCAATATGTACTATCAATGTGTACTATCAATGTGTACTATCAATGTATACTATCATTATGTACTATCAAAATGTACTATCAATTGGTACTATCAAACTGTACCATCAATCTGCACTATTAATATGTACTCTATAAATATGTACTATCAATTTGAACTATCAATCTGTACTGTCAATCTGTACTACCAATATGTACTATAAATACGTACTATTTTAGTGCTTAGTGCTTAGTGCTTAATGCTTTATGCCAAATGTTTAATGCTTTATTCTAAATACTTAATGCTTTAAGCTTATTGCTTTATGCTTAATGCTTATTGCAAAATGCTTATTGCTTAAAGCTTAATGCCTGTATGTTTTATGCTTATTGCTTTATATTTTATGCTTTTTGCTTTAAAATTTAAAATTTAATGCTTATTGCGTAATAGCTTATGCTTTATAACAAATGCTTAATGCTTAATGCTTAAATCTTAATTTTTAATGCATATTGCTAGATGTTTGACGCTTGACGCTTGATACTTATTGCCTGATGCTTTATACTTATTGCCAGATGCTTGTTGCTTGATGCTAAATGCTTGATGCTTATTGTTTGACGCTTGACGCTTTACGCTTGGTACTTTTTGGTTAATGCTTACTGCTTGACCCTTGAAACTTACTAAAAAGAGAAAATAACCTAATTTTAAATATAAGGAACCTCGTTAAATATTAATTGCGAAATAAGTAAATAAAAATTTGACCAAATAACGAGAAGTTATTCAAAGCAGTAGGAATAAGTCAAACAGTTATAGTTATTTATAATTTTGAAATTACTAATTCCTTAAAAGTGATCAAGTTAGATTTTTTTATGATGTTTGTGTTTATTAAGGAAAGGAATTTTCTATCATTACTTTTTACTTTTATTTTTTTTTTGCATAACAATTTTATGTTATTGTAATTTTTTTATTATTTAAACATCATCAAAATCAAATAAATTTATATCTATCTTTTATTAACTCGAAATTATTGAAACTATAATTAGTCGATACATTTTTAAAATAATACATAATTCATGAATGACAATTCAAAATTAAACAATAAAAGAACATTAAACTAATGAAACGTCAAATTTTCTTCCCATGTTTTCAAAGTGAAGGCAGCTGAAATACGTACTATCAATGTGTACTATCAATGTGTACTTTCAATATGTACTAACAATATATACTATCAATGTATACTATCTATATGTACTATCAATTTGTATTATCAATCTGTACTGTCAATCTGTACTATCAATATCTACTATCAATGTGTACTATCAATACATATATACTATCAATCTGTACTATCAATCTGCACTTTTAATATGTTCTATCAATCTGCACTATTAATATGGACTATAAATGTGTACTATCAATCTGTACCATCAATATGTACTATCAATATATACTATCAATATGTACTATCAATACGTACTATCTATATATACTATCAATGTGTACTACCAATGTTTACTATCAATATATACTATCAATGTGTACTATCAATATGTACTATCAAATTGTACTATCAATATATACTATCAATATATACTATCAATATATACTATCAATATGTGCTATCATTATGTACTATCAAAATGTACTATCAATTTGTACTATCAAACTGTACCATCAATCTGTACCATCAATCTGCATTATTAATATGTACTGTCAATCTGTACTGTCAATCTGTACTATCAATCTGTACTATGAATAAGTACTATCAATATACATATTATATATACGTATTTAAATATTGTAGTTTAAAAAAAAAAACATTTTAGTTCTTTAGTTTTGACATAATGAAGAAACTAATATTTATTATCTATAACAATATTGGTTTTCCCATTATGTCTAAACTAAAGAAATGGAATTGTTTTTTCAAAACTACAATATTTAAATACGTATATACAATGGCTTGGATTCAGCACGTGAAGATTTTTTCATTAAAATAATTTATTTTAGGTATGTGATTATTTTAAAACTATTCAGGACAATTATTTCTTGAAGCCTGCATAACATGAAATGAAAATAAATGTATTTTTTTTCTTCTCGAATAAAGTTATTATTATAATATATTTAAAATACCCCTAGGACAGTCCGAGAGGGGGGGGGGCGTTAGAACTGTCCACCGGTTGACAATAACGGCGAAAACGGCGATAACGGAACTGAAATGCCCTACGTGCGGAAAAAATTACAAAAGACGAGCCTGGTTTATTAAACATCTTAAAACACACAATGGTGCTGAAGTGCGGCAACCGTCGGTAAGATCTTCAATTTTCACTGCGGATAGAGTTTACCCTCATATATCTCATGGTGAGCCATTGAATGAAAACTACCAGGAGTTCATGACCATCCGGACGCGTCTTAGCATTCCTAATAATAAACAATCGACCTGAAAAGTACATGATCAAAATATAGCGGCCCTGTTAGAGCACCCGGGCTCAAATCAAGTACTCGATGCGCAAGTAGAGACTTTCCAAAATACTATTTACGACTACTTTAATGAGCATTATCCACCTACGAATCGTTATGCTTACAAAAATAAAGAAAACGACTATAAATTGAAAATGAGGAGGAAAAAATGAGACCTTATAAAGAAACTTCGTATAGCCAAAGTCTTAGGCGATAATCAACTTAGTCACCAACTGTCTAGAGCATTGCGATCAATTCTTAAACTTATCCAAGTTATAACAAATCAAATAACAAAAAATCGTGGTAGCTTTGATCGGGCAAAACATGAAGTAGACTTTGATAAAAATCCTTTTAAATACTCAAAAATATTTTTAAAGATCAAAAAGATAAGCTTCTCTTGACCAACGAACAAATTTTTGATCATTATAAAAGCACATACGAAGTGCCAGAAAACCAACGACTATATGGGAATCCAAACGAACACAAACCTGAGACTCCTACTGAAGATTTTCATGCAAACCTAACTTTGGAGGAAATCAATAAAATAATTAAAATTAAACCATCTAAGTCAGCACCAGGTCCGGATGGTATCCCTTATATAGTGTACGAAAGATGTCCGTCGCTCCATAAACATCTTTTAAATATATTCGGTAAAATCTGGTCAAGAAAGCAAAATCCCGGTATCATTCGGAAAAGCCCTTTTTGTCCTCATTCTGAAAAACGACAATGTCAATAATCCTAAGGATACTAGACCGATAGCCCTAACAAATACAATTTCCAAAGAATTTTTCTCTTTATTACAAACAATAAAAATAAAAATGAACAAATTCATGATTAACAATAAATATTTCAAGCCTAATCACCAGAAAGGGTTTTTGCCCGGATTTTCTGGATGCCTGGAACATAATACGTTAATATCGGAAAGCCTTAAAGATGCTAGAACTAGCGAGAGACAAATTACGGTTTGTTGGATAGACTTAGAGAACGCCTTCGGGTCGGTACGACATGAACTGATGATGTTTGCGCTTAAATGGTATAACTTTCCTACGGTAGTTTGCGACATTATTGCACCATATTATTCAAAATAAAAATTATCTATAATTTTTAATGAAAACCATTCAAAATCACTTAATTATAACGTTGGTTTATTTCAGGGCTGTTGGATTTCTCCTATTATATTTAATATAATTATTAATACTTTAATAGACAAATTAATTAGAAATGAAAAAAAGTGGGGTTATCGGTTTAAGTTCAATAACAAATACACAGAATCGACACTAGCTTTTGCAGATGATCTCGCGATACTGACACGTAACCCAAAACAATGTCAGGTACTTTTAAATGTAGTTGAGGATTTCTGTACGTGGACGGGCGGATTGAGGACAAAACCAAGTAAATGCTTTAGTCTGTGTCTGGGTAGATGGAATACCAAATATACCTCTTAGGATCCGGGTCTTATAATAGGCGGTCAGTGCGTTAGTACGGTTACGGAAGCAGCTCCGTTTAAATTTTTAGGTAAAAAAATCGATTACCAAAGCCGTACTCCATCGTTGGATGTAATAGTCGAAAGCTTTTAAATGATCTCAAAAAGGTAGACAACCAACCAATAAGTAACGTCAAAAAAGCATAGATTTACGATATTTTTTTAACATCACGTCTAAATTGGCCTTTCCTCGTGTATGATATTAATAAAACCCTTTTGTCAAAGTTGGATGCAAGCGTCATAAAGACATTGAAGTTATGGCTCGGGTAAGCGCACTCAGCGGGCTCTTCAACCCTTTTTTAGAGACCGAAAGAATTTGGATTAAAATTAAAGAAACCATCGGAGCTCTACAAACATCTAAGAGTTACCAAAAGACATATCTATAACATAACTATAACAATATAAATAAAAAAATAACATAGGGACAGGAGTCCAAACTAGGTAGGCCCTGTAATATGGATCTCCTGGTCTCCTGTTAGATAACATTGTGTTTGAGATATTAAAGATGGAAAGACAAATTAAAAATTAACAAAAAAAGAAATAAAATTATAAATTCACAATAACAACTATGCTTATTTATGCAATCAGAAAGAAAAAAATAAAATAAAATAACATGTGGGTCTTTGCAGCTCTTCCCCAAGACGTGACACAGTATGATAGAACTGATTCTACAAGGGATGTATAGTCCGTTTTGACGACATCAATGTCAGCTATATGCCGCAGCTGTTTAAAAATGTAGGAGAGCTTTCTTACTCAGTCTGAGACATTTTTAATATGCTCCACGAATGAAAGATTTTTATCAATTGTAACCCCAAGATACCTAACACAATCCATTCGGTATAGAGGAGAACATTCACAAGAAGGACTATAAGGAAAAAAAACAAGAATGTGCTAAAAGTTCGAAGTAAGCAGTATCATTCGTAGAATTGTTAAGGATGGAAAATTTTAGGTACTTGGTTTTAGTAGCATTCAAAGTCAGAGAATTTAAAGCCAACACACAGTGTCAAACCCTTCCTGAGAATTGAGTAGGTGTTTTCCCAGGTATCGCCGTAAAAAATTAATGCAGTATCATCAGCATAAGAAACTATCCTGCAATTTTCAAGGTCCACCTCACAAAAATCATTAATATAAATAAGGAATAATGTTGGTCCTAGTATGCTACCTTGTGGTACTCTAAATTGTACAAGCGATTCCTCACTGATCACTTCATTAATCTTGACTCTTTGTGTGCTATTTGTAAGGTAGTCCCTAAAAAAGATCCAACTCTCTAACACCAATATTTTCAAGTTTAGTTATTAGAAACAATACAATAATAGTAATCAGACTGTTTCATTATCATTTCTAACAAAAGTAAGTCAAATTATTAAAGTAAATATATAAAAATTATTTCATTTTATATATATTTTTTAATATTTCACACAAGTAGTGCCTATAAGAAAAACCAATAGATATTTAATTGAAAAAAAAGCATTCATTTTCGTTTTTCAATAAACATCCCGGCAGTAGTATTTAATGTGACATAAGCTATAAATTGTAAGGATCGAAGAGTCTCTAAGGATAATAAATAAATAACTAATTGCAATGAGATGTTACTTACATCTTCTTGTTTTCAGTGTTTTCGCTAAGAATATTTAGGCGTTTATAACATCAAATTATTTTTAAGCAATAAGATTTTACGAGAATATTTGATTTATAAACCACTTAAAATACCGAAAACAATAAGAGTTTTTACATCAGAATTAAATATATCAACACTATATTATAAGTCATCGAATTTATTACTATCCCAATTATTTGGGGTGCTCGCAATATGAAAATTTATTTCCAGTTCTCTGTTCTCAGTGAAGACTTCTTACTTAGGTATGTCTTCTTCAGACGACGTCTTCTTGTATAACATTCTTACTAAGGCAATATAACAACAAACTATTCATTCTCATCTTCTCTATGAACGCTACTTCTTTTATACTCTTATACATTTTCTCTTTAATGTATTCTCGTCAGAACATAACTATCAACATCCACACTGCAGTCATACAGTGTCTGACACTTCGATCTAGTCTATAAATGATCTTGATCGTTAAATATTACATTAACATATTAAGACAGAAACAGTGAAATAATCTTGATATTGAAAAGTTTTTGAGTTTCCAAAGCAGATACACATAACTTTGCTGAATATTTCAGTATAAGTTATTGCCGGGTCCTTTGGGATTCTTGTTCCTAAGGAGATCAAATCACTTGTACTACTCGTGTTACTTCGAACCTTTTATTGTTAGGATTTGAAATATGTTACAGTTATGTTTATATTTTATGTATTATATTTCATTACTTTATTTATATACTATATTATACAAAATTAAATATTTATCAGGGTTTTGACAAAAATTACTCTTTTATATGGTATTTTTTTGTTATTTATTTTATTCTATTACACCAGCGATTATAACAGTCAGGCTATTCTTCATTTAATTTATTGGTTACATAATACAATAGTAAGATATTTTAATGTATGTGTAGTATACTACATACTATAATATGGTACTGGTAATAATATCACATAAAACTTAATTTAATATAAAAACTTTAATCTTATATCCCTCTAAATCTTCTTAAAAACGAATGCAAAATTATGGTTACATGTTTTATGTATATATACGTTTGAAGTTGCTTTACCAATATTACAAGGGACGAGGGAAATTTCATGTGATTTTTAAATTCACATTCGCATATATAATAATAGCTATTGTTCGCGGCTCCACCCGCGAATGATATCGACACAATGAAAACCAACTCAGCCGTGAAAGCCACACAGGTAGACAGAGCTACTTACCATTTATATTACTAATGTGAATAGTAAAACTTAGTGAAGGTTAAATTTAAAATTTTATATTTACTTTTAATATTTTAGTTTCAAAGCTCGACAATTCGTTATAATGTTATATCTTTAGTAGCATGGATTCATCAGAATAATTCAAATATGTTATTAATATCATCTTCTGAGATAGTTAATATGTTATTACGTTTAAACAATATACTCTTGTAAAATTTGATTTGACAGGTTCGTTTTCAGTGAATAAATAAACTCATGATTCGTTAAAATATTGATATACTCTTTGCATTATTATATGTATATTTATTTATATATCTTATAATATATTTTTTTGTTTTTCTAATTTTTTTTTTTTTTCTATTTTGCACGCCTACACAAATTCTCTCCTGTTCATTTTAAAGTTGGCTGGTAGAGAATGTCTTTTTCGCATTAAGTCCGCCTTTTGTTAATTATATTGTATACTAGCTTTTGCCCGCGGCTTCGCGCACGCCTTAAAATCGTAGTAAAAAAAATCCCCTTTGCCTTTTTTGTTTGGCTTCTATATGACTTGTTTCAAGCGATACAATCAAAATTACGACATCAGCAGACATCGCTCACTGTCAAAAATCTATTTTAAGTTTTTAATAATAATAATATCAGGACAAATAACACACATTGACCTAACCCCTAAGTAAGCAAATGATTTGCTTGTGTTAAGGGTGTTAGACAACGATACAAATACATAGAAATACACATTATAAATACTGAGAATATATTTAATAAACGACCACACCCAGAAAACAGACATCTATGCTAATCACATAAATGCGCCTGTCTCTGCCGGGAATCGAACCCAAGCCCCATTGCGCCGTGACACGTTAGGCGTCTGTGCTAATCACTCGACCAAGCAACGGGGCGGTTATTAGATACTGTAATTTTTTTATACCTCATTGTTTTTACTTGAACGTCCTTTTAAATACTTTTTAAACAGAGTACTTAATAACCATTCTAACCATATATGGTTATCGCAATGATATATCACTACTTATAGATTTTCATTGAACATAATCAAAATATGACCATGTAAACTTGAGGAATTCTGAGCTACACAATCGACGTTATTTTGACCATCAACTTGCAGGTCTGGTTTTATTTAAAAAATATATATTTTAAATGCTAAATAATATTTACTAGACATACAATTAGCTATATGCATTTAGAAAATTTTCAATACTGAACATTCACAAAAGCCATTTTTGAGACGGTTTGCACGGTTCCATACAATAGTGAGCCGGTCGACCGTACCGCCGCAAACGCGAAGTCTATATTTTAAATCTGTAATATCTTCGAAAATATTCATTTAAACTACATGCTGTAAAGGGCTATTTTAAAAATAAAATGTATTTAAGGTATTTAAGGTCAGTTAATTAGATAATGATTAATGCTGTATTGAATAAAATTGCTTAGTAAATAAGTCATTATTTCTCGTAAAAAGTAAAGGATAAAAATTAACTATTGTGGGTCATCCTTAAGAGATAAACATATACCATTGCGGACTTTCTTGTAGAACTTTTTAGGGTATACAATACTTAGTAATTTATTTGGATCTATCTCGTAGAGTGAACTCTCCAATTCAAACGCATTGCACTCTACATTGACTCTACATGAACTACATGAACTACATGAACTCTACATTGCACTGTAATGTAAGCCAGTGTTTGCAATGTAAGCGCAAAACAATGTGTTTTTGTTTACGACTTAGCATAAGAAATCTTGAAATTATTGGCTGTTCTCTAATATATTAAACATGTTATTATACATATAAACCTTCTTCTTGAATCACTCTATCAATTAAAAAAACTGCATCAAAATCCGTGGTATAGTTTTAAAGATCTAAGCATACATACAGACATAGGGACAGACGCGAAAAGTGACTTTCCTATATACTATGTAATGATTGTTCAATAAAGGATTAAATAAATAAAAAATAATTCTATCAGCAACTTAAAAGAAATTAAGACTTTCGCGAATAACTCTTAAAAGTTTTCGTAATAAAATGATCAGATATCGAAGAAATTTGGTCATAATTTATTATCTGATACCCGTGACATTGGTCCAATGATTTATAATAGTTAGAGAGTGTACTAAGATTTCATATACCGTAGGGAATAAGAAACCGCCATGATAGAGAGAACTCTAAAAAATATTACAGTAATACATATATAGTTTATTCATGAATATGTTTTGTGCTCGTAAATACAATTATTGAAAATATTTGACTTATAATCTGTACTATGTAAAACGCCTAGCCGATGTTGTCAAATTGACATTGAAATTGAAATTGACAAACGGCCTAGCCAATGTTGTCAAATTTTGGCTACAAACAATTTTGTTCATCTAGACATCTAGATGAACATCTAGATGTCTAGATGTTCATCTATGACATCTAGAAAGAAAGTGATCAGCGATGGCCATCATAACTATTTTGAAACGTTTCACCAGTATGAATATATACAAATAAGGTCATTAGCACTGGCCAGTATACTGGTATATAACTGGCCAGAATATCAATATACAAAATTTCAGCATATATATACTTAACGTTAAAGATGTGATACAAACGAACACAACGAATAGGTACCTACTTACATTATTATCTGAATGAAACTGCTTACACACTTTTAATTTAGAAATAAGGTTGTAGCAGAACTTGTAACCAAATATATACTAACTTGATTGTGTAAAATGTCCCTTTACATTGTGTAAAGTGGTGATAAATATTTGTTTGAACTACCACTGATTTTTTTTTATTTTTCATTCTGCCTATAATGCCTCTAATGTCTGCTTTTCCTTCTTTCACTAAAAAACGTAACCTAATATGTCTGTATGTATACATTTTAAAAAACACACATGTATGTATAACGCACACATGTGTGGTTAAATGCCTGTTTTGTATTTAAACATTCAGATAAAATTGTAAGGACGTATAATACTCGTGCGCAGTGGCTGTTATATTTGGATTTCACGTTTATTGGATATTTTGATTAATCCTATTGTAGATAGACCCTAAGATTTTGAAAAACCTTCCACTGAACGTTTATTTTTTCATAAGTTTGGTCTATTCGACTAAGGAAAATAACCATTTGAAGAATAATATGTTGTTGTAAGTAAAAACTTTTACAATCATTGCAATATTGTATAGTTGGAAAAATAATTTCTAAAACACAATTTAATCAATATTGTAATTACTTGCGAAGATCTAAATACATAAAACCTTTTGATATCTTTAACTATGTTTAGGCAGACTTAGCTTATTTATATCTAAAATAAATAGAGATTGAATAATTGTTCGATGCGGGTATGATTCTATACTACGACAGCTGGGAAACCGTCTTATCGCTCTTCCAAATGAGGTACTCTGACGGTACCCGCATTGGTAATTTAGCATCCCTTATTTAATCGCCTTTTGTAGGATAGAGTCGACATTTATTAGTCTTCATTCGAAAATCCATTCATTCTTCTTATGTTACTTCAGAAACTCTTTTTAAAAAGCTAAATTTACATACATTTTACAATATTAATTAAACCCCTACCCCGGGCCCCTTAAACCTACTCCTGGGTCGAAAGTCCCAGGCACTGCTTGCACTCCTCTCCTTGCAACGCGATGGCCCGGCACCCGCACGGTGAATCCATGGATTGCTAAGAGGCTTCGTCTTATATCTGAGATATAAAATAAAAAAAATACTTTATGGGTTGTTCCTAAGTTTTCTAAGTTCCCACATATAGGTAATACCACTCACTTACACTTACTACTTACTTACTTACTTACTTACACTTTATCACATAAAAGTCAAGCCCACATTAAACCCACAACTACTTAAATAAATAAGTCACTTTACTTTGTCGTAAGTTTTATCAACTTCAAGAAAAAATACCAATTAAATATATATTTCTATCAAAGATCTATCGTCACACCTGTCGTCTTATTAACATGCAAAAAATATACGCAATAACAAAAGTAGGTAATCACAATTGTATAAGGGCCACGTCTAATTGTATTGTTTCACAGATTTTACTATTCATACTTCACTTTTATGTACTTGTATTTAACCCTTCCTTGGTACTATACAGCAGCGTCTGTCCCGAATATCGTCCTAACTGCAGTTTATATACCCTTCTTTATTAACTCCCTCTTCACATAAACAATAATAATAGTCAAATCATCTACTTTAAACATAGAAAAATAACAACTACTCTTAAAAGAATAATTGTAAGTAAATACTGAAGAAGTTCAGAGAATATTTTACTTGAAAGATCTTTCTACTCGACTTTTGCAAACACTTAACTATTCCTTACAAATCAAATAAGATACTTTAAGCGTAACATTACCTTATTTTATAGGAATAATAAAGATTTCATGATTAAATCATAGTCTCTATACCACCTTGTAGTATAGATAAAATTGTTATATACATCTATTTATACTTCTTATAAATTAAAAGTTTAACTTTATGACTACATAAGGACATAAAACTAACAATTACATTATAATTGATTTAGACATTGATATACACTGGTACTTCCGTCTACTAACGAAGTAATGTCCAATACAGTGATCCATTCTAGTTACTTCAGTAACTAAACTTATCTCTCTGAACCTGTCCCTCGTAATCTAGTTTCAAAACTTTTTGTAACACAATTAAAACTTGTATGTGTCATGGGTGAAAAAACTCTTGCGTATTCGGTTACTGTAAAGTCTGATATTTAATGAATTTCAGGTTTCAGAATTAGATTTTTTATTAATGTCATATTTTGTAATACTATTAGCATTGTAACTAGAATAAATAGTTGTTTAAGGAATGAATCGTTCTTTATGGATCTCAATAGTTAGGAAAGATTTGCAACCAAAAAAAAAAAAAAATAAATAAATAATAAAAAAAATAAAATGAAAAATAAGTCTCACCATTCTATTCAAAATAATAAGCAGGTCATGAATATATCAAGACTGTGGTCTAAAATATAAAAAAATATTTTATGTAATGTTAATAAAGGAAGCAAAGAAAAGTTTCCCAATGTAAAGCACGATTTATTAATAGTAATATAATTAATGACTATCTTGTTACAGCGTCATGTTACCTTGTACTTTATAGTTTCTAACAAACTATTTCTGACACGCTTTACAAGTTTTCGGTTATTGTTTGTAGGTTGTTATATTAAAAATAACTTAATAGACGTCTCCAAAACAATGAACTCAAATACAATTGTATGTTCAGGAGCTTCTTCGTGTTAAAATTACTGATACAATTTTCTACTTCTAATAATACTTTATTAGAAGTATTACTATACCTAAATTTACATAATTAGTAACCAAGTTAAATGATAATATAAGATTTCAATTAGAATATATAGAACATTTCTAGGATACCCAAATGGTCAAAACCGAACCTTTAATGGTGGACTTCGCTGTCTGTCTGACTGTCTCCAGTTTGTATCTCATGAACCATGATAGCTAGACTGTTGAAATTTCATAGATGATATTTGTGGGTGGATGCATGGCTAAGAGCAGCAAGTGCGTGCTAAGAGCAGAGTCTAAAGCAAAAATGGAAATGGGCAGGCCATGTAGCAAGTGTTGAAGATCGGAGATGGACTAAAACGGTTACTTCATGAAAAGGCCCACAGGGCAAACGCTGTAGAAATCGACCACTTGTTAGATGGGATGATGATCTGATAAAAACTGCAGGTCCAAAATAGCAACAAATAGCCCAAGATTGAGTGAAATGGAAAGCTTTGGAGGAGACCTTTACCTGAAAGGGGTTCCAGTAGAAAAATAGCACACTAGGTGTGTGTTAAAAGTAATACTAATAAGTTGGAATAAATAAATATCAACACTAATACGTAGATATAATTAGATATAAGTACTAACCCATTGTAGTAAAATATAGAAATACATATTACACACATAACAGTAAAAAAAAAAATCTTTATCTAAATTGTAAATCTGGAAATAAAAGGATTTTTATTTTTATTTATTTATATTTGTGGGTGGAAATGGACAATATAAATTGAATATTTTGAATTTATTTTGCGAATCCTTACAGTATTACAAAATACACATTAGGTAGTAAAACAACAAACTATTTATTTACGAACCATTGATTATTTTTTTTTATCTAAACAGAAAAAAAACATATTTGATTAACTTTTTAGTAATTAAATAATAAAAGGAAATGAAGTCAAATTGAACGGTTGTCATTCTTTTAATAATTCATAACATTAAGGTTGCCATTTTACAACTAAAAACGTATTATAAATTATAGACTAATAATAAAAGCAATACGCTTCAGAGTCGTTTTTTTTTGGATATAATATTGTATTACTATTATCTAATTTAAATTTGAATATCATACTTAAGGACAAAACTACTAAATACTTAAAGTAATAAATGATCAAGACTATAATACTTAATGGGCTACGAGACTAAAGGTAACAAGAATGTTTTTACTCTCATTTATATTAAATAATGTTTATTTTTCATTTATTTTCAAAATACAGAGATATGGTTAACATTCAAAAATAAAGTAGTTACAAATAACAAGTTCTCCTTAAATCTTATTTCTGTTACATATTTTTGAGAATTTCCAATAAAAGTCCTCTTTGTTAGAAATCCTTTCCAACAAAGTAATACAAAATAAAACAAAGTTGGCTCCAAGCGAGTCTACGAAGTCTTAAATAATGTGAATATTTTATTTAGGATGCAACTCCTATTCTTTTTGTCGTAATAAATCCTTCCTTTATGTATTATTGATATTACAGACTTTTCTTTCACAAATTTAAACATTACATTGATTTGAAAAAATAAAGTTGTAAATCATGATTTTCTTTGTTTAAAACATTCGCTGGAAATAGAATAAAAAATATTCTGGATTTATTCGGAATGATGAATTTAAGTAAGTATGAAAATCTTTTTCACTTTTGATACATAGTTCAAGAAAAAATAAAAAAAAAAACAAGACAAATAAAGCTTTAAAAATATGTATCTAATTAAACATGTTTTAATTATTTTGCCAGTAATACTATTATACAATCAAAGCCCACAAAAAAAATGACGTTATTCAAATTTAAACTCTTTGTAATAAAGACTAGCTGTGCCTGCGTCTACGTATGCGTAGATTTCGATTTCGATAAAACGTATACTTTGTACGTAAGAATGTATTTATAAAACTTCGAAATTTCATCAAACACTGTCAAGTAGTTTTTGCATGTAGAAGAATTTCTAGTTTATGGTTATACATATATATTTATTTTAATCACAAATAGTATAGTATTTTTAATCAAAGAGTAAACAGTGCGATTTCGTATTTTTTTTTATTGGAAAGAAAAAAAATATTATTCCTTGAGGAGAGAACCAATATTTCAATTTTAAAAAAATGTCTTACCGCAATGGTACGAAATTAAGGGAATATAAAGTTCTTTATTTGTTAACTAATTTAAGTTATAAAAAACACTAAATGTTAAGTACAACGAAAATATATTCCCGAAAAACTTCATCCGAATCAGGTAATCTGAAATGCTGAGATTAGCGTGCACAAACATACAGACATACAAACATACAGACGAACAGATCGAATAAAAAAAACATCAATTTTGGGTTTTTGCTCTCTTGCTTATATAAAAGTCCCCAATTATGAATTTTAGAAAATATTTTCATGTACGACAGCAATCAGTAACCGTTTTATTTTATGTACTAGCTGTGCCTGCGACTTCGTACACGTAGATTTCGATTTCAATAAAACGTACCCTTTGTACGTACTAATGTATGTAAAAACTATAAACCTTCAAAGTTTCATCGAACTCTATTAAGTAGTTTTTGCATACCTAATAGGAGTATTTCTAGTTTATTTATGTATTTTTTTTTATGTTTAATCACTGGTAAGTAGCAATGGTACAAAAAGAGGAGATTATTAACTTCTTTATTTGTTACCAGATTGTTAAAAAAACAAAATGTTAAGTGAAGCCCATTACAACATATTAGCATAGCATAGCATTATGATTTTTTGAAATTTTTTTCAATGTACAGACAGCGATCAGTTACTGTTTTATTATATGTATAAATATACATATATTTCATAAACGATTTAAGTATTGTATCTTTGTTACAGTGAAGAGTGTGCAATGAAAGTGAAAAACTAAATGTTATTCAGAATGATGCTCAAATTTTGATGTTTAAAAGCTATTTACATTAGCCACATGACTGAAGAAGAAATTAAAGACAAAAAATTCAAAAATGTTAGAAAAAGATTGTGTTAATTATCAGTTCACATCATTGCATAGTACCTATTAACCATTGACATAAATTGAAATAACTTTTTTTTTTCTTAATCAATTTATATGAAAAAAGCACGAAATGTTAAGTGAAGACTACTACGATATATTGCTAAAAACTGTTTCCAAATTGGTTAGGCCGTTTCTGAGATTAGCGTGCACAAACATACATACACAGACATACAGACAAACAGACAAAATGAAAAACCATTGTTTTGGGTTCTCTTGGCCATAAAGGCCCCATATTATTATTATTATTTTTTTTAATATTCCATGTACAGCAATCGATCAGTGATAATATTATTATATGTACAGATAAAGATAAATTTGTTGAACACTTTAAATACATACTTATATATCTTTTGATAGACTCAGGAGTGTGCAATGAAAGTTAAAAACTAAATGTTACCCAAAGTGTTACGCTCAAATTCTATGTATAAAAGTTATTTACATTAGCCATATAATATTGTCGTATTGCGTGCACAACCAAAAGATAAAGAAATAAACAAAAATATCAAAAAATTAAAGAAATGGATTCTGTTAGATATCCGTACACATCCTGGTTATATATATTTTTATTATTTACAATGACTGGAGTAGTCATCAGTTTACAGATTTATTAAATGTACACACAAAATGTTAAGTAAAATCCTGTACAATATATTCCTGAAAACTACAATCAACTTGGTTAAGACTTTTCTGAGACTAGCGTACACAAACATACAGATATACAGACAAAGAGAAAAAATGGAAACCATTGCTCTCGTAAAAACCCTCATTATGTTTTATGTTAAATATTTTTCATGTACAGATAGCGATCAGTGTCAATTTTTTATATGTACAGATAGAAAGAAACATCTAAATAATGATGCTATGTGAAAATTTATAGGATTCCAACCGACGCCGGAAAGTATATGACTTTGCTCAATATTTCAGTGTAACTTATTGCCGAGGGGCTTTGGGATTAGGGATTCTTCTTAAAGAGATCAAATCACTTGAACTACTCGTGTTAATACGAACATTTCATGGTTATACGTATTCGTGATTTGTTATATTTTCTTTGAAAATATATTATGTTTCATTACAGTACTAGTTAGTGGTTGCACAGGGCCAACATTTTTACGTATTACAAAGTTTGAATGTTTGTAAGGGCATAAACAAAAGGCCACCTTCTTCTTCATACTTACTGAATATCTCTATCAGATATAGATTATTTTACTTCACCTTTCACACTTAAAATTGACTGCATAAACTGAAATAATTAATATTTTAAGTATTAGTAATACATATTATATATAAATTTTACTATTTTCCACTCCTTGTCTATATACATTTAAAATATTCTAATTTGTATTTTGTATATATGGATTGCATAAAACAAAAATATTGATTATCGATTAACGTTATCTTCTGGGATATTTAGGATCTTATTATCTTTATACAATAAAACGTTATTAAATTTTACTATCATAAGACGATATTTTTGTATGTGCTTGGAAAAAAATTACTTTCTCAAATATACTCTACATAAATTAAGCAACATGATTAGACAACGATGAATTTGATCATAATATATTTTTCATAGCCCAATTTATCTTGCCTTATCTTATAGATTCCTTGGTATATCTTGTCCTGTCTAAAGAGTTATAGTAAGAAATCTCTTACTAATAAGAAGAGAGAGAGAATAAGTAACCGTCACTATAGAGAATACTTTGTGAAATATTACAGTATGATATAATACACAGTTAGTGTATAAGAAAAGTAATAATAATAATATTAACAAACTGAACAAAGTACACAAATTGATCTAACCCCTAAGTAAGCAAAATTATTTGCTTGTGTTAAGGGTATTAGACAACAGTACCAATACATAGAGACATTACAAATACTTCGAATATATATAATAAACGGCCAACAAACCAATGATTACAGAAATTTATGCTCATCACATACATGCCTGTTTTAGTCAGAAATCGAACCCGAGCCCCTTGGCATTGCGATTTAGGCGTCGGCGAAAACTACTCCACCAACAGGGCGGTTGAAGTAGTAAATAAAGTGTTTGAATAGTCAAATATTTTAATAAACATTTATTTATTAATACGTCTTAAACACAGTAAATTCATTAACTGAACGAGAAGATTTATTACTCAAATATATAATTAAATTGGAAATAACGTAGCAATTTACTTGAACTTGTAATTAAATATATCATAATGAACGGACGAGGTTTTTGAAAATACGCTAATGAACTGTCCCAAAATCAAATATTCTAAGCGGACAACTCGTTAACGCTCGCTCCACTCAAACGGCAACGTCTCAATAGTCCGTGACGAGAATTCCGTTGACATTTCCCTCGCCATTAATAGGCTCACCATGCATTTGTAGTAATTTGCATGTAGTAATAAAAATCTAGTAGTCTATATAGTTATAATAGTCTAGTCAACATCATTTATATTAATATTGTACAGCTATTTATTCCAATTCTTCTTCTTTCTTACCCTTTCTCTTTATTTAGGGTTAGGTCACTTTTCTCCGTTTCATATGCTAGCATTATCTAAGACCTACGTTCCGCCGCCGCTGTCATTAGCCCCTATATATAATAAACTTATTCAGTAGACGTGCCTAGTTTATTAATACTTATATGACAAAAATACGAACATATGGTAAGCCATCTGATTCTGATTACTTGAAGCAATTACTCTAAATAAATATATAATTATTGTAAATATGAGTCTGCTACATTGTTGTTATATTGTTACGTATAAGATTTTTATTATATAGTAGTCTGGTATGTAGGTAAAATTTATTTAGAATTACATACTATCATTATTATTATTGGTATATTATTAAGTAGTAAAAGTTATTGATTTAACAAACTAACAGACGCTATCCTTAAGTTATTCAATTATTATATTTCCATGTCTAATTCTGTAAGTCATAAATGTGTGAAATCAGATTGTCACTATGTTTAGGAATTTAAGATCGTTTTATACTATTATATTGTTATCCCGAGAGATTTAATGTTGTTTAAAGTTGTGAATATGACCAAACTCCAGAAGCTACTTTGCCGCTTCTGTCGCTTTTTTTTTTGTTTTTTTTTAAGGTAATCTGTATTAGATAGCAGGCATTTTAAATGATTTTATATTTACATTGTATACTACATTTATATTTAATGTTATAATCTTTTGTCGATATTTTGTTATAATGAGTTATTATTTATTATATTACTAAAATAACTTAATTGGTGTCTTCACAAGTACACAGTAATATCAATATGACCGTTTTTATTATACTCATGTATCGGGACACATTTTGTCATATTAAATATATTAATTACTAGCTATACCTGCGACTTCGTACGCATAGATTCCGATTTCGATAAAACGTATCCGTTCAAAGTTTCATCAAACACCAGCAAGTAGTTTTTGCGTGTGGGTGTATTTCTAGTTTATTTTTATATATTTTTTTATTTTTAATCACAGATATTTTTTTAATGAGTAGGTAAATCAATTATGTATTTTTTTATTAGAAAGTTTATTATTATTCCCTGACGGGAGGACTATAAATATGTACTATCAATCTGCACTATCAATATATACTATCTAATGGTACTATCAATATGTACTATCAATCTGTACTATCAATATGTACTATCAATATATACTATCAATGTGTACTATCAATATATACTATAAATATGTACTATCAATCTGCACTATCAATCTGCACTATCATTGTGTACTATCAATCTATAATATCAATCTGTACTATCAATATGTACTATCAATATATACTATCAATATATATACTATCAATGTGTGCTATCATTATGTACTATCAATTTGTACTATCAATCTGTACTGTCAATCGGTACTGTCAATCGGTACTATCAATAAGTACTATCTATATGTACTATCAATATATACTACCAATGTGTACTATCAATATATACTATCAATATGTACTATCAATATATACTATCAATGTGTACTATCAATAAGTACTATCTATATGTACTATCAATATATACTATCAATGTGTACTATCAATAGATACTATCAATATGTACTATCAATATATACTATCAGTGTGTACTATCAATATGTACTATCAATCTGTACTATCAATATGTACTATCAATATGTACTATCAATCTGTACTATCAATATGTACTATCAATATATACTATCAATGTGTACTATCAATATATACTATCAGTGTGTACTATCAATATGTACTATCAATATGTACTATCAATATGTACTATCAATATATACTATCAATGTGTACTATCAATATATACTATCAGTGTGTACTATCAATATGTACTATCAATATGTACTATCAATATGTACTATCAATTTGTACTATCAATCTGTACTGACAATCTGTACTATCAATAAGTACTATCAATATGTACTATCAATGTGTACTATCAATATGTACTATCAATATGTACTATCAATATGTACTATCAATCTGTACTGTCAATCTGTACTATCAATAAGTACTATCAATGTGTACTATCAATAAGTACTATCAATATACATATTATATATACGTATTTAAATATTGTAGTTTTGAAAAAACAATTCCATTTCTTTAGTTTTCACATAATGGAGAAACTAATTTTTATTATCTATAACAATATTGGTTTCCCCATTATGTTTAAACTAAAGAAATGGAATTGTTTTTTCAAAACTACAATATTTAAGTACGTATATACAATGTCTTGGATTCAGCATGTGAAGATTTTTTTTATTAAAATAATTTATTTTAGGTATTTGAATGGAATGGAATGGAATGGAATGGAATACAGTTATTATTATAATATATTTAAAATACTAATAATATATTTAAAATAATTTTTACATCAGAATTAAATATGTCAATAATTACAAAAAATAAGGAAACATACACAATATTACTATATTAATACTGAAAATAGATAAGTGCATGTTTTGTAATACTTGAAACAATACTAGGTAAGTATAAATTACGTTACAATCGTGGTTCGAAGAACGAATTTCAAAGTTCAAGAGTGCAAAGTCAGAGCGAGTTACTAGTATTTATAATCAATTAGAACCCTTATTCCGCTTTAACAATCAAGTGTAAAATAAATTAGATACGTCTCTTTTTGGCTGAATGAGCATTTGTACCAATTCATTCTCTCCCTACTTTGTTATAACATACGATACAACTGGAAAAAAATATTGATTTCGAAATACTTATTTTCAGCTGTCAGTCCTGTTTTATAAAAAGAATAACAAGAAGAAATAAGTAAAAATATTTTTTTTAAAGATTGCCCGTGTTAGGAATTATAATTTATATTATCCCTGTGTCGCGAGGTCTTCACAATCATATAAATAACAGGCACAAATACTCGGTACAATAATCTGTGGATCACACAAAAAGTTGTCCCGTGTGGGAATCAAACCCACTTCCTTTAGTTCAGCAGCAGGATCACCAAATACTACAGCAACAAGTCATCAAATTTATTATTATCCCAATTATTTAGGGTGGTCTCAATATGAAAATTTCTTTCCAGTTTTCTGTCCCCAATGAAGACTTCTTACTTAGTCTATCTCCTTCAGACGACGTCTTCTTCTATAACATTCTTACTAAGACAATATGACAACAAACTATTCATTCTCATCTTCTCTATGAACGCTACTTCTTTTATACTCTTATACATTTTCTCTTTAATGTATTCTCGTCAGAACATAACTATCAACATCAACATGCAGTCATACAGTGTCTGACACTTCGATCTAGTCTATAAATGATGTTGATCGTTAAATATTACATTAACATATTAAGAGAGAAACAGTTAAATAATCTTGATATTGAAAAGTTTTTGAGTTTACAAAGCAGATACACATAACTTTGCTGAATATTTAAGTATAAGTTTTTGCCGGGTCCTTTGGGATTCTTGTTCCTAAGGAGATCAAATCACTTGTACTGCTCGTGTTACTTCGAACCTTTTATTGTTAGGATTTGAAATATGTTACAGTTATGTTTATAATTGATGTATTATATTTCATTACTTTATTTATATACTATAATATACAAAATTAAATATTTATCAAGGTTATGACAAAAAATACTCTTTTATATGATATTTTTTTGTTATTTATTTTATTCTATTACACCAGCGATTATAACAGTCAGGCTATTCTTCATTTAATTTATTGGTTACATAATACAATAGTAAGATTATTTTAATGTATGTGTAATATAATATATAGGGTACTGGTAGTAAAAATCACATAAAACTCCATTTAAAATAAAAACTTTAATTGTCCTAAATCTCATATCCCTCTGAACCGCAATATTCTCAAAAAGGAATGCAAAATTATCGTTACATGTTTTATATAGATATAAGTACGTTTCAAGTTGTTTTACCCATATTACAAGGGACGAGGGAAATTTCATGTGATTTTTAAATTCACATTCGCATATATAATAATAGCTATTGTTCGCGGCTCCACCCGCGAATGATATCGACACAATGAAAACCAACTCAGCCGTGAAAGCCTAACACACAGGCGGACAGAGTTACTGACCATTTATAATGTTAATGTAAAAAGTAAAACTTAGTAAAGGTTATAATGTTATTTCTTTAGTAGCATATATTCATTAGAATAATTTAAATATGTTATTTATATCATCCTCTGAGACAGTTAATATGTTATTACGTTTAAACGATATAAACTTGTTAAATCTGAGTTGACAGGTTCGTTTTCAGTAAATGAATAAACTCATAATTCGTTAAAAATATTGATATACTTTTTTCACTATTATATATAAAATATATATAAAATCGTAGTAAAACAATTCCCCTTTCCCTTGTTTTGTACTGCTTCTACATTACTTGTTTCAAGTGATACAATCGAAATTACGACGTCAGCAGACATCGCTCACTGTCAAAAATCTATTTTAAGTTTTTAATAAGTTCCTACAATATTAGATACTGTATTTTTTTTATACCTCTCCATTTTTACTTGAACGTCCTTTTAAATACTTTTTAAACAGAGTTCTTAATAACCATTCTAACCATATATAGTTATCATAATGATATATCACTACTTATAGACGTTAATTGAACATAATCAAAATATGACCATGTAAACTTGAGGAATTCTGAGCTACATAATCGACGTTATTTTGACCATCAACTTGCAGGTCTGGTTTTATTTAAAAAATATATATTTTAAATTCTAAGTAATATTTACTAGACATTCGATTAGCTGTATGCATTTACAAAATTTTCAATACTGAACATTCACAAAAGCCATTTTTGAGACGGTTTGCACGATTCCATACAATAGCCGGTCAGCCGGTCGACCGTACCGCCGCAAACGCGAAGTCTCTATATTTTAAATCTGTAATGTTTTCGAAAATATTCATTTAAATTACATGCTGTAAAGGGCTATAATATTAAAAATAAAATGTATTTAAGGTATTTAAGGTAGGTTAATTAGATTAGGATTAATGCTGTATTGATTAAAATTGCTTAGTAAATAAGTCATTATTTCTCGTAAAAAGTAAAGGATAAAAATTGACTATTGTGGGTCATCCCTAAGAGATAAACATACACCATTGCGGAGTTTCTTGTAGAACTTTTTAGGTTATACAATACTTAGTACTTTATTTTGATCTATCTCGTAGAGTAAACTCTCCAATTCAAACGCATTGCACTCTACATTGACTCTACATGAACTCTACATGAACTACATGAACTCTACATGAACTACATGAACTCTACATTGCACTGTAATGTAAGTCAGTGTTTGCAATGTAAGCGCAAAACAATGTGTTTGTTTACGACTTAGCATAAGAAATCTTGAAATTATTGGTGTTTCTCTAATATATTAAGCATGTTATTATACATATAAACCTTCCTCTTGAATCACTCTATCAAATAAAAAAACTGCATCAAAATCCGTGGTGTAGTTTTAAAGATCTAAGCATACATACAGACATAGGGACAGACGCGAAAAGTGACTTTGCTTTATACTATGTAATGATTGTTCAATAAAGAATTAAATAAATAAAAAATAAAAAAATAATTCTATCAGCAACTTAAAAGAAATTAAGACTTACGCGAATAACTCTTAAAAGTTTTCGTAATAAAATGATCAGATATCGAAGAAATTTGGTCATAATTTATTATCTAATACCCGTGACATTGGTCCAATGATTTATAATAGTTAGAGAGTGTACTAAGATTTCATATACCGTAGGGAATAAGAAACCGCCATGATAGAGAGAACTCTGAGAAATATTACAGTAATATATAGTTTATTCATGAATATGTTTTGTGCTGGTATATACATTTTTTGAAAATATTTGACTTATAATCTGTACTATGTAAAACGTCTTGCCGATGTTGTCAAATTGACATTGAAATTGAAATTGACAAACGGCCTAGCCAATGTTGTCAAATTGGCTATGACATCTAGATAGAAAGTGATCAGCGCTGGCCATAATAACTATTTTGGAAGTTTCACCAGTATGAATATATATAAATAAGGTCATTTTTCAGTATGAATATATACATATGAATAGGGTTTTGAGGTCATTAGCACTGGCCAGTATACTGGTATATGATTGACCAGAATGTCAATATACAAAATTTCAGCAGTGTTTTCTAAGGTTTTCACGAGTGCTACACATTGAAATAAAAAAAAATACGGATTTAACTCGCGTATATTGAATTATTTTTTTAATTTACATTTTAAATCTAACATTATATAATTCAATATACGCGAGTCAAATCTGTAAAAAATATTATATTTCAAAATTTCAGCATATACTTATTATACATACTTAACGTTGAAGATGTGATACAAACGAACACAACGAATAGGTACCTACTTACATTATTATCTGAATGAAACGGCTTACACACTTTTAATTTAGAAATAAGGTTGTAGCAGATCTTGTAACCAAATATAACCTAACCTGATTGTGTAAATTGTCCCTACAAGCGAGGTTTTTGCAAATACCTACTACCCTGATTACCTTTGGTCCCAAAATCAAATATTCTAATGGGACTATACGTTAAAGTCGGTTCATTTCAAACGGCAACTTGTCAATAGTCCGTGACGAGAATTCTAGAGATATTGCATTCTCGTCATTAATAGACTTAATAATGTAATAATTAATATATAGTAATAAAAATTATCTCTAGTACCAACTTAATTTTTTACTTTTATTCAAATTTGTATTATACATATAGCTATGGGCTTTACAATAATAATACTATTAGAATCCTGCACATGCTGTAATTATACTTAAATATATTTAAACATTATTTTGATGTTATATCCATATTTTATTTCCCTTCAGAATATATTTTTTTGTAAATTTCTTTTATTATTATGTACACACTAACAGAAAGTTTAAGTATCTGACAACGCCATCTATGAGAATCTTTAATAAACTTTTGCATTTTCAATGTTAGGTCTATTTTGAGTACTACCAAAGTACAAGGTTACGAAAAGTTTATACAATGTACCAGATGGCGCTAAACTCAACCGCGATTTTTTCCTGAATTTGTTTTTTTTATATTACATTCCTTAATTACATCTTTACTCCATATCAGGTTTCTAAATTTATTACCTAATATTAAATATGGACATAGGTGATTAATAATGTAAAAGGACTTTGTGTAGAAGTTTTCATATTTAACATTCTTGAATGAAAAGCGATGGAGAGAATATTTTTTTTTTGCTGTTAACGACTACACAAATCCTATTGGTTAACGATTTGCTGTTGTGCAAATAGTTTTTCTGTATTAGGATATAAAATAATTTCTATAAATAGTAATTTATAAAAATAATTTTATGTAATTGTAGTCAAATGTCCTCAAATCATTCAAGGAAAAAAGTTTTTTGTAATGGTAATTGAGTGACCCGTGGGCCGTGAGTCATATTGATATCATTCTATTTATAAAATTTATCACAAAAACGTTTTTTTTTTTTTGCTTACTTAATAAACTTTTAGATAACCTATACATGATTCAACTTTATCTACTAATGTAGACAGTAAGGGATAGTCATTAAATTACAAACTTTTGTCATAAAATAATAATTAGTTTTCTCGTTTTGTGATTTATAAGACAACCAGTAATTATACAAGCTAACTATACATTTTGTAAGTATAGGCCATAAATCAATACTTATACCAATATGTATATATTAATTGCATGACAGCCTACTCTCAATGATCTAAAATTTGCAATCTGCAATGAATAGTTATCAGGTGGAAGTGACGGCAAAAGTTGAGCTTTAGTAAGTAGGCTTTACGAAAACTATGACAGTTTCGATATTGTGAAATCAAAATTTGTAATTATTATACACTCTGTGAATCAAAATTTATAGACATATTGAAACACATGTGTTAAAAAATATATTTATTCTTAGTTATATAGAATGATTATAGATTTGGATTCATAGTCTATAATAATGAATGTGGTGATTTTACTATTTCGAAAACTGTCATAGTTTTCGTAAACTACAAACTCATACTAGGAGTACGGGATTCTCTAAGCCAGCGACTTCCACATAATGTGTAACTATGAACCCTTATGCAGATTCGTATTTAATTAATGATAATATTTTTTCTTCTCCAGCTCAACTTCAGCTACTGTTTATTTATTGTTAAGAGAAATATGAAACAAATAATATTATTTGTTTACACCAGTAACAATAAACGATTCAAAAGCATCATAAACACAAGGTAATAATAAAAGATATATATTTTTAAAGATTTTTTATTGTTCATTCATTTCAAACTACACCTTCAAAAATTATAATTGATTATAACTACAATAAGCTATAATTTTACCTAACAGCGACAGGACTAGGTCGCTCATTGAAAAAATTTTGACACTTCAAAAACTTCCAACCGGAAATTAAACCTAACAATATGCACTTACTACACTAAATACATAGGAAATATTTACATGAACAAGAAAAAAACAGACATAAGTAAGTTTTAATTAACCATCACCAAAAGTATAACAATTTGATGAAACAAAAACTTTGTTTGTATTATATTTTTATCTTGTTCATATACAATCCACTTATATATTATGTTATGTACTAGCTGAAGCTGCCCTGCGGCTATGTCTCACATACATTGAAATTCGCTCGTTCCATACACTACATTAACCCTAACGTGTTTTATAACAAAATAAATCTGTTAAAACGTAATTTAAGTCTCAAACAACATTGTTAGTCAAAATCAGGTACAAATAAATCGAAATTAATACTAAGGTAACTGAAGCATCCAGGGAAGAAAATGAGATCACGTTGAGTTAACAACATACAAATATCTGGATAAAGCAATATTATACATTTACAGCTAATTTTTTTGGCGTTTTATTTTATCAAACTAAATCACAGAAATAACTATAAAAATTATAGAAACCCACTCATATTAATTGAAAATGATGATGTATTCTATAAACAAGGTTTATATTGAGCTAAATCTAATTATTCCTAATAACAGAAAATATAATGTGAATGTTACATAACATGTGCCTTCTATAATGCTACCGGAGCCATCTAGAATAGAATAGAATAGAAATCGCTAAGTACAAATACAATAAGAAAGCTATAAATCGTATAAATGCACGGACTATTCAAATGTTGTACTTTGCACTTATAATAAAGTTAATGAAACTATTTACTACGGTGCATTATTGCAGCTAAATGTATAAAACTTATAGTGGGAGTGCCACAGTGTGGGTGTGTGTGTATGTGTGTGTATGTGTGTGTACCAGTTTATCAAATCGATACAATTTTCGTGACTCCCAAACAACCGATGAGTCACTGGTGGGTATTTAAAGGACAATCAACCTTATGTATATACGCTAAGGTTTATTATCGCGTGTTAGATAACGATAACTATTCTCATTATGTTATTGATTACAGTACATTTGACCTCGTTTGTACATTTCAAAAAATATTTGGCATGTACAAAGCATCTTAATATAAAATAAATAATTATCCTTATTAGGCCTTTTAAAATATAATTAAATGAAATTATTATAGTGTGTGTATAAAATAATTGTATATTTGGCTCTTATTTTTATCTAGTGGCCTCTTCGCCTTAGTTATAACTTATCATATTCGTCAGTTATATTCGTATAACATAACTATTTTTATGCCATGGTAAGTATACTGTAAACAAAGCTACTTGATACACAAATTATTATAAATATTATTGAACTTATTATTAATCACATACATTTACGTTACAGGTTGCTGTGGTTTTGGGACTAGCATGGATATTAGGGAAAGTCTCAAGACTGTTTTATAGTGCACTTTTTAAAGTTTCAATTAGAAGCTGGTTACAGAATATTAAATCTTGAGCCTTAAATAAATACTCACTCTTTACACACGTTAACTAAATATAGCAAACCCCTGCAAACAATCACTAAAATACGTACTAAATTTCTTTGGTATTATTCACTGGTTACTAAAACTATACATACAATAAATAACTGCTGCTATATTTACGCTTAAGTATCAAAATTGGACACAAAACTCAAAGTCTGTTGCGTCTATGTACAGCCACAGAAGTGGTTCGATGCAGTCACCTGGCCAAGTTAGGACACATGTCCTGGATTCCCGTAATCCTGTTAGTTCTTCAGAGCATAACAGCTGGGAGTGGGGTCGATAGAGCCATGTGTTCAGCTCCCCTCACCGGCAGCCTCTGTGCTGTGACGTAGTGTCTCATCAGCGCCGGTACTGTCGTGAAGGCTGTGGCGGCTCCTCCAAGAGTGTACCCATCACTGCCACGGCAAATACGCATGTGCATAAACCCACGTGTCGATCTGGAAGGAAAAAAAATATATAAAAAACTTATATTTTCAATAAAGTATTTTTTTTTACTATTTTAGTGCTATTTTACTCACTTTAAGCTGAGAGAATAATCATGTTTTGCAGATTCGCTGTTTCGTACTAAAAATGCTCCTTCATCAGCATCTCTCAACAGACCCTCAGCTTCCAGACGCGACAACGTTCCATGATACCACCTGTAATATAAATATTATTTCATTAAATTCCTTATTATATATTATATATTTACATACTAAGATAAAAATTTATGTATGTCAATTACAAAAAATCAGTCACGTTTTTTTGTTTTTAGATTACGAAATTACGATATAATTGACGTAAATAAAATATATGTTATCATCTTACTCAGTAATATTATTAATTAGGATTATTAATACGAGCTCAATAATCAAATAAATCAAATAATTCATTATGATAACTTAAACCACTTAATCCTTTTTAATTGAAATAGGGTAGATATTAAAATAGCTTACCCTTGTCGGTCAAGTGGAAGAGAAGCGTCTACTAAGTCCCGTGGCGGCGCGATGGGTCCCAGGTTCAAGTGCAACCCTTTAGTGCTACCGGAGCCACTGCCACTTTCGAAGTTCAAAGTCAATTTATCGCGATGTTTCTTTCCTATAAAAAGATTGGAAACTCTTAAATTATATCAGTTTAAAGAATATTGCTTCACAAATATCAAATATAAAACTTTATAAGTTCACAAATTGAGTTGAACATAGAGGAAAAAGTTCCAACATAAAGCACTTCAGTAAATTGAATATTAGGAGGGTGTAGTTTGAGTAGAGCGGTCCCAAGTCATACATCTTAATCGGCATAATTTGGTAGGAGTCACTTCGAGTTACAGACATATACTCAACAAAGAATGAAATGAAAGCCGACAGTCCCTACTTAGATTTGTTACTTGAAGGTAAACCATTTGGACATAATTCGATTGTAAGGTAAATATTTTGATTCACAAAGAATAAGGAAAAAAATAACTAACCTTGGTTCAAATCTTGAACACTTTGACTGGACGAGGCGTTGGAGATAGCTTCACCAAAATCACTGTTTAATTGCAGAGATTGTCCTCTTAATTTGCGTCTCAATTTTGGCATATCAAAGGGCAGAGTCCTGAGGTCTACTTCTGCTTCAGCTCGACGTCTACGCAATTTAGGCATGTCAAAGGGAAGATCGGATAAGTCCACATTATCATCTTTTCGTTCTTCTTCTGTATTGCTGTTCTTGAAGTTAATAAATGCGTTTCGTGAATCTACTCCCTCCCTAGAATGAATTGATATCCCACTATCGGATCCTTGAATTTCCGTGTCTCCAGGAGTTGAATGTCTGAATGCAATGTTTAACAAATTTCTATTTTGTAAGGCTCGTCTTTTAGGTTTAGGTATTATTTCCACCGTAGTTTGCATTGTTATGTTACCAGTTTCAGCATCTTCAGGAGAAACTTTCTGGGAATTGTTATTTTTATTGTTATCAGACGTTTCGGACGCCGGTTCTTGGGATGATTTATCTGATATAGGACTTAAAATATGTAATTTATTAGGATGATGCCCAAACCCCGATAGTTGCATGTGATGTGACTTAACAAATGGTACGTTTCCAGAATCCGAGCTATGCGAGCTTAAAGATGATGAATGCCTACTTTCTGAACTACTACTACTCCTGTCTCCCTCGCTATTACTACTCCGCAGTGATTCCATACTACCACCACTGCTACTAGTAGCCATGCTTTCAGTGCTCGAATATTTTCGTCGTGGGCGTGCAACACCGGGCCTACCTTTAAACTCCATTATAGGGCCGACCCCTTTAGGGCCCTTATATCGATTCAATTCAGGTGTATCAGAATCGGAAGTGGGTCGACCCTTAATCTCTAAAAAAATACCGTCTTTAGATTGTACCCTCTCATCATCACCGTCTCGTGATTCACGACTCGAATCCCTTAGTCTTTGTGCAACATCAAGTTCAGTTGAAACTGAAGCTTTTACATCAGTTAAGCTAGCATCACTACTCGTTGGCGTTTCCCTCGCCCTTAGAGACTTAACAGGTAGACGTAAATCTTTAAGGCGCGGATGTGATGGTTGGGTCTGGGGTAAATTTGGAGCACTCTTAATACTATTCATTGCAGACCCATCTTTTTGCTGGAATTTAGTTGGCAAGGGTGCAGTAGACGGGGGAGACTGTGTGTATCCGCGTAATGGAAGTTGGGATGCGGAAGTACGATTTTCATCTTCAATATGAACTTTTTCCAGCTCTTCGGATAACGCTGAAGCATTACTCTCATTTTCTCTCTTTTGTCTTATTGTGGGAATTTTTGAGCGACGAACGCTATCTGTTTTCATAGTCACTTTACGCCGACCCTTGTAATCTGGCTCACTGCGTTCAACAGCTTCAAATGCCGATGACGCAGAGGAAATCACTTTTCTCTCTTCAGCTTGCAGCAGCGCCGGGTGGTTACTTACTCTATCAAAGTCATCCAAATCGTCATCAGAACGCGCTATTTTACAGTCAAAAGCTGTTTCATATATCTGTCGTGTCGTCATTTCTTGAGGCCAGCGTGGCAGCGGCGCTGGCACGTAAAAGACACTTCTAGATGACCTGTGCTCCTCTACATCTTCGGGCGCGGCGCATGCGCAGCCGGCCGCGTCGCGCCCGCGGCGCCTCGGCGGCATCCACGCGCTCTCACCGGACGATGATGATGAGCGTTCTAACTCACGAAAGCCATCTTCTGCGACTGAAAATCTTTTAGGCAGATTCGGTCTTTGAGCGACGTGGGGAGCGTCGAGACTTGCGGACTTTCTATATCTGGGACCGCGTGAGGAAGATGTTGAAGATACGGTTGGGGCTGATGGTGCCGGGGGAGGTGGGGCTGATTTAAATAGATCGCCGTAATAGTATGGACTTGGGTTTCTTCGCGGTGCGTTTGCGTAGCGAGGATCAGAACGACCACTGTCAGGCGAATGTAGGGACGGCGCTGTTGCAAAGGGATCTAATTCAGCAAACTCGTCTTCTTCGCCCTCTGTTGAAGATGATCGATCTTCTGAAGATGTTTCTAGAACAAAAGGTTCATATTAATATTTAGATCAAGCTTGCTAAGTATACAATACTACTTAAATATTTTTATGGTTCCTTATAATAAAATTGGAAAGCTTTTCTTAAAATGAACAACAACAAGGAGAAGCTCGTATCGTTTCATAAGTCGAGGTCGCTGTGAGTCTCAAGTGCGTCGTTTAAACGAACATTCAAATTGTACTTTCACGTCCTTCTGTACTTTGTTGATCATAAATAATAACGAAATATTACTTTACTGGCAAATTGGAGTCATTATTTTTTCAACAATTAATTAATTATAAAAAAAATATTTGATTCCATTCGTACTCCTCTGATTATGATGACCTTAGATTATATTTTGATTTGGTAGTATTATATACGGTAATATTTTTTTTGTTTTATACAAAGTTAAATATTATATATTACATCTTTCGTTACTGAAGCACCCTTATAGCGCTAAATTAAATGAATGCGATAAATCCCCTTCAACTCGTGCATACGATGCTAATGTTATTTCAAAGGCACGTAAAAATACCCTAATGAGAATTCTTTCCAAGCAACAAAAGGCATCCTTCTGAATGGATGTTGAACACAAAACAGCATGGATTTAAAACCTCACCGAAAGATTACTACTGGCACCTCATATACCAACAGCACACACATATATAACACTAAATATTGATGTTTGCGATACATGACTGTTATTGACTCAACACACACTAGCACATTAAATATAAAGACAAGTGATCATTGTCGCTCCAAAGTAAAAAAAAATATAGTGTATAATGCATTAAGAGATTTATGTATGAATTTAAAAAAATTACAATCTCGAGAAGTTTTTGTAGCCAACTCATCTCAGGTCTAAATTATTTTTCAGAACTGATGGTAGCTTTGACAATGAAAAAAACATTTTCGTAAAATTGACTTTCAATAAAGATTTTAATTTTAATTTTGACACATACTCTACATATATAATATATTATGATCAGAAAATTAATTGTTAATCGAGTCCACGTAAGCGTAACAATGTATATTGTACATTCAGTACAGGGGTTGTAAAGTGACGTCATTAGGTGACGTAATTGCTTTTCCACGTGGATGGACAACAACCCCTGTGAGTCGAAATTTGTTGAACTGCTACGATTAACGTGTTAATGTCTTTCTGAAAGGTTTCAGAACGTAACGTCAAGAATGACAATTTGGATAACCTTAAATATATATTTAATTTTGATGGTTTCAGTGTTATTGGGTCTAAATGAATCTTTTAGTTAATGGAGCTACACTGATTATTTTAATTGTGCGTTCAAAAGTGCGTGTAATTTTTTAGATAAATAAAGATATATTGATTTTAAATTTCAAATTAAAATTTTATATACTAATTGGAAATAGAAAAAATCGCTGATTCGTATGTATTTACCATTTCGCAAAACAATATCTGAAACCGTCTATTATGTTTCTACGACTTATTAATTTTATTAACAGTATAATATACTTAGTCCCAACACAATAAAGTGATTATGATAAATGAGAAAATCTTTTCATAGACAACCCGTACTATCAAAGGCTTCTGTTTATTATGTCGGGACATTTTTCCCCGACTAGACCAGTCTAGACCGACGAACAGAGAGGTTGATTAAAAGTTGGCATTGTTGCTGATGCCTACTATGGGGATAGCTACCTTCAGCCTAATTGTATAGCGAGACAAGATATTGAATATCCATAATCATTCTATCGTACCAGTATGATGGAAAATTTATTTATGTGGAAATAATATTGAATTGTAATAATAGTATCCCGTCCTTATAAAGGTCATATATCGAATACTAAGTTTATCGAATTGCGTAGTATACAATAGCTCAATTAGTAGAGTGACGAAACCTTTTCCAGCGGTCGCGAATTCAAGTATATATTTCTTTATTTATAATATTATTAATATAATATAAAATATTTAATCTTGATTCTATTATAAAATTATACTGACACGGTTTACTTTAAAAAATAACGAGTTAATTGACCTACCCATAGATGTGTAACGAGGAATGGCGTCAAGTTGTTTTCTTTTCATTTTTGTGGACAGGATTAGATACAATCTCTAGAGACGAGAACAATGCTTTAACAAGTCTCTACCGCATTGTTATGAGAAAGACGAGGCTTCGTGCGATCTTCTGAATGAGCTATGTACTCGTGTTATATACTCGTATATACTAGTATATACTCGTGTGTGAGAACATTTGTTTGAATATTATACCAAATTTGCAACTAATATATTTTATTAAATAAAATGTTTTAGACTTACCAGATTCGTAATATGGTTGTGATCGATGTCTTGAATGTCTTTGATCTTGTCGCAGAGGTGCTGACGGCGCTGGCTCGGGCGGGGAGTCTGCTGACCCTTCTGGTGCACTCTCAGGACTTCGCCTGGAAACCTCGGGAGCGGATAGATCAAAGTCAGTCCGTCTGGCTGATTCGTAATCTGCACGTCGACGAGCTGATTCAGCGTCGAAAGCTGGTCTTCTTCCCGAGTCTGCGTCGTACTCTCGTCCAAAGTATTTCCTTGATTCGTATTCGTAAGGTCGCCTTGAATCAAAGTCGTAGTTGTGACGCCGGGACTCGTAACGCCATCTAGATGTGTCTGGGGAGCGTCTTGGTTCTCTCGACCGCCGACTGCGCTGTGGTGATCTTCGAGCTGTGTCCCGTGGGGTGCAATATGCTTCTATGAATTCAACCTGAAACAAAATACAATTAATTAATTTAATATATTCAATGAATAATTGGCTAACTTAGAGAATATGTAGATCAAAAGCTAGAACGTACAAGTGAGTATTATTGCAAAGAAGCCCTTCATCATGAAGGCCGATTATGTGGCAGAGTAAAGTGGTAATAAAATGCAGCGGTCACATATCCGGCGACCGTAACGGTCGGTTAGCCGTTCTTACCCTCCAAGGGGTGTCATTATGGGGACCGTTTCTGTTTATGAGAAGGGTCGTAAAGAATATTATGAGATATTGTGCTTGCATTGACGATACGATGAGGTGATAACATTCAAAGGACAAGCCAAATTTAGTTCCGAGTGTATTTTTTTATTGTGAGTGAGTTTAAAATATAATGTTTTCGAGCTTTTTATATTTTATTTGTTGTTGTTATGTATATGATATCTATTATTAAAGAGGTGTTTTATTTATATAACAATACTAATTTTTGTTTATATTTACCGCTCTTGTATGTTTATATTCTGATAACAATAATATTATATAGATCATGACAATAATACGCAAAGCACTTATACTATATATTAAGTGTAAAATCAATATATTTCCAGTTTATAGAAAAGTTATTTTCCAACTTATAGGAAAGTTATTTTCCAATCCATATATGCGAGAAATTCATCAAGAAGTATCGGATTTACTTAATACGATAAAGGTGGTTCAAGCTATTAGAGCCGCTGATGAGTTCCCACTTCCGCGCCTCCGGTCACGAAGGGTCCTAAGCTCTCATTAAGGGTGAATTTAGGATTCAAGAGCGTTTAATCACAAGAAATGTTTACGTAACCAAGAGTTCAGTGAACGACACTGACATGGAATGTTTTACGAAATATGTTGCACAACAAAATAACAATCTCCAACCAATAAACAAATAACAGGTAGAAAATGTTATGTAATGATAAACACAAAATATAACCAAATAGTAGGTTTTAAACCAATTTATGTAATGATAATGCGTTTAAAATAAAAAAATAACCAAATAGTAGTTTTTAAACCAAGTTATGTAATGATAAGGTATGCGTTTAAAATACAAAAAATAACCAAATGGCAGGTTTTTAGCCAAGTTATATAATAATAAGGTATGCATTTGGTTTGTTATATGTTTTAAGAGGGACAGTCAATGTCGCAAGGGTAACTTTAAAAAAAACCGCGAACCGGTTGCAAAGCCTGGGGCCTGTTCTTTATTCAAAGTTTTACCATTCACTGGCTAGGGCTGTCCTCATCTGGCGCATTGTTTACCAATTCCTTCCTACGCATGAAAATTTATTTACATAATTAAACATCGGCTGCGCCACCCCTGTTTTGATTTGTGATGTCTACGAGATTTTGTTCGCCATTTGCATATTTTGTTTCGCTTAATTAGATTTTGTTCAAAAGCTTTTGTAATAACGAATAATGAGAATGCTTACATTTGCAAATTATTTAACGCCACTGTTTGAACTAAAGACTGTCGTGAAGTATAGAAGTGCCACAGTTACAAAGTCTTTTACATATACAAATATTTTAAGGAAAACTGTTTCGATATTCCTACTTAAAAAAAACTAATCAATTGTACGTGATATAATATACGTGATAATTACAATATCAGTAGTTTTCATATCGTAAACTATATACCTACCTACATATGTATATAAGTATATAGTCCATAGGTATAGTACTATACTACTATATACAAAGGTATACTACTATATACAATAGTATATAGTAGTATATAATAAAAGAACATCTAAGCCATCAAATCAATATAACAAGAACATCTATAGGTTCTATTCACCCATTCAAATCAATTTTCTCATTCAAGGGGTTAGAAGGGATTGAATTCATTCTCTTGCACATGTTCTCTATATCTTTTGTATCGTAATGGCTAGGCTACAGCTCACTTCCTGCAATTACACGTATAAAACTAATAGCTTACTTCCTCAACAAGCACATGTCTCTTTTCAACAAGTGCATGTTCTGCATGTTATCTTATCTTTACAAAATTAATGTTACTAAATATTTTATATCAATTTTTACACAATATTTGCTTCATGATAATTTGTAGTGATATGACACCAAGGACGAGTGTATTATATATGATTTTTTGGTACAATATAAGTTCGTTTTTATTATATGTTACGAATTGTTTTGTTCAAAGTTATTAATATATTTGAAACCCTAATATTACAATGTTTTATTTATATTACTTTTCCTAAATGTAAAATAAATATCAAAACATTATATTTAATATTGATAATAAATTTGCCAAAGGTTTGCAGTAAATCCGAAACAAAACAAATTTAAATTAAATTACTTATAAATACTACCCAAGTCTATAGTTAAATTGATAAATTAAGAGAAAGTATAATTCCGGGTTCGCCCAGTGAGTAATACTGAGAGAATGAAGGATGTGGGACAAGACGTTCAGACTGCCACATGACTCAGTGGCTTATAAATACCGGAGACACGCCTCCCACTGGCCAGCCTAAAATAGTACACCAGTGTCGTATAACATAAACAAAAATGATTCTCTGATCAGTCATATCTAAACAGACAGACTGAATCTTTGCAGACATTTCGGCTTATTCCTCACGATAATATTGTGTTGTATAATTGGAATGTTACTTTATATTAAAACTATACAATATTAAATACGTAATACATTCAATGATTCATCTAAATACAAGAATTTTGTTTACTAATACATATGTTTTCATTCGCTATCAATAGCAAGAGAAAAATCTTGTTTCTTTCTATCTATCTATATTATATATATCTATCTATCTATACCTTAGATAGGTATAGATAGATCTATAGTCAGAGAGAACCTGGCAACTTCCACGCCATTAAAAGTAAATACCAAAAGTCACTTATTACAATAGTTAACAGTATTGAAATTCTCCTTGTGTTTCTATCAATTGGTTTGGTCAATTCTGGGTTGTTAACCACTGTCTAGTCACGTTCCGCAAACCAGAGACTGCAAACAGGTTCCGTATATTTACAGTTTTTTATTCTTTTCATAAGCCTGAAACGTGCTTTTCATTTATTCCAGGCTTTTCCATGCGATACATTTTGATAAGATAAAATTTACGTACAATAATAATTTATGATAATTGTATTGTAAAGTACTTCTGTAGATTCGTTCGTAAATTAGACACAATTGTCGCAAATGACAAAACAAGCGGAGATGGGAAATAAGCTTAATTACGAAGTTAGGAGTCCACATCGTCTAAGGACCTCTCTTAAGTAGACCCTGTTAAAATGTTTCATGAAGGACGCAATTACTGAAGAAATTGTCTTTGTGTAGGACTTTTAAACAAAATTAATATTTTTGTCATTAATTATAGAAAAGTAGCTACCTAAACGCTAAAAGTAAATAGAAGTTATTATTACTGTCATGTTAATAATAAAACTAGCTAACAAAGAATATTTCGTTAGGATTTATTTTTTGTTTGTAACTCAGTATAGCTTGAATCTTCTATCGACAAACAAAACTTTGCTCTTTGACTCCAAGTTGTAACTAAGTTAAATCAACCCCTGAGATCACCAGTAGTCTTCAATCAATATACTTTTCTGTCGCTACATATTTTAACTTTCTTTATTTGATAATAAATGTCTAGTTTAGTTTAGAGTTTGTTCTGTTAGAGATTGTATTGTTATTAACTCTTAATTTTATGCAGTTATAGCATATAGCGTAAAGAAACTCGAAACATCATGGCTGACTTCTTAGACGTTTTATATATTTTTTTAAATTATAATATTGTTTACGTTCTAAATGGTCTAAAAGTAAAATGTAAATTAATTTTATTTGTTATGTTAGATAATATTAGTAACAGCAAAAATGTGATTTATGTAATTTATAAATAATGTTAAATGTATCGTGTAATCAGCATTTTTAAGTAGTTACATAAGTACTACTTTCGAACACAAACGTTACTTCGTCTGTAAGTATGTTCTAGCTTCGAACCATTGAATTTAAAAACTACAATACTTTTACCTCTCGGTAATTTATTTAAAATCTTTTATAACTCACCACATGAACCATCAAAATCATTTGAGCAATTTGTCGCATTTTCGACATAAGTTTCTTGTTCGAAGGCATTTTTATTATCACTTATATATGTACGGAATTCACAAATAGCACAACGATCATCAATTTTATCGACCGTTTCACTAGTGACACGCACACATGTAAACTATAAAACTAGAACTTATTACACTTTCACACTGAGGTCTTGTTTCCTCCTTAAATGTTTTTGTATTTGCTTAACCTGTGGTATTCTTGTTAAGGCTAGACCTAAAAACCTATCGGTCTAAAACTGGCGATAAAACTCCAAAAACAGATCGGTTGCCTACTTCACTTCACTGTAGACTGACAACACAGCTCAAACACTACGCGAATGTGTAAAACGGTGACTCATCGCCCCGCATACTGTTTACCGAGGCTTGAGTCATCGCGGTGGAATAAACCAATAAGCGTTACAGCGCTTGCTAGCTACCCATTTAAAACACCGCGTTCAGCAAGCTAAATATTTCAAGCGCTGCAGGGCTTTTTTGTTAAAAAAAGACTCCATTAATACCTCGATTCCGCACGTGTCCGTAATTGTGTTACGCGATTATAAACTCTATAGGTATAAATTAAAGTTTAAAATATAATGTTTTATATTTAGCTGGGTATAACTAACTTTTGCATTAGGATTTTAACTTGTTATGTTGATCGTTCTTAGATTACTCGACTAGGTCGAATGCCGTTTTGAGGTCGTTTACGTTATAGATAGAAATATGCAAAGATAAATAAAAGGTAATTGTGGTCAAACAAGAACGCCTACCTAATAAATGTATCAGACTGATTTACGAATATATTATACAAGATGTTATGAAATATTTTTTTAGACCTACACCCACACAAGTAAATTCGATGACATTCTATTTTACAAGTGGTACATAGCAACATACCTAAATGTTATTTCTTATCGGTATTTTCTCTATTTTTTGTTAATAACATGTTTTATAAGTAATTATATTTCCTCTTAAATAATATTAATATCATTAAAATGGAAAATGTTTAACTACATTTTACGTTCGAATATTTATTTTTTTTCCTATAAACCTAGAAACGAAGTAGATAAGTAAAATAATATATATTTAGATATATTTAAGAGTTCTCGTGAAGTTTCTTGGCGGTGCTTCCCCGTAAAAACCGAGCAACTACAGTCTAACGTCTTAAAAGCTGTTTACAGTTTTTATTAAAAAACTTTGAAGTACACTAATTTATATATATATGTTATTGGTCATATCTGTCAGTCCATATTTGTGAACTCGAGCACTACTGTACCAATCGTATTATATTATAATTATTGTATTATATTTATCGGTAATATAGCTATTTATTTCATTTTAAATAATATATTTTTAGCAGATTTTATTAAATATATATATTTTAATTCATAGATTATATAATAATGGTATTTTTTATTTTACGATTTGGTAAACTATTGTACCTAGGTAGTTTTCGTAACGTCAAATACGATTATTTTAAAGTACTTATAGAAAAAGTATTTTGACAAATACCAAGGCAACATAAATTCGAAGTAGTATTTTATAAAAAAAATAAGAAAACTAAAATAACCATTATAAAAATATTTGTTTTCTGTATGTGAATGTAGACAGTGGGCAGATCATAAACGATGATCTAAGTCGGGTGAATGCACTTTTGACTTGGTATAATTTTTTAACCGCTGACGCCATCGGAGTGGTAGGTATATACTATGTATACTAAAACATACATACATATGACGTGAGTGTTTTGTAATTAAATTAATAACTTATGAAGACTTTTTTAGTATTTGACTGATTCTATATCACATAATCACTAAATAAATTAACTTAACTAACTTTTTTTGAATAACTGACTCAATTACATAATAATCACCAACTTAGTACTATATTGTCCTAACAATAGATTTTTTTAAATTTGGACTTATTTATTCAACAAAAGATAAAAATTACTTTTTAATTCAAACCTATTTATTCAAAAACAAAGAGAAAGATTTTTTTAACAACTTTAAAAATGGAATCAAAAATTGATTAAAGACTATTTATAAAACCACCCTCGTATAATTAAAAATACTTCCTTGATAGCTCAATGATTCATACAAAACTATTTACTATGTTCACAAATAATTTAAATCGTAATATAAATGTTATACACGTATTAGCGCAAGGACGAGATACGAAATGAGTCATAGTTGCCAAACTATTGACCGATAAAAGAATTTAATACCTAATGTTTTTACGATTTAAATAGTTCGTATTTATATTGAATATTAAATATTATTTATAATTATAATATTCATATTTTAATTCTTTAGCCTTTTCCCCGTTTTTGTCTAAATAAAATCTTGAAAGAAATATTTAAATAACCTAATATAATATTTCATAGTATATTTAAATTTATGTTATAGTATTTTAATGAATTTAAACGCATTTGTAATAGTTTTAATATCGTTTATTAAGAAGGTCGAAAAATTAATATTATTAATTTATCTATGTAATTTTGTTATTTATTAATTGACCTAATTCTTATGTATACTTCTTATTACTTAAGTATAATTGATTAAATGAACTATATTTAACGATCAAGTAATTGCGTTGTTAATAATAAATAGTAAACAATAATTAGGCAATAGTTTAACATAGTGCACTAATTTTATAACCTACTTTTTAAATCACCTCGTAATAGCTTAGTCAGTCCTGAGTCATTGAGTTAATAATGTAAGTGTAATTATTTGATAATTTTATTAGAAGATTTGCTCATTATTTTTTAATTATATAAGTTTTATAACTGTATATTTAAATACTATTTTCATAGTCTTGAATACTATGGTATATTGGTTTGTTTCATTTGAAGGAATTTGTAAATGGATAGTTACTAACTAATAATGTTTCAAATCCAATTAGAGTTTTAATAAAAAAAATAATAAATCAGGTTCTAAGCTATGTATATGCAAACCAAGCATGTTTCTATCAATTTATCTATACTTATAAGATAAGGCTCTGTATAATAAATATTATTTTTAATAATTAAAGAATCCTTTAAGTCTAATAAATGTGAGAACATCGTAATAGTAGTAACATAGTTAGTTATTCCATAGAATTTTAACAGTTGATCAAATAATCAATACTATTAAAAAAAAAAAGGTAAATATACTTAAAAAAGTTTCTGTGATTTTTTTTGCACTTCTTCATAAACCTGCCCTATGGAACTAGAGCAGACTCTAGTAGATGTGGGGACTTTCATAAAACAATGGAAATTCATAAAATTAAAAAAGTTAGGTTGACTTTCCATGTGTCAAACTTATTTATTTATATACATTTCTTTAAGAGATTTCTACAAGTTCTGCGAAAAATAGTAGGTACCTACTCGTAAAATATTATGCGATAGTTCCTACATTAATAACATAAGAAAATATGTGTAGTAAATAGAGGAAATATCAATCCTTTGTGTATTCACATTAGACTCCGTAGACTTATTTTACATATAAAAAAAATATACAGGGTTATTTGTAATTAGTTAACCACCTCTTGCAGGCAGCCTCTCTACATCAATCCCAACAACATTTGTTGTATGACTTTTTGTATGACACGAAACCAAAAATGTTTGCTCCCTCTTTTACTTATCACTCTGTATTTTGTAAAAAGTGCTTAAAGTTCACCCGGGCGCCATACCTACGCTCAGAGTTAATGTCAGTTCAGAGGCAACAAACTTTGTATGAGAAAATTCAAATTTTAAAAACTATTAATTTTAAAAAGTCGTAGAACAAATGTTGTTAGGATGTAGAGAGGCTGCCTGCAAAAGGTGGTCAACTTATTACAAATAACCCTTTATATTTTTATATACACTAATTATGCTAAAGAGGAAAAGGTCTTAGCTTAAAAAGTTAAGAGATGACTTTTATCTCTAAAGAATTTAATTATTACTTCAAAATTAAAATATTGTAAAATATAAAATTTAATTTGTAAATTATTTTATTAAAAATAAACTGAATTTATTCTAATATATTAACCAAATTTACAAACACAAAAAAAAAGTGACTCACTCCCGTGTTACCCGCGGGGTCATATTCTGACCGCTCACGTATAATGACTCATTTATGACACAGGTGTTCTATATTCGACATTCGTCAATGTCACTCTGATTGTAAAGCTTAGTTTAGATTAGTTTAACATTATTTTATTTGAAATATATTTATTTAAGTATTACTAAAGAAGATTTTAAGAATACAAAGGAAACATATCTTTTTCTATTTATTTATCTATAATACTATATAATACTGATTGTCAGTGTTAAAATTCTATCTACAAACAAAGATTTAGTACAAAAGTTTGTTCTTGCTTATCAGTGCTGGTGTCAAGTCCTGCATTATGCGATGACACAAAAGCTGTGTCATAAAAATATGCAGACACGTCATTTTGACGTCATGCAGGGGAAGCTTTTGTGACGCATGCTTCCTGACATGTTATAAATAAATATTATAACAATAACATATATAATCAATAGGAAAATGTTATTACCTGGGTTTTTGGTTTTGGTATTTATATAATAATGTCACAGGATAAATTACACAAATTGATCTAACACTTAAGTAAGCAAATTATTTACTTGTGTTCAGGGTGTTAAACAACGATACATATACATAGAAATACACATATATATATATATATATATATATATATATATATATATACATTATAAATATTTCGAATATAATATTTATTAAACGAAAACCCAGAAATATAGACATCTATGCTCATGACATACACTGTCCCTGTCGGGAATCGAACCCGAGCCCCTTTGCGCTGCGCTAACTACTCGATCGTTTATAATAAATATTAAAATGATGATATTATTTTCCATAGGATCAATGAATCCATGTAGTTTACTGATTCACTACGCATATCTTTCTTTTGAATGATGAAATACAATAGGATTTTTATGAATAAAAACCACAATTGCTATACATTTAACTTGAAAAAGTATATTATTTGTTAATATTACGTATACTAATATATTTAGTGGGGTTTCTAGCTATGCCAGGATAATTAGTCATTCCTTGACTCAGGTTCGTAATAATTGATGATTAATTCAATGACTTATAATTTTTATTGTGTAATTATGAAGCTTATAAATATTCTGAACGCGCCGTCTGTGTGTAATTGCGTATGTTATTGTTTATGAATTGATATATCGCTAATTGTTTTATTTGTTTTAAGTAATACATAAATATATATATAAATTAATGCTTCACAAGTATATTAATATATGATGACATGCATATTTAGTTTCTTATTAGTACATTGTGTGTAGATAATAATAATATTAGGACAAATTATACAAATTGATTTAACCCCTAAGTAAGCAATTTATTTTGCTTGTGTTAAGGGTTTTAGACAACGATACAAATATATAGAAATTTATATTATACTTACTGCGAATATTTATCGTCTTTTGGGCACCGAATATTATTATTTTTTTAAATATAATTACATACCCTCAACCTTAAGGTAACAGAAATCGCTTTTAAGCGATAAGACCAATTTATTGTTTTTTGTTTTGAATTTTTAATTATTTTAATTTTAATTAGCTGAACATTGCTAAACATGTTAATAGACAACTACAATCAATTAAATATCTTCTTCCTTTATCAATAATTTAATTACTTACTATAGCTGTTTTTTATAAGTTTTATAGACAAATCTAGTAGTTTATCAATAATTAATACTAACAAAGTTTTCAAGAATTTAATTCCTAAAAGGCTGGGAATCTCCATTACGTAAGTAATTCTAATATGTCTGCAAACACATTTAACTTTATTATAACAAATATTGTGAGAATGACATCAGACACTTGTGGAATTTTTTATATATTATTATTGTTTATTAGACAATAGCTACTATGTACAGCTTAAAATAGGGCGTGTTCACACATAAAGATAATTATTAAAATTAACAAAAGATCTTTATTACCAGTAATAATATTATATTATAAGAAACAATGAGTCAGGACTTAAAAGTACTTAACGTATTATGAAGGACTGACATATCTGTTTGAGTTCGTTGCACAGATAAGGTATGTGTCACAATGACAAATATAAGATATAATTTTTAATACTATTAAGAATATTATTAATTTATAGGTTAAGAAAAATTATAAACGACCAAATGAGTATTTTAATTAACCTGTTTAGCCGTATATAATATACAAGTATATATAATTTTAGGTATATATATCATAAGAAAACATACTTTATTTAGGATATAGACCAAAACCAAAAATATGAAAATATAAAAAAACAAAAAAAAAAACAAAAGAATCTGAAGAAATCTTAGTTAAATATTTTTATGTACCTACAAGAATCATATAAAACGTTATATATAGTATATAACATAAATATTTAAAAACTTATGTAGGTACTATCATTTATAATCCAAGTTGAATGACTCTCTGACTCACTCATCTAACACTACTATAAACGCTCTTGTAAAGGTCACACTCAAACTCATAACAAGGTGTACCAACCTATAAATATTATATTACAATAAACAAGAGAGGTGTGCCAACATACTAATATTATATTGCTGGCCCTTTCGAATTATGATAAAAAACATAACATAGAATATTGTCTGTTTTGAGTAGAATGTATGAAATTGTCCCTAAGCATGTTAATTTTATTTTAATTTTAAACTAATATAGTTAAAAAAATCAATATCAATACCCAGAGATATTTAACTTACTATTAAGGATTTAATTATATGTATATAATTAATTTTCAATTCCATTTCTAATAAATATAATTATGTTTTTTAATTAACGGGAATTAAGCCGGCCATTATTTGCAATAATACTTAAGTCATAAGATGTATCAAATGCTTTATAAAATGGCCGACGGCTATGTTGCGACTTGCGACGCTCTTGACATTTAAAAATTACAAAAGTTGTTTCATAATTGATCAAACGTTGGAAATATGTTTATTTATTTTTTTACTTGCCAGTAATTTTTCCCGCTCTGTCAAAAATATATTATTATTTTGACAAGTGACAGAATTGATAATTTGATACCTAAATGTTATGCTAAATTTAGTTTTTATCATATTGTTATATCTCGTCATGCTTTCCAGATTATATTAGATTTAAGAGGTTACATATATCTTATATATTTTGATAGCTTAAGTGTTTTAGATAATATTGTATATAAAATATATATTTACATTTAATTTGAGCAATAGTTATGTAAACACGAATTGAAGGTCTGTCTATATTTCGAAATGAGTCTGAGAACGGAAATTATTGTGTTTAAGAAACATACAACAATGTTATAATACTATTTTCGGTATTAATGATATTATATTAAAATAATCTGTTTCATTATGTAGATCTGCCAGCAAAATACCTCCAGGCAAATTACTCCGTGACTATAGCGCTTTCAGTTATATGTAGTAGATATCTATATGTTATATGTATAGTTAAAACTATTAATTACCGTAAATCTATTTTATTTATAAACAAACAGATAAATAATTAAAAATTGATTTGCCTTATTTAGCAATATCAAAAATAAAACTGATAGCTAAAATTAAATTTGAGTTACAAAACTCAGTCACGAATAATTCAAAACTGACTTACAAATGTTTCTTTCACCAAACGATAGTAACAACTTATTTCGCACGATATTCTTTAAAAGGAAATAAGAAAGTTACTTGTAAGATGTTATTATGCTGCCCTAGTCTCTGGATCTCCAGTGTAAGTTTTATTTAAGTTTTATTTGTGTTATTAGTACATAAAACAATCACAACAAACTATATAAAACAATAATTAAATACACACAAAGCAGTGAATAGTAGTACCTACTTGGTACTTAAGTACTGTACTATAACTCACTTTCAAACAAAGTCACGCCTTTCTCTTGTTTAAATAATAAATACACGCTGAAAGAAAATAGATATTTGCATTTATATATATTTTTATAGTTAAATATTTTACCCAAAAAACAAACATTTACGTATTTAAATATCAAACAGAGAATAATTATTTGAAAATCTATAAATATGTATAGCCATGTCAATCTTATTTAATTTTTAAATAAAAATAGATATTCGAAACCCTCACCGTGGCCCAGAGATCTCAGGTTCGAGTCCTTACTCTATTAATCTATTTTTCATTATTTATTTATATAAAGATAATAAATATTTGTCTTCCAAAAGTCATAACAAAGTATAGAGCAATATTAAATAATATTTAGAACAACAAACTCAAGCAAAACATATCCAATAAGTACTTGTGTTCTTAAGATAAAGGATGATTCATTTCTTCAATCATATAGAAAGAAATTATATTTCTGTTATTATTGTTATTACAATCACTTTCATAAATTTTCAATAAAATAATGCTATCTCACTCGTATATATTATTTTATCGCACCTTTTAATATTACTATTTCATTTACTGGAAGTAGATAAATTGTATAACATTGTTCCTCATATATATTTTTTTAAAGATAGGATACCATTCCATACCATACATAACCATTCCATAAAATTAGACTGAAAAATATTTAACTTTTGTCAGGTCACTAATTTCAATCAAAATATTATTGTAATCACTATTACACAGCATATTTTATATTTTATTTACGATACAAGCATCATATCTTAAACCTATCAAAAGATATGATTTCTCAATAATATTTAAACAAAATAAAACAATATTACACTTAAGAGTAAGTGTTCATGTATTGTATCGTCTAGCGAAAGTCATCCAGCTTTACCGTTCTATCTATTCCTATTTAGGTCTAGATCTAGTGCTTTTATAAAAACTTACCTTGGGGGCGGATATCTCGTGGAAGGAGCTAGGTCTCGGAGCGGGTCCTGCTGCCACGCAGTCTACAGGCACGCTGTAATCAGCGCATAGAGCTGCCTGGAATAGAAAATAATAACAATTAACTACATTTATATATATAACTTTACTTTTAAACAATTAAGGAATAATCATATATAAGACGCTAAGTTTATCGTAGTGGGTAGCGACAATAGCTCAATTGTTAGAGCGACGGAACTCTTTCGCAGAGGTCACCGGTGCGCACTGACTTTATTTTCATTTCATATTTATGATTTTTTTTTTATAATCTTTCATATTTAAAGTTTGTCTTTATTATAAACCTTCCTTGCCCTAAATAATAATATCATAATATTACAGGACAAAACCCACTAATTAGTCCAACTCTTAAGTAAGCAAATTATTTGCTTGTGTTAAGGGTTTTAGACAACGATACAAATACATAGAAATACACATTATAACTACTAAGAATATATTTAATAAACGACCAAACCCAGAAATGCAGACATCTATGTTCATCACATACATGCCTGCCCCGGTCGGGAATCGAACCCGAACCACTTGACTAACGGAGTAAAAACGATATACAATATGTGTGTGTAAAGCTGTGAATGTAGTGAATTCTAATATATAAAAGGGTTTCTATTTAAACATCCCTATAATTGGTTTCAAAGTACCACCGGTATTCAATTGAAAGTATAAAACAACAAACTGAACCTTGTATCGCTGCTCCAAAAAGCCATAAAGGGTTCCCCTATTCAAGACAAATTAATTGGGACCTATTATGATTTCGTTTTATCCAAAATGAATCGTCTTTTACCGTTAATTATAAATTATCTAATTCAAGACTATTACGAATTAAAAGAAAAATATTTTTCCTTGAATAAATAAAAGTAAAAATAAACAAGCTTAGTTAAATCAATATAAAATTAAAAACAAATGACACTTCTCCATCCCGATAATGGTGCTAAAATTACAGAAGCGGGTAGCGACACGGTAGATCAGTTGGTAGAGCGACGGAACGATTTCCCATATAGCGGGTTTGTATCGAATGGTATCGATTAATTTTTATTATATTTTTAACATCTTCAGTCTGGAGAAATTTTATACAAGAACTGAATATAAGCATAACTTAAATTTAAAATTGGTTTAGAATCCTTTGATCCTAGATATATTTCGTCAATAACGTTGAAGTCCATGACTGATATTCCAGCGCATACTTCAGTTATTGAGTTATGCAGACGGAGTTATTAAACGTCTGCGGATTTCTTGTTTCTTAGATCGTAATCTCGTTATTTGTTCATAAATACTTTATAGTCTAGATAGTTCTCCTGAATCTACATCTTGTATTTTTTTTATATCATTATCCAAAAAAATGGTACCATGGGCGGACATAATGCTATAGAGCAGGCTCTATCACTCCTTTTAAAAAAAAAACAAAAAAAAAACAAAATATTTATAAGTTAAAAACTCATCAAAACCATTATTTTAGTAATAAATGTTATTATAAAACCCATATTTACACGATAACACATTTTTTATTTTTTCATTTATATATTTAAATGAAATAAATGAATGTAACATTAATACATATATGAGAATAACTACTTCAGATATATGTATGTATATTTTATTATGTCATACAAACCTCCCATATCAAGTTATACAGACGTCCATTAAACTGATGATATCCTATTTCTTAGAATAACGCTGTGTTATAATAATGATTTTATGGTTTCTTTTATTTTATCATATTTACGAAGTATTCTGTGAAACATAAAATGTTGTATACTAAACGTATTTAATTGGAATATACAATAAAATTACAAGAACTATAGATTCCTATGGTGTATTAAATAAATAAACCTTAACAAAACTCAAACATCAGCTGCAGTCAAAAGCATTAAAAAAAACCAAGGTTATCATATCCAAAGAAATCTAAGCAATTCAGTCCATAATAAATAATCTTAGTCCAACAATGGCCACGTATTCAAGACCCATTCATGGCTCCTCTCCCCTACAATCAGATTATCAAAGGTCACAGATCAGTGGAGCATAAAGATAAAATTATCGGTGACAAAGAGAATGTTAATTGTTTTATCAAATACACAGTTCAGTGCACTCTATTGCTAAATTTTGGATGGTTTATGTAAATCTGAACTCTTTAATCTAATTCTTTTAGCTTTACTGCTATTATATAGACAAGTGAATATATACAGTCTTAAATCAAGTTAAATACACCATTTATAACTTAATAACAGTTGTACTAATTTTTTAATTTGGTTTATGGAATGTAAAAATACCAATAAAAAAATAAGTTCGTGGAACCACTAATTTTAGGTATTGTTTTTAACAACTTAATTCATAAAAATATTAATAATATTTTCATTTCCGAATTCAACATATAAATTCATTACAAGAATACAAAATGCGAGATAAAATTAGGTCAAGACAGATCACTATCTTGGACTCGGTAGATGACGCTGCAGCCTGCAACCTTCTTCTTCTGGCTTCTGAATCATAACTTAATTTCACATAAATCTGATAACGGTGCAATCAATCAATCAATCAAATTGCATAATTTTAAATATTTTCATAACTGGACGAAGTCTCCTGTATATTTAATTTAGATAAATACAATTCCTCATATATATCATAAATGTAGGTAGAACCTTTTGACCAAAATAAAATCAATTTTACAAAAAGATATTTATTTTGAGGTTTTCTATAACGATCATATGACTCTCCCGGCAATAAAAGTTATAACTATAAATTCATTCGCTATAAATTTTATTAAGAACGATCAAACTAAAAATAGACTGAGAAAATCTCAACACTAAATTAAAACTGAAACTAAATACAAATCGTATATGAGCTATTTCGTAAGATAAGGGTTTGTTTGTAACCAATAATAACATTATTGAGTTAGCATGTCATTATTTATGCAATTTAGAACCCTAGATCCAGACACAAACTAAACCAGACACTAAAGCTATCCCGGATAAGTGTAAATCATGTCCACACATCCGTTGTGAACACAGCCTAACCTGCGGCCCCTCAGACCAGGTGCTCGATCTATATACTATAATTTATACCTATGTTTGTTTGTATTGACATTTAGACTGAAGTATTCTAAATATGTTGAACATATTAACTTAAACGAATACATTCCTAAATAACAACTATGGTATTATGATTATATTTTTTTATATTATGTATTCTATTTATTGCTATATATTTATAGTAGTTTTATAACTATATAAGGGTACATTGTAATTATATATATTGTATATTACATTTACAGTTGAAAATAAGGTATTAAAGGTAAAAATTGCCTGAAAAACCATATCTATACTACCAATATGAATAAAACCCGTCTCTACGTCGAATTAACTTATATATTAACATTTTCTTTTTTAATATTTTTTTAAAGAACTACTATTTGTATTTCAACTCGTTAAGTGAACCTTATCATAATACAAACATCATAATATTCTAAAATGTACATAGATAACAATTCATCATTAAAAGACAATTTAATACTAATCTTTGAGTAAGTTCTTTTTAATTACTAATTATAATTATTACAGTTTAAAATATATTGACTGTGTTACAATACATTTATAAGAAAGTTACAAGACAGGTATACAATACATTATAATATTGCTTATTAAATTGAGAAAATATTGATTAAAACAACCTTTAAAAAACCAAAAAAGTTTTCTAAAGCAGACACATACTAGAATCATTAATAAATTATTAAACTTTCTACCCGAAACTTTAAGATGGAAGAAAGCTCGGTCAAATATTAAATTCATACGCGGTAACTAGTAATTATTTTTTAAAAAAATAATAATAACAAGTTATTTTAAAATATATTTTAATAATCAATAATCAGGGGAACTTTCATACATGTGTTACTACATACACAAGTAGCAAAAAGATACACCTGTTGGTAGAAAAAAACACATCTGTTGCAAAAAGAGTAGCAGATGCGTTACCAATCTTGAGGACCTGGGGAAGATAAAGAGTAGGACATAGTTATAGAAAGACAAGGGTCGGACTTCCTGCTGCACCACTCACCGAAAGACGTAAATAATAGTTCAAACAGTTATAAACTCTCTTCTGTTCTTTGATGAGAGGTTTTAATTGATTCTAGAATAATACAGAAAAAAATATAATAAAAAATATATATAATTATATTTTTAGAGATTATGTATTCCATTATATAAAGCAGGTTGTATCAGCATTAACTTTGGCATTACATTTTTGTTTGATAAAAATATCAAATTTATTATTCTAAAATAAATAAGTCAAGTATAAGGCTTTTTTTGCAATTGATTATTTTAAAATAAATAGTCTTATAATTAATTGCTTTAGTATATATCGGCCATATTTACTTTTGCATACCCAAATCAAGTAAATCTTGTAAGTAGGCACCTACATACTATAACTACTAAATATACCTAAACTATTGTTTTTTGTAAATACAAACATGTTATATTTATAAACAACACTTTAACCCCAAAAAATTAAAGAATTTTTTACAAATATGTTTTAAGTATGGAAATTGAATTCACGACCAGCAATACCCAAAGAAATAACCACTGAGCTAATCACTCAAATTCTTAAAAATTTTACCTTATCAAACAAAATTAAAATTCAATATTAGGCATAATAAAGCATACACACAGCTACATAGGTGTGAGTTATCCTCAAACGTAAACTTGTATACATACAGTGATATGTGTGTGTTGCGGACGCATATCTGAAATACTAGACAGTCTGAAATTTAATTAACCACCCTCAATACACTATACCCTTCCATTAACAAGGATTTAGCTTAGATAATAATAATTGCAAATTCTCCTCCATTTAACTGTATCGAAGGATTTTCAATCATAGCTGTGTGGTTAATATAATAACAAATATGTATAGAAACTTAGATATTTTTCATTTGGTCTAAAATAATAATTAATGCACTTGATGTAATAAAACCGATTTTTTTTGAATTATTTAATATGTTTTTACAAAGATTTCAAGGTTGATTCAAATCTAGGATTACAGATCGGTAATTTATTTCGACTCTAATGTTAATCATATTTTACCAATCTGTAAGTCTGTCCATAAAATATAAAACATTTTTGAAGATATGACCAATTCATAAATGTATTTTAATGAAATTTATTTAGTAATCATCATCTAAAATATGATATAAGTGATTATTTAATAATTGATCTACTTACTATCTTAATAAAATAATGACGAGTTTTGATAACATACTATCAGTGTTTTATCAAAACTATAGAGTAATTATAAAATAAATATAAGAGGTTATTATATAAAAAAGCCATATTGCTGTTTAACTCCTGCGATGCGAATAAAGTTATTTTTATGACGAAAGTATAAATATTAGAAAATCAAGTCAATCAATCAATCATTAAATATTTTTTGGGGGGGGAGACGGGGTATCATCTCCTAATTATAATATTAAATAATACTTATTTTAAGGCTAGAAAGCAACTTCAGCAAAGATTTAAAAATATTTTTTCTTTTATCTTATATAAACTTCAAACATAATAAATAGGCATATCAACATTAAAAGCGTAATTTAGAAGCTTGAAGCTACTTACATAGATACACAAACACACACACACACACTTTAAAAATGTATTTTATCAATAAAAATATTTATCTATTGACATATGAAAAAATACTTAAAAAATACGCGAGTGATTTGGCTGTTTGTTTTGTTAGTGTTGTCAAGTGATTTTTTTTTTGATAGAATTTTCTATCATATAATATAAACATATTGCCAATCTGTTCGACAACTATGAGTTACTGGACTGACAGACAACGCACTGGTATAAAATAGACACACTTACCTATTATCTAAATTAGTTATTCGCAGCTAGGATTCGTCACTAGTATACAAAATAAACCATAAAATAACTTTAAGGATTTTATTCTAAATACATATTAACTGAAAAAGTTATACCACACAGGCAAAAGTCAAACTTAAAACCTTTAGGTATCAGTCCCGTCACTCAGCAAATTGATCTACCGTGTCTACGTTAAATAATCAAAATATCGTATAATTAAGAAAATATAAAATTAGATTGGATTGGGGTTAGATTTAAAATGTAAATTTAAAATTTAATTCAATATACTCGAGTTAAATCCGTAAAAATAATTTTATTTCAATGTGTAATACTCGTGAAAACCTTAGAAAACACTATAAAAATAAAATTAATGATTGAACATGGAACCTATGTTGTGTTGGTTAATAACACTGACTGCTGAACTACAGGTTATGGGTTCGATTCCTACATGGGACAATTCTCTGTAATCCAAATATTATATTATGTTTTATGTTTACGAGATTTATTTAATCTCTAATGCTGGAACAACTTAAAAAAAAAAGAAAAAGATAAATGTAGAAAAAGATAAAAAGAAAAAAAAAAAACAATGATCTAGTTGTAAAACCATTCATTGAATTGAATGAGATGTTTTAATATATAACAATGCCATTAGTCAACTTGTATGTTTGTAAGAATGAAGCCATTGTACTCAGCTTTTCACAATATCATTTACAATAATAACATTATACCATTGTCTGTATATTACTAATGTTTTTATACCTACAATTTACATACATACATACATATATACATTTCACTATTACTAAAACCAATCAATATTTGATGGATTAAAACTAAATAAAAATACTATAAATACTACTTTTTTAGAATAATAAAAATACTTGTAAAGCTATTTTGAAATCAGTATTATGAAGAATTATCATTTAATAATTTAGTTCATTTCATTGAATTGTAGTTTCATAAGTACAATGTACCACATGAAATAAACAAGTTGACTTTGACTTTGACTTTTTTGACAGGCTTTTTTTTTACAAGTCAAAACTGTTAGTAATTTTATTATTATTTTTTTATATTATTTGTTTTATTTCGACTGATTGATTGATTATAAATATATGTAAAACATTTTCATGAAATAAATATTTTTTGGACTTTAACTTGATTTGACTTTGATTTGATTTGAATTTTAATAAAATAAAGTCATTAATAAATTATTAAACGTTGAATACAAATGTTTACTGATGTATATTATGATTATAAAACTGTAGCTTCCTCTCCATAGTAATCGACGCGTGACAAACAATATCCGCATTCAATTATCTGATCCAAACTGTCGATACCAATATAATTCTTATTAGTATAGAGATAAGGGTTATATTAGAGTCTATATGTTTTGCACCTGTGTGATCATTGGATAAGCTATAAATGGTTCTGACAAAGTAATTATAAGGAGACCATGTGTAATTGTGCGTAGTTAGTTTAGTCACTGGATAAAAAATCAATCAAATACTTCATTAGTATTGCTAATTTATATTTATTTATATGCTGTAGTAGGACTGTTCTGTCTGTTCCTAATTCCTGTTCCTAGTGTATGTCGTAGTAATATTCACCTATTATGGAATAGCTGAATATTACTACGACATACAAAAGAATGTAAGATAAAAATTTAATTGTATAATTAATTTAGTGTATAATGTATAAGTAATCTAAATTTTATGTATATTATGATAAGCAAAAATCCACATTTTATCTTAAATATTCTATTGAATATTTAAGACAAAATTTGGATTTTTGCTCGAAGAAAAATAAAAAACCAAGACTCAATAAAAAATATACGGAAAGGAATTCAAAACTCTATGTATGATTCCGTCAGTTTTAAAAATTTGTCATATATTTTGATTTTCATATTGCAATATTTTTTAATTCTTCCATACCATATTCTTATTTAAGTATAAAAAATATAAAATATTTTTTTATAAACTGAAACATGAATAAATTATTTTACTGTTACAAAATAATACCAAAAGAAATATATATATATATTAAATATAATTTTTTAATTGGATAAAAAATTATACTCTTCCAATGAGATATTATTCCACAGTATAAATCAGTTATGTCCGAAGGGTAACAAGTCAAAACAAGTTTAATTTCCGGTGAATTAACATTTCGAATGTCGCCAAGACAGGAAATAAAACGGCCCTTGTATTAAAACAATCCTTTGCGAATGCCTTTACCAAAGTTGGAATAAATTACTGTATTATAGCATTCCATAACATTATTAAGCGTAGCCAGAAGTGTATAAAAATGTGTCGGATGTCTGTTTGTTTGTCTGTGAAAATTTTAATGAGTGATCCGTCTTTCGTGTAACTAAGTTTTGTTTTAAAATCATTTATTTATTTACTTAATTATTTATTTAAATAATTATTATTTCAACAATAACTGATAAAATAGGCGGACTTAATGCTCAATACCATTCTCTACCAGTCACCCTTAAAAACGGTACAATAAAGTAAAACTTACTGAGTAATATTTTAAATTAAAAAAAAATAGTTACACACGTATCATATATTGAAATTATACTTAACATATGACTAGGTATTTATAAAAAAATATATTATTATTAAATACTGATATAAAAACTTCTTAGAAAAACTACTGTAAGCTCTTTATACATGAATTCGTATAACACTGATTTTAAGACCATTTATTTTATTTAACGTTTATTTCAACTAAAGCCACGTTCATTTACAACTCATTAGCAACTTTCAACTTACGAAGTATTGTCTCATTTCTACTTCATTTAATCACACCACATCGGGTTTGAACCTACCCTCTACCGCAGACCACATTCAATCGTGTCCTGCGTAGCCCTAACCTCAGACATCGGGAGCCCTACAGGGAATCCCGGCCTTCCAAATGGTTTTAATTTCGCTGTGAGATCGAGTACAATGTGGTGAGGGGTAAGAAGTGAATCTTATATATGCAACGATCAGTACAAACAGTATTGAATGAGGTTTTAATCCAATACGAAACGATTTTTTATTTATCTCGTTTACACTGGTAGTAAAAGAAATAATAGTATTTGAAATAAAACTGAAAGTGTTTATAATTAAAGAAAAATTTAAAAAAAAGTTTTTAAATACTTTTATCCTGTCCATATTTATTATTCTAAAATAAATATACTTAAAACCTCTTCGACAATTGTTTCCATGTCTTATGTATTATTTATAAACATATATATGTATATAATAAACATTACCAATCACTGACTAAATATGTAACTAAGGAAATGACTCTAAAGTTTTATTACCATTAAATTCTAATTATCAACATATTTATAGAAAAGACAACAAAGACAACATTATTTAATATGTGCTAGTTATATAGAATAATATTTACTTATATATAATATGAATTATTATTATGGCAGTTTACGATTTTAAAATAATAATTTATTGATTACTGTGAATTTGACAAAATAATTTACAACTCATTTTGTCTTAAGCCATCTTTGTACAGTAATAAAGGCAATTTGGAAACGTTATGTAACTACTAATGTAAAGTTATTATATATAATATAATACTATTATTATAATAATATAATACAACAGCAGATGGCATTGAGTATAATTATAGGATTATATTCAATGATATATTATAATTATATCAAGAATTGATATTGCTATGACATATGATATCCTAATTTCTGTATTTCGATCCTTTATCGATTAACGATACAAAAAATATGACGTCATCAAAATCATTTTAGCCTTTTCCAAGAAACCAAATACATACAAGAATTTCTCATTTAATAGCATTTCATCATACATCACTTATATGTTATCATTTTATACATACACAAACTGACAGAAAAATATATACCATATAAATAAAATACATTAAGACTCGTATCTATTAGATCTTTAAGCTATAATACCAAGCACTTATCGACTGTATACCAACCACTTATCGACTATATACCAACCACTTATTCACTGGATGGATGAAAGTATAAGATAAACTGTGAAAAATTATCCGCATCATCCAACTTAAAAGTACTTTTGGGCTGGCTTTATATTTTTCATAGCCAGCAGCTATGGGGCTGTAAGGGGCTGTATGGGGCTCGCGTTACATACATTTATCAAGTTGATGGGGCACTAGTCGATATCAGAGTCACTGATTTATAACTGTCAGTAAGTGCCCATCCCTATGTCGAGAATATTAGTGATGGGAAATATTTTAGAAATCATAATTAACAGTGTCATTAAATAATTTTTATAGCGTTGATATTTTTCAAATCTTCGCAATATTAATAATAATTTGAAATATATCTATTAGACTATGTTTTGTGTATTGTCTATCTGATAGTGTTCAGGTGCTGTTGACAGCATGAAGGTACAGTTTAGATCAAAAAGAAGAGAGAAGAATAGAAGAGATGGATATCACAAAACGCATGGAAAACAATCGGCGTCAAATTCACTCACTATGTCGTTTTCTTTTTATTTCTTTTTAATCGGAACCCCTCAGAGCACCAGACTGTTAACCCTTCAGCATTTGTTGGCAAAGTACGTGAACATGCGTTTGAAAATACACACAAAATATATTATTAGGGTTGTTATGTTCTCAACTAACTTGGAGGGTTAACACTATGAGGTAAAAAAAAACCACTGCTTTTAATATCTCATATTGTAAACCAAATGGAAAGACTATATAACTATAAATGTATAAAATTTACGAAACTTAATTAATAAATACTTTATGACAATTTTTTCTAGCTCTAGCAAGACTCATTATTGTTAATTAATTTAATTTAATTTAATTTAATTTAATTTAATTTAATTTAATTTAATTTAATTTAATTTAATTTAATTTAATTTAATTTAATTTAATCATTCTTCTAGCGTTTTAGTATAGAAGAGTCTCTATAAATCAACCAAATATAATAATAAAATAAATAAAACGCACCAATTACTTATAGATTACAAATATGTCACCAACATTAAATCTCCTCAATAAAATACGTCAAAAACTGTGTCAAAACCAAACACTCAAAACAAAGTTAACATGACAGCTTAAAAGCTCTCGAAGAATTCGGATATGAAAAAACATAATAACAAAGGAAACAAGACAATACACGTCAAAGTCATTTCCAAGATATCATTGTAATGACAGTTTCAGATCATTGCAACGCTGAAAACTAAAACAAAGGAGTGTCATGTTCCATGTTGCTCCATTTCGAGAGCATCTATGAGAGTGTTCTGTGTTTCAGGAAAAGTCTTCACAAAGCCCCTGATATAATTACCTTGATGAGTTGAAGATGTTGACTGTTTTGGCTTGTTTTATCACCTTTGTTAAATGCTTTGTTGTAATAAATCTCTTAATTTTTTTAACAATCTTTAACAAATAATAAATTGTTGTTAAATAAAACTAAAAATGAAAGAACTATAAGAAAAACAATATTTGGAACCAAATCGTAAAGATCCCGGTGTCGGTAGTTAAAAATATTTTATCGGCAGATATGAAAAATATAATAATTTTGATATCTTAAAAAAAACCGAACCTAAAAAAAGCAAATTAAAAAATTACAATTTTTGTTGTTTCTATACATATATATTTACCCGGCCCGTCGGTTAATTTAAATTTAAATTAAACGACTAAATATAAAACTACATGATTACAGCCGGGTAAATAAATTTAATATTCATCATGGTTCACGAAAATTTAAGAACAAAAAAGATTTGATGATTTTAAAATGAGATTATTTTCCGCAGCATCATTTAATTTTAGTTTATTAATCTCTCGGTGCTGACGAGGACGTACGTAATCGTATTACTTATAGTTCCCGTGATTACCGTGTTCGGGAACACGGGACTCACGGTGTTTCTTCATAAGATTAAATTATTTGTAACATTTAACAAACTTCAATTAATGGAACTGAATATAATTGCTTTATTGAAAGGTGAATGTGAAAATATCGTGGATTTAATGTAAAATTAATAATTATATAAACAATTAACTATTTACGGTTATTTTATAACAATAACTCATTTGTGGTTTTATAAGTAAAAAAATGTATTCCATCATATAAACAATTTAATCTAAAATCATAAACTTTAAAAATATTTTTCCTAATCTGGAAGATTTAGTTTTAGCAAGAACATAAAACAATTAATTATATAATATTATTTGATAGTATCAACTTATTTTTGCTTATAAGTAATACAATCAAAAATAATAAACGTTGAAAATTTAAAAAAAAATCTTATTAATCTTACCAAGAACAATTCTCTTCCATACTATATGATAATACCTTAAATTATTAATATCCAATCCATGTAGGGATTAAACGAAATTTTCGATTTCAATTAACGGTAGCTTGTTTCACATAGACGGGAATTAGCTAGCATACGACACGGCGACTAAATTGCCGGAAACTGGGCATATATTTTATTTTCGTTATCCAGACAACGCTGTTAACTGCTGACGAGTCTTTTTTGAACACACGCTGAACCTGGTACTCTTAATTGCTGAATTGTTTTTATACGCTTCCCTCAATGAGGACTGACTCAGTGTTTCCCAAAGTTGACTGTTAATTATATTGTTGTGTCACGTGACGAGCTTTTATTATTGCTTTACATCCAAATTTTATTGAGCTATGTACTAAGCTTAAAACAAAACTATTTGTAAGATAATGGTACTTATTTATTTTTTATGTCCCGATACTTGTAAAGACACAAAAACTTCAAAGTCAAGTAAAAAAAGGTCATTGATATCCAAAGTTATTTGTTATAGTTATTTATCTATTGATATTTTTAATTTTATTTGAATAATAATAACAAAATAACAAAACAATTTTAAGAAAATGGTACTAAAATTATTTTTTAATCTTGCACACTAAAATGTAACTACATATATATCTTAATACTTGTAAGGACACAAAACTTTAAAAAGGAACAACAAAAAAGCATTATCTCCAGTAAAAGGAATAAAAACCTTAGCCAGGGAACCAACATGTGTGCAATTGGCTTTAAGTGTTCCCTACTTTCGTCTGAACATAATCGTTTTCCTGCTTCTCCCAGACTAAAATATGTGATACAAAATTCCCTAATTATTATAATGGTCGCAAAATAATCGTAATTTTGTTTTTGGCTTGAAAAAGCTATTTAAGAAATTTAATCAGCTTGTAAAAGGTTAATTAATAAATATAATACTAAAATTGTCTGGATCTCCTAGACTAGGTATTAAACTATACCACAAAAATCGGGTGTTGTTATAAATATGTCCCTTTTTATAATTTATTCCCTTTTTATATTTTGATGATAGCTTTGTCAGCGCTTTCGCCCGCGCAGTAATGTAGATAAAAAATAAATCATGTTATATCGCACTCTTGTTAAAAGTTATTTCTATATCGGAAAGAATCTATAATACACAAGAAATACACATTTTTGTCGAAACGTGTGTGCGAAGCTTCATGATGATCGCTTTAGTGGTTACGACGTAAGCAAACAAACAAACACATACTTTATAATAGCAGTTTCTTAAGAACTGTATATAAAATCATAATTTGGATATAAATATATACAGAAATTCTCACATATTCTAATAAACATTTTGGACATGCACTAGCTATAGCCATTCTCCCAGGATACGTATTTGCCAATTTCTCTGTAAACAAAATATGTTTTATATGTAGCAAGGAATGTTTTAAGCAAATATTTGATCTGGTGTTGACTTTGCAGATGATTCTGGCCAATCTATAGAAACTTGTATATACACATTTGTTCATATTATACTATAGTCTTATATTATATTGTAGTTCCGAATTAAAACAGTTTTATATTGTGTTAAAATGTTGACTTATGAATAAAAAAGTCATAGGAGAAAATATTTATAAACATAAATAATTTACTTTTGAATATAGAATTAAAAAATTAATTAATCTTCGGATTCGAAGCCGTGACCTCTAAGAAACCGTTCAATTGAACAATATTGCTATAGTATTGCCGCCTGGCCGTAATGATTTATTTTTCAATATATATTTAAATTAAAAAAAATAACATTTATTCTAGAATAAACAGTACGATATGAATTACATTTTGGCTCGATTACACAAACATCTTAATAACATAGGTAAGACTAACAAAGTGCTCTCCACAATCCAGACTCACTCAGCAGAAAATTGATATAAACCTGCTGGAACCGTTCTCCTTGTACTCCTTGACGAAGTAACTTATTTGTTTTAATACCTGCAACCTAAACCCACTTTAAAATCTATATAATACGGGCCAGATTAGAATGCAGCTATTAAAGCCAGAAAACTGCCATGTATAAGTATACATTTTGCTCGCAAGTAGAATACAACTTGCATGAAATATCCCGAGACAGTATCTTACATATTTTAAATATTTATAAAAACGCCTTCAAATCAACTTATAATTAAAAAATCCACATACTTGTCATTTTGATTATTTGGTATTTCCATAGCAACATGGTGTAAAAGAGATGAAGCTATACGAAAAAAGCTGGCGCGTAACGGAAAATTGTCACCGTAACGAAAAAATGTTACACTAAATTTTTTTTCCAACCCCGATAAAGAAGTTTCACTTCAAAAATATGTAAATATAACAAAATTATTTAATCAATTCAAATAAACAATATCAATCAGAAAACCGCAAATTAATTTGGATGAATATAATTGAATTTTCGACGTTCAAAAGATCGGAGTACTTACGCGTGAAGAGAAACGTCCGAGTAACGAAGACAAATCAAAGTCTCCGTGACCTGATGGGTCCAGGATGGACACCCTCTAAGACACGACAGAAAGCTATTAAGTCGGGATAGTGGTATTTATCTTTGTGTCCCCTTACAAGGTGAGGTGACGGAGATGTTTTCCATTACGGGATAGTGTTTCTCTAAATATTTTGCTTTTTAAAACTATCACAACCATAATAAATTTTAATATATTATCACTGGAAAAATTCCAAATTGATATAACCCCTAAGTAAGCAAATTATTTGCTTGTGTTAAGGGGATTATACGATACAAATTCATAGAAATACACATTATAAATACTGCGAATATATTTAATAAACGACCGAACCCAGAAATAAAGACGTGTATGCTCACCACATACCTACATGCCTATCCCTGTCGGAAATCGAACCCGAGACCCTTTGCACCGCTATACATTACCCGACTGCGCTAACCATTCTACCAACGGGGTGGTTATAATAATAAGATATTTAAGTCTATAATTAATGTTTATTTTTACTTTAAGTCTTCAAATCCATTAGCCTGAAATTGCTTTTTTTAAAAATCCTACACGTAACGAGATACTAGAGAGCTCTGTTGTTTCCCTCCTAGACAATTTACCAACTTACTTTACTTAGTAATTACTTCCCCATTGTTTAAGGGTTGTAATAATTATGTACAAAAACCTTCCCACTGCAAGTCCGCAGTCACTGGTAAAATAAAATAACCATATTAAAATAATAATAATAATAATATCTCTGGACAAATTACCCAAATTGATTTAACCTCTAGGTAAGCAAATTATTTGTTTATGTTAAGGGTGTTAGACAACGATACAAAATTCAAATACATAGAAATACATATTATGTATAAATATTTATTGCGAATATATTTTTTAAACGATATTTATTAAACCCAGAAATACAGACATCTATGCTCATCACATACATGCCTGTCGGTAATCGAACCCGAGCCCCTTTGCGCCGGTATGCGTTAGGCATCTGAGCTGACCACTCAACCAACGGGGTTGTTTAATAATATCATACAAATTCATTGATATTCAAATAAGCACAGGCTCATATCAAATTTAATAATTAATTAAAGATATTGGTTTATCATGAGAAAATATTTTGTTATTGTAAGTGCAATAGATATATATATATATATATATATATATATATATATATATATATATATATATATATATATATATATATATATATATATATATATATATATATATATATCTTTATTAATAAAGATAACTTTTCAATAATAACATTTGTATATTAGTGCCCCAAAAGATATGATACAATATATTCATTTAAAAGACTTAAGATACCCAAATGTACTCTATTAAAGATAATTTTTATTATTCATAAATAAACACGTTTTGCGCTGTCGTAACGATATATTTTTTGCAATAAACTTCAATCAAATATTTAATTAAGCTTATATATATTTGTTAACCGATACAGGAAGAAATTCAAACCCGCAACCTCCAGAGACGGTACCGTCTCTCTTTCAATTGAGCTACCGTATCGCTGCAAACATCAATTAATTTTACAATCTATATTTAATCGTTTATCATCGTATCGGAATCGTTTATCGATTACACCTACTAGGTTTCTTAATCAATGTTTCTTAAATGGGTTTATATTTATCTATTTTTATGTTTATCTGTGTGTATAGATTTTAATTCATTAAGTGTGTAATAATTCTATGTACTTATTACGATTTGGTAAGCTGTCATAGTTTTTGTTATGTCAAAACTCGTGTGGGTAATGTATATGTATTTTTATGACTAACGAAATTCGCCTATAATTAAGGCCTATGTAGACGTAACATCGATTTCTTTAGTGTAAATGTCTGTAATTTCCTTAAACACTACTGTATTTGTAGTTCGTGTTTCAGTCGCGTGCTAGTGGTCTTAGCAAATGCAAATAGCTTGATAATAAAAACCTTTGTATACAGAAATATCCTCAAGAATTTTTTTAGATTAAAACGAAATACTTTTTTGATTGAAAATATTATAAACATGTATAGCCATGTAAAGTTTATTTAATTTTTTAATAAATGTAGATTGAAAAATAAACCGATATGGGCAGGGATTCAAACCTACGACCTCAGGGAAACCGTCTACTTTTTTTACTTTTTTTACTTTTTCTACGGGAATTTGTCTACTGTTTTATTTTCCTCCATTTTAAACTAAAAATATCAAAGAAACAGTTGAATTGACCCCCAACAACATATTATTATTTTTATGTATATATCAAATTATTTTTGTTAAGGAAAAGCTATTTATTAAAATATCTATAATAACAAAGCCTACCCAGAATAACTTGAACAGAAAATACAAACCGCAAGTACACTGTTCCAATTCCCAAGCATGAGTCATCCCTCGACCTTCAGGTGGTTAAATGATACCTTTGCATAATATCGATCGAAACTGTTACTCACATATATTAATAGAACCTGTACTTTGCTTGAAGGACGTATTAAGTTATACCTTTCTGTTATTCATTATTATATAAATACATTATTTTATATATATATAAGACGACACTTTTATGAATGAATTTAAAATGAGTTTATTTATTTACATAAGTGAGTCGAATGAACTTCTAAATGGAAGAAAGATGACATCATTTTGATATAAGATACGAATCTCTATAAGAAATATAACTTATTCAAATCCAAATACAATTAATATACAAGTTTAAACCACCTATGAGCTAAGTTACATTAGTTCCAAGTTAGTTTACAACTTGGTTCTAAATCTCACTTCCGTTGACGTAAATAGTTGTGATTCAACTAACCTTAAGTTAAAAATGGTAATGTTATTCCAACCCTTGAATCATGTTTGAATAACTTAAATAAATCATATTGTAATCAGTGCTTTTTATAGTTATTCACTTATGATTCAATAGAACTTACTTAAAGTTTACGTCAAAAGCGTTGCTTGAAGTTTCTTTCAATTTGATGACACATCTGTACGGATGGACAGAGATTTTTCTTCAATGAATCTTATTATATGTAAATTTTTGAATCATAAACCGGACACGGTTTTTAGAATCTGTTGCTTATTAAGGGGTTCTAAGAAAATAACCAAATGGTTATTCCAACTAAATATGATTTTATTTAACTTTACATTATGAGTTTCGTTTCAAAAATGTCGGTTACGGTTATAACATACTGTTTATATACTGTGGAAGGTATTTGTCTAGTAGATAAAATTGGAATTTAGTAAATTTAATGTATACACACTAGAGAGTACAAGATATTAAAATTCATGTAAAAATATAGAAAATCTAATTTTGTTTTAAATTAAAAAAAATAATCTTAATCGATTCGAACCCGGGAGTTCTAAAAAACCAGGCCGTCGCACTACCGACTGAGCTACCGTATCGTTACTGTAATTCTGTTTCCAAGAAATCTTGCATTTGAATCCTTCTTTAATATTTAAGTTTTTCATTCTATATTCAAAATTAAAATAAGAATGACCATGTTTATAGACATTTTTATGCGCAGTTTAATAACACAAGGAGAAAGAAATAGCTACTAAGTTCGTTTAACAATTATATATAAATATAAATACTAACAGTTTTATATACATATATAGAATCATCTGCGAAACAGTGTCTGTTCAAGAATTTAACTTCTACATGTATCAGAACACGTAGACACAGAACAGCTGTTTATAATATCAAAACAAATATTACTTATAAACTCAATATTGATATTGAATATTTGCTTATGATAATTTCTAATCGCGTTAACGTATAGTAAATATTATGATGAGTGTATTTCTGAAACAAAAATATAAATAAAATACTATTATCAGTAATTTTTGAGTATATTAAAAGATAACAAGTAAATTAAACTTAACCAACTCGTATCTTTTTCCAATCTCCGAAAAGGGGTCCAAAGTTTTAACACAAAGTCATTGATATAACGGAAAGGTCTTAAAGAACCGTCGCTATACCAAAAAAAAGATACATTTATTATACAGTACACATAGAACAGATTTATTTGTAATTAATTGGCCACCTCCTGCAGGCAGAATCTCTGCATCAATCAATCTAAACAAAAATAGTTTTTAAAATTTAAGTTTTCCCATACATTTTTTTTGTTGCCTCTGAATTGCCCGGGCGTTGACTTTTTAAGTACTTCTTACAACATACAGAGTAATACGCAAAAGAGGGAACATTTTTTTTGTGTTATGTATCAAGTTGTAGAAGAAATTATGTTGGGATTGGCGTAGAGAGTCTGCCTGTAAGAGTTACTACTTTTACATAATTACATTATAACATAATTACAAATAACCCTTTATAATTGGGAATTTAGGATAGTAAGTTAATGTTTGTAGACAAATAAATAGACGAATAATAACTGACGCGAAGATTAGATTTTCAGATTACACTAAATTTTATAAAAAGGTTATCAAGTTATAGAAATATAAAAAGAAGAATAAATCTTTAAGTCACAAACATAACAACAAAATAAGTAATAACAAAAATACATAGAATATCTCACATCCATACACCAGGGAGAGCATTAGCATTACACTCTTTATTTCAAACTTCTTGAACATAAAATTAATATACGTTTATTCTTATTTCCCTACAAAAAGCACTTCACATCATGATCTCGGTATATAAATATGGCAAAAAATACCATTCATCATTCCCAAGGTATGATCCTCCTGGATTTGCGAGATTTATTCCACGCTATGACAGTTTTGATAGCACATAAAAGCAATAATTTAAAGAATGAATAAAACACTAAGTAATGGAGTGATTAATTATTTTTGTTGAACCTGTTGTTTTAAGCAAGAATGAATAAAATATTTACTAAGTAGGTTATGGTGCCAGTAATTATTGTTGTTGAACATATTGTTTTAAGCAAGAATGAATAAAATATTTTGTAAGTAGGTAATGGTGAAGAAGTATTTATTTTTATTGAACATGTTGTTAAATGCCGAATTTGAAATAAAACTTACATCTTGGTTTTAGTAACACATATATATTTTATATAATAAAAATCAATGACTGTAAATATCATAAAATCCCTCATTTAATATTATTTCCATTGACCTAGTAAAAATTTCGCAAAATGTAAACACATCCCCTTCTACCAAAGTGTAGGCAGTTAAAATAATGAAGAGTTGTCGCTTCCACCCAATTGTTTTATGACTATGACGTCAGTAAGCGACGCATAAAAATATATTAAATTGTATATTTTAGACAATATTCAAAATATAACTTTTATTTTAACAATAATACTAATTTCTGAATGCTTAACAAAAGGATTTTTATTATCATTTGGACATTTACACTCGTAATAGCCCCAAAATAATTATAAAAAATAAACAATGATAAGAAACATTAATTTTCTATTTATAAACATAATAAAAAAGTGTTAATTAAATTCATAAATACATACATATAATGTATACACGAAACCATTTTTATAAACAAATATATTTCAAGATATCGAACCTAATACCATCGATAAAATAATCGTATTTGCGACTAATGCACCAAATCAGTCGTAAGCCTCTGTAAGATAAAATAAGAACAAGATGGAGATAATGTACAATGACGTCACAATGATACAAATAAATTAAACTTGTATAATTGAAGAAATGAAGCTGGAGTCACTACCCCTATTAGAAGCAATTGAAATCAGATCAAATTACTTCCACTTCCAAAGCACGAGACTTCGCGTGTGGTTCTCCAAGTCAGTTGGTTCGTATCTCGAGGGATCTGAACACTCTTAGAGTAGTCACGCTATCTCCTTTACTTTAGATAATAATGTATGTACACTTAAGTATATAGGTACTATAAAGTAAAATTGAAGAACTTAGAATTATTTTGTAACAGTCGCTTCGCCTGCATAAGACCGGTGTTTTGCTGAATTTATTAACAGTATTTTTTCAAGATATACCTTATATCCTTTTCTGTAGCAAGATGTATGCAAAATTTTATGAAGTTCGGTTGAATAGATAAAACGTAAAAGCGTAACAAACAAACAAACTCACATTCCGTTCTAATGTTAGGATTGATACCATATATTTTAATTTAACATTTTAATCTAGATTTTCTCAAAAGGTATCCCAAATAAAAATATGAACAAGAATTTTTGGCAGAAGTTATTGACTGAAATTTGAATCCAAGCCACAGAGAAAAATTTTTTTTTGTTATTTTTGTACTTTAAATAATAATTAACATATTTATTACCTTTGTTTAATTCTGAAGAAATATATATCGTTATATCCTTTAACAGTAACTTGAAATATCTTTAAAACCTTATCCACAGATCATTGTTCCGAGAACTCACACTTACGCAATAGCAGAGGAAAAACCAAGATTATAAACTTATTTACTATTTACTATTATCTATAATTTGCAATGACTAAAAACAATTAACAAGGAAATCAAACTAAAATAACATAATCAAAGGAACTTAATAGAATAATAAAATCGTTTACAATAAAAAAATTGTCCCAAAAACCAGAAAATTTACAGATAACTTTAGTTGATAAAGCTTTTGGTTTCAAAAATTCATAATCACAAGTTTATATATTTACCTTACATAACAAAAATATAATAATATTATTACTATATATTAAACAAATCTAATAAGACAGGTAAACAAAGACCTCAATCGTATTCTATCGGCGTATTAAATACACATAAAGGAGTGAGAATACCACTTAAATATTTAATATATATATATGTATATATATATATATATATATTATATTACTCAATACCTCATAACTACTTAATCTACCGCCACTTCCAGGTAATATACGATCGCGTGATAGGTCGCAGTTTCTTCCATACAGTCGGGGTCACGGGTCATCCAAAATTGCAAGTTAATAGCCGTAAATAACATAAATAAATCATTAACATCCTAAGTAAGAGGATAAGTACCGTGTGATGCTGTGTACCATATAAATCTATTTCAATTTATTGCTTATGAACGAGGAAAATGTACCTCAATTGAGGATAATGTTTGATAAAATTGAAGACTCGTTAGTTATTTGTTATTGATTTTTTTAATCTTTATTTATTTTTATTTCATGGGACGTTTATACGATTTAGATATGTTATATCCTCATTATAGTTTAAACAGATTCTGAATTTAATTAAAATACTTTTCATTACTACTAAAGGATAACTTTTAACTCTCTGTTGACAAAGAAAACACACAAAACTGCCTACATATGATTTTTTTTTTGTGTATATTATTATATTATATAGTATATTTTCGAATCAATATTGATATACAGTATATATATGTGTGTGTATGATATGTTATTACATCGCGTGCATATGTGCGTGTTCTATAATAATGTTAAGCATGCAGAGGTTAAGACGCTCATATATCAAATGACGCAAACAATTACAAGTATCATATATATATGTATGCATAAGGTGATTAAAAAAGTATATGTACATTGTACACGATATTTATGTAACAAAAATAATAATAAATTCTATTTTAATACATTTAATTCAAGAAGATTTTTCCAGAAGAACAAAAAAATTGCAGACTGTCTTTGCAACCAAAATAGATTGCGAATCCGAAGACATGAAAACATTTAAAAAATCGCAAAGATCGGAACAAGAATAACATCATGAGTCACCAACATCGAGTTGCCAAGTTTAAAATTATTTGCATAATAAAATTCCAGTGTCAAACGACGCCTGCGCATGTGTGTCACGTGATCTGCGAAGAGTTTTCCAATGCTTCAGATGACTCATTGTGATTGGTGCAAGTGATAAGAGATATTACTAATCCGCTTTATATATAGAACTGATGATAATATAAGTAGTTTTCAACAGGCAATAATATAATTTATAATAATAGACTCTTTAATATGTCTTTTCTTTTCTTATCCAAATTTCAGATTATAGTTGTACTAGCCCAAAGGCCATGTGGTAACCAAAGAAAACTAGAATAACATACACTACTACTAGTACTGTGATGCTCTCTTTATTAAGTTAATTATTATTATTAAGTAAAACATTCTTTAAACATTAAAAGTAATAGTAATTATATAATAATTTATCTCCAAACTTTTGTCATTAGATAATATATATTTGGTTACACGTTTTTGCAAATAAAACACTGTTTTCTTAACACCATCTCCTGAGCTGATTGGTCGCTTCAGCTCATTGCTTGTCACTCACATTGACCAATTGCCTTGAACTCAAAATAGTGGAAAATTCACTCTAATACTACTGTTAAATATTGTATAATAGTTACATTGTCATTTCCAACTTGAGATTTATATAATTTATAAGTTTATTTGGCACGAGTTTGTATTTTATGGCGCGAAACATATTTTATGATTGTGCCAAAATTTGTTGTTTGTTATTTTCAACATTTCATTTGATGAAGTTAAGAAGTCTAAGAATATCTATAAATATATATAGCCATGTTAAGTTTATTTAAAGGAACATAGAATGGTAGCTCAATTAGTAAAGCGACGGAACGATTTTACAAGAGTCTTGGTTTCGAATCATAAAATTAAAAATTTTACGAAAATTGTTCAATGTTAATATTATCTTATCTTATAATTATTATACGTAATTTTTTATCTATTCCTGTATCAGACACGTGCAAGATAATATCCTTCTTCACTAAAATACATAATTGATGACAACTCGGTAACCACAAAGGATCCCCAAAACATTTTAATCTATCCACCACGCTTAATGTCTCTATATACTTAACTAAATTACGTGCATAAATCATATCTGAATGTGAGTGGCGCCATCTTATAGCACGCAATTATTTATCTTATCCCCCATGGTATTGAGTTCAAATTTGCGTATATATACTTACTCTATATTATACGTTTTACGAAATTAAAACCTATCCTGTACTCATTAAGTTCAAATTTCTTTGTATTATATTATCGAGTGCAAGATTTTTCTAGTAAGATTCTAAATCGCGCGTTGAAATGATTATTAAATTGATTCACTGAACCGTTAAGTCTGGTGAAGGCAGAATCAATAAAGCGATGACCCAAATTAAAATCACTGAATTCATAACCTTTAGATATTAAAAACCGCCAAAACATTTATTGGATATTGCAATAACAACCGTATATTCATAATATCGTAAATATATATTAAATTCAAAAAAGGAATACGAATCGATGTAAATAAGAAAATTGTTGAAATCCGATCAACCCAAAATACCTTATAAAATATGCAGGACAATTCTAAGACCCCTAAGTTTCGATGCAGTGTAAGACCCGTTTTATTGGAATTGGGAAGTTGTTCGACACCGTCTGTGTGTTCCCAGGAAACTTCATAAAACATTACTCTGGATGATTTACTGGTGCTTATCCATTAAGATTTTATATTCAGATACACCTGTTCTTACATAGTACAGAGGAGTATAGAGTTACAAAATTTGTAAGATTATTATTTTTTATTAAAGAACATCAAAATCCCAAAATAACTCAAAAATATGGTTTATATAAAATTTACACTTTTATAATTACTTTTGTATGATCTATTATCTGAAATTATAAGTTTGTTTAATTTTTATTTTTTATAAAGGACACTTACTGCTATAGCTTAACTAACATATAAAAAATCATCGATATTTACATACATATTTACTTTTTTTTCTAGATTTGGAATAACTCAGTACAAATAGTTATACCGAACAGATCCGCTCACTGGTCCATGCAGATGGAGATGCTGTAAATAGTTGGAGAATTCAGTTCAGAGAAATGTCAGTTTGTCTCTCTGAATGGGGAAATCTCCAAATTAAATGCAGAGCTTCAAGTGAAGTTTCACCAATATATGGAACTAATTAGGGTTGTGTTAAAATGTGTAACCTTTTATACAAAATGTATGTTGTAAATATGTTTTCATAAAAATTGAAAACTGATAGCTTGACAGAGGTGTGCTTAAGTGATACAATAACAATGTTTTTATATACAGCAGTATTATTTTAACCGCCCTGTTGGTCGAGTGGTTAGCGCAGACGCTTAACCTGTCACGGCGCAATGGGACTCGGGTTCGATTCCCGGCGGGGACAGGCATTTATGTGATGAGCGTAGATGTCTGTGTTTCTGGGTTTGGTCGTTTATTAAATATATTCTCAGTATTTATATGTGTATTCCTATGTATTTGTATCATTGTCTAACACCCTTAACACAAGCAAATAATTTGCTTACTTAGGGGTTAGATCAATGTGTGTAATTTGTCCTGATATATACCTATATACCTATACCTATTCGTCCCCAATATTCTTTTAATAATATAAATATAAACAACATACTTTCTTTATTATTTATAAACGTCAATACAAGTTACTTGTTGATATACTTAACATTAGTAATACTCATATCAATATTGTTTCAAGTGAAGGGGAGATAGTTGGAAAACAATTTAATTGATACTCAAGCGGCGATATAATGTATTATTAACTAACTCCTTACCGCAGCTTCTCTGAAACTTCCAAATAAATTTTCAATTTCTTTTAGACTCTATATTTTACAAAAACATTTTTAATTCTGACAGTTTTTTTAATTCCATATTTAAATTTTCATGAACCATTACTTTATTCACGGTAGTAGTATATTAATTTCGTACGACCAGTTTAAAACCCATACGAGGTTCTTATTACCGAGCTCAAACCATTATGTTATATAAAGTTTTATATACCATATTGACGATTTATTCTGACATTGAAATATATTTATTAAATTATAACATGGTTCTATAAGAAATAATAGGATTATTTAAACCCATATAAAGCGTGTATTTTATAATATATAATAAGGATTATATGAACATCTTGTTACTGACATATAGATATTACCAGTCTTATTATGACGTAAACATATTATATATACTTTGATTAAATTTATCTCAATGTTGGACGACTGATTAGTCTAGACTAATTGTTGAATACTGGTTTTTTTCGCAGGTGGAATTGGGTTATGTCCCCTATCTGCACAAAAAAAATATAGTCAATTTAATTTTACTATATTTATTTGTTTTATTTATTTATTTATTTTTATTTGATTTGGTGATGGATGTCTCCTACCAACAGGTAATATCGACATATAATTCTTATTTCTTATTCCAACTAATCCATCATATTCTTAGTGAATTAATTTGCTATATAAAGGTAATTTCCAATCTAGCGGAGTAACAATTCATCCGACACGTAGACGCCATGTTTGAACATGTGTTACAACATCATTAAGCGCCCTTGTAACGTGTACAGTATATTGATCTGAATAATACTATATTGAATTACTTTTAGATAAGTATTATCTGTGTAGAATATAAAATGAACATTATTTTCATAGTTAGAAAATGACAGGAACATTATTTTCATATTTTTTAATTCATCACATTTCTCAGCCGTAACAAATTAGATAGCTCTATCATCTTTACATCATACAGTATTTTTTGAACATAAAAGGCAGTAATTTACTAAAAACCCTCAACTTATTATTTAAATGAAACCCAAATTGAACGAAATTACAAAACACTGTGCTGTAATCGTTGTAATTTATTTCACAGCCCTATATTACATCGGGAGCAGTCAAATAATAGTAAAAGGGAGGATGTTGGCAAAACAACGCAGTGTCCACACCTACACCGACCTACCGGCCCGCTCATAAATATACCGCGCCAGTTTGGTCGCGGCCTAACAAAAAAACGCGACACTTTTTGTTGAGCGTTGATTCATAAAACTTTTGTAATCAAAAGACAAACAGGCTATTATGAAGCTGGAAAAAGCTCCAGACAATGATTTAAGGTTAATAATATTTCTTGAAAATAAGTCCGTTTTGGTATATATATAAGTTGACACCACTGTTATCAGTATTTTTATGTTATTTTAAATAGAATAAATTAGATCGAGCCTGTCAGGATTAGAACATGCAACCTCTGCGAAATCATACCGCCGCTCTGACAATTGAGCTACCGTAGCACTGCCCACTTCAATGAAATAAGCATTATATATATAACTTACATTAAATAATTAAACACTATATTATATAATTAATATTAAATAAATGAATTAGTAAGTATATATACAAGTTTGTTGAGGAGTTTTTTTCAACGTATTCTATTTTATGGAGAATCTTTCGACGAACTCTAAAAGCATTAAATGTAGCTATAATGTGATTTAAGCCCGAGGACAGACGTGCCACGTTAATCTTACGTCCATTCCCCTGGGTGTCATTTCCGTGACCATACCAGTGTACGTGATTTAAGTATTCCTTAAAAATATATAAAACCACCATGGAAATATAAGGATACGACGAGATATATAATTGTTAAAATATTTCAAAAATTACAAACTTTTTTTTTTTTTGTATTTAATCTTTTGTGATACTCAAGTATCATACTTGTTATATATATATTTACTCAGACTTATACATAAATAATACTTATACTTATACATATATAATATGTATATATATGTATACAGATGTATAAACATACATCTCAGATGTGAGTATATAAATATATATGTATATAAATAAAAAAAATGGAATTTCTGTTAGTCTGATGCTTTTACATAAATATTTAAATTGGAAATGTAACACAAATTTATCGATGTAATAAAATATGGTACCAGGGTATCATATGACCGTAGTTAGCAATTTCATATAATTGATAAAGTTTAACCAAATTTACGTTACGTTATAAGGGTACAAAGGCAGGTCTTTGTAATGACGTCAAAGGTTAATTCCTACCCTGTTGGACACATGGTATCATCTTTCCGACAAAGACCATTGTCACTGGATCCTGATATTAATCATAGTCTGGAGCATACATTTGCCTCCTCCTCCATGCATTTGGACAACTAGTCGTCAGAAAATTTCTCTGTACATTTTAATTAATATTAAATTACTTTATGTATATTAATTAAGTGCAATTATCTCATTTAGTATTTAAAAATACCATTTTACTATAGTGCTATTGTTTGTACTTTGTCTTCGTGCTTAATTTCATAAGAACAAAGAAATATACTGAGCTGTCAACCAACGGATGTCGAATTCAAATTTCTTCAATCCCGGGGAGTATTTTATTTTACTTTTAATATAATTACACTTACATTAAACTAACAACTACTCATTTTATAGTGAGTTACGTCCATCCACACACTCTGGCACCGTTATTGACTCTCTTTACTTGACTAGTTGGAAGTAAAGTTGAAGACAAAAACATTGGCCTCATACAAAACTATTACTTTCACTTTACCTTACTTATATACATAAAACAAGCATTTTGAAACTCCCATTTGTATCTAAAAGGTAATTTGTACCCAGGATCAACAATGGAAAGAATAATTGCAACTCGCAAGGCCTCTGCAAAGGATTTGGAGCAAAAGTTAAAACTGGCTTTAGAAGAATTAAAATCTTCCAAAGATTTATGCAACAAGCTACTGCAGGAACGAGAGGACAGTGAAGAGGAAATTAAAGATATTGTAATAAAAAATACTAATCTTAAAGGTAAGCTCGCTGAACTACATACCAATTATTTGGATATTGTGGCTCAGCGAGATCAGTTAAGAAATATAGTGACTGCATTTGACCAGTGCAGCAATGAGCATGAGAGGGCATTAGATCGCATATCAGAGCTTGAGTCTGATTTGGTGCAGGCTAGGATAACTATTTCAGACCTAGAAACCTGCAAATTAAATGTAGAAAGTCAGCATACTCATAGCTTATATGAGGAGCTGGTTGAATGCAACTCACAACCTACTCAATCAAATTTCATAAATGTAAATTCTACTATAATTGATCTAACAAAAGATGAGTCAAGTATTGTGCACCCCATATACTTTTCAAGTCATAAAAAATTAAAAAAGTATATGAAGGTTAAGAAATTAATTAAAAAATGTAATAATCTCATCAAAAACAAGTTTCCTGCAAAGAAAATAAAGAATTTACAAATTGAACGCTCCACATTAATTAAAAAAGTAAGTGTTTATAATAGGAAAATGATTGAGAGTAGGTCACTGTATGAGCGAGACACCCAAAACTTGCATGAGGAAATCTCTCAATTAACTTCTGCATTGCATTCAATAAGTAAAAAATATGAATCTTCTCAGAATCAAATTAAGGAACATATTGAAGCTACAGGTAATTTAGTTGACCTATGTAGTTATAACTTAGAGCGGTTTGAGTCATTAACTAATAATTATGTTAACTGTAATTGTTTAAGTGAAAAATTAAATGTTGTTTCTAAACTAAACTCTGAGGTGTTGGGTGATTCGGCTATACATACTAAAAGTAGTAATAAAAACATAAATATAATGAATAAAAATCAAATTAATAATAGGTCCTCTGTTGTGCACAACCATAATTACTTTGTTTTTTCTGACCAATTAGGTCAGGGCTTTGGGTCTCTTTTAAGTAGGGAATTAAATAATGTACATAATATATGCTCACCTGGTGCTAGTTACCAGCACAATATAGATAAAATAATTAATTTTGACTCAAAGTTGACTGAAAACAGTACTATTGTACTATTACATGGAGATGGTTTGTCGATTAAGAAAATTGAAATAATTAGTAATATTGAAAAATTATTAAAATTACATAATAAGAATAATTGTAAAATTGTAATTTGTGCATTTCCATATTCATCTTCTTATTCAGACAAACAAAATAAATATATATATAATTTAAATTTGACATTATATAATTTGACATACCGTCATAGTGATGCATTCTTTTACTTTGATGTAAATAAATTTATTTATAATAGGTTTAGGATGACAAAAGGTACCATGTATCTGCCTTTATATTATAAAAAACAAATTGCTACTTTAGTAGCATTTAATTTAAAAAACTTCGTTATAACAGATATAACGAAAAATAAATGTACTTTAAATAATATATTACTGACAGAACATAAGCGTTCCACTTTAAACTAATGGATAAGACAAAGCCTAAGTTGTTAAATATTGTCCATCAAAATATACAAGGCTTAGGTGGCAAGGAATTGGAAGTGGAACTCTTTGTTCAAAAATATGACATAAGTTTATTGTGCATTACAGAGCACTGGTTATCAAAGAATAACAATATTATAAATGTAGAAAATTATAAATTGTCAAGTTCGTTCTGTAGAGAGAAAGCTATTCGCGGTGGCTCACTTATCTTAGCTCGTAATGATGTAGTGTTAAAGTCTCGATCAGACATAGTGGCGCTCTCTGTCGAGCGAATTATTGAACTATCCTGCATTGAGCTCAATGAACATATTATTTTGTGCGTGTACCGACCCCCCTCTAGTGACTTTGATGAATTTGAAAACAAAATGGAGGATATTTTAACTAAGCTTTGTCATAAAAACAAGTCCGTGATTGTTTGCGGTGATTTCAATGTAGATATATTACAAGAAAATTCGTCTAGTGTACGTTTATTAAATTTGTTTAAATCTTTTAACTTACTGAACGTCTTTTTTGAACCTACTCGTATTACTAGTATTTCCGCGACTTGTATTGATAATGTGTTCTGTCGCTGTAACATTTATGAAGAAACAGTAATGACAAATTTAAGTTCAGACCACTGTGGTCTAAAATTTTCTCTATTAATTAAACACGAAAGTGAAAAGCCCCAAAAGTTTACTTGTAGACCAATTACAAAAAACCGGGTCCTAACATTTAAGAATAATGTACAGCAAAAAGTGGGTAAAGTAAACATGAGCGATGATAATCCAAATAATTTATATAATAACATTTTCGGTTTTTTGTTACAAGAATTTAATAATGTTTTTAAGCCAAAAACTATGACTAAATACCTAAAACTTAAATTTAGTGATTGGGCTACCGTGGGAATATATAAAAGTAGAGATAAGTTATATGATTTATATAGTGAGAGGCAATGGAATCAAGATCCGGTATTCTTGAATAAAGTTAGGATTTTTTCTAAAATATTTAAGAGCGTTTGCATACAAGCTAAGTCGATTTACATAAGAAATAAAATCTTAAACTCAGAAAATAAAATAAAGGCAACTTGGGATGTTTTATCTAGTGTTTCTGGAAAAAATAGGGCTGCTAATGGACCTATTAAGTTAAAAATTGATAATATTGAAATAAATTCAAATTCAACTGTGGCGGCTATTTTTGAGACTTTTTTTAACGAAATTCCTTCAACAGTCACGCGTAATTTAAATTCCTCACCATGTGATGCAATCGTCGAATTGACGAATAACGTAAGAGTCAGTAATAAATGTTTTGTTTTTAAACCTGTTACATCATATGAAATTGTTAAAACTTTTAGAAATCTAAATATGAAAAAAACCGGTGATCTTTGGGGTATATCAGTAAAATTACTAATAAGTATTATAAATGATATTGCTCCACAATTATCCTTAATTTTTAACAAATGTATTGAAACCGGTACTTTCCCAGACTTAATGAAAAATAGTAAAGTAGTTCCTTTGTTCAAAAGTGGCGATAGACTAATACCCGGAAATTATAGACCTATCTCTATTTTACCCACTTTAAGTAAAATTTTCGAAAAAATTATACTAAACCAAATGTCAGAATTTGTTTATAGCAATGAAATCGTGCATAGTGAACAATATGGTTTCACCAAAGGCAAATCAACAACTGATGCGGGTGCCGCGCTTCTTAAGCACATTTACGACGCATGGGAAAAGTCACAGAATGCAATCGGAGTGTTTTGTGATTTATCTAAAGCCTTTGACTGCGTGGACCATCAAACATTACTTTGCAAACTTAATCACTATGGCGTGCGTAATGCTGCGCTTGATCTTATTGCCTCTTACTTGAATCAAAGAGTTCAGACGGTTGATGTAAATAATTGTAAATCGGTTGGATCTCACCTAAAAATGGGTGTTCCACAAGGATCTATTCTAGGCCCTTTCTTATTTTTACTCTATATTAATGATTTGCCCTTTTACGTAAAAGGACTATGTGACATTGTACTTTTTGCTGATGATACCTCACTTATTTTTAAAGTTGATCGTAATAAACCTAATTTTGACAAAGTTAACTGTGCTCTGTCACGTGTTCTTCATTGGTTTGAAATTAATAATTTGGTATTAAATACTAAGAAAACTAAATGCATGGAATTTACACTTCCTAATGTAAAAAGTCGGGATTGTAGTTTATTCCTTAACAATGAAGTGTTAGAACTGACTGACTCGACAACTTTCTTAGGTATAACTTTAGATAAAAAGCTCCAGTGGAACCCCCATCTCTCGACACTCGCAAGCAAACTTAGCTCAGCCGTCTTTGCAATTAAAAAAGTAAGACAATTAACAGACGCTAATACGGCTCGACTCGTTTATTTTAGTTATTTTCACAGTATATTGTCTTACGGTATCTTACTATGGGGCAGCGCTGCCGAAATTAATTCTATATTCATTTTACAAAAACGAGCTATACGGACTATTTGTAACTTAAAAGCTAGAGACTCCCTAAGAGAAGTTTTTAAAGAAATCGGTATTCTTACGGTCGCTTCTCAATACATTTTTAATAACTTACTATATATACGCCAAAATTTAAATGACTATAAAAAAAATAGCGACAGACATACTATCAATACAAGAAATAAAAATAGGCTTGTAACGCCTAAATTTAGACTTCAAAAAGTTAAGAAATCCTTCATGGGCTTGAGTATACGCATATATAATAAGGTTCCACAAGATATCTTAGATCTTCCTTTTCTTGATTTCAAATCTAAAATTAAAGGTATATTATTAAATAAATCTTACTATAACATTCAAGAGTTTTTGGTTGATCGAAATGTGTGGAACTTGGGTCATTGTATCATAAATCTTGGGTCATAAATCTGTATTGCGAATAGCTGGTAATCTCCGCAATTTGTTTTTTGTTGTAAATTAATTTTGTTTTATCGACCTTCTGCATCACACCGATTCCTTAGAAGTCACTACTTGCGGTAGCATCGGGAGTCGGGTTGCCTCCCTCCCTCAAATATGTGCGAAGGGGGTGATGGCTGGCTCTTGTGTTATGCTCGTGAACGGGTGCTGCTTGCGGTGACTGGTTGTGTGGCAGGCCGAAGATTTATATATATTTACTGTTATTATTATTTAATTTTCGTTGCCTGAAATCATTGGGCTTCTTTTCCGATTGATTGCGACGGTTCTAGTTGTTCCAAAATTGCATTTAAGTTTATAAAATAAATAAAATTGACTCATTTGCAGGGTTGATGTTATAATTTATAAGTCAAACATTGTTAAATTTTATTTAAAAAGAGCAACTGTTGAGTTTCTGGCCAGCTCTTCTCAGCAGAACAGCATTCCGAGCTGGTGGTAGCTTACTCACAGACTGACTATACTGACCAATTTAATGTAATTGACGATTCAAAAGTGCGTGTAAATGCCTACTTGAATAAAGATATTTTGAATTTTGAATTTTGAATTTTTTGAATAGCTTTTATATCACCTCCATACTTCATCGCCTGTTCTAAAGTTTGGACGCAATATCGTAACCTGATACTTTGATAGGAAATATTTGGAAATTAATTACTGAAATTTATATAAATATAAATAAGCCTAACATGGCTATACATGTTTATAGATATTTTCAAATAATTAATAACTGTATATATTTATGAGACTTATTATGGTGATATTATATAAATATATGTTCTGGTTAGATGTTTTTATTTTATCAATGTTATGTATATTATCAATAATTTATTATAATAATATAAGTTATCTTATTTAACCGCGATTGTATTATTTTACAGTATTCAATTCATCTACAACCTTTTTTGACAGCCAATATTAAATAAAAAAACTATTAAAAGTTAAATAAAAAATACAGAGTCATAAAACTTAAAAAAATGCAAATTAAATCTTAAAACATGAAGATCTGTAAAAAATAATAAAAGACAGTCTGATTGCATTGCCAATTAACAAAAGTCTGAGTCTATTAAGAACCATGCAATAAGAAAACTTAAATTTTAAGTAAGTTTCAATTCGGGAAGTCTTTACCACAAGAGACTGAACACCTGAAAGGACAGACACTTCATGAATATTCTAATAATGCTTTTACTGAAAGTTTATTGAAAAGACATTTTAACAGCAGGTGTTATATTTGCTTAATTTTAGCTTTTATAAAGCCTTTTCAACAATAATGTTGTTAATATGGCGATCACAGGATTTCATTGAATTTCATAAAATTGAATTTGCAAAAAATATTTTAATTAAAAAAAAAATTGTGTTATTTCGGTAACGAGATGAAGAAATATACTGAATTCATTTGAAAAAAGAAATTTATTGTATTTCGTCTTATCTTGATAAAATAAGAAGAAAAACACATTTTTTTTATTAAAAAAAGACTTTTTAAAAAAGGTTTAAAAGATTTTTATTAAATATCAACAAAAAATACTTATATTATAATTATTGTTATTTCTATTATATTAACAAAAATACAGGCAAAGAATTTCATGTTTTCTTAACCTTATTTCAAAAACAAAAAACACAAAGAAATTAAGACGTACAAAAGATTTTTTCTTTAATTGAATAAAATGCTAATGCTACTTTTTTTGGTAAGCATCCTTGTACTTAATTAATTTACATATTTTAGCTACGATTCATTACTTGTTCTTTAAGAATCTTTGAAAAAAGGTAAGTAAATGAATACGAATACATTAGAGAATACATTTTATTCATTAAATTAAATTATTCGTGTATTCTACACTTAGTTCAACACGCACCTAGTCGAATGAAATAATTGGGTGAAATATAAAATAATTTATACGAATACATATATATATTAGGTTTTAATTAAAGGTCTGTCTGTAAGATGTTCTAATTGTAACTGGAGGGCTTTTGAACGTGCTCAATCGATTGTCAGCAATATTATATCGTCTTAAGATGAGTTCTAAAAATAACTACGGCTTCGTCAATACTTTATACAGTTGTATCACAATTTACAAAAATATAACTTAATTAAAATAAATGTTATTTTTATAATTTTCACTAGCATTATATACGATTTTTTTTTTAATTTTCTTATATTACAAGAGGTTCCGAAGGCATCCAGATTTTTATGTCTGAAAACTGACTGTTGGACTTGGTCAGTTCATTTCTAAGATGACAAATAACATGACTGACAACAAATGCCTAATATAGAGTTAAAGTTAAAAGATATTACCCGATTAATAGTTTCTGGTCTTGTCAGAAATAGGATAAAGGGTATTTGGATAGAAAAGCAAAATATATTATAAAAATAATTTTATGGTACACAGTACTTGAACGAACAATTACATTTATTTAATTACCTTTGTATATCCTAATCTCTTGAGTGTAAAATGTTAATATTAATCAATACCATCCTTTTAGCCGCCTCTTGATATAAATAGACTTAAATTTAAATAACCGTCTAGTTTTACATGACCAGTTTAAATTGTTACTAATGGTGTATATAAATTTAATTAAATTATTTAAAGTACATTGTATTTTGTTATAGACTATATCAATATCCCAAAACCTTGATACAATCCAAAAACCTTGATACAATGTTTCTTACTTGATGACTTGCAAACAACATCTCAGAGCAAATAATAATTATTGTGTCAATAATAACATCATCAGCGTCTAATGTGTTAGATTTGGTAAGTCATGCTGGGGGTCCATAGAAAACTATTTGTCGGATATAAACGGATAGCACCAGCGAGATATACAACATGTTATTGTATGATTAATAGAACATATTTGGTTTAGATATTAATATTATATTGATATCAAATTGACATAATCTAAATAAAATTAAAATAGAGTTATTTTTCCTTATTTCCAGCTTCATATTGACAAGAATATGAGATAACATCTACACAGAAAAATCGGTTAAAAAATATTTTATTAAATGTGCCATTCATGAAAGTATAACAAAATACGATAAAAAATGTTCTGATAATTTTAAATTTATATTTAACAAAACAACATCTTTTATCCTCTTTAATATAATCTTCTTTTTAATAGTCATTATTTACAAATAATTAAATGTATGCATTAATTATTCTAAAACTTATGTATTTGTGATCTTTATACTTTTTAATTTGAGCATCCAATTTAATCCGTGTATAAAAATGCATATTTCATTCATGAATAACTAATCGGACACTAACGACCGCCGTCATCTGTTCGTAATTACGAGGCCTCAGTAAAAAGACTTAATTGTTTTTACAACACTTTCACGTCTATACTGATGTTGCGTCACATTGGTAATGAGATTTTAAGTATTAGGTACAGTAGACAAATAAAATAAACTACTTAATATATTACGTAAAATAATACGGGAATAACATATTTCATATTTTTATTAAATCTCTTTTTTTTAATATAGTATTATTATTTTGATTTGACTTAAAAAAGTATAGCAAAATATTTGTAAGTTTATTTTATTTGCATACATTATATTTTATTTGCAAATATACCATAGGCCAGATAAAATAAGACCAATCAGTTTATTAACAATAATGTTACATTCCAACAATATTTTGTTAAGTTATTGACCTTAGAAACACCCTAATATTAATAGAGAAGATGATTGGAGACTATCTAACACCTGGGACCCATTCATGAAAAATATAAAATCCCATGTCTGTGACCGCACTGTGAGACCTCGAGATACTGTTAGTGTATTTTATATGAATTCTGAATTCTATGCTCGGAATGAAGGTAGATGACTAATTACCTGACTTCATCTTCATCTCATCTTCCCGTGAAAGTATAACATCGGGTTAAATTTAAAATGAAAATGTAAATCTAATTATACGAGAACTAACTCTCTTAAAAATAAATTTATTTTAGCGTGAAGTGCTCGTGAAATTCTTAGAAAATGCTAACTATGTATAAGTCACGGCATATTAATTTATCTTATAGTAATAAGAGTAGTATCGTAGTAGTAGTAGTAGTAGTAGTAGTAGTAGTAGTAGTAGTATCTTTATCTTATTTATCTTGTATACATGAGTAAAATAACAACAAAACTAACAAGAAACACATACAGTTTCGTAGAACAATAGTTTGAATATTCCAAGCCAGTGATTCTGATCCTGGTTTGTTTAAAAGATATCTTTATTGTGCCACAAAGCGAATAGCAAAAAGCCTGATCCTGCCTTAACAGTGTACTTTATTCCTACTATGCCTCTGATATGCGCAATTTTATCCGCTCTTATTAGCGCTGCGACGAATACCGGTTTTTACGCATATGAATACATATCATATAATTTAAAGAATACAAATAAGAATAAGAACAATTTATTTTCAAAACACTTATTTATCAAAGAAATTTACAATATAATATTAACTTAATCTTAACAAAAACCTTTAGGGTTTATCCGAAATTGAGGAGCTTCATAAAAAAAATAACAATACATACACTCACTCATGGTAGCTTCCAACACGCCAACGGTCGGCAGATCCGCTTACCAACAAATTGTGAAATGTCAATCTGATAAATCTATAATCGGAATGAATGTGTATTTTTTATAATATATTTAAAAATGGTTTGAAAATGGTATACTCAATGAAGCAATCATTCTGGTATTTCAATCTTCAATAAAAGATCTTAAAAATGTTGATATATTAAATTTTCAATGAAAAGCTTTGCTACTTCTGACCAAAGCGTATTTTTGAAATCCGGATTAGGTTCTCATGAAAAAATGTATTTCATATTTATCGTGGCTGACCGGATATTTTTCAACAATGGCCAGACCTTTGGGAGATTGCGCAGAACGGACTTTGGATGTCCCTTTATAATGAATTCAGGTGAATGAAAACAGAGATTTTCATGCTGAGTCATTCGTTAAGTGAGTCGTGAGTTGAAATAGATATTAAAGTATTATTTTCTTGACAAAGTAAAAAATAATAATAATAAAGTAAAGCAAAAACATATTAAAATATATTGTTTATTACCGGTTGCAGAGACTTTGTAAGAACTAAAGAAACGCTTTACACGATCGGAACATTATTTCAGGATAAGTATATTTACTACAGGTACTGAAATATAGGTTGCAGGGGTCTATAAACTCCCTGAATAAATGGGCTATCGATCTGAAAAACATGTTTTCAAATCTGACCTACATGTCCAAATATATTGTGTTTACAAAGATCCACTCTTCAGATTTCTTATATAATAGAAGGTATTATATTACAAGAACATATATATAAAAAGTATAATATTTCAAAATATTTAATGTAAGAATATTCCATAAGGATTAATAACGTGAACAGTAATATAACTATAGTATAACTAAAGCTAGTTTACCAAATGATTGCAAATTAAACAAACAACGAACACGGAATACGGATGTGTCACCGGACACGTTCCGATATCTGGTTTCGCTCCTTTGTGTGATCAACCCCTGACTATCGAATGAGAAAATGATTATTGAGATAGCCATTTTATTATTAAATATTATTTATTTTTAATTAATTGTTTTGTTATAATAGACGTATAGCAAAGGAACTTGTATACGTCCCAGAGATACACGTTTCGTTTCAGAGATCAAAAGAAGAATTAATCCACTTCGTTGCTTCACTGCAAGTAGCAGGTTATTTATAAAAATCTCCTAAAAAATATTTTACCTAAAAGAACTCAGATGAACATTTTTAACAAATATTTTTGATACGATCGGGAATCAAATTTCAGACAGACATGTAATGTCAGTTATTTGAAAATGAAGATTATTACTAGTAATAAATGTTCTTTATTTTTAAACAAGTTAAAATAAATACTTTTAAAAGAAAATTCTATAAAGTAAAATAAAACACTTAGAACAAATTAAATTAAAAACAACAACAAACTATAAAAAGTTATTTCAAACCTACATTTTTATTGAGGCATAAATCCACATCGTTCTCTTTTATAGAGGCTGTAATCTCTACCTCATTTTAATAAACTAAACAATAGAACTGCCACATTCAAAGATAATACGCGGAAAGCTTAGAGTACAGCATAATAATCCATAACAAGATAGTTGTAACAATTACCTGCTTGAAAAGATTTTTTTTTGCATATGGAATCACATGTTTTAAATTTACAATTATACGTTTATTACCAAACTTTCTTCATCATTTCATGTATGTATGTTTGAAACGTGTACAGCTATGTTAAGTTTATTTAAATTTAGAATAAGGGATTCGAACCGACCTCTGGAAAACCTTTTCGTCGCTCTACCAATTGAGCTACTGTATCGCTTATATAATTACGATTCTACCCGTTTCGGCTTTTTTTATTAGAAAATATAGAAAATGTATATTGCTAGTTTGCATCCTGGCAACAACAAGAACTATGTCTCACCCCAATATCTGTGACAATAATTCATGAGATGCACCTTACTAGAAACATTACCAGTTTGGAAAGAGCAATCACTCAGTGCGTAATCTCTTAGGATTTCCTCGGGAACGAACTGTCGTCACTAACCGCCCTAGAGATAGAGTGCACTCTGGCGTTTTTGTTTTTATCCTGCACCTTACAGATAAGGTGGACCCCAGTCGAAAGAGATTTAAATTTCAATGTGCATTATCATTCGACGCAGTAAATCAGTTCTTCTACATATGGCGCAAAAATTTTCACTTCGTCAAAGTAAGCGATTAAAAGTTAGAAATACAAAGTCAACTATAATGCTTACTTCAACATCCAGCTGTTATTCCTGTCCCTGTTTCAAACGTCACCCCAACCGCCATGTTACCATTTTGTTTTGTCACTTCACTTTAATCACTGTGTGAAATAACAATCGCACTTGAGAAGAACACTTACATATCAAAGGTATAAAAAATACACTTTTCACGAAACAAGAAATTTCTTTTCATATCTATAATAGCTTAAAATAAAGACAGCTGACAATTAAATTCAACCCTAAATGACAATAATTTAAAAGTTGGCAATGAATAGGAGATTTATGGTCCATTTTCCGGCATCAGGGTTCCAATTAAAATGGTCAGACAAGATTATCAGTTTCGAATGGTAATAGCGATGATTGAATCACGTATGAATGAAATAAATAGCTGGCTTTGAGCTTTTGTTTGATTTGGAGTAACTCAACCGTGCATTGAATAGATAATTGATGTTTTATGGCATCCCTGTGAAATGTTTGTTTCAGGATGCATTTTGATTTTACAGTCAGTTTTCAAATTGAATTAGTTTGTGTAATATAAAATATATGTTTTTATAGAAGACTGGTACTATTAAAAATTGTAAAAATCTAATAAGTTTGACATAGACAATGTAAGATACAATTTTTTGATTCTGGCATCTTTTCAATATTAATTTATATTGCAAAGTTAAAAACATTGCTTTAGACTTCAAAGAATTCCAAATGTCGTCCCGATAAAAATAATTATATACAGAATACTAATTTCATCGAGGCGGGTAGCGATACGGTAGCTTAATAGCTCAATTGGCAAAGTCACGAGACGGCATATCACAGATCGCGGGTTCGAACGCTGCTCGTATTAATTTTTAATTCAAAAACTTCAGATGCATATTAGAAAATATAAAGAAGTAAATTTCTTGCTACAGTCTCTCTATAACAATCAAAATAATGTTTGAACAATCTCAAGAAGTATACATCTCAAGTTGTCCCTATTAATATTTGGGCCACGTTGTTAAGTCAAGGGAACCTCTACAAGATAAATAACCATTAGTTAATCCAAGGGCAGGCCCGCAGTAACTCAGCCGGGCAATAATGCTTATAGTCTAACCGTTTTAATTAAATAAAATTTACATATTATCAAGATTTATGGTTGCTAAATATTTGGCATCGGGTTTGATACTACAAATAATACCAGATTGGAAACTTCTTGATTGGATATTCCACTACTTCTGATATTATATTTTATTTATTTTTAGATTAAAAATAATAATGTCACAAAATCATACAATTGAATAAAAGATTATCGAAAAATGTTAAGTCCAAGCTACCAATCGTCTATTTCAACTTTCAAAGTAATAAACCAATTTATGTCTCAAAAACCGAAAAGCCATTGTAAATTTAAATCCTTAGAAGGCAGCTAAACAAACAGACAAATAAGGGAATCTCTTAGACCCTTCATCAGATGTTATTCGATTTGCATCTTCCAGGGATTGAATTTTGGACCATCTTAATCGTTAGGGTGACTTTGATATCCGAGAATAATAAACGGATTTTAAGATGGAGTACTTAATGAGGATATCATGATGGGAATTCCTTTATATATTAGCTGATATATGGTAGGCTTAGAAAATAAAGATTTATAAAATATTGTAATATAATTAGACCATGTCTATGCTAATTCCTCTGAGGGTCTCGAAATCTCGTTAACCTAAGTGGTCTGACTGTACTGAACCTAATCACATTAGACCGGCTTGCCTTGATTTGGTAAAACTTTAATTTATATATAGGAATATTTTTTTCAAGCTTAACTTACTTAAATTTTATTATATTAAGATTAGCTTGGGTATAATAAAACCTAGAAATTCGTGTTTATTGTGATTATAGAGTAGATAAAATGTTATAACTTATAAAGAGCTTTTAAAGAGATTCAATTGTTCGTTAAATCGAAAATTATGAGCGATTCCCGCGGCTGTCCAACACACGAACACATGGGATTTACGATTTTACCGCGCTAGAGCGTTTATGAATATGAATGGTGCTATTAGAATCGAATGTTAATGTTTTAAGCTATATTTGCATTCATTATGTGTGTCTGTATGTTTGTAGCTGAAGTTAATATTATATATATAAGAGATTTTCATCTATGCTACTCGTCACGATAAGTAGAGACTTGAGGTATGGTAAGAATATTCTTTACTAGTAGTATCTGTAGGGGTATAAATTAATAAAAATATTACATTTTCAAACTATATATCCTAGGTATAAAACTTGGCAAGTATATACTTTTGGGAATGTTAAAAAATACCACGAACGGATTTTGTTAAATTCCACCCACAAAGGACTGCGCGGGCATTATATTGAAAAGGAATAAAAAAAATATTTGGTATACTACGAATTATAGCAGGGATGGCTAGTATATATATATACCTACTATATAATAGCAATAGATACATAAGTTTAAAATAATAATTACATGTAATATTTATATAATTTAAGAAATATTCGTATTCATTATTAAATCTTTAGGAATGTCACTCCTTTCATACTGCGATACAATTCAAGCCTTTCCGTATCTATGAAATATGTGCTACCAGCAAAGTCTTGAATACCGAGTCACATTTTAAAGTCAAAGTCATTCAAATGTTTAATTGGACGATTACACTATTGTTCTATTGTCCTTCCTTCAGTAGGGTGTAACTCATAAAGCCCCTTTAAGAAATATTCTCCTATCATTGAGAATTTAATTTCATTTTCACCCCTCAGAAAAGAATGACTTGATGACTTCGTTCTCTCAAGATTGTGACTTTTTAAGTCATACTCTTTATTTAATAAACTTGGTTCTAACAAACGCTTTGTATCTGGATATGTTAATAATGACTTATCTGGATATATTTTGAAATTTTAAGATAGATATTAAAATTTCAGTGTTTGGTTTTTTACACAAATTCTAGTAATATATGAATGTTAGATGTAAAAATTCAATATTTTTATACATTTCATAAATAATATGAATGTGGATAATATGACCGTCTAGGATAGAACCTTTTCAGACGAAACCTTTATTTAGAATTCATAACTTTCAGGTATTCAGCTGAATCATAAGATATTTTTCTATTGAGTCTTCATATCCATAATATATATATAATAATAATTACTCAATAAGTAGTTTGTAAAAATATTAATATACATATATTTGATTAAAAAGACTATTTATTCATAAATATTATTAAGTATTAACTTAAGATGAAGTGTCTAAACTTGTGTTACTCCAACTTCCTTCGAACTTAATCTGATTCAATCTCATATTAACTTAATAGAAACTTTGAAGGCCTCATGTTACAGGTGAAGTTGTATCTTGGATATATTGTATATTTACTGTGTCGGAGTTAAATTAAAACTTGGTAATATCAACAAAGAACTGCTTTCTGACGAGTATTAACATCGATATTTTACTAGCATGGACAAATTTAAAAATAATATGCATATTAATAATATATTACTAACAAAATCTGTTTTATTTATTAATTTTGTTGCAAAAACTTGACTTTTGTATTACTCTAAGTACAATGATAAAATATAAATTTAACATTTAGTGAAAAAATAATCAAACTGAAAAGAATTTCAATCATGAAATTAAACTCTACATTTCAAAATAAACAAGGTAAAGTAATTTGTACAGACCAATACACACACAGATACCTAAGACTCGTTGGAATCACAAAAGACCCAATCTCAATCTCCGCGAGACTAATCCAATCGAAGGCACAATGAGATCAAATTGCTCAGAGCTAACACTGCACGTTATTGCCACTAAATCTTTCACTTGCGAATACTGAATACACCCTGCGGCTATTGCTTTCGGCCTTTTACAGTTACAGATGCTTTTCGGGGGCAGTGGACGCAAATATTTATTCGGAACCTCTGCACTCTTTATTGCTCTGTTAACATTGGTCAATGTTTGGGTTCCAATATATCGACTTTTATTTTTTATTGTTCTTATTACTTATAAGCTTTTTATTTCTTTAGCATTATTGTCGTTAAGGAAATCGCGATTGTTTAGTACGATAATTATAAAAAATATATATCTTTGAAATAATATGAAAAGGCAATGAAATAAAAATATGTTATATACATATAAATGTGTAATTACTTACGAGAGGGAGCCAGTCCTAAGATTCAGTAGACTCATTCTAGTACACTATGAGCGTTGATATTTTAGATATTTTATATAATTTATCTTTTGTTATCTTTAACTGGTCAATGTTCAATGTAAGGTATTATAATATGTTACTATGTTCATGGTTTATATTTAGACACAAAACTATATTTTATAGATGAATTGAAAACTAAAAACTAAAGTATCGTGACAATTATGTTATATTTGAAATTCGGTACTATTGCTGTTGAAAACTTTTAAAATAGGAGTCAATTTGTTCGTAAAACTCATAATGTGCATAGGTAAATGTAAATATAATACTAATAAGACGTCAATAAAATATATAGACGGTCAACAAAAAAGATATTTAAAACACGAAGAATCTCTTTAAGAATATATTTATCAATAAAATTATTATATTTGTAAAACAATAAGAAAAATACATCCAAATCATAATGTATCAATATCAAAACAATAACTGTATTTTTGAAATTTAAACATATTTAATCCTATATTTATTCATCAAAAACATGAAGATTCTTAACAATGCTTCAATCACACAATACTGTATTTTTGAAATTGGAACATATTTAATTCCATATTTAAACCATTTTTTTTCACCCAGGTGTCCTTACTTGGGCCCAGTTTCACTAATAAATTTGAACGCTCATTCCAATCACGTAACGCCGAATTTGTCATATTGGATTTTGGAGGCGACTGCCTGTCATACGTCCCTCCTGTCAGGACGTGGAAATGAAAACATGGACTTTTTTTACTAGCCCAAAGGAAATTTAACTCTATTTACTGTAAAATAGTGTCTATTTTGTAATTAAATGTAAATACTGTTACAAAATTTCGATAATAGAATCGGGTTTGTTTTTAAAACTTACATGAGCAAAGTTTGAGTTGAAAAAATATATTACGTTGTCACATTTTCATTTAATGTTGGAGAGAAATTTGATATTCTTAATAATCCGCTACTAATATATATTTATATTTTTGTTGATTTCAAACAATATATCCAAAATAGGGTCAATGTATTCAATTATACGTTTCTTTAGGTGCCTTTAGAACGTATATAAGGTTTCTCTTTCAACTGTTACAGAACTATATTAAACTCAATTGAGAATCGGAACAAATAATTAAATGTCATAAGTATTCGAAGAATCAAAAAATAAATCCATAGTACGACGCGAGGTCATTGAACTTTGTATTTAACTTAAACTTATTGAAAAATTCAAACTTATGTTATAAGTTTCAGTAGAAGCAGGTGTAGGAATATTTTCGATCACTATTTTAAAGTACGTTGTAAATTGTATTTTTTCATAAAACGATGACACCGAACATTTCACCCTCCAGAGAATCGCTAAGATACATCTGTTGCTGCCCAATTTCGTATCTCACAAAAAACTAATGATATAAAATGAGAGCTTCGGTCAGACACACATAGACATGTGTATATCTACATACACACACACATACATACACACATGTTTGATATATAACATATTGGAAACATTTTATATAAATATAATTATCTTTGTTTATCTTTCGAATCCTAACTAACGTCTAACTTTTAAGTAGAGACCGCAAATAATATTTGAAATAAGAATGAAAAATAATGTTTTAAATGGTAGCTCAAAGGGAAGAGCTACGAAACGGTTTTCCAGATGTCGCGGGTACAAATCCTACCCCTATCGATAAATTACTCGTTCTATAATTATTTAAATTAAAATAAACTTAAATAGCTGTACCTACAATGGTTATAAACATTTCAAATATATCAGCCACAAACATGAAAGTTTATGTAATTATTATAACATTTAAGAAAATGTATGTGTGTATATGTAGATAAAAAAATATATATAATCCTAAAAAAAATAATATAAATAATATAAAATAATATATCCAAAAAATAGGCAAAATATATGAATACAGATAAAGGTAAAGATATTTTAAACTTAATCAAGAGAAATCAAAATGCGGAAAATAGAAGGGTCTCAAACCGAGGGTTAAACTCCTGTTATCGATTCGTTTTTATGAGTTGTGCTGACATTTTGATTTCTTAACCGACATACGAAGCTGTTTCTATTTGCTTCATTGGTTTCTCGAATGTGGTATTATAAATAAATTTGTCAACATTTTTTTTTTCTATTTAAGCTGTTTTGAAAAGGAGGATTTGTTTAATATAGGAAAATAAATGTTTGAATTTTATTAATTTAAATTTACGAAACGAAATTTACGGAAAATATACTTCTCAATTATATTAATATATAATATTAAATATTATAACGCTCTTGCAATCCATTTTGGGTGGCATTTCATGGTATCCGTTATTGGTAAATTTAAAAATGCCAAAGAAGAATATACTCGCTATGTTTAAAGCCTACATAAGGGTTATAGTTAAAAAATGTGTTTTTTTTAACGGTTGACTTGCGGGGAACAACCCTTCGCACTAAATTAAAAATTTCCTAGTCTTATAGTTTCAAATAAATCGTCATGAGTCAGTATAGGTTATCTATATATATAATAGGTATATAGAGATAAAAGAGATTTGTGTTATATTATAGTAAAAGTCTAACCGCATTTAGTTGCCATAATCATTTATATATTAATATTTATTCAAAGAGAAAAGTAAACATAATATAATGTAGACTAGTGTTTAAGCTTTTGAAATATTCAAAAGCATTCCCTTTGTATGTGTTTTAATTAAAATATGCTAGTTTATTTTAAAATGCAGGCTAAAGCCACTCTCACATGACAATAGGAGATGACATACTATCGGGTTGCGGGTTGCGAACAACCAACGTTAAAAATTGTACAATTCGTTCGACTAATCACTCGACCAATCGCTCGACTAATCAGTCAATCAATCGCTAGACTTGTACACAAACTGCAAGTGCATTTCTGTAAACAAGTTTCGTGAGCTGTCCCCGATCATTATTAGGGTATTTTTTCACCCTAGATAAATTCTTGTTGTGGAAGATATGGGAGGGAGATAACAAGGACATTATCGAAATACCGAAGTCGGATTAAATCAGAAAAACTGACTTTAATAAAGATTTATATCCCAGTCGATGGGAAAGTCAAATTGTATGTTTTACAAATGTATCCCATGTATAGTAATAGTATAAAAAAGAATGAGTTTGTTTGTTTGATACTCTTACGTCTAAACCACTCAATTGTATTGAAACTTTGCACACAAATTGCCGGGATAAATAGGACGTAAAGTTCATTTCATCCCAAAAAACTGATTGCCGGGGATAGAAAAATAACTTTTAAACAAAAAAAAAACTTATTTTTTACTTATTATTGCACGGAAAAAGCCGCTAAGAAAGCTAGTATTATCTTTATAAATATTCCGTTATCAAACATAAAACACCCCAACATTATCCCTATTAAAATAATATATTGACATAGATCAGATTTCCTAATCGGGATAGGTAATGCCCCATCCGAAAATTATGAAGCTATAAAATAAACATACTGCGTACCGCGAATTTCTCATAAAAGACAACATATTGGGATGAGATGAGAAATTGGGATGAGATGATAGTTTCCTTACTGAAGTTCAGTGGTAATATTTCTTTCAGCATCTTTATTGAAATCCTGATAAGAATTTCAGATCGCTAGGGTGGAATGTTAAAAATGTTAACATTAAAAATGTTAAGGGGCTCTTCTTCATTTAATCAATGAAGTAGATTCCTTCTGCTTAATATAATGATTTTATATAGTAATATTATTTTTATGTTAAAGGAATAAGCCCTTGTAAATTTTTTCGAGTATCATAGAACTAATGTGTTTGTTATATTAGTCTTCTTTTCAAATCGCTTTACGTTAATTATAATTTGTTCTTTCTCTCTCTCTCTCTCTCTCTTGTTGGTTGTGTTGAAAGAGTAATTACTGGGTATAATTGTAATTTTATAAATAAGTTAAAAGAGTATCCAAAGAAAGTTTTTCCGATTCTTCTTCAAGGACAAACTCTTTGAAACAGTGCAAGTATAGTTTAACGTTTCATAATAACTATGTGAATAAACAAAATGACTTGGACTTTGAAGACTTTATAAATCACGAGATTTATAAAGCCCTTTCCGTAATAAAGTCAAATCAACTTTATACTAAAACTTTTATTTTTTTAATTAATTGAGTATATTTAATACAAATTACTTATGAATTCATAAATGTTAATGGCCAAACTACTACAAATATTCTACACAATGAGTACAATAGCCACAATGTGTACTACAATCAAACTTTAAGGTTGTCCCTTGCGTGGGGCGAGTCGTAGTCCCATGTGGCACCCTTAAAACCCTATATTGAAAATTCTAAAGTATGTGTCATGACTCACAAGTCAGTGACTTTAAAGTCAGTAAAATGTACAAATTATATTATATTAATATATATTTTTTTAATTTGGAATTTCATTATAATAAATACAAGTTTGAATTATTAATATTTTAAACATGCACTTGAGTTCAATGTTGAGTATCCATCCCTTAGACAGACTTAGGAGAGGTTCTTCCAAACTAGCCCCTTTTGAAGAGGTTTAAACATATATCATTATTATCGTTTTATTTTCAATATCTTGAAATATCTAAATTATGCTTCATTGGAAACGGTTTTGATTTAAAATCAATGGAATGCCGTATTAGGAAAAATCACTGAGCCAGCTGGGATTTGATTGGTCCACAAGTGTCACGTCACATGTCACAGAGACGAATAAAGGCGCGTTCTAATTTCAAATTGAATGCCTTATCTTTCTTTTATGTATTCGAATTGTCATTCTTTTATGTATTCGAAAAAAATTATACTTCTGAAGTTCTTCTTTATTTGTATTCTATATTATTTATGTATTTGAATTAAATGGGGTTTTATTAAAATTATGCAGATATCATTATGTATTTCAATATAATAAATATGAATGAAATATATCATTGTATATTTAACGGTGAATAACGGTGAAATAATTAAAATTATTTGACAGAAAGATTTGTAATTATTCGGTTATCAAGTAATTAAAAAGTTGGTTCAATGGCAAATCCAATTTTCCCCTCTTTCATTTGTCATTAAAGAAATTCTAAAGTAAATTTTGAGTTGAATGTTAAGTGAAGTTTTATGATGTCGGTATTAAGAGTCAATTAATATTCAAAAAATTCATTCAACGAGTGATAAATTAGGAAATATATTAAACAATAATCAAAAGTTTTTTTTTGTGACTGTACTTTTTTTTTTATTCCATATGGGTACCGATACAATATAATGAATATGGTCAGACATATTCTTCTAAAAAGTTAACATTATTAGTCGTCAGTACTATTATTCTTAGATCTTAAAACGTATAGAATAGATAAAAAGGCCACTTTCGTCTTAATCAAGGAAATGATATTTAAAATGCTAAATTCATCAAAGCGAGTACCGAAAAGTAGCTCAATAGATAGAACGACGGAACAGTTTTTTAGAGGTCGCTAGTTTGAATTCCTGCCCGTATTATAAAGTTAGTACAGCATCAAGTTACATGTCTGTAACGAACTCTCGTATTTACCAAACTTTGTTATTGAATGCTAATAAAGTTCAACCCTGTCCAACCTGTATGCTGCCATCCCTACCTCATATGTAGATATATTTTTATTTCTAAAATGTCATTGCCATCTGTCATATATATATGAACTGGATGATCCGTTCGTCAGGTTTAATTAAAATATGTTTATGAAAAATAAAAAAATACTAAAGGTTACTTACTACCAAAATAGACAATAGGTATTCGGCAAAAAACAGGATTTCCTAAAAAGACGACGAAGCTTCTTAGCAACCCATAGATTCACTGTGCGGGTGCCGGGCCCATCGCGTTGCAAGGAGAGGAGTGCAAGCAGTGCCTGGGACTTGCGACCCAGGAGTAGGTTTAAGGGACCCCTTTATTATGCGCAAGACGCATTACTATTACTATTTCGTTTCTAATTATGATTTTGTTATTTACATTATTAATATTGAATTAATAAAAACATTTATATACATATGCGTAAAATAATAAATATTAGTAATAAAATGTCAAATTTATAATATGAAGTATTTTCCCGTATACAAGGCTATTTTGCTTCGAAGGTCGAAACTAATCAAAAAGGCATTGCAATTTAGGTATATGGACCTACTCACATAGATATCTCATAATCTAATAAATTTTGACAAAACCCTGGATTCGTGTTCTATAATTGCCAACGCTGCGATGATGATAAACATCAACAAAGGAACCATGGAACCAACAAAAAACTCAAGATAAAAGTTTAAAGATTTGTAAGTCGAGAACCATCAAATATATTGAAAAAACTTTACATACTTTTTTGTGTTGTTATATAAAAAATCTTTTTGTTGAAAATTATCTCTAGCTTTATCTTTGTACTGCACTACTAGTTTTAACGTGATTACATTATATAATCCAGTTGTCAGTTTAGCAGTAGATAAAAGTGGATTAGGTACGCCTTATTAAGTGCTTCCAACTCAGTCTAAACTCTATCTAAATCTAAGACCTAACGACAATAGTGGGTACTAATTGTATCAGACTGACCACACTAGTGTCTGGAGCGTGTCTGGACTCAGCAATAGTGATGCAAACTATACTTTTGTTAGGGTCGTCAAAAATAAAGCATTAAATTTAAAATAAGTTTATTTAATCCAGTTTAAATATTACTACTGTCTGTATTTGTCGTACACACAGTAAAGGAAGTGACTACGTTTTTGGCGCTTAATCAGAGATTGAATTGTCAAATGAGTTTTAGTTTACGATATTTTTATTATTGTGGCAACCCTGAAGCAAAGTCTGAGTTTTTTAAATCAATTTGTCTTTGAGATTACAATCAGTGAGTTTTAAAGAGTTGTCTGGTTAAAGTTTAAGTAACTCTGGATGTTGACTGTTTTAGGATCCCAAACTTAAAGGGATCCTTATTCCACTTGAAGTTTTGCGAATAAAGTCGTTAAAGGCTTAGAAAAGATATAAATAATATCCCTAATAAAATTTTAAAAAAGTTATTCAAGATAAATATACATTAATTTCATTTAGAAATAAAATGGAAAACATATCCTTAAAAATGTTAAGTTATAACTATACATTTATACTACATATTCCTAGTTGAATTTTTAAATTTTAATAAAAAGTGCTACAAAACCTGGTCCTCGTCGCAACGAATCCTAACCACACAGTTTGCACTTTGCATGCAAAATAACTTTAACGAACCATAGACCACTTCTATTTGTACTTTCTACCTCCTGTAATAAGGTTTGAAAATTATTTACACAGAATTGCTCACCAAAAATGAGTAGGCGCTTCACCAGGGAATATATATATAATTTCGTACCTGGAACAAGATAAAACAATTAAATCACAATTACTAAATGAACAACTTTTATTAGTATTGCACATATAGTTTTATTACAATTAAATAAATAAACCTTTTTTTTAATCCTTAAAAATATATAAACGTTTTAGCTTTATAAATGAAAAATATACCAGACAGTATAGCTTAAGGAGTGTGTACTTATTTTAAGAGAACAATATAACTTCTTTCTCATGAAAAAACATAATTACGAGAATGGTGAAAAATCTTACATAAAACTTTCCACGAGTAAACTCAACATTTTAAACCGTCTCAAGTCTCAGATTTCACGGTCAGAAGAAATAAATTTACCTTGAATTACTAAGTTAGAGCAAGACAACAATAGGAATTAGAGCTCCCATTCAGGAAAACCCTTAAAACGCGATCCTGGATTGTTCCCCCGGGAAATTATGGACTTAGCACCTGACAAGGCTCAAATTTTAATGTTAGCGACGCCCTACCCTGTAAACTTCAGAATAAATTAACATGAAGTGAAATGTTCTCACATATTTCTAAAACAAATGTTTTTGACGGTTAGTACTTGTTTGGTTCTATTTTGTTCTAAAAGATACCAAGATATATTCTTGAAGATATATAAAGTATTCGCTATAGTTTAAGGTAAGGTCGGTAATACATTTATAATTATTTGTAAACAGCTACAGTCATGTTAAGCTTATATAATATATTTTTAATAAATATAGAATAATCTCTCGGCAACTTTCCTGTCATTCTACCAATTGTGATACTGTGTCGCTGTGACTAAAATATATTTGTCTGTTTGTATTTATTTTTATATCAACCAACCAATTAAAAATGTTTTAATTTAAAACATAAAAAGAAAGAATTCTCTTCGTCTTCTTTACGGTCTTATTATTCATAATATTATGTAGTATCCGTCTGAGTCCACTCTTGCTTAATTAGAATTTAAAATAAAGCAAAATTACGTTCACGATTCCACTTCCTTTAATACAGAAAACGTACGTATCGCATACTAGTGCTGTATTTAAACCGCTTCAGCTTAAAAGCGACCCATTTTGGGACTTTTAATTCGGCATTACTAGGGACACCACAACCAAAATCACTATTTAGGATAAGCCTTGGAATTTAAATACTCTTAAAATGTATCATGGTTTTCGTTACCACGAAACAACGGTTTCTTTTTATTTATTTATTTTATTTCAATCCTATTTGCACGTGTCAGCCCTATTATAACCTCAATTTACAATTAAACCTGCAAATCAGCAACGTACATATATACTGCCATAGCATCTATGAATACATATTTCAATAATAGACTTTAAATTTTTTGTTGACGGTTGACAACGAAGATACGCAAAACTACCTACATAGACTATTTACATATCTAATAATGCAATATTTCTGCACAAGTGCTTCCAAGTGCTTCTCTTTGTGCGCTATATTTATTGCATTCTACTAATAAGCGCTGGAAATCATCTAGCGTACCACAAGTATCACCATTTTTTTTTATTTTAAACATAAATACAGCACCTGACGGAATGTTCATAGCAATAACAAGTATGTAAAACATTGGTGATATTTGGCAGGGGTTTTTATGTTTTATAAAGTTTACTTATATTTCTCTCTGTAACAGATGTTTATACCCTTATCTTGTCTGGACGGAGATGCTTAGCGTTACAAATTACTGTTACTCCCAAGGGTTTGCTCACGTCTTACGGATTCAAGTTGACGCAACTATCTGAATATTTACAAACTTCCCAAAATATCTTTAGTTTTAGCTTTTAACCAACGTTTCTTGAGGTCGTTGTCACGATCTAAGCAATTTGTGTTCACTGTTTGGTTATAATATAAACTTTGTTTGTTGTTCATCTGAACACTATAGTTTCATTGTCATATTATGATATTAAAACATAAATAATCACACAATAATGTAGAAAAAAGTAGATATCTATTTCACTAGGATAGTATGTAACCTTTTGAAAAGGAATAGCAATAATGTGTATAATATAGGTAATTTTTTTTGACATTACATTTGTAATTGTATAGTAATATTCTTTTTATCACATTGTTATCACATCAAGGTCAATGACCCTTTCAGATTATTGTATTAACTTGTAAAGGTATTTGGTAAGTATCAGAATTAATTTAATACTTATAAATTAAGTATTAATATATTCTATATAGAATCTCATTACCATTTATTTTTAGTATTTTAGTTTCTAATCAAAACTTTTTTTTTTTTTTATAACCAACTAATAATCAATTATTTTTGTTAATGTTTAACTAATACAAAACACGTTAACCAATCATTTATTAGCATTATATTATTATTATTTGTCATGTGTGTGTATGTGTGTGTGAATGTGTAAGTCATAAAAAGGCATTTACAACGGATTTATTTTAAGAATAAAATTTATATATTTCTCGAAAATTTATAATACTTTGACTATCTTTGAAATAAAAAAATATTTTAATGTCGTATCATTAAAGTTATATCATTCCATTTACTCAAAATAACATTGCGTTTATAATTTAGCGAACTGATTATTATTAGCATAACTCATGTTAACAATGTGTTAGCTTAGGCCCAATAATCACAAACTACCCCAGGCTTATGAAGTCATTAAATAACAGACAGAGCCGCAAGCAAAGGCTAGTTATTAATTACATTTTAATATAACAATAGACATTAAATATAAAATACAATTTTTAAATAGACATAGAATGAAAAATAAACCGATACTTGGTTCGATCCCGCGACCTCTGGAAAACCGTCCCGTCGCTCTACCAACTGAGCTACAGTATCGCTACCCATCTCGGACATTTATTCTATGGCTATACATATTATATATATTTTCACGCATAAAGATACTCAATAAAGGACTTTCTATTCCCATGACATGGATTATACAGCGTGAGTTGTAAATAAAATATAACATATGTACGAGTCTCGCCAAATGTGGCTTTCAAAGCAAGTCTCTTGGTGATAGCTCATAGAATAACTAAATTTACAAACTATAGTACAAGGTACTGTGTACTAAAAATGTAGTTTGTAAGGTACTTTTATAAATATATCGCTTTACGAATCTATAGTAAACAAAACGACCTGTACCTACGTACCACTATAAATTGGATATACACTACTAAGTGTATACACTTTTATGACAATCATATTGCTGTAAGAACAGAAAAGGTATCCAATCATTCTGAGAAATAAAATTCTTTTCATACAAAAAGGATTACATTTTCAATATAAAATTAACAATATCGAACTAATCTCAAATCGAATCGTATTTTCATCCCTAACACGAATCCCCGCAACTAAGTACTTATTTCGCCTAATATTGACTTCACCCTTATTTATATAACCATAAAGTTCAAATTAATCTTAAAGTGTATCAAGTGGAGGGTAGCGAGGGTGCGGCTGCATCTCTATTAATATTTTATGAAAGCAACCTGTTCTGTTTACACTTTCCTAATACCTTGTACGAATTTTATATTACAGTATTAATATTACCCTCAGTTTCAGCATTACAAGGCGATTACAAATCGTATATACTAAATATATCACCGAAACCTTAAATAACATAATATGTATAAATAATAACCTTAGTCAGTCAGTGCCGAGCTAGAAACAGAATTTCTATTATAATGTTGGCATTACCAACTTAACAGAAGTTCCAGCATATTCACTTTACACTTAAACATTACAAGTTACACTTCCCAGCACCTCGATCCGGAGCCCCGGTCTCGCCCAGGGCTCCCCTAGCATCAAATTACGTAAGCCTTCGCTACAATTTTTCAATCGTACGTCGCTCCGAGCAAAACGCAATCCGTCCGCTAAATTTGAAATGTTTAGTAATAATTTATAAGGTGATAGATCACTTATAGAAATAAATAATTTATATCAAGTTACGTTAGATATCTACCAGACTACTACAACTACTGCAACCAGAATAATAAAAATACTTATACTAGAACATTGTTTTAACATATAAATACTAACACGATTTTAAATATATAAAAGGTTTCTTAATTTGCAAAGGTTGTATCTTTTAAAACAAATAATAATTATAATAATGGCCGCTCTATTTTTCAGTCTTAATTCCCCTTCCCCAATGTCACGCCTGAAACAAAAGATTGATATATTCTCTTTTCATGAGCTTAAATGAGATTAATATCTTTACACCCTATCTTGTTAACTTTCTTAAATGTTGCTTAGATTTATTATTTTTTTATTTTCCGTTGTATTAACTTAAGAAGCGATATATTTTATTTCTGTTTATTTCTAATAGCCCAATAATCACTGAACCGATTCAAAAATTCTTTTAGTAAGTAACATAAGCCTGTATATCCCAGTCCCACAGGACCGGAAAGCGAAAGATTCCAGAAAAATAGGATTTTCAAGAACTTAGTAGTTCTCGAGTATTGGCTTTTTAGTTAATTATTCTGGTAAAATAATATCCTTGATGCTCAGTGAAGCAAGAACGGGTTCGCTATATATAATATAGTTTAAAAACTATACTATAGTCAAGTAAAATTACTTTGACTTAATTATAATATATTTAAATTCAATATTAGTTTATTTAATTAAATGTAAGTCAATGTAATATAATTCGGGTAATAACACGCTGTAATATACATATATATAAATTAGTTCTAATCAATCAATATTATATTTTATAATACAACAATATTATGGAATTAATTCAAGTGAAGAATTATAATAAGATAAGGCCTAAGTTTTAAATATGTTCAGGCTTTATAAAATAAAAACTAACTCAATAGTCACAAACAAAGACTGTAACTAATCTTGTTCTGAAACATTATACTGTAGTGTGTGTTTTTTATTATTAATAATATTATGACAGTGATATTTGTTTCTCTCCTTTCAAGTCGTTTGGGTGCAAAATATCGAATTACAATAAATATTTAAAAAAAGTTTCATATGAGTAAGATGTCAGTCAGAAACAGCTTTTGTTACACTAACTTGTATATGTTTGTTGAAAAATATTTATTAACATGTAAGGCCAAATTAAGCTTATTTAAAAATTTTAATTAAAATATAATAAAAGATAAACCGATACAGATAGGAATTCGAACTCGTGACCTCTAGAAAACCGTTCCGTCCCTCTACCAATTAATTGAGTTTTGGTACCGTTAAGATTATTATATTATAGCGAGTCGAAGCTCAATTTGTTTTTATTCTATATTTATATAAAGTTTATATATCTTTGTTATCGATTAAATGCAATAACTTTAAAATTACAATTTTGTAATTTTTTTAACATCCTAAAACCGAGACATTAAATAGAAGCAAGATCTGGAAGAAGATAAAGGAGGCTGTATCCCAGTAAGCAGTTGCTAATAGCAGTAAATAGCAATTATAGATTACAAACAAACTGAGTGGTTTCTCGTGTTACTCTTAAAAGGGGAAACAGTAATGAAATCAATGATTATAGCACTTTTAGCTTCACTAATTAATCAATAGTGCTATTTTCAGGATAAAAATTAGGATATATAAGACTTTTCATACGTTTGTTTTAACTTATTATAAAACTAAAAAACTAGTGTTACAGATGAAATTTAAAACATATCTTTACTTTATCACGCTTTTTTAACATAAATATTTTTTGGTTAATATTTTTTTGGGAAATTTACTTAACTCTGCATGAATGTATTTGTTATTTAAATATACTATCTAAAAATATACTATCAAGTATTGATTAAATATAATTAAATAATGTGTATGAAAAACCAGGCAACAGTATCTTAAACACTATATCTTTAATCTATTTATTTTATCTTTTTTATTCTTAACTATAGAGTCCATCGCATTTTATAAGCGACTCCTGAGGGACAAAACCTTATTAAATTTACAAAGATAGTTTCAACTCCAGCAATGTTTAGAAAATATTCCGCAACTAAATATAAATATTAAAAAAGTATATCACATCTCGAGTGACAAAATAAGAACAACGATGGAACTGAGTCGAGATGAAAAATGTCTTTTAATATTTGTGACAAAGAAAACTACCTCCTTTTCTCTGTGTAATTATGCTAATCATTCGTATTTATAACTACTTAGAGGCTTTTAAATAGTTTTAAAAGCCTATGCAAATTTTGTTTATTTTTTAATATATTTTTAAATATGTGTAAATAATATATTTTTTATAAGTATCTAAGTATGCAAATAAGCATTATTATATATTGTTTAACGTTAAAAAAATCTCTCCTGTAGGTACTTTCTTTAACTATTTGGTAGAAAATTCCTGTTAGAGTAAAGCCTGTCATTAAGATTTTTTTAAAACTCTATCAATATAAAATTAAATAAAAATAATAATAATGAAGCAGTTTAAATAATAATATATAAATAATACAATTTAAAATTAACACTGCGATATTATAACGAAATCTTCCACAATAAATATCAATCTGACTCTATCTTGACAGCTTAACATCAAATAAAAACCCAACAAAGGACTTTAAATGGATTTTTACTCCAACATAATCCCTTACAATGTAATCTGGATTGGCTAATCAATCGTCTTATTAATCGGTGGATCGCCAATCGATCCTAATTTGATTGGCACTCGCAGATGGTAACGACGTAGAGCTATCACTTAGTAACTTGTTGGGATTTAGTCACCGTTTATGAGGGGATTATTTTATTTTTATACCTCTATTTATTTTTACAATTATTGTATACTTTATTTCGTTTTTATGTGTTAGTAATTGCTAATGTCTTCCAGTATCACATACATGATAGTTATATTTGTAATTCGTTTTTTATATGTTTTTGAATAATTAATTTAAAAAAAGTAATGCTGTGTTGGTTCTAATAGAGAAATATTGTTATGTACTATACAAAATTTAATCGAAATCTGTTTAGTTATATGATGATGAGGGAACAAACAGACAAACCTTATCAAGCACTTAACCGGTAGTAACTAGTTTTTAAATGTGAAAAAAGACGTTCAACGGCCTCGTGCCGATTTTGTTCTAAATAAAGTTGGAATGTTAGTTTGTACCTAAAAGTTGAGTCAAAGGGAAAACCTAAAGTTATTTAAGTTTATTCATGGTTATCACGAAAATAACCTTCTCTAATTAAGTCAAGGGAATATTTACCAAAACAAGTAAATAATTACACGCGTAGAATTACTATTTATTTTATGAAATGTTCCAAACTTTGTTGCAAAATTAACGTGGTTTCGCTATTATACTGTCTGACAAGTCTTATCTTGCCGGTAATAATAGATGTGTTACATAAATATATAATGTTAAATCCAGACAAATAATACTAATAACACTATTTACCACTTTTTTCAACAACATTATTTTACTAAATTATTAGGGATGATGATTATTAGTTTTTTGATATTAATTCATATTTTTTATGAAGCGGCGATAATTATAAAAAGCGTTTATACACAATATGTAAAAACTGAAGCGTTCTTAAAAATATACAAATACTATTTAAAATAGTTATAAATATTATTAATTCATTATATATTTTAAAAATTGTTAATTATAATAAGAAATTTCATATCAACACATTTAAAACTTATACATATTTGTATTATAAAAAATGTATTACAAAATACTACAATAAGGTACATAATATTTTGTAAAAGCGAATTTATTCCTCGACATAATCCTTATAAGACAAGGGGGTTAAAATAATACCCACAACAATCATAACGATTGACTAAAAGACCAGTAACGTTACCATCGAATGTTTTGTACTGAATATTCAAATTAGAGTGGTGACGGTTAGTTAGACCTGAAATATATTCAGTACCGGGAAGACATTAATCCTGAACGTATCGTGTTACTTGGATGCTGTTCAGTATCTAAAACGTGATCTTAATATTGATTCAAATTGGTAGCGACTGTACATTATTTGGGAATTGGAGACTTGATATTGTTCGGTTACAAAATGTTTTTTGTTAGTTTGGATTATGTAACATACCTTTGATAACAATATATTAAATTTTTATTTTATTAAACTTATTTGTTTTTATTTTTACAAAAAGTGAAACTAGTGGTACTTTGTAGCAGTTAAACATTATTATTATTAATTAATATTGTTTAAGAAATCCAAAATGAAAATAATAATGTTGAGGTTGTGGACATATAAATAATATCTAGTATAAATATTTATATACCTCTATAGACAAGAAATAAATTACAAGAAATTTTATATTTACATTACACTTTGGGTGATTTAGATAAAAAATATACTTTTTTAACGCTTAGAAACAAAGTGGCACTTAGAATGATGGAAGGGTACGTGTTTACGCATTTTATGTTATCCTGGTACTTGTTTATATTTATCCTTCAAAACCTTTAAATATTTCAGTTTCAGTAAATAATAATGATGTTTATTATTGGTACTATAATTTTAATATCTCGTCATGTTAATTATAAATATACAGGAAATAAAACGTTTCGGCACAGCCTTCCAATCTCGCGAATTTTCTTAAGTGTTTATCTTATTAGAAATGACGCAACCCACGGGACAGCGAGCAAATAAACAACTAAAATAATGAGGGTCTTGTATGGTTCCACTTCTGGAACCAGTTTCATTTCATAAATTACTAGCAACCCTTATAAACTAAGCGCGTAAACACTGAAACACTGAAATTAAAAATAGTTTCAAATATTATGGCGCACATTTTAACGACTGGCTTTCATCTTTTCACAATTTTTCAGTTGCACTAAAAATACTAAAAAAAACCTCCACAACTCTTGGGCTCTCGTCGTTTGAAATACAGTAAACAATGTACGAAACTTTACCTTTTTGTTACGGGAAGACGGTTCTTATTGTCCTAGCATTAATATAGCAAGCACTGAGTTACCACTGGATTTTCATTAATGTTTACCACGGGAACTGTAATATCTATAGTCATTAAATTGTTTGTTTGTGTACCACTATGACAACCACGTAAACACCCTCCGGCCACTGCGGAGTGACTGCTAGTGACACTCAAACCTACGGGTTCACCCTGATGACGTCACCCTAGACCAATGGGGTGGAATTTTCTGCGCATGCGTGCCGTGTCAGCCGTCACGACGCCATTACCTAGACTTTAACCGAATATTTTCCAACGACGTTCAACACTGTATACATTACGGCTTTTCCTAGGGGCGATTAATATATCAACTCCACGCGAGCAACTGTGTATACATGACTCCAAAATAATACAGATCTAGATGCTAACGCTTATAGTAAAGTGGTCTTCTGGCAGTGACAGCTTTGAGAGCTCCCCCAATGGGCCTTTCAAAGAACCAGCTCCGCCATTCTTTTTTAGTCTGTGGATATGCCGCGCTTTTCAAATAATTGAGACGCTATATGATTTAATTTGCCCTTTTCGAAGTCAAACATTTTCACAGCGCTAGGGTGAAATTTGATTGCCATAAAAGACCGGTGGATTAATTACGGCAGCCAAGAGTTGGAAGTAAATAAAAGCCTAAAAATCAAACATCAAACAACTCTTATAATCAATAACATTTTATTTACCATTTCAGATAAAGGATAACTATTTTATCCAATAGCAAAGGTTATTTCAACTACATTTTAAAAAGCACCAATCATTCAAGATCTTATTTACGCAGCAGTTCATTTCATATCAAGAATAGGGACATACGTTACATTTCCACGTGGCAGGTTTTAATCACACATAGAGCATATTGATCGATGGGGTCCTATTCTTGTAGGATTGTAGTCTGGCGGAACTTTTTCACACTCCATCACAATCGTACCAGCAAAGATTTTAATTTGCCATCCGTCTCGCAACAATAGCTTGTGCAGTGAAAGGCTACAATCATTGTCGACTGAAACTACAATAATACGATTCTGTTTTTCTGATTGAAATAAAATATTAAGTGTGAACAATCATTACACTGTTGTACTTTACAATTTAGTGCACTACATATTGGTATGCTGAGATGCATTGCGACCCTTAAACGGAATGCACCCTACAGCCTGCCCTCTTGTAATACTATTTACTGTGACATGTAGGGTAATATACATTGTAGTGGGGATAAGTCTGAATTGTGTTTAAATTTTAAGCAAGTATTGTAATGTGTTTGAAATTGAGTAGTAAAACTTGTAGCTTGATAAGATTATTACTTTTTTTTTATATATTTTAAAATAGAAAATAATAATTGCCAAGGATTCGACCCCGTCACCTCTGGGTAACAATTCCGTCGCTTTAACAAATGAGCTAAAGAGCTCTCTTCTCGGTTCGATGAATCTAGCTTTTTATATATAATCGTTTGTATTGGAAAGGATGCTACATCTGATAAGCTTATTTCAATAATTCTAGCCTTTGTTTTAAACTTTGCAGTATATTATTGACAAATGTATCTAATTTAATAAGATTACTAATTTTAACATAAATTATGAGAATAATTTTAAAAATAGACTATAAGATATTTTTCTTATAAAGAAAAACCTAAGAAGCTCTAGGCAGTGATAACGGTTCCACGGAATTGTTGAAGGCAAAGTGATTTATCGTCTAGATAGCTAACGTAATAATTCATAACGAACAAAACGCGACGAGACGGTGTTAACTAAGTTTGGTAACGAAATTATTTTTAACACGAACTTTATTATGTCTTAAGATATTACAATAACGTATATAGAGGGAATCCAATAATTAAAATACAATAATACAGCACTATAAACATACCGCACAGGTTTTATTATTGGCAATCTTAATTAAGATCTGGTTAATAACATCTATAAATTAATTTAAGGTGAAACTTCATTAAATTAACCATTTTTTATTAAATTTAAGTTTCATACAATTTTTTTTTATGGTCAAAACATGGTCAAACATTTTATTTATTTATTTTTTTGTGGTCAAAACTAACACCAGCTCCGTTAATTGCTAGTTAAGGAGAGCTGGCGACAGAATGTCAGCAAAATAATAATAAAATTATCAAACCTATAAACGTTTATTAAAAAGATCGAGAATACATATAAAAGCTTCGAGATAAGAAACACGGGCCAGGAAAATGTAATTGAGTAATCAATAGATGAGCTTAAAAGAAATAAATTGATTTTTTTTTATAAATATGTGATTGTATTCTAATAAAAATTTAGTGGGGGTAAAACAATTATATTATTATTTAGTGCCACTGGATAAATGCCAACGAAATAATTAACTGTAGCAAATTAGGTCCTAGACTATCTATAAACCTGGTTTTACCTGTTTGTTCACTGATTGCGGCACTGTCGTTGAAATGGACTTCTGCCAAATGTGGAGGTAAAGTAGACCAAGGAAGCTGGCAAGATCAGCAAAATAGCGATGTCTCACATAAGTTTTGCTATTGAAGTTCTTGTCTAAGTATTAGTTTACAGATTTATAGTAGTTGTAGTTTAGATATTATAAAGAAAGTCAAGTATGTATCGCAAATCCATCAGTATATATGTCAGGTACATTTTTGAAACTTATTTAAAGTTTCATATTTGAAGATTTTATTATGTGAAATATTGGAATATTTTGTATTTCGAAAGACAGAAATGAAAAAAATATATATTTTATAATATACACATATTTTTTTTACTTTTTTTCATACCTTATGAATACTTTACCTACCCCTATATTTGAAACACCAATGGTGAACCAAAACCACCTTTTAACTGGAAGTTAAGTTAAGGATCAGAGTTTCTAACAACTCAACCAACAAATAGTAAGACGGTATACAATATGAAAATCAAGAGCTCTTGGCGTCTTCATGCTAATGTTATATTCGGACATTCAAAGTAATTCCCAACATTTGCGGAAACTTCCCCTAATAATAAAACATCATTTGGTAAGATTATCTTCACAAACGAGATATGGAAAGGATAGAGTATTGTTCAGTAACAAATTAATCAAATGATCAAATTCAAATAAAAATTGTGAATCGAATCCACAAAGGGTAGTGTATGGGGAGCTAATCCTAGCGACAGGTAAGCTCAGCTAATTTATCATCCCAAAACAATAGAGGGTAGACTTTACATAGGGTGCTATGTGGTACTAGAGGGCTTCATCAACGCCTAAATTATTGCTCTTCTCGCGCTATGTAAGTGTTAGCCATCGATACACAGACAGTTTTCAATATGAATTTTCATTTATATATTTTTTTTCAAGTCGAAATATACAGTTTACGACGATCATAAATTTTACGATATTTTGAATCTAATCTGAGCCGAAAAAACATCTACCATTAATGTTTTTATTGATAGTATTAAAATTATTTTATAATATTTATGAAGACTTGTGAGATAAAAAAGGTTCTTGATAAATGTTATCCTTATAAGTTATAATTAAAATCCAGTGATATTTATATTAACTAAATCAAAAAACATACCAAACGTTACAAATGTGATTTGTATGAAAAATTCAACCAAATAATGAATGCGATCTTAAAGACTAATTATAAATTAATATCACATTTTTATCCGTTTGATTCAAATCAATAATACAGAATTGATAAAATTGATTCAACCATTGTACTGTTTGAGGTAAGCTCTATCGCACAAAGTATGTATTGATGACAAAACCGGAAATGGCATGGATGAGCTTATGTCGTATCACAGCGGTCGACGCGTAAACCCATTTCATTGTTCCACTATAACCCGCGGGTTCAGTTAAGCTGAAGTACTGTCACTACAGTTATCCGAATGCTATTTTATTTTCAGTTAATCTTTTTGTATTGTTACGTATGTATGAAGTTTTAGTGACAGAATATAAATGACGAATGTATGAAATTTTTGATATTGTTAAAATCATTCGTTTCATAAAATACATTTAAAAAACGGAAACCATTTTTATTTTCTCTGGTGTGTAATAAATCTTAGCGGTTTTTTTAATTAAAAAAAGTTTACAAATCATTTAATGAGGCTTTAAATCAAAACTTGCTTTCAAAGGAAAAAAAAAACGCCCTCATCCGTGAAGATATAATTATTATGAATATTAATAAATGCATACAAGGTTGTAATAACATTTTATTACTTTTATACATTAAAGATACATTTGAGTCATAACACTACCTTACGAACCTTTAATTTCCTAAGATATCTAAATATATATAATTTATCAATAAAATATATAATTTATATTGTCATGTTATCTTTTAAAAAGATAAGTCAAACATTGGTACATTTTATATATGTTTACATTCTAATTTATTGGTACATAAATAAATAAAACAAATTTTAAGCCAAAATATAAAACTAGAACATATTTAACACAGACTCAATTATAAAGTCGTTCAAACATAAGCTTTCAAAGACTTCGAAGTGTCAGCAGATCGTATCAGCAGGTTCAGATTAGTCAGCCTTATTAGGTAGCTGCTAAAAATAGACTCAATTTACAGCAACACTATATATAAGATAGTTTTTATTGCTATTAAACCGTAAAGGGTCTATTATAAGGGCATGCATGACGAATGTTAAAAATACGACAAGGATTAAAATTCGAAGAGCAATTAACCGGGGTCCGGTGCCCTTCAGTCCTTTTTGTGAATCATCGTTCAATATGTATATATATTTAACCGTTAAATAACCCTAACTGATATTAAGGGTACCGTTTAAAACGTCTGTCCGTGATGACTTGCGTTCTCGTGATAACAAATTGCTGCTTATATTCGACATTTCGTTATCAATATTTGTATTTTTAAATTATTGATGTGTGTGTACATTTAATTTATAAAAGAGGCCTTAATATTTTAGTTAGATTGTCATTGAATGGGTTTGTATGTGTTAGTCGTAATGTTATTGTGTATACGTGTATGTGTTTACACAAATACACTTTTAATACAACTAACACATACATGAGTCATTAAAGATATATAAACTCGATATTAAGTAATAAAGATCCCACAAGTATCATAAGGACATTTCAAATTATTTCAAACCCGTCAAACCGACTTCACATCACAATCTAATTTAAATTACATATGTATACAAAAAAGTAATTTAATTATTCCATTTGAGTATCTATTTAATCCGATGATTGATTTTTAAATAAATATTTCATGGTTATATGATTTTTCGGTGTTGAATCGGATTACCGATTTATGAATCTTAAAACCGCATTCAAACTAACGAGGATTTTATCCACGGAATGGGTTTCTCGATAAAATTCGTAAATCAATAACTTATTAGTACCGACGTTTATAACTCAAATATTTAAGTATTAAGAAAAATATATCTACATATGTAAATACTTTCCATTATGCCAAATTTATAGGATATAAATATCGAGTGGTTAGAATAAAATTATACTTGGTGAATCATTGCTACTAACAACTTAGTCGTAAAAAATAACTAACATAAAATAACCATAAATAACTTAAATTAAAAATGTTTTGTTTATAAATTAAACTATCACAAGCTTTAAATCATTTTTTCAACGTCTCCATCAGATAAGAGTTTTCCGTGAATATTATGTTACACTTGTTGAGTTTTTTACCTAACAGTTATTTAGTATTTTAATAAATTATAACTAACACGTTTTATTAATGTCAATAAAGACTATTAGCAATTAAAAATGCTGATAGCGTTCCAATAATTTAAATTACACTACTTTTATATTAAAATGTGAGAATTCCTAAATACCTGTATTACTTTTATTTTACAATTTATTATAGATCTATTTGTGATTTATATTGTACACATCACTAGTAATGCCATCCAACTTTATTTTTATTCACACCACACATCATTAATGCCATCAACCTTTATTTTTCATCACATCACTAGTAATGGCATCAAACTTTATTTTTAATCAAATCTCTAGAATGCCATCAATCTTTATATTTAATCACATCACATAATTTTATAATATTTCTAACATGTCAGTCATAAACATGTCGCATATTGAAAAAAAATATCAGAAAGGAATATTTTTAAATATCTTTATGAATATAGAGATGCTGCAGTTCCAAGGGAACTCCGTTCATTGACCACATATAAACAACGTAGTTAGTACTCCGATATATCGATATGAATTCGCATTTTGTCTGACAACCGTCCATACAATAGGCAACGAATCCACAGAGTCATGGCATGAGTTGAGTTAAATACGAATTATGATCTGTATCAATCACTGTGTCAATCGTTTTGTAATAATGCCTTGTTTTGTATTTAGAATCGTTTTGTTATTCGTTTCAAATATTGACAGTTTTAAAAATCGATAACCGATTAATCGATTATATAAGAATTTAAAACCTTATTATATTGGAAAAATCAAATCAATCTATTTTTATTTACAACTAGATATTTAAGCAGTTCCTTCTCATTCCACTTAACACCGATGCCTTCTAGAACTCAAATTATCCTTCTTTATTCTTTACGGTATTCCTTATTTCAGAGAGTTTTAGAATACAATTGGTTGTATTAGTCATCTTTGTAGAATTATTGGTTCTCGGATTCTGTCGCTAGCTCTTCTCTGGTCGGTGACAAATAATTTTTGAGCTGGTGGTAGTTTTGACAAAAAAGTATTTTGTATTTTTTTCAATAAAGGTTTTATTTTTTTATTTGAGAAACAGATAGAAATTATATTTTATTATAATAACAAAATACTAAATGGCTAAAAATATATAAATAAATTTGTTAAATAAATTTGCATGTATTAAATTTAATAAAGAGAAATGAAGATTATTGGAATAAGCAAGGTTGGGATTTTATTTTGGTGATATTATCGCTGAGGTCACAAAAGATTAACTTAAACATTTGATTTTGGATTCATATAATTAAATTACCTCTACATATAATAATAAAAACTTTCATTTTATAAAGTTTCCTGAACTTAACATTATATTATACATTTTATTTAATTAAAATTTGCATACTAAAAGAGAATAAAATTTTGTTTTTAATTTTGACAATTTTGTATCTGAATACCGGATAAAGATTCCTAAGACAGAAATTAAAAATGTTGTAATAACTATCATTAAGAAATACTTGCTATTCTTGCTTTATTATACTTACTCTTCTTGTTTCTTCTTCTTTATTTCATACTTTGAGCTCATGAATAGGGATCCCGAATCGGTTCGAAACTAATCAAGCAAAATTCCGGTTTAATTGCCAGATTATAGACGAATAAATATATATTTAAAAGTCATTATGGTTCACGATATTTTAAATAAGAAATATCCGTTTATTAAAATTTAAAAAAAAATAAGTCTTTAAAAATATAACTTTAAAAATATAACAATTGAAAAAATCGACTGCGATGATCTCTGTATTCTTCAATATGTTGAGTTAGTTAAGTAGTTTACAGACTCAATAACTTAAACATAAATACAATACAAATATATATTAACTTTAAAACAATACATACGTCAAGTATAATTGAGGTATCCCACGCTATTTTAAAAAATGCTTGAGGACAGATGACCAATACCACTCCTACGCCATTTACGGCAAAAAACGTATATTTTAGTTATGTTTAAAATGGTTGGAAACCAGACAATTATTAGCCGTAAAGTTTAGATTTTAATTTTTGTATTAAACTCTATTTACATATTTATAAATAACAAACTAGTCCTGTTAATATAACTTAAAAGTATTTTCAAATAATAATAATAATATCAGGACAAATTACACACATTGATCTAACCCCTAAGTAAGCAAATTATTTGCTTGTGTTAAGTGTGTTAGATAACAATACAAATATATAGAAATATACATTATAAATACTGAGAATATATTTAATAGACGACCAACCGACCAACACAGACATCTATGCTCATCACATAAATGCTGTCTCTGCCGGGAATCGAACCCGAGCCCCATTGAGCCGTGACTCGTTAGGCGTCTGCGCTAACCACTCGACCAACGGGGCGGTAAATGTTGCTTAAATTTTCGTTTTCCTTTAGTTTTATTAAATTTAGGTTTTTCCTTAACATGTTTTGTTTGTAGTAATAAATAACTGCTGTCCAAGGTTATTATTTATCTGATCCTAATCCTAACCAGACAATCCAGACAATCATCACTCACAAAGTCTTTGAAAAAGGCCGGTTTTTGTCTCGAAAATATATAAAATATTATAAATTCAAGTCAGGTGTTAATTATTTATTACTTTATACAATTATAATTATGTTACAGAGCCATATAAAAAAATACATAAAATCTCAATGTTTATTAATGTATTGAATTAATTAATTAAAACCATATTGAATAGTCTTTTGAAAGCTTTTCAATACTTCATAAATATAAACTGAAAATAACTAATTACTGTATTTAAACGTATTTAAAGTTAAAACGTCAGGTGAAGTGAATACTAATTTCATTTAAGTGGCACGTGACCTAGATTTAGTTAGGTACTAAATATCTAGACCTAAGCTGTAATTCACATGAGGGTTGTTCAAAAATGTTATTATACTCTAAGTACAAACGCGGGGTTGTAGTTTTAGAATTGTTATACTTATGTAATATAATTTTTACACTTTTAAATTGCTATATTTACAGTTTAATTTAGTTTTCTAGCTTTAATTTTACATCTAAAATCTATAAGGATATGTTTTATGTAGACTATATTTATGTTTTATATACCTTTTTTTAACTCGAAAATTTAACACTTACTCCAAAAAACAGAGTCAATGAACCTCAATCTCTTTAATCAGATAAAGCTGTGAAGTAAACAGTGGGAAAATCTAACAATTCTAATCTGTTAATAGTATTCTACTATACTGTAACATATATTTTTTCAACATATTTCATAATACAAATGATTCTATATATAAATGTAATCTGTATAATCGATTTCCAGAAGGAAGGTTCTAAATTTGTCGCAGTCTTTTTAATAACAAAAGAAAGACCTGGTTTCCTGGAATCAATAATACCCAATCAATAAACCTTTCATTAATTAAGTGAAATATATCCAGGTCAATGACCCCATATCGACCTTGACTCACGATTGGGAAGTCAAGGTAATAAATATTAACCATTTTAGTAACAGTGCTTTTTCTTTTAGGCCCCCTGCCTGGTCCAAGATTCAATTATTAGTTAGAATAGTATCAGTTTACATAGAATTATAAAAAAATACATATACATATTTAAATACATTCATAGCTTTTATTTATATTTCAGTTTCACTTTAAGTATTTATTCAGTACTGAATAAAAAAAATATCACCAATTTAAAAACTTCAACAATAATATTAAACTCAGTATCAACTATGATCAATTATAATACCCAGAATAACGCAGATAGAGTAAACAAGTGATTCATTTGAGGTCAATAACATCTTGATATAAGACCGGTTTCAAAAATACCATTTTATAAAACGACCGAATTTTTAGCACTCAAAATTATAGCATTGTTCGGGGAATTTTGTGGCTAAATGTGAATTCTTGTGGCATCATAAAAATGGGTCAAAGACATAATTAAACACCATAAATCAGACATGTATAGGATTTTCAGGAATTTTCTGAAATTATTTGAGAAAGATTTATTAAATAAAAGTGCTCCTTATATAATATATTTATTTTTTTAATATATGCAAAGTAAAATATATATATTACTATAAGTAGGAAGCGAAATTTTTCATAAAAAATCGAACACACATTGCCATTTCATCCCGAAAAAAAATCTGTTTCGCAAGGAATAGAATTAAAACTTTAAGTCCATCCAACATAATAAGGCTTTCTTTTAACAACACAATGTTGACAAAGCAGTTGGAAATTTAATAAATTTCAAAAATAAATATTTGGTGATATCCTAATTCAAGACAAATATATACAAATGTTAGTTATCAATAAAATATATTAAAATCATTTAATTACCAATTACGTTTTCTTAAGTATTATTGAGACATGATAAAATATTAACACATTTACTAATATAAAAAAGTCAAACTAAACACTTATATACAGAAGCTTTGATTTTATTATAAATTATAACAATTTACTTGAATTAATTCGCTTCTATTAATTATCGAATTAATGAAGACATTTTATTTTACTTTAATTTGATAGATTTATATAATAATAATATTTTTAATAATTTAAAACTACTGACGCAAAAATGAGGGGTGTTAAGTGTTTAAATGTGTATCTGTCTGCGTCATTATAACTCCAAACGGATAAAACGATTGAATATTTAATTTTGATACCCTATAGTCGAAATGCTTCTTAGCTAGCCGTCATTGGATCTATTGACAGCATCTCAGACAATGTTGACGACAATACTCACAAATTTTGAATAAAAATGTTTAATTTAATAGTAGTTTCTATGCTATTTTGGGGCCTTTGATATCTTAAATGCCTTTTGTTTTTACTTTTTATACATACTTTATTTAAATATCTATCTCAAAATTTTCCCTTTTTGATTTAGGTTCCCCGGCTCATTTAAAGATATATCTACTTAAAAAATTGTAAATAAAATATATGTATATATTTAATAAAATTAAATATACATCACACCAATTATTAAACATTAGTGTGAATAAAAAACCATGTTGAAATGTGATTTATATTGCAATTAAGATAAAACGCTTCTTACAAATGATCCAATGTCCAAAAGTGACACAAAATATTCAGGTTCCGTAAAAAAACAACCAATGATGGATAATAACTCGGTATATTTTTATTGGTCCTATTATTTATAATATCGATACTTACTTTGTTAATAGACATAGCTACTGAATATTAAATATATAAACATTAATGTTATTTCCTTATAAATAATGATTACAATTGAAGATAATTTTTTTAACTAAAAATATACATCTTTTTTAATTTTTTTTTTTTTATAAAAAATATAAACTGATATATTTTTTTGTTTTATTGTTTATTAGTGATAAAAAATATTTAAAACAGGTTAATAAGTAAAAGTAAATATTAAAGTATAATTTTAGGGCACGAGGTAACCCTAATACCGAGATATTTGTTTTAACCGGTAGCCCTTAACGTAAGATAAATTCTTTGGTACGAAAGCAAACAATTCGTCAGAACTAACATCTGTCACTTGAAAACCGTTATTTTGAAGGAAATGCAACGGGAATGTAATCGTTAATAATTTAAAATATAGCAAAACATTCAACGAAACATTTTATTAGGCAATAATTTGAATTGGTCTTAAAAAAAGATAAAATCTTATTAGTCATAAAATTTGGGCTGAAACAACGGTGCAAAATATTGCTATAGATAAAGATATAGGACAAGAGGTTGATGAGTAATGCAGCACAGTTGTGATAAACATACTTGCAACTTTAATTAAATACCTTCTAATTTGTCAAAGCTTAAAACATTAAAGTGTTAAATCTCGTAACATATAGGTATAAAATGTGCAAAATAATTAATTACGTTATTCCAATAATAAAAAGTCAACAATACTATAGAAGAACCATCGTAATTATAGTATTATCTTATCCTTTTCTTGATGGAAAAATATAATCTAGCAACATCTATAATAATATATACATATAGACATAACGACAAACTTTACACTTTATATCCGAAATTCTTAAGTCAATAAACTTATAATTTGTTAAAGTTCTCAATGACGTAACCATTGGTTAAAATAAACTTCTTATTTTTTTTTTTATTTAAATCCTATAAGAAAACAATTATAATTTGATTAAGACAATGAATATATCTTAGATATTTCATATGATTTATAAAATTAAATAAATAAAATTCAGTCGACAAAACAGATGAAAAAAAAATATATATAATATTAGATAAAATCAGCTTTACGTTGTTTATTACTAAAGATTTAAAATATGACTAATTTAATTTTAATACAAAAACTAAAAACATGAGTAAATATTTATTTTACACCACATTACCCAAAATCACACACAGACACACACATTCATTGTGTTTCGTGAGAACAAATTTTGATCCTGTTCAAACATTTCTGGTAAATTAAAATAAAAACATATATAAAAAATAATAATTTAAAATATTACCTTATAGGTCTTTCTGCGTTAAAAATGCTATTAAGTCCCGTTAAAACATAAATTTACTTTCCCAATTCACAAGCGTTTGTAAAATACTTAAATTATATTTACTATTACAAGTCACATAGTACGAGAATATATAAAAAATGACTATTTTTAAAATAGGTGTAAAACATGTTTTAGATTTTAATTTACATCCTATACAAAGAAAACCACTGTTAAGGCGTTTAATTTATATATGTTATTTATATATATATATATATATATCTATATATATATATATATATATATATATATATATATATATATATATATATATATTATATATATATATATATATTTACCACAAATGTTGTCATGGCAAAGATAATAACTAAAACACCTAATAATATATTACTTCTTATATTGAAAAAAAACTTATACTATTTTTCCAATTTTTATCTACATAATGAACTTCAACGAATTTCAAGGTTTAAAAAATGCTACAATGATCAAGTTGTAAAGACAAAATATTAATGAAAAATAATTTGCTACAAACAAACAAACATTAAACACAAAAATAAATAAACGATAATATAAATTGGCTTATGATGTATTGGAAAAATATTTCAGCATTAGGACCTTCAAATATTTTATTTTATTAATAGTCCCCATACAAGATATAACCAATATGGATGCACGGATTAGTCGACTTCATTTATCATAGCTGCCAAAAAATATTATCACATCTACCAAAAAACACAAAATAACTTAACAAGGCGATGAAATATAACTTCAGATTTATTGCAGCACAAAAAAAACATCGATTTTTGGATCAACTCACAAATGTTTATAACAAAATGAAATACATATATTTTCAAACTTATCAAAATTTAAAAGCAATGTGATTAAGCATCCTCTTCTCAAATCTTCCTTTCAGATTTATTATATTAACTCTGGTAAGATAATTTAAAAATTCATATAAATAATGACATCACTAAAGTACCTTGGAGATTATTATAATTTAATAAGAGACTCGGGACCCCACACATTATATACCACATAATACAAGTAACCACAGACACTCCAAGATAAAACCACAGCCTAAATTAATAAATTTACTAAGTGAACTACAGTTATTTTGATTAGGTATTTAGGTATGTTTATATTTACATTTCCCTATATAATTAAAAAATTATGGAAAAAATATAATTGAAAAAAAAATATCGTAAATGTTTCCGGATTTTTTATTTATTTTTAATGTTTTCTAACACTATAACACATTAAACATCCACTAGAAATGAAGATAATATTTACTACATTGATACATACTATCAAAACTTAACAAAACACTGTTACAGTAACCCATGCTAAACAGATACTAACGGAGTAAAAATATATTTTATGTATGTTTAATATTTAAACAACCTTTAAGAAACTTCTATTTTAATAAATATATAACATAGTATATAATACATTTTCAAAATGGCGTCTAATATTATTTGTATTCTGTCAAACTTCCAAAATGGCGTCTACTGTCAACAATAACTTTTAAGTTCTAATCCGTTCCCACGATGCATAGTTTTGAACTTGATTTGGATGTCTGATGCAAATTTTATAAAAGGATGTGTTGATATGGAATCTTATTTTATGGTCGTGATATAAATCCACTTAGGGGAAGATAAACATTAAATCGAATTATGTCCTTCATTACAGAATATTATGAGTGAATTTTTTATTGGTTTTAAAATCTTGTTAGTATGATTATAAAATGGAAACCGTTAACTATAAATCTTCTACATTTTTATTTAACGAACCAAAAGATCACGTTTAATAATACTCTCACATTTTTCACAACAAAAGCTACTAATTATTAAGCTTATATATACAAATGAAGTTTCGTGTTCATTAATTCTATATATTTTTTACACACATTTATTGTCACGAAATTTAAGTAGCATATTTTAATGTCGTCAAGACGATAATCGTGTACGAAATTTCTCACTTCAAATGCACATTCTTTTATAGCAAATCATTTTTTATTACACCTGATAGAATACACAATAAATAATTTAATTATTTTACACTAATAAAGTATGTAAAAGTACGTACTACTTACTTATAGTATTTATACGAGTAGCTGTTTTTATTGTTATAGAGACCTGTTCTATATACTCCTAAGTTTGAGGATTGAACGTGACTCGGTGTCCTTGTCAAAAATCAGTACACAGTTTTTCCATTTGCATTTTAGTGCTAACTATGATAGATTGAGCGTACAGGAGACGTTATAAAGGTCAACGAACTTTATATTATATAATATTTGTAATCATTATTTTATATATAATCTTAGTTCACAGATATACTTAATATTAAGGAAATATATCCCAATTAAAAAAATATATTATTTTGTCAATTACATTTCTATATGTTAAATAAAAATATAGCTTTAACAGTTTTTTAATCGAATAACTTGAAGGTTTGAAAAAAACCCAAATGATATAAATTTTCAACATGGATTCCAATTTAAAAATTCGCCGTTTTTTGTATAATGTCCTCTAAATCCCATTAGAGCACTTCTCGCTACGTTAGTTTATTGGTAAGCAAACTGCAAACAAGCTTAGGAACCTCCTAATACTTTTATGAATGACAACTAGAATCATTCATAGAATATCATAGTCTAGAGAATAATTAATTAAAAAAAAATAAAATAAAAAATAAGCACAGCCAGGGATTCAAACCCACGATTTCTGGGAAACGGTTCAGTTAAATTATTATTATTTTTTTAAATATTTATTAAGAATTTAAAGAAGCTTAACACGACTATACCTGTTTATAGAGTCAAACAATAATTATATTTACTTAACTTAATAAAAATATAATAAAATGAAAACAATTTTATATTGCTCACTTTAATATACTAAACATAATTCTAAATTGTATCCTAATGATATTGCGGTGTCCAGAATCCTAAACCCAGATCTCTAATTGGGGACATCAAACGCGGCGGCTGCGAGATGAATAAGGACGCAGGATATTTTCCTATAAAAAAGTGAGGCGATCCCATGAGAGCACAGTTTCGTTCAGAGCGCACACTCGTAAGGACCACAAGATGAAATTGGTGAGTCCTTAAAGTTATTTTGTGAAGTGGAAAAAATATTTTAAATAAATTAAAAGTGTAAAAAAATATACAATTTAAAGTATTTTCTTAAAATACTTTAAGTTCAAAATTTATTGTAAATCTCTCATTTTATTTTAACAAGTATTAAATATTTATTTTAGTATAAAATTTTAGTTTATATTTGCATTATTGGAGTGATAATATTTTAATATATTCCACAGCTTTTTGTTTTTACCGTGATACTAGCATTCGCGCTAGCAGACGAATTTGAAAACGATGAAGATTTTAGAGCAGACCTTGAAGCTGCTGCAACAGTAGACTTACAAAGGACCAGTGTCCCATCACCACGAAGACAAAGAAATTGGTTCACTCAAAATACCATCCAAGCGAAACCGATAACTCCACCAGTACAAAACACTTATTTCCCAGTTCAAAGCGATCCTCCACAGAACGGTTACAACAGCCAGCCTCAGACCAATTATAATAACGGAAATTGGAACGGAGATGGCAACGATAATAAATATCCCAATTCATGGAATCAAAACCAACCTCAGAACAATTGGAATAATCAACAAAATACTTGGACAAACCAAAATACCGGCTCCCAAAACACTTGGAATAAACCCGAGAACACAGCTTCGCAAACTACCTGGAATAAACCTGAGAACACAGCTCAAAATACTTGGACTAAACCCGAAAACACAGCCCAAACTACTTGGACTAAACCCGAGAACACAGCTCAAAATACTTGGCAAAAGCCTGTGAACACAGCTCAAAATACTTGGACTAAACCTGAGAACACAGGTGCCCAAAATACTTGGAATAAACCTGCTGAAAACAACTGGAACAAGCCTACTAACACAGGTAGCCAGAACAATTGGAATAATTGGAACCAAAACCCAACCGCCGCACCCACCACATCAACATCCCCAATTCCCGTCATCAAAAACGAACAATCCTTAGGCGACAATGGCAGCTACAAATATGAGTAAGTACATTATATTTTTCTTAGTTTTAAGTTATTATTTGCAACTCTAATAAAATTTTATATTTGTATTATATATACAAACATACAAATTGGGTATAATAGTAGTTAATTTTAACAAATAAGTCATATAATTTTACCTGCGTAGTAACAGCTTGTTCAAGGTTAGCTCATGATGGTAACAAATTTTACGGGATACGTTATCGAAACAACTCGACCCTTTTCCACGTTAATTTACTGACGCTACTTACAACCCAACTGAAATGTATAACTAAAAATATATATTATCAAGTTCAAAGACTTTGCAATACTTAATAAAACTTTAATAAATGTATAAAAAAGAAATAGAAACCAATTATCAAAGTTAATAAAATATTCGTAACGGTGAATAAACATTTTGATTTTGGCGTAAAATGACAAGAAACCTGTTACCATACATTCATTATAACGGTTAGATCCGTCCTCAGAGTTTTGCATAATTAGATACATCCTAAAATAAAACCACGCAGTTAGATTACCTTTTGCTTTTGACTTTTTGGGTTTTAAATAATTTATTGCTAAGCAAAGCTTTATATGTACCGGAATTTAAATTCGAACTCAATTTCTTTTCAAGTTTAAGTTTTCGTTTTTTCTCATAACAATAACTTGTTTATTTATTATAAAAGTTATTAAAGGACAGGCTAAATAATTAAAACTGTAGTTTCAAACAGTTTAAAAAGCTCTTTAACGTTTCTTAAGTCTCGAAAGTTTTTTAATAAGATGCTTATTAAGTCTTTATACCATCTTCGTTAAGTTTTTAACGCACTAACAATATTTATGATAAAGAGTAATAAAAATTAAATTTCATTGATGAAAATATCTATTTTATATCATCATTGTTATAAAAGAATTATATCACATTTGGGTTTTTTTACAATACTAAATTTTACTTATAAAAATAGGTATCACAATATTGTAACACCAAGACCCAATAATCCTGGTCCAGGTCATGTTCCTGATGTTCTTTCTCTGATCTGAATCTTCAACTTGAACTTTAACAGATATGAGATCGCTGATGGCACTCACGTCGGTGAAGAAGGATACTTCACAGACCCGAACACTGAAGACGAGAGCATTGTTAAAAAAGGATTTTATTCGTTCACTGGTGCTGATGGCAAGGTCTACAGCGTCACCTACTGGGCAGACAAAACTGGCTTCCACGCTGTTGGAGACCACCTTCCCACCCCTCCCCCAGTACCTGCTGCCATTCAAGCGTATGTATCAATCATGTTTCTTTCTTAGTAGGAAAAGTTAATTCTAAATCCATACCACCACACAGACACCAATAATATAAAAAAAGCTTAATTGGATAAGGTTTTATATCAACATTGATGTATATTATATACAGTGTGTGTAAAAGGGAATTGTTAAAACAAGTTATATGAACTGCAAACGAATACCTCCCAGCATTATTCCTTGTCACAATAAATTTATAAAAAGTTGACTCTTCAGTTTTTTTGCTGGCGGCTTCACTTCGATACTTGACCCGAAACAGCTTCACAACAAAAATATTGCAATTTAAAAAAAGAAATCATTTTAGTTTTATTTCTTATTTTATGTAAATTTCAATATCATTGTTGTAAGAACCACTCCTATAAATATATTTTTTTTGTACATTAGCATTTACACGACTAATCGAGTGTAATGACTTCTGAACAAATATGTTAATTATTCGTGAATATATAAATTTAGTCAGATATTAATAAATTATCTATCGCTTCATTCATAAATTACCATCACGGTTATTTAAGCTACTTCTAGTAAATATTGTGATATATTTGATAAAAAGAATTCTACCTACAATATTTTTTAAAAATAATTCTTAACCTTTTTTAACCTTACTATTATTTCAGAGCCCTCGACCAAAACGCAAAAGAGGAAGCAGCAAAAGCAGAAGCTGAAAAGAATCAACAACAGCAAACAGGTTACTCTCCATCCGGTCAGGAAGCTCCAAAACCAATAGCTCCACAACCAATACAACCAGCCCCTCAGCGTCCCATACAGGCCTACCCTCAACAACCCGCTCAAAATTACCCTCAACAAGGGTACCCTCAGCAAGGATACCCTCAACAAGGATACCCTCAGCAAGGATACCCACAACAAGGGTATCCACAACAAGAATACCCTCAACAACAACAACAAAATAACTACCAGAATCAACAAACCTCTTATCCTTCTCAGAATTTTCCATCCTACGGAAAGTAAAAGGAATTTCTTAAATAATTTCTAATCGCAGTTTAATTAAAAGCAAATTGTCTTATATTTAAGTTTTAAGTTACCTCAAAACAAGCAGTTATTATGATCACGACAGTTTTTGTGAATTTGATAACTGTTTAAGAAATTTGTGATAATGCACTCTGCGAGCCAGTGATAGTTGTGATGTACCTACTCGTAAATATTTTAAATAAACTTATCAATAATAAAATCTGTTTCATTAAAACCACTAAACACCTGATTACTAATGTACATTAACATTGCCGGACATAAAAAAAAAATATATTCAAATTCCAAACATCTTTATACAAGTAGGCATTTACACGAACTTTTCAATAGTCAACAAACATTACAACAAACGTTACATTAAAAATGTCAGTATAATCAGTCCGTGAGTAAGCTAACTCCAGCTCGCAATTATGGTCTGGTGACAAAAGCTGACCTGAAACTCAACCGTTGCTCTTTTTCAATAAAATTTAGATACCTTATAACATCATCCCTGCAAATGAGTCAACAACCAAGTTACACACATTTTGATCAACCAAAAACCCTTGAATGCTTTTACTTATAGATTTAAAAGAAAATATAAGATATCTTGTGAAAGTTTATTATATACGCGTTACTCAAACCCATGAAGAATTTATAATTAGTGCATTCAAGTTAAGTTGCACTCTTGTTTGTAAAGTTCCTAAATTCAAACAGGTTTATAAGGGCTATTGGCATTTGCTAAAAAGGAGTTATCAGATCGTAAAATATATGCATATCCGTTCACATAACTATAAAACCTAAAACCAAAAAATATTTTACAACATGTTATTTGATAACAAAACTTTTAGTGATGTCCCTTATTAGTCATAATATTCGCCTTTTAAGTATTTTAATGTTCATAAAATAAAAGACGAAAAAAACATCACGAATGTTGAACCTGGAAACAAATTACTTTTACTTTTTTTATCTGCATTAAAAGCAATTTAAATTGCATTGATTACATTCGTAACTGTTAATTAACAATCTATATATTACAAAATAATCCCGTAACAACCGTTGAGTCGAGTGGTTAGCGCAGAAATCTAACATGTCACGGCGCAAAGGGGCTCGGTTCGATTCCCGGCAGAGACAGGCACTTACGTGATGAGCATAGATGTCTGTGTTTCTGGGTTTGGTCCTTTATTAAATATATTCCCAGTATTTAAAATGTGTAATTCTATGTATTGGTATCGTTGTCAAATACCCTTAACACAAGCAAATAATTTGCTTACTTAGGGTTAGATCATTGTGTGTAATTTGTCCTGATATTATTATTATTATTATAGTAATTATTTTATTGCCATACTTATTATAAGAACAATTATTCTATTATGATTATCTACAGTATCATTGCCGTGTTAAATATAATGATAAAACAGGAGAAAACAAGTAAAAAGATAATTTCACGAATGCTTGGATAGCCTTGCGTGTGTATAAATCAACGCGGAATTTAATTTCATTACCAGTCTATTTTCAATTGTGTGAATCAGTGATTGTGTCTTATAAATAAATAACTTTGAAAGCTTCTTAAAAATGAAGCGGGTGAGTGAAAGTGATTTGTGAAAAAGGATTTTAATTAAATTTGTAAGTATTTTATGTAAAAATAATAATTGCTAAATATATTGTTTCAGATATTTTTGAGTACATTGTTAATTTACATGGCTGTAATAATAAATAGTCAAAAGTTTTCCCAAGATCAGATTTCGTTTTCATCTCAGTTCCAAGGTCCAAACTCCTTATATTCATCAGATCGTTCAATTTATTTATCACCCGATTCTCAAACTTCGATTCCATTTTATTCAATAAACAATATAAACAAGTACCCTTCAAATTTTTTGCCTCAAACTCAAAACAAACCACTGTCCCATTTTTCGACACCATTTTCTGTAATTCTGTCATCATCACTCAGACCAAACACAGGTGATGATGATGATGATGATGATGATGAACACGATGAAAGAGACGAAAAATATAACTATCGTAACTTAGTTCCAAATTTTACAACACATAATCATATGAATCAAACTATCAAAAAAATAGATAGACAAATGTTAGAAAAGAGAGATAGTCAAGCAAATTCAAGAATGGTCAATATTCCATCTCAGCATGAAAAAGTACATCCAAATCAGTACATTAGCATGGCAACAAAAGATTCATCCAGCAAGCAAAATAGCAACCCTCCTCAAAACCCAGCTGCACGTCGAATGATTGTCACAAGTGAAATTCAGAGATCTGATCGTGGGCCTGATCAAGTAAAAGCTGGTTCATTTCAAAATACTCAATACGTCCAAGCTCCAGGCGTTTTCATATCATCTACAACTGAACCAGCCATTCCAATTTTACGGTTATCTAATGAAATGGATTTAGATGGCAGTTTTAGTTACGAGTAAGTATATATATGATAAAAAGATATATGTAATGTGTGTGAATAAGAACTTTTTTTAAAAAATCTTCATATTTCAAGAGCCTTAGGTGCTGATCAGACCCATTACGTGCAACATAGTCGTATGGAAAATATGGGCACTGACAAAGAAGAGCAAGTTGTAGAAGGTTCGTATTCTTATGTTGGCGATGATGGACGGACATACACTGTCCACTATGTCGCTGACTCTAACGGATACCGAGCTACTGGTGAACATTTACCATCACCGCCTCCCATTCCAGAAATAATACAGAGGTATTTTTAAACATATATTTAACAAATATAAATGTATGCAGATTGATGAATGTATTAACAAAATATTTTATTTTCAGAGCTGTTCAATACAATTTAGCTGAAGAGGCCAGAAAACCTCCACATATGAGAGCATCATGGGAAAATGAAGAAAATGAATACCAAATTAAAGAAGAAAGCAGACATCATCCTTTTAGTATACCTCTGCAACGAAACTTATTTACTGGAAAAACTCCTGAGGCATTCTCATTTGGTTTTGCACAAAATGTCAATCCTCAAAATAATTTGGTCACCGCTCCAACTTTTCATATTCCGTCGAAATCAAATCATGAAACTTCACATGATCAGTTAAAATCTAAAATTAATAATGCACCAATTAGTCCTCAAATTACATTTTTGGCCTCACAGGGAGCTCACAGTCCGTCTTTGCATCAACAAAAATCCCAATCGACTGTACAAAAAACAGATAATTCAGACAAGTTACCATTGCCCCAATTGATGAACTATGAAGCTGATATTAAAGAATCTGAACATGATGGAAATAAAGGACTCTGGAGATGGCAATACGGTTTAAACGCAAATGCCAATCAAGTTGTAAATAAAAATTCAATATCCCGATCGTTTGCTGAAGGAGATGATGTTATGATAAATTTCAGTGATATGACACCGGAGCAGTATACACAGATGATACAGAACCAAATGTCAGCACCAAAAACTGTAGATTCCAATAAGATGGAAGACGATAACGGAAAATTTTACTTTACATCCTATTCTAATACAGTCCCAAAAGAAAATGAGATCCGTAATAACGACAACACACAATCAGTGACTGTAATTAACAACAATATTAACGATAAAAATCAAATCATTCCTTCAACACAAACATACGATTGGTACCATCAAGAACCTGTCAAATTTAAAAATCATGATATTGGATCAACACAATCATATGATTGGTACAGTCAAGAACCTGCCAAGTTTAAAAATCAAAATATTGAATCAACACAAAGAAATGATGTGTACAGTCAAGAACCTGTCAAATTTAAAAATGAAAATATTGAATCAACACAAAGAAATGATGTGTATAATCAAGAACCTGCCAAGTTTAAAAATGAAAATATTGAATCAACACAAAGAAATAATGTGTACAATCAAGAACCTGTCAAATTTACTGAAACAGAATCGAACAATAAAATATATCAATATATAAGCCCACTACCAGATATTTCCACAATGCAACCAGAACAATTAGATTCACGCTCAAAGATTATAAGTGTTAACAACTTTGCACCACGAAGTCAAATGGTAACTCAGTCCTATGCTTTAGAAGAAACACAGTTTGAACCAACCAAAATTGGTAAAAACAAAAAAAAATCAACGAGCAATCTTAATTCCGCATACAGTGGGTCTATGCAAAACAACGAATACAAATATTCCCAACAATTCCATGAGGAATTTACAACACCATTATCAATTTCTAATAATGATATAAACAGCACTCCATTTAACTATTATCAAAGCAGCTTCAAACCAATTATATACAAAAATGAATACAAACAAGATCTTCCTGCCCAAGTAACAACAACCACAGAAGCATCTGTAGCAGAACTTATTAAAGATAACATTTTCTTACGAAATTTGTTTAAAACGCCATATTCAAAAGAAAAATTGAAGCAAGATTTTGCTCTTACAGATGAAAATAATCAATTAAATACCCCGGAGCCAACAACTAAAAAACCAACACAGTTAATAGAATTCACACAAAACCCTCTTAATGAAGTTAAAAATATTAAAACAGAACCTATGAACGTTAATGACGTCCTTAACTATGTGGTCATGAAAAATCATTTTGAATCAGTTAAAACAAAACCAAAAAGTAAATCTCATACCATACAATATATAAATCATTTGAACGAAAAAGAACCTGCTCGTTATATACCAGTCATTAAAGAAAATGATGAAAATCAAGAAGAAGGCATAAGAGAAGACAGCAAAGAATATGCAGCATTAAATCGCCAGCAACAGATGGAATTACGAGGATTAATTAAAAACTACAAAGTTCTTCAACGTCAAAAAAATACAGGTCAAAAGAGTCAAATGTTACATGAACCTCAGCGGCATATTAAGATCTTCCATCCTCCAGGTCTACCACCATTGGGACGTGCTGGACCTTCGATGAAAAGTTACTTACCACCCACATACATATAGATAAAATAACTGTGATTATTTTAAGTCGGTTGTAAATAATTTAATTTTCAAAATTGCATTTACTAGGTTAAAGAAATAAAAAAAATATTACAAATATTTATCGTTTATAATATCAGTAATATACAATTTAGAAACCCCAAAATCCTGATATAAAATACATTTAATTCCTGGTTTTAAGTATTCTAAAAATGTGGTGACAAAAAGGACAAATAACCCATTTATCCTTAAATTTCTAAATTAATAACATCATGTACTCAGAAGGTAGGGTTAAAATAAACATAGAAGTAATTCCTTAAAATATAATTATTAAAATTAGAAAATTATATTTCAAATCAAAACCGTAAGCTTAAATAAAAAAAACTAATAAACCTTCTGCTCAGTAGAATCATTTAGATTATTATTCGTTGAAGGATCGACTCCAGACCGGAAGAAGCTGTCTGACATCCCAGGAAATGGGGGTTTTGTGAAAAGACACCGGAACTCAAATAAAATCTTTGAAATCATCATTGTTAACGAAATCCAATTATTTTTTCACTTTCAGGTGAGCGCAAACTGTCTATAAAAATAAAATTACTATTTAACATTAAAATTTAACTAAAATTACTAATTATTTATTATAGGAATTTAGAAACCTACAATTATCTCAAAAGATATTCTTTTGTTGGAGAAAGTTACTAATATAAGATCACTCGCGTGTACAATCCACTGTGATCTCGCTATCCATACTGAAAGCGTGACAGATAATTCTATGAGTCGCTTGAGATATCTTAATTTGCACTCTATAAATTCACTTCTTACTACAAACCTAATTTTACTATTCCATTACAGTATCCTTACTACGAGTTTTGACGTTACTAAAAATATCACAGATTATAAAATCGTAAAATCAAATCGGAATTATTTTACTCTATGAATCAAAATATATTGACATATTTAAACAAATCCTTAATAAATTAAATTAGTTAGGATGAATTCTAGAATATTCCTAAATAACTTAAAATAAATATTAACGTTAATATTTTGACAGATTTTTAGAAAAACTATCAAAACATTATTCTCTAGCTGAAACCTAAGTAAAGATGTAAAGGAAGACCGTAAAATATGTAGTTTCAATTTGATTCTAAATAAAATATATTTACAAATATTGTGACAATATTGAAATGGTAGAAACTAGTTTTAGATTTGATTTATTCATGAACTGCGACATGCGAAGGTAGTGAGGGAAATGGTGAATTTTAATCTCAAATAATATTTTACTTATTTTATGTATAAATATTAAAAATCAAACTAATACATAAAAGAAATCAACACAATACAAGCCTCTGATTGCGTCTCGACGCCAGACGATCCTAAATAAATGCTATTTGTATATTATTATATATATTTCCTCTAATCATGAATTCAACCAAACACACAAGATATTCAATATTTCACATTTATTAAAATTGAAATATACTTTATTTGTGTTGAAATAAAATAGAATACGAGAAAAATAATCTCAATAAAAAAATTTATCATTGTAAAACAAAATGATAGTTGAACACAAATCAAATTCACTGTATATAAAATAAACATTTTAATACTTCGAAAACAAATTCAAAACAAAAGCCAAACCTCAAAGTGAGTTATACCCTGTCGTTTTATGATAAACATTGTACGATCGATTCACTGAATACAAACCACATTGAAAACAACATCAAAGTGGAAACACAAATACAAGGAGAAAATATGTAAATTTTAATGCAACTGATGGCAAGATCAAAGTCAATGCACGGCTCCCGGTTGATTTTCGCTTCTGTTCTTTTATTTTCCTTACCCCGGTGTTTGTAGACTAGCCCTTATTTTATAGTTGCAGACTTTACTCAATTTATAGAATCTGGAATCTTATACAAATGGTACCATATTTTTTGTAAAGTTTTTGTAGATATTAGAAGATAAAAACATATTAATAATTACAATTTTATTCAATCAACTAATGTGTATCAGTTATAAGATATATTCATATTTGTGCATAATTTTTCTTTCGTAGGTATTAGGTAAGTAATCATGAGGTTTTTTTGGCACCAAACTCTACAAATATTCTATTTACACTTTTTATATTTATAATGAAATAAAAACTCAATCATTATCGATATGTACAGTTTATCGTTAGAAAATAAAGCTACCACTTTAAGAAAGACAACGTCACTGACCATTTACAGAAACTAATAGAACGCGCGTAATGTCTTTATTAATTATAATTTTTAATAGAAGCAAGCACAAAGAATTGATATATATATTATTTACATTTATTTATATTTAATCAAAAATAATAAAAACTCATAAGTCAACGAACGAGCTTAATGTATTTACCAAATCATTCATATAAAATAAAAGCAAACATTAGGATATGCTATTGAAAATAACACAAAACGTTGAACTACCAATGACAATCACTTAAACATAACATAACCAACAAGACCGTCCTATAATGGGATAATAACATTCTATAATGGGATGGTAACATCCTATAAGAGGATAGAGAACAAACCGTTTAGTTTTATGTAGGTAGAGAAGCATGGAGTCATTATCACTAAAAGATTAATAGCTCATAATGATAAGAGAAACCTAACTTTACCTATTACCTGTATAATAATGAAAGGTATAATGTCCATATAAATTATACCCACCCTATTATTGTTCTACCAATAATTTTAATATGTACTTTGATAGTAAGGTTGTTAGAGACTCAAGCGAAAACATTAATCGTTTGTGTACGAACGGATGTATTTCCGAGTATTTACTTTAGCTTAATCTATACTAATATTATAAAGAGGAAAGGTTTGATTATTTTTTTGTATGTTTGAAATGAATAGGCTCCGAAACTACTGGACCGATTTCAAAAATTCTTTCACCGTTGGCAAGCTACACTATTCCCGAGTGACATAGGCTATGTTTCATTTTTAAAAAATTAGAGATGATTACTAAAACTTGAATATTCTAACGCAAGGTTTAAAAAAATAAACAAAAAACTGCGTGCGCTGCGAAAACGGTGAAAGAAAACTATTATAGGTCTGGATAATTGTAGTTTCCACAGATTACGCGAAAAGCGACCTACACGCGGGCGGAGCCGCGGGCAACAGCTAGTATGTTATATTTAGGCTTTAAATATGGCTTTAAAAATAATATAAAACAAGCTAGTCTAGATTCTGTTACCAGCTCTTTCTTCTGTTGTGGCAATGAACTTACTGAGCTGGTAAATTAAGTTGGTGGCTTTGACAAAGTAAAATACTGTTTTGTATACAACTCACTTTTTAATTATTTTGTTGTTTGCGACAAACAAAAATATTTGTAACCGTATACGTATACGTATACGTATACGTTGTATATTAAACAAACTTCTAACTGAGGATAAAAATTAAGAAAATCCTAGTATAGATGTCGTGACATTCGCCCCTAACATTTGTCTTCAAGAGATTTAGGGAAACGGTTTCAAACTTTACCAATATCGGTAAAAGCGATTTACACGCATTTAATATATTGGATGTAAACTTATAACTTACCTGTTTACTACAAATAAGAAAGATAAGAAAAATAAAGAAAAAATAAGAAAGATAAGAAAAATGAAGGAATCTTATGAAGCACTTTTAGTTTGAAACATTTATAACTAAAGTAAATTATCGAAGCAATATTTCATAATGAAGATTGCCTATTTTCTTACTGTTCACTTTTAATAATTAGGACAAAAGTAAAGATAAATTAACAATATATAGTTTTTGAAGAGTATTATTACTATCTAATGTATAATATTTATATGAACACATGAAACAAAGTTAGTGTTATAATGTATATTTGAAATTATGTAATGATAACAAAAAGACATGTTAAGTTGGTTGATAATTTGTTGAGCTTAAAACAAAATAAACTAAAGTACATATAATCAGACAATAACTGATCCCTGCATGTACATAGCAAATATATTTATTATTATTAAATATATTAATAACGAGGAGCCTTTATGTGTGCAAGAAAACCCAAAACAATGTTTTTTCTTTTTGTCTGTATGTTTGTGCTCTCTAATCACAGAAACAGCTTAACCGATTTTGATGCAGTTTAGGAATATATTGTGATGGGTTATATTTAACATTTTGTGTTTTTTTTCATTTAAATTGGTTTAGAAATAAATGACTTATGTAATTTATGTCAATCACGTAATATGTACCAATTAAAATAATAAAATAATTTAATATATTAAAAAAATACTATTAAAGGAGTTGTGAAAAATACACACATTAGAGAGGTACTACATATCAATACTATTTTGTATAACTCTTTCAAGTCTAAAGGAAAAGGTACAAGTGAGATGTGTGAAGCCCATTAAGAGAGTCCAATAACCCCGCTAAATTTGTTTTTTTGGGAAGTTCATATTATATTTTAAATTCTAAAGTCTTATCAGAATCCACAAAGTTAATAAATTTTTCAAGTTTTTTACTCTCTAGAGACTCAATAAATAAGTTATAATACGACATACGAGGTTAAAAAGATTTTTTATCATTAGAAATTATCTAGAGTAACTATGGTAGATTTAAGATTATAATATAAACTTAAAAGGTTGAAATACGTATTTAATTTATATTTTAATTTTTCCTTAAAGAATATTCATATAACGTTACTTTTAGAAAACATTACTGGACGAACGCAAGGACATTTGAAGCCTGCTGGATAAATATTAGTTTCATTGTATTATAGTAAATTAGCATTCCTAGATTCATTTGTATTGAGGAAGTAACCCGACCTGTGCTACAAAGACAACCTAACTAGGTTAGAAGTAACAAATGGATGTACAGAATAATTTTGACATCATGATATATGTGTGATTACAATCAGCTGATTACTAAATTAAGAATTCACTATATTACTTTTAATTTTTTGTTGACGAAAAAAGAAATATAATTAAAATAAAACATAAAATAAAAAAATATTATATTCCAACTCACAACAAAAAAATATTAAAAATATAAAATACCCCTAAAAAGAATAAAAATAATATTATTATGTACTTCTTGAAGTCGTTGCATCGGGGGACCGTTGTGCGTACGTTGACGATGGTGTCTATTTTACAAAATTTTAGGAGCTAATAAATGAGAACTTAAACAATACGATTAGATAATATTTTTTCGATATTTGGCTAAGTAGCTTACTTGCATTTTGATTTCTTTCTTTATTTAGCGGTATTTACTCCTTTGTTACGCAGATGCACACGTCAATCTTATAACGCAACTCTTTTTGTTATCGTTATCGGGGGTTAAGAAAAATAATTAAAGATTGATGTTCAATGTCCATTGTAACACATTTTTTATAAAAAAATGTGTACATATATGTATATATATTCACACCTGACGTCATAATATTGAGCTTGGGGAGAGGGTTGTCATCACAGCGATTAATTAGTGGAAAATGAACATTTCACCGTTCGCCATTTTCAATTACAGCTATCCGAAACAGAACTTGATTATAAAATGGCCGAAGGGAATCACCGAGCTTAATATATGCGTGATAAAGTTAAAACTACTCGTGACTCAAATATGATGTTAAAATGATATATTAAAGCTTTTATGACTAAAATATGATGTTAAAATGATATATCACACCTGTGTTATATATTTTTGAAAAGTCTTTTAATTTGGTAATTGGCCAACCATTTATATTTCGAGATAAGTAATTCTTAATTCAAATTAAGAATACAATGGAAGGATTATTTAGAATACCATACACATAATTCTGGATATTTTTATTCCAAAACCTTTTCATAAGCGTCTCGCTGTGTTCAAGATGCCTTGCTATTTTTATAAAACTTTTCACAAAAAAACAGCGAAGACAAGTTTTTTCATAACGAAAGTGATGAGTTAAGAAGTCTGGAGTTTTTTCTTTACATAAGCCGTGATGTTTCCAGTGAAAAAATTGTAATAAGGACAAATTATATTATACTTGAGAATAATATTACATACTTAATATTTATGTATGTAAGTATATAATTAATATTATATACTTACGGTTATTACTTATTATAAATGACTTAAATACTTTATACTTACTTACAATCCTACATGCTATACACTTAAATACTATATGATTAAATTTTATTTTTTTATTACTCATTATAAGAAAAAATATTTCACAAATGACTAACATAAATGTATTATTTTAAATAAATCCATGTTTAATGACAGAAATCTTTAAAAAAGAAACCCTACCATGAGATTTAAAGTGTGCAATAAATTACAATTAATACCAGGTCCTTACCCTTAAGAGATATAAATAATTTAATGTAAGGCTTAAAAAATAATATTCAACACATAATTCTATATTATAAATTACCTACCTAGGATTATTTTTGTCGTTCCTAAATAAAAATGGAAATTAATAATCCATCTACAATCCCAGATAAGGTTAAGTTGACTAACTTTTTATAAACTAAATCTACGAATTCGTTATTAGTACTAATAATTTAAGAAATCGACAATAATTTCAATCTTATAAAAATGGATCAAGTTTGAATATTGCTTTGTTAGGCCACATATCAGTCTCATCATAATTGGCTCAGCATTTTGATTAAGATAATTCGATCAACGTAAATATAGCTATGGTAGTCAACAAGTTATTCGAAAATACATTTCAGAAATTATTTAAAAACATATACTTAAATATCCAATGAATGAACCTATAAATTAAGAAAAATAAGGTCAGTGACATTCAAAATATTGTAGATAACTGCGATCGTTGACCGACCTAAAGTATTCATTAGCTTAACTGTACATTCATGAACCTTAATTTCATTTACCCACTAACATAATTTCAGATATAAATTATTGTATATATTTAATACAAACTTAAGTCAATTTAAACAGAATTCTACGTCCTTTCTACAAAACATAGATATATTTTCGAATGATATCATTTGCAAACACACATACATTTTTAAAATCGTAGTTATTCGATTAAGGTATTACATATATCATAGAAATATTGTTATTTAATTACAAAAGATAATCACAAAAAAATTATCAAGTTTTTTCATTTGGTCTAGTTAACGAAATAATCGTTTTTTTTTATAAGATAAGATCATCTAGAAAAATATTGTTTATCTTAAAATATATTTCATATGAGATGTCTTCCCTAGTATCATCAGTATATCTCACATTGTTATTATAATTATTACTATTATTATATATTTTTTTTTTAATATTTCTCGCCAAGAGATTACATTATGCCTATATAGCGGGGCCTCACAAACATGTAAATAAATCCGTTATTTAAATGTTTGTGAGGCCCTCCAGACTCGCAACAACAATCTGTAGATTATACAAAGAATGTTCCCGTGTGGGAAATGAATCCGTAACCTTTGGTTCAACAGTCAGTGGTACTACCAACCACACCAACAGTTATTATTTATTTAATCATATTATTTACACACATCCTGCAAAAGCAAGCTTATGCTTGCTTGCAGATAAAGGTGCATAAAAAACTAAAATAAAAACAGTAATAAATAAGATAATAAAACAAATAACCTAATAATTTCATTTTGTAAGAAAAAAATAATCTTAAATAAAAATTCCATTTAACAAATGAATAGACTGAAACAGATTCTCTTTTAACAAGATATTTGAAAATATTTCGGTTAGCTTTCCTAAGGTTAATAGGTAGGTAATGCATTCCAAAGTGTTATATATAGCCTGTATGGTAAACGAGTTAAATTGAAAGTAAGTAGGTACGACACATTACAATTGATGATACATATGTAATCCACAGATAATGTGATTTATATTTGCTTCGAGATTACATTACTCAACAATCTATAATTCATGTACACATATATCTAAAGCGGTGTAAAAATATGTTACAAAAAAATATTCTTCCAACATATTCCTGCCCTTCCAGACCCTGTCAAGTTGACCACGTGTTATAATTGATAGGACAGATATTAATACCCAATCCCTTGGCACGTGTGGACGTAATTTATATCCCAATACCACATTACATCCTAATATAGCTTTAACTTAGGGATAGCCTTATCCTTATCCTTATGGTGATCAAATGTACTCGATATTTCACTCAATATGATAAGTATAATATGATTATAATAATATATAAGTTTTTTTTTCTTCTATACTAATACCACAATATCTTTAAAACTATAAAGTCTAGAGAATTGATTTTGTAAAAATATATTTTACTGAGTAGACGTTAGTTATTAATGGATTCACAAAATGTCACCCGCTTGGATTGCGGGAGTGTTAATTAAAAAAAATCAAATTATAACTTATATAGGTAACACTTGACAAGTATATTTTCGCCATGTTAAAGATACTAAACATGTATGATGTGAAATATCCACTAAGAATTGCAAAAGTGTTATAATGAGAGTAAAAAATATACCTAATAATGATTTGATCTATTAGGAATAATAACTTAGGGACTTATGAACGTCTGGTATGTATATATATGAACGTTTGGTATATAATATAAGAAACATAATAGAAGACAGTAAAAGATAAATTTTCTTCAAGTTTTCTTGATGACGTAAGCCGGGCGGAGTCAAGATTCTCCTTATATTCTTATAGTTAGTTCCAGGGTCATCTTTGAAGATGAATTTATTTTGGAACTTCCAAAATTCGTAATTTATTATGTTTTGAATTATTACATCATATTCTTGAAGTATTGTTTTGCCAACTTTTTTAATATAAAATTAAAGTTGATAGCTTAAAATTTAGAACTTTATACAAAAAAAAGCGATTTATTAACGATATTAATCAACCATTTGTCGTAATAAAGTGCCTAATAGAATTGGAAATCTAATCATATTTGAAATTGATTCACTTAAATTAATAATTTTGACATTAATGTCTCAAAGGGGTCCCAACTTGTACTATACTATAAGATGATATATACAACAACGATAATATAAGAATAAATGTATAAAGGTGAATTAATAATAGTGATATTAAAAAAAAATCGGACAAATATGTAGTAGATATTACTTCGAAATAGATAGTTGAAAATATTCTTAATACTGTTGTTTTACTTGGAATCATGTCACATAAATCAGTCCTCAGCATGTTCTTTGCAAGACAGGAATCCCAAAAAAAAAAAAAAAACAAGAAATTTTATTCCTAACTTTCCTTGACGCTTATTTATTGTTAATGTTTAAGAAATGTACATACAGAGACAAATGAAACCAAAAAACTAAATTGGAAACATTCTTTACCTCGTTCTAGACTATACCAAAGTTTGTTTGCGTAAAAAGTTGAAAACGAAGTCTTTGATTTTAGTTATGATAATTGATTAGTTTAAACGTCAAACCTCTATTATAGTTAAGCTTGGAAACTAAATTTCAAAATATATGAAAAACCCAAACACCAAGTACCGTAAAATAATAATTTTGAAACAGCGCCATCTAGATGAAATCACCATTACTCTTTAGTGACATTAACACCTATCAAGCTTTACCGAGATATATAGAGTTGTATACGTTTAAAAATAGATGACGCTAGTATCGCAAAACAATATTTTTCCAGTTTCTACTATATTTTGTTTTGTACGCTTTATATTATGTATTTTTTTATACTCTTCATTATCACAGTTTTAATTAAACGTGAATGTTCTATTTGGTAGGAACAGTTATTGTTTTAAGACATTTAACAATGAAAGCCATAACTCATACAAATCTCTATAAGAATAAATAAAATCAATTGCGAGTCAGATTCGCGTATGAAGGGTTCCGTACGATTCTATCTAAAAAACGTCAAAAAATCAATTGTGTTGTATGCTAAATATTTATTTTATTGTTTTTAGTACTTGTTATTGACCACAGAAATTCATAAACAACAAACAACTTAACAGAAATACGTCATCTGTGAAAATTTCAATTGATGAGATGTATGATGTATCTCAGGCCTGGTGACAGAAAGGCGGACAGGGGAGTCATAATAATAGTGTTTCGTTTTTACACTTTAGGAACGGAACCCTAAAAATTCTTAATAAAAGTAAATAAACTGTTTTTTTTTTAATACATAATCAATAATTATTATAGATAATAAAAAGGTTTTATTTAATAATTGGTATAAAACCTAATAAAACCCTCAGAATAATAGTAGTATATAGTATATTGTAAAAATGACTTCCGGAAATCTCAAGACGAGACCATAAATAGGGCGCTTTGTGAGTAAGATGGCTCATCTAGATAAGTGGGTAACGCTTTCATGGTACACGCGTCCTTATAAAGCAACACTTCGTAAAATCACACTACATTTATAAGGAGTTCAATCTTAAAAAGGGATTTCATATAACCTAAGTATCAACATGTTTAATAGGATAAATAATAAAATACTCGTAGTGAATGAAACTTTTGTATAATCCTGTAATATCTTATTGTACTAAATATTAACAATATGGAATAAGAATAGAGCTTAATTTTAAAACCATTCATGTTTTATAAGTAAGCTTAATAAGTGAAAAATAAATGTGTGAAACCTGCAAGCTACTATCAAATCTTATTACGATTCAATTTGCTACTCACATTGAATCTCTCTGATATTTCGTACAATTCGTGATAAGACGGAGAGTTAAGTTCGCAACTTTGGTTAATACCAAAATAAACCACAGTCATTTATTAGTCTATTCAATTGGTTCTATGAAATATCTTAACTATTTAATTCAAATTAATAATAAAGTAAAAAACTAAATTATTACGAATTGTAGATTAACGTTAATCTGTATTTATTAGTTTTGTAATATTTATACGTGGACCTATATTTAATGCAAATAAAGATTATTATTATATAATACATTGATGTATTGTATTACCTTTACTATTTAAAGTATGTATGTATGTGTATGTTAATCCTACCTGTGATCCTGTGCTGAAGTCGTCTGCGGGCTGTTCTCGGGCAAATCTCTCGAATTTGAAACTATTTGATCTGTATAACTCGTTGTCCTCTCGGGATCGACGACCTCGGCAAAAACGACGAGTTATTGAAGTATGTCTGAAAATATGAAGACTGAAAGTTAGATTTATTTAAAAAAAAGATTTATGTCTATGACAATAATGGTGTTAACATATCGACGTTCCAGGGTTATTTGGTCTAAGTGACCTTTTTTAGCTTACATTTACTATTTGTTACTTAGACCAAATAGAACTGGAACCCTCGATATAGACATAAATGTATATTTTTTTGATTAAGAGAAAAGAGTATGTCTTTGGGTTTTAGAGAATTATAAAACCTCTGTGAGGTATAAACTTTTTCTTATTTACATTTAATGGAATCATTTATAACTAAACTTAACCATTATATTTGTTTACATTGACATCTATTTATTTTTGGTAATAAAGTATATATATAGTTTTAATATGTATGTTAACATCACCTTTAAAATGCAGTAGCTATTAATAATTCTATTTGATGATTTCTTAGCTACATTTGATTGCTTATAAGTGGTTAAACGTTTTAGAGTTCATAAAGGTTTTAACTAGAAATGCGCCGAATATTCGGTAAGTATTCGGTATTCGGCATATTCGACATCTTTTTCACTATTCGTATTCGGTCGAATTCTACGGTTTTGGTGCTGAATATGTTCGGTTTGAGTATTTCTATTTTCTTGGCTAAACGACACGGAAAAGAACTAAATTATTTCTTATTTCAAAATATATCAGGACAACATATATATTTTCCTATTCCTAACCTACAATTAGTATTTAGTATAGTCAAACATTTTTTTTAAACCAGAAAATTACTTTATCGGTTGTTTTTTTCCCGCAACACTCAAAATTCACTGTAGGAATTTTGATTATACATCATAGGGGTACCAAAGGGTTATTGACCATGTCAATCTATAGAATACTCTTTACTCTCTTTACTTTAATATTTATCGAACTTTTACCAAAATAAAAAAAATAGATTTGGGCTGTAATTTTCAATAACATTATGACTACTAGACTTTAATTATATTTATTGCAAACTTATTTTTGGAGGCAACACATAAAATATTTTTTCTCTTATTCCACTGAAAAACATAAAGACTGGTCTAGAAATATGCAACACTTATATAAAAATTACTGAACTGATTTTTAGGAAAGTTTGTGTAGTGTTGGATTTTTATTTAAGAGACTTTTCTCTCAGGAAATAAAACTCATTTTTATCGGCAAAGTGACTGATTTGAAGTTACAATAAAACTGGAAACATATAGTTTCGTATACATTTACTTACATAAATGGATGATAAAAAAGGGAAAACAGATAAAGACGTTGGAAAGAATCTAATATATGTTTTCACACTTCCCTTAAAGGCAATAAGAAATAATTACGTCATATCTCTTTCCATGGATGACCCACAGAGAGAAATATAAGGGCAATTTTTATCCTAGCATTGATCCCTATCCCTATATTACTAACATAAAAAAATAATTTTACGACACATTCAACATAAGTTATCTTACCCTCGAATATACCGGGGATAGTCATGATAATAACATAATATATAAGAACTATTTTTAATAAACAAAAAATATTGTCTAGTTTAATAGATATTATATAATATTAAACAACTATTCTTCTTTACTGAAGTAGACAAAGGATTCTCATACTTTACTAACCTTTGTCTATAAAAGTTGTCTTTAAAATACAGCAACATTTACAACAAAGAAATATGGCAAAAGATTTCTATCTTTATTTTCAATCTTTCTGAAAAGGTATACAATTATTTTAGAACGTTTGACGAGACGGATCTCCTTTGTTACTTATCTTGTTCATACTTTTACTTTGACTTTGTTCTAAATTAACGATTTTTATTATAAATAATATTAAAAAGTAGAAGGGAACGTCAGTTGTTTTTATTAAATAATCTTTCGAACCTATCAATTTCTAATTACTCTATTTAACTATAATATTATTCCATTATATTAATAATGTTTTAAATCGTTAAGTACTTTTTGAAGACTATTAAGTAGGTAATTATCTTATCATTATTAATATAATGGGACTTTCGTATTTAAGTGTAGTTATTTGATAAAATAGGGACGATACGCATCTTTCGTTCTGATATTATAATTTATTCATTACTAGTTCAACGAATAAAAATAGGAATTATTACTGGATTAAAAGTCGCCCCAATTATTTTTTTTTTTGCTGAACACGAGAAAACAACTCGAAAGTTTTAAAAACAATTTATTATGTCTGTTATCGTATTTAACACACAGAAATTGCTTTTCCAGAAATAGTTACTGACATATGCCCTCGTTATTATTACGATGAAGATATTAATATTGGAATTGGAATTTTGTGCATACTTAGCTATTAAACAAACTTCCAATTAGAATTAGAAATTAATGGAAGCCAAATACAATCTTAATTTATCACAAGTTTACGCTTCTGAATGTTCTTATAGAAGCCCCACGATTTAAGCTGAATAATAATAAAATGCCAATGGTAATTGGTATAATAAAATATATGCTTAATGATAAGGAATGCTTAACTTATAATACCTGACTCATTATAATCAATACTCTCTAGTATAATCAATACTCTTTAGTCTATTTCATTAATACTTTCGTCATATCATATGAAACTATGTCATATAAGTTTCTTAGTAAGTACATAAGTCATACAACCATGCCATAATATTCGAAATGTAAAATTTGCGGTTTATGAAATTATGAATTGGTCTTATTGGTTGATTTTGGTAATCTAATAGGATGACTGATATTTACGTCATATGAAATGTTTAATGAACTGTCATTCACGAGCGTTGGGCGAGATGAATGAAAAGCAACAATGGTGAATGAAAAAACAATATGAATTACATATTTTGTTATTAATTATATGTACCTTGAATCACTTGAATGCAAAGGCCATTGAATTCCGAATAATTTCAACTTAGCAGGAGGTCGTCGCTTTGGTTCCGTACGCGTGTTTTCCTCCACAGGTGGAGTATGGTGCCTGCCTCCTGATGACGCCCTGGTACCACTCCTACGACGTCTGCGTCGTCTCCTCTCGACTAATATGAAGTTATCACCGTTACGAATAATGTAAGAGGAACGCAGGGTTGACTTTTCTTCCCCTTGCCTCTGTCTTATCAAATCAGCTGTTCTCAATGTGTGGATATTTTGATATTCGGCCTCCGGCGGGGCTGATGACGTCACTTCCCTGCTAGTCCCACTTCCATCCCTTTTCTTTCGGGAGGAATGGAGACCGACTCGACGCCAAACCTTTTCCATGAATCCGTATTTCCTGTCATCCCATTATATTTCAGTCGCCGCTGATGTCCCGATAGACACAAAGCAATCCACGATCACACCAGTAATAGCATTCTTAATAATATTCACATCAGTTACATACAGAGTATTAATATAATATAATTCGTATAAATTTACTAATCAACTAAATATCACTGAAACATCACTCACTCCCTGTCATTGTTCAGATAAACTGATTTTAACTCCCTGTGGATTTTCGTGGTGAGTATGTTGAAACTACACATTACTTGCCACTCACACAAATCAGAGCGATAATCATTAATCCCTTTTATTAAGACGTACTAGGTTAGTGGTATGAGGGGAAAGAATAACTTGTTTTTTGACATCACATTTGGTGAGGTCCCGGCCCCATAGACAGGGTGCGGGTTGCTTTTACGCATGCGCAGTCCCCCTCGCCCGAGCAAAGTTTCAAAATGGCGGACCTCCGATCCCCTTCCCGTTATTGAATATCTAATTTTATCCGTGCATTTATGTAGCTATAGGTACACCAACTCAGTTGCGCTAACCTAACTACTTACATATATAATAGTAAACTCTTTCACCGGTTTATAGGTTAATATTATTCATTCCCCCTAGAACTGTCGGCGACATTTCTATTGTAAAATCAGTTTTCTCCTGTGGCTTAGTATCTATTGTTTCTTGTACCTTATAGAGATCTCATTAATAATAAAAAGAAGATGAAGTTTTTTACTGCATTTAATAAACTTACATTGTGTTATATTTTTGTTACATCATTGCAATTAATAGTTATAATACGTATTATACAACTTTAATTACGAAATTATTTTGTTCAACATTGAATATTCTTTATAATTTCATTCAACAACGAAATTTGAGCGGGTGAACCCGAATTTTAGGATTAAAAAAGCTGTGTAATGAAAGCCTAACTACCACCCCCGGCTGCTGTGAGGTGCACCCCTTGCATCCCCGTTCGAAACGCCCCTGCTTACTCTTCAGACACCAAACACCGCACTCTACTAGAACTATCCTGCATTTTTTTGCATGCAGACTTCAAACTACGTTACAGGTTTAATTTGTATGTAGTCTCCTCGTTGGATTTAAATTACGTCAGTTATGACTGAATAATTGGCTAGAGAATTATTAATTAAAGTATCTTAATTTTATCACATACTTACCACAGTATCTACATAACTTTAGAATAAGTAAAGATATAGACGTTTTATAACTAAAAGACTTAGAACTTCAGAAATAAACATTATCCTAATTAAGATGAAGGTACTTTGTATATGGTTATTTCTGCAACTATTAAATCGACTGGATTTAGTAGTTATATCTTGAAGAAAATATACAGACAATTTATCTATAACCAAATTTAAATAAATATATATAAACATGTTAGCGACTAAAAGTAGTCTAGTACTAGTAGTATATCTTTTAGGTAGGAAGTCTCTAACTAAAACATTCATCAAATATACACCTCATAGCTACCCGGGGCGGAATGGGTATGCGGGTATCGAAGTATAGTAAATATTAAGATGGAATTTACTTAGGTTCTTATTATATTTCTAGGATAGGTTCTTGTTGTTATATTTTAATAAGTTTATGTCCGTTTTATGATATGAAAGATTGCCATCCGAAAAATTTACATCGTTCTTATTCTTTCAGAGTGTTGGTGTTAAAGAAAAGAAAAACAAAAAAAAAATATCCACATGTTAAACTGTCGTAATTACTTATTTATTATTTTCTGAGATTTACACAAGTGCACCTTTTTAATTATTATAGCCCAATAAGTAAAAATATTTTTAATTGACGGGTAATTTAACAGATTATACTCCTAATTTTTTAATTTTCATGTAGGTGTCTCTTTTATTATTAGCAATGCTATTTCAAACGCTCAACAACATCCAACGAGATATACCTATTACTGACTGAATAAAATGGCCAAAAGGGCCTAGATCACGTTATTATGTACATGGTTGCTGCATTTGAAACGTTGAATCTATTATAAAATTGACAATTTAAACCGATATAGATACGCTGTTTAAACGTCATAAAAATACTTATTACATACAATTCTAAAAGTTTTGTTTTGTTTTAATTGCTTAATTAAAACAAAACTTAATGTTGAGAATTATATATGTTTATAAATGTACATTCGCGCCATTAATATCGGCCGGAGGTCATTGCCGTAAAGTTTGCATAACAAATCTGCACCTGTGAATCAATATTTTAACTGCACTGTTCTCAGCATTGCTAATAACTGACAGATGACTAAATAGTAAATATACACTTTTGATTTCTAGATTGAAACAGACCATACATAAATTTATAAAACCCAGTTAAATAAGAGTTGTCATTTGGATAATAGGTAATAACCTACTTGAAGAAATTATTTGTATAGAACCTACTTTTCCATGGGCTTATTTATTAGCGACTAAAATCCAATACGAACTTACATTCCATTAGGTACTTACTTACCTATCTTATTTAAATCTAGAGAAGCAATATTTTATGCATTTTTGCAATGTTCCAGAATTTAAAAAATATTTTTTCATTGTCAAAGCTACCACCAGCTCGGAAAAATAATCCCACAAGCCTGAGATGGCGACAGAAACTCAGCGGGATTGTCATGTTATTTTTTCTTTTTTAGATAGTACCTACTTAAATTCTAAATTACATAAATACATTACAATACTAAGTAAATAATCTTGAAGTAGCCTGGCAGCGATCGCGTCATATAATATACCCATCATGCATTATCCTCTAAGCATTCAGAAACATTGTAATATCCTTTTGCACGCAAACTTTCCTTAGTTATTCTCTTAAATTTGTTAAGCGGTAGCTAATAGGTACTTGAACAGACTCGGTTGTAAAATCTTATATTTAGAGATACCTGAGAGATATTTGATTTTAAAGTAGGTATCTATACAAAATGCTATTAAAACTATTATTAAGTTAGAAAACGTATTAGAGAGGTTTTTGCAATTGTCTTAAATTATGTTGATTGTATATGATTGTAATTGTCGAAATGAAGAAGAAACATGAGTACTGAGGAGTTCTAGCTTTCGGTTCTAGAAAACATTTAAACGATCTTGACACAAAAATAAATTTGTAGGCATTACTTAAAGACCACATTTTAACATCTACATTTCTAGGTTCTAATAACATCTATAATAACATAATACATATAGGTAAAGCATCAGACAATAATTTCATACGTGCGTTTTAATACCGTATCTAATAAGTTAACGATAAGAAAATAGTTGATCTGTAGTTAATTACTAGATGTTGAATGCTTAATTTATACTTAAATTAATCTCAATGTGTCAGTGATAATAAAATACTTTCTAATAATTGCCAAAGAAATTAATCTTTTCCGTAACATTTTTGACATCTGTGTGACATAAAACATAAGTACATTTAGTACCTAACGTCTAACTTTTATTATACTTTCGTGTCTGTAATCGGCTAAAGATATATTATGTCGGAGAATGGTCACTATCAAACCATTATCAATATTGAAATTGGAAACAAGGTTTTATGGAACACTTAGTGTCCATTTTTTTACCAATGTGAAAAATAAGTTTTAATAATTGAAAATACGTTTTAATTGATAAAAAATTCAACTAGGTGATACAGGGTTGGTTATATCTAAAAAGTAATTGATTTTTTTTATAATAATCAGATTGATTGCTTTTCGTATAAATGTAATGTAATGATAAAAAAGCAGAAAACGAATGTATTTAATGTAGAATAAATTCTTTAATCAAAATGCAAAACAAATGCAATACAGTTAACAAACAATAATTGTTATTTATAATTATAATAACATAAATAATATTTATAATTATTTGATTGGAGCATTCTTCATGGATTTAGTTGTCACTGGATTACCATTGAGTTTACTAATTAGTTTATTACCCTGCCATACTGCCAACAAATTATCATTGGTTTTCAAATCAATTTGGAGTTTCTCCCAAAATTTCTTTTTAGGGTTTAAAACGTCATCTGGCTCCCCACTTTCATAACCTTCAATAACAACTCTATCTCCTGGTTTGCTGTCTTTCGGAGGTAGAAGAGGTTCTACTTGTTTTGGCTCATCAACTGATGCACAAAGAACCATACCTTTGGACTCCACACCCCGCATTTTTGCTGGTTTCAAATTACACAAAACTATTACATCTCTGTTTTGCATTTCTTCTATTGGCACATAATTTACGAGACCAGAGACAATCTGTCTAGGTTCTTCCTCACCAAGATCAATCTTTTCTACATAGAGCCCATCCGCATCCGGATGCCTTGATACTTCAACAATGCGCCCAACCCTAATATCTAATTTCACTGGAGTTATTTCATCACCACCTGCATTTGTATTGGCCTTAACTTTAACAGGGGGTGGATAAGCTTTCTTAGTCAGTTCTTGAAGTTTAGGATCATTAAATATTTCTTGAATTGGAGCTAGTAACCTATTAATTGCTTGTTCCACAGATGCTTTCAAATCCCCTGGATGAATGTCTTGTTTTGCAAATGCAGCTTCTAAATCCTCAAAATTACTATACCCAACATTGCCTCCATGTTCTTTAGATCTACAGATGTTGAATTTCTCATCGGCTTTCATTAATGGAAATATTACAAATTTAGTAAATGATAACACCCCATTATCAGTTATGTTGCCAGGCTCACAAAAGGATTTCTTGAGCTTTTTCTTAACATTAGCTGGGTTATCTAGAAGGTCTATTTTGCTATCCACCTCTGAGGCAGACATTTTACCCCCTGTGAGACCAGGTACCATAGGATTCATAAGATGCACCCTCTTAGCATAGCCAAGCTGTGGTAGATACTTCTCTGCCAGAGTAAAGATTTTTCTTTGATCCACACCACCAAATTGAGCATCAACTTTCAAATATTCCTCATCCAAAGCCTGCAAGCCAGGATACAAAAGACCACTAAGTAATGGATGATCAACTTGTTTTACAACTTCAGCTCCAGCTTTCCTAGCATCATGATCTGTTACAACAGATGACATGCGGTAAACATCCAAAGTGTATTCTTTACTTAGCTGATACTCAGTACCCCTCACAAACTTTAATTTCTCTAAAGACACCCCAATAGAAGTAAGAATGGCTTTTATTGCTGCTTCGTAATATTGAGTTCGCAATGACAGTAACTCCCAAGGTGCTTTCATATTATCCAGGTAGGCATGTAAGTCAGCAAATAATATGGTTACCTCACATCCAGCTTTCAAAAAGTCAGCAATCTTAGACATTGGTACGAAATAAGCTATATGGGGTCGGCCGGTGGTAGCTGTGCCCCAATAGACTTTTAGATCCCGTTGTTTCAAAATTTCCGTAAGTCTGTCATCGCCTAATACCTCTTGTAAATTACGGGTTATAAATCTTTTTTTTTCTTGTAAGTCTTCCATGATTACTATTAACCTGGAACTGAGAGAATGTCTGATTAATTATTATCAATATTGTGCAATATGCCTGTAAAAGTGATGTGATGTACATATTTATGTAGTATAATCTAGAAGCTTTACCCGGTTTTAGTGAAACAAAAACCGTATCAATATCATTAAATTAAAAAACCACTTACCTTTTATCAGAAATCCAACCAAGAAAGTAGAAAGTACAACGTTGTACATACAGTAGATCAGCTTGATCAGCGAAAGTGTTTGACAGTGACAAATGACAGCCGACGTCTATAAAAAGCACAATTCACAAATAACCTACACATTTGCAAATAAAACTTGTAAATCTGTTACTGTTGTACAAAATCGTTAATAAGATTAACTAATTTTTATTTGAATTTCCACATTCAACACTGCTTTAAATTTTTAATTTTAATGAGGTGTCCTTGATTTTTAACACTTCAAACCAGGCTACCACAATTAATAAATTCTTTCCAGAAATAACTAGTTGATGAGGATTTAAATTATTTCAATAAGAAACTGCAAGAATAATAACGAATGTTTAGTCTTTTTTATTATTATACCTTCATAGTTGTATAGGAATCCGTAGATTAAAATTATTGTAATGATTATGACTTTATTATAGGCGCAGTCAAATAAAAAAGCTTGGGGTAGCAGTATGAAAAAAATATGATCTAAATATAAATCTGTCTGCAAGATCTAAATAAAAATCGATTGCTTTACTAACACTTTTAAAACATTCGAGACTACACGTATTTGGTTACTTGTATTAAGTAAATAAGTATGAGAAGTCACAACAGAGAACATCAGTATTAAAACTTTATAAGTATCGCATAACTTATACAGCAACTTAAACTTATTAGTACCATTCTAGTTTTAGTTCGCTTTTTACAAAATCAAAAGATTTAAAAGTTACTTCTTTTTTAACAAATCAATATAATATAATTTAAAACAAAATCGAATGTTTTATTAGTTTGTAACGGAAATTATCGAAATTTACCCAAAATACAATCAGATTTTTTTTAGTATAAATATACAGAAAGTTTAAAATTATGTTAAGTTTAATATTAATTATATGGTAGAATTTTTTATAAGTTAATGTCTAAGTATATATCTATAGAAAGGGTTTACATAACAATACTTATATAATAAGTTGCATTATTTTTATTTCATACATTTTATCTATAAGTGTTGCCTAGAAGTAAGTTTCAAATAAGTTATTTAGTTTTTTGTTTGAACGCTTTGAACTAATTGTTGGATTAAAAAAAATACTTAAACATTCGATTACTTAACATTAAGATATATTAATGGCTAGAAGATCACATAACGACCTTTAAAAGTAGTCTTAAAAGTCCATACACATTTATGGAAAAATTTTGGCAGTGACTTCTTCAAAGATATGGAAAATAGATGTTCTGTCTCTCAGAAATTCAAATAACTGTTTTGAACTAATGTTCCGTACATGTAACTCCCTTGCATAGGCCACACAGTCAGAACTACGGGCAACAGTTGGTTATAGTATAAACATTTTTTTTATTCTATGTTTTATCACTATACGAAATACAGTTTATCAACTATTGAAAATCTAAAGTATACTTCTCTCAATGTTCAATAATTATTTGTTTTAATTGTTTTTTATTTTTTATTTGAGTAAAACTTTTTTTCCTAAAATTGTAAATATTTTTAAATAATACTGTTTGAATTTGGCGCTACTGTGCAGTGAATGCTCGCGTTTCCTGTCAAAAGCGCCATTGCGCATGACAGTCAGTGCGGCCTTGCAGACTGAAGAGCGCTGCCAACAAAGGCCGAGTCGATGGGGTTACAAAAAATTGTTAATTTGGACATATAAAACCCTTTTGTTATTGTAATTATAATTTTAAATAGGTTGTGAATCTGTGATTACGTTAAGAAATGTGTGAATGATATGAATCGTGACGACTAGCAAAGGAGTCAGCTGGTCCACAGTGCGAATAGTGAATAAGAAATGGCGGCCTTGCCAGCAGGTGTTCAGTATGCGTTATCATCGGAGGCTAGTTATAAAGAAAACAAGGAACTAGTGTTTGTGAAACTAACGGATTCAGCACTAAAAGCTATAGAAGACTTCATTAGAAATAATAGGGTAAGTACAAACGCCATATTGTTAACACCAAAACAGGCCAACAATGTCAGAGGCGCCATACTTATATTACAAGTAATCAAAATGAAACTGCGAATTTGTAATGTTTTCGCAATTTCTATTGTTATAAATAGTAGAAAACTGACTTCTACGTAAGCTGATAGTGTCGGGTTCATAACTGATATGTTCTTTACAATGTCACGCCACGTCAACATGTAGAAATTCTACTCTGTTATTCAGAGATTTACATTTCATATGGCTATAATTAGAGTTTACTTGTCTTATTGTCACAGATTTAGATGGTAATTAGGGATATTACTAGGTAGACGTTGAGAATGTACTTATTATATGTACTAGTTCCAATAAAAACAAATCGTTAATAAATCGTCAAATTTAGGGTACATTGTTATCGAAAGTTTAAAAGTATCGTTAAGTAATCCAAACTCGAAACTTGTACAGCTGAAATACATTCTCGTCAGTTTCTTGTAATGATGTAATCATAGAGTTTAATTTCGAACAAATGTTGATTTGGTAAAAGTGTTACTTGAATTATTACCATCTAAAATATCTAGTGGGTGTATTTGCATTATGAAATTTATTTTCTTCTCTGTCTCATATTTGTAATTTAAAATACTAAATTATCTTGTATCTCACATTTAATAATAGTTCACAATTTCATATAATATTCTTAACTCTATCTTAAAGTCTACACTTTATACTCTATAAATAATTAAAAATATCAATAAAATAACTTGAAATGTTTTGAAATATTTACCACCTAGCATATTATATTATTACTATAAATAATAATTGAACATGACAAATACAAATATAAAAAAATATAGACAGACTAGTAGTTTTTTTTATTACTTAATTACAAAAATAATAATATCTCCACTTCTATAAAAACTTAGTATAATTAAATTAAAAAACATGTTATATTTAAAATGGGAATTCAATGACCCACAGATAATATTGTGAAACATTTTTTAGCTTTCTTCAATGGCTGATTTAATTGCAAACCAGAAAAAGGTTTTTTATTCAATAGTCTCAGTTTGTAAATCTATTATTATATTTTAAACCTATTATTATATTTTTTTAAAGTTTAAAAATAACTTAGTTTTTGTTCTGCAACTTTAAAATGTTTCTTTACCCATAAAACTAGTTTCTCAAATTTAACTTACTAATTAATTACTTGTACACTTTTTTATATTTTATTGTAGACTTGTTGTTTTTAAAGTTTATAATAATTCTATGAAATGTGATCACAGATGGCGCTACATGTATTCACTTGATAATTGTCTGATATCCTATGTTTATACAAATCCTATTCCTGGGTGAAAACTGCTTTTAAATGCAATACCAGTCCATTGTAAAGAATATATTTAACTTTTGCTTATCTGTTTTAAAGAGTTATAAAGATAAATTGCTAACATTAATTTCCAAAATAAAAAAAAACTCTAGCAATTGCCCAAAGTTTCCTATCAAGAAAAATTAAATATTATTTTATAAAAAGCTATCTGAAGTATGTTGGTCCTTACTGACATTAAAAAAAGTTCTTATTTTAAATTGTTAATGATTGATCTTGTTTGATTTTTTTGCAATTTTTTTATTTGTATTTGTATATTTGTTACAAAAATTTGCTGACTGAAAATAACATATTAAGTAATACAATATAGAATAGTGTTCTAGCTCTTATATATATAGCATTGTATAACATAAAGCTGGTAAACAATAACTCGAGTGAGATGGTTACCGAGTCCATTTTCCTGTTGATATATTTTAAACTGAGGGAAGATAATTCCTTTGGTGACTTATAAGAAAAGATAACAATTCATTATTAGATTGATAAACAAAGTAATATTTATTTCTCCTGAGATTTCCTGTGTGAATAGTGAAATCTCAAAAGTTTTAATCAAATTTGTTAAAAAAAAAATATCAAAATTTCAATAGGGTTATACTTTTGATAAATTAGATTTGGAATTAAAAAGTATATAGTTAAATGCACTACGACCAAAGGAATACTTCTCATTTTCATAAGACGAATCTAAAATCTTTACAGTGTCAGCCAGTCAATGTTGAATATTAGTAAAAAAAGGAGAAAAGCTACAGATGGATTCAAAATTTACTAAAAAAAATAATTTACTTGAAAATGTATTTGGTTTGTGTATAACAAAGAAATCTATAAATACACACAACATTTATAACAAGAAGAACAAAAAGAAATATTTCAAATTATTAACTATAAAATTAGTAAATACAATCCTTTGCTCAAATAGTCTAAACTAAATAATAGAATAATTTCAAAGAAATGGTGTAATATAAAAAAAAAACTTAATCTATTTATGTAGTCACCATTCGACGCGTGTCGATTGGCTAGTTTCGCAAACCCAGGTACGTTAGGTAAGTATCGGGGCAGCGTTGCCGCAGCGATGACAATGTTCAACACCACAGTGAAAGTATAGTTTTATAAAAAATATAATTATCTCCAACATACTATAGTCTATACTCGGCCATGTTTTGATAAATTTATTGACATTTTAATTATTTATATTGAAATCTCTTTCAATAATTGTCAGTTTTAGGTAGTTGTTAAGTGTTATAGTTTTTATTTTATTTTAAATTAATATAAATTATATAATGAAAAAATAATGCATTATCTCAATAAGTTTTCAAGTTTTTATGCTTATCATTAGTCAATCACATCAGTTTTCACATCAATATTACCGAAAATAAATGTTAAAATATAAATAATTTAAAAGATTCAGCAAATCTTTTTATTTAACTATATTACTAAAAATATATGTTAAAATAAAAAAATAAAAAGTTATATCTAAACGCATATTGCAATGTTAAAACTATAATAATGTAATGTTGATATTAATTATAATTGTTATCTCACTTGTTGACATACCTTTATTAATTATTAGCATGAAGGTATTACTACGGACATATATTTTCAAACTTTATCTTTTTATTCTTTAAGAATAAATGTACATAAATAATAAAAATAAATTTTAAAGTTCTCTATATAAACGAGAATATAAGAATATTCATAAAACTATGTATATTTATGTTACATGCTAACCCTTAATATTCTTATATTTCTTTGTTATGTTAAAAAAATGTTTTAAAGAAACTTGGAAACCATTTTGATAAGTATCCCTTTCTTACGAAGTTCAGAAAAACATTTTTTTAATTTTCGTAGACAAATCGAATAACACTCACAGATAATAAAAGTACCTGAGGAAGCAGATGGTTTTTTGAAATACATATATGAAAAAGCCAAATCCGCAAAGTTGCCAACGTAAACAATTTACTCAATACAACTTTTTAACGCCCGGCCACCTGACAGATTCTCCCTACAGCATGCACGTGTATGAACATGTATCCGTATTCGTAGTCTGAAGGGATCCAACTTTTCAACTGCCATGCCAATATGATCACTTTCACTTAGCCATTAGATTTGAAATCCTATTTTCGGTATTGACGCATATTTTTTGTTACCGTTGTCTGAACGTGCCACCTGGTCTTTTTTGGGCGTAAGGTCCATTGAATAATAAATCTCTTTTGTAACGCTCGCCGACCGACATCTATAATGTCCACTAAGATTTAATATTGTCCATTAAAATAATCGGTCAATAGAGAATCGGACTATCCAGGTTGGGACCCGTGAGATGGAACAAGATTTGGTTATTAATCACGTTTTTAGATATATTTTAACCATTTCATCAATGTCTAAGTTTAAAGATATAAAAGATATAATTCATTAATTTACCTCTATTCATAGGTATTTTGAATACTAATAACTATTAAAAAATAGTTTCAGCTTAATAAAATGATATAATTTAGAACATCTGATGAACAGAAAAAACCTTTAATACTAATTTGTATATACATTTTGAACTATAACTATGTATTCTGTCTATTAAAAAATGTAATTTATTATAATTTTACTACAACCAACTACTTTTACATAAAATAATACAAATAAACTTTGCATGTCTTAGCAACACTGAACAGAAATAAATATTCGATGTCTCAATACTGTCATATGTCGTAAATAATTAACTTTTATATTCATAAATTTTATTTCTTTATACGTGCGATTAATCAAACACGCAATATCAATATAAAACCAATTGATTTGTGATAGATTTAACTCTTAATCAAACATTTTTTCTTGCTTGATTATTCGTAACTACTTGGTTTCTTACGACTACTTACTTGGTCTGAAGTTTAATTTTGTCTTAGTTTTTAATACTATTCTGTCAAGGTGGTTGGAATTATCTAGGGGAGTAACACTCGTATGTCAAAGGGGGTCCGAGGTCGTCGCACCCTCTGCTCCCTCAAACCTTAGCACCTGGTTGTTCCTGGCTAACATATGTCAGTCTCCTCAGGATTTTTTACATCCATTACTCTATTTTTACATTCTCTTACAATGATTGACAATGAATTAAACTCACTCAAATTTTTACAATATTTCTTTATTTTATTATAATAAATAATAATACAGGACTAATTACACACATTGATCTAACTTAATGTAAATTATTTGCTTGTGTTAAGCTTGATGTAAATTATTTGCTTGTGTTAAGGGTGTTAGACAACGATACAAATACATAAAAATACACATAACAAATACTGAAAATATATTTAATAAACTACCAAACCCAGAAATACAGATATCTATGTTGATCACATACATAGTTGGGAATCGAACCCGAACCCCATTGAGTCGCTATACGTTAGGCGTCTGCGCTAACCACTCGACCAACGAGGCGGTTAAATCTAATAATGATGTTATATCTATTATTAATAATAATATTAATACATATTATGTGTAAATAATGCTTTTTAGTGTACATTACATAAACTTAAACACTTGTCCTATCTTGTGTTTTGAATGCATGGTTCAATGAAACAGGTTTTCGAAATGCCATACTACCTATGCAGGTCCTACTGAGCTCGCTTGGATTTACGTAACGTGAATTGGAAGGAGTATTAAATATCATTTACTAGTTTTAGTCTATATAAGGCTAAAAAATATATCTAGAATGTTCCATTATATGAACATTTTAGGAGTTCCATTATATGATCATCATATCTAAGATTTAATTTTACAAATAGGTTCTATTATATCTAATTATTACGAAAGATGTAACTTTCGTTTTACAATACCATATATATGATAACTTCCTTAAAATATATATTGATCATTCTAAATTATAAAAAATGCAGTTTCTAAATGGAATCATTAAAAAAATATTATGTCTTAATTATATTAATTGACATTGAATGGGATTGACAATATTAAATATTCGATATAATACTAGATGCGAGGACGACGGCTTTCAGTTCTTTAATGTTTAACAAATATAAAATGACAGTTATTTAACGTCCGATTAATAATCGATTCTGATTAAAGTTGTGTTAATTGTGATTGAAATTGCAAGAGCTATGTTCGAATGTAATATAAACCAATTCGAAATCGATACTTATTATTTTATCGATAATTCCTAGAAAAACATCTATATTGTTTGATGTAAAATAGTTTAGAACCTTCCTCGATAAATTGATCTATGACTGGTTATAAAGATTGTGCATCTTCAAACAATAAGACACTTCTTTTTTATTGTTTTTATTCTTCTTTAACTTCAAACAGCCGAACGTATTGTTATTGTCAGCTGTTGTCTATTGTATTTAAAAAGAAATATTACTGCAATTGTACCGGAAACAGTTGTATGTAAAAAAAAAAAAAGACCAGTCTAATAATATTGAAAACATAATCTTTGCAATTCACATCTTGTCAGATTCATCCTCAACTTTCACAGATGAGTACAATAATAAATGTAGGTACAGGTTTAGTCGGATGTGGCGTTTTTGAATGTATGTCGCCGGTCCCACTGCTGCTCTGAGATTCGTGCAACGGTGCTGGCCCCGCCTAGCGATTATACACTTTCTTATCTCAAATTTTGCCGTACGATATAATATAACATCAGAAACAGTAAACAATTATTCTTTTTTTAATTGTTTATACATATACAATATCTTTCAACCGCTTCTGTTCTTTATTTTATATGCAAGTAGGTAGTGTGTACGTACATAGTTTTACTCATTGCTATAATAATAATCAATAAACTATAAGTAATTTAAAATATAAAAGTAAAAAAGCTAATGTCTATGCCGTACTTGGGTTTTATTGGTAGTCGTTATTTATTGCAGGTAACTTGTTTTACCTACATATTATTTATATGTACATTCATATGAAATGTATTATAATAAGTATGTAAAGAAAGAATTTATGAGAAGCTTTTGTTTGTTGTAGCAAATATCACGAGAAATTATGTATATTTTTAAATTATCATAAATCTAGTTTTTTCATATGCCAAGTACAATAACAAGACAGTGCTATAAAAATATCTAAACAGGTAGAATTCAACTTGAAAAGCAAATAAAATCTTACGTAGAGTTTAGAAAACTTGCCCTATAAACCCCAATTCTCTGATCTCATCAATACAAGCTACTGCTTAGAAAATAAATAACTTTTCGGTTAACTATCACATTTACTTTTAATGAATATAATGATAGTGATGTGAAGTATTTTAAGTGATGAATTATACAAATTGATTTATAATTGTATAAATAATAAATCCTAAAAAGATCTGTCATGTCCAAGTCAAACAAAGGTCACTCGATCGCGTATTGCCTCACTAGGAGCAATTCAATACAAGGTCGGAAATACTTTTGTATTTTTATTTATAAAACTAATAATAATCATACCCGGTTATTGGTTATCGAAGTGGGTGCTTAATGGCAAATAATACATATAAAATCTTGTATTGAAATTATATTGAAATTATTATATTAAAATCTGCTTGATAAATTTCCCACAAATGTAAATCGATTTATTTGCTAAATCGAATCTCTATTCTATTCGATTCTATAGTCTTCAACACGGACGGACGAAAAAGCAGAAAATAATGTTAGTATCCAATTGTCTTTTAATTGAATTAATGTTATTTCAAGGTATAATATATATTGCAGGTAAATCTATAAATAATCTTCAATATTGACATTTTCAGAGTTGAAATAAAACAAGATTAGGTACTAGAAGTTTTTTTAACAACAAAACAATCAGAGGCAACATTTTAATATTGATTATGTAATAAATACTAAAAACCTCGAATTGTCTTATATTTTATAATATATTATTAAATATTTATATTAAATATTTATTATTTTAATTACTGACAAAATAATCAATGTCAAATCCACAAAAAACAAGGTTATTTATTTTATTCTACGTTTATAGTTATTAAAGATTTCTATTTGATTGAAAGTTTCCAATGATCAATACTAAATATATTATGTAGTATCTAGACGTAAACTATTTTCGTATTTTTTACCGTAGTACGATTTTTGACGTTCCGAAAACTATGACTTCGAAATCTTCGAATCAAAGTCTGACTTTTAGTTCCGGGTCGTCCCCTCGCTGCGTAGAACGCCTTGTATTTCTTTCAAATATTCTTTAGCTGTTAAGTAAGTAAGTAAAGCAATTTTTAAGTTTACATCACCGTTGTGGCGCACAGCCTAGTTATGTTTCTCGCGTTCGGCCATCGCCGGTTGTGCAACCCACAACTTGCCGACGCTTACTTATTGTGGCCAGCTCGACTGGTTGCTCAACTGGTTTTACTTTTTGTCATGTAATTATAATGTTTTATTAGGTTATAGTCAGGTTTGAAGCAATTCATTTAAATTGATCATCTTAATGTTTCCGTATTCTCACTCGTCAGATAAGGCTAATGAGCAGTTGTTTTTTATTAATATAGCTTCACAATTGTATCAAACACATAATAAAAAATCAGCTAAGCTATATTTTGATTTAATTTTTATAGCACATCTTAATATATACTAAAGTCCTTATAAATGACTCATAGTTCGTCGTACTGTATATTGAAAATTTAGCATTGTAATATGACTTTGTTAATGCTATCAGCGGAATGGTGCCTTATTGAACTCTCGTACCATTGCGTCATGAAATATTTTCCACAACACCTCTACATATAAGTATCAAATTACATACATATATGTAAATATTATTAAAAGTATTCAGTTTTATTTTTCAAGTAAATAAATCAATACCAGTTTTAACAAAGAATCTCAAAGGAAATGTTACTTTTTTTCTGTTTTTTTTTATTATGGTTTGTTTTTTACAATAGCTGTCAATATTATGAAGTATATATTTTTAAATATTATTAAACATCATAAAATATAATTGAATAACGGAGTTATTATTAATAATGACTTTTACTTAGCTCTTCTCTCTCTCTCTCTCTTATTATAATCACAATAGCAATTCATACATTGACAGCAATGACTTTGCAAGGAAAACAAATATTCATTATAAATATTATAATATAACAAATTAGTAGAAAATAGTCATAGCCAAATCTGTATGGTATAAAACATTTTATTGATTTATTCAATGTATCTAATTTATCTTCCAATCACTTAAAAGGTAATTTGTAAGTATTTTAATAATTATTGGTTTGCAACATCAATTATTATTTATTGGTGGCTTTCTCGTAAAATCTAATATTCCAATAGAAAAGATAATAACAGGTTTGAACAGAAATAATTATAAACTAAAATTGTAAGGAATTTGGTGATTATTATTGGAATATTATAGTACCTACTTGAGAGCTAAGCTTTTCATATTGACATATTTAAACTGTTTATAATTAAATTTCATTAAGCAATGACAATGATTTAATTTAAGAGATATATATTTAAACGTTTAAATTTTATTTTGTAATTCTTTTCAATTTAAATTATTTTAAAAATAATTTACTTATATACGTATATCATTATCCACGTATATTTGAGTCCGTCAGTGGTTTTCTTAATTTATATTTAATTAAATAGTTTTTTTTAACCTATAATTATAACATATGTTCTGATGCTAACCTAAATACATGTTTAATAATAATAAATATTTAATATTATCTTTTGTTTCAGGACAAATTGGCAAAACCTAAAATAGAGTTCCTACCCGGAAATCAAGGGGTGAGTCTATGTTTTAATCATGTCTAAATCGTTTATATTATAATCGTTCATAGTATATAACACGCACAGAAGGAATTACATTATACTGATTACATAATAACATAGATATAGCTGATAGATATGATATTTATTAGATGAAATATTAGATTGAATTGAAAATTAAAAGTCATTTGGGTACTCGTTATTTGGTTACTTGTACTTTATGAATACATACTTATAGTATAGCTTACATAATATGACCTTATCAGTGCTGAATTAAGAAATATTATGCAAAGAAATAGAAACTTCTCAATTTGATATGTTAACAATATTACTATGTAACTATTTTTGGTTGGGACGGTAGTTTTCAAGTAGGCGTTAGTGAATCTAGCAATGATAGTGTAGTGTAGATTTTCGCATACCACTGTTACGATTATTACGTAACTAAGTTTAAATTATGTTCGAGTTAGAAATGCAATTTGATGATCTTTTTATGTTAGATGTTTCTCTGGTAGGTCGTTAAGATTCGTAATGTATCTTTATTGTTGTGTTTCCTGCCAACTCTCAGTTTATTGGGTCTTTTGTGTCGCTTAATTTGCTCTTTTGTTATGAATACTATTATCTAATTATTTATTTTTTATACTCAAAAATAATGTTAGATTCGCCAAATAGTTTGGTGTTTTATTTCATAAGACGTATGTAGCGAATAGTTTTCTTAATTATCCTCTTGTTTCTATTGATAACGTAAATTCAATTTGTATATAATCTTATGAGGATAATCAATAAATAGTTGAAGATGCTAGACAAAGCACTGACAGTGGTCGTAGAGGCGGGCCTTGACTCGTTCGTACCAGTTAACGCTTGCAGCACTGATATCTTGCGAAATTATACGATGACCCACTTAACTGATTTCATTTTGCTGATCGTTTCGGCTGTTCTATTAAACTTTTTTTTTACCTAATTTACGTAAGCACATTAGATTTGTCCTTGCTTCATAATTATGAAATTATTAATATCACTATCTATATCAGAGGAAATAATTGTATAACTTTAATCCACTTGTTACAAAAAAGGTAACTAAAGCAATATTGTTTACATGGTGATAATCTTCGTCCGTCCCGAGTCCGACGATCGGCGCCGTCGACCGGTTTGCCACTCGCGCGCCGGTTTGAGATGTCTCTTCTCTTTTTTTCTTTCTCACTTGTCCATGTCGTATGTAAATGACCTCGATTGTCCCTATTAATATATAATATAATTGTATTATCACATCAACCTAACGTTTTTCAACGAATATCCTTGACTTTGTGAAAAAAATCTCGAAATAAAATTTTCAGTGAACCACTTATTATGATGTGATTCTTCGAATATTTCGCTATCGGTGTGTTAGGTTCGAGTTACTGGCACATGTCCAACTTGCACATAATAACCACAATTCAATGAGTGGCGGACCAGAATAGTAAATAAGATAGAGTTGAAGGTGTAAAAATAGACGGTTCCAGTTGCTGGCGATTGCACCTCCCAGGTGCGCCGGCCGTTGTCCCCTCATTACTCAGAGCTCCCGTTCTTACTTTTTTTTTCATCCTTTTAACATAAAAATTACATTAATTTAGGTATTATGTTTATAATTGTATAATTGCTAATATGCTGTCTCATGAAGTATAGAAAGCAAAACTAACATCTATAAAGACATTAAATATATTCATTCTTCAAACTATTATCGACGGTACAAAACTAATATTCTATGTGGATTATATATCAGATTTTCGAAAAAAGCCTAATAGATGTCACCACAGTTCGGATAAAGACGCTAGAATCGATTCTGGAAGTGAATTCGATATGTAATGCTAAACTCATCGAAGCGGGTATCTCAATTAATAGAGCGACGGAATGATTCAGAGGTCGCCGGTTCGAATCCCTACCTGTATTGTTTATATTGATTCTATATTTATTTAAAGTTTAAATTATCTTAACATGGCTATACATGTTTTTAGATATTATCATACAAAAAGATAATTATTATATACGATTTGAATCTTGAACCACTATATTACCCTCAACATGAGCTCAATAAAGAACTATATGCATTAATGAATCACTAGATAATGTACAATGAACCCAATACCGTAATTCTAATATGTATTATTGTATGAATACGTTTTGATCCACGAGTCGTTGTCCTCCTGAGTCGTTACCGTCCCGTTACTGCGAACCTTGAAAACAGGATTCGTTTTTATTATGCACATAAAGATTTCTTTATCTGGTACTTTTGTTACTCGCTTTGTTTGTTACGTTATTATTTGGTGTTAGTTGTTGATTAGCTAACATTTGAATAGTATGTCTTTGTATGTGATAATTTATGGGAAAATGATTTGGTCATAAATGTTGTCTATTTAGTGACGCTTCTAGTTCAAGTATGCTAAGGTGGTATGTTTTTAGTGGTACAGTCAAATAAAGAATTTATAATGATTTGGAATCATTTTGTACCTGATGATTTTTGGGAATTTATTTTTTCCTCATATTGTGTAATAGTATTGTGATTCATATGTAGGTTTTTTATATCACTTCATAATTTCACATAAATCATTATTATCGATTTTCGATAATGTTATTGTTTCTGATACATTCTATGTATGTATTGTAATTATTTTGAACTGTTTTGAATTTTTTAAACCCTTTAAAATGTTCTGTTAAAGGTGCCTTTGTAAGATTATAATTAGAGGCCACGTGATAAAACAATAGTGTTTACATTCTCCACAAGGACAACTTCTTCTGATGTTATCCGTTTTAACAAGATCTCTGCACTATTGTATCACGCATGGAAGCGAGTCTCAATACAAAGTGGTCGTTATACAAAAAAAAATTGCACGGAAGTTGCAACCTAAATATAAGGAAACTCATTGATTTTTGCTCAATTAATGAAGTCATTGTTTTATAAATATGAATAATATGTAAAAAAATATTGACATAATTGCGTCATTATGACTTGAATTTATTATTAGGTTTAATATAAATTAATTTATAAGCCTTAATTTTATTTATTTAATAATAAGTGTCAGAACATTATTAAATGATGCGCTTGTAATTAATTATTTATATTAAGGTGAACGCAGACTTGCAGATGATAAATTTCCTAGCATTAGTTGGTATGATTGGTTTGTGAATATGATATAATGAGTTCAAATCGTGTTTGCGAGGGTGCTGGGAGCGGCGGAACGGTTCTGATTTCCTCGTGGTAATTGCAGAGGTATGCGGACAGTGGTGTCGTCTTATTGGGACTACAGCTACGTGCGCGTTGGTCACTTTCACTTCGCAGTGCGCACAGTAGCGAGCACTTTGCTATTGCATCCCTACCATTGGTCGATAGATAACACTGAACATATCACGCGATAATATTCAACAAATGATATTGATATAGTGTTTACATTGTTTATATATATATTATTTTAATGTTGGTACCAGTGTTACGCTCTCGTTAAAAATACAGGTGACCAGTTATCCAATTAACTTTCACTTTTACAACTATCTGAGTTGTTATAAATTATCATCTTTTTAAAAAATTGCTATATTTTTGAGGTTTTTATAAATGTTAATAAGTATATTTTTATTGCGATAGGTACTAAAGTACATAAAATATATTGTACAATGCAAGATCAGTCTACTGTTAAAATAAATGGTTCTACTGGATGACTGGTGATTGTTTGTGAATTGTTCGCCAAATCAGTGGGCTCGGCTGGGTTATCATTACCAGCGATATAAAGACAGCGACTAGAAGATAACCTTTTATTAAAGAATGGAATTTAGTCATTGCAATCTTTATGTAAGGACTTCAAGAACCTTGAAGAGTGAGAGGTGATCCAATGATGGTTGAACGGTTACATTACTTTGTGGCTTAAAAGTATTTGGGACCACAAATGAATCTTTAATAGTCCGTCTCATATTTGAACTATTTTGAGACCACAAATGAATCTTTAACAGTCCGTTTAACATTTAATCAATTTGTATTGTTTTATATAACTTTGTCGTAATTGAGATTATTTATGGTTATAAACAAATATAATTTAGCAATCAAGTCTCTCTTTTTGGCGAGGGACATAAGGAATCAATATGAGTTTGACGGTAATGCTGTTTTTCCATTAAAGTAGGGAAAGTTACCGTGTTTGAGAATGCGTGCACATCAGACTGCTAATGCCGCTTTCAATGCCCAAGTAGGAAGCACGATTATCTTTATTTACAGATCGTTTATATTTAAGAGAATTGAGAACCTACATGTCTAAGTATTGGAAAGATAACTTAGGATTATAGTTATCAAACGTCAAATAGCACAGACTATAACCGGTATAAATGTAGCAAAATATAATAAAGCAAATATCGATCAAGTGCTATACTTATTAATCGCTATGTCAATGACATTAACAATGGCTAGTAGCGTCAAGTAGGTTACAATGTAATACAATAACATTGTGTTGATATTATTTTGAATCGACTTGAGAAATTTGTATCTATATAGAATCTAGTACTTACTGAGAATCATCTAGTAAATTCATTGAATCATCTAGAAGCTACCTGGAGTTGTCTAGTACCTATACAGTATCATCTAGTAGCTCCATAGAATTTTCTTCGTCTATGTATTGACAGAATCCTCTAGTAACTACATAGAATCTTCTAGTAAATCCATATAATCATCCAGTAGTTCCGTGGAATCGTCTAGTATCTCCGTAGAATCACCTGATTCGTTGCAATGTCACTTTGACAAGTTGATGTTTTATGTTGTTCAATTGATAATTGTAATCGAATGACTTGTAATTAAATGACCTCTTATCATGTTGAAAGTGTGAAGAATCTTTATTTCTGTCGTCTAGCCAAAGATGCCCTCTGCAATTTACATTCTAGATACGACATTCCTAAGATATTTAATTAAAAGAAATAGCAACTAAAAATAGATTTAATTTAAAACATTTATTTGTATAGCTACTTAAATGAATGTTGTAACGATATTTTTAAATAATCAAAATCGTTACACAACTTTAGCAATCGCTGTGTCAATTTTAAATCTATACAGTATGAAACGACTCGCCTCTACAAGTTATAAATAAAAAAGCAAAAATGCTATGTATCTATGTAGGCAATGATTCGATTTCATCATGTCTTCACTTTCACTTACTATTTGTTATTTCTTTATGAAGTATTAAATATTTGTATACTATTTTATAAATGCTAAATTACTTACATACTTAATTAAATTAATTCTTGTGATCCATTTATTTTAATAAGAAATTAATATGTAACTGTTAAGACAAGACCCGGAAATTACAAGACAAATTTATAGTACTAGACAAATTCATAGCCGTAAGCTAGATAGCTCTCTTAGTTGTATTACGAAAGAGATAGTAGAGTCAATAAATTACACATCTACTTGCATAATTCAGGTAAAAGTTATTTGCAATACTGAACTTCACCCAAAAGTCATTACAATGGATAATGACTATCATTATTGTTAATTAGGTTCTTAGAATGATTATTCCAATATGTATGCAAGTCAAATGGCCTTCACCTCAAAACACATTTGAGATCGTATTGACACAATCTCAATGCCTTTTTGAGAATAGGTCGCGTGTAAAGGTAATATACATAATATAATAATATTTTATAATAAATGTAGTTTCATTTAAATGTTTATAATTGCAATGTTTTTACATATTCCACCTATGAATGTCACTTGCGAGTCAGCTTTATTTGTAGTTTTTTTGGACAACTAGTGATATAAGATATCAGTAACCAGTTTAGTTGAATTGTTCTCGCCCCGGCTGTCGTTAGCTTCGTAACACCAGTTGTACAACAAATCTTATTAGCTAAACTAAGTTACGTGGCACCACCACAGCCGACCACCAATTATCTAAATCGCATATTCATAATTGCTTTATAATTCTTTGTTATACTGGCCGTTCTTAGAATACGACATACGTCGTTTCGCCTAAAGAAAGATTCAAATTTTTTTTTATCTGTTCCTCTCAAAGTAATAGAAAATTCCAAATAAAATATGATTACCGTAAGTACACTAATTCTAAAAGCGAGTCCATGTTTGTCGAAAGTGAAATTTTTACAGTTTGACGCAAATAAAATAAACGGTGACACTTGAATCCACACTCGATAATTGATTATGTACTAAAATATAAAAAAAATGAATTATTACATTATTGTAAGATATATATAAAATGTTTTATGAGTTATCATTTCATATAACAAATGTATTCACTATTCATAATGCAATAGAAACTTACTATTGTCGACAGTTGTCTGAAGTTTAGTTCAATATTTAATATTATTGTTGGTAGACACAGTTGTTGGTATATCCTCCTTTGAAACAATACTCGCCTACTATATTGAGTAGTTTTGCAGTCAATTTGTCTGCTTTATTGTATTGTGTGTGTGTGTGTGGGTTTGTCTTTACGAGTTCACTATCGTTAAATAAATAACGTATTGAATTCAATACCTTTGATTTTGTTGTCAGGCAAATTCGTTGTTTTATTAAATGTCTTATATAATATGTAATTTTTTATCTTTTATATATATTTTCTATTTATATACGAATTTCAAGTTTTTTTTTTAAGGATAATTAATTCTTAATAGTTTTTAGACGTCTAAAAACATTAAATTTGGTGCATTTATTAAATAAATCAAAATGGCATTTATAATAATTTATGAAATAAATAGTAGAATTCAAATAAATTCCAGAACCATTCCATTACATTCCATTCCATTACATCTCGAATTCATACCATAAATACATATCATATATTTTATATAATACATTTTAAAATTATAAATTATAAACTACCATGAATAAATATGTATTTAAATGACCCATAAAGTATATTAAGTTGGTCGTAATAAAATAATTATGTATCATTTAAATTCAATAGAATAACCTGTAAGGAATATACGAAAAAAACTTAAGATAAAACAAAAATCAATTCGTCGTAATTAATAATAAATCTCTTATTAGAGTTGAACTGTAAATACGTAGCGTACACACACATACGTAATGATTTCCGTGTGTATCGTATATCTACAAGTAACCTATATAATAGTCCTTATAGTAGGGGGGCGTGGTAGGCGTCACGGCGCGGCGGCGCCTGTCTACTGGATTGTTCTAAATTCAAATTTTACACCCATTTATATCTAAATCGGTCACACAAATATTAAATACCAATTGGAGATAAAAAACTAATTGATTTGATTTTATAGTTAAATTGTATTATTTATTTAATTCCATTAAATATGTCAGGTTTATGATCTCCGACGAAAATGTCTCGGTTCCAATTTCAATTCGAATGCGCGCTTCACACCTTGATCTAAATATTTGCGACATTGTGTAGACATCGTAAAGAGCGTTTTATTACAATTTATTTATTTATTATATAAATAAATGTTTATATTATCTCAATAAATAAAGTATAAATTGTAGTTAACTTTATAAATTTTTCGTAAATTTAATGCTTATCTGTAATGTTTTAATATATATTAATTTATTTATTAAGAAACGTGATTGCGAAATAACGTTGCCTGAATGCAAACGGAATTAAAGATAACTTTCACCATTACTATTCTAATGTTATCTGAACTAATTGTATCTTTTTTTATATAATCAAATTCTCATTTGATTTTTAAATTATAATGTTGAATGATAAGAATGAAGTTAAAGTTTGTTAGTAATTAGTAAAAGTAATGTGAAACACGAGTGCTTAATGAAGTCATTGTTTTTAAAATCTCACCAAACGAATTGACATACAAACAGAAATTAATTCTTCATTTAAATAGAATATGGTATTAATTGTTTTGTTCTTCATCAGTTTTGTTATAGTAAAGTTTCCTAATCTCACCAAAAGAAGAAACTGAAATTAGTTCTTCATTTAAATAATTTATATAGTAATGCAATTGATTAAAGGTTGTATTCTTTATCAGTTTATAATAATGTTTCCAAATTTTTATTGACGTAAATTCTATAAAATATTGGGTAACAGTTAGAAAGAGTTTCGTTACGTGGAAGGTTTTTGATACAGCCTCGCTGGTGCTACGTAAGGCCGTGGTTGCAATCACGTTGTCGGTGAGAGGTGAGCCTTCGTCATCACGAGGTCGTAAGATATCGCGAGGAGAACGGCAAAGGAATCCTTTATAGACACGCCCGTATTTAATTCCATTTTGTAAATTATATCTAAATACAATGGGTATAAGGTTTAATATCAATTGATATCGTGGAAATTATGACAAATTATACGTCTAGGTTGGCTGGATGTGTATCTAAGCTACATATAAAAAGCAATTAAGATGGAATAGTTCATTAACCGACTGAGAAATACAATATAATTGTAATTACTAAGTATGTTATTATTGATTGTGTACATAAAATCGATTAAAAATATCGATTTACATTAACAAAATCGTTGAAAAATATATCGATTTTAAACTGAAATATCGATTCACATTGCAGACGCATAGAATGCAATAAGCAATTAACATGTTCGTTGAGCATGATCATTCCGTGGTTGAGTAGTTGCTGAAACTGTTATGTACAATGATTAACTCCGTGTAATAATCTCAACATACGTTCATTAGACATCCAATAAACATATATATTATATATTTTTTTAAGTATGTTGAAGATGGAATCGATGTTACCTCACCGACGATTGCGACGAGGCGTCTATTAGAAAGTCGGTGAATATGCAAATAGTATTGTAGAAACGAATAACTGACCACTCGCGTCGCTTTTAAATGTGTCTATGAAAGTGACTACCGTTAGTAATTGTTTGATATTTTTTTTACCAGAGCGAATATAATTTTGAATACGATAAATTTAATTTATAACTTAAGAGCCTATTTCATTATCCAATTTACAGCGCACTACTTGACCCCAAAGTAAGCAAAAGTGTTCAATTAGATGAGAGCACTATCTCACTAAGAGCCTTTTCATAATGCGATATTAGTACTCTATTTGACCTAGCGTTCGACAAATTGGATAATGAAAAGGTTGCTTTAAGGTCCCATATTGTGTACGTGTCAATGACTCGTTATATTTATTATGTACATATTTGTTATCGAGTTGTTATTTTAAAATTGTTTTTAATTATTGCTGGAGTCCGATAAATATTATTTATTCATTTACAATGATAATTTGCGGTAATCATTGCGAATGGAAATAACTTTGAATATAAAACAATTATTATTAAATTACAGCAATGTTATTTTATTAGGATATCTGCACACGAACGAAGAAATAGGGGACCGAGAATTAATTGTTTTGTTTTAATTAAAGGTAGAAAAAGATTAATTTAATAAGTCAATTTTTTAATTATAAATTTCGACGCCATTTTGTATAAAGAAAATAAGATAATAACACTCCGGTAAGCAATTAACATGGGTCCGATCACAGCCCAGCTGCGTGGATTTCCCGCTACTATGCGTGTTGAGAACTATTTATTATCGTTCAGTGCTGACGTGCGGCAGTATAACATTATATTATTTTGTATCCAATTTCTATAGACATAGAGTCGAATTTGAATTGAGCGACCTGTACCACCTCCACAACATTACGTCAATAAGATACACGTTAACTCGCTCGACTGTTTTGCTGACCGTTTTGCGTCCGGGTTGTCATATTGAATGTCTAACAAAAAATATAACGAAACTAAGCGCTTGTATCTACTTACACCTAGGCAATAAAACAACTTTTGAGCCAGCGGAATAATTCAAGGCATAGATATTTTGTAATTATATCTCCCAGCGAATAGAACCGGTTCTGCTGGCCTCTCACTTCGCAACTGTGTACCGCTTGCTGTTAAATTAGGTAAGCAAGAGCCTTGGTCTCTCGCTCACGACGGAAAAATGGCAATAAAGTAATACATTGCAAATTATTATTAAAGTTAATGTTAGTTGAAATCAAGAAATGATGTAACATTCATTGAATTTACAATGTTATTGTCATAGGTCCGTGGAATCCCGCGTTTAAATTATTCGTCTAAAATCATTCAAGCAATGCCTTGGAAATAAAACGGATAATGAATTTCCTTATATTTTCCGGTCCACGTCCAACTGAGGCGTAGACTCGAACGACCTTCGCTAAAAGACAAACAATGAAACTAACAACCTTGACATAATCCAATCTGCAGCTGATGCATTGCACTCATTACCTACAAATGGATATCTAATCATATTACTCATAACATGCGTGAAAATATCATCAAAATTGATCACCAAAGCGACAACGAACTAGAAAAGACAATAGCTGGAAACGCACACATGTTGCGGGCGAGACGGCTGTCCACCGAATGCCGAAGTATTCCACCTCGAAGCGCTCTTTATATCGGCCGGAGTAGCTACCGCAGAGAAAGCCGCGCACCGAGTTCCCCCCGCTGTGCCTTGTCTCGCAGTGGGTTTTTTCCTCGCCCGTCTATAATTGTATACAGTAAACGATATAATATCTCACCTTGGGTTCATCAGTCGTATCTTATCGTACATCCTATGACAATTAGAGGATCTCGTTACAAGAATGGAACAAATGTTATTAATATTGAGTATTATCTTTTAAAATGTATGATTTTTGATTCAATTTTTTTATCTTTAATTCTATTTTCATCTTACATACATTTTTACTGTATATTTATTTTTATGAACCACTTAAGCTTATCATATTACGAACATATTATCAGGGCTTCATAAACACTTCTCGAACTAGAGTTAACAAGGTAGCTGTTGTTTTATGATCTTGATGCATTTTGTATCAAGATTGTCGACGCACTTTTAATGGGCTAATTGGCTGGTATTGTGGTTCTGGCAGCGTCAGCGCGGTCCGCGACCTTAAAGCGGCTCGGGGGCACAGATGTAGGTGACGCGCGACGCTCAGATATATGATCTTTATATATTTTACGTGTTTTAAAGTAAAAAATAACATTGCTCATTAGCACTACTTCCGTATTATGTTAGTTATTTATATATATAACAAATCGTGCGCCCCGGTGGTTGATTGGTTAGTGAAGACGTCTAATGTATAGCGGCGCAATGAGGCTCGGGTTCGATTCCCGACTGGAAAAGCCATGTATGTGATGAGCATAAACCTCTGTATTTGTAGGTTTAATGGTAATTGGTATTAATGTAAATAAGGTTATTTAATTTTGAGTGGTTTTGTTCTTAACCAATACAGAAAAATCAAAACGTAGCTGCTTGTACGTCGATCAAATTTCAATTGCATATTACGTTCTCGTATTATTAAACGCCACGGTACGCTGCGTCAGCGTTTACCATTCCAGGCGATGAAAGTCGTGGCAGTCAATATTACGTACACCTTGCACCCACCCAACTCATATTCTTATAAATCTCTATATACATATAGTATATTCGTCAGTCTTGTCATTGTTTTTAGAATGCCTGTGATTCAGATGAGAATTACGGAATGTCTGCCAAGGTATCGTGAGAGCGCAAGTATGTGCATTCCAAAAATATAGTTGAATTAGTATGACAGTATGAGAATTAGTTTAAGTTAGTTTTTTAATCTTTATAATAGTTTTTTTTTTGGTTTGCACTAAGTGGAGTACCTACGATAAGAAAAAATTTAAATAGTTTAGAAAAGATAATCATTCATTTCCTTTTTGTTTTTTTTTTACACCATGTTATTTAAATGTATTTTGTAAGTAAATATAAATATTATATAACGTTTTTATCCTACAGAAATTATATTCGATTCCTTAGTGTCTGAGGAAAAATATATTTTATCAAAACCTCGTGTTTTTTGATAATGTTGATATTATTTATATCAATACTATCACTTTGATATTTAATTTAAATACTAGATAAGTCAACGTGATGTACAGCGCTTAGCTTACGTAGGTACAGATGAACATTTTATCTCTGTGTGTTTTATAATATTTTATCAAAACACGTTTTATTAATCTATAGAGCTAGATGGAATATCTTTATAATTAAATAAATATTATAGGAAAATTTCTATAATATACTTATGATATGTTATGAGACCTATTCTAATATATCCAACAAAAGACATTTACATTATCGGATGTTAATTATACGAAGAGAAAATCTCCAAGATCTCTTATATATAAGTTTTATAATTCATTTAAGATTTCTTTTAACATATTGTTTCTTTTATTTCAGAAAATATCCATACCGACTCCAAGCAGTACCAATGGATCAACAGCGGAGTCCACATTCCGTTTCAGCATTAATAGTAATGCGGAAATGGAGGGTCCACAGGTACATTATATCTTTTAAATATAATTTATCTTTTACATCTTTTTAATATAATTTATTTTATATATTCTTTGTGTTGGTACATGTCTTAATGATAATAGTAATCCTTTGTTGAGACCATGAATTGTTAATTATTACAAAAAAAAGATAAAACTTATCATTGATTAACTTTTAAGTATGAATGCGTTTATAATTTATCTTGGTTAGTAATTTGAAAAAAATAAACATGATTATATTAAAACAAGATAGCGGTATAAAAATAAAATAAAATTATTAGTGTATTGTATGTATAAACGGTAAATATTTTCTTCTTTCTTTAATGTATAATTTATCTTACAATTATCATTTGAAAGTTCCAGAACATACTTTATTAAATACCTAACCTGCATAATAATATAATAAATAAATATATGCAATATATATAATTGTTGTTTATTAAAGGTCAATTTCACGTACCTGATTACAATTTATCAATTTCATTAAACCTATGAACTATCAAAGCCATCATATTGGTTTCTTGGTAAATTATCTCTCATATACACAAAACAACACAAACAAAACAGCAAGAAATATTTATAATTCTCACTCACTCTTCTTACACACTGACTCACTACCCACTCACTCACTACTCACTCACTCACTTACTCAAAAAATATAACGATTGCTCAGTTGATGTTTAGAAAGAATGTATGGAATAGGAGACCTCGATAAGGCCTACTAATTTGGTTTGTGGGTCGTATAGCTGCTTCCATAAGTCTTGATCGACGAATTCGTCAAAGTAGCTTATGTATGCCTTCACCGTCTGCCCTGAATAATTTAATCATTAATGAATTTAGAACAATCGACATTGACTTACATTTACATTGGTCATTTAGTTTAGCTTTTGTTTTAAAATAGGAATTTAGGTTTTTTTGTAAATATCGTTGATTAAAACATTTAAGTTATTTATGGACTAATTTAGTTTCAGGAAGTATTCATTTATATTTCGTAATAAAATTTTATTTGCCAAGAAGGTTTCGAAACGAGATTAGACACGAAATAATTATAATAATAATTATTTCGTGTCTAATATTTATGTTATCAATAATATTTTCTTTCCATTAGTCATTACTAAGATATCATAATTTATTATATTATAATATTCACTTGTAAAGTACTGTGTATTTAAGAATTAATATGATATATTGATAGAGACGGCAATGAATCTGTCGTATATCAGCTATTTGGAACTATCAGGTTTTTTTGACTCTAAATAACAATTATAATGTCATTATAATATTATATCGATTGCCATTACAGGGTTCATTCGAGTGTGTCCGCGGCGGGGGCGCCAAGCGTCTGGAGTCGTGCGGGCCGCTGCCGAGACGGATGCGTGTCCAGGCCAACGACGACTCGTACGAGGCAACCAAGGACCGCATGTCACGGACCATCGCCGCCGAGCAGAGCAAGTGGTCAGTTATCTATGTAAATAATATTAAAATACCGTATAGAACACATTTAAAATGATATATCTCTTACATTCTAGCACCCGTGTTATAAAACCTAACCAAACGGATATCGGGAGACGTGTCAAAGTTCGCTCGTGTGGGTTCTCTAATGGGCCGGCGGCGCAACTGGCCGCCCGGTTAGAGAGGGCCGAACGGCCCGATCGACCCGAATGGCCGGAGCGACCCGAGCGATCCGACCGACCTGAACGGCCCGAACGCCCGGAGCGACCCGAACGCCAAGAGCGACCGGAACGCCAAGAACAGAGACCTGAGCGGCCAGAACGCCAAGAGCAGCGACCAGAGCGGCCTGAGCGTCAAGAGAGACCTGAGAGGCCTGAGCGCCAAGAGCGACCGGAACGGCCCGACCGGCCTGAGAGGCAAGAAAGGGTCGAGAGGCCGGCGCCGGCGCCGCGGCCGCAGCCCCCTCCAGCCCCCGCGCCCGCGCCCCCCCAGCACCCTCCTCAGCGAGCGCCCACCAACCCCGACCTCACCAGACGACCCCTTAAGTGAGTTATCTTATTTCATATTATCACACTTTCAGCTCTTGGGAATCCCCACCGGTTTCATTGAAGGTTCATTGCTCTTGTACGAAAGTCGGGGAGTTTCCCTTTTTGCTTTATGTGCTATTGTATACTTTGATTGGTTGAATTAGGATTTTCTTTACTAATATACAGGTAAAGATAAAATTATACAAAAATGCTTTTATGTGTAAATAATAACTGGAATGTATTCTAGATCGAATGTATTTCAAACAACTGAATCAATATAAGTGATGTATCGCCGATATGTATGGTACGACCTAATATTTTGCTATTGGAACATTAATATATACTTAAATATATAATAAAAAAAATACTGTTGGAAGTCTATAATAATTTAAATGTTGATAAGAATTATCGTGAAAACATGTTCGATAATGTTGCGGTCTTCAAATGAAATGCGGTTATAATATGTCTTTAAATATACAAACATTTGACTAATTTGTAATGATAGGCGTACAAGTTATTCACATGAAACGCTTCTCACTTTCCATTAGTGGCTTTGTAAGACGATGCTGGCTACATGGTGATTAGTTTTCAATGATTCATCCAAGGTTGTGTACAAAATAACCAACTCAAGGCAATAACTGATTTCTTTAATATTCGTCCCTGTATGACCTTGCAATTTAGATATCTTTAGGGGAATCTAATAGATCTGAATTTGATCTAAAAAAAAAATTGTTTTTTTTTTTGTAAATAAATATGAAATTATCAAATCGTTTCTTTAATGATTACGATAATACGTTTGCAAAATTTATATATGAAATTTGTTTTATTATTATATCAGTAGTTAAAACGGCAAATATTTTCATTTTCAGAGAAAGACTTTTACAATTATTAGCACTGAAACCCTTCAAGAAGCCTGAGCTGTACGCGAGACTCATGAGCGGTGAGCTGACATTGTTACAAACAATATTATAATATACTCATACTTAAAAACATATATGTATGGTATACTAATTTTAAATACATATACAATGAAAAATAAACCGATACAACCTTTTCCCGCCGTTCTATCAAAGCAACACTATAGCTCATTTGGTAGGACGACGGAACGGTGTCCCGTATTCGCGGATTCGAATTTCTGTATTTATCAATGGTTTTTAATTCTATATTTATTTCAAATGCAATTTAATTCAAACCTTTCTAAATTTCAGAGGGCCTGAAAGAAAAGGAACGTAGTATGGTGAATAAGATTCTGCCAGAGATTGGCACGCTCAAGGACAATTGCTATCACTTACGTAGACATATATGGAATGATGTTAACGAAGATTGGCCTTTCTTCAGCGAGGAAGAGAAACGTATGCTCAAGAGGTGAGTTATATGTATGCATGTATGTATGTTTGTGTATTCAGTTACATTACAGCTGATGTGAAACTATTGTTTCAACTTCGTAGACGGATCAGGTTACAGTAATACGATACTTCCACAGGAAGTCGATGTGTGAAACAAAGTTCATTATTATTATATTTTAATGAAATGTTTTAATATTGTGTTTGTTTTAAATATTATATTTTATAGTATAAGGTAATTCATTTGAAAATATTTACTTTAAATATTAAACTTATCTATCTATCTTTACTAAAATAAAGAGGTTTGTAAGTATGTAGATTTTTGCAAAACTAGCAAACCAATGTCAAAAAATAGTTGACTATAATTTAAGGATAATATCGAAATCGTTTGCGTTTTGTAATCAAATTTGTAACATATCTTGACCAAAAAATAAGTCTGATCCTTGCGTTTCTTCCGAACCCTTGTAGAACAGGAGTACGCATTTAGGGCCAAACATAGTTCTTATTATAACCTAAGTAATTGTTATCCCTATCGCTCGACAGGCGGAAACCTCAAAATCTAACACCGCCGCTAAGCAGCGACTCCGCCAACTCCCTCTCTCCGCGCGCCTCCCCCGGCAAGCGAGCCTCCGTCGCGCCCGACGACCTCCCCGCCAAGAAACAGCGCATCTCGCACTACAGGCGGACCTCCCCGCCCTCCTCCGGGTACGCCACCACCTCCTCCGGCGAGCGACACGCCTCCGACAACGACGACGATCGCGCCGGTAACTATACCACCAACCCCTTTTTTCCTAACATCCAAAATGGCGTAGATTTTACATTAATGCCAATTCCAGCCACCGAGGAGACGCCGGTGAAGAAGCAAAGGGTGTCGCATTCTCGGAGGTCGTCGCCTCCGTCGTCGGGTTACGCCACCACCTCCTCCGGGGAGAGACAGGCCTCCGACAACGAGGACGAACGGACCGGTCAGTGGGACTATATATTAAAAATATATATATTTTAAAGTATAATGTATTTATCATTAATACCCAAATATGTAGATATTAAAATTGTATTTTAAATTTGAAGCAACACACAATCATTTTAGTTAATAATAGCTTATTATATAAATTTAGATGAAAGTAATAGAAAGGCAAAAATGAAAGTTTGTGAGCCAGTCTCTAGTGGGTCATTAACAACGAGTTATTCACATCTATTATAGAAGTTAACTTTAAATATAATTGATGGAAGATACTAATTGGAAGGTTTTAGTAATTAATAAATATTATCAAAATTATAAATTATTACAAGTTATAGTTGTAATTGCTAAATTATCTACCGAATATTAGTATGTAAAGTCAAATTTATTATGAATATATTATTAATTATATACAATATATATACATAATATTATAATCTATCATCCCTAACATCCTTGATAAGTTACAAAGTTATTAATTCTCATTAACAAATATTTTGTATTTATTTGGAACCTTAACTTACATATAATATAAATAACATTTGCTTAATAAATAACTGCTTTATACATATAAGGTTATTATGTAAAATGAAATCATTGTTGACGTCAAAGAATTTGCACTGAAAATACACTTGTTTACGAGCAAAATACCCGACGGTTAATTTGTTATTGACTTAGTTCCATATATTAACCTCGTCAGAGCTATGGCATTATCTAATGTAAGTACTGAGCTACTTGTGGACATTAGCAATTCAATATGATACAATGAAACTAGATAACTATATATATATATTATTTTTGATCTTTAATATGAATGACCGCTAATGAATTGTTGTATAAAAAAGTTAATAAAGTTTCTTCATAACAATAAAATAATGGGTTTATAATAATTACTTTTCTCGTTATTCAATAATTTTCCTTACAATATCTTTATAAATAATTATTATATTCTTCGTATTACTTGTCACCCATAATTTTATACCTAAAGTATTGAACACCCATTTAAATAATGAAGTGAAATTGTAATAATAATATTAATGTGAGTATTTATTTTATTTACAGTTAAAAAGGATAACGGGTATACTCTCAACTTTACAACTGTAAAGGATCTCTGCCCGAGTCCACTGAAAACGAACGGCTTCAGTAGGAGTAGTCCTCCCGTGGAGCAAACTAGTATCACAGGTAAATATATCATCGTAGAAATCACTTTTATATTAATCATTTATCGTACTTACGATACGACTTGTCGTTTACAGTAAAAGACATCACAACTGAACCATTAGAAAATACAGCTTTAACGTCCGTGCCCGAAGAAAACAATCCTACCGATCTGGTGGACATCGAAAGGTAAAATACGATAAAGAACACTGTATAAAAAACATAAAAGTCAATTAAATATATATAAAAAACTTGATCATCGGCATTGTCCAGCCCCCATTCCACTTTAGCTGGAAGGGTTCAGCAGGTGTCCTTCTTCTAATAGTGCACCGTTGTATTCCTTGCAGGCAGTACCCCCCCATCACCAGCTCCAGCAGTCGTCGCTCGTACAAGAGCGAGTTCTCAGTGCTGTACGGCGAGTACCAGGCGCTGTACGAGCGCGTGGCGCGGGTGGCGGCGCTGTTCACTCAGCTGGAGCAGCAGCTGCAGCGCGCTGAGCCCAAGAGTCCGCACCACAGGGTAAACCCCCCTCCCTCCTATTACTGTATCTCTGCTGCTTAGTTATTATGGAAGTTAACTGTTTTCTAATAAAGATCTGTTCTCAGATTATGTATAATGACCGAATGAGTGTGTTTAAAAAATAACTGATCATGCCAATTTAAAATAATGAAATTGTTTCTTTAAATTTTTAATAATAAGGAACGAATGAGCTTTAAAATAATTTTTTCTAATATTTTTAATAAATACTTTGCCCAATGATAGTAGTTGTAATCTAAGCGAGTTGTTAATGATTGGACCCGCGACCTCTACGCAAACAAAACGTGTCTTTTTCAATATTTTTGATTCTATTAAATTTAATTAAACTTAACATGGCTATACTTGCTTCTAAAATAGATACTTATTGTATCATTCAGTAATAGTAAATAATATAAAAGATATATAAATATTATGAAAGTAAAACTGTATTCTGTATTGAAGTGCACTCTCTCAGTCCAATGATTGAGACTCGTAAAAAGCAAGGCCGTCGACTCACGTCTAAAGGTTACAATGCCAAGCTCAATTCAAGGTCTCATGAATATTAACTATAAAACATATATTTCTTACTTCACACTAAAATATCTTATCAAAGATTTCAGAAAAGTTTATTTTACTTAGAATTTATCTTTTCCGTAAAGCTATTGCACTTGTGTTGCAATCTTGGTTCATTGCTTTCATCATTTGACTTTGAGCAATTCACTATCTTTTATTATTGGTTAATAATATTGTTAAAACAATGATACAATATATTTTATTATATTTGTTTAAAAACATATATATATATATTTATTTAGACTAGTTATTATATTATGAATTCTGCCGCCAAAGCTACTATGTATCGTTGTTTTTCACAGAGCATAGAACAGCGCATAGTGGAGGAGTACCACCGCATGCGCAACGACGCTGACTACCAGAGAGAGAGGCGGCGCGTCAACTACCTGCACCGGAAACTTAACCACATCAAGAGAATGGTGCACCAGTACGACCAACTGGTGAGTACCACACACACTACATCACCATCAGTACGACCAACTGGTGAGTACCACACACACTACACCACCATCAGTACGACCAACTGGTGAGTACCACACACACTACACCACCATCAGTACGACCAACTGGTGAGTACCACACACACTACACCACCATCAGTACGACCAACTGGTGAGTACCACACACACTACACCACCATCAGTACGACCAACTGGTGAGTACCACACACACTACACCACCATCAGTACGACCAACTGGTGAGTACCACACACACTACACCACCATCGGTACGACCAACTGGTGAGTACCACACACACTACACCACCATCGGTACGACCAACTGGTGAGTACCACACACACTACACCACCATCGGTACAACCAACTGGTGAGTACCACACACACTACACCACCATCAGTACGACCAACTGGTGAGTACCACACACACTACACCACCATCAATACGACCAACTGGTGAGTACCACACACACTACACCACCATCAGTACGACCAACTGGTGAGTACCACACACACTACACCACCATCAATACGACCAACTGGTGAGTACCACACACACTACACCACCATCAGTACGACCAACTGGTGAGTACCACACACACTACACCACCATCAGTACGACCAACTGGTGAGTACCACACTCACTACACCACCATCAGTACGACCAACTGGTGAGTACCACACACACTACACCACCATCAGTACGACCAACTGGTGAGTACCACACACTGCACCACCACCGTTAATAGCCTGTATGTCACGCACACGAACAAACAGACAGGAACAGCAAAAAAAAAACATTCGCTTAAACGCTAGGAACAGCTGATTGTTGCACACAAAGCACCAGTAGATTGTAAGTATACACACATGCACAGACACACACAAACGCGAGCCCATACGCACATACACGATACCCCATACACACATATACATACACTGTATTGTTACAATTGTAACAATTGTATTAAACAAATGCCTACTAATAGCTGATAAGAAATGCCAACCTTACTGTCCGCTGTTACATTTATTTATGGTGCTATTAAAAACACGATTTAAGTGTTTCGATAGAAAATTTACATTCTTAGAATTTATGTATGAAGAAGCAATATTTTATATATTAATATAATTAATTTCTATCACAAAGATGATGAAAGAGTAAAAAGAAGAACAAATCATTTAATTCATTTTATATACAATCATTGTTTCAAATTTGTACTGAAGTAGAATTGTGTTAGTCAATATTTTAAAATTAACTTCTGATCATATATTTTCAAGTCTGTTACTCGTATAAAGGAGTTTCCCGTAAGTATATAATGTATTTTAAAAATACAATGAATATTAGTATACTAGTATGGGTATTGTCATAAAACTAAACAAAACAAACATATTATAAGTAATGATAAGATAACAACTGTTATCAGATAAAAATTTGATTCATCAAATAATATAAATACGAATGTATTTTGAATACAATAGTTGTTAAAAAAGCAATAAGGATGTTGATTATTTTTCAATGTTATGAAATTTGTTGACTCAGTCTATTACGTCAATGGCTACTGAGTTTATTCATTATTCCTATAATTAATATTTTAATTATTATATTGTTTATATAAAAATAAGGTATTTAAATGGATGATAGCTTTCTAATATCGGTCAATATCACTGGTAACCTGAGAAACGAATTGTTATCTTTATCAAAAAATGGATCAGGGTTGATTGATTATTAATTTCAAACTTAATATTGACGTATTATTATTTATTTGACGTATGGGTATAAAAAGAATCAAAAATTATCCCTTCAATGAATTAATAGATTATAATGTTATTTATTTATTAAAGAGATACAGATTAAGGATTAAAATTAATGATCAATCTACAATCCTAGATTGAAATCAAAAGTTTCTGAAGACTTAATTAACAGATCGGTTATTGGCACTGACAGTACCCAAAAAACAGATTTAGTTTAACCAAGAATTTAATTAATTACTAGTAGTTACATACCATATATATATATAATAAATCTACGTCTGTTGCACCCTGATAATTTGGATAATTTGACGAGTCTAGTACATATGTGTGTGTGTGTATAAATATATATAATAACTGTTGGTCTGTGTGTCTCAGCGCAACCTGAAGCCGGAGCGCGTGTCGGCGGCCAGCACGACCCAGGCGTACTGACACTCGACTCTCCCCCCGCCCGCCCGATGCCTCTAGTACACCATACACCGCGCCCGGTGCCCTCTCGCTCGCTCCCACCCCGCACGAGCGAGACAGACTATGCACGAGTGGCAGTGCGAGCCAAATTGCAGTATTGTAGATGTGTGTATTTTTATGAAACGACAGTTAGTCCTAAGCTTCCGTCGTCGAGATTCCTATTGATGCCTTAACTCGGACCCGAAACCCTCGATAGATGTGATCTGTGGGAAATGTTGTCGACACGTTTTTGTATATTATAGTATTTTGTACACGCATAGCCTTCTGCCGATTTGGCGATTGTGAGTATTGTTGTTCGGTTGAAGAGAATATTTAGTTAAAATTGTTATATTGCAGCGATATATTTTTTAGTTTTACGGTTCTTCCATTATTTTTATTGAAGGAAACGATTTATCTGAATCGTCTCGCGACGCCGAGCGAGCGATCGTCGCGTCGTACCGGATATGAGGGCCCATATTGAATTTTAAGAAACATTTATAAAAACCTAGCTAATTATATTATTACATATTTTCGGACATTAACTGTATTTAATGTGTAACGAACTTTATTTTTGTACCAGACGCTTGTGTGTTTCCGCCTTAATTTGATATTATTAAGGCGGAAACACACAATAGAAGGTTAGTATTGTATGATAATGTTATTTGCTATTGTTAGAAGAGGATCTAGAAAAGCTAGCGACATTTCTACATACAGGTCCTTCACATTGTTTTATTATCAATTGGTTTTTATAGTGTAAATAACTGAATTATATATATTAATATCAACTAAGTACATAATAGTCCAATTGTAGTAGATGTCTGTTCGTCCACGTTTTATTCCACTTGAAAATTTTTGCCGTCTGATGTTATTGTTGTCCAAATGAATTTTTGCTTGTAAATTATTGCCATAATAAAACTTCCAGATCATTTTTTTTATAAGGATGGATAGATTGTAAATTTTCAATTTGAAGGTCAATTTAAAAATTCTTTAAAAGCGTTACGATTATCTAATATCGCTTAACAATCCATCCATTTTTGAATGTTGGACGTTCATCTATGCGTCTTGCCCGGCTTGTATATAATAACAATAGACGAATATATCATGTTCATGTTAAATTTTTATTATGGGTAGTGTAATAATTTCAATTTTTATTTTTCTTTTTAATATACCTACCGTGTGGAATCGGTGGTGTCATTGCTCAGGAACATCTGTGAATATGTTTTATATAATCAATTATGTCACAAATAAAGTGAAAAACCGTCAGTAGTATTAGATGGCAATGATACTACCAGGTTTTAATGCGGTCGTTGTCATAGATTTTGCCAAAATTATAAATACATTTTTTATATTTAAAAAGTTAGTTTTTAATACATAAACGTCTTGTTAGCAACAACCGGCCAGTGTTGAACATCCACTAGAGATAAGGTTATATTCTGAGCCCCTAATAACCCTCCAAACAATAATGATTAGTTATTTTAGTACATTTGGGCCCTCTGAGTACTTTCCCTAGATCTTTCTAAAATTCTTTATTCTTAAATTAATTAGAACATTAAATCGTCCTATTTTTTAAACTATAACTCTCATTTTTATATCTTAATAATAAACTTTTGGGATATCAAAGTACTCGTACCGGGACCCATTTGTATGAAGCCGTCTTTTGTCTCGTGTCCTATAACTGACGTCCATATTCGAAAATGATTTAGCGTTAAGTAATTCTGATTTTATCTGATGAAAAGGAAATAGCTTTTGTGAGTCCACTGTTTTCAAATTATAATTTCGCTGCAAACGAGTGGCGGGTTGATGGAAATGCAAATAACTTTCATATTATTAACAAGTTTCATAGTGTGGTCCATAGACTATGAATTTATTTCATATTAATGATTTATTTTTAATGGATTTTATATACAGTTCAGACATATTAGCCAATGACATGCGATTCCAAAAACTTTCCATTGCCATTGCTTCGAAGAATGTCCTTAAAGTTACGTCATCATAAAATTGTTTTCCCTATTGTATATACCTACTTATTTGTTATGAAATTAATATATATATTAAATAGTGTAACGAGATCATATTGAGGTAGGTTTACGAAGCCATGTTGTTCGATGCTGTTGTTTCAGTTTTTTGTCAATTATTGTGTCAAATGGCGTTTTTAATTTCACTATGAATCAAGCTGTCAATTGTTTATTACGTCACGATGCATGTTGCATCGAGCGGTCAATTGTTTGTTACGTCGCGATGCATGTTGCATCGAACGGTCAATTCGTACGCAAGTGCCCTCTGTTTGCTCACACGTTTGTTATAATTTTATCATTTTACTCATTAAAATGCTCAATATTATGGTCATGATATTAGATTATTAAACTTTGCTTTGGAATCTTAATTTATTTTTTTCCTTATTTATTTCGATTAATTAAAAAAAAAACACTCAAAATTTATGTAATGCGGTAAATGAACTAGGAATGCGTCTTATTTGGTTTTGCCGAGTTTTAAAGTGAAACTTCTTGCCCCGGACATCACAAATTATCTGAACGAAACTCGATTTTATAAGAACAAAAACCGTTAAAAATTATTATTGTTACCAGTAGCTTAAGTAACGATTGTTTTATAATGTATAATAACCATATTATTATTAATCATTTGTTTCTCAGGAGTTGATGATATTGTAAGTGGACATGAATGCATTCCATTTGTCTCGATATAAAGCACTGTTCATGATGCACTTGATATATATTATAATACCGCCTTACCATACATCTTGTTAGTTTATATATTCTATGTATAGCTATATAAGAGTTATGTGATCTTACAGTGTAAATAAATACAGTGCATCAAATTGTAACATGCAGTGTGAAGACCACTTTATAATAACAAATTATATATAGAGAGATGTTATATAACTTTCTATTTGATTATCTTGAACTGTCACAAACGGAGTTATGTCAAACGTTGCTCGATTGTTACCGAATAAGTTATTAGTGAGGACGTAAATATTTGTATTTTGTCATATTTATACGAATTGATAATATCTCAATGTAATATCATAGTCCATTGTACAGAATAGCCGGTATCTAGGATAGTGATGAGTTTTTTTTTTGTTTTTTTAAATCATAGTTAGTTATATATTAATATTAATTCCCAAATGTATATTGATCTTTTGTTACGTGATGAATGCGCTGTGTACGTTTGTATGTAAATTTATTATTATTTTTATAAAGGTCATGGAGTCAGTCTGGTTGTGTTTAACCCCGTGTATAATCTTAACAATGAATGTTGGCCTATATCATTATATATTATCATTATATAAATATATATTATTCGAGCGTATTTGTCACGTACCAAACCTAACAAGTTATACTTAAAATAGCTGATATTGTAGCGGCTTAAGGCAGGCGTAACGTGAAGACCGTACATAATTTGTTTAGATGTAGATGTTTGAGGTTGCGTATTTTGATCAAACGTTATTGTAAATTTGCTGTACAGTAAAAAAAAAGAAAATGGCCGCCGTCGAGCTTCCGGCCCGACGGCGATCGCAAGACTGTCGATACACCGAACAACTTAAATACTATGTATTGTCAATGTAAATAGTTTACGAGTTAGAGACATAGGCGCGTTACGGGATGTAGGCATCCTTATATGGGAACAGTGAATATATAGAGGAAATGTTCGTGTGCGGGCCGAAGGCTCGGCGGCGGCCGCAACCAATGCTGCGATATACCTTGTGCCCCTCGAAATATCAGTGCATTATGAGTCAATGTATAGACGATGAGGTGTTATTGTGTATAGTGTTTACCAGCTCGAGTCGGGCAGACGATACTTGCCAGCCGGTTCGAGCTAACGACGACTTGCTATGAATCCTGACATCGGCTCGCGTTAATTAGCTTTTAAATATTTCATCAAAATATAAAATACACAAAAAAAAAATGGATATAAATTTTTGCGACCAAGTGCTGGTTGTTTTTAAATTATTAAAATGTAAAAAAAAATAGATTATAAACAAAGTATAGGTACAATTTATGAATTATACTTTTCTTTTCGGCATTTCGTATAACAGTGGAAGAGACTTAGCTTATTTTCCTACTCAGATCGACTATATTGTATACAATGTTTTAGTTTGAGCATTATATGATGTTCCTTTTTGTGATTTATTTTGCTCAGGTCCTCTTCCATTGCTTTAGTTTTTGTTTCGCCAACTGTCTAATTGTATAGAATGATTTTGTTAAGGCAGGGTAATGCAGAAATGAGAAGAGGTACTTTTTTATTATAAAATAGATTTGTTTGAATGTTTCATTTGAGTTTAATCCATTCGATGGTATTTGTATTGTTATGAAAGGAGAAAGAGTTTGTTGTTTTTTTTAATTAAGTCATTTTGATTTTGGATGATAAAAGAGGCGGCTATTAGTTAATTATCAAGTTACCACACAAACAATAGTCAGAAGGCTCTCTTTGGCGATAACCTGCATGGTATGACTGGGGAAGAAACGGCATACCCTGGAGTTATTACATCACACGAGCTGAAGAGAGATAGTGGAGAGTATTGTTGAAAAAGGTACCTATTCAAAATCTGGTAAACAGACTAACTTGTTCCAAGTCTGCTAGTGATGCTGCAATATGCATTTAGGCCATCTTCATTTTAATTTGAATCATGGGATCAGTGCCAAAACTTTCTCTTCTTGTTTAGCTCAAAAAGATGCAATTGTTAGCATGCTTGACGAAACAGCTAAGTTATTTGTTTAGTTAGTCTGCCATTTTGTGAATATTTTGTTTTGATAGTAATATGTAAATCTTTTATAATATATTTGTTTACAATAAATAAATGACAACATTATAAATAAATGAAATTGTATTTTCCATTTAAACTGAGAAAAAAATATAAAAAGAATAATATGCAATGATGTTTGCTGTTTCATTTCTACAAAATATTTTTTTATATATTAATTACCCCAATAATCAATGTTTTACCATATTTATAAGATTACCTTATATATGCTGGTTTTGGGTGGTGCCAACCATATTAAAATGAATGCAAATTTCTAGTACTCAAGTCTCTAAATAGTGTTAACCTCGGACCCCTCTAGAGTAGAACCAGAGGAAGAGAAGTCTGCTATAGACCGCCATATGAAATCGGTGAAACAAAATGTAATTTCCATTGTCGTGCTACTTAATTTATATACAAGAATATTAATTTCATAAATGAAGCAAAGTTGTAATAACGTCACCTAGTAAAAATATAGAGCAAGTATATTATTAAAGTAACTACCACTCAACGATCGAGTGTAATTTATATACTGTAGTGAATTGGTCTGGATGGTAAATTAATTTCTTAAAATAAAAAATATAATTATTTCGTTGCACTGGTTAATAAACTTATAATAATTAAAAAATATCATTTTGATTAAAAACCATTTAAAAAAAATCTTATGCCATCTTATCAGTATGGCAGCACTGTTGGTTGCGCTTTTGCAGTGCCCTTCAAACCAAAATATTTCCTACCTTACAATTGCTCTTGGCATTTAAAGTGACTTCTTATGTTGTCTGTGCTTTTACTATACAAACTTCAAATATTTTATTTATTTAATCTGTGCGTTATCAGAAATGCGAGATGTTTCATAAAAAAGGCTGAAATTAAAAAGTATCCGTATATTTTATTTCGTAAGTTAATAATTGAAAGTATAATAATGATTCATTTTAAAGAAAATAAAAATAAGTCGGCCCTGAGTACAAGATGGGCTCAAATGTCCAAACAAGAACAGATCATCGAAAAGAAGAAGATGGAGATTCAAGCAAAGTTAGATGCACAGAAACAAGCTGCAGCTCTAGCGGCTCAAGCCAAATTATCTAAGTACTTATTTTAATTACTAAATGTCTTCGTCACACAATAGATTATTATGATATGCGTATTACGATTATAGATTTATATGAGTTATTTGTTTCCCAGTACGGTATAGTCAAGTCTAAAATTTATCCTAAAATTTACTGGTAATTATGGATAGGTATATTAATAACTAATAGAGCCTTAATAAATTATATTAGTGTATTGGCATATTAATTATTGTTCCTTTGAAAAATTAACTACTTTAATTTAGTAAGGAAGGCTCTTACTTGTCTACAGTCATTATCATTGTTATTAAATAAATAAACAAAAGTAATACAAACATTCACTATTATTTTTTCGTATAGATGTAACACCATCTTATACATATTTTAATCTGTTATAGCCCTGTTACAAATGAAGATGCAGGTCCGAATATATTTTCAAATGATGGTAGTTTCATGAGTCAATACAAAGCTTTGCTGGAAAAACAAAGTAAAGAACAACAAGAGAAAGAAGCCAAAGAGAAGCAAGAAAATGAAGAAAAAGCTAGAATGGAAGAGGAAGAGAAGCCAAAGCCGGAACTTATTGTTAAGAAAGAGGAGATGGATCATGAAATTAACGATCATTATAATCACAACCCAAATGACAGAAGACAAGACAGAGGATCAAGGTATGTATATGTTTTGTTCAATGTATGTTATTCATACATTGAAGTTATTGAACATAGTTTTCTGATTACAAAATAAAAAGGTGTACTAGAAGTATTAGAAAAAGTTTAGAAATTCTTAGTCTTATTCACTTTTCATTTCTTACTATTATGCTACACAAAACAATTACACATGCAAGAACAATCAAGACCCCACTTAAACAATGATTGTGGAGAAAGCAGTAAGCATTATTTGCTTTCATTATATTCAAAGTCAAAATCAGTTCTTTATTTCAAATAAGCATACATTGCGCTTATGAGACATTATGATCTAGTTAGACTGTCCCTAATGGTATCATCAATTGATCAGAAGTTTGGAACAGATACTCCTAACTCCCTTCAGTAGTAGATGTTAACAGCATAGCTATTAGCAGCTAACTATATAATCTTATTTTCTGTTTCAGGGAAAGACATCGTCGTTGGAATGACAGAAGTAGAATGAGACCTCATAGTCCTATCACACCTGTTATAGAAGATAGAAAGAAGATGATAGATACTATGAATATCCCACCTTTAATGCAGCTTTCAGTTAGGCCTCCTGATGAGCATTCTCCTCCTCCTAATTCCGTCCATAATCCGTGGCAGTCCCATGAAGGGACGTCCTCTAATGACGAATATGATCCTGAAAATAACTCCCATGATAATTCTCATGATGATGATTGTTCAGATCCTGCACCAATAGGTCCCGGGCCCAGAGGTATAATGGGACCTGGCCCCCTCAATTCAGGTCCGATGGGTTCGGTGGGGCCAGGCTCAATGCGTCCAGGTCCAATGGGATACGGGCCAATGGGACCAGGTCCTATGCCCCATAGACCAATGGGTCCAGGACAAATGGGACCTGGTCAAATGGTACACAGTCCGATGGGTCCCGGATCAATGATGCCAGGCCCTATGGGTCCAGGTCCAATAAGGCCGGGACATATGGGAGCAAACCCTAATATGCCCCCAGGGCCAAACATGGGACCTGGATCCAATTCTGGTTCAAATATAGGATCAGGTTCTTTGATGGGGCCTGGAGGTCCAAATATGCCTCCAATGCCCCCATTTATGAGTGGACCTCCAAATTTTAATATGCCACCAAATTTTATGGGACCAAATGGTCCATGTGGCCCCGGTCCAATGCCACCGAACATGTGTGGTCCAAACATGCGAGGACCTGGGCCGAATGGTCCGCCACCCTTCTTTCCTCCTTTTAATAATTCACAAATGGGTAATAATGGTCCACCTAATTCTATGAACAAATCGCTTCAATTACGATTTGGACCTCCCGGCATTAATTTTAACACTCGGCCACCATTCGGACCAAATAGCTCTAATTTCGGACCTAATAATGGACCGCCAAATATGGGCCCACCTCACATGCCTTTTATGCCTCCTAATTCTATGTCTGACTCCAAGCCTTTGGAGAATATTCCACCTCCAGAACCCATGAAGCTTCAAAACATACCACAGCCCATGCCCATGACCATCAACCACATCCCACAGCCGAATGACATGGAACCAGGAAACATACCGGCACCAAATATGTCTCAAGGTAACTGCCTTAAAACGTCTTTTTACATGTCCTTTGTGGTATTTCCAAAATTAGTCGAAAGACAAATGCGAAATATGAAATCAATGGAATTACTATTTAATATTTAAAATAGATTAAAATAAATGTGTTCGTAACATCCATTAAATATCATATTAATATTAAAATAAATTTAAATATTAATACAATGAAAATAATTGTACATATGTAACAAAATAAATGTTAATTAGCGTAATAAAATAATTCTTATTGTGTTGCACATTTAAGCATATGCATAGTCATATTGATACAAGTTGGCAATATGTAAATATTATATCTTTTCATACAATATAATAGGATCGCTAATATTTAAGTATAAGCGTTTTAATTATTTATCTAAATACGTAGTAGATAATTGCATGTATCCTGGGTTATCGTGGTCAGTTCCTAACTGGTTCCAACGTGCTGGTGGGTTGGAGCCGTCAGTTGGCCGTCAGACAATATGTTGACTCGTGGTGTGCAGTTCTCTCTGCAGATTCGTTCCCGGCGCCGGTCCTTCGAGCCGCAACCGAAGTCGCAACCAACGGTGACCACTGGGAAAATGTCCTGAAAGCTATTCACTCACAAGATCAAAATATGTGGTAATGCCACTGTAAATTCGAATGCCACAGGAGGATACGTGCTGTATTCATTTTTATTATACTCTCTATAGTATGGGCAATGTCGCGAGATATAACCCTAAATCTTCCTTTCTATGAGCGACACTGCCCTATTAGTGTTTCAGGCTAAATATTACCTTACTGTATCTTACAGTTGGCGCTCGATTTATGATATATATTTCACAGGTTTATCCATAATACGAACTCGATGGAATATAAGGCGTATCGAGATCTGGTGAATAAGATGCGGGGCGAAGGAAACAATAGGAAACCGGAAGTCAAACCGGAAGATAAATACGAACCCGAGTTCTCCTTGGAAGACGACGACAGCAATGATAATAGACCTATCAAACAGGAATATAGGGACAGGTAAAGTATGAGAAAATAATTATCATTAGGGTAGGTTTTGTTTGTAAAAGATAGACCTTAATGAATATTGTGTCTGTTACAATTCAATATATTATTTTTTACAAAATAAATGAATTCATTAAAGTTAATATGGAAATTTAAAATAACGTCATCAATATAGAAAAGATTGAAATCTGTACACCAAAAGTCTCCAGTTCGATTTCTGATTTTTTTTTTATATCTTAAATAATTTATAATCACCAGTAACCAAGACTACTACAATACGATGAAACGTGAACAAACTAGCTCTCAAAGTGACGAAGACTCCGACAATAAGAAGGAGCGTCGTAAAAGAAAGAAATCACGTTGGGGAGACGACCCCCCCGTCGATATTAAACCCCCCGGGATAGTCACACCCATGCCGGGAGCAATACCAGGTCTGTACTTTCAACAAAGTAACATACAACCGTTAAAATTGAGCTACCGTATATGGGTTTAGGATTCTCTATGTAATCTTCTATATAGAGAAAGAGGTGTAATTTCCTTGGGGTCACTGGTTTGTATCCATTCCTGTACCGATTTTTTTTTATTCTTTATTTATTTAAAAAAGTCCATAAAGCCTAACACGCCTATACAATTTCAATCATAACTTTGTACACAAGCCTATTTAACTGCTCAATTCAACCTACATACTATAGTCTAAATGAATTAGTCAACATTAGTATATTACACACATAGGGAGGGAAAATAAGAAATGATCTGAGACTTTCTTAATTTACTTCCCGAGGTGTGTATGCTATTTTTCTGTCCCACGAAGGCAACTTTGTTTTTCGCAGCGGGACGAAAGTTATCACTTTCCGCCCGACGGGCAAAAAATATTTTTCTTAAATTTAAAGGTTCTTTTAAAATCTGAAACAAACAAAAATAATTCATCATTATAGTATATGTAAAGAAAAACTTAGTACCCCTTTTGCCAAATATAACCAAATGGAGGAGTATGAAATTTGGCACAGTTAAAGTTTATATGGAGAAAGCTAACATTTATGTATGAATAGGCAATAGAAATACAATAAATTAATCAAAACACATAACACTACCTATCTGTCTTTCTTTTTTGATAAGTGTCCCTCGCTCATCTTCCCCATTTTATTATAAGTTAAACACTGGCCGACTACGACTACCTACTTCAATAATTACATAATTTTTTATCCTTTTCAGACGTCTTTTTGTATGGGGGTTTCTTATATATTTTATTCTCTGCTTTTTAATATTATTTAACTTTTTTCTACGGTATACTATATGAACCTACGAATACACTAATTTCACTCGTTTATACTCCATATCTTGGAGACGACTGCTTCTATTTCGACCAAACGTAGCTATGAACCATCTCGAGGATCATAGCTTTCGATTAAAAAAACTGCATTTAAATCAGTCCACGCGCTTGGTCGCTACGTTGCCACAGACAGACACACAGATACACTGGTCAAACTTATAACACCCCTCTTTTTGGGTTGGGGTTAAAAACAAAAAATATGTGTATGGTTGTGTCAGTGGATCAACAAAGCTCATTAACATTAAAACACCAAATTAGGCTCGAATTTTGGTCACTGGGCGGCCCTTAGTATATATAATTGAGATCATATTTTGCTCTAGTTATTATTTAATTGCTATTATTTGTTTAAAGGTGTCACATTATCTAAAATAGAAGAAGACGGAATGAAGCTGACCAATGTAAATAGAAATAACCAGGCTCTGATGCAGTATGCTATGACAAACTATGGAACTACAAATCTAAGTGTTGAAGACTGGAAGAAATGTGAAGACAACTTTAAACTTAATTTGTTGTACCAGGTTTGATACTGTTATAGTTAATGTACCTGCAATATTGTAAGACAGTGATGGATTTCAAAATTTGTGTCTATTGGTATTTAAATCATTTACAAAATAACTCTGCACATAAAGGTGCATGTTTTGTATTAAATATTACTTTTATTACTTTTGTCTTGCCATAGTCAAAATTAGAGGTAGCCATACTTGACTCAAGTACCACTACCTCCAATGACAGGATTTACAAATTTAGATATTAGATTGCAGTTAAAATAAAATATAGCCTACATCAAACTAAATAAAAAAAACCATCAAACAGATAAAAAAATATATATATATATATATATATATGTATATATATATATATATATATATATATATATATATATATATATATATATATATATATGTATATATATATATATATATATATATATATATATATATATATATATATATGTAAATATAAATCCAAATAATTATATAATATAAACTTATATATATTTTAATTATCAATGATCATGCTACTACAAAACATTCTAAACGGTTAAATTATAATTTATAATTGTAATAAAATGTAAAATAAAATCCGTTACATCGTTAAATTAATAATTAATTTCGGTTATGGCATCTTTTCTGTTTTTCTATACTGTCGCCACTGTCCCGATAAAGACGTTCACATAGAATGTTAAATTCATCGGTGCGGTTAATGACACGATAACTCAATAAATAGAGCGACGGAAAGATTTCTCAGAGCTCACGGATTCGAATTCTTCCATACCGATGAATTTTTAACTTCTAATTTATTAACAATAACAAACTGAAATTTCCAGGACATGTTAAAGAAGCGGCAGGAAGTAGAGCGTCTAGCCGCGGCCGGCATGCACAAATACGAGTACGACAGCGATGAAGACGTCGCGGACGGAACCTGGGAACATAAGTATGTATTGGAAATATATTATTAGTTTGTGTGAGTAAATCGGTTTTTCCACAACATAACATATATATTTCTCGAGAATGTCCTCTTTGAACCAACAGCAATCCGCTATTAATTGTATCAGGATTATTTGTAATTAGTTGACCACCTCTTGCAGGCAACCTCTCTATATCAATCCCAACAACATTTATGTTACAACTTTTTACAAATCTTGATAAATAACACAAAAAATATGTTTGTTCCCTCTTTTACTTATTACTCTGTATTTTGTTAGAAGTACTTAAAAGTTCAACGCCCAAGCGCCGTACCGACGCTCAGAGGTAATTCCAGCTCGGAGACAACAAATAAATTTTGTATGGGGAAATTTAAACTTTAAAAACTATTCATCTTGAAAATCGTAGAACAAATGTTGTTGGGATTGATGTAGACAGGCTGCGTGCAAGAGGTGGCCAATGAATTACAAATAACCCTGTATTGTACTGTATTCATACAAGGTATAATAGCTTTATATAAAATTAAATGATATTTTAGTAAATCACTGAAATAATTTTTCAATAATATTTTTTTAGTAAGTTTTAAGCATTAACCATATTATGAAAGCGGCATTCCTAATAAATTATTTTATTGTTTTATGTGCCACAATATCTAAGAAAATAAATTTTAACAATCCAGGCAAGTGTTTAAAAAAATATAACAATTTTAGATTACGTGCAAAGGAAATGAACGCAACAGAGAAATGGGCCACCGAGCTCACGAAGCAAGCCGCCGGGAAACATCATATTGGAGACTTCCTACCACCTGAGGAACTGAAGAAGTAAATAATCTTCATTTTTTAATCTTTACTCTATATTTATTATTATAGCTTAACCTATCGCAGTCCACTGCTAGACATAGGTCTCCCTCATTTTGCGCCAGATTATTATTATATGTACTACTTATTTAATATTTGTGATATTTTTTTCAGATTTATGGAAAAGTATTCAGCGTTTAAAAGCGGAAAAGAACCGGATTTTAGTGATTACAAGGAATACAAATTAAAAGAGGATAATGTCGGTAAGAAAAGCTTTTTAATACACACAAAATATTATTATGCAAAGCTAATGTAGTTAGTTGACTTCAATGTGATCTCCCTGATGCTTCTTCTATTGAACCGATTGTCATTGGGTTTTTTATTTGATAGCATCATAATCATCATGGTGTAACAAAAAAAAATACCAGTGATCGGTCATGTACTTGAGTATTATTAGCGAAAAGCAAAATTTCCTCAAATGTACGAATAAAATAATTGAATCAGCGCTCAATTAACAGTCAGAATGACTGTCACCCTAGTGTATTTAAAGTTTCGTGATCCATAATGGCTATTAAATATAAATATAAACCCGGCTGTAGTAAAGTCCATTATATCAAAACTAATATCGAAATCATTGAATATAATTTATTTAAGTGCAGACGGATAAATATATAAGAGATTAGATGTTTATTTTTGTTATTTTAAATACATATTTATATCAACCATTTATTGTAATTGTTTTTTGGTTGTTATATTTGTATCCGTAAGTTATAAATTACTATTTTACAATTTATTGTCTCAGGTAAAGAATTTTCAAAATCAGACATTAAATCAATGTGCATTTTTTAAGTGTCTTTTATATATTTTTTATTGAAATTTACACTGTAATGTAATACTTCCCAGGTTTCAAAATGCTTCAAAAACTTGGCTGGAACGAGGGTCAGGGACTCGGAGCGGAAGGCACTGGTATTGTAGAACCTATCAATAAGTAAGTACTATGTTATCTATTAATTATATTTAAATACACGAAGAACACAACAACAAAGTCATAGATTTAGCTAGTTTTGAAAATTGTAAATAATTAGATTGCTTAATATAACTGAAAATTTTGATTATTAAGTTTTTTTTTACTTATCCTTAGAAGAATTGATGATGATTTTATGGTGTTAGCACATTTCTAGTTTTGTTGTAATTATAACCAACTAGTTTTCGGTTTTCTCGTGAAAATTATGTTTTATACCAAATTGTATGTAAATCCGTCTATCTGGTAGTTATTGCAAGATGAACAAACACATTGACTTCAATATTTATTTACCCAGTATTGTAATAAATTTATATAGTTTACAATTTAAGTTTCACTTAAAAATAAAAAAAAACACGAAAATCTCACTGAATTTCTGTTGACAGCTCTTCTCAGGTCTGTAGGAATTATTTTTCCGATCCATTGATTAATAGTTTTGACTTTATAGATTTACTGTCAATTTACTGTCGTTTTTTTTATTATTATGAAAAAAATATTATTAAATATTTTTGTTTGCGGTAAAAATTTACTATTAAAAAATATATATTTGTAGAGCGTCCCAGCCGGTGGCCAACCTGGGTCTGGGCGCGCAGACTGCAGACGGCGCCTCCGAGCACGACGACGAGTTCGATGCCTACAGGAAGAGAATGATGCTGGCCTACCGGTTCAGACCCAACCCACTGGTACTTACTTACTTTGTAAAGGATTTTAATTTAATAATATTGAGAATGATATAAAAAATATATTCCGTTATATGAAATCTCATTTTTTTGGTTTACTGGTTACTGATACTTATTAACTTACTAATTTTCTAAATTTTAACCGTCCGGTTGGTCGAGTGGTTAGCGATGGTTAGATCAATGTGTGTAATTTGTCCTGATATATTATTATATTATATATTATTATTATTATTAATTACTTGTAACTCAGTTGTTAAAGTAAAAGATCTTGCGAAATTTTATTTGTTTCGTTTTTTTGTGTTGTTTATCAAGATTTGTAAAAAGTCGTAGAACAAATGTTGTTAGGATTGATGTCGAGAGGCTGCTTGCAAGAGGTGACCAACTTATTACAAATAACCCTGTATATAGTAGTTAATGAAAAAATATATATATTACGTAACATGAAAGTTCATATTTTTTTACTTTTTATAACTGTTTCCATATAAATAAAGAGGATGAAAATAAAAGTTTTCTTTTTGAGAACCCTTTTATTATTAATAATATAAGGAATATAATACATAAAACTTTTTTTTTTTTTCAGAACAATCCTCGGAGACCGTATTATTAAAGATATATAAATAATATTAATAAATTCTCAACTATTGTATGACAATGAAAAGTACATTATTAAATGTTAAATTTTATTACTTTATATGATCAGTCGACTTTAAAATTCAAACCATGTGGTTGAAAACTATTGTATATTTTTTGTGAATGATTGTGAAGTTTCATTGTTGGGAAGTAGTTTTATTAAATATATATAATAAATTGTGATTTTCTTATATTAAGTATTTCTTATAACAAATTAGATTTTTAATTTTTCTTTGTATAAATGAGGAAATAACAGTTTAGGATTGTAATGTTTGTTGAGTGGCGTCTCCAAATTAATTTAAGTATAAATTAAATTAAGTACACTTCCTTTGTATGAAATGTAAGATTTTATTAGCAAGTTCAGCTATTGTTAATTTTTAAATAAAAATTACATCCATATGTTTGTTTTATTTGAATACTTCACATTTTTATTTTGCATCTTTTTGAGGTCACAATTATTTTAATAACACAAATTGATTCTTAATTTAGATGAGAACACAACAGTATTTCTTGGAAACTCATAACTAATTACAACATATATCGAACAACTAACATTAAAACAATGAAAACATCGCTCTACATTTTAATTTATTTTGCACTTTATTACCGTTTCAATATAATGTTTCTTTAAAAATCTCAGAGAAGAACAATATTTCTTAGAAACTAATTAATCGCTTCGAATAACAAATATTAAGAAAACATCGAGTTTAAATTCGTAGAACGCGATAATTTTTCAATCTGATCTAATTGTTGGTGAGTCAAAGCATACGCGCGCTAACGCTTCAGCGTGCAAACTAAATTTAGACTTCAGTGACAATTTATTTTAAACGACTTTATTCTCCACGTCTTCACTTGTCTAGTGAATATTACCGGCTTCACAAGCATAATATTACTCAAGATAACTAAATTGTGTTAAAAAGGTTCTGCAATGTCAGAAATAAATCTTAAAAAAGTCAGTACCAGCTTCCAAGTGTATCGTCATGTGAACTCTAGTAGTAGTGATGCGTCTACGTCTTCTAGCAATTCGGATAATTCTGATCCACCATTAAAAAGGTTTGTAATTTATTTGTTGAATTTATGGTTATTTTTACCTGTCAAAGTAAATTCTTGTTTACTATTATTATTATAAATATTTTATATGATTATTAACATGTGTTTAAGTGTTTCAATATAAAACCTTGAGAAAAAGTAAATACCTATATTAGCGTTCGATCGTGACATTGATCAATCATCGTTTACATTGACATGTTTTTAATTTGAAAATAACGGTTTTCTGTACAAATTGATATCCTACTTAACTTCACTTAGTTAATTTAAAAATCTTGTTAAGGTATGGAGATAATAAAGGAAAGCTAATGTATCAGTAAATCCTATTTTATTAAGTACTTATATCATCAAAACGAATTACAGGAAACTCAGTAACATGAAACTAACCCTTGCGGTATAGGCTATGTATTGAAAAATGAGTCACTGTGAAAATAAATTTATGTAGATAGGTAAATAACAATTCTGTAATAACGTTTGTCTTTTCAAATATACACTTAAGTACATAGTTTAAACAGCTGACAGTTTTTGTAAATTAAATTGCAAATTATTTATCAATTGTAGGTATCTGCTCTAAATTTAATAAACATGTCATATAGATTCAACAGGTTGCTACGTTCTTCAGTAGCTCGTCATTGGGCCTTCTTCAGAAAAGATCAACCCAATCTTAGAAGTCGAGGCCGTTCTATCTCTGATGCTTGTCTTTGCTCAATCGTAGACAATGGTAAGTACTCTTAAAATTTTATATTATATAGGATTTTGAGAATACAGAACTAAATGCTTTTATTATTCAGTGAAAATTCTGATCATTTTATTTTTGTGTAAAAATTGCTTAATATGAATATTATTTCGTAAATTTCATATGAATCTCTTTTCGCAGAATTGGGATATTTGGGTATCCCAGTGATATCATCTCGTCGGTCATTGCAAGCGGTGAACACCAATGTCGCGCGTGTGGCCGTACCAAGGTTATCAGTTACGTGAGTTGGCATTTCAATTAAGTAATGGTAATATTTAAATTAAGTTAAACTTTATTGGCTTTATTTTGGATACCTACCTACATTTTGTTCAGGTTCAGGTTTGAAGAATTAGGACTAACAGACAGAAACACTTAATTACAATTCTTACACTTATCACTTCTTGCTGTTACATTTTCAAATTCCTGCAGCACATATTTTTTCTTTGAGAGGGTGATTTCTATTACATATAACCTTTCACTCCATTACAATATTATTTAATGTTGAAATAACTTTTACTTGTGACTTTTTCCACACCTCCTACTGCATCTGAGGATTAAAAAAAAAAAATTAAAGACTATATTACCCTGTTGTTTTTAATATATTGCTGTTACTTCGTCTCTATGGTAAAAACACAAAATTATATTATTTACATACAGAAAATACTATCAATGTTATTCTTATAAATATTAATATAGCTCTAACTATAAAAGCAGCGTACGCAAGAATGCTATTCTAAGCGACATTTTTTATAACTTATGTGGACAGAAACCTTGATAAAATACTTCATGCATATAATATAATATTATAGTCTATAAGCGATAAATAAAGGCTAAGTAATTAACATAAATATATAACATACATACATGGGCTTACCCAGACTCTGTGCTAGGGGGGGGAGGGTCGGGGGGGGCAAACCAGATTTCTTTAATATATTTTCGTAATTTTGGAGCTGCAATTTTAATTTTTTCATCATGGTTTAACAATGAAAGAGCAAAAGTTGGTGATTCGTCTTTGCCGAATCTCGCTTCTAATGAAGACTTTTCATTTTAGACTTTAAAGTGTTTTCTAAAAGTTTTACTAGAAAATTGTAGTTGTTTGTAATACATAGATCTATAACAACTGAAAAGCCACTTTTCTCGTCCCCGACTAACCTTCCTGAGAACGCATTTCTAAACCTTCAATTTTTACAACTTAATTGGTTTTATTTTTTTATGTTAAATACCTTGATTTTAATTTACAATAGAAGGTAGAGTAGAGAAGTAGAGAGGTATATGATGTCCAGGGGGGGCAGCTGCCCCCCCCCCCACCTTCTCCTCCCGCGGTACGCCCATGCATACATATAATGATATTCTATTCTATATAAGTAAGGAGGCAAAATCGGCACATTTAATATTTTTGACAAAATATTTCTAGATATCGGACAGGACACAGAATTGGAATAAATACCTGGTTTTATATTATTCACTGCTGGTTTGTACATGTTGTAATGATGAAAAAAATTTACTCGACTAATATCAATGAAATTTGGAATGGCCATAGCCTTCGTCATATAGGATACATAATACATTTGACTTCGGAACGTTTTCGAACGTTTCGAAAAATTGGTTTGGGCTATATAAGTATAGGGTTGCCAACCATACTTTATAATAAAGTATTATACTTTATTTTTGGTAATTATACTTTTGCATACAAATAAAGTATGTGAAAAGTCTTTATTTTCCACCTTCACTGCGATTCATAGAACAAAACACTCATTATAGGATTTATGGAAAAATACTTAACTATTTAACATATAAGTTAGAGTTAGTACAGATGATGGAAACGATTTATAATTACTGAAAGAAATATTTTACAATTTAATACAGTTTATTATTTCAGTAACATGTTAATGTGAATGTGTCACATCACCCGAAATATTTAATAAAATTATCAGTATTTTTTCACTTATTATTGATAGGACCTTAAATTGTATGACAAAATGGTTTGATTTTAGCGAACATAACTGGCTTTTAATACTTCCTAACATGTCCTTAAGATCAAATGTGAACTTTTTAAAATGGCAATACATTTAATTAGAAACGAATTGTTTATTTATTTAAATTTCGTGTCAAACAAGCCTTGAAAAATTCAAAAATAGAAAAAAATGTTAGCTTGTGCTAAAAGTACACAAAATACGTTTTAAGTTCAATATAAGTATCAAATTATTATTTTTTTCTTACAAATATTTTTTTCACTACTCAAACTTTATACTTTATTTTCATCACAAAAAGTTGCCAGCCCTATATAAGTATGACTTGTATTTGAGTAAGTCCACTGACTTACGGAGCAGACGAAGTCGCTGGTGATAATTGATGTCTTAATAGTAATATAGATATTAATTATGAAATTGTTGTAATCGTATAGGTAGACATTCTCTGACATATCTTGCCTTAAAAAAAGTAGTTATAGGTACGTTTACAAAAAAACTAAATTACTTTTTTATTGTCATATACATATTTAAAAATATTTTTTAGGTAAGTCGGAGATAAACGTATGTTATATAAGTAAGGTATACTTGTCATACCCTACCAGAAGAAAAAGCTATAACGCGACCTCAACCTTGACCCTAAGCTGTTTACAAATCGTTTGTCCATTGCGGGGTTAGTATACCAGTTAAATTTAAAATGCATGTATAACGTTCGTTGTATGTAATTCAGTATAAGAAGTTCATCTCTGGGATGCTGGAGATCGTTCAATGAATTATGAATGAAATTCTTTCAACGAAGTAGAACTGCATTTTTAATATAGTGGACTTTAAGTTTACTGTACTAGAAAATTAAAATGTTATTGCTTGTATTACTTTATATTATTTTCTACTAAAAGTAAATGATAAATAGATTATTATAATTAAACAATTGTAATAACATCGGTTTAGAACACACTACCAAATATCAAAATAAGAAATTATGAAGAGAAAGCACATGAATATTTTTACACATAATTGTCACTGAAAATATTTCAAGTGCGAAAAAATTCTTAATTAGATAAAAAATAAAGACATCGGACTGTAACACAATACAAACTCTACCTAATCAATAAAATTACTTTTAGTATAAAATGTCAATAAACAAAAAAACAATAAAATATTCGGATATAGCTTTCGCTTAAAATTTAGTAGTTTTAATTTCGTTAAAATTATGTTTTAAAAAAATTGCCGCCATTTTTCCTATCATACATATGATTGAAATCAATATAATGCGCAATGCACCACTGCGCATGTTTCTATGAAATCAAAAATATTTTAAGCTAAATTACTCTTTATTTCTTACAAGCTAAATATCATTTTTCAGTGCCATAATTCTCGAGCCTAGATGACAGGTCTCAGCTTGTTAGGATCGGTACAGTGTGGATGGGTATTGTGAACAGAAAAGAAACGATTTTAATACAAAAAACGAATTTTAATAATGTTTGCTCAATATTAAATATATATTTGATAATAGTGGAGTGCTGTTATTTAGTAGGATTACGTTCAATACTTAATGTATTTGTATAATACCGTGATTACATATATTGGTGTAGAGATTAGTTTGCTTTTATTAGAGGTTTCGATAGGTATGATGATAAGAAAATGTGTTTATTTTATTAAATTGGCATAACGGTTTAAGTGTTGTATATTTTAATATTAATTGTAAGTGAAAAAATCTTATTTCTCTATGAAATTATTTTATGAATTGTACAATTAAATTTAAAGGTATATTTTGTTAGAATAATAAAAAAAAAATTATTTTAATTAAGTTGAATGTGGATGTATCTGAATTAGAATAAAAATATTCTTTATGTTTTATTGATCCTCATAAAAGAATAATAATTTATTTACTAAGTCTATGCTCTGTAACTACGATAACGAATTACGAATAGGTTACATTACGAAAAAAAACGGTTAATGAATTTAAAAATTCAACTTTAAAATACATACTTCCAACTTAAAATCCTAAAATTATTTTATATTTAAAAACTTGATGTAATCCTATCCACTTGTAAGTCATCGTTATTGTAACAGTATTCTGCTGTTCTATTTGCAGCATTAATTTTATAAGAAAATACTGCGACATACAATACTCTTACAAACACTTTTTTTTTTTATAAACATTTCAAATTGATTTTAAGACTTCCAAATTAGTTTTAAGTGAAATGGTGTTCAAAAATTCGTGTTATCTTTTAAGATAGATAAATCGAAACTATCAATACTTTTATTGTGATTAAAGTGTACATAAAATACCAAGTCATTAGTCGACTGAAGAGAATATTCCGGTAAGTGTAGATTTATTTAGGTTGTTTGCAGTTGTTATACAGTAGGTTCATAAAATGACAATCTAACATCAAATATCAGAAAAATAAATTATAACCCAAATAATATAACATAAATAACTATTTAGTCCATTTCATGATTTCATAACCTAACAAAAGCTTAAGAATATTTTCTTCGACAATGAATTTATAACTTTACCTATAATTCTTAGAGGCGAATAAAGTCTATTAAATACACTCTTGTATTTTTATACTATTAGTACATATATTAAATTGTGATAAAAGCTTTCGTTAGGTTTATTCAGTTATTAAACTAATATGAATGAAACCCACGATAGGGCATAAGCAGTGCCTTATTTCTAGGTGATGGGCATGGCGTGTGTCGAGTTAATAGTTCATCTAGGTTCCGACCATTAGTTCCCGCTTGCAGCTTTTTGACAGCTTATAATGCCAAGGTATTAAATTAGCATGTGCATGTAATGTGTGTTATTATATTAGTTGTAGTTGTAAAATAACACACAAATGTCATATAAAATTACCAAAAATATACATGTTTTTATTCTTCTTTCTTTCTTTTCTTTTTCTTGCCCTATATATGTCTTTAATTAAATAACTGATGACTTATCAGCCGGAACTGACGTAACGTCAGTTAAAACAGATAACAGACGCAACAATTTGCAAATACATATTTAATCTGTTTATATCAACATTGAGTTAATTGTAAAGCTTAGAGTACACCTATGTTGCTTCTCTTTCGCACCATTATATGATATATATTATTAAATTTAATGGTTATGACTGTATGTTCATATACTCATATGCGCTACTATAAATTACTCATGTGATGTGCTTGTCTGCCTTCCGTTATGTGTTCTCGGTTTTGTAGATTTTCACTTTTACCGTTATATATAAATACTTATATTAACATATAGATTTCTAAATTAATTTGTTTTTATATTTTATTACTAATAAATATAATATAAATATGAAATATATTTAAAAATCGCATTCAGTATAACTGCATTTAAATCTAATTTAAATAATATTTAATTATACAAGTATTTAATATTGCGAAGCAAGTTTCGAAGATACTTTTTGATTAAATTAATTATAAATCATAAAATATAAAAAAAATAAATTTTAAAAAGTAAAAATATAAATTTGACGCTATATTGCTTTGTTGCTTATGAAATGAATTTAAAAAAAGGATATAAATTCTGTTACTTAGTCCGAAAGTATTGAAAAGATAAATTAACTATGAACTTATTACTATACCTTTAATACTATACCTTTAAAACTACTTATTTTGATATACTAGGAATATATATCTAAAAACTTTTTTTTACTGAAGACGATAAGTTGGTATTGTCTGCTTGCGTGTAAAATACTAGTAGAAAATAAAACACCCACACTATTATATTACCCCAAATTTACCTGGTAACATACAGTTTCGAATTAAATATTAGTATTGAGTTGTTTAATATAAAAGAAACCTTGCAGGTCGGCGGGCGGCTCCAGCGCCGTCGGAGTAGAGGACGCCAGCGACGGCAGCGACGCCGAACGATCGCGGCGACATCTGCGCGTGCCCACACCTACACACTTGGGACAGTGAGTACATTTACTATACAGTGTACGCCTAAATATATATATATATATATATAGTAGTGCCAAAGTATATATATATATATATACTTTGGCACACACACATACACGTACACGCACACACACACACACGCACACACACACGCGAACACACACGCACATTTTGATTTAATACCTATTTTTATCTTGAACTGTGGTAAACCACCACAGTAATTGTATTTACATTTCATGACTTATACATATATTTATACGGACACCCGTTAATTTTATCTCAATTTTGTCGATTAGTTTTAAACTATTAAGTTAATTGAGTTTTAGTCCGCCATGCTATGAGCTTATGAGCTAATATCCCAAAAGAATTAGTAACTAGTGAAAAAATCCGATAAAATGGAGCATGATTACAGCCGGGTTAATAAGTATATATCCATAAAAAAAATCATCTAAATCCCTAGTTAGTGAATTTTAAAGTTAAGCTTGTACTGCTTTTAAATATCTTCTTGTTTTGATTACTGTGATTTTGGTTGTTTCAGTAATCCAACACCAATTAAAGAGTTACTTAACAAACTTTTGAGTTTCGTCATTATTAATTGTCTTTCTAATTTTAAATTATTTTTTGTTATTTCTCTTTCACTTCCTAAATTATAGGAATAAAAGTATATTTATTAATTTGCACACTTTTGATTATATATTATGAATATGTATTATATTTAAAACCACCCACATAAAGCACACATTGATAGCACGTACTGACAGCACATTTTGATAGTACACTTAAAGATTAGCACTCACTGACAGAACGAACTTCTAGCACACATAACACATTGATAGCACAGCACACATCAAAGCTGATCATCACGGAATACTTTGACATTATTTTACAATTTGCGGTGAGATGACATTTCAATATGTTTTTAGCAAGTAATTACAATCCATATGAATCCGGGATAATTATGTTTTCTTTTAAATCCGTAGAATAGAACAAACAGTTTTGACCTATATGTAGGTAATGTTTCTACGAGTTTTATACAAACAACATATGTAGCATATTTTTTTATTATTACATAACGTAACCCGTATTATATTGTTATGAAAGATTTAGGTCAAAGTCGTACTTTATGACTGTGTAACTACATCTGCATTGAAGCCTTGTAAATACAAAACACTGGTTCAGTTATCTAGTACTTGATTCTTAGGATGACCTAACATACGTAACTCATATTAACATTATAATATATTATATATCAAATAAGCTTACAAGTTACAGCTTGTTTTGAACTGAATGATAGTATTTAATTATATAATTATTACTTATGAAAAAAGAAAAATATTTGCAATAAAAAAAATACAGAATTAAATTTTCTTTTCATTTCTGAGTTCTACCAGTTACTCTTTGATTAAGATTTTTATAAATATTTTTCGTAACGTTAAGAAAAGAAGAGGACACTGCAATAGCTATATACTTTTTCTATTAATTTTACTATGTCATAGACGTATATACAATTGCATGCGGTACAAATGCGAATTGCAACAATTGATAATATACGTCAGAATTACAACTAACCAACTAAACTTAATTATCGAAAGTGACGGACAGACTGAGTAGTAAAAAGGATAACGTGGTATAGATATGTTATGAGAAGGAATTAATGCCATATTACAAGAAGAATGCCAGATGCCAGAACGTGGAAATATAAATATGTCCAGGAAGACCAAAGAAGAGATGGATTGATTGCGTGAAAGATGAAGTAAAAGTTGAGCGACTGTTGAGATGACTGCTGATAGGCAAGAATGGAAGAGAAGAACATGTTGTACCGACTCTACATAAAATGGGGAATTGGTACATAGATGAAGATAAGACTTACGTACATAACCACAAATTATGTGTTGCTATTATATGTATAAGTATAAATACTATTTTTCTTGTATAATTAAAATAAATGGGTTTATTTCCAAATCTTAACCGAAACCTTAACATTGCGGTTATATAATATATAAACTTATAGTTTGGAACGACCAAAAAAATACTGCTTTAAACTACTGCATTGTTTCCACCAACCAGCAGGTCGTATCTCAACTAGAGCATATTTAACGAGCGCCAACTTCTTGCTCCAATCATATTATATAACCTATTTTATATGAATAATAAAAAATAATATTGAATTTAAGATTTCCTGAAAGACATTTAATAAAAATATATATAAATCCCTTAGTTATTTAATTGCTTTAAATTTATTATTCTTGTTTTTGATGTAAGTAGAGTATAGAGATAACGATAGCTACTGTTGATTTAACATTTTTATGATCTGTGCATAATATTTATTTAAAATATGAATTGAAATATGTCTGTTACATTTTCTGTATTGTTTATATTAACTGAAATATTACAATTGAGCATTGCAATTGAATTTATTATTTTTATCATTACTTTAAATAATTATTTTATATCTTACTTAATTAATTCAATTGCATCTTTTAATATTTATACTGACTTACTTAAAAAATGTTTTAAAAGATTTAATGTATGTTTATGTATTACAAAATACATAATTATTACACTTTAGTATAACTCGCCAATTTTGCTTATAGTTCCTTGAAACAACATACCTACATATAGCGTTTCATTATTATAAAAGCCAAAATAGATCTTATACTAGGAATATCACAAAATTTCATCTCTACTGAAAAGTGTAATGAACTTATAGACATAATAATATAAATTAAATAGGTGGGTATACAATATATACCTACCTATTCAATTTGTGTATAAATGAATATATTCTATATATCTATGTAATATTTTGAGAAATGTGTAAGTTCAAAATACTTATTCTTCAATAGATTCTACATTAGACTGAGTTTTTTTTTATAGATATCTATATCTATCTTGTACCTATACAACAACCGAAGTTTGAACAAATATTTCATATACCAATTAACGATTAAGATTCTTTAAAAAAGAAAGAAAAATAACCTAAAGAGATAGCACTGCTTTTAATGGAAATGTATTTATCAATGAATAAATAAATAGTTGTTACCTTGATATAAATAACATGATAATAAAAATAAATCTTTACAAACAACTAATATCAATCGCCATCTTGTTTCTCGTGGTGCATAAACATTATGTGATTATAAAATTGTAACAAAAAATGTTTAAGTTGTTATCGTTTGGTTAAACTTGCAATTTGCGACTTTTAAACTTGGAAATATATCAGTATAAATTATAATTATGCATAACGTCACTGTACCGACACAGATATAATATTGGATTTGGTTATAATTCAAAATTAATAAGTTTTGAAAGCGGCTTGTCCCGTATACAGGGTTATTATTATTTTTATATTTTAAAACTATGTATTAATTTTAAAAAGTCCTGGAACAAATGTCGTTGGGATTGAGAGAGACTACCTGCAAAAGGTTGCAGTCAGCCTCGCAATGTTTATTTTTTTAATTAATTACAAATATTCCTGTATATTACCATTAGTATATTTAGATAAAAACTATCACTTGTTCTTACTGTATATTACATTTTTTTTTCCAAAATCGTTCAAGACGATTTTGGAGTTATAGAAGGTCATAGCGACAGACATAAATTAGATAATATGTAGTAAATTTTGGTTGAATTGAATACAGTTATACATGTTCAAATGAAACATACTAAGATAGTTAAAAAAAATAAAAAGATTTCAGTCATTGGTATAAAAAAATATTTGTATAAGTATATATTTTTATCTCGCACCACATTACGTAAGAAACGACACGACTGAAATCTTGTAACGGAATTTCTGGTTCTAAAATATTAGCTCATTAGCAGTGCTGAAGTTACTTTTAGGATGCAACAAAAATTATTTATTATAGGATTTTTATAAGAAATTTATTCATTATGGTGTCCCTTATGCCTTTGCGTCCTTGGCGGTCGCTCGCTGTACGAAATTGCCGACCCCTATCATTTGTCCCATGGGACGAAATAGTGTCAGATGTCTTATGGTACAAAATCATGAGAACTCTTTAAAATTATGGTGGATACTTGAAAGCAATTAAGTTAAATAACTATTTGTATGTTAATTATTGTAACTGTAAGACAGTGTCCAGTTATGTCTAAATAGTTTTTTTTAACAAAAATTGTGGATCTAACTTACTGTTGTTTAAACAAAATATGATTCAAAAATAACGGAAATAATTAAAAAAATACAAAAGACGGGAGGCATAGCTTGTGTTAATTAAAAATCGTAGGTAATATTCCTTTGAATGACAAAACGAATATTTACATACGGTATCTGTTATAAACATCGAGAGATGTGATAACGGACCAGTTGAGGTGAGTTCTGTATCGTTGTTTGATCGTTGAATGAAAATGATCAAAATACCGTGATGCTATGTCGAACCCCAACTGGAGTTCCGTGATAAGTACTGTTGTTTGTGCCGTGAAATGGAAGTCACACATGGAGTCAAACATGGAAACATTAGACTCCATGTCAAGATTCAAATATCGTTGGGCTCTGAGGCGTGATAGTCTTCCCTTAGCCACTATAAGAAAGGCATGGCTGAAGAGTCGGAGAAGTCTGTCACCGGAATTCTCTCCGCGTCGAGGGTAAGATTCTTAGGATTCATGATTGATTTCCTATACATGTCTGTCTTGTTGGAAGTAGTATTTTTGAGCGCAGCAAGAAAAACTCTTGTAACTTAGCTTCAATGCGATCTCCCTGATGCTTCTTCTCCTGAAGTACTGAACCGATTTTCATCGGTTTTTTTTATTTTATAGAAGCATTGTTCGATGGCTTAGCAATAAAAATGGGATAGGTCATGTATTTGAAGAATAATCATCGAAACACAACATTTTGAAAAATGTATGATAAAAGTCATTGAATCTGCGGCCCACAAACGTCATAATGGCTGTCAACCTAGTTTAAAATAAATATTAAAATAGATATTCATTAGGACTTGAAACTGTGATATCTGAGGGACCTGATATTTCTGTATCCTTATTATTTTTTATTAAAATAATTATTTTTTAAAATTATTATGTTGTTACAGAACAATGACTTATAAATACATAGTTTAAAATGTTGCCATGCTTAGTAAAAAAATTAAAATATTAATAACTTCTTTTTAAATCTTTATCAAATGAAAAAGGTAGACTAACAGCTATTTTTTTTAAGCACACTTGGTTATCTACAATATACTAAATTACATAGATATATTTACATTTTCGCTTTATCACATTTAATTTGCTATCTGTTATTAAACGCCAGATGTGAAACCAGTTCAGATAAGCAAAACAAAATGAATGTTATGGATAACATATAATACATATAATATATAGGAAAATTGTTTTTTTAGAAAAATTACAAGGCTATGATTTTTTTAAAGGTTTGGTGATTTTAACTAAAACTCTGAAAGTTATATTAGAGTTCTAAGAACTAGATATATTTTTAAAATTGTTTATAGTTTTAAATAAAATAAAATGAAAAATAAACCGATATGAGCAGGGATTTGAACCCGCGACCCCTGGGAAAACGTTCCGTCGCTCTAGCAATTTGGTTACCATGTTGATATCCGTGTCGATGAATTTGGCAATCTACATATTATGATATTTTTTATAGAGACCATCTTTATTTACTATTTGTAGATCTTGATAACTTTGGTTTGTTCTTATTCCATAGAAATACGCATATGTAACGATATAAGAAATAAGGAAATATGTAATTCCAAATGTAAAAGTACTTTTTTCAACAAGTTTTCTTTGAATGAACAAAGAAAAAGTACAATTGCGGAGATTCCTTTGTATTTTAAAATAAAACAAAAAATATACGAAACGTCAAAACAGACCGCAGTGTGTGTTTCTAGCATGCGGGTAATAGTAATTTAACTGAAGGTATTTATAACTATTTTACCCATAACTGATAACGGTCATGTGTGTCTGTTTGTTGATATAGTTACGAGTTATATATATTATATATAACTTCATATAATTAGTTAACACGTAAAACAGATATATTATTTTGTATTTTATAATTTCTAAATAAACTAAAATATTTTTTTTCTTAATTAAACATTCAGTCAGTATAAGTCTTAATAAGTTGGGGCAAATGAGATTTCCTTAATATATTTTTGTAATTTTGGATCTGTATTTTTAATTATCTGAGCACGGTTCCGATTATCCTTCCAGATAAAGCTTTTCTGAACCTTCTGCAATTTTTACAAAATGCTCCTGTAACCTTGAAATACTTTAGTATTTATATGACCGCGTGTTTTTAAAATTGGATTGTATATTGTAATGTAAAATAAGAATTTTAATTGGCAACAGAAGCTTGCCCCGGTACTCCTATGCTTACTGACATATATCTACTACACTTCACTTTAAAACTTGCTGTGAATTGCTAATTGGTGTGTTTGGAAAATGAATCCGATCTGAGATAATCTAGGGGATGACAACTTGCATGAAAATCAATACTTTGATCGCAGTTGGTAGGCTCTATGGAAATTACAAATTTTCTTTTGTAATAACTAAATAACTAATAGTCTTACAAAATTAATTCAAAATATCTTAATTCAAGTAGATTTTTACACACTTATGAATCATCAATTATATTAAATTGGCCAGTAAAGTCAGTCTGTGAGTAAATTACCACCAGCTCGGAATGCTGTTCTGCTGAGAAAGGCTGGTCAGAAACTCAACAGTGGCTCTTTTTAAATGCAGTTTAACAATGATTGACTTATACATTATAACATCAACCAAACCAAAAACTCTTGAATGTTATAGTAAGATTTATTTAATAATATGCCTTTAATTTTAGATTTAAAACCAAGAAAAGGAAGATCTAAGATATCTTGTGGAACTTTATTATATATGCGTACACTCAAGCCCATGAAGGATTTGTTAACCTTTTTAAGTCGAAATTTAAGCGTTATGAGCCTATTTTAATTCCTTGTATGGATCGTGTGTTTCTCGCTGTCTTCAATATAAGCATTTAAATTTTGGCGTATATACATATAGTAAGTTATTAAAAATGGATTAAGAAGCGACCGTAAGAATACCGATTTCTTTAAAAACATTTCTTAAGCTTTTAAGTTAACAACAGACCCTAAAGCTCTTCTTTGTAAAATAAATATAAAATTAATTTCTGCTGCACGCTGCCCTATAGTAATATACCATAAGACAAAATACTGTGGAAATAACGAAAATAAACGAGTCGAGCCGTCGTATTAATGTCTGTTAATTGTCTTACTTTTTTTATTGCAAAGGCGGCTGATCTGAGTTTGCTTGCGAGTGTCGAGAGATGGGGGTGCCATTGGAGCTTTCTATCTAAAGTTATACCAAAGAAAGTTGTTGAATCAGTCAGTTCTAACACTTCATTATTAACCACAATTTTGACTTTTGACATTAGGAAGTGTAAATTCTATGCATTTAGTTTTCTTAGTATTTAAGACCAAATTATCAATTTCGAGCCAATGAAGAACACGTGACAGAGTACTATTTACTTTGTCAAAATTAGCTTAATTACGCTCAAGTTTAAAAATAAGCGAGGTATCATCTGCAAAAAGTACAATGTCACTTTTATGTAAAAGATCAAATCATTAATATAGAGTAAAAATAAAAAGGGCCTAAGAATAGATCGTTTCCACACCCATCGATCGATCGATCGACACCCATTTTTAGGTGAGAACCAGCTGATTTACGGTAAGAGGCAATAAGATCAAGCGCAGCACTACGCACTCCATTTTTTTTTTTTTTTTTTTTTTTTTTTTTGTTCCCGCGGGGAAAATGCTTTACGCACCGTACCCCTCGCGGGGGAAGCGAGGGGCGTGTGTGGGACTCCCGAAAACGGTGTACCCACTAAAAACCCCGCGGCGCTCCTTCCTCGCCTTATTGGCGGAGTCGTGGGTACGGCTAGCCCTTCATCCACGACCCCGCCGGCGACGGCCCGTCTATTACACGACGGACCCCACCTGCCCCCCTAGCTGACTGGGGGGGCCTGTGGGAGCGACCAGGAGCGCCCGGTCGTTCCCACCCGACGCGGGTGGTGCCATGTTCACTGTGGGCGGGAGTGTCCCCACACCCCCTGCCCACTGGCCACCACCAGGCTGGAGAAGTTCAAATTGCCGTCTTCTCCGGCCCCTTCGACGTCTGCGGTGCGGGGGCGCAAGGGGATCGTCCATGCGCGCCCGCTCCGCCTCTTCCTTCCGCGACATGACCTCCTCGCAGAAGGAAGCCACCTCCACCCAGACCTCCTTGCTGCCCAACATGGCGGTAACTACCGCAGGCAGCGTTAGGTCCGGGCCTACCGACTCCTGGAGTCGTCGGCGCTGCTCCACCCAGGCCGGACACTCGACCAGGGTGTGCTGCGCCGAATCAACAAGCGCGCCACATTGGTGGCACGCCGGGGTTTCCTCACGTTTTATCCGGTGCAGGAACTTCCCAAAGCAACCATGCCCGGAAAGTACCTGCGACAACCGGTACGTGAGGAACCCGTGCCTCCGTTCGGTCCATGCCTCCATGACTGGACCGATTGCATCAAGACTCCACCGTCCGAATTTGGCCTCGGCCATCTCCGCCATCCATTGGCGGAGAACGTTCTCGCGGGCCGCCAGCCGGACGGCGGCCCTCTCCTCACTACGCACTCCATAGTGATTAAGTTTGCATAGTAATGTTTGATGGTCCACGCATCAAAGGCTTTAGATAAATCACAAAACACCCCAATTGCATTCTGTGACTTCTCCCATGCGCCGTAAATGTGCTTAAGAAGCGCGGCACCCGCATCAGTTGTTGATTTGCCTTTGGTGAAACCATATTGTTTACTATGCATAATTTTATTGCTATATACAAATTCTGTCATTTGGTTTAGAATATTTTTTTCGAATATTTTACTTAAGGTAGGTAAAATATAGATAGACTCACAATTTCCGGGTTCTAGTCTATCGCCATTTTTACTATTTTTATTAGAATCTGGTAATGTACCGGTTTCAATACATTTGTTAAAAATTAAGAATAACTATGGAGCAATATCATTTATAATAGTTATAAGTAAATTTACTGACAAACCCCAAAGATCACCGGTTTTTTTCATATTTAGGTTTCTTAAAGTTTTAACAATTTCATACGATGACAGGTTTAAAAACAAAACATTTATTACTGACTTTTACGTTATTCGTCAATTCGGCGATTGCACCAAATGGTGAAAAATTTTAATTACGCGTGACTGTTAATGGAATTTCGTTAAAGAAAGTCTCAAAAATAGCCGCCACATTTAAATCTGAAATTATTTCGATATTTATAAAGGATATAGAAATAATACTTAAAAATGAGGAAATTAGGAATGAACGTTTGAGGGATAAATGATTTTTATAGGAGAGGATGGGGGGATACTAGGATACTCAGAGATAATGGGTTTACAGGTAGTAAACTTACCGTACGGTAGTAAACTTAGCGTATGAAACGTATCAATTATACCTACTTTAAATCATTCTATTGCGAAAGGAAGGTACTGTCTTCGTCGAACCATATAGGAGAGAGGAGGATGGAATATATCTGGGTCCAGAAAAAGAGAAGGATCGAAAATGAGATGGAAAAATACAATTAGGATACGAGAGAGAACAACTGTTTCGGTACCGAGAGAGAAAAACAAAAGTTTCCGAGGAAGTCGTGTCCAATCGAAGTGGAATTAAGACGAAGAAGCAAACTCCACGATTAAATGGGAGTTATTATGTGTAAAAGGAGACTTATATTTCATAATTACTATTCATTTCATTCAAACTGTAAAAAAAATATATAGATATCAATTAACGACTAACTTCGAAGTATGTCTTATGAATGTATAACAAATTCACTGATCCATGAATGAAGACTGCATTCATTGGAGCGTTGTTTGATTGGTCAGACGAGTTATTGCAAATGGGGACATTAGACAAACACCTCTTTGATAGCAACCCACTTTACAAAATGGGATCTCATTTCCTTGAAACTACGTATGATATTTAGGGAAGGTACTCAATACGACTTAGTTTTGTTCCGATCAAAATACCACCCACTTTCTGTAATAAGTTTTGTTGAAAATAAAATATGGCTTTGTTAAGAGTATTGGGTGGCATGTAACTAACATTAACACCTACAGAATTGTTGAACTAAACGCCCGCCAAATTAGAACCGTTGGAGGTAGATGACTAATTAAATGCCTTACTGACAGACACCTACATCTCGTGTTACCGTGAACACAATTGCTGCAAAGCATTCGAAACGTCGGGTTTAGTTTAAAAATTATAATGTAAAATATAAATCAATTTATACGCGAGTTAGGTACACATTTTTTTTATTTACATGTTGTTACTATTTTAGTACTTATAAAACAATAATAGTTACTACTTCCCAAATAACACTTGATATAAATTTGTTTTATTTTACACAGAAGTGTATTTAGTTATTTATAATGTTATACCCGGAAAATACGTTACAATTACTATCGTTTATCTTCACAATATAATAGATAGTGACGAGAGATACCTGGAAATTGACCAATAAATTTATTTTTTGATATATTTGTACGTTTTTTTATGTGTACCTAACTAAGTGGTTCTGGTAACTGCTAAAGATAAAACAGCAACATTTGTTGGTATCATTTATCACAACACTTGAAATGAGAGAGTCCTTGAAATTCAGGAAGCAGTATGTTATTAGGTCATTTAATTAATATTATATGTTTATCTTACGAACACGATATCAATTCATGATTATAACAAAAGAGACAGGTACAATCACTACTTTGTCCAACGACCAACCAATGGCAAATATTTGGTACCCTTCATCAATAACACTCCACGTGACAATGGCCCATTGCGTGGTCAATCGTCTTAAATAGTTGGCTAATTGCCGAACAACCTCATACCAAACACACCACTCCCTCGATGAAATATTGCGTCGCTCGTTTACGTCACTTGCTATTATTTTTACGCATCGCAATAGTAAACATCCGCTTCAAATTTGAGACTTTAATACATTTTTTACGTCTTTAGGGCAATGCGTCAAACTGACAACGCATGTCATGAAGTGGTAAGAGGTAGATAGATAGCATGAATCTTACTAGATTAGATCGAAGATTACTTCAAAACATCTGAATCCAATTTTAAAAATAACTTCATATCGTTAAAGTTTAATAATTGCATTTCTAGTACATATTTTATTTTTAATGTCTAATCTTGTTTCAAACAGGTGTGTGGTCTGAGTGAAAAGATGTAGTATATCCTTTAAGAATACTTATATAGATAGATATATTATATTAGAGATAGGTGGATATACTTATATAGATAGACATATATACACTTAGATATATTACACACTAACGCTCCTGACATTGATATCAAATATATAACATTCTATTTTTCTTCAAAACGCTGATGTTATTTTCAACAAGGAAGTAGGTTTTCCTGATATAAACAACCGTTCCTCTTAACATCTTGTTTATAAAATAAAGAATTAATCAAAACGTAATAGACACAGATCTTAGCAAGAAACGATATTGAAAATTATGATCTAAACACATATACTGAGAAATATACAGATACTTTTGTTTGTTCATTTAGGTGTACTGGTACAGGTGTTATTTTACTGGTTTGAATATTACAGTCAATCAGCTGATTTTGATACTTTATATTGCTTGCTTGGTATTAGCACTAGCTGTTCCATGCGACTTCGTCCACGACTAAAGGAAGGCGTTACACTTTCTGAACATTAATTCAATACTAACCTAACCCGGGAAGGAACCAGTATGGCCACAACTCGCAAAAGGAAATTCTGATACTTTGTGTTATATTTATTATATTTTTTAAAGAATAATGATAAACAGACAAAACCAAATCACACTTTTGGACGGGAAAAATACAGTTTGATTTTAGTAAATATGGTTATAAAACTATACTCATTGGTAACGCCCTTGCTTTGGTTCCCGGTAACCCTGGAGATCCCGTTACTGTTAGGTACTTCCCATTTCTATCGATTTAAAAAGTCACGCGATATACATTTAGTCCTAGCAATGATGTCTAGTGCATTATTCTTATAAGTAGGCTGTAGGAATCCGAAAATAATTTAAATAATAACTGTCTTAGTATTTAGATAATGAGTAGGTACACGATTTATTTAATTTATTCCGAAAATATTAAAATTTGATGACTTTTTTCATATTTTATCATACTTAAGTCATATGAAGTAAGTGTTTAGACGATTGCAATGTTATTTAAATACGTATTATTTATTTCACTAACTTAATTATATTGTACTGGACTTTTAGTAAATTATGCGAGTTTAATAGGTGATGTGTGTGTTGACTTTAATATATGAAACAGGCATTAATTCCAGTTCTATTTAATGTACTTTGTCTGCCATGAGTCGTCTACGTCGAATCCAATAAGAGTAGGGCGGGGGCAGTGGCGCGCAAGCCGGCTCCGTCAAACGCCAGTTTAGTGTTCGCCAACAGCTGTGTGAAGTTGAACGAGCGTTTTCGAACGTAATAACAGTCATACGTGCTTAAGATTACTGAACGTAAAAAATATGTCACATTTATGTTATAATATTTTTTGGCGGCTCGAGTGATATGTTGATAAAAAATTCTTATTTTATTTGGTTTTATTTTCAATGCTAAATCAGCAATTCATTAACACATACTAGCATAAAATTTCACAAAATATATTTTGGTTATTAAATAGAAAGTAACCGTAAGTTAATTACTTAAAAACAATAGTGAAGTGTTATTACCGAAAGACTAATATTGTGTTTGTACGGACTACGAAGTGGCCTCATCGGATATTTTAATTTTTAATGTGAAACTCGGCATGACCTTCTAAATGAAGGAATCTTATCCTGACGATATAATGCTCTGTTTCGTACAAAGTTTTGGTGATCGTAAAAAGGAATGCAGTAAAAATGAGATGGTCGAACGTGAAGTCACTGATAACTCTAATTTCAAGAATTTAAAAAAAAAACGACGAAATAAGAGCGCGTCTATGGTAAAAGATTCTACTAATGATTTAAGTGTTCAAAGTGATGTAGAATTAAGGACCTCAGACTTAAATGTGCCAGGCAATTCAAAAGACTCATCTCAGAGAGTTTTCCCAGAAGTAAAAAGAAGCTTCAGTGATAGATTTTCGGTTATAAGTGATATCAGCGGAAGAAAGACTCCTAAAGCTTTTTCGACTATAAGAAAAACCTGGTAAGGTTGCAACAATAAATAATAATAGAACTAGCTATATCTAATAATAAAAAAAAAACCTGTTCGAAAATATCTATAAACATGTATATATAGTCATGTTATAATTATTTAATTTTATATAAATGTAGAATGAAAAATACACCAATACAAAATTCAATTGGTGAAATTTGGGATGGTTTCCCAGAGGTAGCGGGTTTGTATCCCTGCCCGTACTGGTTTATTTTTCATTCTATATTTGTATAAATTAATAAAATACCTACTTAGCAAAATTTACTATGGTATAATAGAAAAGCTGATTATAATTAATCCTAAAATTATATTTATAATATTTGTAAAGGGTCTTGAAAAATAGTATAGTTCTTGCCTTAATTTCTAATTCCTACAAAACAAAAATGTCAAAAATGTTTATTGCTTTTGTTTTATTGATGAAGTTAAGTGAAAAGATAGTTTATTATTTTTAAATGTAAAGTGGTGACCAATAAGTATTATCACAGTTATAGCATTTTTTTTATATATCCTTAAAATGATTAATATTTTGCTTGATATACTAATGAAATTGTATCATAAACAAATAAATTGAATGACATTATTAACAATTAGGTAGTAACCAGTTATTTTAATACCATTTATGGATTGGCATTTCTCGTCATTGTCACAAAGGTTATATTTTACCTATAGTATATGGTAACGATTGCTGTTATTAAATAATCAACAATAATATATATTATCAATTTAAGTAGGTTGTTTCTACCTTGGATCAAAATAATTTGTCACTGATTTCCACCTTTACTAAATAACATTTCATAGACTTACCATTACCTCCCTCCTTCATGTTTGTTTAAGTCTTCATCTATTTCATTAAAGTAGGTGATAATATAAAAATAAAAATGGCTGAGCTCTGAAATTATTTATAATTTATTCCACAGATTTTCTAAAAAATATACAAATACATTTAAATTCATTGCAGAGTTGAAAAAATTGCATTTAATTTAGACCATAATTTTATAAAGTCGGAGAAAGAGTTGCATGTAACATTCTTGGCTTTTTGTATTAATGAATTCTGACTTCAAAAATACCTTGTACAGGTATAATAAATTCAAACCTGTTATTTCTGTTATGTCCGTCATATAGGTGCATGTAGCAATCTTGGCTTTACTGTTGCATAATACCATTCCATGGTCAAGTTTAATTACTTAGTATAAGATTATAATAGTATAATAATAAAATAAATATATAATGTACTTTTTAATTTGAATATTGAACCAATATTTGATATCGTCAACAGGAACACTAACATTTATCATTAGTGTTGTTCTGATTCAATAACAATGATAAGATTACCAGGTGTTGAGTTTCTATGATAAACATAATCAAGATAATATTTACAAATATAAAAATAGCCTTAATGATAACCTTTACAATTTTTCTTTAAATTACTTATTTTACAAAGAAATAGAGAACTTATTGCTTAGTTAATAGAAAAGACAAGGGGCACAATATGCAATTATTTCTAATAGAAATAGTAATCTAAGAACCTTTTCTGCCCCACCTGAGTTTAACCAGTCCAGAAATATATTTAATATTTTTTATTTTTTTTTAATTGTAATGTTACATGTTCACAGACAATTTCAAATGATTACATGATACTAAAATTATTAAATTTTGCATTATTTGATATGATTTATATGCTTTAAATGCCTATTCCAGATAATATCGAAAGTGATACTTTATATAATATGTACATATGTAATTAAAAACTACTTGCACTTGGAGGTAGATAATCTAAGAATCATATTTCACAAAACACGTGGGTGGCTCTTATGTCGCAAGCGCACTGATGATAGATTCCTACCATATGCTACTGACCTAGTTTACGTTGAACTACGCTACCGAAATAACTGTTACGTTCTTAAGGCCAAGCTAGTGTTGCTTCTTTAGTAAGAACGGTGTTTAAAATAGTTAAATTCGGTGCATAGTTTGTTAGTTATAGGTATGACTTCTTCAAAGTTGTGACTAATTTCTTTTAGTGATTATATACTCAGACAAAAAGACAAAGTAAATAACATATTATTATCGGAAAACCTTTTATGATGATGTCAAATTGTTAAACATGTATTATAATTAAATAAGACTTATCTATTTATTTATTGTTACGTAGGATATAGAAACGGAAAAAAACCCTATGAAAGCTAGTTATAAAAAAATATAAAAGTTGGTCAGAGTCTATCGTTATATTTCTTATTACAAGAAATGTTACTGAAGGTAAAAGGCCCTCAATCTTAATTTAATCGACATGATATCGAATTTTGTATCACGTTAAATGGGTTTTGTAGTAATTGGGTGCGTCTTATTATTTGACGTAACGAATACAATACTTTTTACTGTGTACATTCCTCAATCCCCTGTAGAAACAGACTTGGGTTTGAGCTATGATATATATGTTATATGTTTCAGCAATAAAACTGTGTCGATTTTATCACCTGCATCAATATTTTATATAAAACTTATCTACCTACCTACCTACCTACAGTATAAGCTTGTTTGGAAGAGATCGCTACATAACGATAATATAGCGATGTTATTTATGTATATCCATTATATATATATTTTTTTGTTTGCTTAGGTAAAAACGGAACTCTATTACTAATACTTCATTGTCCGTCTCTCCGTCTGTCTGTCATCAGGCTGTACTCATGAACCGTAATAGATGAACAGTTTAAAATTTTATAGATGATGCATATCTGTTGCCGCTCTAACATCATATATTAGACAATATAAGAACATTATAAACTAAATATTAACGGAGGGGGGCTCCCATACAACAAACGTGATTTTTGTCATTTCTATCGGCCATACAACACTTGGGAGCATGTTTTTACTCTTATCTACATATTATGTGTTTGTAATAAAGTATATTATTATATTATGACAGAAGACCAATTACTTTGCAGGTATAATCGTAGGAAACAGCAATTCAATAAAGTATACAAACATATGTTTAAAATTATCTTTAATTATATTTAACTATGTTAAACTTTGAATAAATATATAATGAAAAATTTGTCGACACGAGCAAGCAAGCAAGCATTGGAACCTCTGGGAAACTGTCCCTTACGTAGTTTTAAACATTCAAATATAATTGAGAATTATTTTGAGTTGAGTTTGAGTTAGCAAGAATGTTCGTTTGTTTATACATTGTGATATCACCCAAGGTGTCAGTCACCGGAAGTGTTATTATAGGCATAGACATTCATTGATAAGTAATAGTTGATATTTCAAATATATAATAAAAGTAATTATTTCTATATTGAAATATCGAATAGGAAAATGATTTTTAGAACAATATTTTAACGAAACATGACTTACCCAAACTACCTATTCAAAACAGTAGGTGTATTAAGAATCTGAATTTATCTTTATTATTATCTATGTATCTATGTTTATATAAAACATTATTTAAATAAAAATAAAATATACTATGTTACAAAAATAATACTTCAATATAATTAAGATAAACACAAACCCAAACCTCTTTGGTATTTAATTAGTAAATACCTTTAAGCTAAACTAACTAACTGTATATATGAGTATGCATAATATGTTATATGAAAATCCGGGAAACGAAAGGTCACATTATAACATAAAAATTTTATCAATGACATACATTCGTATGACCAAGGTTACTTCATAAGTTGTGCAATGGTTGAATCGCCTACAGCTTAAATATGTTCCACAAAAAACAATTATACAGAATTTATCTTTTATTAATAGGTATATATAAAATACAAACTAAAGTTCTATTACAAGAAGAGAAAAAGATGCTTATTTAGCATGAAACACGTCAGTACTCATCAAACGTTTGAAAAATAGGGGTTAAAGTAAAAAGGTTTTAAGTAAAGAAGGGGAAAATGACCACTGTCGGAATATCTGTACATTTACCAGTAAGAGTCAAAGGTTCATGGTAGAAGTTTTGAAAAATGAATGTTGGACCATGAAAATGGATCTGTCACGATCTAATTGATTAACTATTTCCTTGATCGTTCTTTATTGTTCTGTTATTTTCATTTACAAATTACCTAAAATATAAAAAGGAATTATTTTGTTTGGAAAATAAAAAAAAATATAATTAATATAGAATGTCAAATGAACTTTTTTACTTCTTTGAATATTTTTGCTGTTCTATCAGAAAAAAATACTAAATATGTAAAAATAAACTTAAATAAAATAAATACAATCTTTGCAAGTTGATGGATTGACGTCAGTGTTTACGTATTTAAAATCTTTGTTTAGTTTTAAATTTTGCGCAAAAAATGCTTTGTTTTGCACAAACAAATTGAAATATTGAGTAAAAAATATAACTAAGAAAAATATCTTTTAAGTTTCTTATAACTTAAAACCAAAGGTTATTTTTATTGACAAAACTTTGTCTCGTGAAGACATTCTAGATTATTTTTAAGTCAAACAATACGTTATTTTTCTTATAGCCAAGATTTAAAATAATTCTGATTTATGATAATTTAGAATGATTTTCATCCAATTCTAGCAACTAAAGATTGAAATTACAATCAGTGTCTTCATGTATCAGTACCTACCGTATTATCATTAATACCATACTAAAACGAAACCGTGGATTGAATTACAATCTAAGGTTGATAATCTTAGATTTCCTATGTTTTTTTTGTCTATACTTATTACTATATTCCATTTAAAAACTAATCTGTCATATATTAAATGATCATGATTGTTGACTCAGTGATTAATATTTATTGTATCCGTCAGGTGTAGATAAAATATATTTACTATATCTACACCTGGCATAAAGCACACATATCGCTATAGATAAGACATTAATCGGTGTTTTGGAAAATCATAATATGACAATAACTTTTAAACATATGAAGAAGTATCTATTTTTCTGAAACAAAATCGGCATTTCTCTAAGACTAATATTAGTTCCACTTCTGTCAATCTATATAATAAATATAAAAAAATTGTCACTAATGCATTACTGTACATGGAAAATATTAAAAAAATAACTTATTAGGGGGCCCTTTATAAGAGCAAGAGTAGATACACAAAACAATGGTTTTTCATTTTGTCTGTTTTTCTGTATGTCTGTATGTTTGTGCACGCTAATCTCAGAAACGGCTTAACCAATCTGAATGTTTTCAGGAATATATTATCACAGTCTTCACTTAAGATTTAGTGTTTATATCATCTAAATCGCTTAAGAAATAAAAAAGTTATGTCAATTTATGTCAATGACGTAATAGGTACCATACAAATCTTTTTCTATACATGTAATAAATCTGTAGAGGAGTAGTCTTTTTGTACATTGAAAATATTTTAAAAAATATACCAGGATATGAAGTGATTACTAACAGAATCCATTTTCAGCATTTTAAAAATGTTAACAAATAAAGATTTTAATGATCTCTTATTGTCGTAGAATTGCTGCTTAGTTTGAAGGTTTGCAGGTTTATAATTTTTACATACTTTGGAAAGTACAAAGGGTACGTTTTATGAAAATCGAAATCTACGCGTACAGTAAGTCGGAGGCACAGCTGGTACTACAGTATAATGTTAATAATATTCAATACTATTTCATTCTTCAAAATTGTTTATAAGGCGTGGAGTAACTTTAAATATGAATAACACATGAGTTCTATTTGTCGCGGCTTTTTCAAGTTCCTAAATTGGTATGTCTGAATGTTGTATGCTTCCCGTTATAATGCTTCCAAGCGTGTATGGAAGTTGGCAAGACGCCAATACGATGAGAATTCTGTGATACATGTGTTAAAGAATCTGCTTAGTTTTATTTCATTCTGTATATCTTAAGTCATCTAACAGTTAACAAGTCAGAAATAGCTTATTATTTTTGGATGTAGATTGTTTTTTAATTTGCTACATCTGTTTCATGTCTTAATCTTTTTAATCGATACGATATTAATGAGATTACTCAGTTCTATGGTTTCTATGAGCAATGCTAAATTGTTTTTCAAATGATAAATTTATATTGCCATTAAATACAAATGTTTACCAGATAAACACTTATTCAAAATAAAACATACGTTATAACATTAAAATGTTATTTAATATCATGTAATGTGTAGAATTTTGTATTTGCAGTTCACCTTGAACTGAGGTGGAAAATTTATCTCTGTGTAGAATATAATGACTATATGTTTAAACTAAATAATGCTTAATTTATATTTCAGTATCATTAATATACATATAAAAAACAATATGTCGGGTTTAAAATCATTAATTTACTTTTATATTAAAAGGTGAATAAACTCATTTTAGTTTTATCTAGTTTTGTATTGTGTATTTTTTATGTATCTACCAAGCTAACGAATGCAAAAGTTTTTTGTTTCAACACACTTTGTTTTCGGTATTATTTTTCACTTTATGTTTTTCTCATCTTAATAATTTGGAAATAGACGGCATTTTAATAAAAACTAAAATGAATATATCTTGTCTGGATGCTCCAATATAAAATAAAAAAAAGAAAGAAATTACATTTGTATAGTTTTTACTTTGGATTATACATTTTCTTTTACTCAAGTCAAGAACAAGTCGAAACATGATGGGGCTGGGAACACGTCATATGGTTCATATTTGATTAGTGAACTAGCAAGGCTGTAGAAACTTCTTTTTAATTATTAAGCCAATACACGTGGAAGTTCACAAAGCTATAACAAAATATGAACATTGACTATATTTTTTAAATCAATTTATTTCATGACCGATTTTGTTCATTATACAAGTATATATTCAAAGGAAAAATAGTCGCAGGATAACATTTTCTTTCATAAATGGGGGAGTCTTAGGGGTGACCCTATAGTCTTATTACCTATTGAAGTGTAAAGTGTAATAATCGATGTTTATTCAAAGATGGCTCTTAAGATATGACCGTAGACGAGGTCAGCTGTTTGGAGACATGTGCAATCAGGTGCGGTATTGTTTGGCTTCCTTCATGTTTTCTCAGGATTCTTGGCAAAAATCCAGATGGGCTTTGGCTTTGACCGGATTATATTTCATTTTTAATCAAACTTTATCGATATTATGATATTTAATATGTATTGGATTTTTTTTTACATAATCGTAAAAATGAAATTTAAAATAACATTATTTTAAAGTAAATGAAATATATATGTTTTTAAAATCTACCAAGCACGGGGAATGGGAGGAACTTCTTTATAATATCTGAAAATAATAATAATTTATTAAAATTTACGCTTATTAAGACTATTAAAACTATATTTATTATATATCTATTCTAATTTTCTACCTTGTTACATTATTTTTTTTCTTTTTTTATAACAATTCAAGGGTTGACTGGAAGAGATCTCTTCGAGGGATAAGTCCGCCGTTATATACTTTAATAATTGTTTCTTTTTTTAATTTTATATATTGTAATTTACATTGTATTTTTGTGTACAATAAAGAGTTTAACAACAACAACTATCTCACAGCCTCAGCTAAAGAGATAAAGTTAATGATAAAGGATCTGTCTCATTGAGAAAACAAAGGAAGTATGTAAATGGTAAAAACAAACCTTACGAAACCTCCCAATGGTGAAAAAGCCTTATCATTCAGTGGCACTAGAATGGACGGGGTCTTCAACCCCTGGGGCAACTTGATGAAATATTTGACACTGTTCGGTATAAGGACTCCTGCAATAATATGAACACTATATCTTCTTATATATCTTGAAAATGATTTCCACAGATCTGAGAAGAGCTGGCGACAGAAACTCAACGGGATTGTCATGTTATTTTTTTTACGTAGTACTTTAATTCCAAATTAAATACATATACATACCTACATTTATATGCATATATATATATATAGAACTTATTGCACTCGAAAGAAGAACTTTAAGTTTTCTTGTAATTGGTTATTGATGAAATAAACATTTTTATTATTTATTAATATTTTATAAGTAGTTCTTACCATTTGCGTCATATCTGTACTTTCTCAACAAAGACTGCATGCTCGGGTTTTGAATATTAGATAGCACGACTATGGCGCAAGGCTAAATAAAATCAATACGTTAATATACAAATATAAGAAATAATGATTTTAATGACATCAATTTACCTTCTTGATTTTCTCTTTAATAGCTTCATACTTGAGTCCATATTCGTCATTGTCACCGTCATCAAACGGTTTTGGTATAACTTTTTCATTTGGATTTTCGACATAATTTATATCCGCAGTTACTGAATCTTTTTCGGTCACTGGAGCTTCTGTTTCGTAGTAAATCGGAAGCATTCTCTGTAAACAAAATTATTTGAGACATAAATTATTTGCTAACATAAATATTCAGATACCTACATTTTCGATTTCCAGAACGTTGGAACTTATAGCCAGTAAAAGTACTATCAACCTCATTGTGAACTGCCCTCAAAAACTTCCTCAACGAGACTGGTTCCATTAACTTCACATTACTTATAGTTTTATAAACAAGCTCAAATATCTATTATTCCTGAATTTCAGTAAACATGAATGTTTTTAAAACAATGACTTGTTTAAATTTCATTTTTGTCTCAGTTGGCTAAAAATAGTCGAAACAGCTGTTCTGTGGAGTAACGACATACTGTTAGTAATTATTAAGAGTGAGTAGTTTGATAAGTAAAACTAGAATTTTATATCTATCGATAGTTTTTATTCTCTTTGTACTCTTATCTGTATCAGTAGTTAAAAAATCTATCCGATATAATTTTAATAAGTGATAAAAATGTAGGTACTATTGCTCAATAAAAATAATTACGAGAAAGAGTATTCTAATATACTAAAGTATGTAAGTTCGATTTTTGTATGTAAAGAACAATTTCATTATATACAAAAACCAAACTCACATATTTTTCTGATATACCTACTCTTTCTCGTAATTATTTCTATTCTACGATAAGTTTACAAACTTTTATTATGTTATTCTACATTCCTGATTAGTTAGTTCCCTTTTGTTGATTTGAACCTTGAATAAGTACCAGTTAACCAAGTACCTCCTTGGTTACGAATTTCGTAGAATGTCTGCAAAGCCCTTCAAAGAAAATACTTCGGCAGAAGTTATATTTACTTAATGTTGGTAATATTGTTTACGCGCTATTAGTGATAATTAATATTTCGTATAAGAAAATTTACACATTTTTAGTTATATTTTTATGAAATTCTTAGGTTTCGCTATTTCAATTTTATTTATGTAATAAAATGATTAAACACAATTAAAATTTAAAGTAAGTTCTAGTTTAAATGACGTATTATTTGTTATTTACTAAATCGAGAAATATTTTCATAATATTTTAAACGTCATCTACAGTTTAATTTTATATAAAATATATAAAAATAATAACTGGCGTCCTTTACAACTAAGAATAAATATTATGTATAATATTATAAATAATATAATTAATTTCTTATGTAATATAGGTTGTTTTTGTAATTTCGATTATTATTTAGGGCGCTTATTCACGGTCACCGATCCGAACCTGACGAAGAAAATTGATCGAATTCTTAATTCGTTTTGTGAATCAGTGTTTAAAAATATGGATGAAATTACTATATTCTAATTAACGTATTTAGCATCGTTAATGTTTTATTATATATAATATCAATATATTTTAAATAGGATTTAAATCTTAAGTATAATCACTACTGATAATTCTTTCAAAATTGATTCATCTGTTTTACTTGAATTGCTAAAGATCTATTTGTATATAAATCTATATAATCGAAAGTCACTGAATATAATTATTATCCAATTTTGTAATTAAATATAAAAACAAAATATATCGTTTATAATTATGATAAAAATAATAAAGTAACAGCCACAAACAATTTACAACGGAAAATACCAGGATAATTTAAACAAATGTAATAAAATGACCTCAATAGGTACTATATTCGATAAAACATCCTCTTATTAATATATAATACGTATTACAATATAATAATTTTATTAGTAGTAGTTTAATTTTAGTGGTATGAGTAGTTTAATTATTTTTTTATTAGTATCCAAAAAAGGTTAAAACGATTATAAGAAAAAAGGTTTCTTTGAAAATATTGTAATGTTCATACTTTCATTATTAACAGAGATGCGCCGAATAGTGGTTTCACCGAAATAACTGAATACCGAATACTATTCAGTTTAACTTTTACCGAACCGAATATTCGGCCGAATTATGCAGTTTACCATTTCATTGTTTGTTTTTCATAAACAGGTTCTAACAAGTATGATACATGTGGTTTCTGGCTAGATAAATAAATATGTTGATTTCTGGTTTAAAATATATTTTTGATGTTTAAAAATAAATGCTGATTTAAAATTCAAAATAATGTTGCCTATACTAAATACTAATTATAGGTTAGGAATAATAAAATAAATATGTTGAGCTGATATTTTTGTTTTAAGCTTAATTGCTTTGTATTAGATATTAATCGTTATTCAACACATTATTTATAGGATATATGTGACATAAATCTTATTTTTTTTTGTAAACCCTTGTCTTTTAGTAATTTACCATGTCGTGTACCCAAGAAAATAGAAATACTCGGACAGAATATATTCGGCACCAAATTCGAATAATTTGGCTGAATACGAATAGTGAAAAGATGCCGAATACCGAATACTTACCGAATTTTCGGAGCATCTCTAATTATTAATTTATATATTTATGTTTTGAATTCAGACCTAAAGGATAATTTACACATTACTATTCGGAAGTATGATAACATACATTTTATATAGTTTATATGTCCTTTAAACAATGTTTTATAATAAATGTAAAATTGTTATAATTTACTATATATAGTAAATTTACTATATATAGTAAATTATAATGTAATTTTACATTTAACAAGAATTTTAATATTTTTTTTATATGTAATAATTTTAATGGTTTTACTTGACTATGTGACTTATTTCTACTGCACCATTCATATAAATTCAGACTTGAGATTATAAAATTATTTTAAAAGCGTATCAAGTACGACCTAACATCATCGATTCGGAATCGGATTTCGATCGGGTACGGTGTACACCCTCAATGTTTAAAAATATTCTTTTTATAAAAAAAACACTTACAGGATATTATTATTGTATTTTTATTTATTTCATACTTATCACTATACAGTACAGTACTATACAGTATTATAAATTTCTTATCATAATTCACTGTATATTGCACATTGTGTAATAAAGCCATCCTTATTACGTAGGACCTTGACTTCAAGTATCAAGACTGTTTAAATTAGTTCAATTAATGGTCTATATCATATTATGAATATAACGAATATTTTAATGGGTACGTTGGTTTGTTTGTAACAAACAATATGCTATATATTTGATTTAATTACGATTAAAACCACAATTTTTACTTGTACAAAGTTCCACTATATTTAAATATGCGATACAATTTTATTAGCGACCGGTTTCGTACATCATCATTAGGCGACTATAGGCGATATATTTGATTCTCGATGTATTCTATTTTAAATGTATTATATTGGTATACAGACATAGATAAAACGTAGATATATTTTACAGTCGAAATGAAAATATGATCCATACATTTCTTATCATAATTCACTGTATATTGCTCATTGTGTAATAAAGCCATCCTTATTAACCAGGACCTTGACTTCAAGTATCAAGACTGTTTAAATTAGTTCAAAGAATGGTCTCATCATCATCTCATAAGATGACTAAGTTTATATATATATATAATTAGGTTTAATGTATGTTTGTAATAATATATTTAGATAAAATTCTTCAAAATAATAATTGTTGTCAATTGACTCGTAAGTGATAACAAAGAGTTATTGTAGTAGTGTTAAGTAGTTTGATAATATTATGCGTTAATACTGTTTATATTAAATAATGCACTTTCTAGAACTTATTTATCTGTCATAATATATAAGTAGTATGTAATAAATATGATATCGATATAGGCACTCTTAAATTTTACACTATTTGAGGTAGGTATACACGTGAGATATTATCACCAATATTGAATATAAGTAAATATTATAATATTCAAATCTCTCAAATTGTATATATTGTAATATTTCTATGACAAGTGAATATAATAACACCCTAAAGGGTTTTATTCTCTAACCTTGCCAAAGGTAAGACAAAACTAGCAACATCGATATGTTTGTTTGTTGATTATTACACCTAATAGTATCACATTTTATATAAGCATAATGTTCGGAAATGGTTTGTTTACGGTTTTCGTTGTTGCAAGTACCAAGATTTTGATTTTTTTTAAGAAGCTTAAATCTTAAGTAAGTGGAATTATTTCTTGCTGTTTTTTGACAGTACTTTATTTCTTATATTTGGTACATAAATTTCTGTTGGCTAAAATAAATAATTTTATATATCTTAAAAGTTTCTTTGGTAGGTATCGATATAAATATGTACAAAACTACAACAAAAATAATAAAAATGATTTAATTGTATCGTGATTTGTTCAATTATCTATAAAAATAAAATTAATAAAAAATCATTCCATAATTTAAGCACGATTTGGTGCGTGCGCACGCGCTTACATAAAAAAAAAACAAACGATTACCAACGAATCGACGATCACGAGTATATTTTTAAATTATTTCGTAACATATGAAGATGTAAAAAATAATAAAATGAAACTCAAGTATATGATTTGGTTTTCCAACTGGTTACTTCATATTATAATTGGCTGATTTGAACTTCATAAGAAACTTCAAAGCGTAGTAATAACCTGACTAATTGTCTATTCCAGGTCAACCGGGAATTTCTCGTCGGGCGCGGGGGGTGGCGGGTGCGGCGCCCCGCGCTCCTCCCCCGCCACCCCGCTGCAGCTCGAACCACACCTCCGCTCTAAACATGATAAGTAAGTTATGTATAAGAACATAAGTTATACATTGGCATATCATTTCACGTGTTTACGACATAGTCGAAATATAAAGAGGCAGACGAAGTCGCTGGCAACAACTAGTTCGTCATTAATCTGACGATTAATTGGCAAAGTAGTTATTTTGTTTCTTGTAGGTACCTATGGTCCTAAGTTCGAGTCCCACACTAGTAAAATATTGTTTAAAAATGTATTTTTCATTTAATAGATGAATTATTATATTAATAATTACGTTTCTTTTATAGTTGTCATTGTAATGTTTTTAAAAATTATTACTTATGAGCCCACAAAGATATTTTTATTAAAATTGCTTATTAAAAGATTGAACATTGGGGTTCTTGAATAATAGTATTATTCCAACAATAACAAAACATTTCTGTAACCTTCTATATATATAATAGTTTTAATTCGTATATATGTATAGTATAGTGTTTACTGATACTGATATAATTAAACAACAGTTAATCTCAATTATCAGTTTCGTGGTTACGTAATTTATGATATGTGGTAAATTATTATAATCAGAACATACATTATACTTCAATATATAAAATACTATAATTTGTAAAATACTTGACAAGCTACTCGATATGCCCTGGGTTCGAATCCTGAATAAAAAAGGATTATATATTTATTAAACCTTCCTTCACTAAACTCTACATAAATTTAACGCAGCGTTATCAAATAATGAATTTATAATCAATTATGATTACATTATTTTATTTTCATTATATAACCTTATCAAATCTTATCTTATTTTGTCCAATGATAACAAACAGGTGATGGATTAGACGAATTATTCTTCTATATAAAAAAAAATAAAAATACTGCCTACATTATTATTTTTAATAACTTTGTAACTTATATAATACTGATAATAAATGTTTTACAAACATGAAGTTCAAGACGTCAGTAACTTGTTTTGATTTTCTAGATAAGGCCTTGTTAGATTATTCCGTTATATAACTTTGACCTAAAAATAATAATGTATATTAATAAATAATTATAGGAAACAATATAGTGGACGCATGTCTTATTTTTTTATGATCTGTAAAACAGTGTTCAGTTTATTGCTCCGGATATTAGTGTTTGGTAATAATGGTATATCGTGCTTGGTATTCCTGTTTGGTTCCTAGAGTTTGCGGATTTATGTTTTGTTTCATCTAAATATATATTATCTCTTCTTCGTTCTAATCTCTTCTCACGAGTTCCAATGGTAGTTCTAACTTATCTTTGTCTCTTTCATTGCTATAGTAGAAAATGTTACAGAAACTTCTTATCATTGTAATTAAAAACCCTAGTTCCATAAAACACAACTAATATTAAAGACAAGACAATAAACATCGACACCACATGAATAATAATATATGAAAAAAAATATTAAAGCTAATAAAACCAAAATGTATTTGTTTTTTTATCATAGAGTGCTACAGTTTTGAAATATATATTGGGAATTAAAAAAAAAGTATTCAGATTATTACAATAGTATTTGCTATTAATGTATTATATTCTAGCTGTTGCTCGTGACTTCGTCCACGTAGACTGTAAAAAAATATATTTTTATGGCTAGGAATATAAGCCATAAAAATATTATTTTTCGATTATTTTTGAACGTATCTACGACCTCATACGTCAAAATCCTTTAGACTATAGCAGGGAACATAAAAATAACATAATTGGCTATATTCCTATTAATATACGTATATTTGAATAACCTAACATTCCTTCTAAAGCCTTCGGATGATTAGAAGTATTTTCACAAATAAATTCAGTGAACCAAACGATTAAAAACAGGATCTTCCATGGCAATTAGTTATCGCGCTACACTCTATGTTATGTCACAAAAGTTAGTATTTCTGTAGCCTATGTGTTGTTTTGGTACATAGCTACAATATTACTAAGTTTCATCAAAATCCGTCTAGTAGTTTTGGCGTGATTGAGTAACAAACATCACAGACAAAACCACGTGCTAAGGTTAGTATTTCTATAGCCTCTGTGTTATTTTGGTACAAAAGCTATAGGTAATATTGCTAATTGTCATCAAAATCCGTTGAGTAGTTTTGGCGTGATTGAGTAACAAACATCCATTGACAAACATCCATTCATCCACGCAATCGCACTTATAGATTAAGATAGATCAGATGTCTCATAAATTTTTACAAATCTTGATAAACAACCCAAAAAAAACGAAACAAAAAAATTATTGCTTCCTCTTTTATTTATTACTCTGTATTTTGTATGAAGAAAAAGTCAACGCTCGGGCGCCATACTGACGCTCAGAGTTAACGCCAGTTCAGAGACAACAAATAAATTTTGTATGGGAAAATTTAAATTTGAAAAACTATTTATTTATTATTTTTAAAAAGTCGTAGAACATATGTTGTGGGGATTGATATAAAGAGGCTGCCTGGAAAAGAGTTCGTCAACTAATTACAAATAACTATATATATATAACTAAGTTCTTGAAACTTTCTTAGTGAAAGTCTCAAAGAAATTCAATACATTACCAAGTATAGAAAATAATAATAAGTTTTAATTATTTCCTAATTTAATAGACGTGTAGTCTGTAAAAAAACCATTAGTTAAATCAGATAATGTTGATGTTCCCGACTCACCCTCGATTCAATATTAGTAACGACAGCATAATAGTCATTATTAATAAAAAATATTCATTATTTAATCCTTTGGTACGGTTCAGTATATTTTATTAATTTAATATTTAGCAACATTGTTATTTAATCTAAGATAGAAAGTCTCTAGTTGAGTCATACCAAGGTTATATTTTAGAACCACTTCTTAATATTGAATATTGATTTATAATATAATATTGAATGTTGATTCAGATAAAAAATATTATTTATTTATAGCTAAAATAAAGCTTGTATATTTAATCATATCAATATAAAAAATCATATCATCTGATCATAGCGTTAGTATTTGTAATTTCATTTACATGCCCATTGTTTCACCGTTTCTCTGTTTATAAACGGACGCTCTTTACTTCGTTCTAAACATTAATAGCTATATATTATGCTGAAGTGTTCTGTATTTGTCTAACAGTCACGTTGAACCGTTGTACCGGTAACATCCAATGGTACAAACCGTTTACGTCTTTAACCGGTTGAACAATAGTACACTATATTGTTTTTAATTCAACTATGCTTATCTTCAAGACGTTGATAGTTCAATGAACTTTATGAAAGGTCATAGTATTTTAAAACTTTCCTGATATAATTGTAGCCATGTAATATTTCTACAGCTTGTTAGGAACACTATCTTATCGTTCCCTGCCGATAAATTACGACGTATTCGATACACAATCAAAATGTGCTGAATTTAACCATTCCAGTAGTTGTTCTCTCAAGCGCGGACGAACCGCTACCTCAGTGAGGTTCTAATAACGGATGTTATTATAGACATTCGTTATATTAAAATACACTTTGCAATCAATGTAAAGAAGTGTTGTATGTGTTACAAGTGTTATCGATGTTTCGTCAAGTGCAAAATCCAAATCGATATAATCGTGTACCGTGTCATTCGATATAGATAAATTCGTTGAATATTCTAAAACTTGTATAATATTGTTTTAATAATCTTATCATTGATGGCTTGCCGTGGTAATTGGGGGTCAACTAGTTCTCCGTCCTCATTGACAGTAGGTATAAATCATTCATTCAGAGAGTATCAACTGGCTTGCACGTATCTAACATTTTGATTTCGTTCTGTGTTCATTTTACAATGATAAAGGTGTCGTTATCTGGTGCTCAAATGTCCTATAGGAAAAGATTAATTGTGACACATTGTATGGTGAATAGTGCTTCAGTTAGTGTTTGATTTTCTATCTGGTCGGAAATGTGAATAAGAATAATGGTGGATAATGCTTCTTTTGAATATTCCGACGAGTCGAGCGGGGAGGGCAGCATAACCAATGTTACTAACCAGAGGTGAGATATCTTTTATAATGATATGCCAAGATATGCCTCTATATATCTTTCACGAACTCTACATATTGGAGCGTATAAGAAATGAAGCTTCCATGATAATAGATGGAACTTGGCATTGAGGTCATATCTGTGTAAATATTTATATTACAGACCCGGTGTCGGAATATTAATCTATAAATATAGTTTTTTCTTTATTTTTTTTATTTGGATGGAATCATGATGGAAAGCAAATCTTTTCAAAGTTCATATTTAATTTTAACTTGACTTGAATGTTAACAATTATTTAATAGCTGGTAATATTCAAGTTTAAAGGAAACATAAGAGGAAAAATATGTTATATAATTAGTATTCTTTATAAAGTTTTTTAGTTGTTTTATTATTAAGTATTTTTATAGGTAGCCTTGAAATATACTTATAAATATTACGCCAACATGTTATTGTTAAAATATAACCAAAGGATTTTTTAAAGCCGAGTCAGCAAATGAAAATACAAAATTAAAAAAAGTTTTTCTATGAAAACACTCAAGTATTGTCTGTTGTCTGATTTGTCGTAAAGTATACGTATCGGTTAGTTTTAACGTATGAACATATAAGTATTAACTATAAGTATTTCATTATATCCTTTTGAAATTCTTTATATATAAGTTACAAATTTTGGAACAGAATCTGCGAGAGAGAAATTTGCACCTTATATTAAATTTAAATTGTTTTGTTGTTTTGTTAAGGAATAAAATAATGTTTGTATAAAACTTTATTAATAACAAAAAATCGTCTAAAATAGATTAAAATATTTGAGATAATATATAGAAAAAATTCTAATACATAGCGACTTATTTAACTGACTTGTTCCATATCAACAAATATCTCATACTGTATCAAAATACTATTTCATATCATATTTAACTTCATTGTACTTATTATGATGGTTATGATTAGGAAAGGGTTATTAACCACTAGACCGCTACATTAAGATACCGCTGATATGCCCAACATTGTCCAAGTCGTTGTGGCTAACGGAAGTAACTTGAAAAATATTAAAAGATTTTAAACCAATGAAATAACAGTATGTATGTATGTCATATTAAAATGCAATAGTTTGCGTAGATCCCATCATAATGTTTTATTTATCTAGACCGTTATCTTTTCTTTACCAATAAGGTTTATGTTGGTCTAACATTGAAATATATTTGGAATATATTTTGAATGGGAATACACAATTTCGTATTTATATACGATGAAACGAAAACATCGTTCACACTCGTTTTATTCGTCTGAAGAAGTGCTCGTTTCAATTGTTTTTAAAATGGGGGTTTTTGTTTTTAAAAAGTATGTATATTATTTGTATTGTCTAACTTAATGTAACTTATATTTAGTACTTACAATGAAATCTAGTTCTTATCACTCGATACTCCCTTTTGATAACCAGCTCTATAAGTGTTAATTGTCTTAATGTTATTTTGATAACATACAGATATTGTTATTACTATATTATTTTATAATCATTTATTGTAAATTATTTCATAAATATATTTTTTTTACTTAATATACACACAATTTTCCATTAGCAATATTTTTAAATTTATTATTTTCTTTTAAAATTCCGTTCTTAAGTTACTTAAATTACATTATTCGTTCCAGATTAAAATTTAATTTAACGGACAAGCGGAATGTACAAAATATTTAAAAATATTAAGCACATTTACGAACAAATTCTTCTAATTATGTTGAAACTCAATTCTCTTGAAAGTAATACTTTTATTCTATTTAATATTTCTTTACTCATTTACTCACTTTAATATTTCTTTGTTTTTTTACTCACTTTAATATTTCGTTACTCGTTTACTCACTTTAATATTTCTTTATTCGTTTACTCACTTTAATATTTCGTTACTCGTTTACTCACTTTAATATTTCGTTACTCGTTTACTCACTTTAATATTTCTTTATTCGTTAATTCTCTTTAATATTTATTTATTCGTTTATTCATACAAGCGGGTAATAGTTTAGGTCCTTTGCCGTTAATTTTAAGACTAGTGTAAATCTATGATTTATGTTTTCGTCGGTATTCTTTAACTGTTTGTTTTTATTTTATTTATTTTTACTAATATAATTCCTGGTTTAACTTTCCTATAATGACTTATTAGTTTTTGACTTAATATTATAAGGTATTATATATAATATGTTCAATATAGTTTAAGTTGTATAATTAAATTACTTTTAACGTCTTAACAACAAAAACTTTTAATGCGTTTCTTTCATTTATAATGTTTTTTTAAATGTCTGGTAGATCATGCTCTACCCGTATTCTAGTGCGTTTTCCAAAATAAAGGCTTTAATTTACAGGTTTCATTTTTTGTACTTAGTACAATATAAGTTATATTCATCTTTAGTTATTTATAATCGTTCTATAAATCATCCTAAACAATATAATTTTTAATAGAGTTCAAAAATATGTTTATGTTTTTTGATTCATAGGGTGTATAGTAATTGTATGTTTTGATTTTACTATTTCGTAAACTGTCATAGTTTTCGTAACGTCAAAGCTCGTGCTAAGAGTACAGATTAGTCTCAGTTGATTTTGTTGTATAATTAAATACTTCACTATTTTTAAATTATTTTGAAAACGTTCCAAAAATATTAGGTGACGTTGGCATTTACTGGTAACTTTTTATCTAGTACATTTATATTTTTCCTACATGTTTCTTTATAATACGATTTGTATTTTGTTTTTAATATTTTGTAGTAATCTAATTTGTTTTGATGCTCTTATAAATCGAGTTAATCGTAACTGTAATCGTAATATAACCAGCCATTTATACATAATAGACGTGCAGTAGATGTGTATAATTTTTAATGAAAACTATAATTAATAGTTTTCACTATAATATATGACAAACATATTTTAAAAGATACAATAAATTCTACTTCTATGAAATCATAAATTAATGATTTTATATTTATCGTAGGTATTTTATTAGTATGTCTACTTTTGGATTTTCTTTATAATATATTTTTTTGTTATCTTAGTAAACAAAATATAAAAAATTGCCGTATCAAGACTCGTAACAACAATCTGTGATTCACACAAATAATTACGTGTGAGAATCGAACCCTCGACCCTTCAGGGTTACTGTGATACTATAGTATATACCAACGAGTCATCGAATTACTATTGAATTATTATTATCGAAATAGTATTGCAAAATTTAAAATACTTTTAGCACACACTCGTTTCAATTAAATGCATCGCTAGAACAAAAGAAAACTTATCACTATATCATCCTGTTAATATATAATATTAGGTATACATACTGTAAAAGTAAATAAAATAATTACGTCTACCACATATATATCCTTTGTTATTACCATGTGAATAATAATGTCAATATGAATGTTCCAGAAACTCCAAACCACTGTCAGGGTCTGCTCCATCAGTGCGAGGTGCGTCCGGTGATGAGGCGACTGAAGGCAAGCAGCCCAGTAAATCCAGACAGAAGAAGTTCCAAAGACACTTCCCACAAGTGGGACCGGAGGAGCGGGTCCTTAATTGTGAGTGAATTTGATAAGAGTTATATTGTAGTGTACATATTTGGAAAGAATTAAAAGTTTTTGATGCTTTTATAGGAAAATTAACAAATAATTTAATTCTAAAACATTTTAATACCGAAAGCTAACTACAGCCTCGCTAAACTTGCTTTATACTTGGTATAGTATTTCCTTAGATTTTAAGGATTACTACACATTGAAATAAAACATTTTTTTAATTAATTTTAAATTTAACTTTCAATTAAAAATTGTTTAGAACTAACTAAGATTTAACCGCGTCATATATTTCATATTATAATAAGCCACATTATTATTCGACTACAAAACTTACTTATATAGGTAAATATATAATAATAATAATATAAATAATACAACAGCACGTACGTAACCCAAAAAACGGTGTTCATCGACTTTCATATTTCGACGTCAGGACCCGAATATATAAATTTGTATATCGTGACGTCAGAGCTTTTTTTTCTGTTTACGTAAATTCTGATCTTGAAGAAATGTTAATAAATCTTTTGAGTCAGATGTTCCGAAAACATTCTCATTGTATTTAAACTTTTATGAACCATGCTGACTAGGCTATTATATATATATATTTATCGGTTCGTATTAACGTCAATTATATCGGATTACCGTACTATTTTTTCAACCATTCGGGGTTCATTTTCGACGTGAACATCATAATTTTAGGTAATTGATTGTACCCTATGCCCTTTCCTATACCCCTGGCAAGGTGTGTGCATAGTTTTATAAATATCGATTGAGTAGTTAAGACGTGAAAGCGTAACAAACAAACAAACCCACATTCTTCTTTTTAAAATTCATTTATTTATACATTTGAAATCCAGGGCAAATTATTCCAATAAACCTAACGTTAATTAGTCATGCCATGAAAATAAAAATACATCAGTATATATTTTTTCCAAGGAATTTCACGAATTAATTTATTTGTTTTGAATACATTTTTCAGTGTTTCGAACTCATTACTTATATTGGCAGAGAAATGTGGTTTGTTTGTCTATAAACATCTTTAGCTAAGTGTATAAACATTTTAAATAAATATAGAATGAAAAGTTCATCAACTCGGTACTCGAACCTGCTACCTGAGATAATGTCTACATTTTAGACAATTCCAAACGTTAATACCGGTTGTGGTATCTTTTTAATGATATTATATACTACTACAAAGTTAAAATATTGGTAAGAATTTTCGAATGAAACTAAATGGATGTCCCCTTCATCCCCATAAAGTTTTTAATATATAGAATGCTAGAATGATCAAGGTAACATGGTAGCTCAATTGATAGACGGACGATAACCCAATGGCCCCAGATTTGAGTCCTCCATCGACTGATGAATTTATCATTCTATATTTATTAAAGCCAACAGCGTACAGTGAAGGACTGGAACAACTTGCCTGCGTCGGTATTTCCGACCAAATACAATGTAGGTGTCTTCAAGAGAAGAGTGAATAGGTTGCTAGGTTAATGCGCCTTACCACCTATGATTACATTTCCACTCTCCATCAGGTGGAATGTAGTCAAGCATTAACCTAGTTTTGAATAAAAAAAAACGAATATGGTATATTTGTATGAGATTTAAATCAGACATGTTTTTCAGATTACTCCTGCGCCCTGGTTGGTGACCTGCTCCTCCAAGGACATCTGTATATAACTAAGAACTACTTCGCTTTCTATTCCAACGTCTTCGGCTATGTCACCAAGGTATGAAAAATTAACATTTCAAATCTTTGATGTCAAGAAATTAGGGTGGGTAGTTTCTCTCATCTATATAAAAATGTATTCCTATTTCTCTTGGCCATAGATTCATGAGTAGCTAGTAATATACGTATACAATAATATATGGTAGTTTCGTTTCTGTAAAAAATCACAGAAAACTGCATTTCTTGCTTTAATCGTTATCTAAATGTAGTGGTTTATTTATTCATAAAAACCACATTCTGAATTATTTATTGCTCGAGTTTTTTAGCACTTGATAGCTAACAGACGCTACCATTAATAATTAATAAATCTTCCTAAAAATAACAGAAAGGATTTATAAATATAATTCAATAATAAATGTTGCTGTTTTTAATGTTTTGTTTAAAGTATAGAAAATATATAATTAGGACGCATCTACACCACACTCGATGCAAATCAGTCTGAGATTTCTTTATATGTTCTTGAATTAGGATTGAGTAAAGTGTGTAAACGCCCTTACCCTTTGATTATTTCGAAATAAATTTGATACAATAAATAATGTTTTATAAATGTCTATCAACAATAATAATATTTACGACACCTCAATTCAAAACTCTGTCAATAAAACAACATACTACGAAACAACAGTTTTAATACACGATTTTGCAGGCATCTTTGTTCTGGAACTTACCCACACATAAATTACACTTTGATAACGGTTATATATAAATAAGTTATCCTTGAAATTGTTAACAAACAATGATAACATCAATTAATAATTACTAGCATTTATTTCTATGACAAGTCAGTTATAAAAATATTTGCTTAGTTGAGACCTAATTAATAACAGGATGTTATTATAATTTATAATACACGTGATGATTTAATTAATTTCAAATTGTCTGAAGCAATTAAAGATAAGTTATTAATAAATTCCAGCTGTTGATCCCAACTACGTCCGTTCTTCGTATATCGAAGGAAAAGGTGGCTCGTATAATACCTAACGCGGTGGGTGTCTGCACGAGGGATGAAAGACACGTCTTCGGATCGCTGTTATCTCGGGACTCCACCTACAAGCTGATGATGCATGTGTGGAAGTCTGCGAGGGCGACCGAATTAGCCGTGCCTAAACCTCCTGTAAGTTGTTTTTGGAGTACTTATTCTCTTATAAGTAGAGATGCGCCGAATATTCGGTATTCGGCATCTTTTTCGCTATTTGTATTCGGCCGAATTATTTGGTTAATTATAAGTTTTGTGTTAACTTGTTTTTATGACGTATTATTGACGTTTACTTAATGTTTATCTCTTGAACTTTTAAATATTTCGATATAATATGGATATAAGTGTCAAATCATGTGTCATAGTTATAACGCCGGTAGTGTATGTAAGATTAAGTAAAGTAACAAGTTGTTTACCTTGAACGATACCTCCGTTCCTTTTGTGAACTGTTACTTCAATAATATTTTTTTTTTATATCTTTAGGTATGTAATAGTAGCATTAAATTAATATAAACCTGCATTTAATATTATAGCTAATTAAATAAATGTTGACAATCACTTATTTTTTTAAATACCAAGGCCAGTTTGTTTTTGATCGTAACTTTAAATCAAAATCAGGTTTACGAGACGTAATTTTTTAAAATTATTGCTTTGACATTGAACGATAACAAAACAATGTAATCAATTGTAAACAAGTATTAGAACTCTCTTACTGCAAGGAATCACCAACCATAGTCGTTCTATTCTTTAAAACACTTTACTGGCACTGCTCACAAACACATTAAACTATATACTATTTAAATTCTTTACTATCACTGTTACACCTTATTATACTGTGTTCTGTTACATAACTTAGTATCTCAATCACAAACTGCCTTCTCTTAGCTGGGAGACGATTTATATATTCACTACTTTTAATTAAATCAGTATCCGATATTACATTTATTATTTAAGTCAATTAAACTTCTATACAAACATTATGTGTTTTAGTCATGTCAACTGATATCTTGATGTTTTTATCAAAACCTACCCTCCAATTATAGGAAAGCTAACACAAGAAAGGAGATTTTGTTGTTTATACAATGCAAATATTTTTTTTAATATACGTGTTTATTTTCTACCTCTGACGATGATTAACGCGTTGAATTTTTCCGAGAGAAAGTATTTTTACATTTTTACTGGACATAGAGTGTTTTTCTCATATATTTGATTTGGACAAGGACAATAATAGAATAACATATATTAATTCTTTTTCTAAGTAGAAAATACTTAAATTATTTAACATATCTTATATCTGATAAAATTTTACGCTAACGGACTTGACTAAACTTCATTATCCATACATAAAGAAAAACAATGATATTATTATCACAGGAGCTCCGTACTTCCGAAGTGGAGGCGTCGGAGTACTCGCCCGACGACAGCAGCTCTGGAGGAGCCGACACCGTGGACGCACCTGACATCATCAGACCTGAACCGGAGGCCATTATAGCTGCTGGTAAATATTACACAAGCAAACGGCAGATAAACTTACAAATTTCAAGTTAATTCATAAACTTCTATTAATAACCACCTTTAAATGTTTGCACTATTAACTCCGCGTTTAATTAATACTAAATATTTAAATCAAATGCATTCAGTTATCTAAATATAACTAACTTAAATAAATAACTAAGTCACTAACACCCCCTTCCCCTCTCCAGCGAGTGCGACGGTGATCCAGCCGGCGTTGTTGACGGGCGCCCCTCTCCCGCGCCGCGCCCCCCACTACTGGCACGCCGCGCTGCTGGCACTGGCCGTCCTGCTCACCTGTTCCGCCACTTACTTCGCCTACTCGCTCTACACCACCGAGCCGAGGGTGGGTACATTTTTATGGATAATAAATACTTTTTTAGTATAATTTAACATTAGGAGAGTTTTTTATCTGTATATTAACAAATAGAAGTATAGAGAATTCATGTTTAAAAAAAACCTCAGATATGTTTACAAAACTGAAATGAGGAAGTGTATTTAAACTACATTAGTTAACTAGATTCTTTAACAATAACACGATAACGTCGGTGTGCAGCAGGATGTGTCCGGTGAGGAGCTGTACCTGGAGCTGGTTCGGTGGCGCGCCAAGCTGCACGGACGAGCCGCCGGGGAACTGCACACCTTCCTCTCCACCAACCTGTTACTGCTAGCTAAGGTACACGCACACAAACACATACTCGTATATGTGGTGCGCACACGTCGACGCACGTACACGTGTGGCCCACACGCACGCACACAATCATGAACATGCTGCATGCACACACGAACATATACGTAAATGTCACACGTCAGGATACATAGGGATAGTGTGGACACACAAAATGTACATTCACACATACACAAGTATACATATTACATTACATATAACTATATACATATCACTTTCAATGTCCCGATTTTCAAACGATAAATCAAAACGTATGCAATTAGGACGTAGTTATCAAGTTAAAATAAGTTAAATAAATATCTTTTGCGTTCCATATTAATTGTTTGATAAATAAGCTTAGTACACACCTAATTAAAATAATAATAGAAAGTTAGAAAGTTTATTTAGCTATATTAAATTAACTGCAGATATCAAAGTGTATATATAAGATGTACAAACACAAACGCTAATTTAATAAATTCAGTCAGTCAATTAGCAAAGAATAGACTTATTAATCAAATGGAGGCATTTATAAAAGTATAATTTAATTAAGTTAAGCTCTATAACAAAATCGCTCATTACCTTATTTTAAATATATTTTTACAGGTGAGACAGTCATTAGAAGCATTATCCGGAGTAATAATGACGGATATGGCTCAAGGGGCTAACATCGACATAGACGTACCCAACGAGACAGTCATCAGTTAGCGTAACCAGTGAAATAAGTGAATAAAGTGACCTAAAGTGTATGAAGTGCAGTGAGAACCAGTGATATGTTACTAGTGCATTTGAATTCATGGAATTCTATAATTTAACCAATTTTTAGTTAACATCCATTAGTACCTGCTTTGATCATCGCTTTCTCCGTTCCCAATATTTTGTAGCGTACTGTGATTTGTTTAGAATTTTTATATTCTATTAAGTTGTATATAATTTTAACTACCCAAAGAAGTTCTGGTTAAAATGTGATTTTGTATATAAGTAACCAATTGGAGCCTATAAGGCGATGCTAGGTTATACTGAATGTGTCAAACACATAGGTTAAGTGTAGTCAATAGTCAGTACCTAGGTTTTGGTTCAGTTCTCTGAGGCCGCCAATTACCTATATTATATTTTTTAATATTCTTCATAATTATTATCTATGCCTTCTAATAATTTTATTATTGGTATTAAAATGCTTCTCAGAATTATCCTATAATTATGAAAAAAATGTATGCAAGAAGCAATAAATTATGCTTGAAGTTTGAACATAAAATATACATTTTCATAATATTTTTTCGTAGTTATTTTATTTTAAACTGAAAATCTTGTGTGATTTTTGTTTGTGATAAAAATAATGTTTGTTGAAATTTCAAGCAAGTGAAATTACCAGAAGGCATATAGTAATGGTTTTGAGGGTATCAAGAGCTGGTGCGTCTAGTATCTAAGGACATACATTCCTTATAGAGTCAGTAAAAATACATCAAAAATATAGTAAATTAACTAACATTTATAAAATTAAAGACAATATTTTTCTGATAAGTAATAATAATGAATATATAAAAATTTCGAAAAAATAATAGCTCTGACAATTTTTTTTTAATTTTTTAAGATTTTTAATGTTTTGCCAAATATAAAGATTTCTTGCCAATATGTAAGACACATAGGTCAAATAGTGCAGGTAGTTACAATAATTTTAAGTAACAGTTAAACGGCATTTAATAACCTTTTGTATACTTTGGATTGTATTCTCTACGATTTGCAAAATTTTAGTATTCTGAATTATTTTGTATGTTAAAAAATGCTCAACAGATTTTGATCAAACTATAGGGAGAGTACAATTCAAAATTATATCTTTGTCAACATGTATATTTGTTATAATTTGTTATTCTAGTCTATAGTAAAGCTCAACTTGTTTTTGGTAATACAAGATATATTCAATGAAAATTCTGTTGTAAGTCTGTATGTCATTCACAATTTTATAAAAAAGGCCTCAAATCTCGATCGAGAGAAAAAAACATTTTGTTACATTTTGAAGTACTACTATAATCCAGAACAATTTATGCTAAATTATTGTTACAAATTTATTTATTAAAAAATATTTATGATTTGCTGGTTTTTAATATTCTTAGCTTAAAAAATCCTACTTTAATAATGTAATATTTGCTTGATGTCTCATACTTTGCTGTTACCAGTGTGCCAAAGTTACAGGCATCAATATTAGGCTGTTTTCAGATAATTATTGCCAAAGACAATGAGTAGTTGGTTAAGTTAGAGGTTGTACAATATTTGGTAGATAGGTATCATGTAAAATTCAATAGTGTTCCTTAGGTTACATTCATATATTAAAAAATGTAAAAATATTTGTCCGTATATATTTCTGTTTTTTAAGTCTGTTGTGTGCCTTACATGTTTAATTTATATTATTTTAACAATGGACTTTATCGTTATTATGAGTTTAAAAATGTTATATTCAAAATTTTCTTTAAGCTTATTGGCTCTGTATATTCTTTATTGGTTTTGAATACTTGTTGTATTTAGTTTTTGGTCAGATGTAAAGGCTAAGGAAAATTTCTTATAGCGAATGTTAATATTTTGTTATGCGGTCATTTTGTATGTGATTGGTATTTGTTTGTTATTTTATGTAAATAATAGATAAAGGACTTTATTGAAGATATGTATACACGTGTTTTATTTTATGATTTCCCTTGTCATCATATAATTTGTATTATAATAAAATATGTTATTACCTAATTCTATTTTTACTTATTAGAGATTTTATTACATATCTTATTTTATCAAAACAAATCAAAACTTTTACTTTCTAATTCTATTACAACTAAAAATATATTTTGTATGACTGCTGCAATTTTACTTAAGTTTTTTTTATTACTGAATATAGCAAACTTAGATTATTTAAATCTAAATATATACAATTTATTTTTTAACATTAACAGCTTCATACTGATAAATAGTCTTTCTTCCAATTAAATATTAGTTATTTTCATAATAACACATAACACGATTTGTAACTTGTAAATAATATTGATTGATTATTAGACCTCATCGACCCCAAAAGCAAGTTGTCTTTTGTGTCGACCTTTGGGAAACAAATATCGAATTTTGGGAATCCCTTGTATTAAGTACTAGTATTATGAAAAACTGCATTTTTACTACATGCAAGTAGCAGCACCTGGTTAGTGAGGGTTTGAAGAATTTAAAAAAAGGTTTTCCTAGAGATTGTTATGTACAAACTCTCAGTATTTTTCTTTTTTCCAACACTGCCTTTTTCGCTAAATAACATTTATCACATAGAGCTTTTGATATAAATATAGGTATTTGAAGTGTGTGTTAGAGAAATATGAAATAAAATAAACATTTTGTTAGTATTTTTTTAATCGTAAATATTTTAAATAAATTTAAATATACTGTTTATACAAGTAGTAACATATTATTAATAGGAAGTTAATATAAAGTTCTACTGTATAAAGAATGATATACAATTTATTAAACAGAACAGTTTTGTTCACTCCACATCTTATAAAAACAATAAAACACGTGTAAGAAGTATTTCATTCATTTCTATATAACAATTTAATGTTGTTGGGAATTTGTAAAACAAGGAAAGTTAAAAAAAATTACAAGAATAGACAAAATGTATAAGTATTTTCGAAATTGGTCACAGAGTAGAGAATTAATCGTCATAACTAGAAATTATAACTATTTCTTCTTAGATAAAGTTCGCTGTTTCTCCGCGTGTTGTACCAGTTGTTTGTCTGTGGCCAATCCCTTCCTAGTTCTCACGGAGTCCATATAGGCCTTCGCCCTGTTCACCCCATCCCACTTTTCACCCCAGTGCAAATACTCTTCTTCGGTTCTAGGTCTCCAGAATGGATCTATATCGATGACCTGATGATAACAATTTTAAACACACATGAATTAAATTAATTTAATTAATGTTGATATTTTATTATTTATTAATGTTTCAACAATAAGTTATTGGACGTTATAACATATCTAGTAATGTCAATTGGTAAACTGAAATTTTAAAAGATAATATATAAAAATTATAAAAAGAACAATATAAAACAAAGGTCCAAAGATTACTAAAAACAAAAACAATAGCAAATTCTATTAAGACAACAATTTCAAGTCATCAAGAACAAGTCATTTCCAACTAACCTCCCAATGACTGAACATCATCTGCGGCGCCGCGAGCCCTGAGGTATGCGTCCTCATCTCTATCGCGAACTTGAAGCTCTCAGCCACCGGCATCAACGCACGCACTTGGAACGACGCAGACCCACTCTGCAGGTCACTGCCAACTATACGACCACCACGCTTGCCGAGAGACGCGTACAGTTTACCTGGAATATATTTATATATTAAAGAAATGAAGGGATACTAGAATTTTAATTATTGATAGATTACTAAAGTTCATATGCTCTTTAGTTTATTTATTTAATACCACATTATGTGATTTAATAGGAATTTAATAATTACATATGATTTTTGAAAACATTCCTCATTTTATATCTACGAGAACAGTTTTGTATCTTGTACCTGTTATCTTTTACATTATATTATATTATGTTTATACATATCCCTAGCTTGAAATGTGATAGTTAAGAATTTCGCCGTACGAACGCTCATATCTATTGTTTTTGGTAAAAAGTCTATAGTAGGTATATATCCTTCTCAAAGGATTATCCTTCTTAAAATTTATTTAATTACCAAATTTCATCGCAATTCATTCAGCGGTAGGCGTGAAAACGTATGAAAAAAACACACAATCGTGATTTAAAAACACACATTATTAGTGTAATGTGGATTATTAAAATATTGTATTTCTTAGATATTATATTATTTTTGTTTACCACTCCGTTGGTCGAGTGGTAAGCGCAGACGACTAACGTATAGTGAGGCAATGGGGCTCAGGTTCAATTCCCGTCAGGGACAGGCATGTATGCGATAAGCATAGATGTCTGTATTTCTGGGTTTGGTCGTTTATTAAATATATTCTCAGTATTTTTAATATGTATTTCTATGTATACGTATCGTTGTCCAACACCCTTAACACAAGCAAAATAATTTTCTTATTTAGGGGTTAGGTCAATGTGTGTAATTTGTAATAATATAATAATACAGGTATTATTATGTCCTGTATTTTTACATTCATTAAGTACATTGTTAAAATTAAATGATTAATTAAAATGCAAGTGTTTGTCCTACTCTTACGCAACCAATGGTAACATATTTAGTAACTTTACGTATATCTATTACAGATATAATTAAAAATAATCTATAATTAAATTATGTTTACATAAAGGTTGATACTTAAAGACATTAATTATTTCGCACTGAATTGCACCAAATTTTAGCAGCAACTGTTTGTAAAATGAGATTCCACACGAGTATCTGGTATCGGGATCATTTTACAAGGATATATAAAAAAACACGAAAAAATGTTTGCTTCGTGATACCATAAATTGATAAAATATTTTGTGACCAACGGAGTAGAAAAATTTCTTGGCTTTAAACAAATTCGTGCCATTTTAAGATGAAAGGGGGTCTTCCGGTCACGGGCGTGCATCCGGTTCAATTCGTCACATCCGGTGAGATGAGGCTTGACGTTAAGATTATTTGACAAACAAATTAAAATTCTTAATGATAAGGAAGGTCTGATACAGATCAAAACACATTTTAGCACATTCTACTTACGTTATTCTTGACAAAAATGTGTACCAAAAAAGCTCGGAGTTTTAATGCACTAAATATTTCTGTATATTTTGTACTCAATTAACAACAACTAAACATCAATTAATAATTTTAAACATTATTATAAAAATTATTCCTCAATACAGATTTCAAGTCTATAAAAATAAATAAATTTTGAACACTTTATTTCATAAACCGGATTAAAAATCGTTAAAAGCACTACTACTACCAGATCAAAAAACTATTTAAACTTATTAAATAGCATTCGGTACATGCTTAGAAATATTATACCTAATATGGCGGTGAAAAACTTTCTAAAGTGCTCTTACAAGAAAGTAATATTTATTACTAGTTTTAATTCCTACGATCAGGAAATAATTCAAAGTAAAGGGCTTATTTTATTTTGTAGTTTGTAAATTATTTGTAATAGTTTAATTTTATCTAACATTTGCAATAGAAAAAATCAAAAACGAATATTGAGAAAATATTATATAATAAATAAATTTGGATGATAATAACATTAGTTACATAATATTTTCATATTGAATATAACATAAAAATACTTGTAGTTATAATTAGAAAAACAGAATAGTTTCTTCATTTAAAAATTACTGAACAAAAAATGTAAGTACTTAAATTGGTAAGAAACATTTAGGTATGACCAAAGAGTTGAATCAAACTATTACAATCACCACGCGTGTCTAAACGCGTGTTTGAGGTTACTATAAAAACAAATGTTTTCGGTTGTTAGCGATTCGTGAAGAATGTTATAGGCCTCAAATGAAATCTAAAACATATTTAATATTGGAAGTAGCTTCATTTTTATATTGATGTCGTAATTTCAAATTAAATCCTGGCATTCTAGATCGAATGAGTTACCTATATGTATGACTATTTAGTATGAAAACAAATATATGAATAAATTAATGAAAATTTTGTTCACATCCAGTATAGGTTACACATAATATTTAAAATAATTAACCATAATTACGTAGCCGTAAGCAGACTCTGTGCAATTCGGGAGCCCATTTCCTGTGGTTCGATAAATAATGTAAATGTTTTATATGGACTATGAAGAAATAACCGCGTACCGCAGCCTAAAATTGAGAAAGCTGAAAATTTTACGGCCAACCGTATTGTTTTAACCACAGCTTTGTATAATTTGTCGCTATTTTATACGAAGTATTCAAATCTGATAACAAACAACCAACAAAAATTTTATATACATATATATATGATTTACGAAATGAATTTAGTTTTTTGTATATGATCTTCTTTGTAGATGGTAGTGTATATAAGGCTTCAATCGAAAATCCTAACCAATGTTTCTAGCTTTGCAGTGGTACAGATTAACATTTAAAAATCAAAAAGGGGAAACGATACGGTAGCTCAATTGATAGTGACGGAACAGTTTCCAAGAGGTGTGGGTTCGAATCCCTGCCGGTATCAGTTTATTTTTCATTGTATATTTATTTAAAATTTAAATAGATTTACATGTTTATATATGTTAATAGAACATACATACAAAAACATATTTTAAGGTTTTTTCGTAGCGAATCATAGAATATATTCACTATACACATTTAATTTCTGTATAACTAATAATTATCTAAATACTTAAGCAAGAACTAAATATCAATATTGCGCTTGCGGACGTCTAATATTTTTCCGCTGTCACAAATTTACGTAATATTTTACGTAATATTGAATTACAGAAATCCTGGATATGATGAAACAATCTATAAAAATTACGTAAGCAATATATTAACGGAAAGAGGGATTAAATTTCGCTGATATACTACAATATTCACTAATTAAATAAAAATCATATCGTAGATGACTTTTGCTATTAAATGTTTTGACAATATGTATTAAATTTGCTGTAGTAAGTTGTAAACATATCCGTAGAAGAAATTATGTTTAAAAAAAAAAATCATATTATATCTAACACTTGTTAATTAAAATATCAAACCTACTTTGATTTTTTATTAATTTTATTAACTGTGTTGTAACAATCATTAGAATACAATATTAAGAATACTTGAATAATATTTATATGCATATTATATGCTAAGTTAATTAGAATTTTCGAGTTTCTTATCTGAAAAGATAATAAAAGATATACAATATATAATAATACATATATAAAATCGCAATAAATTCTGTTGCAGGCACCGTTGCATGGTGGCCCATATACAGTCTCGTGGTCACAGAGGTATGTGGTACCATCAGCATCCGCCTGCCACCCGGACTTATAAAAATCACATCAATTTATATAAATTGTTAACAATATAATGTTAAACCTTAAGTAAATATTGTAATAATGTTACTTGATATCTTATCTTTTTATGAGAACTTCTAATTATGAAGCTACAATTAGTATAAAAGCGGTCTTCATACAGAAATTTATTGGGTATCAAATAATCTACCGCAAACATCCGTTTAGAAAACCATCTCGTAATAAGCTTCCAAGCTCCGTTGGTAACGGAACGATAAATGCAGTAAGAAACATAACACATTTTAATGAAAACCCAAAGACATTGGCATTTCAAGAGTACAGTTCAATACTTATAAGGTTTTTTCATCATGAACGAGATCTATCTCAGGATCTGAAATTAATATTGTATCTCTAGTATTTAAAAACGTACGTTCTGAAGTTTATTGTGAAATTAATACTTTGTTGTCTCATGATATTTATGATTAGAATATTTTATAATTAAAAAGTCATCAACCAGGGCAGGACTCGAATTTACATCCACTGGGAAATCGTCAAGTCACTCTGTGAATTGAGCTATCGTGATGCTACCAGCGTGGATGAATCTAGCATTCTAAATATGTATACAATATTTATCGGGATGCGATATCTATAAGGCTTATTTGAAAATATTCTTACCTATGTTTTAAACTTTGCAGTATTGAACATCATTGAAAAGTATATCTTGTGTAAGGTTTATGTCATAATGACATCTCCAAATGACATCATTAAAATATTTCAAGAAATATTCGTTGATTTATATTAAGAGCTTAGTTCTTGTTTTTGTAGTCCTTAGGTAAATAAAATTACAGATTATTAAGAAATATTATTACTCTTAGTTTACATAACCTGTTTTTTGTTTATAATTATTTTATATATAAATGTTTTACATATATTTAGGCGCTACTGTATAACTGTACAATAATTTTAAATATCGTTTAAAAATTAAATAACAAAACTTATCAAATGAACTTTAAAGTTTAAAATTAGGTGACAACAATTACTTATACTTATCTAAGAAATATCTCGACTCCGGTATGAAGAGATGTTATTATCGAATATCCTAAAGATCCGATTGGATTTTGTTTTTATGTTGTTCGTTATCGTGACGGGAAACGGCTGACGGGAAGGGAGAAAAACGTAATGACCGACTTGTTACTGTCCCGGCTGCCTTGTCGGTGACAAATTGCGCGCAAAACCGACTTTACAGAAACCTGCTTGTCAGAAGATTTCGATATATACCTAACCATTATTTATATGATTGTTTAGGAAATTAAGATTAATTACAAATTAATATCAAGTATAAAATACTTTTTATGTGATAGAAATTTATGCACTGTCTTTGATGATAGCCAGATTAACTTTTTTTTTTAGAGATAATTTTTCAAATACAAAAGTCTTGATCATTTTATTCATGTTTAATTTACTTTATTTATAGATTATATAGAGCGTGAAGTTGAATTTGGGTAGTCAGATAATAATAATATATGCATCAAGTATCAAATACTTTTGTATGTGATAGAAATGTATGCACTATTTTTGATTTATTTTCTAAAATGCTAATACAAAAAGTTTTTTTACGTTTTATTTGCTTTATTTATAGACTTCGTAAAGCGTGCAGTTGAATTTGGGTAATCAGATGATTATTGTATTCTATTTTGGGGTTCAATAGAGCCTGTTGGCGGAGGTCACACGTGGGTGACTCTTCTGCACGTGGATACGATGTTCTTGAGACTTGGATCAAGTACTGATTGAATATCAGTAATTGTAGATCTATTGAGAGCTTCTATATAATTTATTATTCAAACTATTTGTATTTTGTATTTGTATTCATGCTTAAATAAAAAAATGAGTTTAGTAATTGAGGTGCACATTTTTACTTTTAGGTTTAATGTTTATATTTGATTTATAAATAAATAATCTTTAAGCTTAAAAAAAAATAACTAATACTTATTTTAACAAACAAAAAACAAAAGATAGAATTTAAACCTTTTTTATTCTGAAATCTAATCCAAAATAATATTACTCGAAAACTTTCTATAATTCATAAATTTATAAATGTTTTTTCACTATATTGTTAATAATTTAACATTTAAAAATCTATTCAAAACGTACTAATTAGTAGGTACCTATCTACGACTCTGAAAACCACGCCTCGCACCTAAATAGCAAACTGATTTAGAACAAAAAAAAATATTTCAAAAAGAATATATATTTTTGAGCACTGTTTGTTATAGATTATATTTCGGTGCACAGCCACCTACAGATATAATATAAAAAATAGAATGCTATAAAATATTTATATTAAATTCAGTCTTAAGACTGTCTTGTCTTATGTTTGAGCGTTTTACACGTGTAGCTTATACGGATATCTATCCTATATTATTGGCCTTTTTATTACTATGTACGTCATTAGTTTCCGCATACAAAATTCTATATTTAATACAGAAATATAATATCCAATTAAAATACAATAAAAATAAATATAAAATAGCTCATTGGTAGTCTTTGTGAATTTTTAAATAAAAATAATCTTTTTGTAATTATACGTTAACGTATTTATTAGTCTGGAAATAATTTGGTAATATAATAATTATAGGACTTTGGTAATAAAAAGTTATGTTATAGATATTAATGAGGGTAAGAACATATTTTATGGTTGGTCGAAAAAAATATAAGACGATTGTCTGATCGGACGTTAAGTATCTAAAAATTTATTGAAATGACCAATAAAAATGTTTTATTTTTATCATATTTTTTCTAACTACCGTCATATTTTTTAACAAAACATTATTTAGTTAATCAATTCAAAATGTGATCGTGTTGACTGAAGTTAGTGAAAAGTTCGCGTGTCAGATGATTATCTAATAGCAGCTATTAAGAACTTCGTTATTCGTTTCGTCATTAGCATTTAGTATCATTGCGTGAATGGTCTCAGTTTCAAAATGGTACAATCATTTAAAGTAAAATCTTTTTTCCATAATAATCTTTGACATAAAATCCTTAACAATCCTAAAATCCTAATCCAAAATACAGAGCAATAACTTATCAAATAAACCTGTTATGTTTAACACGACCGGATATATCACTTCTCAGTATAAAACAAAAGGTTTTAACACAATTGACGTACAATAGTACGCGTGCCTTTAGACTTAAGACGATGAGGGGCAAAAAATGCTGACCACTTGAGTTTGAAGGGCCTTTTGTTATCCCATGGGACGAGGAATTTTAAGGGTTTTTATTTTATAAAGTATTCTAGTGAGTGCAGAAATGGGTTTTCTGTCTATACGAATACTTGTAATATCGGAGTTTTTATTACATTTTTTTATAGAAAACAGAAGGATTAATTAATTTTGAACAAACTTCATTATTTTTAAAAACTATACAAAAAGGAACATACTTTTATTAGAAGGTATGTTTACATTTATACCTAATTAGAAACATTTTTCAGGTGGTTTAATTTTCTGATTTCCTATGTTTATAGAAATATATAGTATATTTATGAAATACAAATCATTAAAATTATATTAGAAACAGCACGAAGCTCAATAAACTATCAATCTTATTAATGTGGTAGACTAAACACATTTTCATTTCTAAAAAAGAAACCTGTATATAATACGTACATATATATATATATACATACAATAATACATGATAATAAATTAATTAAATAAGCTAATGGAACTGTAACAAAACAAAAATATTCTTATGAAAATTTTTACCTAATACAATATAAAATCTAATCAAGGAGCCAAATATTTATATAGAAAATGACCCGCAACTAAAATACAAGAATATCAAATAAAAAAAATGCCTTAGCGAGATAAAAAACTTGTAACCACGTGCCACCGCAGTTACATACATACAATATATATATACATAGTACTATGTCTGTCCATTCATTCATAAGAAGCAGTTCATTGATGTGAGCGGACGGTGAATGGGAGCGAGCGAGATGGAAGATAACTAAAGGTACTATTACATTGACAATATCCAATTCCAGTTAATGTCTTGTATGGAAATACGTTTCCAAACAATAATGCGAACTGTATGGGAAGTAATTACGAAGAAATCCATTGTTCCTTGAGTGGGTTGTAAAAATGCTTTTGAAGTGGAATAGTTGTAATGTATAGTATTTTTTTCTTTTATCTTTATATTAAATATGAAGTAAATCTATAATAAATGAATATAAAATATTCAAAAAGTTTATTTAATACATCTTCAAATGTATATATGTATATATCAAAAACAATTATTTGCGTTATATTATAGTTTGATTTTATGTCAATGTGAACGCGTCTTTATAGCCGAGCAACAAGATTGTGTAAAAAAAACATCGTCGGTAGGAAGTCAACCCGAGCGCGACTCAGCATTCTTGATACATGGAAGATTCCATAACCAATAAAACGTATTACGCAAAATAAAATTATCAAAACTTGTCATTTCATTTCTAATCATTTACTAAAAGCAATGGATGAAAATTTTTCATATCCAAAAAATAATAATAAAAACCTCAAAAGGCTCAAAATTACAAATGAATAATTATTTATTTAGAATAAAATGTAACTACAATATTATTTTATCACATATAACAATAAAATAACTATAACAAGTTTATTATAATTATAAAATTATATCAAAAAGCTCAAGTCAAGTACCAAAGCGCGTTATTCGCAATAGAAGGTTGTTTTACCGGCGCGTAGGCCAACTGGTACCTGGTTCGCCGCGCCGGCTCAGTTCGATCTCGGCCAGCAACCAACTCGCTAGACCCGTTCAGTGACAGTGAAGATGCAAGTGCTAGCTACTCTCCTCTTTGCGTGTGTTGTAACCAGCATCAGAGCCGTGATACGAACACCGCTGGAAGCTTTTCGACCTTCCGGAGAGATTCACATCAGACGGCCAGATAAACTACCCCTGCTACCCCACAGACGGACGATGCAACAGAAGAGTGGCTTGAAGATTCTATATCAGACTGGTGTGAGTATTTCCTTTTTATATATCACTTTGATATTGTATACATTGTGACCTATTTGTGATCTCTTAATGATTTAAATAAAACTCACTTATGACGGAAGTTGTTTTAATGTCTAGCTTTCTGATATTTTAATGTAACTATTACTTGGCTATAAAATATTGGATATTTTATGCAAGAATGCGAGCAAAATCTTTCGAGTTTACCCGACAATAACTTAATTAACTTTTATTGAAATCTAACAAAAAAAAATATAATTGCGAAATATAGAATTGGTCAAATATTTTTTTGTTACTTTAATTATAAGTAGTACAAATAATAATTTGGTAATTATCGAATGCATTCAGAGAGATTGGCGCGAAAGCTTTATACGTACCTATATCAAGTATCAAGATTGAATTAATTATAACAAATGTTAATTATACGATTCCTTTAATTAACCTTGTACGTGACATTATATTAATAACCAGTGTTGATTAATGTTTATACCCACAAGTAGGTACGATAATTGAAATCGAAGAAGTAATTTTAAGAAGTCACCATAAAAGTGTTTCTTTTAACTAAGAAAATAACTTTACAACGAATGGAATATGAAAAATGTTTGTACATTCTTAAGCCTTTTAGAGTCTAATATGATAAAAAGTATATATTTTTTTTATTACATAGACCACATCTATTTGTGAACCAAATTACTAAGAAGTCATTCCTTACTAAACTCTAAGAACTCGCTTGATTGTATAGGAAATATTTAAAATACCTGAGCTTTTTCCTGGAGTAGGTACAATGATAAAAAATTAACAAAACGTATATCTTAGTCACGTGTATGATTCCATGAAGGACCCAACAATTAGGCCAATTAATTCAAAACACCAGTGACTAATATAACCAAGGAACTACAAGAAGTACCTACCTACTATCAAAATAACTACACTTAAAGCATAATAATAATAAAATACACGGATGTCAAGTTTGGTAATATTTTAAAAACAAAGTTAATCATGTTATTATACCTAATTTTAAACTCAATTCAAGAATATAATAGCCCCAACATAGCATTAATAACGGTTACGCAACAATAGTACCTAGAATTGACGCTTGGAAGTATTAAAATGATCTGTAAGATGTGTGCCATAGAAATGAAAAGGTAGGAATGTTTTGTGTGTTTAAAAGTTGTTTTGTGCTCCGGTAGCAGTAGGAGTAGGAGAATGCGTAACACTGGTAGCGGCAGGTGTTCATTCAGTCATTCTTATCTTGACAGCTTCGATGACTTACGAGGCTTCTGTATGCTATTTGGTTAAAAAAATATTTTTTTTATGTTTGATTGTGTTTAAGCTCATTCGTAACGGTAACCTCTTCGGTTATTATGGAATGGAATTTAAAAGTTATCTTGTCTTTTAACATATATTTTGTATTACCTTGACGGATTCGAGTAATTATTATCTACATTATATAAAATAACTAAATAATTATGAAAATTGTATTTCAAACTGTAACAATGGGATTACAAAGACTAGCTTCAAGTGGCGGGTGTTTGTTATAAAAAGAGAAGAAGAACCAAGGAACCGACAAATAAACAAAAGACATTCTGTGAATGACAAAACCGCAGGAGGGTGCTGGTCAATGATCACATGCTTCATAAAGAACTCCTTGTTACCTGTATACAACTGATGGTTAAATTGTCAAGGCAGTTGTAAAAGAAGTCGACACAATCACAGAATGTCATTTTTTTGTTCATGAAATTCTTTTGATTCATTGTCAATAAGTCATATGGTATAATATAAAACCTGCCAAGTGCGAGTTAGATTTGAACACGAAGAGTTCCGTATTCCTATATATATATATTGGGGAAAGAATCACGTTTATTGTATAAAGGCCTCCCTTAAAAAATATTTTATTTCTTTTTTAGTATTTGTTGGTTTAGCGACAGAAATACATCATGTGAAAATTGTCAGCTGCTAGACAGATTGTCAGCTGCTAGATTTGCAGCTGTCTAGAAATCACAGCTCATGAGATACCAGGCGTATCTCCAGACGGAGACAGATAGAGTTAGAGTCAGCAATAGGCTTCCGTTTTTACCCTTTGGGTAAGAACCTTAATTATCGACAGACAGAAATTTATACAATATTTCTGTATATCATTACATAATTTATACCTGACGATAAAACAAGCGGATGAAGACACGAATATATCAAAATCAGAGCTCAATGTCACTACACGCTCAATAGAATAATGACTATGCAATTTGACTATCACAATACATTAAATAAATTGCGGGCGTGATTTTAACACTAGAAAAATAAGCCGGGATAGACTTGCAAACTAGGTTATATAAAACATCCTATTTGTCTAGGATAATCTTCAATTCATTGGGTAATTTGTATAGACAAATTATTGTATTCGATTAGAGATATACTTATTAAGTAAGTACTAAATAAAATTTACAAACTTAGAATTCTAAATCGTTGATATTTTAAGCATTTGTGTATTTTAAACCTTAGTTAAACCAAGAATTTTGGAATTGAGATCATGTTTAAATATCTAAGATATCTCGATCATAATAATAGATAACTGCGGATATTAGAAAGGATAGGCTTGTTGGCAACATCAATCATTATTAGTGTTAATAAATGGTGTGGCGTTTCATACAATATACATGATGTAAAACTTCATACAATATTACTTAATTCTGTAATTATAATTATACTAAAAGTGGTTTGAATTTAGAATTACATTTTGTGATATTACATGAACACATATTACTGAGGGTATTTTCGCACGCTGATCTGAAGTAGGCACTTAAATCGTCTATAAAAATATCCGATGAGACGGTACAAGGCGGACACAGACATAACGGACTATGTGATTGGCCTCAGATATTTCCAACGTTATTTAGTCAACCATATATCCATAGACATAAATTTATGAAAATTGTTTAAGTATTTAAAAATACTTGTATTTAGGTATGTATTATTATTATTTATTTCAAAAGTTCTTGGTAATAATAATGTATTTAAACTTTCGTGATTAATTAAAACTATTATATATTTCTTGATGATAGTTATATATTGTCGTTGGAAAGCTAAATTTATCCAATAAACACGAAAGGACAGACAATAAGTGTAATTAAAAATAGTTATTCTTAAAAAGTTGACAGATTCGATTGAAGTAATAAAATGCATGTAACAAGATAATTAAGGCTTTTCCACAGTGTGTTCAGACAAACAGCGAGACTGGAGAGTGAACGTAAAAGAGACTTAGTGATGGTATTGAGCCAACAACGCCACTGTTAAAGATCTGCTACTGGTTAAGAAGTGCTACTGGTGACACACCCTAATGTTTGGAATACAGTCCCAATTCACAAATAAATAATATTAATTGGTTAGATGGTTCATGAGATTGCCAACTTAAAGATTTTTTAATACAAAATATTCTTGAACATAAATTATTTTTTTAAGCAAATTAAATTGATTTTTTGAGCAAAAGAAACGTACTAACTTTTACTAGAATAAAACTATAAAATCACACTGAAGCAGAATCTGCGTTAAAAAAGAACAAATATTTATATATATGTTTTGAAATTATTTTATTTAAATATATCCAAATTAAGTAATAGTTATATATTTATCATTGTATTATTATTATACAATAATGCGAATTTTAAAACGTTATTAATTAAGATGTTAAGAAAAGTAATCAGGACAAGAAAATATTGTACCAGACAAGACGCTGATATTTCTATAGAAGTACACAATACTCACCCTATTGAAGACCCCCCTTCAGATCACTTGAGCTGGGGCATCCTCAATAGAACACGTGCATTATGAATACCTCCGGATACCGTCTCATCTTCTTTCATATTAAAATTCCTATTTATTATATTATGTATAAAATTTATAAAACTATAACTAAAATTAAATGCTATATGTGTTATTTACCCAAGATTTCGGGTACTTACCCAATATTTAGGGTAATAAAATGTATTATTGTAGGGATTTTTAATTATAGAAAAAACAAAGAAGTTATCTCAATAGTCGTCTCAAGCGTTGATGTCTTTTAAAGGGATATTTCAAAACAGAAAGAGTATTTAAAGTTTTTTTTGTTAAAAATTTAGTTTTTTTACACAAAAATTCCATGACAAGTAAATAATTATTTCTCATCTATCTTTGAGATAAATTTTGTATTTTATGAACTATATAATCTTGATATTTAATAAGTAAAAATAATAAAAGTATAAATTAATTCAAAACTAAAATAATTATAAACTTGTTTACGTACAGCGAGTTAATAGACGCCATTGTAATTTCTAGTTATAGATAGTAATTATGTGATATCTCTCTTGTGCATTCAAATAAGTTTTAATAATAACGTATTATTAAACATCATTTCTATTTATTGTCGATTGAAGGGTTTAATTCGAAATAATAACGGTCTTCCTCACAAATTAGAAGGATGTAAACTAATTTAAAAACACAAGAGCTTTGGGACGGATATTATATCGCCGAAAGCTTCGTCTAATTACAGTAATAAATAATATTTCGCTCCCGGCAATATTCTGTTACGCAGATTAGTAATTTGTTTTCGGCTACCTGTGTTCGTGTACAGTGGGCAAAAAAGATTGTACCTAAATATATTTTATGCAATAATAGCCTTTATTATATTCTATTATAATAAACAGTTTTCTATTTTTTGATCCAGTGTACATTGCCTAAAGGCATACTATTATAATAAATAGATATCGAATGTATCTTTGCAATTTATAAGCTTATTATAATCCTTTTTATTCGTAATGCAAATTATATTCACGGAAAGAACGACACCAGTGACATGTTTAAGGATGCAGTCTGAATATTGTTGAAGATTTAGCTGGAAATACGATTAATGTTATTGTGAAATATGTAGTGATAGTTTTGGAATCAGCTTACAGCGTGAGAAGCTATTTATTATGAGATTGTTTTATTACAACTATCATTAGAACTTCTATGTATATTATATGCAATATATTAAAAATGTTTTAAAATATCTATAATCATGTATAGCCATGTTAAGCTTATTTAAATTTATATAAATATAGAATGAAAAATAAATGGACACGGGCAGGGATTCGAACTCGCGATACGGTACCTCAATTGGTAGAGGGTCGAGACGGTTTCCCTGGAGGTCGCGGATTCGATTCCCTGCCCGTATCGGTTTATTGATCATTCTATATTTATATAAATATTAAAAAATGTTTGTATAGCTCAACATACGCTTGCATCATATACATCTATTCCCACATAAAAAATACTAAAAAGAAATAGCAGAGGCGTGTGCCCACGTAGGGCTAGGCGTACTTGAAAGGTTGTGGAAGGTCGATCGGGCTCAGTTTAGAGTGGGCGCGGCACGCCACCTGTTCACACCGGATACCTCCCCCCCCGACCCCCCTACTACCTTCAAGGGAAAAACACGAACATCTTCTGAGGTATAACATGTAAAATATATTCTATAGCACCCCGAGAAAGTATATTTTCAACTGGCCGCCGATAAACTTATAAGATTGTAAAGTTGATCTCTAGCTAAGTCCTGCTACGAAAGCCTTTAAGCGTTTTGGACTTCATTATTTTGTAGCGAAGGTTCAAAATACTTATAAAAGTTACAGCACGCTTTCGGCTTTAGAAAACAACTAAAACGAACCGTTCCCTTAAACCGTCGTCAGCCGTCGGTCAAGTCTTGGACGTTGGAAAAAATCACATCCGATGAACCCAGAATAATTGGTAATTCATGAATATCGCTAATTTCGATATATGCAAAGGATAAAATTAAACACGCGATGGTAGAGATGGGCCTCGTGTGCCGTTACAATCATTTCTATTATTTATATGAAGTTTATCTTATTATTAAAAAGCCTGCGTTTATTTACATTTATTAACATTTATTATACAAAAGGGTCATGCGATGTTATTTATATTATGATTCTCAACACGTGGCTAAATTGCAACAATGGTTAAATTTTGGTCACATAACAAATTCCGTGTCGCTAGAAAAGAAGTTATTTTCTTGATGCATTAGCATTCAGTACGAATTCGGGAGTCCGTTTTTAAAAACACAAAGTAAGTCAACAACCCATACATTGTGTACCGTCCACACAAGATTTTTTTGTTTGTTTCACAAAAGGGCTATATCCGGCTTTTGAAAGATCCGTCCGAGCCTGTTTCCGTGAAATACGTCGCAATACATAAGAAACGGGAAGTCTATCCGGAATAACGAATGTTTTTCTCTTCTATTATTTCGTTATGGATATCGTTGTATCTATTTCTATGGTCATATATCATTTACAACAAATTTTGCTACACGATACTTATATGGAAATTAAAATAAAATTATAATATAAAATAATGTCTATGGTAAAATCAATTCAATGTGTTTCTTGTTATATGTTCTTAAAAAATAGAATGGTTAAAATATTGCTAAAATAACGGAGAACAACAATACAGTGGTGATAACATTTTAAAATAAATGTCCGGCAAAACAAGCAATAAGATGAATTTAAGAAAAAATCTTCCCACAGCGAACAGGTTGCCGAATGGCATGTCTTCCGGTCGGAAGTACGCCTAAGATGGACCTTCGCCACAAAAAGTGAATGGAGTTGGAACGCACATGTCCTTTCATTGTTATACAACGTTATGATTAAGATCACTCTGACGTCATTATAATGATCTTTCGTAATTCACTCCTGTTTTCATTCACGAAGGACGGCAGGTGCGAACTATCGTCAAACACATTTCGAATTTCCCACGCTTCGTACCACGCTATTTATTTTATAAAACTTTTGAACGTACTTTGGCCGTGCAAAATTTTGCGACTGTACTATGATGTGATTGGCGCTGAAGCAAGCTATAGGAAAGTTTTATAAATAATATTGTTTTAAAACATGATAGTTTAAACAAGTCAAATGGAAATATGTTATACTAGACATATGTTTGATAAGAGTAAATAAAACGTTTTGAATGTTTTTATATGCTAATCTACTGGATAATAATATATGAGGGTCGCTTTTATTATTTAGTTAATGATCTTTTATATTTTAGCAAATATTCTTATGTTTCCTAACAATTTTCAACAGAATCGAGGTTTTAATTCAAAATATATATGAAGTACTCAATGTAACAAATGTCTTAAAATTTTGCAGGTGTCTGAAGACGACCTGCCAGATTGCAGGTCGCGGCAGGTGTGCAGCAAGGTGGACCTCTACGACCCAGCACAACCATGGATCGAGAGAAAATGTCGCTGCTTAGGACATAGACCTTGTTCTAGGTAAGCTATTACGTTTTATATAACATTATTTTTATGTAAACTTCTAAAAGACTAGTTTGAATGATAGATAGATATAGTCCTTAATGCACACAAAGGTAAAATATACACACACATGTAAATAGGTACATTGAATATGCATACATATTTTTTTTACATATAATTTTCTACCGACTTCATTGCGTGATACCTGAAGGTGTCAAAATAAATACAAACCTACGCAATACTAAACAGAGCAAAAGTTACGAAATTAATAGTTTGTAAGGCCTTTCTACGAAGGTTACTTATTACTTACATATGTTTGAAATACAGCTTTATAAACGTGGGCGTATCATCCCTAGGAAGTTTGGAAGTATGATGATCACGTGGGCAGACAACGGTGTCATTTTTAAACACGCTTAGGAAGTTTGATTTGCATCAACCACTCTATTATTATACGTACTTGAACAAAGTATGAATATCATTTATTATATAGGTATATCTGTTTGTTGTAAATGAGAAGTATCAGTTTGCATAAAATCATTGATTAAATATAAATAGAAATCTAGTGCAGTTTAACAACGGTTTTTATCTGGATGTATAACTTTTTTTGTTTGACATTAATATTAAAGTTAAGTTAAGAAACAAATTTTTAAATAAACATATTTTCTTAATTTCAGCGATCTTTCCGATGACGACAACCACACCCTGGCAGACAAGACAACGTTGTATAAAACTTGCGAACCTGTCAAGCGCCTTCCTAAATGCCGTTATTTCAAGGACGCAGCATGGATCATATACTCCTTCCCTGATAGCAACGCCACTCAACAAATAGTCAACTGCCACTGTCCTAAGCAATCGATGACGTATTTGCTAAGGAAACTGCCGTACACGACACCTAGTGGAGAGCAGGGAAATCAGTATCAGTTCGCTTGTTCGCCACAAAGCGTAAGTTGTCTCTGCATTTAGTAACAATATTTACCGATTGATGGCGCTACTAGCGTTTGAAACCAGCCAGCATTGTTTGAACATTCTTTATATCTTAAATAAACTATTAGAAGTATTAAAAAGTAATATAAAATAAATAACACAATTTGTTATTATTACAGAGATTGCGGTGCTCCAGAAAGGAACCTTGTAAGTTGTTCAGCGCGCGAAGACGTCACGAGCAAATTGACGAGGTCAATGCAAGCACCATCTGTCAATGTCCTAGAGATCATACCTGCCCTAAACATCACACGGAGCTAGGAGTATTACCAGGTGTCACATACATCGCTGAAGACATTCGCACTTACCACGGCTATTGTTTGCCTGACTCCCCCCCTGATGCTTACCGCTTTGTGGGGGACAAAGACTGAGGGCAAAGAAAATGTAATTTCTTATTGTGAATGCTTTTTGTACTCATAGTAGGTACTTTCTCGAAGTTAAGGCAGCTTTTATGATTTGCTCATTACCTGTTTAGTACAAAAATTATTAATATACAAGGGCTTCAAACATAACCCAAAAATATCGAGGTATAACAAAGTGGTAATCACTGAGTGATTACTAAATGTTTATTACTGGTAATATGTACCCTATTTGCATTTTAAGTTTGAACGTAACTCGTATTGTACTTGAGTTTTACGTCAATTTTGTATGTATTTAAGTAATTTATTGCCAGATTGAAGATAGTCTTGTAAATAACGTATAACTACTGAATATTGTTTCTGTTATATTTGTAAATAAAATTAGAGTAAGTTTTCCAATGGTTTAGTTTAAATTATTTTTCATATTTTTATCATTTACTTGCCATATTTACGTAATGTTGCGTTATTTTATATTGAGTCAAATTTGACTTGTGTTAGTTTGAGTCTTCCATAGCACGGAGTCATTATGTTCTTTGTTTTGTTTGTTTGTTATTCGATAACAAATCGGAGCCATATTTTGAAAATGTTTAAGTTTTTTATTGTACATGTGATTTTAAAATACTTTTATGTTATTAAACCTCTAACATCATAGTCTAGACCGGACTGGTCTAGACTATACATTAGATAATTTTCAATATATGGCAACACAGATAGTGATTTTAATGTGAGTAGTAAAAGTCATATGTATGTATGTATGTAAATATGAAATATGTTGATGTTTGTGAAATCATACCGATATGGTTCGTCTTCCTTATTTGTTTCATGTATAGTTAAATAAGTTAAATTATTGACACAAAATGAATAAATGTTTAAAAATATTAGGATATGTTATTGAAATCAAATGATAATCCAATCCCTGGTTTGAGGTGTAATCCAAAAATTCGATTAAGACTTTGGCATAAAAGCTATGCTATAAAAGTTTTAAATTAGTTTAGTTTGGAAAAGTTTTTTTTTCAGTGTAGTGTGGTGTGTGTGTGTGTAGTTGTGTGTAATAAAGTATTTGATATTTTCAATAGGGTCTTATCAGTATAATTATTATTTATAATCAATATATGATGACTCGTCTATGACCCTCGTCTAGGCTAAGACAACATTTCCATAATAATAATAATAATAATAATAATAATATCAGGACAATTTACACACATTGATCTAACCCCTAAGTAAGCAAATTATTTGCTTGTGTTAAGGGTGTTAGACATCGATACAAATACATAAAAATACACATATAAATACTGAGAATATATTTAATAAACGACCAAACCCAGAAACAGACAGACATCTATGCTCATCACATAAATGCCTGTCTCTGCCGGGAATCGAACCCGAGCCCCGTTGCGCCGTGACACGTTAGGCGTCTGCGCTAACCACTCGACCAACGGGGTGGTTAGAATATTTGGAAATACATAAAAAAATTGCATCAGCAGTGTCGTTACGCGTATAAAAGTAAAATGAGCTGTCTTCAAATAATTATTTAAGACCTAACAACTATAGCTACCTATTATATCATTATTATATAAAATGAGATTGAAATCAATCTTAGACAGCATGCTATAAATTCAATCTTAATAAAAATAATCATTTATTAGCACTGATAACTCAAGAAACGAATTGTAATTTCAATATTTAATCCCATTAATTGGTTCAAAATTAAGTTATCAACTTCGTGTCAAAAGCATTGGTCACAATTTTTTTATTATGAATTTATTATCTTATATAATTAAGGTAAATAAAACAATTCAAAAACACTAAAACTTTATTATTTTAAATCATTCAAATGTTCTTTATCTTGCTTTTGAAGTTATAAATCCATATGGATTATGGATATGAAAAATAATAATGTATTTTTATATAATAATAATAATGTATATTGTACAAAAACAACGAAAAAAAAATTTTGTTTTTTTACTTTTACTTATTACTCTGTATTTTGTAAGAAGTACTTAAAAGATCAACGCCCGGGCACTATACATACTCTCAGAGTTAATGTCAGTTCAGAAGCAACAAATCAATTTTGTATTAAAAAGTATACGTATGTATAATGTAAATTTAAATTATATAGACGATAGTATATTCGCGTGAGTCCCACGGGTACAATGATTAGAATAAATCTTTGCAGACTGGAGGTTTAGGGCAATAAACATCGAAGCTTCTCGAATTGCATACTGATTCCCATAGGAAAGGTAACGCGAACAGTAAAGTACGACTGACCGCAGTCTTGAGGTTGAGGACTGATTTACAATAGTAATGTAGATAGATCAATGGAATATTGAAATTGCTTTTAAAATGCATATTGGTTTGATTGGAATGTTATTTTTAAAACAAAATAATATTGAGAGTATCTGTTTAGTGATTTAATACATTTTTGAAAAGGTTCGAAAATATCTATCTACTTGTATAGCCATGTTAAGCTTATTTAATATTTTTAATGAATGTAGTTTTTTAAAGTAAACTGATTTTTAGGCAGGGATTTGAACCCGCTTGAATCTCTGGGAATCCAATCCAATCTCGAAACTTTACCAATTATATAAGGTATAATGGCTCAATTGGTAGGGCGACGGGACAGTTTCCTACAGGTCGCGGGTTTGAATCCCAGTCTCTTTTGGTTTATCTTTCACTCTATATTTATTTAAAAATTTGAAAAGATACCACGCTTGCAAAGATTATGTGAAACTAATATATAAAATCCAAATTTGAAAAGAGTTAAAATGTTATTTGTTTTATTTTTATATTTTCGGTATTTCGACATTATTGCAAGCGTAAAATTAAAGTAAAATCTTATAAAATAAATTAATAATTAGACAAATAATATAAGATAAAAAATATGAAATTTGAATTCAGTTCTGATTTGTACAAAGCTTTAGGTGCTTAGTCAGAAAAATGTTAAGCACAATTTGTTACAAGCTGAGGAATCATATAATTGAAGGCTCTAGACGTATATTTAGATATAAAACATAATTCTCGTATAAAACACAATTCTCGTATAAAACATAATTCTCGTACATTATAAAAGTATTAAGCTAGTATCATTAAAAAACATATTTTTTAGGAAGCTTTTTCACAATCAATTATGGACTGTTAAAGAGGAAGATGCTGTATCAAGCGTGTCCAATCACTAATAACGTAACAAACCCTATAAAAACAATATTCCCGTTAATTCCCGTCAATGATTACCATGACCTTGCAATGACTGAAGTATGACGTTACCAACTTTATATATTATATATATTGTACTTGCTATTTTACCAAGTATTTGAGTATAAATCAAGTATGAACTAACATATTTTTTAGATATTTATTTCGTTACACTAAGACTTGCTATACTTTTTTGTTATGCAATGAAAAAATATTATAATATTTTGATTAGAATAAAATTGTTTGAAGTCAGAGTACTTAAACAATTTCTAAGAGTAGGGAAATTTCCTTTCACGTATTATCCAATAAAAATAATATATATTTCTAATATAAAAGTTATTTTTCTCATTTGCTAGTCACGATTTCATATTGACTCGTGGGTGCTACTTTGAGAATGACTTTGTTATAAATGAATCTGGTTCATTTGTATTGTGTCGCCTTTCAGAGTGGAAACGGTAACAGCATTATCTTTAAGTTTCTAAAATCGTTTTATAATAGTCATTTTATGTTCTAGAATAAATTTCAAATATTTTTACTTCCGGTAAAAATATTTTAAAAGTTTAAAAATATCTATATACCGTGTTAAGCTTACTTAAATTTAAAATAAATATACAATGAAAAATAAACCTATACGGGCAGGCAGGGGTTCGAACCTGCGAAGCCTGGATTTTTTTTTGTAAAAATATTTTTTAACAAATATAGCAATTCCGATATTTTACAGAATAGCTGACCCGATGGAGGTTGTCATAGCAACCGCAGATAGTAAAATGGTCTATTCGTTTTCAATTTATGGAGTGACCAAGAGAAATAGGGATTCATTTTTATATATAAAGATTTATTTTATCATCCATTAGTAATTTTAAAAAGTTGGTTACAATTTAATTTTCTCAAGCAGCAGTATAAGGCTTAATAAACATTTAATAATAGATAATAATAATATCACAGGAAAAATTACACAAATTAAAAATTATTAATACTTTGTGTATATTTAATAAATCCAGAAATACAGACATGTATGCAAATCACACACATGATTGTCCTTGTTGGGAATCAAACCCAAGCCCAGTTGCGTCGATTTGCGTTAGGCGTCACCGCTAACAACTCGACAAACTTTGTATATTAATAAAAATCAACTTAACTAACTGTATTTTTAATATAATTGAAGGTTATATTGTATGGATCTAACCCACATATACTTACAAATTACTCTCATAGCCTGAGTCAGTAACGCATTCTTAGCACGTACTTTAGCAAAAAAAAAAAACGAATTAGAAAATGAAAAAATTGGGCAGTTTAGAGGTCATTATGATTGGGTCTAAATTAACCTTTTGAGATTTTTCTATCATCTGTTGTCAAAAAGTTGCGAGGAGACCTACTAAGACTATCACGACATTTTATTCCATTCAGGTAAAAAATCAAAAATATAGATCTAGAAATAATTAATGAACTACAAATTTCTTAAAAAGACATTGTTTATATAAACTATACCTAATTAAGAAAGAATAGATAAAAACATAAAAACTCACAAAACACCCAGATTTTTCATAAACCCTATGATTAAGCACAAAAAAATCAGATTTTTTATTAAAAAAAAATAATTAAAAATAAAAAAAAATTAACACTAACATAAAAATGCATCACGATTTCATTTTAATACTCAATTGGTAGTTTTAAGTAATTTCATCACTTTCTCCATGACTTTGTTTTAAGTGGCACTCTGGTATTGGCTTCAATCGGTCATAACAATCACTACAACAACACGACTCTGTTGTATTAAACAGTAATCTTTATTTCAATAATTCGTGATTTTAAAAGTAGCATTATATAATAAATATGTAATTTTAATCCTATTTCATGTACCATAGAGCTTAAAATTGAATAAACCTTTTGACTTGGTCAGTGATGAGCGAATTTGATACGACACAGATATTTAAAAGTGATATATTTTTAAGAAAACATAAGTAAATTATTGGATAAGCTTGTTAAAATAAGATACAATATGGAAGTATAAACAAAAGTTAGACTTCTTCTAATTTTGTTATTTTAATGATATTTTTTAAAGTTGCTATTTAATATAATTAAAATAACAGGTATATATATAATGTTAAGAATTAAAGAACCAAACATTACGGTAAAATTATACACAGACAGACATACAAAATATCAAAAGTTAGAATAAACTAAAAACAGTACAACAAGAAGAAAGAAATAACAGTAATATAATAAAATTTCAAGTATCAAAATCAGTCGTAAGTATCACTATGTAACTAATAAGTTACATATTTTTTAGGCTAAGACGTCAACGCTGGGAGAATAGAATAATAAATGTATGGGTTTGATAAAATGCGTTATAACCTCACTTAGACTTATACATTTTAATAGAATAAATAACGAGCCCTTGCCATTTCGTTCTGGTAAAGAAAAACCGTAAGCCCGTGTCTAAATTATATTCCAAGGTTTGTATTCCCATCACTGGAGGGTATTGGGTTAATCTTCTTATCATATTCATAATTCATGAAGCAACCTTCGTATCAAGGGACAATTATTAGCCGGTAGTAATCTTTAAAAGCATACATTTCGTCAAACTTGCGTAAATATTGAATTTTGTTCAAAAAATCTGTCAAGTCGGCTATCTTTATGTTTTTATTATATCTTTAGAAAACAGTACTTTTTTTGAATATGATTTTTGAGTAAGATGTACAAATGTAACACACAAACAAACTCTCATTCTCCTTTATCATATCAGTTAGGATTATGAAAACGTAGATAAGCAAGACTAAACAAAATAAAATGATTATAACCTGGCATGCTTTTTAACATTTTATATTGTTTATTTACATTACAGATATGGTAGTAAAAAAAATAAAAGATGATTTTATTTACATCAAAAGTGAAACATAAATAATATAAGTATATAACGATAGACAATTTACCATAGAATTACGGGTTAATATAAAGGTTTTGAGGTAAATATCACATAGCGTTGCAGAAATGTGAAAGTCGCGAGGAACAAAGTTGCATATCTTTTTAGTTCGAGATGATTGTGGTTTTTGCAGAGTAATCTAATGATTCACTAATGACAGGACCACCCGGGAATCAATTTAGTTATTGTAACTGCTTTGAAGATTTGTTCTATTAATAAAACCTTATTTGTATAACAGATATAGACAAGACAAACCGACCAAGAAGTTCTTATAGTCCGTCTATTTTTTTTTATGTCTATGTTAGCTCTGTCGGCTATTCCAGCGTCAGGAGGGAGGAGTGCGTCTATAAGAACTTCTTGGTTGAACATTGAATTCCAATTTAATTCTGTTTTTATATACTCATATTGTTTAGCTTTATATGATATTTTAATCAATTCACAGGTATAATTTATTATAATGATAAGGATAGTCATAGCATAACTTGAACATTAACGCCTACACATTACTAGTACCTTCCATTATACAAATAAATTTCTCTCCCCGATGTTTTGAATGCATTCAGAATTTATAGACGTGAACCAGCTTTTACTTGCAAATTAGAATCCGGATTCCATTGTATATGCTATTATCGATGATGTCTCTCGATAATGATGTATATGTTAAAATTACGAAACCATATGATATATAGTTCACACGTTTCATACAGCGGCAAGATCAATACTTGTAGAACTGACTTTTATCCCAGGACTTTTATTAGTCAATTTGACTTGGTCACAGAGTTCTTGAAACGCGGAACACGTCTCAGGCTATTCAATAGGAATCATTAGTGTATAGATATAATTACATAATATCTTTGTCTATGATTGCTCCAGGAAAATGAGAAATGTGAAGTAAAAGTGTTGACGTAGGTTCTCACCATTATCTGTATTAAGTCCTGTTATTTTCTTCTTAACCGTGTTATCTGGGTATCATGTGCGAAATTGGATATGAGCTTTGACACAGACAATTTATCGTGTAAAGTGGAAAATTCATTGCAAAATTTTGTTTAAATTTAGGAATTTAATATTGCAAATTTTATTGAAATTTTTAAAAACTGTTTGAATTTTTGTGATCTATGATAATTATTCTGTCGCCAGTTTCTCTTACATTTATGGCAATTAATTTTCCGGTGGTTGGTATTAGCTCTGGCAATAAAAAAATGTATCGTATAAACTAGATTTTCTTTTATATATTGACCCCGTTATATCAACGTCAATTGTATCTGAATTCACAGTAGTTTCAAACCCTTTCGGGGTTGTTATTCATTAGTTCGAAAAATGGCGAACTCACGGCGTATGTCTGAAAACTAGTCGAGCCAATTCCTATATAATTGACGTACAGCCGGGTAAAAAATATATATATGTTCTTTATGTTTTATTAATAGATAGAATCTAGTTAAAATTAAAGCTAGTATATTTAAATTCCCCGTTCGAAAAATTCACAGTAGTTTCAAACCTTTTCGGGGTTGTTATTCAGTAGCTCGAAGAATGGCGAACTAACGGCGTATGTCTGAAAACTAGTCGAGCAAATTCCTATATAATTGACGTACGGCCGGGTAAATAAATATATATATGTTTTTTATGTTTTATTTATGGATAGAATTTAGTTAAAATTAAAGCTAGTATATTTAAATAAATAATAATAATAAGAAAATTATTTAGCTGGCTGTGTTAAATTCTTAATGGTTTGAATGAAGTCTCACTTCAATTCGATTGTCTACACCTTACTCTTTTATATTCGGAAATGTTACATTAAAGAGCTTTTAGCTGAGACGTGAATTATTGAATTTCACTTTAGAAATTTATATTGAAGAAAGCGAAATTGATTTCAATATAACTCAAACAAGGGATATTAGCCTAATGGTGGACAATTGAAAACCTATTTTATATTTATTTGATAAATGCAACAATTTCCGTGATTGTCTGTCCGTTGGATTCTCAATTGATATCGTTGGAACTTCTAAATTAAATTAAGTTTGAAATTGATACATCCCATTATATTAACGTAATAACGGATATTAGATAAAATGTATTAAGCTTCAATAAACGAATCATATTTTAAAAAGTATTTCATGATAATAACTGTAACTTTAAACTAGCCATTGCCTGCGACTTCGTTTGTTTTTCTCCGTTCAGAAATTATAAACTATTTACCATTTAATCAAATTATACAATTTCACAATTTTTTGGTTTAATGTACTAATTAAAAAACAAATTATTTAGTATTTCTTTGAAAATGAGAGAAGTTCCAGACTAACAGGATCTAATATAGTTCAAAGTAATAATTCATAACCTTCATAGTATCACAAAGATTTATTAGGATTGAAATAGCAGTTTTGATGTATTTAATTCTAAACTTTAATATAGTCTGAGTCACTGTCTGTTATTTTTTCTTAAAAAAAAACCACCGGAATAAAAAGTCCTTTGTATGTTAACTGAAACTATAGTTAATACAACATTTTCTCAAAACGTAGAGTAGATTTTGCGTGATTTGCGAACATTTCATTGTATCAGTTCTGTCACGTACTCATCAAATATAACATAGTTATATATTTTTTAAAGATTTTGCTTAACATTCGTAACATTTTTTTATCTTTTATTTATAAGAATATTTGATTAGTAATTAATATCAATACAATAATTCTGCTGCCAAAGAACTGTAAGACTCCTTGATGTTTGATGAACATGCGAGTTTTTCTCATAAGACATCCAGCACTTAGTACTATAATAATATAAAACAAATATTATTTTAGAACTGAATAAAAATATAAAACATGTTATATATTATCTATAATATATAGGAACCATAATGCTCTAATTCTTATTTTTTCTTAATCCTTTCCAAAATTTAATAATCACTAAAGAAATTTGCCGAACACTGCAGGACTATTTTACAACTGGTGATAGTGAATATATTACAACTGTTTCATCAAAACCGTTACTGTGATAGGTTATATCTAGATGAACCTAGATCCTTAATATGCAAGATGATTAATTTTGCACTAAAAATTTAGAAAATGCTGATGTTATGAATAAAAAAAAAGACATTAATAAGTTTTCGAAATTTGTCATATATTTAAGAAATGGAGTTTTTTTTATATTATATTCATATAAATATATTTTTTTACTATTTGATTAATATGCACAAAAAAAACGACAGAAATGCTCAACAAAATGAAAATATACCGGCGTGAGACTACATTTTTTTTAACATAAAGATGGTTCCAAATAGAGCGTGTAGAAGAGATCACCACGGTTTGTGGTATTTTGTTCTTTATCAATTTCAGGCGACAAACGTGTTTTGAAGCTAGCTCTAAACAATTTGTCGCTTATGATTGAATAGCTGTAAAATCATAGCGTGTTAAAGAGACCAGCGATATAAAAAGTACACACAATTAGTAATACTTAATTAGCATCAACAGTAAATTGTCAAGTGCCACTAATTTTCTATTTAATTCGTAATTATGTGTATCAAATTAGTATAAAAGTATTATCACTAAACAAGTGTTTCATGGTAAAAAAGTGTGATAATTCTTATCAATATATAAAGTAAAATTATACGTACGTGTTGTAATATAATGTTTGCGAATAAGAATTTTTCTATATATATTTTACTACACGACACCGCGTCTGACAGTACGCTATCAATTGTAAATTTAAAGTCCTATAGAAATTTATAAAATAGCGTAAAACTTTCCTTGTATATCCCTGCAAGCTGCATCTGCATCTCGACCCTACATCGAGTGGGTGAGCGGTGGTAGGCCTGTTGGCTAGTTTTTCGGTGCGCGCGCGCAGTCCCGCTCCGATCGTCACAGCGGCTGCACGCGCCCGCTGCGCAATGACTCGCAAACTGTTCGTACTTTTAGCGCTTGCCGCACTCGTAATGGTTCACGCCGATCCGCCGCGACCTCGACTTATTGACTTTAACCCTTGGTCCTGGATACCGAACAACCGTAACAAGTCTCCATCTATCATGGATTATTTTTTTCCACCATCCAGAACCCCTAAAAATTCCAACTTAGATCCACCGGCCGATAGACAACCTCCCCCAGTATTAACAACACAGGATGATACCCCAACAATGACCACTGTCCAGGAACGTCCTACAACCTTAGCTAGAAAGTCCCATAATAAGATCAAGACAACCGCGTCCGTTGCTCGTCCAACCGCGACAACTCCCCCAAAAACAAAAAAGTCATCCCATAAACATGTCGGAACAGATACGACTACGGAGACCAAAACTACACCGAAAATAAAGACTGAAACATTGCCGCAGACAACAAATATCGTTACATCTACGGCGAAGCCACCAAAACGCTATTCCATACGGCCTGTGCGAACTACAGAAACCCCTACAGTTCAGGACACAGAATCAACTATTAATGTTAATAGCGATAGCACAGAGACAGTTGTAGCCATCGAAACCTCTGGTACCACGGCTGAAATTGTTAAAGATACTGCTGCAACATCTAATACTGCTACCGAGACACGAACAACGGATGCAAGCGGCACAGAGACAACCATGATGGCGGAAAGCACTGTAACGGAACCAGCGGACAGTCGTGAGGGCTACTTACCATTGCGGGACAAACCGCAGCAAACTCAAGTCAAGATCAACGAGCAGACAAATAAAGAGGTCAGTAATTTCAAAGATTGTCGATAATCATTAAATTCCGTTACAGTTTCGTAGGCCTGTTTTTTGTATTTTAGTTAGATTAAAATTCAAAAGGAATTATAATGTATAATATAATTATTCATAACAGGGCAAGAACATGTTTATGCAAGTAATTTAACGAATAAAACCATTGAACCAAATAATATTATACATACAAACAAAAAGTTACTTTAAGTGAAGCGTTCTCACATAAAGATATAACTTTACGTTTATTACAAATTGAGGGTAAAAATACATAGTTAATTATATAATGCAGTACTTTTTATACGGATCACAAATTGCTAGTTATTAATGCTAATAATAATAGAAGATTGAGTTATTGAGTTTTCTAAAGTAAGACTGTGCGGGTTGAGATATATTCCCGAGAAAATTGCCACAGTTTAGCTAATTATACATTTCAGCATATAAATACATAGAATGCAAACTAAAAACAAATAATTTTTATTTCAAACTATAGCTAGTTATTGCGGTTAAACATACTTTTTTTCTATTTGTCGTTTCTATAATATTAAAAACTCATTAATACAAAGTGTCTCAGCGTACACACCTTTATTCTCAAACAATACAAAAAGCTCAATAACAATAGAATCCATTAACGTATAGTCATAGAAGAAATGAGGTAATTATCGGGTAAAATATCTTCAATATTCAGTCATTAAACTCATTTGCAAGTTCACTTTCCATAAAAACCGACAACATCAAGAAAACATTTGTTTCTAAGGTTAGGGGAATATGATGAATAGTGGTGGAGCTTATTATTTTTAAAGTTCATCCGTATCAGTAATTAATTTAAATTAAATGTTATAATGGTAAAACCAACAGATCATCAAATAAAATTACATATATTTTATTACACTTTAAGGCTCTCTTTGAATCTTTACAAAATATAAACCGATTTGAAAAGCCAATTAAAATTCCTTCAACTGCCAAGATGTAAGGTAACCTTGTTTCCTATCCTTATTATATCCTTCCAGTATTTTTTATCCTTAATATTGAAATAGATCTTTGTCAGTAAAATAAGCATATGTTATTAAGTTTATTAGAGCGCTATCCACGTCTGTAAAAGAGTGTTATTAAGAATAATACTATGGAAGATATAATCATTGTTTTGTATAATTTGTTGCAATGTAAAGAAAGATACAAATGTATCTTTTAGAACCAAACGCCGTAATGATGCTATGGCTTATTAATTATGTCTAGTCCAACTAACTAAATGAACCATGTATTTCTGAACTTCTGCGACATTGATCAATTGCTGGTTACTTGGTAACATATATCCTCTCAATATTATGTAGGTTGTATTTTAGTAACTGGTCACGGCTTGGGTGTCAGGATAGCAAATGTGCCTAGATCAAGGTGGCACATTTGCCATCAGTTACCATCAGGTGATGGTAACTGATGGCAAATGATGGTAACTGATGGTGACCCATACATATTTAGAAATGTAGACGCAAAAGCTACTCTTGAGAAAACAGTTGGATTTTGGGCTTTGTTGTCTTAGTGACTATACTAAATGAGAGGGAGATAGTATCAATTAACAAAAAGTTGGGTTTAACCATCTACACCTACTAAAATGAAATATAAAAAAAATTATAGGAACAACAGTCTTCGACATAAAATTTGTAGATTTAAAAAATATATCAACAATACATCATTCATTTCATTGATATTATAAAAAGATAAAATATTTCTTAAAACTAAGTTCTAAAACTAATTTTATTTATTATAGTTAGTCTTAATTTTTGATTGACAAAAGAGTCTAAAAAGTTCATGTTCGGAAAAACATTTTCTCTTCATTTTTTGAACACAGGAAAATAAACTAAAAATTAAGATATTCTAATCACGTAGAAGGCGGTACTTTCTTCTCATTAGTCTCTTGCGGTCGGTCTTTGAGCTTTTGCAAGAAAAATTGTCTTCATAACATTTTAAAAACTTTCACTATCATATATTTTTTCTTACATTATATTTTACATAAATTTGATTTTATGAATTAATAATTAATATATGAAAATGTAAAGAATAATGACGTAATGAAATAAAACATATTTAGCGGATTTAGTTCCTGTATAATTTTTATCTAATTTTTACACTTGACCCGATATTGGTTGGTAGGTCTGTACTTACATTTCATTTTTTTAGATTGTTACAAAGAAATCGGAACAAAAGGTTAAATTAAATTTAAATTTTACATGTAAACCTGATTAGCTAATCCGTTAAAAAAATGTTTTATTTGACTATATTGTGAAAGTCTAACACTATGACTTATCTAATTTAAAAAAGTTTACAAAGATATAAAACCGATTATAAAATAAATCCTATTATTATTGAATGCACGTTTTTATTTATAAACAGTAAAAACATTTATGTATGATGATGGTATATTATGCAGTGAGAATATTTCTGCAACTTTGATTACCCGTCAGCAATTTGAGTATGATTGTGTAAGATGGTAATGAGATTTTTTATCACTTATATCAGTACATATAGAAGTAGATTATGTATACTAATGGCTAATGGCTAATAATTTGATTATATTGAATATAATAAACTGATTAAAGATAAAGATGAAAACTTGGGTGTTTTTTTGTTACAGTGCTAAATTCTGTGAGTACGAATTAGATACCTATTATTATTTTTGTTTTTATTGATAAAGGTTTTAAACCATATAATTTACAATTCTTTCAAACAGTATAAGAAAAATATATATTTAAAAATATGATTGGGTATTGGAAGTGATAATTTGCTGATGTCCTTCCTCACTCTGTAAATGCGTAATTCTTTTCTGATATCCAGGCAGAAGTCAACAACTATTTTAAATATGGAATCCAAAAAAAAATGGAATTTAAATCGTATAATTAAATTTTTAATTTACATTTTAAATTTAACCCGACGAATTCCCCGATGAAACCCGAATTTCGAATGCTTTGGAGGCAACACGATTGTAATACATCCGAGTACTCAACAAAATTTGATAAAATACTATCTACAAGAGTTTTTTTTTGTCAACAATCCAAACGAAGCGGGATTTTGCTATTAACATAGAATAAAGATTAAATATTCAAACAAGCTAAGTAAATAGGGCAACTAGCTAGTTAGCTCCCAATAACATTGCCAAATAAGTCGTATCTAAGTAATCTCACGAATCGTTTGCTGAATCCAATACTAATCGAATCTAATTAATCAGTACGCATTACTACTAGAAAGTGTATAGCTATCTATCTTACGATTGGAAGAGAAAGGTATAGTACCTTAGGTACTACCAGAGAACTAGGTTAGAACTGTCGTAAACAGAAACTGCAGAAAGTATACAATAAATAATTGTATCTATTGTTAGATGCGAGTTGAACCGATCGTAACAATTACCTGGAGACGTATCTGTCGTTAAATGAAATAATATTGTTATTATTAAATAAATAAAATATTAAATATTTCAGATATTAATTGATAAGTTTCGATCGAAACAAAGATGTTATTATTTTGTAATGCTTTTGATTAAATATCAGAAAGTATCTAGTTGCGCAAGTTTCTAGAATCGAATTAGTCAATTTGTTGTGAAGATTCAATGAATTATTTTAAATTGACTTTTACTTTATTGTTTTGTCATAAGATTTAAAATGTAAACATTGTAATTGCATCTTAGCATTTAAATGCAAGAGTTCAATTTTAACTCTGTTATATTGTTTAGCTTAAAAGATAGCTTGTAAAAGCCATCATCCAAGACATAATAACGTTCTAACGGAACAGTTTGACGTTTAATTCTTGCATAACGTCATCCTTAATAAACCTCGATTGCTTCTCTTTGCATTAAGCAATCAAGTGACGAGACCTTATAAGAAAACGAGGTGCTAATCTTCTACAATCATTAGTACACGTAAGACACGAGATACGAGACTGGTTTCCGTGTGACGCGGTTATTTGTGCATCACCGCGTGCGACGGCCGACATTGACTTCTCAATTCAAGGCCATCTGTTGCGTTTCTTACGCAATATCATAAATCGTCTGCAATTTTGATCGATATTTAATATTGCCGAAAAATAATATTCTTTTTTGTTGTTTGTGTAACTGTCAGATAATATATTACGCAATAAAAATGTCCTTATTCAAACTTTGATAAATATTTAGTATACACTTATTGAATTTTTATTAAATAAAAATAAAAATAGTTACCATTCAGGAATTCAATAAAACTGTAAAATGCTTCGTTGAAAGGAATTAAATTCTTCGAATATTGATATAAAACTCGATCGCTGAATATTTTATACGAGATGATTATGGTTGTATCATTTACAGCTAGGATGCGGTCGTTCGTTCCAAGTAACTTCATTACAATCCCGTTATTTTAAAATTCTATATTGTGTGTTATGGCAGTTAACCACATGGATGTAACATATGCCCTAAAGCAAAACTGGGAAGGAGAGCTAGCAGGCCGTATATGCAGAATAATGAACGGTTACGGGACTCGGTCTCCGGAAAAGGACAGGCCACTTCAGATCATGCACAACTAACGTTTCTTGAACTTTTTCAACTGATTACGTAATGACTTGAAAACAGTTACCAACAAGCTAAATATCTCATAATTTACAGCTCATCATCATGTTGTAATAAAGCTTTTGTATTATGACCGCATTGATGATAATCAATAGACAAGTCAATATTTATAAAAGGAAAGCAGGGACTTGAAGAGTATTAGGTAACCATAAAAATAATCAATTGTTTCTACCGAATAATGATTATGTCATTTCAATAACACACGATGATTCATCAAAACATATATATATAGGAAAGCGAAACGAATACTTTAATTGTAGAAAGTGCAGAGAATCAATTACATCTATCGATATGTATTCAAACAAACAAACAAACAGTAGTCGCAATCAACTCGGTGTTAGAATTTGGCTTTTCACTGTTGATTTAATTGATTTGTACGATTCAGCGCAATTCTAATAATGCACATTGAGAGTTACATTTCAGTTCTATTTGTTATCCATTCATCAGTATTCATTCGAGGATTAAATATTTATTTTGATATTGAAATATATCCAGATTTTATTTCAATAATCATATGATGACCTGTTGGTGTAGTGGTGTAGTAACCCTGATTGTTGAACTAGACTACGGTTGTGGGTTCGATTCTCACACAGGACAATTCTTTGATCTACAGTTTGTTGTCCCGAGTTTGGATGTACTTTGTATCCATTATTTATATATTTGTAAAGTGTAAAGTGTACACTCATATAGTATAAACTTTAATGAGGGAATTGTCTTTTCAAAGAATGCTGATAAAATATAAGAGCAACTTCCTTTTTCCTCTAAAGCTTTACTAAAGAGAGTATAATTATTCTTATTTGATGTAAATAAATCAAGATGGAAATCCACATTCCCCGTTTACTAGTCGCTAGATTCACTTAAACGCGTGTAAAATCAAACACTTTTTTTCAACATTAGAGAGCAGAATTGCATCAATAACCACATTTTACACACATGTGTAGAATAAAAATAATGGCGGTATTTATCATTCATTAATAATTAATGTTGTAATGGAAGGTGTTGAAAAGATTCAACGAGCGACAGGTGATTTAAATCAAGTTAGAGCATTTAAATCATAGAATACATTAACTTCGTGATTTTTATTACGGTTTTTAATTTTTTCAGAATGCATTCAAGACGTACAATTACTTTTTAAATATGCTACCAAATAATTTGATATAAATGTTAGCCACATTTTTAATATTAAATATTAATATTTCTAAATGGAATCTCGCGTACAAAAACATCTCTACAATTAAATAATATTTAAAAATTCTGAGATATATTAGTTAAATATTTAAAAAGGTTTAATGCCGAAATATATTCTTTAATTTTTAATAATATTATAACTTGGCAAAAAATAGCATAGTAAGTAGCTGCCCACATAATAAAGTCTTATTACTTTTTAATTCCAAATCCGTTCGTAACCTCTTATAGCGAAATCGCAAATTGGGTTCTTCAAGCACGTCCTGCAAATAAAATTATCTATCCATGGCATCTATGATGTGATAATAAAGTTGCTTATGGCAGTAGAAAGCACACAAGTATGTTAATTGAGTGGACTGTGTTGTTAGAAATGAATTTCACTCTCGGTAAATCGCGAAAATGTATCTGGAGCGACTGGAAATGTAGTGTCAATAAACCTTTAATTTAACAGATTTTATAGATGGTTAATGACCTCATAGATAAAATATTCATATAATGCATGTATATTTAAAAATATACAAAAATATATTTTTTTACATATGAAATTAAATAAAAGTTTAATACCTTTAACGGCTATGCGTCACACTCGCTATTATATTTTATACTAATTTCTTTTTATAACCGCAAAAGAGAAGTTTTAAGTGAAAGTAACAAGATTAACTATTGTGTCAAAAAGACATTTTGTAATGACCAATGATCACATCTTTGACCCTGCTTCACACTTCTTTGTATTCGTTGAAGTATTTAATCACTATAGCTGATGCTTAATTTTTAAAACTACTGTTAAGTTTAATCTTCGATTTAAATTATATTAAATGTGTTTTAAAACAAGTGTATAATACACCTTATATGTTTGTATTTATAAATATATGTATAAGCCCATTGTTGCATTAAGCAAGTGAATAAATTTAATCGGTTTAGAATCATAATAATTATCATCATGACCAATAATTCTTTTCTAGAATAACAAAAGTTAGTACATTATATATCTCTTATTATATCCTATTATGATTCTGTAAACTTAATGTTTTTTATAGCATTTTGAAAATATAACATTCTATCACTTACGCATATTTTTATTACATTCTATAATATATTATATAGAGACACTTGCGATAGACATTCAAGGTAATAATTCATTTATATCAAGATTCAAGACATGGCGTCTGTTGTGAAAAATATATTTTTTTGTCTTTTCTGAGTTACATTTTCTGCCATTTGTAAAAATATATCACTACCTATGTCATATAATTTGCTTTTATCTCTTATTACATAAAATATTCGATTATAGATTAAACAAACAAAATTTTCATAGTTTGCTTTGAAAATAAAAAAAAATTCAGAAATCAAATGTATATGTTCACTGAAACAAAAAATCATACAATACTATCCATTTAGTAGAATGAGTTATGTTACTATAAAATATTTAAAAAAATGTTTTGCTAACTGTACGTACGTGTTAAGTACATACTTATGTACTTAACACGCTGTTACTTATTACAAAAAGATATACATTTGCCCGTTAACTATCTTATTAAAGGTGTAGATTAAGTTACTTTAAACGACGTTAAGAAAGCGTCTATCGTTTTTCCGTTAGAAACCATCAGGGTTACATTTCCCACACGTCTTATAAGGATTTATTATCCGATATCAAGAAAGTGAAGTCTTAAGGACACATAACTTACCAATAACGTCTTGATATTAGAAGCCAGTTACTTACCTGAAAATAAATAAAGCATAAAACATCAATGGATACGTAATATTTGTTAATATAAGCCTGAGGCGAAAGTTTAATGCTACTGACCTCTCCATTCATTAAAAGATTGAAAGTGAAATTAAATAAGCTGAGATCTGATAGCTTTTAACACATGTTTTTTTGAGGCGCCAATATTTAATTCCTATTGAATTGAAACGATATAAAAAACTGATTGAGATTGCGTAATTGTATTGTACCTTACATCTATACACAAATTACATGTGATTCAAAATGTCGAAAGCAAAACGATTGCAGTGATTGGATATCAATACTATCACATTATAGATTAGACTTAGGTCAATTCTAAAGCGTTAATATAACAAGCTATTAAAGCTTTCAATTATTATGTAACTAGCTTTGACTGTACACAAGACCTGAGCAAAACACCAATCAACAGTATTCATATTACATAAAACCTCAAAATTTACCGTTGTCTAACAGTTTTCAATTATCGCATAGGACTTTATGCCCGCTTCATAGAATATCTTGTACTAAATGATCATCATATTACCCTGTTCTTAGTAAGCTAACGGTGTAAGAATGTAATTAATACTTTATGGAAAAGCAATATGGTTCATATTCCCTTGTAATATATATCTGATAATAATTAACCTGATGCAGATTGATATTAACTACTGCAGTATCTGAGCCGAAGTATTAAATTTTAATGAAAGTAGCGGCACTTGGGAGCTTACAGGACTTAAGATAGGAGAGATAAGAAATATTGTAGCAGTTATACTAATATATAATCTTACTGGAGGACTTATTTATAGAGTTATTTAAATCAAACATCCTAGCTATGATTGGTTATACACTGATCAAACATATCTTTATAAAAATATCTTAAACCTTTTTTTAGCATATGTTAAGTTATTTATAAGACATTGAATCTCTATCTGAAAAAAATAGATACTAGAACGCTATTTTAGAATTTTAAACTTATTTTTTTTATTTATTTAAATTTTAAGGGAATAAGCAAGGTTTTCTTTGAAAGTGGTCGATTATTAAAGATATGTCTTATTATGAACGTGGTTGATTCTTAAAGATATGCTTTACTATGAAAGCGGTCAATTATCAAAGATATGCTTTACTATGAAAGTGGTCGATTATTAAAGATATACCTTACTATGAAAGTTGTTGATTATTTATATGAAAAACATTCTAAACTATAAGAGCCGTTATATAAATAAATATCTGACATAAATCTGGACACTCCTACACAAAAATGAAATTGTACCGCATTGTGTGCAGTATACGTGTGTACACTAAGATATTTATTTTCATCTGATAACTATAAAATATGTCATGATATAAAAATGATTAAATTTTACGTTTGCCAAAAGTAAACACTTCACTAGTGGAAAGTTTACAATTAACATTTTTGATATAACGGTCCGGTTTTGATCTCATTTTTTATGGTTGTTTTTAAATATTTAGGGTAGTCCAGCACTTCCTTTTAAAACTTAGATTTTTTTTTGATGATTGAATAATTAATATATGTTTTCTTTCCCTTTTTTTTGGTTTTGTGATGGAATCGTTTGTATAACACTGGTCAAATAAATATCCAAAAAAACCGAAGAACAAACATTCTACCTATTAAGGTGAAAAAAAATACTTTTTTTAAAAAACTAACGCCAAATGAAAAAAAAAATGCTTTGAAGTCTGTAGGCTGAGATTCTATTAAATAATTATAGTAATAAAAATAAATGATGTTAAAATACTATTTATTTCACAATCAAAGCGTTCTAATATTAATTAAACTCAAAAAGTACAAAAAGACAATGATAGCAACGGATTTAATAATATGAATGTTGATTACAATATTACTGCTGTCAAAAGTATATCATCTTGCCTACCATTGCGGTATTCGACGGAATCGTTTTCAATAAAGCACTGTGTCAACTAGCGGTAGCGCTTTTTTCCCTTTCCTTGACCAATCCATCGTGTTTCGTCAAACGGCAATTCGATAAGCCTTAAATTAATCACGATTATGTAGACCTGTCTTATTATTTTTTATCTTTTTTTAAGACCTATCTTATTCCTTTTTATCTTTCTTTAATTGGAAAATTAAACCATATCTTATATTCAAACCACGTGTTCAATATTGTACTTGAAAAGGAAGAGTTTAAAGAAGGATCACGTACAGATAAAAAAATACAAGATCACTTTTCGTTTCAGAGCTATAATGATAGCATCAATGATAAATAGCGCAATTTGCTACAACAAAAAGTGGATTGTAGGTATACACTTTAATGGATGTATCGCCTTTACCAACTGACTCTACCTCGTAGAGTTATATTACCGGAGATGGTATGATACGTTTAATCGGAACGTGTATGATTAACGATAATCGTAAAGCAAAATATGCAACTCAGATACTTATACGTAATTGCAATGAAGAATTTGAATTTCAATAAAAGCCCATGATCAGCCATTCGTAAGAAACGCCATTAGTAGTATTTGGAGCGTGCGAACGTGGGAAGGTGTCGTTGGAAAGTTATTTATAATTAAAATCTAAAATGAGCGAGGAATGAATTGGCGATTGTACGTAATTTCTTTGATTTTCATTTTGATGTTAAATTAACATAGTATGGAACACGATCCAAATCCCATTCGGGTGCCAATGGTATGCAGATACGTGAGTATTATCTTGTTTGCACTACGATTGAAATAGTTTCAACTGACGAAAGTTTTAGCCTACATTTATCCGGCACGTATGTATCACTTGACTGTCAATTTCCCCGGTGCATGTCAAACTTTATTTATGCCACTATGTTAAAGCCCGGAATGAATGCAAAGTTTGTTCGCAAAATGGCAAAAGGTATGCTCTACACGCAAAGGTTAAATTGCATATTGAATCGTGCTATCAGAGCCTTCGGACTACAAATGATTTACTTATCAAAAACGAAGAAGGAACTATCATCATATTCTTTATCTCCGACTTGTGTGAATTAAGCACAACGTTTTTGACATTTATGTCAATGAAAATAAATATAATAATTATATTAACAATTTTATGGTTGCTTATTAAAAATCATTATCACCGGTTGTATTTATGATACATAAAGAAAAAGTAACTTTCGCGCACATTTTATTATACTATAACTTTCAGTTTACAATATAAACGATTTATTTTATATGAATGTAACGTTTATTTCATAATAAAATTGTAGTTAATACTACATTTGAGAAAACATCGGAATTTATGATATGGTTAATTAAAGTTAAATATAAAATAACTAAAATTTGTATTAAAATAAATAATATTCCAAATATAAATATAAAAAGTAATGTTAAATAAATTACCATAAATTTGTCGTGTAATAGTGAACTTAACTTTTTAGTTTTAAGTGTTCCCTAAAACAGGGTCAGTGATTACTGACAAGAATTTATTCATATTGTGAAAGGTGAAGTGACAATATGAATAAAGAAACCAAATGATAAGCAAAAATCAGAGTTAACAGATTTTTTAAGTATTTGATGAAAGTGTAAAATGTATACGAGTTAATAAAAACGCAGCATCTTCAGATTCAAAGTCAATAAATCAAGTATCATAAAGAAATACTTTAACAAATGAAAGTAAATTATTATATAAATGCTTAAATAGTCCATAGTTAACAAATTTAAACATTATAAACAAAATTGATAACATTCAGTACAGTAATGGGTGAAAACAATAAAATAGAATCTGAAGTCATCATTCGGTCTGTTAATCCGAAATTCTATTGTTACCAGCCTACCTCCAACTAACAAGAGGCGAGTGGATGTCGAAAGAGCCTTTTCATTTTCTTAAATGAGATGAGAATCATAAGCGTAGGTTATTAGTCAGTCAGTAGCTTAGTGAGTTAAATCTACAATAGACACTTTCACGTCTTTGAACTGTCAATAAACATATTTTGAATGGGATAATAACCCACTAATTCATCATAATTGGTCGCTTACTTCAAATCATTCTATCAATTTTATTCAATTTCTCTAGCTTTTGAAGTGTGCTTAAAATATTGATGTTTATTAGGTTCTCTAAAGTTGTAATTATATACATAGTTTAATAGTATAAAACATTATTATTCACTTGCATAAAATATTTTAATTCGAAAATCTACTATAAATATATGACTTAAATACTGGAGGAACTAATTTCGACCCCGTGTAAATGAAAAAAATTGTACTTTATCTAATATAAAAACTAAACTGTAAAATAATATTATGTAAAATATTTTTTGCGTAATAGATGTAGCATAATATTAAATAAATATTTTAGTATCTTTATAATAATAGTAATAATATAGATCTCATTATGATCAAAACATTCGCATATTTTATTTTCAAACTAAACTTAATTCTTACTATTACAGTGATATAAAAGAGCACTAGAAAAACCATCCTAGGTTTTTTTTTAAACATTTTACGGTACTGTAACGCAAGAAGTAGTACATTAACTGTTGTTGTTATTAACAAAGAACAAGATAAATTCCTTATTGTATAGGATAAGAAAAACCGCAAATCTGCTACAACATTTAGATCGAGAACTGATGACATTGCGAAACCCACACATACCAGAGTGTTGTCAAGTGCATAGAACCGTTAGTTCAATTCAAATTTACAATGAAGATCTCTCACAATTTAGACAGATCTTACAACGAAGGGCCAAGCCACAAGTTTCATAGAAGCTAACCGAGCGGAAAGCTGTTGAAACCCAAATTGAATACGTAAAGGTAAAAAACTTTATAGAACTTTGAAACTATTTCTGATAACTGCTTTTTTCTTGATTTGAATATTTAAAAAATGTAAATGAGATGAAAATAACAAGATTATTATTGATATACTAAATTGTCAAACATAATATTTTTTGTAATTACTTAAATATTTTTTGTACATGAATTAAGTTAATAAAAGATAAACTTGATTAAATATTATCAGGGATAACATTAAGAGAAGATGGAGTAAATCAATTTGGCGTACAAATTTAAACAACTGTGTCAGGAGGTTACAGTGGATGAGACTTCTTAGGTCCGTTACTCGTTCACGAGGTATCGTGTTTATATAAAATAATCGGAACCAGTGACTATTTATCGCCTTATAGGGTTACTATTGAAATTATCACCTTATAGAGAATGATTATAGAAACATTATCGATTTTTATTTTGGTTATTATATGGGTGTAGATTGTATTAGTCAAATTTGTGGTATCTATAATATTACCTCAGAACTCAATACTGTAATAATCAGATTTGGTAATGTTATCCACTTTTTTTTTGACAATTGTTTCTTAGGTTTTCCTTTTTTATCACTTTACTTGCTGGTTTAGGGTAAATAACCAGCACATTAAACAAAATTTGATTTAGGAGGAAAGCACAGACTGAAAAAATATTAGATTAATTAGTTCCTATGGGCTATGAGACATCCGATTGGTATCAACATAAATTAATATATAAAAATATTTGAATTTCCTTCTTTCCAATTCACAACAGAATATTTTTTTAATTTGAATAAAAAAAAATGTCTAATTATGTGTATCAGCGTAACATAGATTTTGCTGAAATAATATCGGGATTTGGTCCACTTAGTAATATTAGAAACCAGATATATATTTATTATTTTGTAGAACATCAACAACATAATTTTCTTTTATGTAAAATCGTCACGTATAAAACGTAGAGGAGTAGCGAATGTTTAATCAAATCAATCATAGCTAGTACTAGAGAGTCCGTTAGATGTGACATGAATATCAGTTCAGCAATTGAGAGGACCTGGTCAGTGTAATGATACTACTTATATAGCTGGGGTCCATTAACTAAGACATAATCCAATACACACATGATCTATTACGGTAATTGCCTATATTATTAAAATTATCTATAATATATTGTAGCAAGTGGAGTTTATTGGATAAATTATAATATTGTTGTGTAAAAATACTAGGTACCTACATAATAAAGAAATTAAAATATTTTTCACAAGATTAACATTGAATAAAAACTATCATTAAGGGATTTAGCTTGGATTTAATTCAATTTACATTTTAACCTTTATATTTAAGCCGACGTTTCTAGTATCTGATAGAGACACTGTTAGGTAATGCATTTGTGTGCATTAACTCAATGCACGGAATCTTAGAAACCGTTAGAGGCAGATGACTAATTAACTGACTTACTGACGCCTCTACATCTAGTCTTCCGAGAATACGATTACTGAAAACAATCTATAGTATATAGTAAAGTTTTACTTAAATGTGTATACATTTAAGTAAAACTTTACTATATACTATACACTCGTAAAAAACCAAATATATATTGAAAATAATGTTGATAATTACAGAATTTAATGAGATTTTATTTTAAAAAAGTAAATAGAGATACTTGCTACTAACGAAGTAATTCCTGGGATTATGCAAACGACAGGTGAGGACATAAAACCAGCGTCAGGAACCCTCGTAGTTGTTACAAGACGTGACTATAAATGCATGAATAATCTCTCGATCATTTGTGGTTTATGGCTGGAGAGGAATACAAACGTTAATAACAAGCTCATTTCAACTTAAATTTAAAAGCAAACCGCAGCCACTTCGTAGTCAAGTAAAGTCTAGGTTTCTTGATATAAACGACTTTCTTTGAGTTTATATCAATTATGTTTTAATATCACATTGAATAGAAAACTGAATGACTTTATACACTCTAAAAATTTACAAATTATAACATTTATTTATTAACTGAAATGAGCTTCAATATTTGATTATAATGATACATGTTTAAATGAAATAACAGTAGAATGAAACGTAAATACAGTTGAATCAGATCGCGATAGCAGCTGTGAGTACAAATTGAGCGCAATTAGCAATACACGAGCTAATATTGCTATAAAACGGATTGCGTATTTGCAATAAACTGGTGCAATCGTCTAGTACCAGCCGTCTAGTAGATGAAACAGCCGTGGAGTATCGCACGGCATCTATATCACTAAACTAGAACGATGGTTTCTAACAATAAGTGTAACGCGTGACAAAAAAAAGTCTCCGCACATAATAGATAAGCGGTTTCCAACCTTGCACTCACTATAGAATTTTCGGCCTGTAATCGTGCCCGAAAAATCCCCAATTCGAAAACGTTTCTTAGAAACCTCTAATACCGTTTAGAGTACCGCACGTTGCAAAGAATTTTGGATGTTTCGATTTTATTTGTCTTAAATATAATATAATTGGTTGTGTTTAAATATAATATAATTTTAAGATCATAACAATATGTGTATTATGACTTATCAGGTCATATATTTATGAACATATTTTCTACTGTATCAGCTAACAATTCTAGTTCCAAATTTACACAAAACTTTTCTTAAGTTACGAAATTTTATTAAATTGTTTTCATTATTACAAAAGCAAACATTAAATAATTGCTAGAAAAGGAAGATCTAAATCTAATCGACGGATCTAATACTAAGAATAGTAAAAAATATTAAAAGTTTTTTTCTATTTGAATCGCAACAGACTATTTAATTTATGCAAAATATTAACTCAAAATTATACCTAAAGTGAGATTATGTGAGAAAACAATCGGAAAATAACAGGATTTGGAGAGAAGGTTGCGTTTATATCCGAACAATAGTGTTGCATTATTAATGTAATTGCATAATATGATTTCCTGATTCTCGATACCTGGTAGTGATGGGTATGATAAAATATAATAGTATGTTATTGTATCTTACGTCATTGTTATTTTTTTTATGTAGAAAACGAACAAATTCATAATAGAAAAAAAATCCTAAAAAAATATGATTTGAGAAAATAACAATAAAATTTCTCTGTTAGCATGTTTCATGCTTATTTAGATGTTTGAATAAATAAATAATGAAAAATACATTAAAATACTCGTAAATGGATTCGAACCTATGACCTCTTGGGATACTGTCCCCATTTCTATACACATTGTGCTACCGTAACGTTTCCTTCCCTGAGCAATTTAAATTAATTAAAAAAATACATATAAAAAAATCATTGAAAACAAATAAATTACAAGTTCCAATACGTATCGATTAGAAAATAATTTAAATATCAATTAATGATATTAAAGAAAAACGAATACTTTCTCCGTCTAGAAGACATCTGAGACACCAAGGGTTACTACGGATACCGAACGTATGTAGACCGTGTCGGCAACTCGACAAAACGACAAGTCATGCTCAACTAAACCACGCAATGAAAAAAAATTGCAACTTCGACCAGTAATCAAAGATAATAAAGAATTACACTGAAAATTTATTGACTTTTATGGCTTTTAAGAAAATAATTTTATTTGTATTTTTTTATTGTAAATGGAACTAAATAAATAACTACAAAAAAAAGGAATTCGTCATATTTATATTATAAAATATTTTAAATGAATTATAGAACTCGATGAAAGAATTCACAAAAAAGTAAAACACATAAAAAATTATAGTATAAATTTTATGTTATAAATTAAAGCTTTATAAAAAAAAAACAAAAACATGTCATTCATGATGCCTTGTTTCCTGATAAATATATAATGCTAGACATGCAACTTGGAACCTCTAAAGATTAGTATATCTTCAAAATCACAAGTATTTAATAAATTCAGGTTAATTGTCCGGAGATCTTTCGCTACTTTTTATTTGTTTTGGTTGTTTTAACTACCAATGACTTCAAAACAGTCTACTTCGGTAAGATTTACGTAAATAATTATTTTAAATAAAGCAATGATTTTCGCGTTTTACCATTAAAAATGGAGTTTTTGGGAGATGAAAGACAATTTACGGTAATAATTCAAAAGTAAACAAAGGGTTCTTAAGTTATCTTTAATTCTGTATTAAAGATAAATAAGCCTATTTTTTACAAATCCATAATCAAATATGGTGATAATTATTCGTTCGTAGTTTGTAGGTTAGTTAGTAATAACTATTAACTAATGGACAATTTGTAATTGTAATTGTAAATTACATAAAAAATATATTGTCAGATGAGAATGTTTCAATTATTGTGTTCTGTTATCTTCTATCTGTAATTATAATGCTTCCGAAGTGGAAAATCTTCGTAACTGAATCAAGAGCACAGATCTTTCTCACAGCACAATTCCCGGATAATAATTACTCGAGATTTACTCTTTTAGGCTAGATAATCTACTAACGGACTGAACTATATTAGGACCAGATATACATTTGCTTGAATAAGACGGTAGTTTAAAAAAATCTTGATGTTAAATTAAAAAAATATAGCTTTCATTAAATCAACGATAAGTAATCGACAGTTAAATTTATGGTTGAGACGAAAATTCATTTGCGTGTTAATTAATTAGCAAATAACACATCGTATATACTCTAGACAATAAAATATATACTATTCATAATTATACTAATTATAATAAAATAAATGCTATTAAGATTTAAACATTACCATATTACGATTTCAAACTTTTTGATTCTCGGGAATAACATAAAGAGTCACACTTATAAATATTTTATTTATTATTTTTTTAAATATATTTTTGTTAATATAGATTATCACCGAACTATAAAATTTAACAAATTTTATATGTCCCAAACTATTATAATAGATATAATAGTACTATATTTTTTGGTACTACATAATATGTATTGTGTGTTGGTTCATTTATATAGGGCAGGGATGGCCAACTTGATCAGAACTAAAATCTTTTAAACCGATGAGCCCATGAGCCATGTGGAATCTACCTTATTTATGGTTAGGAATTACATACTTTTTTAAACTTGATTAACAGAGATCGACTGATTGGTCAACCCTGGTGTAGGGTAATATGTCAATATATCAAACTCGTCTATACACTGCTGTCAAATAATAGCAATATTTCAAATATAGTTTTGATGACAAGTTCAAATGCCAATCAATTTGAAAGGCAAATACGCTATTGTTAAAATATGGAAGCCAAATTGATATTTGAATTTATATCAGGCTGGACCATTGTACCTACTCTTTTAAAAAGATTGAATTTCTAGCGTAGGTATAGCAATTTTAATCCCAGGTTACATAAAGTACAAAAATAGTTACTCCTTGAATTTATCTCTTTTATTTAATCGCTCTATCTCTTTCTCTCTTAAGATGTAGTTTTATTGATTCCATTTATTGGCGTATCAAAAACGCTTAATAAAACAGAATGATAGAATTAATATCCAATATTATTTATGGTATTAATGTATCTGCAACTGCAAGAAAGCGCAGCGTTCCATTGACCTACAAAGGCACCCTACATACATACGAAATCAATGTTAACACTATAACCTGTGACTTCTGCTCGTTATGTGACCTTTCATATAATCTCATACAATTTCATACATCGAAGTGTATTTGGATATACAGATATATTATTCTAAGAAAAGTATACGTTCAACTGTATATTATATATTAGTTTGATTTAAATTTAGAATAGAATCTGATTTAATTAACAATGTTAAACATTTTGTGGATTTAGACAAGGCTAGTACATATCAGTTGCTTGAGATTTGTGGGGTGAGATTGAGGTTACTATACAATATTAGGGTTAATCTGTTGGGTTAAGGGTGAGACTAATCTATGAGATTAATCTTAAGGTCATGTCATGGGATTGGATGTAAAACAATGTACATTGTAATATTATGTAGGTTACAATTAGCTTTGGTATATTTTATTCAATGTGTTCTTTAGATAAAAATCAATTCTAGTTTTAAAAATACACAAGAAAAAATGAGAAATTCAGGGTATTGTTAAGGTTTTATATCTACATCTATAACATTATTTAAAAGTTAGCATTAGATTATTTTTCTAGCATTAAATTACCATGAAAACAATTGGTATATGTAACAAAATGCCGTCCTAATAGATTATCAATTCATTTTGAATTTTATATCTTGACAAAGAAAGCTCAAATTGCTTTAAAATATATAATTTAAAATATTTAGCGATTAAAAGCTTATCGTGGTAAATCTTGTAATACTAGTTAAATTTGTTCTCAGCGGAACAAGGCGGATGTTTCGTTAAGTAGCTGTTACGAATTAAGATGAACGCGGTAACTGGCTTTTGCAAGGATAAAAAATAAAAGGTTTTATTTAAAATGAATTAGGGATAATCATGAATTTCTTCAAATAGAAATGTATATATAAGTCACTAGTAGTTTGTGATTTTAGAAACAATACAAGCTTGATAATTTTCATATTTTTTTAAATAAAAAGCATGTTTTATTGTTAGGAAAAAATATTTATTTATTATTTATTGTATGAATGACATTGAATTATTTTTAATCGTAAAATATTAATAATGGTTATTTGTAATTAGTTGACCACCTCTTGCAGGCAGCCTCTCTACATCAATCCCAACAACATTTGTTCTACGACTTTTTAAAAGTAATAGTTTTTAAAATTTTAAATTTTTCCATACAAAATGTATTTGTTGTCTCTGAACTGGCATTAACTCTGAGCGTCGGTATGGCGCCCGGGCGTTGACCTTGTAAGCACTTCTTACAAAATACAGAGTAATAAGTAAAAGAGGGAGCAAACATTTTTTTGTTTTGTTTATCAAGATTTGTAAAAAGTTGTAGATTAAATCTTGTTAGGATTGATGTAGTTAGGCTGCCTGCAAGAGGTGGTCACTAATTAAAAAACGGTGGTTACTAATTAAAAATAACCCTGTACATATATATACTCATTAAACATTTTACAATATTTTATCCGTAAGTATTGTAAATAATATTTTGGAAATAAATTTTCATAACATAAATAATTCGTAAAATTGACTATGAACAACCAACCAGAAATGAAGATTTTATCACTGCATTTTATAGGCCGTGATTATTTACCGGTACCGGTACCGGTAGTGCAAGGTGTTAGGGCAAATAATCAATGGTGGTTATAATATGGCCTGTGAAATTAAAATACTTTCATGCACTCGACCTCAATACACGACCATTATAGCAATGACGAGGTATGGTGCTAAGTGTTCACAAGACTAATAGAGATGGGTATAAGGTAATAAACCATGTTATTTGCTTGTAATTTGTGATAAATAACTTCATTTAGTTGGTTCTGTCCATTTGAAATTGCTTTATAATAAATAACTTTTTATCAGAACAACCATAACATGTACAGGTGTGTAACATGTATAGCATTTGTACACACATATAACACTTATTGTACACATCTATAACATGTATTGTACACTTACATAACACATTTATTGTACACATATATAACATGTACATACGTGTGGCATTTCGTACGTCAGTGCTTATGATAAATGCAGAGAACATAAACACAAATGAGGGGTTTGAGTAATACTTTGTAACAAAGCTTGTCAATTCCACTAACAATTCTAAGATAACTTCAGCATTTAGATTGTTCATACAAAATTATAGGTGAAATCGTATTAATGCCTACACGTTTTGTTACTTATTGTAACAATGTAAAAACTATTATCAATTTTATCTTGCCCTTTCTCTATAAGCTTTCTATTTTACGTTTTGCGGTGAATTTAAGTTGATATTTCTTATAGTATTTGTTTACGTGATTGTACTTTGCGTCAAATCTTTTCCAACCACACTGTTTGAAAAATATAGAACGCTTTAAGTGTTCTGTATTGATATAATTTGCATTTGGTATTGAGGATGTAGTTTAATAAAAAAATAATAACCATATTTAATAGTATGGCATTATACTATAATTGGAATGAGTAGTTTCTTCTGCTTCCTTCTAGTATATTACTTTTTGAGTCTGAGCAGCTCAATATTTGTTGGAGCAGACATAATGTAGATTGACATTGAAAGGATGTCACGGCTGATGGAAATACTGATAGCTCAGCTAGCTGAGTGACGGAACAGTTTCCGGAGTTCGCAGATTCGAATCCAGTCAGTATCGGCTAAAACTTATTGAAAATTAGTTTTCAAACGTGCAACCTATTATCAGTTGCGTATCAATTTTTCGAATTGGGTCTCAAGTATTGAGTATTGTTACATAGAGAAAACTGTAAGCAAGTGGGTCGAATTCAACATAATTGTGGGAAAAACACTTATTCTGGTAAATTTGACCAAAACACACGTCTGCAGCACGTGCTACAATTATCGTAGTGCTGTAGAAAGCTTGATCCCTCCTAAGGTTTGACTAAAAATATGACCTTGGTAATAAAAGTGTTTATATTATGAAGCTTTCAAAATGAATATTAAATAAATATATAATGATTATTAAGCATATTTATTTTCAACCTGGTTTAGTAACCCAGAGGTCGCAAGTTCAAATCCTGAGCACTAGATTAATTTTAAATTCTATATATGTATTTAAATAATAAACAAGCTTGACATTATCAAACATGTTTGTAGACAATTTCAACATCTTCAATTAATTGTTATAGTACAAAACAAATTCAATTAATGTCACTTCTAACGTAATATTTGAACATTATATAATAAATTATCTAAGATATAATATTCTCCTTAATTGGATATTAAATTAAAATAACGTACACATTTTGTGTCAAGTGAAGCTAATGCAATTAATTGCTCTAGAACTTTAATGCAATTTTTCTTGAAACTTTCAAACACAAACAATGTAACATTTCCACCGCTTGTTATCTTCACGGCTGTCTTTATAAAGTTCTAAAAGATAACATCAGGCTGAGGTTAATTAAATCACTGACAGATGAATAAGATAACACTGTTGGGCATAAATTGTGATTGGAAACCTCGTGAAGATTCAATGAATTAATAATTTAGTTAAGTTTCCAAATAGATCAGAATTCTCAATTATTATGAATAAATGTTTTTTTAAAAGATACCTTAATACTAAAAAGACATTTCAAACCAGTTTTCTTCCTACGTTAAGCTGTCTAACTAGAAAAATAGCATTCTATTTACAGAGGTGCACTTACGAGCCATCGATCTTATATTAATTGAGCGCGTATAAAAAAATAATTAATAGTTCAGAAAGAATTTATCTTTATATAGAAAAACTGGCATACAAGATGCACAAAGAAAGAACAGTGTATAAATAGAGGACTTCTAAGAAATATAAAGTTGCTTGTACACAATGTTAGAACTTAAAAAAGCTTTGTTACACAATCACTCTCTCTGTATTGGTTGGTGTAAAGGTTTCAATTTCATGGATATTCGGAAAGAAATTTGGAGCTTTTTCTTTTAGTAAAAACTTGTCATTTTAACATCTTCGGGTTATATAATTTTATGGCCTTTTAGAGTAATATATGCTTTGAGTCAATGTAATCTATACTAATATTATATATGCGAAAGTTTGGATGTTTGGACGGACGGATGTTTGTCACTCAATCACGATAAAACTACTGAACGAATTTTGAAGAAACTTAGCTATGTTGTAGCTTATGTATCAGAATAATACATAGGGTATAGAAATACCACCTGTTGCACGTGGATATGGCTATTTATTAAAAAAAGGAACAAATATATATCTATAGTTAATAAAAAGCTGTCATTTTAACATCAACATGTTTTATAATGATATCATTGTTATGTCATTGTTGAGTAATGTATAGAGTCATAATATTATTATATATAGTAATTTATTTCAAAAAGGAATGATATATCTTCAGTTTATTAAATAAGCACCATGTCAACTTTCCAAGAAATATCAAAGGAAATAGCAGATCGGTAATGAGCGGGACAGAGTTTCTCATGACTATAATGACTGCTGTTGATTGTGGCTATCAATTTTGTTAAAAATAAACATTTCTTTTGCCATGCGGAAGCATCCGCCATGTTATTTCAACATCAACCGGTAATCACTGTAACCGCAATTTCCTAGACGTCTGAAAATAATGCTCACGATTCGGTTGGCGTTTTCATTTAAAAGTTTCAGAAATATTTCTATAACAGATTTTTTTTTTTAACACAATATGTTATTATAATAAACTGTATTGAAGGTATTATTAGACTGAGAGCTAATATAAAATTAATGCCTGCACTTCATTTACTTGCAGTCATAAATAAGGGCATAAAAGGTATAATTTCTAAGAAATAACTTTAAAGTTATACAGAGGGTGTAAAAAGCTTCGATTCTCCGCAAGCGATTAGAAGGTTACTTGAGGGTAAGACACTCTTTGTTCTGCTATTCAAGTAAGGTATAGTAGTTTTGTTAACTATTTATTTCAAGGATGAGTTCAATGACCTTTCCAAGGAAATTTATTAGGCTATATTAAAGTTTTATTAAAAATTGCTTATTAAATGGTATGCGTATGATTAATATAAAAAATTAAATGTTATATGAGTCTTATAAACCTGATATAAGATTACATTTCATCTGTATGTATGTTATTTATTCATAAATGTTAGATCTCGAAAACCAATTACGGCATAAACAAGATCAGAGCATTCAGTATGCAAATTCAAATTATGTTCTGAATTGTATAATACATAATATATATTTTTATTATATACAATATAACTTCTTGAGAGGAGTGATTTCTGTTTTGTATAAAATGTGATAAAATATTTCTAAGAGAAAGCTATTTTATTATAAAAGAACTCAGATACAATCAATTATTAGATAAAATGATCTCACGATATTTTAAGTTTTTAAACCTCGGTTTAAAATTTATTATCTATTGTTAACATTACATATATAGTTTTATCGTCTTAATTACATGACATAATATCGATAATGTGATAATCGATTCCATAATACTCAGTTATAATCGATTCTTACTTGATTGATATTCCACATTAGCTTTAATACATAATCCCAGAAGTAACAGTATCAAGAGACATTAAATAACAGGACTGTATGAACAGTTATGTTAATGATAATTAAAATCGATTATTAATATTTACACACATAAGATTATTAAACAATGTTGCTAATATAATACAGGGGAAAGCGCCATTTGAATACAAAATGTCGTTAGAAAACTGTTCAAATAACAATAATTTGCATCAACTACTTCCTGTGGGAATGTATTATGTAACAATGAAAAGAAACATTTTCCGCCCTTAGGCGTTGCAATTTATTTAACAACTAGTTGTTACGCGCTACTTCGTTTGAGTTATATTTTATAAATCTTCATCATTTCATTGATTTCAATAGTGTTTTTTGTTCCAATATGTATATATTTTTAAATAAATGAAGCCTTAGTTACTTCTTACAACATCAGCTGCCAGTGAAAGTCTGTTAAAATAAATCCAGCTGTTTCAGAGATTAGTTGGAACAAACGAACAGACCGACAGACATAAATACAGATTGGCAATTTTTTTTCTCAATACTACTTTATATACTTTCATATGTATTTAGTAAAAAACAGTTAATTTTTAATTACAAACAGATACTTCAATTTTATATATATATAGATTTAAAGCTGAATCTGGATCAAGTAACTTTATTTACCTTTTGTAAATATCAATTAATTAAAAGGTGATATGCAATTTACGCAATTCTGATAAGAAACATAACAGTAACAGATATCAGCGCGAAAATAAGTTACGTTGTAATATAGATGGCTCTGGAAGATCCATTTCCCTTATTAATGATATCACAGCAATATTCTTTTAATCCAACAGACCGACACAAAATTTATCATCATTGCTGTATTTGTTTGCGCTAAAATGGTCCGTATGCAGTGTTCGTAACTTCTAATATTGTCTGTTAGGATATCTAATGTCGTAAAACTTCTGGATCGGTTGTACGTGACTCGGGGCGTCCAATCCGTGATTTACTGCGGTAACGCTTAACTTGGCACGCACGATTGAATATAACGCATATAATGTTACAAGTGAGATTTGTACATCTTGATACTTTAGGGATGTTATTATTACGTGATTTTTATATATAGTTCATAATTTTGACTATAGTGCGCAGATTTCGGTGTTAGTGATGAGTTTTGATACTTATTGCTATTACACATAAAAATATTAAATTGCGTTGGATGCATATTAAATGGAATTGCATACAATTGCAACCGGATACACTGTTGTCTATATAGTGAATAAAGAAAGGCAAATCTTATATTGAAATTACCTTGATTTTATTTTCAAAGTAGAAAACACTTTCTAACAATCACTTGCAAATACATAACATTGTTGAGGTTTCTATGAGAGAAATAGCGGAATGCCGATGTGAAACAATAAGAAAATTCTATAGAATAAGAATACGATATATAAAAATCTATAGGATACTTTCAACAATTTGCATGGACAGCGAGGACGCAAGTAAAATATGAGAACAAACTGCGGTATCTCTTAACGTCTATAAGTCTATTTATAGCGTCCAAGCACGCTAGAATTGAACTCAGAATAAATTGCAACGGAGTATTTACACAAAAATTGCATTATATTTAACAATCCTAGTACAAAAACGTGTCACAGACTTCCAGAACAATCTACAGTTGCCATAAAATAAGTGATACGTAAGTTACAAACAATACATTCGAATAAAAACATTGTCTGAATCAATGTCAGTCTTAAATGATGATAGATAGTAGTAATTAAAACGGGATCGATTTAACGGATCCCGGATTAATATACAGCAATAATCAAACTGTTTTTAAGATTAAAGAGAACAAACAGTATATCTATAAAGATATATAAGAAAAAGAAAGTGGTGGTAAGATAAAGACAATACAGAATGCAAAATTTATTAAAGCTACCGGAGCTTAATTATTCGTGAGTGCTAAATATTGTTTTATTTTTTATTTATTTAAAATTTAAATAAGCTTAACATATCTATACATGTTTAAATTTTCAAATATTAATTGTTTTCTATAAATTATTTGTGATAAAAACATTCCCATTTATTAGACTCATTTTGATAACAGTATCGTAACATCTCATTTTTAATTTATCTAAAATTTAAATAAACTTAACATGTCTATACATGTTCATATTTACAAACATCAAATCACGTAATTTATTCTATAAATTATATATAATAAAGACATCCTCATTTATTATTTATAACATCATCTGATATATACCTAATTAATAACGAAATATAAGGAAATACAACTTATAGAAAATATATATAACCTGAAATCTATTAATAGAACAGTTACGTATCTTGCAAGCCAATTAGATACTAGGGTATTCCTTACAGGGATGCTGAGTATAATATAAAGGTGCTTGTACTGACATACGATAGGTTCTCCCTTATCGGATCTTCTACACCGCACGTGCCACCGCATACTTAGATGACCCAGCATCGATAACTGATCTGGTATATTGCTGTACTTTGCACTATAGAACAACTGAACATGTATTTCTATTAGCGTTCTAATTTTATGAGATTTTGCACTATAGAACAACTGGACATGAAGTTCTATTAGCGTTCTAATTTTATGAGATTTTGCACTATAGAACAACTGGACATGAAGTTCTATTAGCGTTCTAATTTTATGAGATTTTGCACTATAGAACAACTGGACATGAAGTTCTATTAGCGTACTAATTTTATGAGATTTGATTATGTTTATTCTTCATAATTTTTATATTACAGTTTGAAGATGATTTACCACAGCAAATCTTTTAAATTAATCTAAATTAAACTGTTACTGTTTAGTGAATGTTCATCGTTTAAATAAAACTCTGTAACCAAACTAATATATTAACAATCTATTGTATAATTCTCTCTTGTGGCATAAGTATGTTTAAAATGAACCTATTGTTTCAATGAAACGTATTATGCCAAGCAAAACAAATAATTATGACAATTTTATTTTAACATTGTAATTGATATAAATTATGATCTCTGGGATTTATTTTTATACTATCAAATAAATGTTATTTTTTTTCCAAAGGTACATTAAAATGTAAAAAATACCTATATATAAGTTTGAAAATATCTATAAACGTATCTTCATGTTATATATCTACATACGTAGACAGGGTAGCTCAGTAAGTAGTGCGACGGGACAGTTTTCCATAGATCGTGGGTTTAAATACATATCAGTATCGGACTATTTTTCATTGTTTATTTATATAAAACCTACAATATAACTGTTAAAAATAAATAAATATTATTAATGAGATCTAACTGACAATTAACGATTTAATTATTACTCAGAAGAAAGTACGTAGAATTTTGACTCATAAAGTTATTAGCATTACAACAATAATATACACAAGTTACCTTAACCTTAAAACTTGAACTGAGTTACTAAGTAAACTCATAAGTACATAACTTATTTTCCACGCCTTACTTGTTCGTTAGACTCTTACTTGGTAGCGCCACAAATCCAAAGACGACAGATACATGGCAATCTGCAACCCGAGAAGGACGATTCAACCGTCTCGAATTACTTGATATAGCTATTGAGTTTCTAAATCACGATTCAGTACAGCTTTAATAAATCTGAATCATTGACAGCGGTAATTACGTTGAGATATTGAGTGCACAGGGTCAGATAAATAGCATGGTAGCGTAATTTTAAAAGAAAAAAGTGAAAATTATTTTCATGCTCCGTTTCAAATCAATCTTCATTTTTAAACAAATTTATTGCATTGATGAACTTATAAAAGCAATTGTAACAATAAATTTTTGATTGATTCTAAATATAAAATTATTTGGTTCATAATTTAATATGAAATAAAGTTAAGTTATATAATTTTACCTACGGGTATCAAAGTTTAAAATAATCTTTATAAAGAAGAGAATATATATCACAGTCAATTAAATTAGAAATAGTAAATTAAAAATATAATATAATGTCAAGACAGCTATTAGAATAGAAAAACTTTGTAAGTTTCGGTAATCTTACTTAAGTTTTCTAACGTTAGTTAAGCACTTTAAAGTTCTTACCTTTCTGAACTTAAGTTATCTAACACACAAGATTATACAGTACCTTTAGATAAATAAATTTAAACCTAAATCATGCACACAATTGTAATATTCTTTAAAACAAAATCATCGTTTTCAAAAGAAAGTGAAAATCAGCGCAATAATATTAAATTTAAAAAGCTTAACAGTGCTCAATCATACGAGTGGTCATAAACGTCAAGTGTGCTTGGTTCAGCCGTCGCTGGGATGAGTGGGCAGAGATAACATCCCGTGAATGCAGAACAGGATTCACAAAAGGAGGCTGGGATTCGTCTAAGAAATTGAATTTTAATATAAAAGCCCTCGTGTAGAATTTAATGATAGTACTTCACTCAAGTTGTGATTACGTTTTTTTATATTTCTATTTCGGGATTTTTAAAAGACGTATTTAGTGGAATTGCGTTTGATGTTTGAATCTTATGAAATCTATAAATAAATTAAAAGCTTGAAAGAATGAAATAACATAAAAATAGTTATCAAGTGATAACTAGATAACCTCTTAGGAAGATATTATATAGATTTTTAAAACAGTTATATTAAGTAAAAGAAAAATAGTATGGCTCGTCTCACGATTATTTTTAATTATTGAACAATTATGGAGTAAGCCGGAAGACATTCTCTCTTTAATTAATATACTTTAATTACATAATGTTAAATGGAGGTTAGTGTTAGAACAGGTTGTAACTAGTTATAAGCTGTTATATAATTGTCTTTGAACATGTTCAGCCATGTTAAGGTTATTTTAATCGTAATATGAAATGAAAAGAATATCCACAGTCTAGGATACATAATAAAGATTTAGTTATAAATTAGTTACTTACAGTTAAAATATATTGCATGAAATTTTTGTATTATTATTAAGCTCACTTCACATAAACTGTAACGTTAATTCTAATATCATGCAAATATATTTCAATAAAGCCATTTTGTAAAGGATTTTATTGTCATATTGTAAATATATTATCTGATGTGAATCGAGGCTATTAATGGCGTCCCTACTTGTCGAAGACGAAGAAGTCGTGACTAGATAAGGGCCTGTTACGTAGAAAATTTCATCTTCCATTTGCGAATGTATCCGCGGATTTGAGGAACCAAATAAACAAAATAATAGACGACTTTGCGGAATTGTTTAATAAAACAATTATTTATTGTATCTACAAATGTATCTTACAAATTTATTAGTAGAAAATACAATTTGTACCATCATTAACTTATTCAGAACCCAAATCTGACTGATGACTTATTTCAAGCGTGAGTCAAACTAATAATTAATTACCCTAGTTCCAACCCTAAATCAAATGTTAATTTCAATTCAAACGTAGACCCCACACCTACGCAATTTAGGTACATTCATTTCTAGTTAAATTCCACAGATTAATTAGTTTTGTGAACAGTTAGTTATATTGCAATATAACGAAACTGTATTTGCAATCGACATTAAATTACTATGGAATATTGTATATATAGTCTAGTCTAGCAGTGTGTGTATTTATATCTTTGTGTGTGTATATGTATATATACGTACACATTTCTATGTGTGTGTGTAAATATTACTAAAGTTATAATGTATACAAAATATCCTCTTTAAAAGACTATTAAACTTTTAAGTCTAAAGTTCTTAAAGACCTACGTAATATTCCCACTTGGTATTACGTATAGAGATTAAAGTTTTCTTAGAACCAGTTCTTAGCTGCAACAAGTTTCTCGTATAAGATGGCGAGTGCCTTCATGAATAACAATGACTTCCGGACAATATTCATGTGGAGTATTTTTTTGCGACAGTGGTCAGGAGATATGAATGTTCATTGAGAAGTAAGTGAAAGTACACACACATACAGTCAAGCACTTGTTCTGTAATGTACACAAAAAAAGTAATTTGATTAAATTAAATTTGTTTCCTTTGGCAATAAAAGGTTTCGATTATATAAATGACATCCATAATCCTGTTTGTGATGTATCGTATGTGGAGCATAAAATATTTATGAACTTGGAAGCAGTCCGGAACGGAAACCTGAAGTTATTGAATTACTAGACCGCTATTCGAATAAACCTGATAACTGTAGGTTTGATAAGATAAAATAAATAAATATATAATGAAAAATAAACCGATACATCGCTCTAGCAATTGAGCTAGCGTATCGCTATTATCAGTTGGTAGAGCGACAGGACTGTTTTTTAGAGGTCGTAGGTTCGAATCCCTGTCCGTATCGGTTTATTTTTCATTCTATATTTATTAAAAATACAGATACTTTTTAAACAAAATAATATAAATAAATGATTCATATTTATTTCAAGAAAATTATCATTATCCAGTTTCCTGTACTTATTCCACACGATATTTAACTTTATGTTAAGAACAATAATTTGTACCGACCTACGTGTTAGGAAACATTATATATATGAAATATATTATTGTAATGACTTAGGTTCACTTAGATCTCGTTAGATCATTTTCAATGGTATTTGCTAGACTTTAACGATGGTACTCCCAATTAAAATATCTCTAACTTCCTTTAGAGCATCTCTAACTGTCATGTTATCTAATTAGGAGAATGTCTGTTTGTCCCTCAACTCAACTGGTGGACTCGCTTTTATATATAAGTTTAGTACAGTCGGGTGCATTATTATTTATTCATGATAAAACTAACAAAGTAAGCAGGCACTTAAGTATTTTATTATATTCATTCTATTTAAAATAGATCTTGTACTTAACACCTTGACTGTATATATTACTATTTAAAAAAACATTTTATCTTCGAGCTTTATGTACAATGATAGATACTAAAAAAATATTACTTTAATATCAAAGCGTATTAATAAAATATTATTTCATTTACTCGTCTATAATAGTTTGTAATGATATAAATATATAGACAATAATATTGATTTTAACGATAACGAAAGTTGAGATCTTTAAGTACACTTTTGGCAGAAAACATAACTTATTCCCAAGATGCAAGCTAACGTTGGCAAACTTTCCAGTAATAGGCTATTAGTTCAATCAAAACAATCTTTTATCGTTGTTTTATCTATAATATTCTAGATAATAATAATTAATAGTGTAATAAATATGATATTATCGAGTATATGAGACCGTTAACAACGGAAGTTAACATTCGTTGATCTCAACTCTTGTTGAGGTAGATCGGGGCGAGCAACGGACTCTGGCTACAAGGGCCGTAACGACTTTAATATGAGGAGAGTGTTATTATATTTTCAATTGCGTAATAATATACGTATACTTTATAATTATTAGATACTATTGCTATTAATGTGTATTTAAGTGTTTGAGAATTACTTATTTGTAGGTGTTCCCAGAAATGTATACATTTAAAAGCTCATATTACATTCATAATTATAGTATAAGTATTACTTATTTCTGAACTATTATATATATTTTTTTATTAATATTATATTTTATTTTCGTATTCGAAATACATTTAAAGTATTTTATTATTAAGAGTAATATTATGAAGTATTTCAAACTACATTTCACAAAAATATGAAAATATAATATTGCAGTTCAATGAACTGTTATATCAAGATTATTTATTGCAGGTACCACGAAGTTCAGATCACGTCAAGATGGCGAACCACAGATTAACATTTTAGGTAAACATATCTTGATCTGACTTGGTACCGATTTTGACCTTGGTTTACGTAACGGGATATAGGCAAGATGGTTGAATCAATTTATGTTTAAATCAGAAACAAAAACATGTAATTGAGCTGCGATACGGATAAAGAACCGAGTAAAAGGTGAACCAGTAAATTGTTGAACGAAAACGCCGCCTAAGATCGTTCAACTCAAACGTGACGTCCGCAGGTTTATGTAAGAAAAAATATATAAATAGGATACAGCCTTGAGCCTCCTGATCGAAGTCATTCCTCGGGCAGATCGGAACGGTTGAATATTTGATTAGAAATAATACCATAGTTTAAATATTACCTCGAATTTGGATGAAATATGTTTATTAAATTATGTAAAATAATAATATTTCAATATTGTCAAACACATTTATCAATAATATTAAATACTGATATTAATTGGTCAATTGATATTTATAACCACAATTAATACTGATGTCCAAATTAATGACTTATCATTTATAACACAAAAATTAATTGGTAGGATTAAAATCATTTTAGATAATGTTACAAATTCACGCAATCAAAGTTACTTATCAGTTAATTGACTCAATATTTCACATAGTTCACGATTTTAAACCAAATATTACCGACAATAATAATAATATCACAGAACAAATTACATAAATCGTCTAACCCCTAAAAAAGCAAATTAATTGCTTGTGTTAAAGGTGTTAGACAACGATACAAATACATAGAAATTCATATTATAAATATTGCGAATATATTTAATAAATGACCAAACCCAGAAATACAGACATCTATACGCATCACATACATGTCTGTCCCTGTCGGAAATCGAACCCGAGCCCCTTTGCGCCGCAATACGTTAGACGTCTGCGCTTACCACTCGACCAGCGGGGCGGTAAATAAAATATAATAAAAAATAAATAAAAATAATACAATATAATAAAATTCTACGAGTATTAATATCAGTTGTCAATCCAGGGGTCAACAAAGAACTGATAAGATCGTATGATATCGAACAGATATAAATTGCACAGCAGGTGAGCTCAGTAATTGCTAACAAAGCAAGCTAAATACTACCCAAGTATAACGGTTCTGTATGTTCTCTATCTATATTCTGTATGTCTGTTCTGTGAAGTATGAAACACTTCTACGTATAATGTAAAATGTAACAAGAGCTGAATGCTTATAATTTTAATGTAATGTACTGGGAAAGTAATCTTCGATAATCATCTTGATTACTTGCCTTTGACTTCCTTTAAGATGAAGTTTTTGATTCTCGAATTAAATGGAGGACCTATTCATTCAAGTAACCAAAGAAAAAAAATATATAGATAAAATGTATCCAATTAATTAAAACTATATTTACTATAGGAACAAAAAACGTTTAGATATATTTCAAACAATTGCATACAAAAAACAAATGATAGTCTTTTAACGTTATAAAGTTCATTGTTTTATTAGTAATGGCAACATCAATTTACTTTCGATACATTTTTATATAATATAAAGAACGTCAACGTTTCTAAAGAAGAATATTAATCATTGGATGTCTCTCCATACAGACGGTGCCGTTACCAGCAGGGTCTACCAGTGTGCTGGCGAAGCCTACAAAGTACCATTACTACCCGCACAATCAACACATCTATTTACTACCGGAATGTGCTATTCAACAGGTAATGCGTTTTTGCTATTGAATTGTACTTCTCTAGAATGTGATATATTTTTCCAATATAATATGCTTCAATGCTCATAATGCTCGATGGTAGGATTATTGTAATAATTTGACAGTTCCATCAAGAGTGATTGGCTGTCCATCAAGACATCAGAAAGCTTAACAAGAATTTGACAGCGAAGTTGTTATATTTTTTCTTAATTAACCTTCGGGTGTAAGACTGAATGAATGACTGGCTGGACTAAAAGATATAGGTTCGATTCCCACAAAACAGTTCTTTGTGATCAACAGATTTTTTTTTCGAATCTGACTTACACCTAGTATATAACTGATACAGTGTACTTTCTATATAGATATAATAAAATCCCTAATACCTAACCAACTTTAATAATCAACAAATATATACTATTTCTAATGTTTTATAATTGTGTTGTATATTTCCAGGTATGCAACGCTGTATACGTTCGCTTGAATTATACACAACCATTATGCGCCTGTCCTGCTCGGTACCGAGACCCTTGCTCAGCAAGTTTGAACGCCGATGACCTGCATACCACGCGCCTTACCACCGATTCCAAAAAGAAGGTAGATATAGCCTCCAATACACTAGCGGCGGTAGCTTTAAAGCCTTAAAAGGTATAACTGTTTGACGTAAGTAAACGACTAATGGGGATCATTAAGTAAGCTCTTTGGTAGCTCGAATTGATTGCATCAAAAGAATTGTAAAAATGTAAATATTTGGTCTAACAGTTGCTCTTAGATTCTAGATTGAGATGATCATTAAACATTACTTAACTTTATTTTTTTTTTATTTTACAGTATGCAAAGAAAGCAGTGACTTTGGTCAAAACTTGCGAAGCGGTTTCTGAAATGCGAGAATGTCGCGCGCCTCGTGACTGGTCTTTATTGGCGTTACAAAATATAAGAACAGGAAAATCTCACTATTTAGTAATATGCAGATGTCCAGAAACTCATATTCTTGGTAAGTTGATAAAATAGAAGATACAATTTACGCATTAAATATTGCTACACTAAAAAACGTAGGTAAAAAGTTCGAAAGATTCCAGTTGGTGTAAAGATAAAAGATAAAATTTATCTTGCAGAGGGTCCGATGTCTCACGACCAGCCTACATACGCGTCTGTACCTGGAATAAGAGTGTACGGCATGATGTGCGTCCGACCGACTACGGCTTATCACTCCGGTAAGTCTTGCTATCTCTTTAGAGACCTCTCCGACAATCATATATACTTTATGAGTACGGTGGTGATTTATAACGGTATTAGCGAGAAAGCAAAGAGATTTAATGCCATATTGCTGCAAGCAAAGACTATCCTATCTATACGGAATGTCGTAAAGAAGATTTAGTTCAGTCTCCACGTCCAATGCTTTATGTCTTGGGTTAAAATAATTGATATTACAATATCGAATCTTACTTTGATATTAAATTGCTAATAAGTAATAGGTCGATTTATTATTTGTTAGAGTGTATATCACTAAAATATATATTATAACTTAAAAATTAAATTGGAATTGAAAAAAACTAATATTCTAATTCTAGGTTTAACATTGTGTGAAAAAGAGTCAAGTTAAATACTATATAAAGATACATTTAAATATGTCCTGACCGAATTAAAGAAGGTTTTTTACAATGTCAGTATAATATTTCAACAAAGTATATGCAATAAATTATAATTGACTGTTTATATTTTATGTCACGAGTCACGACATCTGTATGAAATATGTTACCTGTACAAATTTTATCTTTTAAATTGTAAATAAATAAAATTATTAGTACTAATTTGTTTTTGGCATCTTTATTTATGTGTATATAATAAAGAATGTTGAATTTCAGGGTTCATGAGCAGATACACCCCGAGCGTACAAAGCACTACCAGCTCGTACAAGGTGGACTATTCTCAACCCCACTCGTACGACAAGCCTGTCTACAACAGATACCACACACACAGCTATTCAGATTCAAACTTCTATAACAGACGGTCTAGAGCCGCACGCGTGAGGCGAATGACTTCAGAATACCCTCCTTTCCCATGGTATAAAGTAAAAGAATTGGCACGATCGCTACATTGGATTGATTGAGAAGAAACTAATCTTATTGTTACGGAAAAGTAGGTTGGGTTCAAGATGGCCGGCGCCTCGTTGAACTCAACGAAAACTAACGATATCAATAACTAAACGCTTTTAACTTAACTTTTAACTTTCTTGTACCAGTAGTTATTCATAAATAATCTGTAGAATACTCGATGCATTTAATAGAATTATATTCTGTACCTTTCCAGCTGTGTATTTTATAAGTTTTAATATCCATAGTATTATTGAATATTTTTAAGTTAATTTGCCAGAAAAGCCATAGATTTTAAGAGCAAATATTCACATGATTTTTATGTAGTATTAGACGGTAACTTTGGTGAATATTTTAATATTATTTTGTACACAAAATAATGTGATAGGAATTCAGTGTTTTTGTGTATTTCGATGCATTTATAGTTATTTAAGTTATAGTTTACGCAATATTTATATCAAACCATATAACTTAGATCGCTTTGTAAATATTAGTATTAATTACAATATTTGTAATTAAAAACAAATAAAATAATAATAAATAGTATTATGTTTCATTTTTAAACCACAGACTTATAAATTGGATAACGTCTAACAAATAAAACCATCTTGTAGGTATTTCTTTCAAACGCTATTAGTGAATTTATATTGTATGCTTTTATTGTAAGCTTTTGTATTCTAAACATTCAGTTCAATTGTATAACATTGTTATTAGTCTTGTTATTGTATTATAAAAACTATTACGAAATAGCAATCATTTTAAAATACTAAGTATAAAAAATATTACACAAATGATTATTTAATTCCTTTACAATAAAACTTATCATGTTTTATTTACAACTGGTACTTTGGGAATGTTTTGTATCAATGAATTTTGATAACAATGAATGTGTACATTACATTATTAATTACAGTACATTTTTAGGGATTAAATTACCAATTGTACTAACAATACTTAATATTTTTTTATAGTTTAAAAGGAATGTCCTTTGTTTGAGATATAGTTTGTTATTGTTTGACATAAGTCCTTTAGTAAGTCCATATTTGTTAAATGCCAGTCTCCTAAACTGAGGGTAGTAAATACTTACCTAATACTTTCTGGTCGACAACGATATCGCAGGAATACATCGCCGCCATTAGTCTTTGGGGTTGAACTTGGAATGATTTTCGGCAACCGTCTTTCACTGCTGACATTATTTGACCTGTAAAAAAAATAACAATTAAACACAGTTAAGTTATAACTTCTTTGCAAAGTAAAAAGTAAAATTAACCCTGTCTATCCTTATGTATGCTTAGATCTTTAAAACTACCAATCGGATCTAAATGCGGTTTTTTTTATTAGATAGGGTAATTAAGGAGGAAGGTTTAGGTATATGTATAGTCGATATGTATTTTAGTACATAAAAGCCGGACAATTCAGAGATTTGTATTGTGATGATGCAACAAACATAAGTTTGTGCTCTTAATTAGCAAAAGAATGTAGCTAATTAATGTACTACGGAAAAGTATATTTCAAAGATCTTCACCGTCCCATATTGGTATCTAAATAGTATCTGTGCGAAGCCGCGAAATCTGTGCGAAAGTAATTATTATAATATACCTGATAATGGTCCAAATGTGTGTGAAGGATCTTCTTCAGCTTTTTCCAAAGTCCATTCTTCAACACAAAACGCAACTCCCATCATGGGTTCTTCGCACAACGGTCCAGCCAAAGACGCTAATTGAAAACCATTTACAAAACTACCCTCATATTCGAACCTCGGATCTTCCTTTATAATGTCCTCGTGATTCAAAAACTTCGTCCTATAATCCGATGTTTGGTTCAAAAGCAAATTTGGACCGCAATTCCTTGGACCCACAGACCATATTTGCTTAACAACATCTTTCCAATCGGATCCCAATTTGGATGATATACTTTGCAATTCGCTTTTAAATGCCTCAATTAGTTTCAACATTCTATCTGATAGATGGTGTTTTCCATTTATGTGAATATCTCCTAACTTAGATTCTAATTTGTTATTGGAAACACTTTGCAACGTTTTAATATATTGTGATATTGCTTTTAATAAATCTGTGGAATTATCTAGTAAAGCTGTTATTTCGGCTGGTAGAGGTTTGGCTCGTATTCTTATTTTACTTTGTTTGTTATTGGTGTATACTGTTAGTACTGGATTTATTTCAGTGTCATTACCCTTGTCAATGTTTTGGGAATCAATTTCTTCATTCGTCATATCTATTTTCGGAGGTTCTATTACTGTTTCTCTGAAGGGAACTATTGGTTCTGATACTGTTATTGGTATTTTTGCGTATAAATTGCTGAAAAATATTTTATTGTTAAAATTAATCAACATCAAAATTATTTTGCTACAAGATCAGTAAGGTGAAACTATTTCGTTGTATAATATTTGCTATAAAGAGACAATTTAAAATCCTTGTAAAGTACTTCCATGTTTATCACATAAAAATAAGAGAAAAAAATACTGAAATAAAAGATATAATTTCATAACATTTTCCAAGATTTTCACGAGAACCTTTGTTAATATTAATTCGCTAAAGCTTAAATGTAATAAATACCCAATGTCAATGTAATTCCGTAAAATAGTATTTTTTAAGTAACTTTTATTTAATTACTAGTAATCTCCATGTAGCCGAAATATGACCGTTATGCAAAAGTTATAAAGTTTATGAAGTTTTCAACATAGTATACTTTTATAATGAATAATAATCTTTTTTAACCCCCGACCCAAAAACAAGGGGTGTTATAAGTTTCACCTGTCGATCTGTCTATCTGTGTGTCTGTCTGTGGCAATGTAGCAGCCAAACGCGTGGACGGATTTAATTGAGGTTTTTTTTATCGAAAGCCTGGTTCTTAGCTATGTTAGGTAGAAATAGAAACAGACGTCTTCAAGATATTGTGGTTTTATTGGTGCGGAGGAAATGTTCTTACGCAATATTGATAGAAATACTTAAGCAAGTGAACCTTTGTGTGTCCGTAGGTTCATTTAGTACAACAATGAAACCAGTAACATAACTTTAAAAAGCAGAAATAAAATAAAATTTAAAATTTAAAAATCCCTCGATATAAAAAGACCTCTAAAAAGAATAAAAATAATATTATTTTATGTTTATTGAAGTCGTTGCGTCGGGGGACCGCTTAGTAAAGGAAGAAATTAAAATGCAATTGAGTTACTAAGGCAAATAAAGAAATTACGATATCGAATCGTATAGATTAAGCTCTCGTAACTTCGTAAAATATACTTCATCGTCAACGTACGTACAACGGTCCCTCGACGCAACGACTTCAATAAGCATAAAATAATATTATTTTTCTTCTTTTTAGAGGTCTTTTTATAAATTTCTAAATTTTCAATTTATTTTTTTATTTGTATTGTATTACATTAGGCAATATTAAGATCTTTGTGATTATTTGACATTAGACTAGAAAATAAATAAGTTGATTATTGAAAATGATGCTGTTTTAAATTTATAAATGTGAAAATAATACCTACATTATATTTTATAATAAAAAAGTAAAAACCGTATAAAATGGTTAAAACACTCTTCACTATTGATTTATATTTAAAAAATAACAAAAACCTAATATACTATAAAATAAAATAAATATTACTTGAGATCTTCTAAACATCTCTGAAGATGTATTTCACCAGCTGTCACCAAAACATGTTCTCCTGTCTCTTGTAATAACACCTGGACACATGAATCCGACTGATTGAGTAGTTTTAATCCTGTGTAAATAAGAATTTGTTACAAAGCAAGTATCAAGATTATTATAGTGCTGGTAAATATATTTATTACAAAGTATCAAGATTATTATAGTGCTTTTAAAAATAACTATACCTTTAACTAATTGTGCCATCTGAGATGGATATGTAGGTTCTATTGCAATTCTCAATATAGGAACCGCTGCATACTGAATTTCACTGAATGACGGACAGACTATTGTACTACTTAAGGTTGCTGTTTTTAATATATGGTCTTCGAGACCACCAATACCTACAAAAAAGATAAGAATATTTTTTATCAACATACATTGGTAAATGCATTGAAGCTGTAGCTCAATTGGTAGAGCGGCGGGACGGTTACGCAGAGATCACGGTTTTGAATCTTGCCCGTATTAAATTAAATTTCATTCTTTTTTGATAAATTAAATAACATACATGTTAAGCTTATTAACATACATGTACACATGTTTATAGATATTTGGAATGGTATTATAATTGAATATTAAATATTTATTAGTTAGAAGACATATTACATACCTATAACATTTCCGGCAACTGCTTCATCTAAATCTTCTAATTCTCTTCCCATCAAAACATACAGAGATTTTATCCTGGAAACAATTAATTACTACATACAATAAAATAATAACATTTATTAAAAAAATAATAATACTTACTCTGCACAAGTTATGTGTTCATCACTTTTTAAGTCTTTTAGTTTCTTATTAGGATCAATTTTAAAATCCTTTTTTAATATTATTTGGGAGGGATCGTGTTTCGGACTAAGGACGTAAAGTTTATCTCCCTTTTTAACTCTACCACTAAATATTCTAGCAAAAGCTATAAATGCAGTTTGACTATCATCTTCTTTTTCTTTTTCCTCTGTTGTATGTTTTTCTTTACTATCATTTTGACTAAGTTCTTCTGTTTTTAAGGCAGTTTCTTCAGTTTTTTCATTCTGTTTAAGAACATCACGCATTTGTCTGGCTTTTTCTCTTCTAAGTGCCATTTCTTCTGGTGTGAGCGCTTTTGGTTTATTTGCTGGTAAAATACTTTTATCAACACTAAACATTTTCGATATAAAAATAATCACAGGTCTATCATTGCTACTATCACAGGCTAAAAAGTCATCTTTAAGTTTCTTTGTGTCATCGGAATATGATTCAAAATCTCGGATACGGGAACACATAAGTTTTTCAACTTTCTCGGGCAATATTTCTTTTGGAGAAGGAAGTTTTTTACATACCATATCCAACACTGTATTTGATAAAGGCAGCCATTGCATCATTAAAGACTGCAGTTGGACTCTACTGTCTGTGTGTCTCAGGTCTCTGGTAGTGAGTTTAATACCAAGCTTTTCACACATACCTGGCACCTTTTCCTTGTCATTTCTCAAAACAATAGTCTCGTATATATTCCATAGATTATCAAATACAAGTTGAACAAACAGTGGTTTCTTTGCTTTCTCTTGTGCACCTTTCATAAAACGTTTTGTTTTAGGATTCAAATAAAAATCACCCCAGAGTACTTTTTCTAACAGCTCTTCTTTGACACCTAAAACAACACAACTCATTAAATATATTTTAGTACTATTTCTTTATATGTTTTTATAGAAAATGACATACCAAGCTTATCAGAGAACAGTTTGGCAAATGTCTGAACAGTGAAACCCCATCCGTCTATAGCACTAGCAAATACAACATTGCCTTGTTCAGGAGAAAAATATAAGTTTGAATCATCGGCATCCTCCAGAGCTGAAGTCCAATCATAGAAGTTATTGTCCTCTTTTGGTTTAGGTTTCTGTTGCTATCAATATAAATAATATAAAGAAATATTAGTATATATGTTACATAAATTGTATATGTATGTGTAATTGTATATATATATATATTGCAAGTATATATTTTGTTTCATTTGTTCACTTTGTTTTTTGTTTTTGTACTGTAATTGTAATTTGCACTCCTAGACCTTAATTCTTGTACCTTTTAAGGTTGGCTAGTAGAAAATGCTAGAGAGTGTTAAATCCGCTTTTGTACATTTTTCTTTTTGTTAAATTGTGCAATAAAGAATAAATAAGTAAATAAAATATTTTTCATAAAATAAAATGAATAAATATAATAACTAAGAAAGAAATTGTTAAAACATTACATACTATCCAAAATTATTATATACAATGTTTATTTACCTGTTTGTCAATCAATGTTTCTTCATTTTCTAATACTTCAGAAGCGAAAAGTTCTCCCATAACAGCATTAACCTGTTCCAATAGCTGTGTTATATGAACATAGGCGTCAAGGGCAGTCATTTTCATTTCAACTATGAGCCTGTCAATTTTATTGAAGACCAAAACTGCTTTCATGTTCTCCGAATATGCCTGCTTTAGGACCAACCTTGTCTGTGGACATACTCCTTCAACTACATCTACCTATAGACAATTATTGATATGTAGTATATTTTTTTATTAATAATGTTCTAAGGTTTACCTTTTGTGAATATCAATTGAAATGAGTTACATAAAATAAGCATATATTATTTGTTTCGGTAGGAATGTTTATACAAATTTATATTTGCATAAATCATTTATTTATTTGTATAAATTATATTTAATTATAAGTTAGCACATCCACAAATCTTAATGTTTCATCTACTAATATCTTATTAGAATTTAGACTTTTGTAAGGTTAAAGAATAAATACTTTTACTTACAACAACAATAGCCCCATCACATAACCGGACTGCTGTTGACACTTCGCTTGAGAAATCGATATGTCCTGGTGAGTCTATGAGATTTAAAAGGTATTCATCACTATTAATAGCATGGTATAGAGCGATACTGCTACTCTTCATAGTAATACCCCTCTCCTGTTCGTCGGGCCTGCTGTCCATGTAGCGTAGTTTCCCAGATAATCTTTGGGATATAATACCATTGCTAGATATTAAGGAGTCTGCCAGGGTCGTTTTCCCATGATCCACGTGGGCTACGATGCAAATGTTTCGAATTTTAGAAGGTTTGTTTTGAAGTTCTAAAAGTTTGGTTGAACTTACAAGTCTCATTTTGAATTGAATGTAATTTTTATGAAAACACGTGCTTAATAGTTTAATAATAAAATGATAATGGAGAATTAAAAATCACAGTCTTTAGATTAAGAAAGTAATAACAAGAAATTGCACAACGTGAGAAAATCCAAAAACATTGACAATGTTGACATGTCAATGTCATGTTGACAACATCAAACGACTTGACATTTTCGTTCAAAAGCCATTTATCTAGTTTGTATTATATATAATATTTTTCACAATTCTAGAATAAAGTGATGGATAATATATATATACAGTATAAAGTATAATTTACAATTGTAACCACTCTAACAAAAAATGAGACTTTGCAAGTATAAAACATTTTTTATAATTATAGTAAAATAATTGTAAAAATCTAAACTAACAGCGATATTATATAACAGTAATATATATTTAGCTCATAATTATAATATTTAAATAAAATTACTCAATTTTAGGAACTTTTTGTTTTTTTAATAAACTTCAATAATATAGGTATAGTATTTTTTTATTTTATAAACATTAATGCTATTCGATTACAAAGGTGAACTGCAGGTTGAAAATAAGTAAAAAAACTTAAAAAATAAAAAAATATGATAATTTGGTAAACGCTAACTAATTTTAAAACCTGACCCTTGAATATATTTGAAATAAAAAGAGAAAACACGGAGATTACTTAGTTTTCGAATAGCTTAAAGAATTATACTCATTTACTGTAACCGCTGTCAGGCTGTGGAACGAATTACCAGAACACATAAGAAAAACACCAAGTCGTGAGTCGTTCAAACGCCAAATAAAGCAACTGCAGATAAAGTATAATATCTGTTGACCACATTGTGTGTTTATATATATCATATTTATTATATCTCATATTATTATTTGCATGATTATATGTATATTTATATTATATATATATATATATATATATATATATATATATATATATATATATATATATATATATATATATATATATATATATATATATATTTAATTAAGCAATGTGGCATTAAGCTCGCCTTTTCTACATTATATTGCACAATATGCAATAAAGAATTAAATAATCAAATAATTAAATAATTAGTATTTCGGTAATAATACATAAAATAAATATAAGATATACTTATTAATACATATAACGTTTTCTATTTCTTGTTTAACAAATTAATTTACTGCGACTAAACTTTTTTATACTTTGAAGCCACGGTTAAATTTGATCAACGCAATATCTTCAATAAGGCTCTGATATTGTTATAGAATCTCTAAGAATTTTTTGTGTCAGTACTCTAGAGAATACATGTGAGTCACTCAGAGATACGTGAACACAAGTGACAGAATGAGTGATGTATATGATATTTCATATAGAAAAACATTGAAAGTTTCAGTATCATAAATAACGAAATTACTAATGTTTTTTTCATAAAGAAAAAATCACTGAGGATTTTTTTATGAAATAAAAACGAGAGATTTATATAAAAATAATAAAGACATTTTTACTATATTATACCAACTAAGATTTAAAAGAATATTGTAAGACAGCGGTTGTTCTCAAAATTCCACGAATTAACAAATATATTGTCGAATGTTCGCAGTATTTATATGTGTATTTCAATATATTTGTATCGTTGTCTAAATCATTAACACAAGCAAATAATTTGCTTACTTAGGGGTTCGATCAATGTGTTTAATTTGTCCTATGATATTATTATTATTGTTTTACGAATGTCCGATAAGACATTTAAGACTTTCGAAAGAAGCCCAATAGATGTCACCACCGTCCCGATTAAGACGGTCACTTATAGAATGCTTAATTCACCGAGACGGACAGCGATATGGTAGCTCAATTGGTAGAGCGACGGGACGATTTCCCAGGGTCGCGGGTTCGAATCCCTGCCCGTATCGTTTTATTTTTCATTCTATATTTATATAAATTTAGATAAGCTTAACATGGCTATACATGTTTAAAGATAATTTCAAACATATAAAGCGATTGTTTTGTGTACATTTCAGCATCAAGTAAATATCACACAATGGTTCTTTATAAAACGTACTGTAACTGTATTACAATACCTTTGTTTGCAAACTGTTATTGGTTGTATTGAATTGATTAATAGCAAAATAATTATATTTCATCAACATATTTGGCAAGGTATTTTTTTAACAAAAAAATACGGCAACACTGTAGCCTCATACCGACCACAGACTTTAGTAGCATCAGCAAAAGAATATTTAACTAATTGCTTATCCAAGGTGAGCAAATAATAACATTTATGTATTGTAATTTATGTAGGTTTATTATAATTTGAATGTTGTTATTACATTTAATTTAAATAAACCTTAATTTCGTTTTCAAATAATTGGGGTGTTTAAGAAAATCCCTTTATGAATAATCAAATAATATCAAATTTTATATTATGTAACACTTTTTTTGAAAAGTATTTTCTAATTGCTTTATATTATTACTAAGTATACATTTAAAAATATTTCGTCCATCTTCTCTTTTGTCCATTATTTAAGGTTGACGCAATATGTTAATTTCTTCCATTCTACTCTCTCATACGTTAACTCATCTCAAGTCTTTCTCGGTCCTCGTCTAATACATTCATACTTATTGTTACTTCCTTTTCGTTCCTACGACGTGATCATACCACAAAAAAATATGATATCATCAAAATGCAATTTCGGTTTGTCAGTACAGCAAGAATGATTAGGATTTTGGATAGAAGTCTAAAAGATGTCAAAATTGCGATATGTGCTAATTTTCCAGAGGTTGTGGGTTCGAACCCTGACCGTATCGGATAATATATACCATTAATCCAAATGCATTTAAAACTAGTTAAAATAAAAGGAATTGAAAAAATAATGCATTTGTACATGAGTTTAGTTTTCAAATATAATCTTCCATGGTTTTCTTTCCTTACAAAATGTATTCCATAATATATATTTCTTGAATGTTTTCATTCGTATTCTTATATCATATATTCCGTTTGACGTAAATTGCCCGGACAATGTTTATTGCGATAATACTTTTAGATCTTTTAGGAAAATGTAATTTTCTATATATTTGTCGTAAATTTCAATTTTCTCTCTTTATCATCATTATCCAAATGTTTTGTTTCATATTTATTGGTGTTTAATGCAAATATTTATATTATGTTTTCATATATTTATCATTTCATATATTTTTAGTGTGCAGGTAAATATTTTCTCAACTTTGAACACAAAATACACAATGTAGGTATCATAGACTTTACTGTATTAAATAGCTAGAAACATTACGTAAAATTTTCGAAGGAATGTCACCTCCGTCTTAATAAAGACGATTATACATAGAAAGCTCAGTTGGCAAACCAACTGGATGGTATCCAAGAGGTCACAGGTTTAAATTTAGGGGCCGGGTTTCCCTTTCCTTAAATATGGAGAAGGGGGTGATCGCTGACTCTTGCGTTATTATCGTGAACTAGTGCTGCTTACGATTAGTAGTGACGTAAGCAGTGACGTATGCAAGTGATCTCTGGTATGGTATTAGGTATATATAGATTCAAAGTGGAAAATATATTAATAAATAAATAGCCACAAAGCCACACATGCGACAAATCTCTGTCTACGTCATTTGTCAATTGCAAGTGACCCCAAGCTTTGAACAAGGTATTTGATTTTGTTGTGTAATTTATTGTGTATGAACTTTCGTTCTACAGTCTCTAGACAGTAGTAATTATATTTTAACAATTAATGTTTTGTCTGATTCCGGAGACTGCGTTGTGTCAAATATAACCTTCTGTATAGAATGTTATAAAGTTTCTGTATCCTCTCTTTGTTTTCAAAAACGTAAAAAAAAATTATGACAAAAATACAATTTTACGGATGGTTTGGAGCTATGATTTAGTTATTTAAAAATATAAAAATACCTACATTTATGTAGTAAGTAATTCAAAGAATTTTATGTTTAGTTTGTCATTATTTATACACCATTGTATCATTACAGCAACTTGTATTAGTTCATAACATACACAGAGTTTAATTAAAACCCTGAGGGAGGTTTCAGGTATATACGACTTCAAGTCTTGCCAATTGTTCCCAAAATTACCAGTACTAGTTAATTTACATTTAATAATCGCATTTATTCCTAGTCATATATCAAAAATGCATAAATTTATATAAATAATAATTACGAATTATATAAATTATTATAATATCCAATGATGTATAGTCTATAAATATATCCGAAGCCGTACCTTATTTATTATTATCGAAGGAATTACAATCTTCAAATAATGTGACTTTGGTTTTACTGTGAAAGGAGGAATTATTTACTTATTCATTAATAACTTATGCTTACTGCCAATAAAGGGATTTATACAGATTTCTGATATTTATTATAAGATAAATACTAGATTTTTTAAGCATGTAGTTTTTTTGACTTATACATAGATATGTGCTTCAAAATAGATCTACATAAATAATATATGTCAAGTAAACACATAGTTGTTATCATAAATATTTTATTTCGGGTTAAGAATAAATTGTATATAATTTTTTACCGAGAAAAACGTACATATTGGTTTTGTATTGAAGATAACTTATTAAAACTTTCATTTTTGCAGCCAAAATATTTTACAGCGCCGATGTCTCGGATTATCTACAAATCCGGGACATCACCCCGTGGCACACTTGACCCCCAATCCCGCCAGAAGAAGATTTCTTAGGGATATCCTATCCTATCCTTTCCCCCTTTCTAAGTCCTGAGCCGTGGCCGCGGGAGCTTGAAGCCTTACTAGACCCTCTTTGGATCACTAGGGATTCCACCCAGCTAGGGAGACCGCCTCAGTGTCAAAACCTGACACTGTTTTCCCTTCTCCTCTCAGAGTCGAGACAGGAGGGAGAAAGCATGATGATGTCCTTTATTTAAAATTAAATTAAAATTATAATGTATACAGAAATAATATAACAAATGGATCTAAAAAATAAGCTAATTTTAAATGGATTTATAATTTGACATGTCTATTTATCTATTTGTGATATAAGAACCTTTAAATAAATAATAAATACCAATATTTATTTAACAACATCTGTAAATTAACGAATGATTTTCGGTGTTCTAAAGGTTAGTTATTGTAAAGTTTCGACGGTAAAACTTATTCCCAGCGGTAAACGTTCGTGCTTGGGAAGTGAATCAGATTTTCTGAATTATTTGTATTTAAGTTTTATAGTATGGTGCTAAATGTTGATACGTGCTATATTTGAGTTGAGAATATTACAGTTTATATATAAAGTTTTATATTAGAAATTATTTTGGTTAATATATATTATTTTTAGTTTTAGGGAATCAATTCCGTTACAACGTTAGTTATATAATTTGGTACGTTATTATTCCTAATCATAAAAAAGTTATAGATATTCTAATAATTTGTAAAACTTTGTTGATTATACTTATCAACTACGATATAATGATCATAACGATATTCATACTAACATATAAATGCGAATGTCTGTCGGTTACGCTTTCACTTCTAAACCACCGGAAATATTTGCATGGAATTCGATATGAAAATAGTTGAAGACCAATCAATCTCTAAAGTAAAGTAGGAAAGTAGGGGATGAAAATGAAAAACCTAAGCTGAGCTATTTTATTAAATACCCTTAAATTGGAAGACTTTTTTATATGATATATTTTATCAATAAATAATAAAAAATATTTAATCATTTTAAAAAAGCAAAATGCATGTTTGGCTATAATTATTTTATATTGTTTTGCAATGGTTCCAATTTCAATTTTTATCTACCTTTGAGTAATCCTAACTTATATAAAAAAGGAGAATGTGAGTTTGTTTGTTTATTTGTTTGTTATGCTTATACATAAGATGTAACGTCTTCTTAACCGATCAACATGAAACTTCTTACACAGGTTTTCAGGGTTACAGAAAACAATTGGGACTAAATAATTCTTAAAAAAGCAGTGTACCCAAAGGAATAGAATAAAATTATTCCATCTGAAAAATCAAGGCTGCTTTTTAACCTTCACAGCGTTGGGGAAGTGGCTGGGCAAATCAAGTATAATAAAGAAAGAAAGAAAGATATAGAAAGAAATACAATCTGTCTCAAAGGTGTTGGAGACGACATATCAAGATATCTTTAATTATGTATATGTCGCAAGGAAATGATCAGATTTGCGATTTGATCAATTCGAGTTAGATGTTAAAAGAACATCTTGGAAAGGTTATTTTTCTAAAGGAAGTAAGTAATTTGAACAAAGACCCAAATGGATATTTTACGCCACAGGGAGCATTTTTTATGAGAAAAAGATACAAAAATGTGATGAGATTTTTTAGTTGAATTATCTGATCCTTGTTTACGTTACTTTTATAAGTTTTCAGGACTTTTTTACTGTGGTTGAACTGTTACTGAATCAATGTGGTGTCTCCAAAACAAAAAGTTTTCAGTCCTTTCAATCCAATAAAAAAGGCAGACTGACTAAAAGTTTCATTATTTTCTTAAATATTTTGTTAAGATCTCTTTCCTGTTTTACGAAAAAAATATGGTTAAAATTTTATTGAAAAGATAATTTTTGATGCAGTTGTAATCTACTTGTATTGCTAAAAGTATAAATCTGACTGTGGGATAATAACGTTAAATTTATTTATAATGCAGTGATTGAGCTTGAGCCTCAGTTGATCCATCCTTATAATTGTTTGCCATACTAATTTAAATCTAATTTTTGTACCTATACGCAATGTAGATAAAATACGTTTCGAATTAAATCTAAGTAATTATTCAAAACAGATTTATATGTCCACCATAATCTAAATATTATCTAATTGTAATTACCAGACTGTTATAGACTATATATGGTGATACAGACTGGAAAAGTCTATAAGAGTCTATATTTTATCTATATCTCTCTCTCTCTCTCTCTCTATATATATATATATATATATATATATATATATATATATATAAATGTGTTTTCATATGATCTTGCAGTCTGTTTTTTGCGTTCCGCTAAATATGTCCACCGGTTTATATAAAATTTTGGAATTACATAAATAATTCTAAAAGCTTCGTAGAGCACGATCGCAGTAAACTTAAAGCTTACAAAAGGGCTTAGTTCAGCTGTGCTGTTGTAATCCTCAACAGTATTTTCCGTTCAAGTTGTACTAATTTAGTATATGTATATATATATATATATATATATATATATATATATATATATATATATATATATATATATTTATTTTATTCTTTTTTATTATTTAGCGTATTCCTTTTTAAAAGGCCGGCAACGCGTTTGTAACTCCTGAGTTGCAGACGTTCATGGTTGACTCATATTTAATTGAAACTTTACGCTATTACGAGTGACATCATATAATTATTGTTTAAATTGCCCTAAAATGGAATTGTCTTGTTAAGCGTGAAAGTGAATCGGGATTCTGTTATCATCAGAAGAGTACAATACGAATTGTTTTTATTGCTAAATATTTTGTGCATGAAACAATAACTCTGCTTGCAGCTTGTCGTGTTTCTTTGTGATCTGAGAGTTTAATTTAAAAAGTACTGCTTTTGATACAAATACAGTAAAAGCTTTTAATATTTGTTATTATACTTAGTTTTAATACAATTCTAATCAAGTCAATATTTAAATTATTATCAGAAAGTGATGCTTACTCAAATTAAATTACTTGCTGTAACGGGCTATATTGTTCCAAATAAAATGTAAAATGCGTACTTAATTAGATAAGAATTAATGCTGTATTGCTTAAAATCGCTTTGTAAATAAGTCCTTATTTTTCGTAAAAATTAAAGGATAAAAGTTGGCTATTGTGGGTTATCCCTATGAGATAAACATATACCATCGCGGTCTTTCTTGTAGATCTTTTTAAGGTATACAATACTTAGTACATTATTTTGATCTATCTCCTCGAGTTCAGCCAGCGTTTGCAATGTAAGCGCAAAACAATAGTTTTGTTGGCGACTTCGCATTAGAAATCTTGAAATTTTCAGTAATTCTCTAATATATTAAGCACGTTATTGTACATATAAACCTTTCTCTTGAATTACTCTATCTATTAAAAAAAACTGCATCAAAATCCGTTGTATTGTTATCATGAGTGGTGACACAAATAAATTCTTCTTTCGAAAATCCTAACCAACCTTCTAACGTTGCAGTATACATTAACATTGAAAAGATGTCAAAATTAGAGATTGAAAATATCTATACAAATTTTGAACTTTCTTAATTTTATATCAATATAGTATGAAAATAGACTGATTCGGACAGGTATGGGAACACTCGATCCTTGAATAATCGTAATGTTGATCTGTTAATTGTAATATCAGCTATTTTTTATTATTTTTTCAGTCTTGAAACCTTCAACGTATTATTTTCTCTATCCATAATTTCCTAAAAATTTTACTGTTATTGAATTTTTGCTGATTGCTGGTTGGTTTTGAATAATACTGATATCAATGTTACTATTTAGTAATCTATATAATTTTCTTAACCTTTTGCTATGAATTCGGTTGCATCTATTATAATTGGGATTATTGTTGCTTATGTGTTCTACTGATTGAACCTCTTTTTTAACAAATTGTACTTGTTTAACTTTTCTATTAACTAATTTTTAACCATTTAAATAACATCCTTCTTTTTTATATATTTTTTTATCTATATTTGTTTTTTTTTGTTGTTACTGTAGATCCCGTTTTCGTTTGTTTTTTCTTGCTTTTATATTTATATTATAATTATGATTGTCATATTTCTAGGTTGAAATTACGGGCACCAAATTTTACTAAATTAGGTATAAATAAGCGTGTGATCCTAGAAAAATTGCCTTTCTGTCCGTTAGCGTGTATTGAATGCTTTTAATCACGAATTTAATTTGAATTCGAACTACCAATTTTCAATATGTTAATAATCTTTCATGAATTTCAAAGGCACCGGAAAATATTTTTGAAAGGAATTTAAAATTTATATTGCTATTACTTTCTTATTAAATGTTTAATAAAATTTGTTTTATATTTATAAAGTATGTTCATTTTGGTAAATGTCTTATATTTTTACTTGAACATCATGGATATTGTTAACTTGAATGAAATATTGTTGTTATTAATAAAAAAATCTAAGTAGAAATGAGAACTTCGTAATTAATCTATACATAGAAAACATGATAATGGTTTTATGAGTTCCTAATTCCTATGTAATTTATTTTGCTATAAACCTTTGTTAAGTCGTTGTTGGGTATCCATTAAGGTTTCTAAATTTCAAGTCGATTTAAATAAATTTCGACCTATTTATAAAAGTATTTGTCGTTTAATGGTAATGAAAAAAACTAAATCGGTCAGGCTCATAGTAACGTGAATAACTAGATTTTGCAATCATATATAGATGAATGCTTATTTTGTAAATTTTCTATTCTTCTATCTCGTACTACCTTCTTCTATCTTCTATCTCTTATGATTTAGGTTGCTCGCTGTCTGTCAAATTGTCAAACTGAAAGTCTTTCATGAACTTTATGAATGAACATTTTCATTGAAGTTTCCATACAAAAATATCACCTACATTGCCGAATATTCAGACTGAGTTAGAAATGTTTCATAGAAAATATTCGGACTATTACGAACTATAACAAATAAAAAACTAATTAAAAGGTTTTAAAGCTTTCAAATTATGACTTTACAAAAATACATATATTATTTTGTATATACATAAGAGTCAGTAAATTAATGATTATCTAGTTCTTTTAATGCTAGAAATAAATTTATTTGCATTATTTATTTATTTTATTTTTGCAATATATAGTACACAGAAAAACATTTATTAAAATACGTGTCCTTCATGGTATACATACAATTATTTGAATTGTATCTCACAACTTGTGTGAATTTCATACTGACCCCATGCGTATAACATACGCAGTTAGAAGTGGCAATTTCTAATGTGTTACGTCTGGGGAGTAATTGAAAAACTCACAGCGATTTACGAATAATGTTTTTTTTTTTAATATTTTTTTCAACTGATACTTTTACTGACTGATACTTTTAAGTTTACTATAATTAGCTAATTAATTAGTTTTATTTTTTTATATTATTTACTTTATTATTTTTTATTATTTAGCGTATTCCTTTTTAAAAGGCCGGCACCGCGTTTGTAACTCCTGAGTTGCAGACGTTCATGGGCGACGGATGTTGCTTACAAGCAGGTGACCCGTTTGCTCGTTTGCCTATCACATAAAAATATATATATATTGAACTATGTTTCTCTACATACTCGTACGCAACTTTAAATAACATACTGGTCTATATGTTATACTTATTTGCAGAGACTTTAGACATTTGAATAAAATTATATCATCATATTATATGGGATTTCTTTTACACCATGGACCACAAAATAAAAGCCCCCACTCTGGGCACTATTTATATTGACTCTCCTACCAGTGCCATGGTTGAGTCTGAACTAGCTAATTGAATTTCCACTTTTAAATTGATATTTCATTGTTTGAAATCAAGAAGGGTTTAAGACGTGTTTCTCTTGAAATTTGAATTACAATATCTTGAAAAACTTTAAATATATATTATATTATATAAATATTCTAAATAAAATACAACGAAGATTTTATCAAAGGACTAAATGGAATGAACCTTAAGAATTATTAAAATTATTATTTATGAAAACACATACAGATAAAATAGTAAATAATAAACAGTGATTTTGAATTATGAAATGATACTCTTTCCATAGTGAAAAGTATTAATTAGGTGAAGCTTATGTTTTCTATAAATATTTATTTCTTTATATTATAAATCTTTGCATTAATATTTTTTTTTAATACTTCTAGAAATATAAGGAAGGTGCAATAAGTAAATAATTAGATGATTGTGAAAATTTATGAGAAATAGGTCTGTCGAATAAGTAATTTAGTAGAAGGTAAATATTAAACTTGAAAGCGGATGCGAAAATGGGGAAAATAAAAATCAAATATGTAATTTTTCATACATTGAATCATTAGCCTTAGCTTTGAAATTGGTATTAAGATTTTCTTTATGGAGAAGAAGAAAGAGAAGGCAAAAAAGCTACTATCGTATAAATAAAGTTGTAATTACCTCCAATAACAATAAACTAGACCCTTGTTGTTCTCGTATATTAATATCTTCTGTCACGTTACGAATTCAAACTGATCTCTCTAATTGCTACATTCGTCACTAATGGGTGTGTCGATAATTCCTTTGTTTAGTTCATTTGTTTACCTCATGGGGTTGTGTTTAATAATTATCAAAGGTTATCTCTCGTACTTAGTGCTCTGGGGAAATCTTACAATTGTACTATTTAATGGAATTTGTAACGTTTTGAATTCTGAATTATTTTAAATAGCAGAAGGTAACAATGTGAAATTATACGTAATTAATAATAATTAGATTGCGATAATGCAAAAACTAAACTTATATGAGAAATAAAAGTATTTTAGTTATCTTAAGATTTAGTAGGTTTTAGGGCCTTACTCATATAACCATGTTACTACAGCTCCTAGTGGTTGGTGTATTCTCATCCGCCCACAGAACATTCGATTATAAATTAGGCATTCTAGTTACGTTACGTACAGTGACAGAGACAGACAGACAGACAGTGACAGAGAGCCAAAAACTCACATCTTCGCTCCTTTTTCAAGCTTAATTTTCCTTCGAATTCCAATAGTGGGTGCATTGTTTACTCATTTACCACAAAACCCCGTAAAAATGGTTAATGAAGCTATAAATTTGTATATGGAGCTATAAAGAATTATTAACTATAAATTAAAAAGTACATTAAGAGTTATTTTCACTCCACTCATTGGACTTTGCTTACTCCCTAGCTTTATTTATGATTATTTACAATCCCTGAAATAAAGGGTATAGCGTAAGCCAGTTTGTAGTTTTAGAGACTGATGAAGTATTTTAATAAAAGTTCACTTTTCAGTGAGTTACTTTTAAAGGATTTATGTTCGTCAAACTTTAATTTTTATGAGAACGAACATATATCATGATCATAAATATTTTGTTTATTATATCATATTCTTAATTTTTGTATTTTTTATATTTTGTATTTTTTATTTTAATTATCTAACGCTTTCACGAGTACTACACATTGAAACAAAACTATTTTTACGTATTTAATTCGCGTATATTGAATTAAATTTTAAATGTACATTTTAAATCTAACTCGAAGTTTCGAATTCTTTGCAACAATCGTGTTCAAGGTAAGACGAGATGGACGTATCTGTCTGTAAGTCAGTTAATTAGTCATCTATCTCCAACGGTTTCTAAGTTTCCGGGCGTACAGTTCAGGATTCAAACAAAGCGCACTAACAGTATCTTGAGGTCTTACAGTGCGGTCATAGACATGGGATTTTATATTTTTCAAGAACCTAGGTGTCAGATAATCCCCAACCATCTTCTCTATTAAGATTAGGATGTTTTTTTTAATTTCAATAGCCTCATGAACCATTCTAGGAATGTTACGTTGTTCTTTAGCGAGGATTTTAGGTTTATCAAATTCTTATATAATGATTGGGCTTGTCTATGGTATGTTCACATACTGCTTCTTCGATGGACGCCTATGCTTGATATCCGAGATGTGTTCCCTAACTCTTTTATCGACGCTCCTCTTTGTTTGACCTATGTATGACAAGCCACAACTCCAGCACATTGTAAAGGAATATTACTTTTAATAGTTCACAAGAATTGGCTGACTTTCCTTTGAGGTTTGTAGATAGAAACCTTTTTTAAGATGTTGCCAATTCTGTCAGTAACTCCTTTCACATATGGTAGTAGGGCCGGTTGACGCTCTACTGTGCGTGGCTTGATGTGGTTTCTGCGACGCTGGCGAGGTACTGGCAGGTGGTAGTTAAACAAAGCATGCTAGACATGCTGCAGCTCTGAAACAAATATTTGCCAACTGTAGCTAACTGGCTAGGGTGGTAGTGTGATTTACCATTGTTGCCAATATCTACCTTGAGCACTTCGAGGCGAGGGCCATCATTATACGCGAATTAAATCTTTATAAATAGTTTTATTTTTGTTGTTGTTTTTATTTATATTTTTTACCTTAATGAAAAACGATGAATTTTTTTTTTTAATAATTGTTAGGCAGATCCTAATAAATATTTAAATTATTACAATAAGTAAAATATTTTGACATCGTGATAGCCAAACTAATAAACGGATTTGATTGCGGTTTTTTAATATCGCAAGTCTGGTTTATCGAGATGGTTCTAAGCTGTTTTTGGGTGACATAAAAGCAGTCGTCTCCAAGATATGGAGCTTATATTGGTGTAGGTGAAAGGATCTTATACAATATTGATAGTAAATACTTAAGCAATTGAAAATTTGTGTGTTCAAAGATTCATTCAGTTAATAAAGAAACCAGTAACATATCCTTAAAAAAGCAGAAAAAAAAGGATAAAATAAAGAAAAAAAATAATATTATTATTTTTTTATTGAAATCGTTACGTCGGGGCTCCGCTAAATAATGGAAGATATTAAAATACAAGTAAGTTACCAAGGTAAACAACGACATCACAATATCAAATGGTACCTATAGTCTAAGTCCTCATTCATTAGCTCCGAAAACTTAGTAAATTAGATACCATCGTCAACGTTGGTAAAACGTAAATATATTTTCTCAAAGTTTTAAAGATTTTGTAAAATGAGTAAATAATTATTAAAGGATTTGTATACATTTCAATGAATAAGTTTGTTAGATATCCTTTGCGAAGTTGGATCAGGGGCGGATCTAGTCTTCGTATATTTTTTTTACAAAAATCTATCTCAGATTGTTAACAATAAGGAAGGGGAAATAATGCTGAGTCACGTATTCCTTTGTTCCCAGAGGTAATTGTGCTGCCTATTAGGAAGATTACTATTGTTTTGTCTTCTTTTATGTGATAGAGTATTGGGTAATAAAAGCTTTCAAAGGGCATAGCCGGATTAATATGAGAAATCTGCCCCCGCGACTTTTTTGGCTCATACTCAGGGGATCAATTTAGTATCGAATAAAAATAATTCACACCAATTTTTAGCTCTTTAACTCTAACGGTTGTCGAGATTTCCAAAAAAAACTGTTTTTTCAATTTAATTTTTATTTTTATAGTAAAATTCAAATCTTATTAATGACGATTTTTTTTCTAATTCTTAGGAGTTTAATACATGAGAAAAAAATATAGTCATAATTTTTTAACGAAAAGCCGATTTTTGGCAGATGAAAACATTTTTTTAAAATTTTTTTTTTAGCCTTTTTGAAATATGTCACTCACCAAAATTCGTCAGAAAATGTCTATTATACTCCTCTATATGCAGGATTTTTTTCAATTATTTTGAAGTGGTGGAACAATATGAAAAAAATAAAAAACTATTTTTTTTCTAAGGTCTTGCGTTTTAAATAACTTTTATTAGCTTAAAAAAATGGTGTCCAAAATATTTTTTTGCTTAGAATTTATAGTGTAATTATTTAAAAGATAAAATCGACATTCATTTTAAAGACAAAAACATAAAATCAACAAGTATTTAAAAAGATAATATGCTGGTTACTGATAATCTCAGTAGATGACGTTAGAAAGCGTCCGCTAGGCAATTAAATGCACTTGAGGGGCCAAAATAATTTAACGTATTCAATGGTCCGTCCGTGAAACGTGTCTGTTTCGCATATAATTTCATTATAAATTTTTAGCAAAAAAATAAATAAGACAGATTTTTTTAGCTAAAAAAAAGTTATTTAAAACGCAAGACTTCAGAAAAAAAATGAGTTTTTTATTTTTTTTATATTGTTCCACCACTTCGAAAAAATTGAAAAAAACCCTGCATGTAGAGAAGTATAATAGACATTTTCTGACGAATTTTGGTGAGTGACATATTTCAAAAAGGCTAAAAAAAAAAATAAAAAAAAATGTTTTCATCTGCCAAAAATCGGCTTTTCGTTAAAAAATTATGACTATATTTTTTTCTCATGTATTAAACTCCTAAAAATGAGAAAAAAAAATCGTCATTAATAAGATTTGAATTTTACTATAAAAATAAAAATTAAATTGAAAAAACAGTTTTTTTTGGAAATCTCGACAACCGTTAGAGTTAAAGAGCTAAAAATTGGTGTGAGGTATTTTTATTCGATACTTAATCGATCCCCTGAGTATGAGCCAAAAAAATCGCGGGGGCAGATTTTTCATATAAATCCGGCTATGCCCTTTATGTGGAATATCATTGTTTCATAGCATATTAGTAATTTATGTAGGTAAAATATAATAACATATATATCACCTAAACTAAATTATCTAGTATCAAATTATGCTATGATCATGGAAGGCTTGAGGTATGATTCTTTTTGTAGTCGGCTTTTTTTAAGCTATTTTAATAGTTAATAACAAACAGCATAAGAAGAAATAAAATCTGAAAATAATATTTTTGCTTTTTGCAGTTCATGTATGCCAAATATATGCAAGTATGCATCTGCTTATGTGCGTTTAAAGCAAATATTGCATAAAAACCTTTCAACCGCATCAATAGAAGATCAATATCTTGGTGACGATTACTTCTATTTCAACCAAACATAGCTAAGAACCATCTTAACGAACCGTTCGTTCGTTTAAAAAATGCGACAATCAAATCCGTTTATCCGTTTAGCTGCTACGACGCCGCAGACAAACACACACTTACACAAGTCAAACTTATAACTCCCCTATTTTTGGGTCGGGGTTAAAATTTAGTATTCGGCGTTTTCAGACTTTAATCAATGATGTTTAATTATGATTAAAAACCAAATTCGATATTTGTGGAACGTACAAATTATCTCTTAGTGAAAATATCCTTAGTACCTTGTCAAAGTAAAAACCTCTGTTATAAATTTAACATTTTAATTGTCATACATAGACTAGATAATTAGATAGTTAACTTGATATTAAAGTAAAAAAAAAGATCAAGTTACAATATTTAGAAATAATTATAAATTATAATAATTTATTAATAAACAAATGAATAAGCAAACATAAAATTAGAAAACTATGATTTACCTACTATGAAGTAATTACTTTAAAAATATAGTCTATACGTATGGCATCATTACAATTTATTATATTAGTTACTGTTGTCATACATAATTATAACTTTACTTCTTATTCTAAGTGAATATACATTACAAGGTAATTTACAATTTAGTAAATAAAAGTTACATTATATTACTAATCTTACAAAAATAAATTTTAATAGTCTTTTACAATTAAAAACATGAAATATCAGAAATTTGATTCTAATTAATTCATTTTATGATAAAAAAAAATATTCGGTTTTTGGCAACTCTCCCTACCAGTCAGTCAGGAAGTACAGTCAGGCAGACTAGGGAATGACAATATGTTATGCTAGATTTACAAAAATAATATTTGTGTTTTATTTTTGATGTTAGTTGTAAAAATAAAGACATACATTTTTCGAGATTTTAGGATATTCTACTAAAATTACTTTAGAAAAATGCTATATCAACGATTTTGCCTCATGTTATCTAACTTGTCTAACGTAAAAAAGGATATCAAAAAAAGATTACACATAAAATTAAACGTAAATAAAAAACATAAAATAAAAAAGTTGTATGTTCAGACCATCTTGCAAATGTTAATAAAGAACCTAGATTTTATTATTATAATGTTCGCCAGCAAACGAGAAACAAAACAATTCTGCCTCAGTTGTTTGTTACAGAGAGGCGAGGACTCAAACAATAAAATAAAAGATCACAACATTAGGGATCCAAGTAAGTTTATTAAACATGAAATAAGGAAAAGTTTTCTGATGAGTTTCATCCTCAACTTTTATACTGAACCTTTATTTTAGATAAAGTTAATGACTTTCAGAAATAAATCAACAATTGGGAAATATGGTTTCGTATGAAATTGAAAGAGATGACTTGAAAAATTATAGTAGCTTTAAAATTAATCTCGAGCATTTTACGAGCTTTTTATTTGTTTTATTTAAATCTTTGGTTTCCATTATTTTTGTAGTTTTAATATCTACACTAATCGACGGCCCATTGAGTTTGTTACACATTATTGTTTTATTAAAATAATAATGTTTAATTTCTATTATAAGCTTATAGGCGTAGTGATATTTAATTTTAATAATATGAGGAAATACTAGTCCCATTTTTTTAAAATACGTATAATTGTTGTTAGGTTTATATTTGTAATACTGATCTATTTCCCTTTACAAAAGCAATTTAGTTTTGTAATCTATAAATTTAATAAAACAGTAACATCGAAAAGTCTGTACATAATATATATAATAATAATATATAATAGTATTTGTCGTTTTTTATGTGTTTTATCAAAATTATGTATGAATTACGACATATCTGTTATAAGTATTAAAACACTTTTAAAATAGTTGATTTTGGTTTTAGACTTAATTAATAAAGCCGGATTTGTTGGTAAACTTAGTTCAGCTACTTGTGCTCACTACTACTACTCACTACTACTACTACTACTACACTACTTGTGCTACTTATAGTTACTTTATAACAGATGTTTTCGTTGTAACTTGACTAATAACCGTCTTAATTATTAGAAAAAACTTGCATACTAAAATAATTTTAGAATAGTTACTGTACTATACTAAAATTATTTTAGTAGTAATATTACTATATTACACAACATAATAAATACTTAATATAGTATACAAACATTTTGAATCGCTGTAAAGAGAACTTAAAAATACATCAGAACGGGCAGCTACAAACTGCAGCCTCTAGAATATAGTTAGTTTTTTCGCTATTCCCCGCCTTCATGATAGCATTTTATATAAAACGGCAGTAACATCTATTAGGCTTCTTTCGTCAATGGTTACCGATGTTTCTACTTTTGCAGTATATTATAATATTGAATGCCACAAACGAAGTAGGTACTTTTGTAAACATAAGCGTTACAAAAAAATATTTTTATACTTAAGTTAGTTATCTACCTACCTCAGGGCTCTAGCTAACCGAGCCCTGATCCGACAGTGGAGAAGGGACTTAGAGTCCCCGTCGGCCGGTCTTGCGACGGTGGGGGCTATTTCCCCCCATCTCGAACGTTGGATCGGCCGGCGGCACGGGACTCTAACGTTCCGTCTTGTGCAGGTGCTCACGGGGCATGGGTGCTTCGGTGAGTACCTGCACAAGATCGCACGCAGAGAGGCGGCCCCCTCCTGCCACCACTGTGACGAGCCCGTGGACACGGCTTGTCACACCTTGGCGGAGTGCGCAGCCTGGGACCGTCAGCGTACTGAGCTGACGGCCGTGGTTGGCAGCGACCTCTCGTTGCCGAGCGTTGTTTCCGCGATGCTCGACGACGAGAGGTCCTGGGTCGCTATGGCCTCCTTCTGCGAGCAAGTCATTGCCGCGAAGGAGGCCGCGGAGCGGGACAGAGAGGCAGCCTCCTCTGAACCGCTTCGCAGGGGTAGGCTGGGTCGAAGGAGGCGGGATTACGCCCGCAGCCTCCTTCCCCAGCTGTAGTGCCTAGACGGGAGAGGGGGGTGACCTCTCCCGCCCGTTATAGGCCTACGAGGTGAGGGTGTCCCTAAGTTGATCGGGGCCCCTCGCAGGGGGTTCCGCCGGGGCGTCACGGTGAGTGCGAAAGCGATCCCGTGGCGCCCCACTAAGGCGATGAGGTCAACCGTTGGTTTTTTAGTGGGTAGCCTTAAAAATGGCAGCGTCTTCTATGCTGCCGGGTAGTCCCACATACCCCCTCGGTCATCACCTTCCTGGCCGCAGGGATGATGCGTAACGCATTTTTCCAACGATAAAAAAAAAAAAAAAAGAAAAAAAAAAAAGTTATCTACCTACCTAACAAATTTACACTAACCGAATTTCAACTCGTATCGCAAATTAATTTAATATCAAATTCTTTACTAACATATTTTATTTTTTTATTGTTTGAAATTTGTTTTTGTTGTTGTATTTGTTCTTGATAATATTCTTGTAAACTATACATCTTGAAACCACGACGAGGTGAAACATTATTTAGAATGCAAGTATTCGCTTGGTGTCTATGAAGAGGTAAAGAGAGTCAACAAACTTTACAAGTCAAACGGTTCGTTATTATTCAGTGTCGTCACTGGCGTAAGAAGATGAAACTTTATAAAACTTTTATCAAATATTAATAATGAAACAATTTAGACACTAAGATGTTAAATAAAAATAAGATAAATAAAACATAAAAATATCTGGTAAACTAAAAAAATACAAGCTATCGTTCAATAAAAAAAAAATTGTAGACATTTTGGTATTCAGAACATAAATAAAATATAAACTTAAACGAATTATCCAACAAAAAAAAATATGCATATTTATGTATTATTTATTCTTCTTGAATATTAATTCTTTTTTGTTTTCTTCTTTCTATTCTTTATTTTTTTTCATTCTGCCCTTGATTTGCTTTTTTGATCGTCCCTGTCGATCTGTCATTTAATGCCAATTGTTAGGTTTTATTTGACATGCAAATTAAAAGAAAACATAAAATATTTCTAAATATTGTTCTATTATGTATTGTATTTCAAAATTATATTTGTACAATACATACAATACATAATTGTTACAAATGTACAATAGAACATTTAATTATATTGCAATGACGAGAATCAACAAAAATAAAGAACAATAAATAAAAACAATAAATCATGTGTAGACATTACTAAGTGTTGTTGAACCAAGTAGGTCTCCCAGGTTCATACCTACCTTAAAGACGTATTTATATATTGAAGTAATATACACATATTTCATTATGATTATATTTCATTTAAAATGGATAGTTATTTTTTTAGATGCTACTTTTATCTTTGTAGTTGTAGCTTTGTTTTGAGTTTTGTGCACCAAATCAAAATAAACATAAAGAATAAAGAAGCAAGTTAATCAATTGACTTTAGATCTTATACTCTTACGAAACGGCTCAAATTCCTCTGCTTATATTTTTGACAATTTAGTTGATGCAGTTTATAATCCACACACTTACAACGTTATTGCTAATTACAAAAGGGTCCGGAGAGTATAAATTAAACAACTAAGTATTATCAAATCCTTATATCATGTGACGTACTGGAGGATTTATTAGTAATTATAAAAGTTATATGTTAGTACTTATAAGCTTTTGTTAGAAAAAAGTTTTTTTATTATGGGTCCGGGTGTCAAACAACAAGACGCTACGTACTGTTAATAAGAACCGTCGATTATATTAGCAAATATAAATATATATCAATATTAAGTGTTATCTCAAAAAAATTCAATCTTAAGACTAAGTAAGATGTCAAAAAAGTTTGAATAAAGAATTTTTCAAATAAACCTATACTTTATCATGATCATTATTCGTAATTAATAAAAACAGTTTTTGTTTTCTTTCATTAAAATGTAAATAATGAACTGCTTACCGTGAATTAAGATACCAAAATTACTGTCATTACTGTCATAATCTGTCATTCATACTAACTTGTTTGGCAGCACTTTTGTTCAATGAACACAAGTAGAACACAAGTAGTACACTAACCAAATACCCATTATCTTTACTTTTTTTGAAAAAAAATGGTATTTTTACTTAATGACGCAACGATTAAGGTCACCTCACACCTATTAATTTTTTTACTTCAAAGTTCAACTAAAATATACAAAATTACCTTCAGAAATAATACCTAATCAAAATGTACTGTATTAGCGTATCTTTACTGGTTTATTTTACATATGTATTTATATTACTATTTTTATCGTTAGATCTTTCAAAATAACGGATTTTTAAGAGTGTGTTAGATTTCCATTTAACTTAACAATTTAATATACAAAAACCTTTCTTTACATATTTTGTAAATAGAATGCATCCCTTGTAAAGAATTTCACATCACGTAGCCCAGAAGTGTAGACTATAGACCTCTACACCACTTAGTCACATATCAGTTTCATTTCTCACACATATATAACTTTTAGTATAAATATACATTCATTTAAAGTTAATTCCTTAGAATGTTAAAAAGTACTAGTAGTCTATTTTGGTTTTATATATATACATTTTTATTTATATATCTCTATCAGTTTCTCTGTTCATGCATCTTTTAAAGAAACTATTTTACGGTTTTGGCTAAATTTGTACAATGTCAATATACGAAAAATATATAAATTTGTCTACGAATCTACTTTAACTTATGATATATGCCTTATTATTTGAGTTTAGCAGATTAAGTCAATGATGTTTTATGATGTTAAAATACTGAAGACCATGAAAATCATTGAATTGAATCTTAGTATACGAATGTGTATCTAATTCCAGAAATTATACTAAAAATAAATACACATTTCCCGAATAAAATCGTTGATAACTGTAAGAGAACCATCTGAATAACTTAATATTAAATACGTCGATTCATCAAGCTTAAAGCTGCCTGTTCCAAAGCTGCAGAATGGTTATTGTATTAACCAAAACAAAAGATTATATTAAAGTTAGACGGTTTATTAAAATATAATGTTATTTTTCTTAATATTTACTTTGTAGATAATAATAATAATAGGAGCTTTATTCAAGTAGCGGACACAAGTAAAAATATATTTACCAATGAGAAAATATTACAGTTATTATAAAATATAAAAAAGATGCTACTGAAAAGGACATGATCTCAGCTTAAAGCTGCTTTTAAGTTCACGCCTTGTGCTAATGCTGCCACAGTATGCAAACACAAATAAAAAAAAAAGAGAAGATCAAAAAGAAAAAAAACAACAAAACTGACTTCATTCTAAATATGTTGAGTAAAGGCATTGTTATGGCGAGAGTTGACACATGAGCTGATATTGTAAAATATATAGGATACACAAAAAATATATATAAAAATAATTAAACGATGCAATGTATAAAAAGATATAAACACAGACGTATATAAAATAAATTGATGTATTAAATACATTATTCGATCATTAAAAGATTATAAATAATAAAAACATAAAAAATAATTAAAAATATAAATAAATGAAATCAATAAATATAAAAACACGTTGATCTAATTAAGGAATACTTGTTCTTTTAATTTTAATGTAGTTCACACAGATGTTGCATTTTTTGTGCATTGAGAAGCCAATCTTTACATAGCAATCTAAATTTAGAAAACTTAGACATTCTTATAGGAGGTGGAATGTCGTTGCAACATTTTGAAGCTGCAAAACGAAAACTACCTCTGAAATGACTTAGGTTCAGTCTAAGAATTATTAGATTTAGGATACGCGATGTTCTATATGTAACATTATCGATTTTTTCCTTTGCCAGTCCAGTTTAGAAATTAAGTAACAAAGTCCAATATTTTTGTTAAAATTAAAGAATTCATTTTATATATCCGGCGGTTTTTCCTATTTAAAATGTTATATGAATTTAGAAAGGGCGTTATGTGAGAGCGACGCGGAACCTTATAACAAAATATGACAAGAGTTTTGAAGTCTTTGAATTTTTTTTTTATCTTCATTTTCTTTAAAGAGTTAGTTGACATTAGACAATAAATACCTCATTTTCTTTTCAATGTGGCTACAGTTAGTAATTACAGTAGTAATAGTACTATTTAACTAGTAGCTGTTAGTATCTAACGCATGCCAAAGTTAAAAGCTACTTTTATAATAAAAATAAGAAATAATTACATACTGTATAAATACAAAAAAGTTAAAACCTGTGTCTAACACTTAACTGTGTCGTTTGGGTTCGGTCCAATAAACCATTTGAATCAAAATTTTGGCAGTCTCGTTTAATTAAACATTAAAAAAAACGTCATAAATATTCATAACTGGTCGTGATATTTTCGGGTGAGTTTGTTTGGGTCAAATACGGAATTTTAATCCATCAGTTTTGTTCCATATTATGTCCAATTGAAATATTTACCGAGTGTGGTCTTGCATCGCATACGACTATACATACTTAGAAATGGAATATTTCATTCTATTGCTCCAATATACTGTATTGATATATATATTGAAGTGCTAAACAGACAGTTTTCGATAGGACAGAGCAGTAATTGTAGTTAAAGACTTTGATCTGTTTCATGGCAAAAAAGGAATCCAAGTCAAAACGAATCACCAAACAAAATCACAATACCTGTACCTAAGCAATACCGGTCCTTGGTCATCCAGGAATCATTACAATCTACAAATAATTAATTAACATTGATTTTTAATGCCTATTGCAGGTTAGGGTCATGGTATATAATATTTAAATAAAAACATTAATTAATTTATGTTTAATTTTACTCTGGTAGAGAAGTACCAATATTTGTCAGGTGTTTTTTACTTTTACAGGTAGAAACAGAGGAAGTTGAAGGAGATTTTTTATGGTATTTATGTAACATATTTGTTCAACAATTAAATACGTAAGCAGATTCTGATTATACTTTATTACATTATTGAAAGTTAAAAAGAATAAATTAAATAATAAATAAATAAAGATGTAGCGTGTTTTACTAAAAATCCATTTTTACTGTATATATAATTGTAATAAATAACACATAATATATAGCTTCAATATAGAGACATTTCTAAACCATTAGTTATAAGATATCATTCTTCTTAACATTAGTACCTACAGTAAGATAAAAACAATTATTATGAATTTCCAAAACTTAACAGTTAATGGATCATTTATTAAAATAGTCTTTAACTTTACAGTAAGCCAGAGAGCAACCAAACAAAAGCAACCAGCTTTCGGCAATAATAATAAAGGACATATTTTAATATTTCGAGTTAAGACTGTACAATAAACACTGATAATAGAGGCCACCGCAACAAATCTGTCTTGTTAAGTTTAGTAATAATCGAGTAACGTAACCTAAACGTAACCTAAACATTGGTTAGGATTTTCGAAAGAAACCTAATAGATATCACCACCGTCCCGATAAAGACGATCACATATAGAATGCTTAATTCACCGAGACGGACAGCGATACGGTAGCTCAGTTGGTAGAGCGACGGGACGGTTTCCCAGTAGTCGCGGGTTCGAATCCCTGCCCGTATCGGTTTTTTACATTCTATATTTATATAAATTTAAATAAGCTTAACATGGCTATACATGTTTAAAGATATTTTCAAACATTGATTTCGGTAGTGTCATCTTTTCAATGTTTATCTATACTGCAAAGTTAGAAACATTGGTTAGGATTTTCGAAAGAAACCTAATAGATGTCACCACCGTCCCGATAAAGACGATCACATATAGAATGCTTAATTCACCGAGACGGACAGCGATACGGTAGCTCAGTTGGTAGAGCGACGGGACGGTTTCCCAGTAGTCGCGGGTTCGAATCCCTGCCCGTATCGGTTTTTTACATTCTATATTTATATAAATAAAAATAAATGTGTCATATTAAAACATTAGTTCATATACGGAATAATATATAATATAGTTAATATAGAAACTTTCGCTAAAAGCGTAAAATCTATTGAATGTTTTGGTATTCATAACATCAAAGTACATATTGTAAAGAAGCTATTTCTGCTGCAGGAAGCCGCAGTCGAATAGTTGAAAGCATACGAACAATGTAAAGCGACATATTAAGTGGCCTGCGGACATTTATCTGTATTGTGGTTAAACAAATGAAGTTAATATGATAATAATATTGTAATCGACTAATAATGAGTAAGCCATAAGCCAATTTAATAAACCTGGCTAGTTCTAGGGTATTTTGGTTAACCAGAAATTAAAAAAAATTGTGATCCTGCCTAATATTAATTAGGTTGTAATTGTTATTTCTATACACTAAATAATAAACTATTTAAAATAACGTTAAAAAGGTCTTTAATACCAGGAAAAACGCTTACTGAGTGTGTAATTACAACAATAACATTATCTTTAAATGTAATGTTTGTGTCTGAATACATTAAACGTGAAAACCTCTGCGTTACATAATTTTGCCTTTGCTGATAAAAAAAATAACTGTTGACATTTAATAACGCTTGACAAAGTGTTACTATAATAAAATTTAATACCTTGAGTGTTACTATAATAAAATCTAATACCTTACATACATTTTTTACGATCAATGAATGGTGAGAGTTATTTTTTATTTTGTAATAAAAATATTATATATTTATGATCGTAACTTCCACGAATATAATATTGTTTGGGATAATATTGGTATATTCATAGGGGTTGAATAGATGACAGATGTGAGACTTTATGGTAACCGTCGACCATGATCATCTTCAAACATGAAATAGACGAAGAAAGATTTTAAAGAACAGAACGGTATGAAGAAGGGTTGAACAGAGAATAAGGCAGGACAGTAATTAATCATCGGACTCTCACTCTATTTACAAGAACATTAACGATATGACTCTTATTGTCAAAAGTAGATGAACTTATATTTCTCTTCTGTATATTATTTCTATTAATTCATCTATTTAGATAGTTTTAAACTTCATTAACAAATAATTTAAGTTATTTCAAAAATTCCGTTATTAAAAATCAAAAATTATAAGAGTCAAAATTTACTCCTTGTAAGTAACCTTTCCACGTTTTTTCGATTGTCCTCTTCTACCTAAAACTTTGAAAGTGGATTCAAACTTAGGAGTCTTTCATTACATCCTTTTCATGCCTCCGAACTACATGTCTATGTCTTTTCTATGAACAAATATATATTATTTTATAACATTCGTTTTTTTTCTTTGTCAGTAAATGAATACGAATACAGGACATAATATTATTCAATTTTATCAATATTTTATATTTTCCATATATAGTAATCCTAGTTAACTAATAATGGTTAACATTAATCAGATAATAGTCAAAATGTTAAAAATAAATAATGAAAAAAAAAAAAACAAAACAGTAGTGATTATTAATATTTATTATAAACGTTAAAGGTTAAATAAAAGTTTTTTTTTTAATTATTATCAAATCTAATTTTCTCTTCTTATCCTACGCTGAAATTTTGTTTATAATATAGTAGTAAAAATAATAACGTTATTGTTGTTTTAGGCAAGTTTTTATCTAATGTATTTGTTTTCTTATCTTTAAAACAGCAATTGAAAGTTTCTACAATACTTCTTAGTGTAAAAATAACAACAACAACAATTTAAATTAAACCCTGATGGAGTTTTCTTTTGCTTCACTTCACTTCACTTCACTTCTTCAACTTCATGTCGAGCCAATTGTTTTCAAAACTACAAGTGTAATAATGATAGTCGAAAATTGTTATCATTCATAATCCAAATTTGAGAACATTTATATAACCAGATATTTTTATGGATATAAAAAACTATTTACGAATAACATGATAAACTATTATAATTTCACTAGTGTTGACATAAACATTCTAAAGTAAGGGTTTTTATACAACACTATGTATATAAAGTAAAACGATCTCAACGTGGCTCTAGCACTAATTTAATACTTAGCACCGTACTGTAGAACCTAAATACTTATAATACCGAAAACATTCCGCAAAACATTCAAATCCTAAGCTTGAACGACATGTAGTAAGTTTTTTGTTTAAAATTGTAGCGTTACTAGGAACCTTTAATGCACATACAATCATTAATAAATTAATAGACTTTTATAAATAAATATAGAGATTTATTATTTATTTTCCAGATTTTAAATAAGACTAGTGACAGACAGCCATATAGAAATATAAAATTACTGCACTTTATAATGTTTATTCTGGATAGAAAAGAATTGATGGACTTGCTTTACCTAAATGCAAAATCATTAATGTCATGGTAGACAATTATTATATCTTCTTAATAAACAGCAAATTACTTATGAAGTTGATAACCACTATGTATAAAACTGACATATAATATTTATTAAACCTATACATTTCTAACTTATCTGAAGTTTTTTTCCAAAACATTGTATATATTTGATAATATAAACATTTAGATTTGAAGAACGAGTGACTATAACGAGAGGTATTAATGAAAATAAAATATTAATTAATTTCTTATCATTTAATAGAAAAAGTATTCAATACAAACATCCCACCTGGATAGTTCCAAAATTAATATTATCTAATATTTCATGAGTCAATATAGATCCTACTAATTGCAGCAAACATTAGTCATTAATAGATGAGTCGATAATTTCTCATTCCACAGATCAATCGATGTTATAATATGTATGCCGTATTTCATTTCAAAATAATGAACAATTTGAGGCTTTGGATCTTTTAAAATACAAACAGTTTTACTTTTTCGGTTTTAGGAATCGATTCTATTACAATGTTTGTATTCTTAATATGGTTAGATTCTTATCCAACCGGATCGTGAAAAATAAGTTTTTGGGATTCCATAAACCGAATACATATGATTATATATCTATATATTAGTTGATTTGAGAGTTGCTAATTGTGACACAATTGTAATGATTACAATTCTCGATGTTTATAACTATTATCTTCTGCACAATGATTGAAACAATACAATGATAATACAATTTATCTCATAGGTAGACATGAAAAAAAAAATAACTCACTGTATTTGATCAAAATACAACGGGAGATGTTCAAAAGGAAAATGTTTGAATATATGATTTGAACAAATCACTCTTGTTTAACATCTGAAATCTTTTACTGATCTTCAACTTCATCAAGGCTGAGGGTGAGACGGTTACATGCATATTGGTCGTGTGAATTTTTCAGTCTATATATTGTTAAAATTCATTTCCAAATTCAAGTCCCAAAGTGATCGCAAAAACAAGTAGCAGAAAATCTTTCGAACGGTTCAGAAACAAAAATTTAAGCTTCAGGATGTTTGGTTTTTGTATCCCATTGTACTGAAAAGCAAATTTGTTTCAAATTCTTAAATAACGATGCCCCTGGTTTTTATGTTAATATGAGAGATATTTAAGTGATTTTTTTCGATACAGTGAGTATTTTTTATGAGTGGCAGAAACAAAATTGTGCTGACATCTTTTGCTCTGGTTACCTTATTCTTGTTACTTGCATGACATCATACAATTATTATTAAAATTTCCGTAAAATTAAATTTGTCTGGTTAACCATCGAAATAAATTTGAATTCTGATGTCATGATAGGAATTGTTTCCTTTTAAAGATGACGCGAATGGACTGTTTTAATTACGAATGGGACTTTTTGAATTGGTAAATATATATTTTTGTGAAAATCCTTGTATTTTAATGATACTGGGGATTTTATTTTTGCATTTTTTGAAGGAATATTAAATAGATATTGTTTTTTTTCCCGCATTAAATAACCATAAATGTTTAAATAATTAGTTGAACTGTTTTATTAACACAATCAATTTTGTAAATGTCTTAAATTTGTTGCTTAAATATTAATGAAATTGAAAACTGAATTCAAATATTTCCTTTATCATATGTCTTCTATGAAGATTCATGTAAAAATAACTTAAAGTAAAAATAAAACATCAACTTTAACCAACCTTTTATATGTACATCCAATAATGACTAATATAATACAAGACAGACGACGAAGCTTCTTAGTATTCCATGGAAACACCGAACGGGTGCCGGGCCCATCGCGTTGCAAGGAGAGGAGTGCAAGCCGTGCCTGGGACTTGCGACCCAGGAGTAGGTTTAAGGGGCCCCTTTATTATGCGCAAAAACGCTCACCTTCACCCTCCACACTCCTCTCCCTACCTAACCAAATTTGGAAAGAAGCTACCAATGCCGCCTTTGAAATACGTTCTAGAAATGAACCGATGCTTGTTCTAGAAAGGCCAAGGTCTTTAAGTAGGCTATAGAGAGATTTTGCTGTTATACCTCTCGCTCCCACTTATACCGCGAACCTTTATTATTCGCATCGTTTTACTGTAATATTATAAAATAATTGCTGGAAATAATTATAGGTAAAACTATTTACTTAAATAGCCTTACTATGAGATTTTTCCATGTAATGAAAATAGATATTCAATGTTTTTAAGCAAATAAAGTTTAAATTGGAACTTTAATCGGTAATTAAGACTAGTCGATTTGCTTTAACAGTCAGTTATCGAGTTTCTAACATTGTAGCTTCATGTGTATTCAACTTAATCACCATCCAATTGAATATTTTCATGTCCCTTATAATGTTTAATTTGAATTTCTGAGAGACTAAAAACACAAAGAAATCTTCTTTATGAATTCTAATCTTAGCGTCAAATTTTAAATAATATAATTCTAATTCTATAATATTTAATTGCTTGTAACCTTTGTAGTACTTTGTTGTACGTAGTACGTTGTTGGCCGCTAAGATTTCCTTTTTTCTTAGCTTAATTTCTACAAATAAAATTGCGAGAAGGTATAGGTTATATTTTATGTTACACATAACATAATTTTAATTTAACAAGTAAATTTCTAATTTAAAAAAATATATGATATTTAATATTTATATATATTTATGTGCCAGGTTTACAATGACGTAAGTAACTCATATTAAATAAACCTCAGGCGTAAGTATTTCAAAAATATATTTATTTCGGAATATGCCTCTATTTCCAGTAAATTGTGTTGCTCGTTGTCATTGTAGTGTTTATTAAGTTTTTCATACAAAACAACTTATACATTCTGACTTATCTGATGTATTTTCCAAATAATATATATATTAGATAATATAAATAAAGGGTCCCTGGACTTACCCTAAAATGACACAAAAAATAGTGTACAATATGTTGATATTGTTTTTATATTTTATAAGACTCCCTAACATCATTGATAGCCTTTAATAATTTAGGATTGTTTCTTTTGCGCTGAAAATTGATAGGTATTTTTATGTAAGTAATATTTTTATCCATATTACTTATTTATTTTAATTAACAGCAAGACGTAGGACACAGACGTTATAATGTCATGCGTGCACAATGAAAAATGCATATAATTATGCAAATGTATTGCATTTACGGAGCGAGAGGGTGGGGGACATGTATTGTGCATATTTAGGATATTATTTTTAGTTATTGTTTTTATGTTTTTTTTTTATTTCATTTAATGTAATGTTGTTTTTTTTTTGTTTATATAATGTTTTAAAAATATTTTTGGTTAGTTTATTTTATGGTTTATTTTTTTGTTTTTTTTTTCGTGTATAACGCTAGAATAAAAGTTTATTTTTTTCTTTCTTTCAAATAAACCCCGAACCTTGCTTAGATTTTATATTGACCCCATGTGTTCTACATAACCAGTTAGAAGTCAATTTCTAGTATGTTACGACTGTAGTACAAATACAGAACTCATAGCGATTTTAGAATAAACAAACTTTTAAAGGTTAAACTAACATGAACTGCCAACTTATACCAATATTAAAGTTATGTTATGCTACATTATTTCTGTCAACATGGACAAATAATAAAAACAACCACACCGTATAGTAAATATATAGACTTTTCAAAAGTACCCTGATTGAGTGTGAACTAGCTATTTTCATTTACACGTTTTAAGTGAGATTAATTGGTTTATAAATAACAGAAACGAACACTTGAGACTGGAAAAGAAGATTGGAAAGAAGAAGCTCATCTTAGGATATTAATATTAAAGTAAAATTACAACGAATCTTTTAATGACAATCGATTAATAACAGATTCTACTTCCAAACGTTTATTTATGTGATTATTGTTAATATTTAAGAGACATAGTAACTTACAAATAAATATATAGTACAAGTTAGATACGGGAGTGTTTAAAATGGTTTGCTCTTTCCATACAATAAAGTTTTAATTAAGCAAATCTGATGATTTCCCAACCACAGAGATGATCCGTCTGTTTGTTCAACCCATCCGTTTGTTTGATTATAATTTAGCAAAGTTTCGTACAGTGAGTGAGAGGGTTGGAATCCCTAAAACTAACCTTTTCTCACCTTTTTCAGGCTTTCTTTATCCCTTTTCATGTTTGATGGTTGTATCTATTATTACTATCAGCATCATTTACTAGTTACACTATGATTAATGGAGCAATAAATAAAGAGCATTAATATAAAAGGTACCTCCTGTGTGAAATGAAAAATAACATAAATTGGAATTTTTAAAATAACAAATTCATTTCCGTTATTATTTTAAAATATGTTAGTCAACTTATTGAAGAATTATTTTTTTTACTATTATTTGTATTGTTAGGAGTCGAGGGTATTTCTAAATAATTAGTAGGCATAAACTCCTATAAATTAGTAAGCAAGTGTTAGGTTTATTAATTATCGTGTCATAGTCGTTTTAGTTGCATATGAAGTAAATAATAATCGATTGCTTTCAAGGTATTATAACAAAAATAATTAATAATTCATTATTTACGTTAATAATATTTAATTTATAAAAAAAAAATAGCATACATAAACCTAATATAAGCCAGCTAAGAGACAAAGGCTGTATATTATTTTGACTCACGAAGTTATTAATAACAATGTAAATGTAGCGTTAATACGGAATAGGAGAAATAAAAAGCACAAATGCAGTAGTTATCAACCTTTGGATACAAACAAGCCAAAATGAAATAAGAGTATGAATTGTTTAATACTTTATACAAAAGAAGATATATCAATCCATTTTGTTTTTTATCTTGAAGGAGACTGTTATCTTAGTGACCCATTTTACTATATAATATATGTGTTAATTTCACTTTTAAAACTAACCTAAAAAGCTTTCGAGCTTTTAATACTTCTGAATTATATAAGATTTGAATTATAGACCAACCTACAAACACTTTGTCAGGTTTCGGACTAAAGTACAAACACTTTGTCAGTCGGGACTTGTAAGCGGTACGATTCAATTCAAAGCTAGGTACCGCTACTTGCGGCAGTGGCGATATATTTGTCGGTTAAAAATAGTTTTTACTGTTGAGTTCAGTAACTCTAAAATTGTATCAGTTATTTTTTTTATCAATTGCTACATTTCTTGGTGTTATTTCCTTCTGGTTGTTATGAATTGCCCAATTATTTTAGGAAAAAATTAGTTCAATAAAAAAAAAATTAATAAACAGTATGATTTCTACAGAAATGAAGGTTTCGGCTTTTTCATACTTTAATTTGACAACATTCTTGCATTTCTTGCTATTTCACATTTTTCTGCATAAATTGTAAACTCGTACATTGTTATTGTGAACCGTTCTACATATTTCTGTTTAGAACCATTGTAAACTTGCACCAAAAATGACTGTTATCTGTATTTGGCTTTATTTTTTATTGTTGATTGATGGATGAACTATCGGACGTGTTTGCAGATCGATACTACGTGGGTGCCTCAAAAAGAGCACTTATTTTATCCTCAAAAGTCGGCAATGCTCTTGTGTATTCTCTGATATTGTAAAAGGTCGGCGGTGATCACTTAAAAACAGGTTTCCGGACGGCTCGTTTGCTCCGGTTAATATTTAAAAAAATAAAACACAAATAACGTAACATAAAATCGTTTTTGCTTATAATTAAAATATAAAACGCATGAAAACCTTGTTACCTGGTTATTAATCAACTCGAGAAATATTGTTTAATGTCTTTCGTGAACATTACATTATAAATTGTTGTTTATCTTTGTGACGTTTGTTGTCTTTGTGACGAAATGAGTCTAAACATATTATTAGGAAAAGAAAAATAACCGGTATAAATTATCGGTATCTCAGACGTACATGTACACCCATTTATTTTTTTGGTAAGTATCTAGTTCTCTTGTAAAGGGAGGACTTAAAAAGTGTTTCTTTTTCATATTACAGTTAAAACCCTACGTATTACAGGATACCATATTGCCTCTTGGCCAAATTGATTGATTGAATCTGATTTTGCTATAATTATGAAATTTAACTTATTTTCTACAGCATTTTGTTTTAAAATGTAATGCTTAAAGAATATAAGCCGCAATAATAATCAAACAAATATATTTTTGTATGGCAGTTAATTGTTAACATGTAAATAAAGAAATAATTTGGTTGGTTTACATAAATGTTAGCGAGAGGTGGTTTTTTGAAGGTAGAAATAGAATTTTCACAAACTTTGAATTTTATATTCAAAATATTAATTTTAAGCTACGTTAATTTCCTCAGAGATAACAAAGTTGAATGTTTTGAAACTCGGTACTTTATTAAACTCTTTGAAGATTGGTCGGAGAATGACAAGGAGAAGTAATTATTATTTGATAATTATCATGACAGACGTAACATTTGTCCAAAACAACCTTAATTTATAGATTCCTGTCGAAAAATTATATCTAACGTATTATATTGTAACATCTGACGGGTTTTATTTATCGGAACGGTTCTTTAATAAACTACACAGGTAAGAACACTAAATTTTTTTTTTATTTTTCTTTTCCGTTGGAAAAATCATTTTCGGGTTACAGTACTTTTTACTCAAAAACACATCAAGTAGAAATTGAACAATTAACAACAAACAACTTTCGTTGCTGAAATTTGAATTACGAAAATAAAATACGAACTGCGCGAATGTAATTGAATAGAATTTTATTAGGTAATATCAGTATGTAAAATAGATCGCGTTATCATAGTTTTTATTTTGTAAGGATTTGTATTGGACATACGTCTGGCTAATTTACTATTTAATAAATTCAGTTTTGCTGTTAAAATCTATTAGGATCTCGTCATTGTATGTAATAAATGTTTTTATCAACAAAGCGTTGTTTACCTTACCTTCTTTGCAAGTGATAATAATTTTAATTAAAAAATAGTTTTTACTAATATAGTATACTATAAGTATTATAAGTAAATAAATAATATGGATACTTTATTGTAAGTTTGATTATTAAAATCGTATATTCTTTGTAAACTATTTATAAAATAGGAAACATTACTTAATCAATCGTAATCAGTGATCAACTGACAGATCTATTCTTTTAATGACAAAGACTGGTAGCAATTAGCGCTTTGGTTACGTTGAGCAGATGAGGTCTTAATTGTGTGCTGCTCTTTACTCCGCCATTTTGATTTACTATTTGATATTAAAATATTTGTATATTGACTATAAATTAAAAGTTTTAATGTTTTTAGTTGATGTTGATGATATACTTGCTTCTAAATATTGTTTTATCTTGTTTAATCAGGCTCAATTTATTAAAAATATGTTTGATACGATAATCATATTTAAAATATTATTCATTTTAACAATGAGCAATGTATTTGTATGTATTGTATATTTTACCATGTCATGAAATATAAAAAGGTATAAAAATGTATAAAAATGTATAAAGATGTATGTAGATGTATAATACATTGAAAGAAAAATGCACAATGTAGGAGTTTAGCTTAGGAGCAAAGCTTAACAGAACCCAACTTAATAAGATGCTGTATTCTTAAATCTATTAAATTAAAAAGACTAAAGATTTTGTAGAACTTTACAGTGTTTGCTGAACTAAGCCTTAAATTTAAAATGTAATTAATTTTTAATACCAAACAACCTTTTCAATAGGTTGATATTAACGCCTAGCATTTTATGTTTAAAAAACATTTCCGTTATGGTTTTAACGATAAAACAGATTTAATTGAATCTTTTGAAAGGAAATTAATATTTTGGAAGGTTCGTCAACTAACAATATTTTTATAATTATTTAAAACTGAAATTGTTTACAGAGAATTATTGCAATGTTTATGATTGTCACGAAGTTTTAGTACAGTATTTGATTGCTTGATAAATAATTAACAATTAGTTAGAACTCAAGAGAAGTCTTAAAAAGAATTAGAAAAAACTTAAAAGAAAGTGACCGCAATTGATCAATACTCAGGTTGTGATCTTTCATCATGATAACGCTTTCAACACACATGTTTACCAACTCAGCAAATTTTAAGAGACTTTGTTCGGAAAGCATTATTGCTCGCGCCGTATAGCCTTGTTTTTTTTATCAGAAATTCTAAAATTTCTACAGCCACGGAATTATGTCACTACCTACAAAATGACAAAAGTTATCCAACCAAATTGTACCTATATATTATAAATAAACTTTGAAAAAGAAGTTTTGATTTATCATTTTATATGTAAAATGCGAAGATTAAAATTTTCCACCGGCTTTTATGTTCCTTATTATAGATTCCGAAACGGCTGGACCGATTTCATTGAAATCTTTCAGAGAGTCTTTAGATTTATCTAGCCGGTGAATTTGTAAAGTATTGTAGCAATAGGAGCATTTTCTTTTGAAATTGTCGATTATATATATACTTTTACTATCGACATTATAACATCATGCATCTATCCGCTTACCCGATATAGAAATTGCGATGTGCAATCTTTAATTTAATGTATGTCTTATTATGTATTTCGAATTTATATATCTTAAAATTAGGCCAAGTGTAGAGGGCTGGGTATGCTGGTAATATATGAAAGAAAACTATATATAGTAATGGCTTTTAGGAACACACTTGACGTGGCTGAGACACGCCTTCTGCATTAAGGCTTCAGATAGATGCTGGCTATTGCTGTGTTCAGTTAATTGTGCTCAAAACATGCGTTAAATTAAGTTTTTCAAGAATTTTAACATTCTTATTATTTTTACTTCCTTATTTATTCTCTTGAAGTCTATTGTCATAATTAAATTAAATGAAATAGCTTTACAATAACAACTAATTGCACCTAATTCTCTTGTAATAGATCGGTAGAAAAAGAAACTAGATTATACAATTTTTTTTCTAAAGTATTATTATTGGAAGATCCCAAATAGTACGTGAATAGTTTGAAATTGTCAAAAAGTTGTGTACATTTTCTGTTAAACCAAATACATTCTCAAATACTTTTGAATCTCTCAAATGCTGAAGCTTGAAACGACATAACCTAATTAGTAATCCTTGATACATTCCTGAATCAGGAAATTAATACTATAATTACAAAGAGACAAAGAGGCATATTTATAATTAAGGCATATTTAGTTATTGTAGTTCGTGCTAAGAATTAAAAATCTGTTAAAGAATCGTGTCCTAATTGGAAAAACAGGACTACCGTATAAACACTAGAGAATAAACCATAGACCGATAGACATATGCATGTTTAATAATTATTGTATTGTACTAATAAGTATAAGTTTATAGTTAGGCGATTATGACATTATTTTCACTTTTGGTTAATAACTATGTTAAGTTTCGAACTTCGATGGATGCATCCATCACACTGGATCTTCTTACTAAAGGAATAGGACCAGCGTCTGAATTCTTAAAATTCTTTATTTTTTTTAACTTTCAAGAGAAGATGTATTTAAAAAGGAATTGATCTCGGTCTGCAAGCTAACAATAATAATTAAGTTCTCATTGTATTTCATCAATTAATTTGTTTTTAATATAAAATAATAAGATTATTGCCTAACTTGATGTTATTTTATTATTTTAAATTTAATTTGCTTTTCTTTTAAAATTTTATAGCTGGTGAGCCAGAGAATACGGCTGCATGAAGGGAAACTAGTGGCCCTGTAAAATAAATTAAAATGGACTTCCTTACTGACTAATCTACTACTACTACTACTACTAAAATGTTGGTTTTCAGATACTCTTAGCTACTAAATTACTCGCTACTAGAAAATATTGCAAACTGGGCTATTAAGTAAGTCATTTAGACTCATTAAGTTATTGACAGGTTTGATATCATTCGATCAACATAAAAGATTTTACTCTTGTTAGTATAAGAAACTGGTTTCACGACTTATTATAGTAACCAAACTCAATCTATATCGTAATTTGCATGATGGCTTTTTTCAGAAGCTTAATCTACTAGTACTGATGCTTTATCAAGTAAAAGTATTCCATTATCGATGACCGATTGATTACTTTGAACTTTTCTAGCCCTTTTGTAAAATACCTTTCAATGAATGGTAGTAGTGATTTCAAAAGAGGTTTCTTGACAAAACTCTTTGAGCTCACATCTTATACAGTATATAAAGTCGAATCATTCAATATGTTGTATACACAATCTAGTATATACTATTGTATACACCTGATTAATCTTTACATATAATAATATGTAAGGATAAATTATACCTTAGCTAACATGAATTGTGTTAAAACTATTAAAAATAATAATTCCATTGAATTAACATATTTGGTTCATTGAATTCAAAATTATCGTATGTAATTCAATTATGTATATGTAAAAAGTATTTACTTAAACTTTTGTTTTACATAGAATATGAATATTTGAACATCTGCATTGACAAATATTTTAAAAGAAAATTGTGTTTCTAATTATACAGGATTATTTGTAATTAATTGGCCACCTCTTGCAGGCAGCCTCTCTACAAAAATCCCAAGAACATTTGTATTACGACTTTTTAAAATTAATAGTTTTTAAAATTATAATTTAATTTAGGTACAAAAATAATGTAAGTTATAACTTAGCCATAAATAAAAAAAAACAAATAAATTTCAGTAAAGGTTTTTAAATAAACTTAATATTATTTTAGTATTTTCTAAGGTTTTCACGAGTACCTACTACACATTGAAATAAAACTATTTTTACGGATTTAACTCGCGTATATTGAATTAAATTTTAAAAAGTTACATTTTAAATCATTAGAGGGTTATCTCTGAGATGTTGCCGATTCTGTCAGTAACTCCTTTCACTTATGGTAGTATGGGCGGCTGACGCTCAACTGTGGGTGGCTTGATGTGGTTTATTATTATAACAAAAATAATTAATAATTCATTATTTACGTTAATAATATTTAATTTATAAAAAAAAAATAGCATACATAAACCTAATATAAGCCAGCTAAGAGACAAAGGCTGTATATTATTTTGACTCACGAAGTTATTAATAACAATGTAAATGTAGCGTTAATACGGAATAGGAGAAATAAAAAGCACAAATGCAGTAGTTATCAACCTTTGGATACAAACAAGCCAAAATGAACTAAGAGTATGAATAGTTTAATAGTTTATACAAAAGAAGATATATCAATCCATTTTGTTTTTTATCTTGAAGGAGACTGTTATCTTAGTGACCCATTTTACTATATAATATATGTGTTAATTTCACTTTTAAAACTAATCTAAAAAGCTTTCGAGCTTTTAATACTTCTGAATTATATAAGATTTGAATTATAGACCAACCTACAAACACTTTGTCAAGTTTCGGACTAAAGTACAAACACTTTGTCAGTCGGAGCTTGTAAGCGTTACGATTCAATTCAAAGCTAGGTACCACTACTCGCGGCAGCGGCGATATATTCCATTGCTACATTTCTTGGTGTCATTTCCTTCTGGTTGTTATGAATTTCCCAATTATTTTAGGAAAAAATTAGTTTAATAAAAAAAAAAATTAATAAACAGTATGATTTATACAGAAATGAAGGTTTCGGCTTTTTCATACTTTAATTTGACAACATTCTTGCATTTCTTGCTATTTCACATTTTTCTGCATAAATTGTAAACTCGTACATTGTTATTGTGAACCGTTCTACATATTTCTGTTTAGAACCATTGTAAACTTGCACCAAAAATGACTGTTATCTGTATTTGGCTTTATTTTTTATTGTTGATTGATGGATGAACTATCGGACGTGTTTGCAGATCGATACTACGTGGGTGCCTCAAAAAGAGCACTTATTCTATCCTCAAAGGTGGGCAATGCTCTTGTGTATTCTCTGATATTGTAAAAGGTCGGCGGTGATCACTTAAAAACAGGTTTCCGGACGGCTGGTTTGCTTTGGTTAATATTTAAAAAAATAAAACACAAATAACTAACATAAAATCGTTTTTGCTTATAATTAAAATATAAAACCCATGAAAACCTTGTTACCTGGTTATTAATCAACTCGAGAAATATTGTTTAATGTCTTTCGTGAACATTACATTATAAATTGTTGTTTATTATTGTCTTTGTGACGAAATGAGTCTAAACATATTATTAGGAAAAGAAAAATAACCGGTATAAATTATCGGTATCTCAGACGTACATGTACACCCATTTATTTTTTTGGTAAGTATCTAGTTCTCTTGTGAAGGGAGGACTTAAAAAGTGTTTCTTTTTCATATTACAGTTAAAACCCTACGTATTACAGGATACCATATTGCCTCTTGGCCAAATTGATTGATTGAATCTGATTTGGTTGTAATTGTGAAATTTAACTTATTTTCTACAGCTTTTTGGTTCAAAATGTAATGCTCAAAGAATATAAGCCGCAATAATAATCAACAAATATATTTTTGTATGGCAGTTAATTGTTAACATGTAAATAAAGAAATAATTTGGTTGGTTTACATAAATGTTAGCGAGAGGTGGTTTTTTGAAGGTAGAAATAGAATTTTCACAAACGTTGAATTTTATATTCAAAATATTAATTTTAAGCTACGTTAATTTCCTCAGAGATAACAAAGTTGTATGTTTTGAAACTCGGTACTTTATTAAACTCTTTGAAGATTGGTCGGAGAATGACAAGGAGAAGTAATTATTATTTGATAATTATCATGACAGACGTAACATTTGTCCAAAACAACCTTAATTTATAGATTCCTGTCGAAAAATTATATCTAACGTATTATATTGTAACATCTGACGGGTTTTATTTATCGGAACGGTTCTTTAATAAACTACACAGGTAAGAACACTAAATTTTTTTTTTATTTTTCTTTTCCGTTGGAAAAATCATTTTCGGGTTACAGTACTTTTTACTCAAAAACACATCAAGTAGAAATTGAACAATTAACAACAAACAACTTTCGTTGCTGAAATTTGAATTACGAAAATAAAATACGAACTGCGCGAATGTAATTGAATAGAATTTTATTAGGTAATATCAGTATGTAAAATAAATCGCGTTATCATAGTTTTTATTTTGTAAGGATTTGTATTGGACATACGTCTGGCTAATTTACTATTTAATAAATTCAGTTTTACTGTTAAAATCTATTAGGATCTCGTCATTGTATGTAATAAATGTTTTTATCAACAAAGCGTTGTTTACATTACCTTCTTTGCAAGTGATAATAATTTTAATTAAAAAATAGTTTTTACTAATATAGTATACTATAAGTATTATAAGTAAATAAATAATATGGATACTTTATTGTAAGTTTGATTATTAAAATCGTATATTCTTTGTAAACTATTTATAAAATAGTAAACATTACTTAATCAATCGTAATCAGTGATCAACTGACAGATCTATTCTTTTAATGACAAAGACTGGTAGCAATTAGCGCTTTGGTTACGTTGAGCAGATGAGGTCTTAATTGTGTGCTGCTCTTTACTCCGCCATTTTGATTTACTATTTGATATTAAAATATTTGTATATTGACTATAAATTGAAAGTTTTAATGTTTTTAGTTGATGTTGATAATATACTTGCTTCTAAATATTGTTTTTTCTTGTTTAATCAGGCTCAATTTATTAAAAAAATGTGTTATGCGATAATCATATTTAAAGTATTATATATGTTAACAATGAGCAATGTATTTGTATGTATTTTGTATTTTACTATGTCATGAAATATAAAAAGGTATAAAAATGTATAAAGATGTATGTAGATGTATAACACAATGAAAGAAAAATGCACAATGTAGGAGTTTAGCTTAGGAGCTAAGATTAAGAAAACCCAACTTAATAAGATGCTGTATTCTTAAACCTATTATATTAAAAAGACTAAAGATTTTGTAGAACTTTACAGTGTTTGCTGAACTAAGCCTTAAATTTAAAATGTAATTAATTTTTAATACCAGACAACTTTTTCAATAGGTTGATATTAACGCCTAGCATTTTATCTTTAAAAAACATTTCCGTTATGGTTTTAACGATAAAACAGATTTAATTGAATCTTTTGAAAGGAAATTAATATTTTGAAAGGTTCGTCCACTAACAATATTTTTATAATTATTTAAAACTGAAATTGTTTACATTGAATTATTGCAATTTTTATGATTGTCACGAAGTTTTAGTACAGTATTTGATTGCTTGATAAATAATTAACAATTAGTTAGAACTCAAGAGAAGTCTTAAAAAGAATTAGACAGAACTTAAAAGAAAGTGACCGAAATTGATTAATACTCAGGTTGTGATCTTTCATCATGATAACGCTATCAACACACATCTTTACCAACTCAGCAAATATTAAGAGACTTTGTTCGGAAAGCATTATTGCTCGCGCCGTATAGCCTTGTTTTTTTTATCAGAAATTCTAAAATTTCTACAGCCACGGAATTATGTCACTACCTACAAAATGACAAAAGTTATCCAACCAAATTGTACCTATATATTATAAATAAACTTTGAAAAAGAAGTTTTGATTTATCATTTTATATGTAAAATGCGAAGATTAAAATTTTCCACCGGCTTTTATGTTCCTTATTATAGATTCCGAAACGGCTGGACCGATTTCATTGAAATCTTTCAGAGAGTCTTTAGATTTATCTAGCCGGTGAATTTGTAAAGTATTGTAACAATACGAGCATTTTGTTTTGAAATTGTCGATTATATATATACTTTTACTATCGACATTAGAACATCATGCATCTATCCGCTTACCCGATATAGAAAATGCGATGTGCAATCTTTAATTTAATGTATGTCTTATTATGTATTTCGAATTTATATATCTTAAAATTAGGCCAAGTGTAGAGGGCTGGGTATGCTGGTAGATATGAAAGAAAACTATATATAGTAATGGCTTTTAGGAACACACTTGACGTGGCTGAGACACGCCTTCCGCATTAAGGCTTCAGATAGATGCTGGCTATTGCTGTGTTCAGTTAATTGTGCTCAAAACATGCGTTAAATTAAGTTTTTCAAGAATTTTAACATTCTTATTATTTTTACTTCCTTATTTATTCTCTTGAAGTCTATTGTCATAATTAAATTAAATGAAATAGCTTTACAATAACAACTAATTGCACCTAATTCTCTTGTAATAGATCGATAGAAAAAGAAACTAGATTATACATTTTTTTTTCTAAAGTATTATTATTGGAAGATCCCAAATAGTACGTGAATAGTTTGAAATTGTCAAAAAGTTGTGTACATTTTCTGTTAAACCAAATACATTCTCAAATACTTTTGAATCTCTCAAATGCTGAAGCTTGAAACGACATAACCTAATTAGTAATCCTTGATACATTCCTGAATCAGGAAATTAATACTATAATTACAAAGAGACAAAGAGGCATATTTATAATTGAGGCATATTTAGTTATTGTAGTTCGTGCTAAGAATTAAAAATCTGTTAAAGAATCGTGTCCTAATTGGAAAAACAGGACTACCGTATAAACATTAGAGAATAAACCATAGACTGATAGACATATGCATGTTTAATAATTATTGTATTGTACTAATAAGTATAAGTTTATAGTTAGGCGATTATGACATTATTTTCACTTTTTGTTAATAACTATGTTAAGTTTCGAACTTCGATGGATGCATCCATCACACTGGATCTTCTTACTAAAGGAATAGGACCAGCGTCTGAATTCTTAAAATTCTTTATTTTTTTTAACTTTCAAGAGAAGATGTATTTAAAAAGGAATTGATCTCGGTCTGCAAGCTAACAATAATAATTAAGTTCTCATTGTATTTCATCAATTAATTTGTTTTTAATAAAAAATAATAAGATTATTGCCTAACTTGATGTTATTTTATTATTTTAATTTAATTTGCTTTTCTTTTAATTTTTTTTATCTGGTGAGCCAGAGAATACGGCTGCATGAAGGGAAACTAGTGGCCCTGTAAAATAAATTAAAATGGACTTCCTTACTGACTAATCTACTACTACTACTACTACTAAAATGTTGGTTTTCAGATACTCTTAGCTACTAAATTACTCGCTACTAGAAAATATTGCAAACTGGGCTATTAAGTAAGTCATTTAGACTCATTAAGCTATTGCAAGGTTTGATATCATTCGATTAACATAAAAGATTTTACTCTTGTTAGTATAAGAAACTGGTTTCACGACTTATTATAGTAACCAAACTCAATCTATATCGTAATTTGCATGATGGCTTTTTACAGAAGCTTAACCTACTAGTACTGATGCTTTATCAAGTAAAAGTATTCCATTATCGATGACCGATTGATTACTTTGAACTTTTCTAGCCCTTTTGTAAAATACCTTTCAATGGATGGCAGTAGTGATTTCAAAAGAGGTTTCTTGACAAAACTCTTTGAGCTCACATCTTATACAGTTTATAAAGTCGAATCGTTCAATATGTTGTATACACAATCTAGTATATACTATTGTATACACCTGATTAATCTTTACATATAATAATATGTAAGGATAAATTATACCTTAGCTAACATGAATTGTGTTAAAACTATTAAAAATAATAATTCCATTGAATTAAAATAGAAGACATATTTGGTTCATTGAATTCAAAATTATCGTATGTAATTCAATTATGTATATGTAAAAAGTATTTACTTAAACTTTTGTTTTACATAGGATATGAATATTTGAACATCTCTATTGACAAATATTTTAAAAGGAAATTGTGTTTCTAATTATACAGGGTTATTTGTAATTAATTGGCCACCTCTTGCAGGCAGCCTCTCTACAAAAATCCCAAGAACATTTGTATTACGACTTTTTAAAATTAATAGTTTTTAAAATTATAATTTAATTTAGGTACAAAATAATGTAAGTTATAACTTAGCCATAAATAAAAAAAAACAAATAAATTTCAGTAAAGGTTTTTAAATAAACTTAATATTATTTTAGTATTTTCTAAGATTTTCACGAGTACCTATTACACATTGAAATAAAACTATTTTTACGGATTTAACTCACGTATATTGAATTAAATTTTAAAAAGTTACATTTTAAATCATTAGAGGGTTACCTCTGAGATGTTGCCGATTCTGTCAGTAACTCCTTTCACTTATGGTAGTATGGGCGGCTGACGCTCAACTGTGGGTGGCTTGATGTGGTTTCTACGACCCTGGCGAGGTACGGGCAGGTGGTTGTTGAACCACTAAGGCGATGAAGTCAACCGTAGATTTTTTAGTGGGTAGCCTTAAACGTGGCAGCGTCTTCTATGCTGCCGGGTAGTCCCACATACCCCCTCGGCCATCATCTTCCTGGCCGCAGGGATGATGCGTAACGCGTTTTTCCAATGCTAAAAAAAAAAGAAAAAAAAGGTGGTTGTTAAACAAGTTATGCTTGACATGCTACAGCTCGCCCTCTAGGTGTTCGACGTCACAGATGTGTTGTGCTCTCTGAAACAAAGATTTGTCAACGGTAGCTAAGTGGCTAGGGTGGTGGTGTGATTAACCATTAAGGTACTTATCTGTATGTGTGGGCTTCCTATAAACAGTGCGTCCTAATTTGTTGTCAGGTTTCTTGATAATAAGAATATCAAGGAAGCTAAAGTATTATTTGACTGCAATTGTTGTAAATTGTAAATTGTATTTTGTTGTAAATGGAATTAAGGTGTTCTAGAAAAGCAAATGTTTGATTCATAGGTAGTATAGTGAAGGTGTCATCTACGTACCGTTTAAAGATCTTCGGTATAACCGGTGCAGAGGACAGGGCCCTCGCCTCGGTAGATGACTAATTAACTGACTTACTGACAGACACCTCCATCTCATCTTACCGTGAACACGATTGCTGCGAAGCATTCGAAACGTCGGGTTTTTAGGGTTAGATATAAAATGAAAATTTAAAATTTAATTCATTATACGCGAGCTAAAGCCGTAAAAATAGCTTTATTTCAATTCATTATTATTATTATTATTTTGTATTTATTATTACCTACTGTGTTTGTAAATATATATTGAAATAACCTACATGTCTGATGAAATTTCCATAAAGGCTATGAGCGTTTGTTTTTATTGAGTACAAAACAAAACTGATGATGGCCATTTGATGTCGTGCTAATTGCGTCCATGTGTATACATATTCCGTATTTAAGCATTTTACATTCATATAAAATATGATGTGAAAATAAATATTTTTTTATTTTAAAAACCCTTCTTTAATATAGTACTGTTAGATTACAAGTAGTTGAAAATCAAAGAATTAAAAATCAGTCATTTGCGAGTCGGACTCGGGCACTTTGAGCTCCAAACTATTATACGTATAAAATGGAAAAACAATTACGTTCATTGTATGGATTTCCCCCCTAAATATGTGAAAATGATAACAATCTAACTATCACGGTTCGTGAGATACTGTCAAACAGGCGGAGGGACAGACAGCGAAATCTAAGTAGTAAGATTCTGTTTTTAGTCTTTGAGTACAGAACCTTAAAAAATATATTTTAAGAAAAAAATTATAATGATGATGACGATGAGGTCTGCAAGATTTTTATATAATAGATTTAGTACAAACAAAGAAAACACTATAATAAATTTGTGAACAAACACTCTTAAAAATCTTTCATTGTGTTCATTTATTTTTAATACTTTTTATTTAAGATCGTTAAAATAATGCATAATTATTTGTAAATGCTATTTTTCGTGTACTTTTATGAGCTAAAATCTATTTTTAGACTTATATAATAGTACATTATGTATAGAATTAAAATCTATCTCATGATATATATACGTATATACATATTGTACAGTTCGCAAACACTTTTTATACTGCATTATGAGAGACTCTTAAATTTAGACACTTATTAATTTTATCTAAATATATTATTTAAAATTGTGAAATCTCTTTAATCTTACAAAATACACGAAAAGGATCAACGACCATTTAAACATGTCTAAAAATATTTACCCGAATTAAAATGTCACTAAGTTAAAACAGAAAGCATAAAATAAACTTCATATTATTTAATTACAGTAGTCAAAGTAAACTTCAAAGAGAATTTCATTTCGTCCTCATATCTCATAGTTGTTAACTAACTGTGTCTGACTTTGACGATACTTTTATTATTTATTTACAATAGATTAACATAATTAGAAATGAGCTTGATATTACATTTTTGGGGATAAAATGCAACTAACTTAAAACCGACCCGATAGAAGCAAAAAGCTTAAAGCAAACTAATCTAGTATTTTATACTATTGTGCTTTTGGCAAAGAATGAATAGAGCCTGATTAATGAGAAAATTTCCAAAGTGTATTCCAGGACATTACTTTTAGCGCAGCTAAATTTATTGTTCTCAGCTTTGTTAGCCATTATTACCCAATAACTTTAAAATTTGATTGACCTATAATTAAAACATAATTCAGCTTTTCTTAACATATCAAACTTAATAGAGCTGATAATAAAAAAAGATGTATAACTTCATAGTCAATTTCAATAAGGAATAAAATATTGAAATGCCGAAGTTATAAAGTATTAATTTGGTAATATTTTTAAATTTGTTAAAAATATTCCTAAAATAATATTATAAAACACGAACATATTTTATTATAAATATCGTACTCGATTTACTCAGTCTCCAATTTCCTACATGTCAAACAAAATTTCAAATTCATATTTCAAATATGTTTACTGTTAGTATATTGGTGTGGAATCTTGGCAGTTTAGAGTAGCCGAAGTCAAAAAACCGCCAAAGAAAATAAGATATTAACACGTTATTTGTTTGTCTTATAAATTCAAATAAATTTCCTCATGAATTTGCAATGTTTGTTAATTTCAAAGCGGCTTATTTTTTATTGCAAGAATTACAAATTCACATAACATTATATTCACAACAATTTTCACAATATTTTTTTTTATGATAAAAGATATTTTAAAAGTTTCTTTATTATAACAATTCTTTATTATATTGCAACAATAACTTATATGTATTAGCAATTGCAGTGATATTTTTATATCAAAGATATAATAAAAGACAGAAAAGCAAAATAATAATAAATTTTCTTGTACTTACTACTCTACAACTACTATTAGTAGTTGTACTACTCTACAAATTAGTAGTTTTCATTCGGTATTGGATGTGAAGATTCATAGAAAGTTAATACGTTTCTATAAGTTTTAATTACAAACAACTTATATTAATATAAAAGTTCCATTACATACTACTACACTACAACGGGAAACCCACTAATATACATTCATATACACTAGTTTATTATTTCAGAAAAGAGATGGTCTAACTCTAAAATTACATATTGATGGAGATACATTCAATGCTCATAATAATTCAGAATATACATTAATTACATCACCATACTGAGTTGTTGTGTAGAAGTTATGATTATTTCGTAACCAGCGAATAACAAATTCCATTTGCAAATGTCATTGTTGAATTTAGAATACAAAAGCTAACCAAGACGTGACACATTAGTTACGTTACTTAATCAATATATTTATAATTTTTACCTTTATATTTTTATTATTTTTTTTTTAAATATGTCATTACATTTTATTTTTTTAACTATATGCACACGTTCATAGTAAAAAATATAAATTTAAGTAGGACATTCCGTTATTAACTAATACTTCAAGATCTGGGTTTATAAGATTAACAATTGCAAATCAGATTAACTCTTCCACTCTCCTCACTAATGGTTTTTTTTTTGTTTATTTTTTTTTATTTTTGACTTCCTTGGTAGGACTTCGAGATACCTAATCAGTGACCACAACCGCCTACGATCTTTGACAATATCAAAGGATTGTAAAAAGCATTGCCTACCTTTAGGGGAGGAGGCGTTCATTTCGAAAGCACCAATGTCATAATGGTCATATCCACCTAGAAACGCCTACGAAATAAACAAATAATTTCACATCTTAGTGGTTCGTCTTCGAAATTTTCTTGATAAGAAAAAGTATCGAGAAACGCCATCATCCAAAAGGGAGAGATTTTAATAAAGGCGGTGCAGTGGGGTGAAGAGCGACTAAATAAGAAAAAGAAATAGAAGTCGGTAAACAGCTACAGGGTGTGAGAGTATATAGAGTTGTAGTAAAAAACGTAATTAAGACTATTCCAGTTAAACGAACAAAGAGTATTTTATTTAACATCGGAGGTTTGCTAAAATCCGAAGTACTAAGTAATAAGTAACGTATATAAATGTTTCATACAAAAACAAGTTGTTCTTCGAAGTTTCCTTAAAAAATAAAAGAAAAAATTATATTTAAATTTGTTGCCCTCTTGGAAGCTAAAGTAAGTTTTGATTACAAACAATGAATATTCACTTGTTGTTATTGTTTCCGTGCATCCCGAAGTTTTCACTCACTGTATTCTCGAAACTTCATTGATCTTGCATATTATTAAGCTGATAAAAAATAAACCATTTAAAATATATTTATAACTATTTAATAATCATGAACTGTAAGAATGGTATTATAATTAATTGAAAACTATGACTTCTAGAAGAATCAAAGAAAGAAAGAAATACGACCAGTCGCTTATATAATCTACAGAAGTATTATTTACCTTATAGCTTTTTCGGAAATAGTTTTAAAAATAATATTTTTTTTACTAGTAAGGCTTAACATAAGATTGTGACTAATGTTAACTTTAGATTTGAGGTTAGGTCCATTATTGTCTCATGGTTTCATTTAACACATGTTTAGAGGCAATTCTTGCTAGCAATTTTTTTAGCTAAGATGTCGAGTAGTTTTAATATAATGTAAGATAGAACAAAAGATTTTGGACCTGCCATAAACATAAAAATGTATATACATATAAATTAAACATAAAAATAATGCACAAAATACTTTTATCTGTAAACAGTAATTATTAATAATTTTATGAAAACAGATTTCAGCGTAAACTAAGCAAAACGTTAAAATAAAACTATATACAGAATTCAATTGCAGCTTACGAGAGAGATCATATTTTTTTTTTACTAGCTTTGCCAGCGACTTCGTACGCGTAGATTTCGATTTTGATAAACTTACCCTTTGTACTTATCAATGTGTGTAAAAACTATAAACCTTCAAACTGGTAAGCAGCAATGGTAAGACAATAAGAGATAATTATCTTTTTTATTTGTTAACCAATTGTTAAAAAAAAAAAATGTAAAGTGAATCCCATGTCCGCATCCAAATCGATTATTCTGTTTCTGAGATTAGCGTGCACAAACATACAGACAAACAGACAAACTGAAAAACAATTGGTTTGGGTTCTCTTGCTCTTATAAAGACCCCCTATGATGATTTTTTTTAATATTTTCCATGAATAGAAATGAATCAGTGACAATTTTGTTATATGTATAGATTAAAAATAACCAAAAAATATTTTAATTTTTTTGTTAATACAAAATGTTACAGTGTATATCTTCGGTAATTATTATTGTAATCTATGTTAATACAAAAATGAACACAACCTAAAAATTTTTGGCAGGTAAAAGAAAGTTAAAAATCCGTGACGAAAATCAATATAATAATAATAATAATAATAATAATAAATTACCTACTATACTCAGGATACTGTAATGTCTAGTCAATAAATAAATAACAATACTCCAAAATTAAAATGATCAATTTTCTCCTCGGTACCTAAAATCAAAAATTCATTTACTAAGGACCACTCACAACTTGGATCTTCATTCGTCGTCAAACCTTAGTTTATATATTCCTATACATCAAATTTGTTTTGTCTTCCTCGTTCGCAATACACGCAATAAAATAATAATAACCTGGAACGGCCTTCCTGCTCTTCTTCGACGTGCTCCTAATAAGCAGGTGTTCAAAAAATGTATCTTATATCTATTATATTATGAACCCATAGCACATAGTTATTTTTTGCTCTTTATAGTATTTTGATTGATTGGTAGAATGTTTTGGCATTAGGTACCTCAATTGTATACTTTTATTATATAATGAAGTTTTAATAAATATATAATAATTTTAAAATTTATATCTACAATATTTGTCTTTATATATTATGTGATAACAGTTTCATCTAACTATTATTGTGTTTTTTCTTGATTATTTCTATATGCCAGAATATCTTCCTTCTTTCTTTCGTCCTTATCAACGTCCCAATAAAGATGATCACATATAGAATGCTTCATTCACCGAGGCAGACAGCAATACTGGTAATATTGGTAGAGCAACGGGACGGTTTTCCAGAGGTCGCGGGTTCGAATCCCTATTCAAATCGATTTATTTTTCATTCTATATTTATATAAATTTACAACTCCGTAACTCAATTAAAAAAGACGAGGATTTTATGTCAGATAAAGGAATAAGATAGATTTTTATGAAGTTATAAAATTTATAAGTATATGAACACGCATAGGTACATTACCTTTAATAAATTTGTTTTATTACGTACATCCCAAGCCAAATGTTCATTAAAAGACGAATTTTGGAGAAATGTGACCTCTTAATGCGATCCGAGAAGTAATTAGCTTTGAGTCTTATTTGCAAGCAGTTGAGTTTAACTGCGCCAGATATACTGGTTTCTCTTATATGTTATTGAATTTAGGTACTCTCAAAAAATTATAAAATTTATCTTAGATTTCATAATGTGTGAGCTAATTCTCACATGAGCAGCTTATATTTGAAGAAGTGCTAGAATGTAGATAGATAATTACTATGTTTTGTAACTAAAACAATATATTTAACATGACCTTTAAAGTAAATATAAATCATGGCGAAGCGTTAATTTAATATGATGTAACATCGAGAGAAAGCTTGCTTACGCTAGATGGTAAGTCCGTCCGGTCTTTTAAGATGAAATTGACGATGGTTAAATTTACTACTAGATATATTAATGATCGTTATTATACTTATCTTCTAGAGAAAGAAAAATAGGCACATATGTTGTAAAAAAGATTAAAAAATATATTAAATTCAAGGAATTAACATATTATTTTCACACATGGCAATGATTCGTAAATTAAAAACATATAATGCTCAATAGCAAGACAATAATATTATATTATCTTGACCTAAATATCCGATGGAATTCCAATAAAAGATTATGTCTAACTAAGTTTATTTGTATTGGAAACAACAAAACCGCATTATAACCTTTGTGTATGATTTACCCTTGTGTGTTTTTGATTTCAAAAATATTAATATTTTTCCGTGATGAGCATATTAATTATTGCAATGTAGTGTGTAGATTATGCACAATAAGATATTCTAGAAACTTAATATGCTAATTACTAATATTATTATTATTATTATTATTCTACCTACTCCAGATTGGAGATAGGAGCCTGAAATCATCAAAGATATTGGTATTTGTCACCTTATACCGTAAATATATATTCACTAGGTTATATTCACGTAAATTAAATCAAAATCATAACAACTACTTTTAATTAAGTTTTTATTCATGGGCTTAAATCTTGGCGACCTCGCGGCGTAAACAGTTATCAGTTCATATATATATATATATATGAACAGCAATATACCCTCTTTGTTGGATCTTCTGCTGACTACACATCCCGAAAAGAACCAAGTCACTGTCGAGGCTCCCTTAGGGTCCTCTGATCATTGCTTGGTACGGAGTGTAGTGCCCATGGAACGCCGTGCTTGCACAAGACCTGCGACTCGACGCGTTTGGCACTACAAGTCAGCGGATTGGGATGGAATGCGATCCTTTTTTGCATCCTACCCATGGGGGCCGATTTTTTTCCCTTCCAATGATCCTAGTGACTGCGCTGCGGCTGTAGCTGATGTGAGACTTCAGGGCATGGAACTATTTGTACCAAGCTCTGTGGTACAGCTGACAAACGGCAGGCTTATCAAGCTTGGGCTAATGCGTTAGTCACTAAGGATCCGAACTTTAGAGCTCTGAAGAGGAAATATAATCGTGCCTCTAGATTCTTCAAACGGAAAATCGCTAGAGCAAAGTTCAAGCATGTCGTCAAAATTGGGGATCAGTTGGCAAAGTATCCACCTGGCACGCGCAAGTTCTGGGCGCTCTCCAAAGCCAGTCTGGGAAACTTCTGTCGCCCATCCCTGCCGCCATTGCACACTGGGAACGACTCTTTGGCCCACACGGCAAAAGAGAAAGCCGATCTCTTGGGCACTCTTTTTTCCTCAAACTCGACTTTGGACGACCAGGGGAGGGCACCGCCTATCATCCCGCGGTGTCCGAGCTTTATGCCGGTAATAGTTTTTCGGCAAAAACTCATCCGAAAAACCCTCCTTTCCTTGGATGTTCATAAGTCGAGTGGGCCAGATGGTATCTCTCCAGTTGTACTACGAACATGTGCCCCTGAGTTGACACCAGTGCTAACGCGTCTATTTCGGTACTCTTACTTGAAAGGCGTAGTCCCGGTCTCATGGAAGCGTGCCCTTGTCCATCCGATCCCTAAAAAGAGCGATAGCTCGGACCCAACTAACTACACACCTATCGCCATTACCTCTCTTCTCTCCAAAGTAATGGAGAGCATCATCAATAAACAGCTCCTAACCTACCTCGAGGATAACCAGTTGGTCAATGACCGGCAATATGGCTTTCGCCATGGTCGATCGGCTGGTGATCTTCTATTGTATCTTACACACCGTTGGGGGGCTGTTATTGAAAGCAAGGGAGAGGGTCTGGCAGTTAGTTAGGATATGGCGAAAGCCTTTGATCGTGTATGGCACAGGGGGGATTCTTTCGAAACTACCTTCCTATGGGCTTCCCGAGAGTTTATGCAAGTGGATCACCAGCTTCCTCACTGATGTACCCCAAGGCTGCTGTACCCCAAGGGTGAACGCTGGTGTACCCCAAGGCTGCGTGCTATCCTCAACTCTGTTCCTCCTGCACATCAATGATATGCTGGATATCTCCAGCATACATTGTTATACGGATGACAGCACTGGGGATGCGGTATATTCCGGCCGTGCAGGTCTCTCTCGGGAAAACGTCGACGAGTGCCGAAAGAAACTTGTGTCTTCTATAGAGACTTCCTTGGGGCTGATCTCTGAGTGGGGTGAACTGAACCACATACAGTTCAATCCCCTGAAGACACAAGTTTGCGCGTTTACCACTAAAAAAACCCCATTTGTCGTATCACCGCTCTTCGAGAGCACTCCCCTCATTGCCTCGCCAAGTATCAGAATACTGGGTCTCGACATTTCGAGCGATTGTCAGTTTCGTGGTGATCTAGAGAGCAAGACCAAGTTGGCCTCGAAGAAATTGGGAGTAATTAATAGAGCGAGGCAGTATTTTAAACTTGGCCAAAGACTTGCGCTCTATAAGGCGCGGTTTTCAAGGACATTTTTCCCACGTTCCACTCGCTTGTGGAACGAACTCCCTTCGGTGGTATTTCCAGATCGATACGACATGGGTACCTTCAAAAAAGGCGTTTACTCCTACCTACATGGCCGGCAACACTCCTGTAAATCCTCGGATGTTGCAAGAGTTCATGGGCGGCGGTGATCACAAATCATCTGTGACCCGCCAGCTCGTTTGCCCTCCTCTTACATAAAAAAAAAAATATATATATATATATATATATATATATATATATATATATATATATATATATATATATATATATATATATGTTGGAGTTAGTGGCTTGCTCGTTCTTGATGGAGTCTTCTGGTACAAAATCCGAGGCGTAGGTCTCAGGCCATTAAACCACACAGACACAATATGACAATTCTTGTATTAAATGTAGGTAATCAATTATCACAGATTACTTAGCAGGTATACAATTATCAGAGTTACGTGAACCACCTGTTCCGTTGGGGGGGTCCGAACTGTAAGGCTCTCACTAATCAAATCCCCTTCGACTCGATGCTCTCGAATATTTAAAATGTCTCAGGTGCCCCTCCAAACGATTCCGATCACGTCACTCGTTACGTCACGATGTTTACACCCCACTGTTACAATGTTATAAGTTACTAATTATCGTTAAATTATCGTGATCTGCGACATATATAATAATAATATTATATGTATTATATGATATATTTATTAATGATGAGGGTTCTCGAAAAATTAAAATACACTCATGGACATATTTAGGGGAACGCAAAAAAAAGGTCGAATAACGGAAAATATTTTCATATTTTTGTACTGGCCACTATACCAATATTATGTATTAAAATAAAAGATGATTTTAAAAATAATTTTATTTTAAATTTCATTTGTTTTTTTTGTTTATCTGCTAATTTCTAAGACACGTAGTGTATGGAATTTTCGTCGGCTTTTGTTGTTTTTAACAAAAACTTTATTTCTGTTGTTTTTTTGACGAAAAATTGTCATTTTTGAGTGAAGTGAACTTAATTCGATAAATTTAGGCGATAATGCCGGATCTCAGCGTTGCTCTGGTTTCTAAAGCTGTAACTTTAATTGAAAATGGTTACACTTACAATGAAGTGGCTCAAACATTACATGTTTCCAAGTCTGTGATTTTCCGCAATGTTACACGATACCGGCAGACTGGAGAGTATACCAGGCGTAAAGGACAAGGTCGCAAAAGAGTAACAGGAGAGAGAGACGATAGATTTATTGTCAGCAGTGTTCTCAGAAACCGTACCTTGACTTCTTCTGAGGTACGAAACCAGCTGCAGGAAGTTCGACAAGTGATAATTAGTACCAAAACCATCAGAAGAAGACTGAAGGCAAGGCAAGGCTGGTATAGGGGCGTACTTGCCTGCCAGAGGTCCACAGCTCACCGCAGGTCATCGAGTGGCTCGGGCCAGCTTTGCTCGTTTCCACCTAAATTGGAATAATGACGCTTGGGGAAAAGTTCTTTTTAGTGATGAGTCCAGATTTTGTCTCAAACCAGATGATGGAAGGACCAAAGTATGGCGACGACCCGGAGAAAGATACGCTCAGTGTAACATTATTGGGAGAGAGCCGTATGGTGGAGGGTCAGTAATGGTATGGGGCGGTATTTGCTTAGGAGCACGCACGGAGCTACACATCGTAGAAAACGGCTCCCTGACTGCGTCAAGATACGTAACCGACATTTTATTTATTAGAGCAGATTGTGATGCCTTTTGCCCCATTCATTTGAGACAATTTTCTTCTAATGCATGACAACGCTCGACCTCACATTGCGGCATTAGTTTCGGAATATCTTAATGAGGTCGGAATCCAGGTTTTGGGGTGGCCGGCACGCTCGCCAGACCTAAATCCAATAGAACACGTTTGGGACAAACTGGGAAGACAAATTAAACAAAGAAATCCATCACCTGTCAACGTAAGAGACCTCAAAACCGCATTGGTTGAAGAATGGAACTCAATGCCGCATAGTTTTATTGACAATTTAATAGAGAGCATGCCCAGACGCATGCAGGCAGTTTTAACAGCAAGAGGTGGCAACACTAAATACTGATTGTATCACCCATCGCGAAAAAAACAGTCATTTGGACAATATTAACTTTTCTTTAGTTTTCATTGTGTTAGGTCAAAACTCTTCAGAATTAAGTCACTGACCTTATTGTCTTTAATTTCGTTTCTTTCGCGTTAATTTTCTGTTTTTTTTATGTTCAAAAATGTTAATTTAATTAATTCAGAATAATAATCAAATGTATTGTACAACAAAAATGTGTTTTCATATGATCTTGCAGTCTGTTTTTTGCGTTCCGCTAAATATGTCCACCGGTTTATATACCTTAAAATATAAAACGTATTAGGAATAATTATTTTAAAAATGAATTTGTAAAAGTTTAAATTGTTTATTAAAAAATAAACAATAACCCTAAAACTATACGTTCACAAATAAGTTATACTTCACAATATTATATAACTGGGGTGACCATAAATTTCAAAGAGAATTTCATTTACCTGAGACAAGCTGTCTCTTACATTATAGTTGCAATTTTGTTGTTTCGGCCATGCCCTGGAGATGTGGTGAAACATAAATTTCTGTTGATAGTTCAAAATTATACAATCACAATGTTAAATCATAAAGCTCTTATACAAGATTTGTATTCCGTGAAAATAAAATGGAGTAATCAGCAGTCTTCTTATGAATGGTTGTAAATTTATTATAATCCACATTCACCTTTTCTAATTACTTTAAGGTATGACAAATTAGGAAATACTATTTGAGGTGGTACGTGTGTCATAAAAAAACATATTATTAATATTTCTTTTTATTCTTTATTTGATAGCTGATGTATTATCGAATGAAACACAAACGGCCCTAATAATGTCACATATGTAGCTCTGAGGAATAAGGAATTATGGACTCATCCGTAATTATTAATGTTCGCTGAAATTAGAGGGATCTAACCTGATTTCTGTTTATCATGAATCACATGATATTCGACTAGAGCAAAAATAAATACCTATATTTACTGCTATTAATGAACGAATAACTGTACGCGCACTTAAGGTTCCTAGTTTACTATAGTTAAGAAGATAAAACTTGGAGTTCTTTCTTTAAAAGTTTGTGCTCGAGAATTGAATCGGATTTCCTGGTAGAAAGCTGTTGGTATTACTAGTATTGATTTATATATAGATAGTTCGGTGCCAAATGCGGATTTCGTGCTCAAGTTGTGTTGAAGATATGAAACGTACCGCTATTGAAAACAAACATTTTGATTGACAATTGTTTTCATTCTTATAAAATCTATTCTGGTTCAAAAATATTAGTTCATAACAAGGTTACATATATTATTCAAGCATAGATCGTTAAATAAGGACTATTTTAAACAAGTTGGTTTTGGTTTTATATAAACTCTCTAAATCTTTGGTTTTATAGAACTTGTTTGGTATATTTTATTAAAATAGTAACAGTGTGTTTCATTAAAATAGTAACAAGAATTGAATCACATTTACTATTTTATTAAAATAGTAAATGTGATTCAATTACTATTTTATTAAAATAGTAAATGTGATTCAATTCTTGCATGAATTATTTAATAATAATGGATTGTCGTTATGTGAAATAATCTTGAAAAACTTCCATATAAATATGAATAACTTTGTCACAATAACAATATGATGTGTATTATCTTAGTTGTTATACCTTGTGTGTGAGAAACTATTATTCTGAAATGAATGTTAAAGGGATAACACCTAATAAAATCTTATTTTTAAAAAACTTACGATCCTAGAATTAATTTCTCAGTCTTGAAAGTGGGTACTTTCTGCTTCTAATAACAAATGGAAACTGAAATCAAACGACTACTTTGAATAAGTTAAAACTAAATTCTTCTCAAAGTAGTCTTCGTGATATATTCACAGATATATTGACATACAAACAGATATATAGACAACCAGAATATTATAAACTGCAGCAAAATATTTCTTTTATAATTTCAGTGTACATTAACAAAATGTATGCATTATTATCATTATTATATTAATGCGTGAAGCGATAATTTTGTATCCCTTTTCACGGAAGAGGAATACGATATTTGGCACACTTCAAGTTAGAAAGCTAATATTTCTTTGTTTACACTTTTAATGTCAAGTATATATTAGTCCAGAATCAAATATTTTCAAAAAACTAATTTTCAGCTGAGGTATTAGAAAAGAAAACAAATTACATGTTTGCGGTCTTAATCAACATAAACATTAACATTAAAAATCTTGGTCCAATTTCGGCCACTAGACGACCACTAGTATCAATAAATACAATACCAAAAGAAAATAGTATAATAGGAGCTTTTATACTTTTTATCGCATTATTAGATTATAAACCAAAATATTGACCGCCCCCTTGGTCGAGTGGTTAGCGCAAACGCCTAACGTGTCATGGCGCAATGGGGCTCGGATTCGATTACAGGCAGAGACAAGCATTTATGTGATGAGCATATATGTCTGCGTTTCTGGGTTTGGTCGTTTATTAAATATATCTCAGTATTTATATGTGTATTTCTATGTATTTGTATCGTTGTCTAACACCTTTAGCACAAGCAAATAAAAGATCAATGTGTGTCCTGATATTATTATTATTATTATTATTATTCTAGAACGTTATATTACGGCAAACAAATTGACTAATTTAATAATGATTGGTGAAGCCATCTACAGATCTTATGAAAATCGATATTTCGCTTGGAATGCTTTTAGGCAGTAAAGTTTAACTTTTATGGGTAATAAATAGAGGTCAGTTTGCTTTGACAGTCTGTTATTGAATATCAAATATTGTAGCTTAAAGTGAATTACTGAACAATCAAATATATAATTTTAAATAAAGAATAAATAAACTAATATTTAATATTAAATAAAGAATAACTAAAATAAATTTAAGTAGACATTATTATTTGACATCATCTAAAATATAGATAACACATGTTTTTTTATTTAAACATAAGATTTATAATCATTAAAAGTCCAAGACGAACCCGTCAATATTTTTTTTATATAAAAAAACATAGAAGATCAATCACTATTGAAACATTCAATTTTCTCCAATTTTGGCAGTTTCTTTTTAATATTTCTGTGACAAAAATGCTTAATTTTTATAGAAGATCATGGGTCCAGCTTGTATTGACAGACTCTAATTGAATTTTAAATAGCGTTTCAACCTATACCATACATATGTAAAAGACCTATATATAATATTTCAAAAACCTTTCGTTTATTTATGTATTGATAATGTAGACAACACAAAAAATACATTGAAGAAAAGGGACAATAATAGTCCCAGGCCTTATTATCATTTATATATTGTAGGCGTTATCTTAGTTTCTGCTTAACATGCAACTTGAATTTTGAATATGAAAGTTTTTGAATTTCTGCAGGGACTTTTTAATAAAAATGGACACATTGTACAAAAAATGACTTATGAATCTTTGCCAGCCTTGAATCGGAGCAACTTTTTCTTTATTTCTTGTATTTGCAGAGTGCACATTACTATTCTTTTTATTTTTTTCTAAGTTTTTGTGAACATACATTAAATTATCAAAAATATATTGACACGGTAGGGTTAAAATTTTAATTTTCTTAAATATTTCTCTTAAGGAGTGCTTACTAGGCAGGATATAAATTTCTCGAACAGCCATTTTCTATAATATGAAAATAGTTTAAATATCAGCGGTGCGTCCCCATAAAAGTAAACTATAAGACATGACCCTGTGGAAGTCGCTAAAATAAACAAACAGCGCTGTAACTTCGTCTGTTAACTGCAAAAGCTGCCGAGCTATGTCTATTCGCAAGTTTAGTATTTATGTAAACCCCATTGAAATTTCTTACCTTAGAATACCGTGCTGTTCACAAAGCTATAGCTATAAGTGTCGAAAAAGAATTATCTTAGTAAATTAAAATGTTTGAAAATATTGATATATATAGATTGCGATGTCATATTTGTTCTATACTTATTTACATTTTAAATAAATATGGAATAAAATAAAAACCGATACAAACAGGGGTACCAACACGCGCCTTCTGGGAAACTGCCACGTTGATGGTCGATGCCACTAATTACGATTGCTCATTACATTTATTTAAATATATTACATTAGTTACTTTAATTTGCACATAATCTGCAAGGAAAAACTATAATTGTTTATAATTTTATTAATCCAAATTTCTTTTAAGTCTACTCAGAGTAAAATTAAATTAAACTCATGTATAATATTACCATCGTTTGAAATAAATTGTATTACAAACAACTGTTATTCTGTAAATAATGTGTACGCTTTAATTTAGTTTATTTAAAATTTAACTTGCTAAGAGCGCTTTGTTTCAGAAATACAGTTTTTAGTGACGGAAATTAAATTTATAGCGTAAACAGGGTTATACTGATGGCGACTGTTGGCCTAAATTAAATTTAGAAGATATATCACACTTTGGATTGGGTTACGTTTGAACCAACTGTATTTTTTTTGTTTTGAATTTTCAAGAAAATATACAAACGGATTTTTTTAGACCACTTTGATGTTTTGTAGCTTCAAGTGTAAAAGGATCTATACATTATTAAGTTTTATTTGTATTGAAAACTTTTGATAATAAATTATTATTGGTAATAATAAAAAGTACCAAAAGCTATTTCTAAACTTGGAATTGTGAGAAACATCAAGATCAATACTCCGTAAACTTTTGACGTAACCAATACGTTATGCTACTGCCTAGCTGTATTCACGTCCATTATACAACAATTTTATACCAAAAAGATTTATTTTAGTTTGTTCTGTTATATATGATAGTTTGTCGAAATGATACAAGGTTAAAATGGAGCTGACGCATACATGGAATATCATCACAATACATAGGCATTTTATCACTACTTTATTGTAATTTAGTCATTTCCATACGTAAATGTTAATATAATATTCAATATCTAAATGATCTATCTAGACGTTTTGTTTTATTTTAAGAGAGCATTTAAGAGGTTTGTTTAATTTTTCAGTTTGTTTATAATAATAAGACAGCTCTTGTTAAAAATAAAGGATAATTTTAAGCAAACATCAAAATATAGATTTTCTTTACAAAAATAAAAAACATATTATCAAAACCGATAAACAAAAGATAGAATACTGAAACGATCTTAACAAGGTTAAGGAGAATGTCTGGCCGGACCTCCACTTCATACAGCAAGAACCTTTGGTTCGGTGTGAAGTAGTGCCTAGCTATGTTGATCACTTCCAGTTTTTTTTTGTAATCTACAGAAATACGGTGAGTTTGGTTTTTCCAAGAGAGAGTCCTGCACGGACGTTATATTATATATCATCTCCGGTGCTGTCATCCACATAACAATTAATGATCGTTATATCCAAGTATATCATTGATATGTAGAGAGCAGTGTTGGGGATAGGACGCAACCCTGGGAATCTCCACCACTTCCGTGCTTGGGGTCACATTAATCCAAGAACGTGATCTGCTTGCAATGGGCAGAGAATATACAAGGTCTGATATAGATATATTTATTGCGGGTAGTATCAATTCGGTTTCAATGGCAGCTCATTCACTAAGATCATCATTCAGAAGAAAGACTTGTGGTGCCAAACGCGTCTGGTTGGGCGATACAAATAAAAAACATAACATGGGCGTTAAAAGGGAATTTAATTCGTAACGAGCATTTATCAAACAAACCCACTGTAGAATCGATAGTTATTTAGTAATTCTCGTAATGTATAGTAAGAAAAGATCCAGTAAAGAAGGCATGTCGCACATCTGGGAGAAAAGTAAACGTCTCAACAAATTGGGATAGACTGCTAGAAAGTCACATACTTATCTGCCTTAATGTTAAATGATAAACGAGATATTTGAGTGATGTCAAAATAATAATCCATAGTGACATCTGGTATAAAAAATAAAAGCCATTTATTATATACATATAAAATATTTTCATTTCACACAACTAAAATGAGTTTCATTTTAAAACAACATAATAACGCAATTTCTGATTAAAATAATACTAAATGTTGGTACGGCAATAATTTAGCAACAAATAAACAAATGAACAACCATGAAATATAAAAACTGTTTTGTACATAATATGTAGCAAAACTAATAAATATACCTACTGTGTAAGTTTGTGATGTCGGTACTATGATACTATATTTATTATAGATGTGAAACCTATCCAATTTTGTTTTGAAATGAAAGATTCTTATTATGAGTTTTTGGTTGTTAATAAATACTGTTTCACATAATACAATTAAAAATTTGCGATGTTAATAATATTGTTCCCAAAAAAACATTTTAATTAAAAAAGTAATTATTTTAACCGCAACATAAACACATTTATTTTAAATATCGTGTTCGAAAATGGTATTTGCTTTATATTGAATTTTAATTAAAAGTTAAAAATAAAAATTGCATTTTTCAGAACTTTTCTAATAATTTGAAATGAAATCGGTTCTCCGATAAGCTAATCTATCTGTATAAAATACATCCGTTAACCATTTAGTAAAGAAAACCATATTAAGCCTTTATACGCCGTAGTATTTATTTGATGAAACTATAAAACAGTCCTTCTATCTTGCAAATGTCAATGCTAATAATATGTATATGTAAACGAAGATCTTTAATTTTCTTTTTGCAATATACAATAACGACCTACACGTAAAACAATCTTATCTGAGTTATTACTGAGAGACATTAAGGGTCGGATTAAGTCAAATTAATCACGAAATAAGGCGAAGCTTTCTGATGAGTTACATCCTGAACTTTTTCACAAAAAATTTATTTTAAATAGATACAGTTAATGGGTTTCAATTTATTTTCCAAAATATTCTAGCTACAATTACACAAAGAACACTGTGAAATATGTTTTGTACTAAGGAAAACAAAATAGAAATAGATTGTAAGCTCCATGTAGCTCTTGTTATATTTTTAATTTTATTTTTTTTACATTTTTCTGGACTAAATATTTAACACTTTTTTCAACAATTGGTCATTCGAACTGAAAATGGTAATTTTTATTTCTATGCCTATGTTTAAGAATTGTTATAAGATGATCTTATAATTATTTTATAAAAAAAAATATTTGGTAAAAGTTAGAGTATTATCTTACACAATAAAAATAAATTATAATGAATAGTTTTAAGGCTTAAATGCATTCAGTCTCACAGTCAGTCAGAATTCTTTATTGAGAGTAAGTTCTACCCGTGGTTTACCTAAAATAAACCTAAAAAGTCCATTTTACTGGTAAAATTATTTGTATACCTTTAACAGGTCGTGAATAGGCTATAACCTGGTCATGATCAATCTGGTCTAAGTGAATCTGAACCATGGTCATCTGTATGCCACATGTCATTTAAATTAAGTTATGAAGAAAGAATAACAAACTTCAAACCAAACGAATCTGATACCAATTACATACCTAGTATGCTTTCTAAGACCCTTAATAGGTTTTTTTTTTATTTTATTACTTAAAAGACAAAAGCAAAAAAATATATATTTATGAACAGAATATTCTAAAACGTCGATGAAGTGAGAAAATTTACAATTCAAGTCTTGGCTTGGCGTCTATGAAAAAATAAAGAGAACTAATATACTTTATAACTTTATAAAGAACCTTATAAAATGTTCATCAAACATGTTAAATTGAACAATTCAAACATAGAGCCTTTTAATATAAATAATATAAGTAGATAACCAAATAGCAGATAATAAAAGATTACCATTAAATTAAACAAAGTCATTTACCCATTAAAACCACAGTTCATTGGTAGATATTTATGTTCCACCCTGCATGAGTTATATTTTTATAAATATTTTTATATAACAATAATTACCAGAACGATAGTATATATTTTGTTTATATTTTAAGAAAGTAAGCAAATAATATTGTAAAAACAAAAATATAATAATTATATTATATCAATTTAATTATTAAACGGTTTCAGCGGAAGAGAAAGAAATAAACATACAGAAAATGTATTTCTATTTTAATTAAATTACATTCTCAGTGATTATAAACTACGCAAATGCTAAGTCGCAATCAGAGTCATTGAAATTTATATTAATTTTGTTCGCATACTTTGTCAGATTCAGAACTTTCGAGAACATTCCGGAAACTTACTCATTGTTCTTATGAAATGTTACTAACTGAAGCGCTTTAACGTTTATTACGGTGTAGGGTAAAAGAACATATTGCTAAAAATACATAATATCTACTATTAATAATGTTAAATATACATAATATTGTTTATTTTTTTTTATTTAATATTTAAATACTCCAATTCTAAAATTCAAAGTATAAATGTGAAATATATAACTTTATCTAAATTCACCAAGTTCTAGAGGCGAATGTGACTCTAACTCACATGTCACATCAGTTACAATCGCTATGGACGTTCGCAAATTAAGGGTATTTGCAGACGGACGGGAAAACACAAACCTTCTGACTTTATCACTATGAAAAGCAAATTTATAATCTGGAAGGTAGGAAACTAAAATTGCGCCACCAAGTCTACCTACGTGTTGCAGCTCCTTCGAGGTAATTGGTAATTTATCACATACTGAATAAAATATAAATTATTTAAAAATAATTAGTTAAATATTATCCTGGTGATTCTTTTAGTTCGTTAGGTTTAATATATCTTTATAATATATACAATAATATCCATAATTAGCATAATGTTATATAATTATTTTAATAAATAAATAAATAATTAGTATTATTTAATATCGTATTGTATCGTATAAGAAAGACTAACCAAAATTTTAAAACAATATTTCATATGAAGACGATCCTAAGTTTTGCTTCTGTAATATCATTATTAATTATTATAATTTTATATTATGTATTTGTATTTGGTTTTCGATTAAAATATGGCATTCAGTTCAGGAGTAAATTAGACATAGCAGAAGTGGAGACACACTGCAGACCCACGGCATATACACGGCATACACGCGGCATAAACGCGGCAGACACGTGGTAGACACGCTGTAGACACGCGGCAGACACGCGGCAGACACACGGTAGACACGCGGTAGACACACGGCAGACACGCGGCAGACCAACAGTAGATATACAGCAAACATACAGCCAGTGGCGGAGTAGCCCCGACCTCTGCCCGGGACGGCATTATTGAATAAGGTGAGGTTCTTAGTATTAAAAGATTTGTATTAATTACATAATTGTATGTAACACAGAGAATGTACCTATGATTATTTGATTCACTTTTTGTAATTGTCGGTTGAATGAGACTTTCATAAACAGTTAGGAGAATAAAATACGTTTTTGTTATTGTCATATCTTAAATGAAAAGTGTTTAAAATGAAAGAAATTAAATAAATATCCTACGAGTAAAGGTATTTATGTCCAATCTCTAATCTATATGTTATATATTCATGTATGGCTTATAATTATATAATATCTTATTAGACATACGTAAAGTACTTAGAAACTAAAACGTTTTATAAGTTTTATAAAAGAGGAAACCGGCAGCAAGGTCGTTATTGTGATATAAAAATAAATTCATGTAAATAATAACCTAAATATAGAATAAATTAGAGTTGAAAAGTACAATTACATAAACGTACACGCGGCATACTCGTGGCAGATGCGCTGCGTATACGCGGCAGAAACGCGGCAGACATGCATCTTTCGATATATCTACAACTGTTTTTCCAGACATCAAAATAAAATCCAAAACCGATTCTCGTACCTCCACGATGTATCTTGAAGTATCACGCATTATCCTGAAGTTTAAATCAATTCATTTTCCACACTGGATCATATTTTGCTAATAGTTGTATCAATTCTAGAAAGAATATCGTGCCGCGTAATTATGGCCGTAGTATTTTAATGTTGATAAAACTAAAAAATAACGAAACTGGAAAATAGAAAGTAAAAGTAATTTTTATTAAAAAATAATAGCTACCGGTACAGGCTGTACTTTTTACTTCTACTTTTCTACAGGGCTTTCAACCCCAAACTTCCTCTTAAAATACTAAGCATGTTTTCAGAGGCTCATTTACGATTAAATCAAGGGAACTTGCAGCCAGAAGCCCTCCAGGACCAAAAGTCCGAGGTGTGTCGCCTCCTCCGCCCTTCCCTTAATCCGCCACTGCGAAGTATACAGTCAAAGGCCTTCTGCAAATCTAAAAGGTTACGTGCAGAGCTCCTCTTTTTTCTTATATGCTTCCATCAGAGTTCTGAGGGCAAAAATGCCGTGTATAGTAGGTACTCGATCTACTATTACACTATAGGCTATTTTGGGCAAGAAAAATCCTTGTGTCCCTTTACATCTGAGTGCAAATTTTGAAAGGTATTCAACCTTTATTTTTGTGGAACAAATAGTAGCCCATGTTGTTTTCAACCTGTGTAAGCAATCCCAAACAAAACTAAAACCATCCAGTGGTTTTTAAGGGATTGACAGGCTTCAGAATATGTAACATGAATATTTTCACGGATAAAGTAAGATAAAATAGTCTTCTTTCGTTAATTTCATCGATATAATAAAAAATTACAATAAGGATGTTTATCGGACATCCGACAGCTACTTAAAAGTGATTAACAAAATAATAAATATGAAAGTCGTTACATGTCACTTATATAAAAAATATTTATTTATTTTAATAAAATAAACAAACATAATTTTGTTTTAAGACTTGCATAATCAATACAGGACAGGAGGATAACTTCCTTTCACCCGTTAATCGTTAGCTCTGAATCTACTTTTTTTCCCTCGTATCGCGTTTCGATATCCATATTTAGGACTTCCTTTAGTATACTTAACGTATATTATTGAATTTATCATTTATTAATCATTTACATTCTCATTTCTTAATAAACTCAAACACAAATACTAATTATTAGCTACAAATATTAATTTACATTAACATAGGTTTACATTTACATTACCGCCCCGTTGGTCGAGTGGTTAGCGCAGACGCCTAACGTGTCACGGCACAATGGGGCTCGGATTCGATTCCCGGCGGAGACAAGCATGTATGTTATGAGCATAGATGTCTGTGTTTCTGGGTTTGGTCGTTTATTAAATATATTCTCAGTATTTATAATGTGTATTTCTATGTATTTGTATCGTTGTCTAACACCCTTAACACAAGCAAATAATAAGCTTACTTAGGGGTTAGATCAATGTGTGTAATTTGTCCTGATATTATTATTATTATTATTATTATAGGTGAAGTGTATCAAAAACTTATTATATTAAATGGCTACATAGTTGTTGACGACGAACATGAATATAAAATATTTATTACTACTTCAGTGTGTTCTCATGTAAGCGACGAATGTTTTTTTTGAGAATAAATGTTTTAAACCATAACACGAAGATTTCACTTGATTATAACTACTCACTGACAGTTTAATGGCTTATACATTTTTTTTAATATGGTTTAACATTTATCTAGATTTTGGAGTAACCATTTGTTATGGCACAATGGCTAACTGGGTTTAAGCGTCAACACTACTACTAAAATATGATAATTTTGAGGATTATATGGAGATTTTGTATTTTTATTGCTTCATAACTGGATCCATAAAAGCAAAAGATCAAATCAACTTAAAGTTTTAAAGGTAACAAGACCAAAGGGTTTTTTGTACAATTTGTGAAACAACAAACAATTGACAATTGTGTTGTTGTGTCACAAAAGTTATTTTATTTTCATCAACAGTGGTGTATTTAATTTTTTTTTGCGTTGATTTATTATAATCTTATGTTGGTCGGCCTTATCCTGTAAAATATTTTACATATTTACATCAGAAAACATCAATACCTTATTGAAATCACACGAATAAACTTATTTTCCTAAATTATTAATTTCACAAAATAACCAAAACCGGAAACATATTTTTAACGATAATTTTGTTTAGCATATGGAACGCAGGTTATAAATTTAATAATATGTACCAATAAAATAATAAACATAACCAAGAACTCAAATATTACTTAAATAGTACTTAAAAGATTATCCATAAAGTAATTTAAATAACATTAAAAATCATCAGTTATTAATAAGCTTTTTCGAATAAATCCCATAAAACTGTCCTTGTTTGTTTCTTTCTATTAAGCACAAATTTATTTTTATTATGCTGACGGTAATATTCTTATAGTTGGTTTTACAATTTAATATTTATGGAATTATTTTAACGGTCGGTAAGAATTATTTTCAATATTTTTTTATTTTGATCTTTTAAAATTGAAAAATATATTTGTGAAAAGCATATATTCATAATAATACCTTTACTCTTAGCCTACGTTGCTTTTTTAATGTTTCCTATTTTTTACAATCGTAAATTTTCTAAAATATAAAGGTAACCATTGTAGCTTCCCTTAAGAAAGTTTTAAGGCACTCTTGAGAACCCATGATCTATACTGTTAGAACTGTACCCTTTTATAAAATAAAAATAGAGTCTACACCTGAAACTGATCCCTAGAGAAAAATACCGGATACTATGGTAGTATGCAAAGTAAACTTGTTTGTAGAGGTGTACCGATATAACATTACCATATTTATCTAATAATAATAATAGCTGTCATATTTTTCTGAACTTATATGATGCTAAACTAATTTGTTTAGGTTGTGTATAACCACTCTGTAATTTTAATTGTATGTCGGTCATTAATAGTCTGAATTAATTATTTTGTTGTAATCAATTAAACATTATATTTAAAATATTTGTAACATTTTATTTTGTTATTATAAAGCAAAAGATTATTATAATAGAAGTCAGCAGAACAATAGGAAGGAATCAGATGTTAATATTAATTATAAGCAAATTATTATCGAAAAACAAGAATATATTACATTGATGGTCTTAAAAAAAGGAGGGTTAATAAAACCTACGTAGAATAAAAACAAAATATAATATCTGCAGGCTCTTTACAAACCCTCTCATGGTAAAATTTATGGATAAGGTATGGTTGTCAAAGCAGTCAAAAGTCTTAGAAAAATCCCAAATCCGCAGAATCCTTGTAAGTTTCACACTTGCGTGAGTGGTCTTCCTACCTTTCGCGAAACCAACCGTTGGCTATAAATTATTCGGTTTAAAATAAAATGGAACATCATTTACCTTTATTTATATAATGACGTTAATACAGATGGGTCTTCTATTAGAAGGAAATCTTTTAAGCCTTATTTTAAAATAGTTGTGATTTTACTTTGCTGTTACCTATTTTTTTGTTACGTTTAAAAAAAGAACAAATTATGTCAAATTTTGCATCACAGGCATGTGAAGTTTGAAAACCCATACATGACGGGAATATGTTTTAGATTTTCCGTTTTTATCAAATACTGTGTTAAGCTGTCCGCCTCGGTGAATTAAGCATTCTATATGTAATCGTCTTTATCGTAATAAAAATCTAATAGATGTCACCACCGTCCCGATAAAGACGATCACATAATATAGAATGCTTAATTCACCGAGGCGGACAGCGATACGGTAGCTCAGTTGGTAGAGCGACGGGACGGTTTCCCAGTAGTCGCGGGTTCAAATCCCTGCCCGTATCGGTTTTCTTTTCATTCTATATTTATAAAAAAATAAATACTTTTATATTTAACTTATGTATGTATCCAAGTATTACTAACCGCTTTTCATCTAGCATTACAAAATAAATTTATATCTAATTCTTTACAATTACATATTTAACTATTTTCTATTATTTTAAACTTGTTTGTATTGTTGTATTTGTTTTTTATAATATTCTTTTAAACTAGATAAAACTGCTTTGAAGTGAACGATGCTTAGAACGCAAGTCTTGGTTCAGCGTCTATGAAGAGATAAACAGAGCCAACAAACTTTACAAGTCAAACAGTTCGTTATATTTCAGAGACATCACTAGTTTAATAAGAGGAAACTTTATCAAACTTGTATCAAATTTATCCAACTGAACAATATAAGATAATAAGTAGTTAAAAAAATTATATAAAAAATAGTAGACACCTTTGTATTTACATTCCATCACACACAATATTACTCTATATGATTATTACAACAAGTATATTAAAAATTAATGTTTTTCTCCTTGCTTGAAACAGACCCTTATCCTGTTCCATACTTCACGAGTTATTAAGAGTAAACGATAGCTTATTGTACTATTGTACTATTATTGATTTATATTATTTTAAAAGATATTAAAATCTTATATAAACATTCCTATTGTTTTTATTTTAGCCTAAATGGAACAAGTAAGCGAGCAAAAGAGTTTTCTTTTATGAAAAATATTGGTGTTGGATATCATCCCAGTCGCTCTACCATCTGAAGCCATCTTAGGTTTTATGTGACCGAAGATAACAAAACAATTTTTTTATCTATTGTATATACATTATGTTACACAAATACAGAGATTTGTAGCCTCATTTGGTATAAAACCTTCGAAGGGACTCAGTATGTGTGCTGTTGTACATAAGAACTATGGATTGTATATTGTAATGACGAGAATAAACATAAATCAAATACAAATAAATCATGTGTAGTACTAATACTATGCTTTATTGAACCAAGTAAGTATCCAACTACTTTATGGTTGTTTCTTTATTTATTTAATACTTTAGTCTTGGTTCCGATAAAGGGAGTAAAATAATAATCCTTTAGTTTTATTACAATAAGATGAGGCTGTGGCAGTAAACAAATTGAAGGAGAAAATTAAACTTACATGTTTTTACATTTACATGCCTATATTACCTATTATTATTATAAGAATAATGTTTGCTACTCATTTATTACTCGTTTAAAATAGATACTTATTTTGTTCTAGAAGTTCAAATTTATGTTTGTAGTTAAAAAAGTTTTGAGTTTTATTTCTTAAATCAAAATAGTGATAAAAAAAGTAATTTCGCCATTGGACTTTGGACCTTACAATTCTCATGAAACGACTTAAATTCCTCTGTTAATATTTTATAACCATCTAAATGATGCAGTTAATAATCCACACACAGTCCACGTTATTGCTAATTACGAAAGGGTCTTGAGAGTACAATTAAAACAACTTAAGTATTATCTAATCCTAATGTCAAGTGACATGTATCTGTATGATTTATTAGTAAATATAAACGCTATATTATGTTAGTTGTTTTATTAGTATGGGACAGGATGGCAATCAACTAGACGGTCCATAATGCTAAGTGATGAAGTCATTCAAAAATATTCGCAAATACAAAAACATGTAAATATAAGTGTATTCCAACTCTTGACGCACGAGGAGTTATGAAGGTGGAAGGTTGGCTGTTGTGGCTACCGGATCTCAATCTCTTTCAACACATCTTTAACTTTACAATGTAGCTATAGTTCGTAATGGTAGTAACCACTTTTTAATTGGTAGTTAGTAGCATCCATCGCATGCTGGGTAAAAACTTAAGAAATAATTACATACTATATTATTATATAAAAGTTAGACGCTGTATTTAACACTTAACTGTAATACTTGGATTCTATCCAATAAACAATTTGAATCAAAATTCTGGCAGTCTCGTTCAATTAAACATTTTAAAGAAAACGTCATAAATATTAAGTTTTTGTACATGATATTATCTGAAGAGTTTTTTTTAGGTCAAATACGGAATTTTAAAATATCCATCAGTTAAAAAAAATATTATATTCTATTGCACAATAGTAATATTCATATTTATATAAATATAGAATGAAAAATAAACCGATTCGGGCAGGGATTCGAACCCGCGACTACTGAAAACCGTCCAGTCGCTCTACTAACTGAGCTACCGTATCGCGATCGCGTATCGGTTTATTTTTACTTGCGTATTTATATAAATTGAAATAATCTTAACATGGCTATACATGTTTAAAGATATTTTCAAACAGTAATATTAATTCTTAAACGGTACGTAGCCGGTATGTGATCGTGTCATGCATCGTGTACGGCTACGAGTCATCAAAATACTTAGAATTGGAATATTCCATTCTGTTGCTCCAATTTTCTGCATTGATATCGTGTTGAAGTGTCATGCAGACAGTTTTGGATAGAACAAAGCAGTAATTGTAGACATTGAGCGGTTTCATGGCAACAAATAATACTGTTATTTTTTACACTTTTTTTTCAATTTAGTAAACTAGGCTAGTTATAGGTATTACGAATCAGAAAGTATAGTAGTTTAGGTCCTGTTTGAAATTACTCAGGTTTTTTGTAAGTTGTTTTTTGTTTTGTGGACTAGTGAACCAAAAGTAACTATTCTATGCTTTAGGAGATTAATTAATTCATTATTATTAAAAAAGTTACTGAGTAATTATTACAGCTATCAAAAACCATAAAAAAATCATACCATTAAAACCTTCAATGTGCTGATGACAAATGTACCTACATATAATAATTCTCGCCAAAGTGGTATTATGTTTTTGTATAAGTTACTTTACCTTAGCTCCTACCTTACCTTAGAAGCATCTAAAAGTAATATATATATATATACAGGTAAATTGTATTTAAAGATCTCATTTATCTTATAACTGTTCTCAACATAAAGGATTTATACTACGGGTAAATGTATCTTTCTGTGAAATGTAAAGGTTTTGACGTTGTCAACCGCACGCTATTATTACTATAGAATTTCATGCTATGTACGAAAATGGAAGCTCTATAATTAAAAGCTATTTAATATTGTTAATTTTGTTAAAAATATAGAGTGGATCATTTATCAAAACGAGTAGAGTTGGATTTACTACCTGAGTAATCGTCTTCGTGCTTTTATTGGTGAATTTAGTATTATATAGAAATATGACTTGTTAACTCCTCTAACTAGTTACGCGAAAATAAAAAATAAGTTTGTAGATTAAATAATTTATGAATTTAGTATACAAAAACATTGACCATTAATTAAGTTAAACAAAATATGGAAAATGTCTAAAATTGTTGCAGATAGACTCTCAGCGATGGATTACTTGGATAAGATATAGTAATATATTTATATAAATGAAATCCTAGGCGCCATTGACAATCAACGAAGACATATGCATGACCCTCCTGCTTACCAATACTGGAGAATCACAATCAAACACTTGTTTTTTTATAAAACTTGACAAATGGAAGTGTTGAGTATGGTATAAATTAGTTTTGTATATCACCATATTATCGAGAGTACAATAATCGCGAGCTTCTTATACTCAGCTAGTCAGGAAGCACGATACAGGTCAAACAGGACGACGCACGCTCCGAAGATTCACGTCTACCCACGAACAAATTATAAATACACCCGTATTTTCTAGGGTGTATACAAAAAACTTCCTGTATTGAATAAGTTAAATGATAAACTATATAATAACACTAATCTCACTTTTATGTATTCAGATAACAATAGGTTTTAATACCTTTTGGAGGTAAAAGCCGCGTTACACGAAATGTGGGTAAAATTGATAATAAGCGTAAGTAAACCCATATTTAAAAAAAATAGAACAATGCACTAATTATATAGAAGAAGAAACAAGTATAATAAATTGATAAAAAAAAATATACTAATAAATATAACAATAAAACAGCGTTGGCTGCAACTAAAATTTTGACACAATATGACAGTTACTTTCAAATAATATTTAGCGATATGCTACCCTTAAAAATGATTAATAAATGAAATTTAAAATAATAATTATAAATAGAATATTTATAGTTTCAATAACATTTTGCTTACTAAAAAGTTAGCTTAAGCTGGCAACATTTCATATCTTAAAAAAGAAATGTCACAGACTTAAGAGTTTATAATTAGCTGTCAACAGATAAATAATTCACCTTGTTTACGAATTTGACATATAATAAAAACCGATAAAATAAAAACTAAAAATATTTAAATATCTACAGAAATGAAATTTTTGTGTATCTAATTTCACGATTAAAGAATAACATTGTTAAGATGTAACAATCCATTTGAATACTGCACTAACTAACTAATCAACTCAAACTGAACCAGAACTTGCGAACATCGTTCCATCACTTTGCTAACAAAGCTAACTCTGTAGGTAATCGGAAAATTTAAGAACTTAATAGCCAGTATACTCGTAGCAACACTAATATCACTCTCAAACTCATAACAACACTTTCCTTGGTTCCCTGAAATATCGTAATCCGATTTAGTTTTTTACAGACGTTTTATATTTTGTAGCCCCTAAGTTCATAAATAAAGACATTTAATGTATCTTTCAGATTTATTTTAATAATTTAGAGCAAATAAAATAAGCATTTTAGTATAGCAAGAATAATTTAAATTATAATATTTTTAGAACAATTTAAAACACGAACGTTTAAAGTGTTTTCTTACTTAATACTTAAAGAAATTTACAGTATCATTATTTTAGTCTATGTGACATTTTAAATTTCATGAAAATCAAAAGACACTTCTGTAATGACTAGGAAATGAATATTCAAGACAACCTCCTTAAGATAGTTTTTAATAATTTGCATAATTTTAAGTTTCTTATTTTATCTTATTATATATATTATCTTATCTATACTTGGAAAATAATTAATGAGGAAACTGGCAGAGCTAAATCCCAGAGGATCGACTTTAAATTAAATATAGATAATAAATATGTTACGTCTGACCGCGAGGTTGCTACTGCTTTTGAAACCTTTTTTACTAATATTCCAGTGACTACAACGTTATCTTTAAATTCTTCTACCGCTGCAGCTATGGGTTTACTTAGAGAGAATGTAGATCAATGTGTTAGCACTTTTAAGTTTGAAAAAGTTAATGCTCAAGAAGTAATCAAAGTATTTAGATCAATTAGCGTTAAAAAGACTAGTGATCTTTGGGGGTTTTCTGTTGACATACTTAAGTCCATAATTGACATTGTAGCGCCAGACTTAGCATTAATATTTAATAATTGTTTAGAATATGGTGTATTTCCTGATCTAATGAAACAAAGTAAAATAACTCCATTATTCAAATCCGGCTGTTCATTAGATCCTAGTAACTATAGACCTATTTCAGTGTTACCCACTTTTAGTAAGATTTTTGAGAAAATAATTCTTAATCAACTTGTGGCATATTTCAGTAAAAACAATCTCTTACACAAGAACCAGTTTGGTTTCACTGCCGGTCGCTCTACAACAGATGCTGGTGTTGAGCTATTACTAAACATATTTGAAGCCTGGGAAGGATCACAGGATGCACTTGGCATTTTCTGTGATCTATCTAAGGCGTTTGACTGCGTTCAACATGAAATCCTTATAAAAAGTTAGAACATTATGGAGTTAAAAATAAGTCCCTAGATTTAATTAGTTCATATCTTAATGATAGAATTCAAAAAGTTGATGTAAATGGAAAACGTTCCCCTGGTTCTTTGGTAAAAATAGGTGTGCCACAGGGCTCTATCTTAGGGCCTTTCTTGTTCCTCATTTACATAAATGACTTACCTCACCTAGTGAGGGAAAAACATGGGATAGTGTTGTTTGCTGATGATACTTCTCTTACTTTTAAAGTTAATAGACGGCAATCTGTTATTGACGATGTAAACAATGCTCTCTCAGATGTTGTACAATGGTTTAACGCCAATAATTTGTTGCTTAATAAAAAAAAGACGAAATGTGTCAAATTTAGTTTACCAAATGTTAAAAATGTTAGAATCAATGTACAATTAAATAATGAGGATTTGGATTTGGTCAAATCTACTACTTTCTTGGGCATTACTCTAGATGAAAAATTGCAATGGGGTCCTCATATATTTGATTTGTCAAGCAGACTAAGTTCTGCTGCATACGCGGTTAAAAAAATACGTCTATTAACAAATATGGAAACTGCTCGATTAGTTTACTTTAGTTACTTTCATAGCTTAATGTCATACGGTATACTCTTATGGGGCAATGCGGCTGACATTGATACCATATTTACATTGCAGAAGAGAGCTGTTCGCGCAATATATAATATGAGACCAAGAGACTCTTTAAGAAACAAATTTAAAGAATTTAAAATTATGACTGTTTATAATCAATATATTTATGAAAACTTAATTTACGTTCATAAAAATATTTCAAAGTTCAAGAAAAATTGTGATTTACATAAAATTAATACAAGAAATAAAAATAAACTCGCTATGCCCGGCACTAGGCTCCATAAAATAGGTAAATCCTTTAAGGGTAATTGTATACGTTTTTATAATAAGCCTCTCATTAAATAAATTTAAATTATATGTTAAAAATAATTTAATAAAAAAATCCTACTATAGTGTAAAGGATTACATCGACGACGGTATGGCCTGGGAATGAATCTGTATTGTATTGCGAATAGCTAGTAATCTCCGCAATTTGTTTTTTGCTGTAAATTAATTTTGCTTTATCGACCTTCTGCATCACACCGATTCCTTAGAAGTCACTTGCGGTAGCATCGGGAGTCGGGTTGCCTCCCTCCCTCAAATATGTGCGAAGGGGGTGATGGCTGGCTCTTGTGTTATGCTCGTGAACGGGTGCTGCTTGCGGTGACTGGTTGTATGGCAGGCCGAAGATTTATATATATTTATTTTTTCTGTTATTATTATTTAATTTTCGTTGCCTGAAATCATTAGGCTTCTTTTCCGATTGATTGCGACGGTTCTAGTTGTTCCAAAATTGCATTTAAGTTTGACGTTTGTGAAACAGTGATCACAATAACAAAAAATATATCCGGCTGAGTTTGTTGTGTGGTTCTTCTCAGACCAGGACGCGTTTGGAATCCTCATAGCTTTAATATTAAGATGGAAAGTGCTTTTTCAGAAGGGCTTATTACGATAAATCTAGTATCGTAATAGGCCCTCCTGACATTTCCATGTTGACGTACACAAGTGATCACTGATTATGATTCTAAGTGGAAAAGATATAAATAAATAAATAAATAAATAAATAAATATCCGCTTTGCTTTTCCTATACATTTTGTTTCTTTTTTATCGAACACTAATTTATTTTAGTTATATATTCTTACGGTATTACATATATATATATATATATATATATATATATATATATATATGCATTCATTTGCATTTCCATATTCATCTTCTTATTCAGACAAACAAAATAAATATATATATAATTTAAATTTGACATTATATAATTTGACATACCGTCATAGTGATGCATTCTTTTACTTTGATGTAAATAAATTTATTTATAATAGGTTTAGGATGACAAAAGGTACAATGTATCTGCCTTTATATTATAAAAAACAAATTGCTACTTTAGTAGCATTTAATTTAAAAAACTTCGTTATATATATCCCTTATATAACGAAAAATAAATGTACTTTAAATAATGTATTACTGACAGAACATAAGCGTTCCACTTTAAACTAATGGATAAGACAAAGCCTAAGTTGTTTTATATTGTCCATCAAAATATACAAGGCTTAGGTGGCAAGGAATTGGAAGTGGAACTCTTTGTTCAAAAATATGACATAAGTTTATTGTGCATTACAGAGCACTGGTTATCAAAGAATAACAATATTATAAATGTACAAAATTATAAATTGTCAAGTTCGTTCTGTAGAGAGAAAGCTATTCGCGGTGGCTCACTTATCTTAGCTCGTAACGATGTAGTGTTAAAGTCTCGATCAGATATAGTGTCGCTCTCTGTCGAGCGAATTATTGAACTATCCTGCATTGAGCTCAATGAACATATTATTTTGTGCGTGTACCGACCCCCCTCTAGTGACTTTGATGAATTTGAAAACAAAATGGAGGATATTTTAACTAAGCTTTGTCATAAAAACAAGTCCGTGATTGTTTGCGGTGATTTCAATGTAGATATATTACAAGAAAATTCGTCTAGTGTACGTTTATTAAATTTGTTTAAATCTTTTAACTTACTGAACGTCTTTTTTGAACCTACTCGTATTACTAGTATTTCCGCGACTTGTATTGATAATGTGTTCTGTCGCTGTAACATTTATGAAGAAACAGTAATGACAAATTTAAGTTCAGACCACTGTGGTCTAAAATTTTCTCTATTAATTAATCACGAAAGTGAAAAGCCCCAAAAGTTTACTTGTAGACCAATTACAAAAAACCGGGTCCTAACATTTAAGAATACTGTTCAGCAAAAAGTAGGTAAAGTAGACATGAGCGATGATAATCCAAATAATTTATATAATAACATTTTCGGTTTTTTGTTACAAGAATTTAATAATGTTTTCAAGCCAAAAACTATGACTAAATACCTAAAACTAAAATTTAGTGATTGGGCTACCGTGGGAATATATAAAAGTAGAGATAAGTTATATGATTTATATAGTGAGAGGCAATGGAATCAAGATCCGGTATTCTTGAATAAAGTTAGGATTTTTTCTAAAATATTTAAGACCGTTTGCATACAAGCTAAGTCGATTTACATAAGAAATAAAATCTTAAACTCAGAAAATAAAATAAAGGCAACTTGGGATGTTTTATCTAGTGTTTCTGGGAAAAATAGGGCTGCTAATGTACCTATTAAGTTAAAAATTGATAATATTGAAATAAATTCAAATTCAACTGTGGCGGCTATTTTTGAGATTTTTTTTAACGAAATTCCTTTAACAGTCACGGGTAATTTAAATTCTTCACCACGTGATGCAATCGTCGAATTGACGAATAACGTAAGAGTCAGTAATAAATGTTTTGTTTTTAAACCTGTTACATCATATGAAATTGTTAAAACTTTTAGAAATCTAAAAATGAAAAAAACCGGTGATCTTTGGGGTATGTCAGTAAAATTACTAATAAGTATTATAAATGATATTGCTCCACAATTATCCTTAATTTTTAACAAATGTATTGAAACCGGTACTTTCCCAGACTTAATGAAAAATAGTAAAGTAGTTCCTTTGTTCAAAAGTGGCGATAGACTAATTCCCGGAAATTATAGACCTATCTCTATTTTACCCACTTTAAGTAAAATTTTCGAAAAAATTATACTAAACCAAATGTCAGAATTTGTTTATAGCAATGAAATCATGCATAGTGAACAATATGGTTTCACCAAAGGCAAATCAACAACTGATGCGGGTGCCGCGCTTCTTAAGCACATTTACGACGCATGGGAAAAGTCACAGAATGCAATCGGAGTGTTTTGTGATTTACCTAAAGCCTTTGATTGCGTGGACCATCAAACATTACTTTGCAAACTTAATCACTATGGCGTGCGTAATGCTGCGCTTGATCTTATTGCCTCTTACTTGAATCAAAGAGTTCAGACGGTTGATGTAAATAATTGTAAATCGGTTGGATCTCACCTAAAAATGGGTGTTCCACAAGGATCTATTCTAGGCCCTTTCTTATTTTTACTCTATATTAATGATTTGCCCTTTTACGTAAAAGGACTATGTGACATTGTACTTTTTGCTGATGATACCTCACTTATTTTTAAAGTTGATCGTAATAAACCTAATTTTGACAAAGTTAACTGTGCTCTGTCACGTGTTCTTCATTGGTTTGAAATTAATAATTTGGTATTAAATACTAAGAAAGCTAAATGCATGGAATTTACACTTCCTAATGAAAAAGGCGGGATGGTAGTTTATTCCTTAACAATGAAGTGTTAGAACTGACTGACTCGACAACTTTCTTAGGTATAACTTTAGATAAAAAGCTCCAGTGGAACCCCCATCTCTCGACACTCGCAAGCAAACTTAGCTCAGCCGTCTTTGCAATTAAAAAAGTAAGACAATTAACAGACGCTAATACGGCTCGACTCGTTTATTTTAGTTATTTTCACAGTATATTGTCTTACGGTATTTTACTATGGGGCAGCGCTGCCGAAATTAATTCTATATTTATTTTACAAAAACGAGCTATACGGGCTATTTGTAACTTAAAAGCTAGAGACTCCCTAAGAGAAGTTTTTAAAGAAATCGGTATTCTTACGGTCGCTTCTCAATACATTTTTAATAACTTACTATATATACGCCAAAATTTAAATGACTATAAAAAAACAGCGACAGACATACTATCAATACAAGAAATAAAAATAGGCTTGTAACGCCTAAATTTAGATTTCAAAAAGTTAAGAAATCCTTCATGGGCTTGAGTATACGCATATATAATAAGGTTCCACAAGATATCTTAGATCTTCCTTTTCTTGGTTTCAAATCTACAATTAAAAGTATATTATTAAATAAATCTTACTATAACATTCAAGAGTTTTTGGTTGATCGAAATGTGTGGAACTTGGGTCATTGTATCATAAATCTTGGGTCATAAATCTGTATTGTATTGCGAATAGCTAGTAATCTCCGCAATTTGTTTTTTGTTGTAAATTAATTTTTGCTTTATCGACCTTCTGCATCACACCGATTCCTTAGAAGTCACTACTTGCGGTAGCATCGGGAGTCGGGTTGCCTCCCTCCCTCAAATATGTGCGAAGGGGGTGATGGCTGGCTCTTGTGTTATGCTCGTGAACGGGTGCTGCTTGCGGTGACTGGTTGTGTGGCAGGCCAAAGATTTGTGTATATATATGTATATATATCTATATATATATATATGTGTTTACTGTTATTATTATTTGATTTTCGTTGCCTGAAATCATTGGGCTTCTTTTCCGATTGATTGCGACGGTTCTAGTTGTTCCAAAATTGCATTTAAGTTTATAAAATAAATAAAATGGACTCATTTGCAGGGTTGATGTTATAATTTATAAGTCAAACATTGTAAAATTTTATTTAAAAAGAGCAACTGTTGAGTTTCTGGCCAGCTCTTCTCAGCAGAACAGCATTCCGAGCTGGTGGTAGCTTACTCACAGACTGACTATACTGACCAATTTAATGTAATTGACGATTCAAAAGTGCGTGTAAATGCCTACTTGAATAAAGATATTTTGAATTTGAATTTGAATTTGAATTTATATATATATATATATATATATATATATATATATATATATATATATATATATATTACTTTTATATATCTTATAACTTTAATATGGATTCAATTAAAACTATTTTTTGTGAAGTTAATAATATAATAAATAAGTTACCACAGTTATTTCACAATTGCATTGAAACTCGTTTGAAATATATAAACATACGTATCTTAAATGTACCTTAATATTCGCTATAAATATTATTTTTTTAGTATTAATATCGATAATTGTATCGCGATCGAATGATTTGAATTCGATATTATATCGACATTGTCTGATACATTACCTAACTGGATATATTACACACATCTATCACTAATTGCACCAAACATTCGACACAAATGAACGAATCGTTAATTCCATATTGTACAAAGTGATTGATGTCTCGTTGATCTGTCTATTTGTATCAATCAATTGTTATCAATATATTTATTAAAATAGGCTGAACTTTTGTTAAAAATTGTTTATAGTTTTATAAAGATTTTTCATAGACCTATAGTGTAGAACATTCGAAATGCGGTATTTTAAGAGTTCGAAAAATATTCCGTATAAATTTAGTACATGTCTAGTTTTTTTTAGTTAAGACGGGATTTAATTTTTTTTAATTTTATTTCTACTAGAAGCGCACGACGTTTAGGAATAAAATCAAAAAGACAAAGATATATGTAATACAATATTTATGCAACATTTATACCGTAGTGAAGGCCTGTCACATACAATATTACGTATATAAATAGTATGAGATTCAAAATTTATTTATGATTACGTATATGAAGGTAAGGTGTGAGTGTATTTGTAGCTTTTTTTTTGGACAAGTAACATTAATAATTAAAAAGTATAAGAAAACAAATTTCTTATTTATAAAGAAATAATTTTATTTTGTACAATGAAGATAATCTTAAAAGAACATATAAAAACTTCTATATATATTTCTTAATGGCTTTTATAAAACACTTGATGGACACGCCTTCTACATTAAGGCTTCAGACAGATTGTGGATATTGTGGCAAAACAAAACCATTTCGTTTTAGTTAATTACGTTCCAGACGTGCTAAGAATAATGATATTTTTCATTTTTTTTTGGTTTTTTCTCTAGGTATGTACATATAAGTATTATATTTATTTTATATTTATTTCTCTAAAAATATGTAACAACATAATTATCCCAAATTAAATTAATAATTCGGTTGTAATTTTTATAATATTGATTATTTATCACAGGAAATATTTATCCGATATATTAATTTAAGTAATACTCCAGACTTGAAATTAAACACATTGCCATAGTTTAATATTCTGTATTCTTGCTAACTACCAATTTGAAGAAATTTATGACATGGACTCAAATACCCTTTGAGCTATTCTAATTTAATTAATTGTAAAATAACTCACAATTTTTTTTTATTCAAATCTGTATATTATATAAAGTAACAAACTAATATTGTGACCTAAAGTTGCATGTTTACGAAGTAAGTGAAAAAACATTAGTAGTCCTTCCAATAGTCCAAGCTGACTAAACTGATAGCATACATATATAAATTAGATACTAGGTATATTTAAAATTTGCTTATAAATTATTCCTCCCTCAAGTTTTGATCGTAAATAAAAATAAATGTAGCTAGTGAGACAAGTTACGGAATGAAACATAAAACGGAATTCTGTTAACTGTCACGTCGTCTATTGTACACTTCTTTAAGGTCCTATTAGTATAAAAATATTTTATTGTTTAATATCTGATACTTAAAGATTATATTATAGATCATATACGAAATGTAAAACGTTAAAACGTAAAAGATTTAGATGCTTACAAAAACGGGAATTAACGCGCACTTAATAGGTATAATACCTTTTATTTGTCTGACCTTTCTACCAGGGGGGACGACTGTTGATAAGATAAACTTTAGTTGCGGTAGTTCCAACATAGACCAAACAAAGCGTTCCATTGCTGAAAAGGTCAAAGAACATATCGCTGCTGACAATAAATGTCAGACGAACAAATCAATCACAGAACTTGCATTAGAAGCGGGCACCAATCATTGGACAGATCCAGTCCAGATCCTGTCCACAGAACGACACTTTTATTCTAGAGTATACATACTATAGAAATCTTTAATTCAGAATGAATATTGTATAATAGAACGTATACATCCAAATTATTTATTATTTATGTGAAAAACATTAACAATCAAAAATACCATTAAGGCTACCAATTTGTAATATTTGATATTTGATATTAGATAAAAACTGTTAAAATAAAAATTCAGCGTTTTTAAAAATAAATTGTTTAAATGCTTAACATTATTATTTGTTTGTACTTTGTTTAAAATTATTATTTGTTTGTACATTACTATTTACATAAGATTATTTAAGAATTTGATATTCTTATTTAAGTTAGGTTATTTAGTTAGAATGAAGTTAGATAGTGACGTCGAAGTTCGAAATTTCATATTATTTTTCATTCGTGATAAATGCACATATTTTGTGGATATTGGTGTGAACGAATAAGATTTATGTAAATGATATCTTTAAATCAATCGGAATTTGTTTAATAGGATAATAACACCCCGCTAAAATCCGATTCCATTAGATTGGAATCAAATAACTGATGAACATATTCCCTAATTTAAATGAACGTTCCAACATTGAGCGTGCGTCCAGTTTAATTTAAATTGAATTTGTTCAAGATAAATCCAATTAATACAGGCATCGACTTCATTTGTTATTCATCGGTATAGTTTGCAATGGGTTTGGTTCATCTTTAAGCTAAGTGAATCAGATAGTTAACACTCAATATTGTTTTATAAATATGTTGACATCGTATCAATAACAATTATGTTATATTTATATATTAATGATAATTTTTAAGCACTCGATTAAAATATTAACGATTAACTAGTAGTCTAGCTGCCAATCTACTGGACTGGAAAGAGTCGTCTCTTTGTCTCTGCCTCTACTTCTGTTCTCCTTGTTCCTTAAGGTTCTTTTAAAATGTGCAACTACTTTAGCTTAGTATATCAAGATGTGACATCTGTCGAAATAGTTTTTAATATGACTTATATACATATATAAGAAGTTACTAAGATAAACTTTAAAATAATAATAATAATAACTGCTTATACTAAAAGAAGGTTTGTTACCTAAGATAAATATTGTGACGTGACTATATTCTTTCATGGTTGGTTGGTTGGTTGGTTGGTTGGCAGATGAGACAGCTGGTCATCAAGATGTTAAAATTTGCCACAAACCATGTACATTACAAATAAACGCAAATAAATGAAAAAGTTAAAGGAATTTAGGAAAGACTACAACGCAACAACAACTAAAAAGCTACTCATTGTTCATTATTATTAACTAACATACAAATAGCCCAAATAATGTGACATAGATTGATCTGTGGAATGAAGAATTATCGACTCATCCATTAATGCCTAATATTTGCTGTAATTAGCGAGTCTATCTTCTCTTCTGATATTTATTATAAGATGTAGATACTAGAATAATAATAAATACCTATTTTATTTAACGAGTGTCATTAATGAACGAATGATTTGACATGCACTAACTGATTTTGCTATGCTTTAAACGGAAAGACTTACTTATTCCTTATCACCTTCTGATAAATGTTTATGTTTTGCAATAGAATCTGTTTTTTGTGGTAGAATTTTATTGGTATTGAATTTATTAATTATTACCAAATTGTTGAAGTACTTCAAGGTTTCAAAGTCGGATTTTGTGCTGAAGTTGTGTTGAGTTTTAAATACAAACGTACTGTCAAACCCCTAGGGGTGCAAACTAGTTTGATTGACAGTTATTTTCAGTCTTACGTATTTAATTCTGGTACAATATTAGTAGCTCATAATTTGGATATCTCTTCGAGAATCATAAAATAAGTTATCATTATATAATAAACCGCACAGATATTACTACTAGCAGCTATGTAAGCTAATAGTCTTGATATAGCTTTGTGGATTAGAATATTAGATTACTAATGATCTACACTAAATATTATAATACAATAATCTTATAAGTATAGGTAATTACAAATAATATTTCAATTACAAGTGTATAAGTGTATAAAATAAGAAGACTAATTATGATATACGGGTCAATGAAAACGTTGAATTTTATTTTAGCTTGTTCATGACGGGGCTAACCATACAAGATTTACTTAAAGAGGAGACTGAATCGGAAATTCTGAGGATTAGTGTCGTATATACTGTAGAAAAAAAAGTTATTTTAATTTCTAAAATGAACAAAGTTAGCAATTCATTTCAGAAGCTACTTAATATATTGAAGCATAATACTTATATTGAATCAAAACATTACGCTACAAAAAGTATTTTTTATAAATAACAGATATAAAAATATGTTGAGTTTATTCTCTACCTACCTTATCCATGTTTGCTGAATGATGTAGTAATAATTTTTGTTAAGACTATCGTAAACTTTATTTGTTTTGTAGGTCGTATATAATTTATTTAAACTGTATGTCTAAATTTAATAGGCTTGGAACCAAACAAAATTTTATTAATAAAATTTGTAAGATCCTTGAAGAAATTACTTTCTCTGACAGATGGTGGGTATTGATTGGTTTTAATTACGAATCGAAATTGAAATCTATCGACAACGTTTTAAGTACGTTAATATAAAATTCTTTGAAAAAATCCATGCATTTTAGAGGCACTAGTGACATTTTGAAAAGAATTTTAAATCCGTATTCATATTACTCTTTCGAACATTCCAATAGCATAAATATTTAAAGAAATAATGGGTTGAACTGTTTTATTTAAATAAAATCACTTCATTTCAGTAACTGTATATTTTAGTTACTTGAATAATAATGAAGTTGAGAACTGGGAACTTTTTTTTGTTAAAAAAAAAATGGCAAGGTTTTTATGTTTAGGTTTTGATAGATTTAGGAATACATGCGCTAATTAAGATACCTACATATATTGTTTTTACATATTTATAAGTCAGAAATTAAATAATTTAAAACTTTGATACATATTTCTCTTTGCCTTAAAAGCCACTGATATTCAAAACTAAAAAGTAAAAGTTTTAATATAGCAACTATTGTTATGTATAATATGATATTTTTTTTATTATTACAACAAAAAGTACAAATAAAGCCTGTATGATCATACATACCCTTTGTGGAATACATATTAATCTTTTAATAGTATCCTGGAACTAGTGTGAATTTTAGATTAACCCCAAGTGCTTAACACACTCAATTAGAAGCAATTCTTAGTCTGTTACGGCTAGGGTGCAATCAAAGAACTTATAGCAATTTAAGTATAAATTTAAGTTCCTACACTGGGCAGTGTTTATATTGACTCTCCTACTACTGCTGTTTGAGTCTGAACTAGCTAATTGAATTTCCACTTTTAAATTCATTTTCAATAGTTGGAAATCAGATTTCTAATAAAAAAAAGTTATTAAAAAATCAAAAGTGTTTTGAAGACAAGATCCGGTCTTATGGATTATATATTACGGAATCTTGCGAATATAAAATACCATTTAAATATCGAATATTCTAAAAACATAACAACATTGCTTATATCAAACGCTTGCTTCAGACCCGATTCTACTTCTATACTTTAAGAATGGTGTTAATTCATATTTATGATTAAACATATAGATAAAATAGTAAGTAATAAATGTGTGTAATTCTGAATTCCAAAATCATGATTAAAGATAATTAGTTGAAACTAATGATTTCTATAAATATAAATGCTACGTTATATTATTAATCTTACATAACTTTCGAATTTATTTTTTAATAAATCTAGTATTTACTAGGAATGTCGGAACAGTGCCAAAAATAGGTATAATACCCATTATATATATCGGTGATTTTTTATTAATTTAGTAAATGAATAGTCAAAGAGATTTTAAAAATGGAGAAAATGAATATCAAAAATATGTAATTTGAGGAAAAATAGAAGGCAAATAAGCTACTATCCTATAAAAAAAGTTGTAATCACCTCCAATAACAATAAAATATACCCTTATTGTTCTCCTATATCATCTTCTGACACGTTACGAGTTCAAACAGATCTCTCTCTAATTGCTAGATTCATCACTAATGGATGGAAATAACAATTAGTTAAAGTATTAGATTTTTTGAAAGTAAAAAAGTTTTGAAAGTAGTCGTAATGTGAAATGATACGTAATTTGTAATAATTATGTTAAAAATTTGGTGGTGATAATGCTTAAAACATTTAATGAACAAGAGTAATTCAGTTACCTTACAATCTAGTAGGTTTTAGGGCTTAGTACAAACAGATGTTTGACTACAGCAACGTAGTGGCTGGCTAGAAGGCGTACTTCCACCCGCACACTTAACATTGGATCATTCGATCATAAAATAGATATAACAGAAATATTTATTTCGCTCTGTCAGCCAGCTCTGTCAGTCCCAACATCCAAAAAAGCAAACAAAACTCACATTTTCTCTCTTGTTTCGGCTTCCTTCATCTTTCCCAAAGGTGGTAAAACGTGCTCCATGGGTATTGTAGATTATTTAATTGATTAATTCTGATTTATTTCATTACTTGTTATTCCATAATACATTGTATTGAAGTTTAATATTTTTTATTAAAATAGTTTTAAAAACACGCCTGTTTTTTAAATAGAAGGAGTAAGGTTTGTTAATTATATTTAATTACTAAGAACGCTTTGTTGGAATATTAACGCTTTTAGTGACTGAAAAGTGTATAGTATAAACAAGTTTGTAGTTTCTTGAGACTGCTGACCTAAATTTCAATCGGAATAAATAGTTCCTTTAAAAACAGGAACTCACATGGCAATTACGTAATCTACAACTAATGTTAAGTCACTGACAAAATCACGTTGACAAAATCTGTTTAGTAGTTTTGGCGTGATTGAGTAACAAACATCCATCCATCCATCCAAACATCCAAACTTTCGAACATATAATATTAGTAAAGATTATTGTAATTATAATAAGAATATAATAATTTAAATTACATTGATTTACTTTCACAAAGCAAACAAAAATCCGTTGAGTACAAGCTTTGGTTACTTTGTGTTAGGTTAGGATAATGCGATGTAACACACACACACACACACACACACACACACACACACACACACACACACACACGCACACGCACGCACACGCACGCACACGCACGCAAACGCACGCACACGCACGAACACGCACGCACACGCACGCACACACACACGCACACACACACACACACACACTAACTACACTTAGAAATGAAACGTTAATTATTTATTGATTCCGAGTTTTAAGGTATAATATAAAAAAAAGAATGGTAATAATAACTTCTCCGGCTACTTCGTAGCTACAAAATAAATAATTTAATCATTTTAGAACAGAAGAAATACGAATAAAGGGATACTGATTCACAAATTTATATACAACAAAAAGATATCGACGGTCTAGTGTTCTAGTTAGTGACCCTGACTTCTAAACCAAAGGTATAAATTTGGAAGACTCTGTGTCTATTATTTATATTTTTGTGAAACCTCCCACGGTACAGAGTTTTCCTAAATTTATATAATTTATCTACGACCATATATTTTACTTAAGTAGTGTTATTTAAAACTAAAATAGTTTTTTAATTACATCCCTAAGGAATAGAAATACTGTAGTTAATAAGTAAAGCGTTTGCATAACACAACAAATTGCGTGGATCAATTTCAAAGATTTTTTAAAGTGAATAAATAATTATTAAAGTATTTGTATACATTTCAATGAATACGTTAATTAGATATGACATCCGAAGTAAGATCAGTCGGATCTAGTCTTTGTATACTTTGTAAACATTTTTACAAAAATCTGTCTCAGGTTGTCAGCAATAAGGAAGGGGAGATGTTGCTGAGTCACGTATTCCTTTGTTCCCAGAGGTAAATGTGCTGCCTAATAGGAAAATCTCTTTTATTTTGTCCTCTCTTATATGATAGAGTGTCGACATGACGAAAGCTTAAAAATATACGTCGGATATCATAGTATTATTGAATTTGAGTAATTTCTATAGGTAATAAAAATTAATAGTAAATAGAAAAGTAGATAATGTAAATTATATTATTATTATTATTATATAGTTTCTTTTGTGTTCGCTTTGTAATAATAAGGTAACGCTTTAAAATCATTAACGGTAGTTTTAACGGAAATACCGAAACACCAAAAACACCGAGGTGTAAATTTTTACAATTTACAACAATAAACAGTATAAGAATAAACAGAATCAAAAAATAATATTTTTATTTTTTGAAGATTGTGTGTATAAAATATATACAAGTATGCATGAGTGTTTTAGACCTTCTATATATTAAATAAACGGTTACTGTACTGTTTATAAAATAGGTCAATAACATGAAGTACTCATGACAATATTAAATAACTTACATAAAAGTTGAATAACGAACGTTGGACTTTGAACGTTACCACGAAGCAAACAATAATGTCTGATGAGTTTCAAATAAATGAAAATCCGTAACTACTTTTAAAACATTCATTTTACTGTAATGAGATTAATTATGGTTCAAAAAGAGAGTTTCTCCTAAAATGGTCAAAAATAAAATAGTCTTATAAGGCATGTCGAAATTTGATTTAAAAAAAGATTCATGTAATTTTCATAATATTTCACATAATTTATTAATAATAATAAAATTAAAATTAAAGAAACCATCGGAGCTCTCTCTACAAACATCTAAGAGTTACCAAAAGACATAACATCGGAAAATCTAAAGATGATACTGTAACATCTTTCCCAAAAGACAAAGTTGCCTCAGAGCTCGAGTCACGATTTCAATTCCATAAAAAAATTATGAAAGGTGCTCAAACGAATAAAGTAGGGCTAGGATCAAGTAGGAAAGTTCAAGACATAGACTTAACAAAATCTTTTATTCGACAAGACGAAAACGATAATTACCGACTCCACGCGATGAACCTAGAAATTCAAAACGAATGGGTGACCATAGGAGATTTTTGTATTCCACTAGCTTTGAAGTGGCGCACCTTAATTTATGATTGGTCCCCAGCATTATTAAAAATCTATCTTAATGCTTTCTAAATGAGTCTCCCAGATCAAAGTAATTTAGTGAGATGGGGCAAAGCCACCGAAAAGTCTTGCAACATCTGTTGGTAGGCAGTAGGAATCGTAAAGCACCTATTAGTAGGGTGTAGGGTACTTCTAGATAAAGGTCAATACTCGCGTCGCCACGATAAGGTATTAGAAATCATACAGGAAGCGGTTAGTCCTTCAGTCGCAAGAGCGCGGAAAGGTATAACAACTACCAAACGATCTGTAGAATTAACAAAAGCGAAGCCTTATTCAATATTAGGCGCGGCTCCTGCTTGGACTCTCATGATGGACACCTATGAAAAGCTTTACAAAATTCCTTAGGATGTTGGTGTTTCGTCATCTAGACCGGACTTTTTCCTGTATTCGAAACATCTGAGGCGCGTGATACTTATGGAGCTTACTGTTCCTTGGGAAACAAACATCCCAAGGGATCACACATTCAAGCTCAATAAGTATTACGAACTGACCAACGAACTGATCAGGAATAAATTTATAGTTAGTTTGTACGCGGTGGAAGTGGGAGCGAGAGGTATAACAGCAAAATCTCTCTATAGCCTACTTAAAGACCTTGGCCTTTCTAGAACAAGCATCGGTTCATCTCTAGAACGTATTTCAAAGGCGGCATTAGTAGGTTCTTTCCAAATTTGGTTAGGTAGGGAGAGGAGTGTGGAGAGTGAAGGCGAGCGTTTTTGCACATAATAAAGGGGCCCCATTAAACCTACTCCTGGGTCGCAAGTCCCACGCACTGCTTGCACTACTCTTCTTGCAACGTGATGGGTCCGGCACCCGCTCGGTGAATCCATGGAATGCTAAGAAGCTTCGTCGTCTTATAATAATAATTATGTCACAGGACAAATTACACAAATAGATCTAAGTAAGCAAATTATATATATTAATATTATTTATTGTAATTGTGACATGTAACAAACAATAGATTTAAAATATATATATATATATATATATATATATATATATATATATATATATATATATATATATATAAATCTATTGTTTGTTACATGTCACAATTACAATAAATAATATTAATATATATAATTTGCTTACTTAGATATATATATATATATATAAATAAATAAATATAATTGATAAATGTAAAAAAAAACAATTTTTCGTCTTTATATTCAGTACGAGTTCATTAAAGTTTTAGTTAATGATATTTATTAATTATTATTCTTTTTTATTTAAATTTTTACTTATATCTACGAACACGTCGCCCGTGCTTTTTTCACATAAAGAGTGCATTTGTCTAGTACTTATATAATTTTGTCGCTCTGCCCCGCCTTGATGATAGCATTTTAAGAAAAATAGTCTTTATCGTAACGGAAGTAACATCTATTGGGCTTCTTTCGTAAATCGTTACCGATTTTTCTACTTTTGCAGTATAGAATAATATTGAATGCGACAATTGAAATATATTTAGTCAACATATGCATCATAAAACCAATTGTTTTGCAAAATTATATTAAACTCTAATTCTTTATTAGAATGATTTTTCAATTGTTTTCAATTGGTTTTTATTGTTTCATTTGTTTTTTATAATATTTATAAACTCAAAATCCTGAAACTACGACGAAGTGAAACATTATTTAGAATGCAAGTCTTCGCTTGGCGTCTATGAAGAGGTAAAGAGAGTCAACAAACTTTACAAGTCAAACGGTTCGTTATTATTCAGTGTCGTCACTGGCATAAGAAGATGAAACTTTATAAAAGTTTTATAAAATATAGACAATTTAATAATTTTGTCACTGAGCTATTAAATACAAATAAAGTAAATAAAAAACAAAACATCTGATAAAACAAAAAAATAATTACGTAAAAAACCGACTTTAAAACTAAAAAGTAAAAAATAATGCAGATTTAATATTTATTATAAACTACCTATTATTTATATGTCCTATTTACTAATAGGTTTGAAGTCGGTGCCAATTAGTATAGGAATACATTTTCGTAATATTTTTTTTTGTTTTTCTTCGTATCGATTCAAACTTGTAATAATATCAAGATTTAATGGCTCTTTTATTTCCGTATCTTAATTTTTGAAGTAAGCATTTCATAATTCACATGACCATTTAGTTTAAGAATTCTGTTGAATATATTTTCATAATTTTGGTTTTTTTTTTCATTAATCGTCATATTGATTGAACTGATTATAATATTTAGATTGAAATAATCCTTATTATGTTTATATTTAGTGTTTTTATACAAACAAATAAAGAAGTTAATGATCTCTTATTTCCGAACCATTGCGATAAGACTTTTTTTTCAAAATTAAAAAAAAAAAAAAAGAAAGTTGTCCTCCCCTCAAAGAATAATAATATAATTTCCAATAAAAAACGAAATTGCACTGTTACATATTTATGTATTATTCTTTTTGTTTTTTCATTCTGCCCTTGATCTGTTGTTTCATATCGTCCTCGCGTGTTATATAGTTTAATGCAATCTGTTAGACTTTATTCGACATACATATTGAAATAAAAGACAAAATATTCCAAAATATTGTAACTCTATGTATCGTATTCCAAAATTATATTTGTACAATACATACAATACATAATTGTTACAAATGTACAATAGAACATTTAATTGTATACTATTAATACCATTGACGAAATGACGAAAATCAACATAAATAAAAGAATAATAAATCATGTTTATACATTACTAAGCGTTGTTGAACCAAGTAGGTATCCCAGGTTCATAACTTCCTTATAATAGTATTTTATTTTGCAGTAATATACACATATTTCATCATGTTTACAATTCATTTAGAATGAATACTTATTTTATTTTAGATCCTAAAATTTATTTTTGTAGCTACCAGGTTTCGAGTTTTATATCCCAAATCAAAATAAACATAACTAAGTAAACTTACTTAACTAATCAATTGATTTTAGATCGTATGCTCTCATAAAACGGCTCAAATTCCTATGCTTATAATTTTTGACAATTTAGTAGATGCAGTTTATAATCCACACACGTACAACGTTATTGCTAATTACAAAAGGGTCCGGAGAGTATAAATTAAACTAAATATTATCTAATTCTAATGTCATGTGACATGTATATCTGTATGATGTATTAGTAATTATAAAAGTGATATGTTAATAGTTAAATGCAATTTTTAATAGATACAAAGTTTTATTAGTATGGGTTAGGGTCACTTTCAACAACATACTCCATGTTGCTAATTGTCGCCCGATTTAGCAAATGTAGATATGTCAATATAAACGTATTTCAACCCTTGACACATAGACAGGTATGAATTCTAGGGATGAGAGACAAGGGTTGGTGTCTAGGCTTCCGGTTCTCAATCTCCGTACTTAACGAAGTTAAATTAGCTACGTAAGTTAATCAATCTCTAAAGTTGTTACTACCCTAGTTGGTCAAACAAGGACAGCTAGGCTTTCATGAATAATAAATGGCCTACATTATGTTTATGAAAAAAACAAGATGACGCCAAAACATAATACAATCAGTTATTATTAAGTTTTTTTTATTAATGCAATAATAGGTTGCGTTAACACGTTCCCTGCGACATCATATTTAAAAAACTTTCAGCTGGTGCGTTAGGGATCTAAAAGATCTCGAAACTAATTTATCCCCGGGTGCGTTGGGGACCTAATCAATCCCCTAAAAGTACAATTCTGAAAATAATTTATATCTTCAACAAAAACAATGACATATACTTAAAAATTTCGTGGGTCAAAGATAGTCTACTGTTCTATATTTTGCTAGGTTCGCACGCAGTTATGACATAAGAATAAGCCACAAATACAAATCAAAAATTAGACATCGATTGTATCTCGTTCCGCAACCAGAGTTAGACCAATATGTGAAGTGACTAGTGATGGGAATAAAATAAAATGTCATTTGTCGATAGAAAAAGTTAAATTTACGAAGTAGTTATTTATTATCAACTACGGAAAATGTTTGTCATTAAAGCAAGCACATCGACTTTTCGCATTGTGAGCAAATCGTAATGATTTATTTTTATTTCATTTTTTATATATGATAAACTTAACAGTTTGCGGCCAATATGGCATACGATATTCTGCACAATAATAATGATTTAGCTGCTCGCCAAAAAATGTTTTTTTAGAAGCTTCAGAGCTGTTTACATAAGGTTATTGTTGTCATAATTTTTCATAACAACCCACGCAACGTCTTTTTTTTGTTTCCTCGTTGGAAAACATGATCAACACATCTTCCTTCAGGAAATATTTTTTTTATTTTACTGGATAATGCCGCGGTATTGACCGGCGATAATTTTTCTTTCTTAGAATTCTACCCAAAATTAATTGACTTTTTACACTTTTTTTTTTTCGAAGTAACTCATTGTTTTTAACAACAATCAAAACAATTTAAAATATAAACACGTCGATATATTTACGCGAGTGCTATTTTTGAAACGTGAGCGCATCCCCTCACATCGATACTTGAACAACACTAAAACGAGACACGCAGCGCCCGCGCCGCCTACCCACCCTGTCTTGCGTCTACGAGGCGTATGATTCCACGAGTAATAAAATGTCCCCTAACGCAAGTAATGAAAAAAATTATAGTACTGTGCGTTAGGGACCTAATCCATCCCTAATTTTTTTTATTATATCTATGAACTCACCTTCAAGTAGGATACAAATGTGTATATTTGTCTTGCTCATACATAAAGAACTTTACAAGTTAGAGCCCCCCGCAAGGAGTGAAACAACAGCATTTCAGTCCACGCACAATACGAAAGTCCCGCAAGAGATCTAATATTATCGGGCTGCTAATAACTAATAATAACTTCTTTACCAAATACCATGTAGCTACAGTTACTACAGTGATGAGAGTAGTTCCTATTTAACTAGTATTTAGTATCATCCATCGCATGCCAAGTAAAAGTTACTTCTTAATAATAACATACTGTAAAAATACATAAAAGTTAAAAGTTTGGTCTAACACTTAGCTGTAACATTTGGATTCTTTCCAATAAACAATTTGTATAAAGAATCTTTCAGTCTCGTTTAATTAAACGTTTTAAAGAATTCGTCATAAATATTCATTTGTATATGATATCTTTGGCGACATAACTTCAGTCCAATACAGAATTTTAAAATATCCATCAGTTATGAGACTTATTATATTTTACTAGGGGTCGCCTGCGACTTCGTCGGCGCAGTTTTTAGTGTTGCCGCCGAGTTTCATAAAAAAATGCAAATTCCATTTATTTAAAACCCTTAAGGGTAGAGTTTAAAAATCCTTTCCTAGTACACCACTACGTACAACCTTAAAAGCTAGATATGTGCTGTCGCGGACTTCTTTTTAGTACTTTTAAAGGGAAACAATTTGATCATACATTATTTTTGGTAACATTCACCGTTTACTCAGCGCACGCGAGGAAAGCACTCACAAATTCAAATTCAAATTCAAATTCAAAATATCTTTATTCAAGTAGGCATTTACACGCACTTTTGAATTGTCAATTACATTAAATTGGTCAGTATAGTCAGTCTGTGAGTAAGCTACCACCAGCTCGGAATGCTGTTCTGCTGAGAAGAGCTGGCCAGAAACTCAACAGTTGCTCTTTTTAAATAAAATTTAACAATGTTTGACTTATAAATTATAACATGAACCCTGCAAATGAGTCAATTTTATTTATTTTATAAACTTAAATGCAATTTTGGAACAACTAGAACCGTCGCAATCAATCGGAAAAGAAGCCCAATGATTTCAGGCAACGAAAATTAAATAATAATAGCAGTAAATATATACATATATATACATATATATATATATATATATATACATATACATACATACACACACACAAATCTTCGGCCTGCCACACAACCAGTCACCGCAAGCAGCACCCGTTCACGAGCATAACACAAGAGCCAGCCATCACCCCCTTCGCACATATTTGAGGGAGGGAGGCAACCCGACTCCCGATGCTACCGCAAGTAGTGACTTCTAAGGAATCGGTGTGATGCAGAAGGCCGATAAAGCAAAATTAATTTACAACAAAAAACAAATTGCGGAGATTACTAGCTATTCGCAATATAATACAGATTTATGACCCAAGATTTATGATACAATGACCCAAGTTCCACACATTTCGATCAACCAAAAACTCTTGAATGTTATAGTAAGATTTATTTAATAATATACCTTTAATTTTAGATTTGAAACCAAGAAAAGGAAGATCTAAGATATCTTGTGGAACCTTATTATATATGCGTATACTCAAGCCCATGAAGGATTTCTGAACTTTTTGAAGTCTAAATTTAGGCGTTACAAGCCTATTTTTATTTCTTGTATTGATAGTATGTCTGTCGCTGTTTTTTTTATAGTCATTTAAATTTTGGCGTATATATAGTAAGTTATTAAAAATGTATTGAGAAGCGACCGTAAGAATACCGATTTCTTTAAAAACTTCTCTTAGGGAGTCTCTAGCTTTTAAGTTACAAATAGCCCGTATAGCTCGTTTTTGTAAAATAAATATAGAATTAATTTCGGCAGCGCTGCCCCATAGTAAGATACCGTAAGACAATATACTGTGAAAATAACTAAAATAAACGAGTCGAGCCGTATTAGCGTCTGTTAATTGTCTTACTTTTTTAATTGCAAAGACGGCTGAGCTAAGTTTGCTTGCGAGTGTCGAGAGATGGGGGTTCCACTGGAGCTTTTTATCTAAAGTTATACCTAAGAAAGTTGTCGAGTCAGTCAGTTCTAACACTTCATTGTTAAGGCGTAAACTACAATTTTGACTTTTGACATTAGGAAGTGCAAATTCCATGCATTTAGTTTTTTTTAGTATTTAAGACCAAATTATTAATTTCGAACCAATGAAGAATACGTGACAGAGCACTGTTTACTTCGTCATAATTAGCTTTATTACGATCAACATTGAAAATAAGCGAGGTATCATCAGCAAAAAGTACAATGTCACATAGTCCTTTTACATAAAAGGGCAAATCATTAATATATAGTAAAAATAAAAAGGGGCCAAGAATAGATCCTTGTGGAACACCCATCTTTAGGTGAGAACCAGCCGATTTACAATTATTTACATCAACCGTCTGAACTCTTTGATTTAGGTAAGAGGCAATAAGATCAAGCGCAGCACTACGCACACCATAGTGGTTAAGTTTGCATAGTAATGTTTGATGGTCTACGCAATCAAAGGCTTTAGATAAATCACAAAATACCCCGATTGCATTCTGTGACTTCTCCCATGCGTCGTAAATGTGCTTAAGAAGCGTGGCACCCGCATCAGTTGTTGACTTGCCTTTGGTGAAACCAAATTGTTTACTATGCATGATTTTATTGCTGTAAACGAATTCTGTCATTTGGTTGAGAATAATTTTTTCGAAGATTTTACTGAAGGTAGGCAAAATAGATATTGGCCTATAATTGCCCGATTCAAGTCTATCGAAGCTTTTAAACAAAGGAACTATTTTACTATTTTTCATTAAATCTGGGAATGTACCGGTTTCAATACATTTGTTAAAAATTAAGGATAATTGGGGAGCAATGTCATTTATAACAGTGGTAAGTAATTTAACTGACATACCCCAGAGATCCCCTGTTTTTTTCATATTTAGGTTTCTAAACGTTTTAACAATTTCATTTGATGAAACAGGTTTAAAAACAAAACATTTGTCACTGACTCTTACGTTATTCGTCAGTTCCGCAATTGCATCAAATGGTGAAGAATTTAGATTCCGCGTGACTGTTACAGGAATTTCTTTAAAAAAAGTCTCAAAAGTAGCCGCAACATTTGAATCTGTATTTATTTCAATATTATCAATTTTTAGCTTAATAGGTCCATGAACAGCCCTAGTTTTCCCAGAAACACTAGATATAACATCCCACGTTGCTTTTATCTTATCATCAGAGTTTAAAATTTTATTTCTAATATAAATGGACTTGGCATGTACGCAAACGTTTTTAAACATTTTAGAGAAATTTCTAACTTTATTAAAGAACACGGGATCATGATTCCATTGCCTCTCACCATACAAATCATATAATTTTTCTCTACTTTTGTATATTCCCGGGGTAAATTTAAGTTTTAGGTATTTAGTTATAGTTTTTGGTTTAAAAATATTATTGAATTCTTGTAACAAAAAATCGAAAACTTTATTATATAAATTATTGGGATTGCCATCGCTCATGTCTACTTTATGCAGTTTTTGCGCAACTATATTCTTAAAAGTATTAGTTCGGTTTTTTGTTATCGGTCTGCAAGTAAATTTATGGGGCTTTTCATTTTCATGATTGATTAATATAGAAAATTTTTGACCACAGTGGTCTGAACTTAAATTTGTCATTATCGTCTCTTCATAAATGTTACAGCGACAGAACACATTATCAATACAAGTCGAGGAAACACTAGTAATGCGAGTAGGTTCAAAAAATACGTTCAATAAGTTAAAAGATTTAAACAAATTTAATAAACGTACACTAGACGAAGTTACTTGTAATATATCTACATTAAAGTCACCGCACACAATCACGGACTTGTTTTTATGACAAAGTTTAGTTAAAATATCCTCTAACAACAAAAGAAATCTTTTCTCGTTTTTGCAGCATTTTTCATTGCTGCTTGACTTCTATTAGTCACATCGAGATGACATATACCCTATAGCCTATACCCTCAATAAACGGACCATTCAACACAAAAAGAATTTTTCAATTTGGGCCAGTACTTCCAGAGATTAGCGCGTTCAAACAAACAAACTCTTCAGCTTTATAATATCAGTATAAATAGATAGTATAGATTGTAAAACATTTTAATTAAAAACTGAAGTACTAAGTTTGTTGTATGTCAAATAAAACGGATACTAAGAGCGTAGTTACAATAATAATGTCTTTAAAAATAACGTTAGTTATATTTTAAACATGAAAACCATCTGCAAAACATGATTAAAATTGTCATTACGTTGATGAAAAATTGAACTGTTGACATTTAATAACGCTGGCCCACATGGTATTAAGTGGTTGTGAAATAAAATCTAATACCTTGCATATTTTTTTACGATCAATGAAAACAGATAATTATTTTTTATTTAGTAATAAAAAGATAGCATATTTATGATTATAACTTCCACAAACATAATAATGTTTAGGAGAATTTTGGTATATTCATAGGGGTTGAATAGATGACACATGTGAGACCTTGTGATAATCATCGCCCATGGTCATTTTTAAATATGGAATATTTAAAAATGACCATGGGCGATGGTTATCAATATATATCATTTACTTTTTGCGTATCTATTTTTTCTTGCTTAAACATCTGAGAAAGTCTTTCTTCCACTTTATCTAATCTCTTTTGGGGACATATAAAACGTCCATTTACGACTTTCTCCTCTACTATTATGTTTACTGCTCCTATCTCCTGATAGGTATTCTTTCCTTCAAACACTTCCTCCATTTAGGTAAATTGTCTGTAAACTTACTGTCATATATCTAAAATAATAAATTTACATACTATTATGCTCGTTGGTTGTACTCATATTGAGGTATCGAAAAATGCACAGCTAGTAGTAATATCCCTATTCCTTAATTCTTGGTGAGATGATAAAAAATCGTATTCGGAGGCCTGGTCGTTATAAAAATATGGATTATCAATATAAGAAATTTGAACACTGAACAAGCTATGACACTTGAGGTTTTTCCTGTAATTTTTTATTTTGCTAGTCTTAAAAACTGGTTTCTATCATTATCTCTATCGAAATTCTTATTACGGTTTTTTAATAGTTTAAGATACAAGAACTGCTATTATGTATTTTATTAATGACCTATTTGCTACATTGAAGTCTTCTGGCCCTTTGTAAAATAATGTTCAATTACTATGTTGGTAGATTTACGAGTTTTCTACAAAAAACTTTTCACAATTGAAATTCTTACATACAAAGTTTTTTAAATTAGGTTATGGTAAATACGAATAATAACTTAGTATAATTGGCTACAAATTAGTATTAATTTTCAAAACTTATCAAATATAGATTGAATTTAAACTATTAACAATAATAATTGTATTCAAGTAACAAAGCAGAAATATTTGGCTCACTGATTCTATATAAAGTTATTTGTCGGTTTTAGAACAGGATATGAATATTTGAACATCTGTGTTAATAAAGGAAATGTTTAATTTTATAAGGAAATGTTGCTACGAGGTTTATAGGTTAAATATTTTTTTTATGTAATATTTGGATAAGAAGTGGAAACCACATACATTTTTGAAAAGATTATGTACATTAGTAAAAAAAAGTTAAAATGTGTAGGTTGGTAAACTTATTGGAAAGCATGGGGAAAAAATATTTTGATTTTAATTCTGGCTTGCTTTCATTTAGCTATGTGTTTTATTTAGTTACTCAATAACTTGATTATAAATGAGTTGACTGATTTAGCTATGCCAGTTTATGATATTAATAAATCACTCATCTCATCACATCTCTATTAGATACAATTTTTCTATGAAGTATTTATTTTACTATAAAAGTTGAATTTAAAACTAGCTAAGCTAACCAACAACCAAAATTAATATATATAAATTGAAGCTACACGGGTTTTATAACACACATACACATAAAGGATTTATACTGCGGGTAAATGTAAAAGGCTTTGATGTTCATGTCAATCGCGTGATATTGTTACTATAGAACTACATGTAATATATGACAATGAAACTTTTTAATACAAAATATTTTAATATTGCTCTTTTTGTTTTTATATATATAATGAATAATTTACCAACGCTTGTAGAGGAAAAACCTGATTTAATATAATGAAAATATTCTTAATAGTACATACAAAAACTTCCACGAGTATATATAGTGCCTAATGGCTTTTATAAAACACTTGACGGACACGCCTTCTGCATTAAGGCTTCAGACAGATTGTGGATATTGTGGCAAAACAAAACCATTTCGTTTTAGTTAATTACGTTTCTAACGAAAGAAGAATAATGATAAGTTTCTTGATTTTAGCTTTTTTTTTCTTTGCCTATTTATACCTTTATTTGCCTGTTTATACAATAATGTTTATTTAATATATTTCACATATTAAATTAATAAGACGATTGTCATTTTGTGATTTTAAATATTTATCACAACACATATTTATGTGATGTAAATTAAATAAGAAATTAAATTAAATTAATACAGATAAATTAAAGGTTATTTTGAGCAAAACAGAATTCTCAAATTAAAATTAAGTTAGATACGTGTCCAGGCTTGAAATTAAAAAGCTTGAACTAGGTTTTGGTAATAATTTGGACTTCTGCCAAATAGAATTGAAGAAATAGCTGACAATGTGCTTAAATTTCATTTTAATTATTAAATAAATTGTAAAATAGCTCGCAAATATTATTTTAAAATATGTTTTTTGGTTAAACTATTAATTTACTTAATATATTTATTTTATTTTTATTTTCTTAGAAACACCGGCTCTTTTCATTACTTAAGTATATGTACAATAAGTAATTAAATAAATAGTAAAAAATATCGACCTAATAATATCACGTAAACGTATAAAAACACGTAAGTTGTTTCTGAGTCTAAAATATTTATTCTATTTGTTGTTATAACGGCCATATAACTAAATATATCATCCGTAAAATTTTCAGCAGTGTTTCTTGACAGCTGCATGCTCCAGGTTGTATCTCATGAACCGTTGACGATTAGATGCAGCATGCAGGCACCCAGACTTACTGACGATTAGCGAAATCTTATTAAAAGGATTCCGTTACCATCATTTAGGTACGGAACCTCAAAAATCTGCGTATGAGATTTTTTTTATTTTTTTTATATATTTATTTAAGGGGACTTCGTCAATTTAACAATGGCGCCCCGTAATCTTTGTACATATAAATTATATCAATATAACATGCACGCAATTCATGATTAACAATAGATATTTCAGGCCTAATCACCAGAAAGGGTTTTTGCCCGGAATTTCTGGATGCCTGGAACATAACACGTTAATATCAGAAAGCCTTAAAGATGCTAGAACTAGCGAGAGACAAATTACGGTTTGTTGGATAGACTTACAGAACGTCTTTGGGTCGGTATGACATGAACTGATGATGTTCGCGCTTAAATTGTATAACTTTCCTACTGTAGTTCGCGACATTATTGCATCATATTATTCAAAATTAAAATTCTCTATAATTTTTAATGAAAACCATTCAAAACCACTTAATTATAACGTTGGTTTATTTCAGGGCTGTTGTATTTCTCCTATTATATTTAATATAGTTATTAATATTTTAATTGACAAATTAATTAGAAATGAAAAAAAGTGGGGCTATCGGTTTAAGTTCAACAACAAATACACGGAATCCATACTAGCTTTTGCAGATGATCTCGCGATACTGACACGTAATCCGAAACAATGTCAGGTACTTTTAAATGTAGTTGAGGATTTCTGTACGTGGACCGGCGGATTGAGGACAAAACCAAGTAAATGTTTTAGTCTGTGTCTGGGTAGACGGAATACCAAATATACCTCTTACGATCCGGGTCTTATAATAGGCGGTCAGTGCGTTAGTACGGTTACGGAAGCAGCTCCGTTTAAATTTTTAGGTAAAAAAATCGATTACCAAGACCGTACTCCATCGTTGGATGTAATAGTCGATAGCTTTTTAAACGATCTCAAAAAGGTAGACAACCAACCAATAAGTAACGTCAAAAAAGTTTGGATTTAAGATAATTATTTAACATCACGTCTAAATTGGCCTTTCCTCGTGTATGATATAAATAAAACCCTTTTGTCAAAGTTAGATGCAAGCGTCATAAAGACATTGAAGTTATGGCTCGGGTTAGCGCACTCAGCGGACTCTTCAACCTTATTTAGAGACCGAAACAATTTTGGATTAAAATTAAAGAGACCATCGCAGCTCTACAAACATCTAAGAGTTACCAAAAGACATATCATCGGAAAATCTAAAGATGATACTGTAACTTCTCTTCCAAAAGACAAAGTTGCCTCAGAGCTCGAATCACGTCTTCAATTCCATAAAAAAATTATGATAGGTGCTCAAACAAATAAAGTAGAGCTAGGATCAAGTAGGAAAGTTCAAGACATAGACATAACAAAATCTTTTATTCGACAAGACGAAAACGATAATTACCGACTCCACGCGATGAGCCTAGAAATTCAAAACGAATGGGTGACCATAGGAGATTTTTGTATTCCACTAGCTTTGAAGTGTCGCATCTTAATTTATGATTGGTCCCCAGCATTATTAAAATCTTAATGCATTCCAAATGACTCTCCCAGATCAAAGTAATTTAGTAAGATGGGGCAAAGCCACCGAGAAGTCTTGCAACATCTGTGGGGAGGCAATAGGAACCGCGAAACACCTATTAGTAGGATGTAGGGTACTTCTAGATAAATGTCAATGCTCGCGTCGCCACGACAAGGTATTAAAATTTATACGAGAAGCGGTTAGTCTTTCAGTAGCAAGAGCGCGGAAGGGTATAACAACCATCAAACGATCTGTAGAATTCGTAAAAGAAGGCTCCTCCAAAAAATCAAAAGTGAAGCCTTATTCAATATTAGACGCGGCTCCTGATTGGATTCTCATGATGGACTCGTATGAAAAGCATTGCAAAATCCCTGGGAATGTTGGTGTTTCGTCATCCAGACCGGACTTATTCCTGTATTCGAAAAATCTGATGCGCGTGATACTTGTGGAGCTTACTGTTCCTTGGGAAACAAACATCCCAAAGGGATCACATCACATTCACATCACATTCACATTCACATTCAAGCTCAATAAGTATTACGAACTGACCAACGAACTGATCAGGAATAAATTTATAGTTAGTTTGTACGCGGTAGAAGTGGGAGCGAGAGGTATAACAGCAAAATCTATAGCCTACTTAAAGCAAAATCTATAGCCTACTTAAATTAGCCTACCTTGGCCTTTCTAGAACAAGCATCGGTTCATTTCTAGAACGTATTTCAAAGGCGGCATTAGTAGGTTCTTTCCAAATTTGATTAGGTAGGGAGAGGAGTGTGGAGGGTGAAGGTGAGCATTTTTGCGCGTAATAAAGGGGCCCCTTAAACCTACTCCCGGGTCGCAAGTCCCAGGCACTGCTTGCACTCCTCTCCTTGCAACGCGAAGGGCCCGGCACCCGCACGGTGAATCCATGGATTGCTAAGAAGCTTTGTCGTCTACTTATCATTAATAAAGAATTACTATTGGTTAGTGTTGGTACAATTCACATAATTTTCCAGCCTCTTCCGATAAAGAAAACACTAAAAATCTATTACAAATCTCCAAAATTACTATATCTAATATTAAATAATTCTTCCCTACGGGACTGGTTGCGGATACACTCCAGCAAAACGTGATGAATATTATCGATAATGTTACAATTTGGACAATTTGGAAAATCTGTTGACGTATTAATTATTAATTGTGTGAATTTATTGGTTGGAGTGTGTCCTGAACGTCATATTCCAACATTGTCACAATAATATCTCTGTGTGCGGTCACACTGGAACCATGGGTAGCGAGAAGGCTCTAATTGTACCATACCATGTACCATACCATTGTCTTGTACCATAATACGTGAGCGTTCATCAAAGTATTCTTGCCAAAAATCTCTGCATGTCTTTTTGTTTTTACATGATCGGTGTGTAAGTAAGGGCAGGCAATTTTATTCAATTCCCTCTATTGAAGGTAGCTTAGCTGCTTCATCCGCTCTCTCATTACCCATAATCCCACCTATAGGCTAATTATATTAGATTTATTTTTAGTGCAGTGATTGAACCTGAGGAATTAAAGTTAAAAGCCTTATTGTCGATTAAAAGCCTTTATCCAAGGCTTTTAACCGCCACTAATTAATTGAAATCCGATTCTTGTATAAGAACTGTAGTGAGACAATACGTTTCGCATTGAACGTTAGCTACGTTCAATATTATAAAATTTATAATTTTAAAAACCTCCGATACAAAAAGACCTCTAAAAAGAATAAAAATAATATTATTATGTACTTATTGAAGTCGTTGCGTCGGGGGATCATTGTACGTACGTTGACGATGGTGTCTATTTTACAAGTTCATCATTGAGGACTATACGATTCGATATCGTAATTTCTTTATTTACCTTGTTAACTTACTTGAATTTTAATTTGTTCCTTTATTAAATGGTCCCCCGACGCAACGAATTCAATAAGTACATAATAATATTATTTTTATTCTTTTTAGAGGTCTTTTTGTATCGGGGTTTTTTTTATTTTTTTTTATCTTTTTTTTCTGCTTTTTAAAGTTATGTTACTGGTTTCTAAATTGTACTGAATGAACCAGACACACAAAATTTTCAATTGTTTTAAGTATTTCTATTAATCTATCCTAATCCTAATCCTAATATTATATAAAGAGGAAAGATTTGTTTGTTTGTTTGAATTGAATAGGCTCCGAAACTACAGGACCGATTTAAAAAAATCTTTTAGCATTAGAAATCCTACATTATCCTTGATGAACATTGGCTATATTTTATAATAATCATCATCATCATCATCAGCACTAATATTAAAAAGAGGAAACATTTGATTGTTTGTTTGAATTGAAGAGGCTCCGAAACTACTGGGCCGATTTAGTAAAATATTTTAACTTTAGAATCCTACATTATCCCTCTGATGTACAAAGGTTAATACGAGAAATATATTTTAATTAAAATTTACGCTACCACGAATATTTTTCATGAATAACAGACACAATAAAAATGTTATGAGATTTTCTGCTCTAGTAACTTAATCCTTGTTTCTTGCAGGACATCATATAATTATTGTTTAAATTGCCATAAAATGAAACCGTCTTGTTAAGCGTCAAAGTGAATTGGGATTCTGTTATCATCAGAAGAGTACAATACGAATTGTTTTTATTACTAAATACTTAATGCAGGCAACAATAGCTTCGCCTGCAGCTTCTCGTGTTTCTGTGTGATCTGTGAGTTTAATTTAAAAAGTGATGCGTTTGATACAAATACAGTAGAAGCTTTTAATATTTGCTATTATACTTAGTTTTAATACAATTTTAAGCAAATCAGTGTTTAAATTATTGCCAGAGAGTGATGCTTACTCAACAATTCAATATACAAAAAGTTTAGTGATTGTTTTAATATAGTACGGTGACTAGATGTTGTCTTTGGTTCAACGTTCAGCAGTCAGCTGTGTCGTATTACTGTCTTCTAACACATGTACTATAATTTGAGCATAGGGAAGAAGAGTACTTTTATAGATAGTCATTTTCATCCCAATAATCCGATTTTTGTTTATATACTTGTTATAGTGGAATTTTTAAAATAAATGCTGAAAAATAAATGAACACATAAGGGCAGGGATGGGAAGTCGCGACCTTTGAGAAACCGTCCCATTGCCCTACTAATTATAATTATGGCTATTTTTTTATTATTCCAGCCTTGAAACCTTCAAGAATAAGGAGCTTAAGATCCCTTCTCTGCACATAAATAATTTACGATTACTTTAGCTAATATTGTCTGTATATTAATTGCTACTTATTTTTAAATAACACTGATATCAAGTTACTAGTTAATAATTTATATTATCATCTTAACCTTTGGCCGTGATTCTATTGTTGCTTGTGTGTTCCACATTCGATTGATTTCTGTTTTAATAAATTGTACTTGCTTAACTTTATTATTTCTTTTGCAACTATACACTCCTTTTACTCGTTTTAGGTTGGTTTAGGTGTTCTTGCCATCACAGCTTATTCATGTTAAAATTAAGTTGTTTTGTCCAATACAGGTATTGCACAATATTCTTGTAGCGGTTTCCCACTAATTGTTCAAAGCCTAATATTATATATTGCAACGTCTTGTCTTTACTTCCATAAAGTCCGTATTCACCATCAACTCTTTTATTTAAAATATCTCGTTCATGTTGTCTCGTTCTTGTTGTCCAAAAATCAAAGCTTCTAACATCATTTATTTTTATTTATTCATTTAAATGAATATGATGTCTGTATATTTATCCTGTCTAGAACTATATTTGGAAACTATCCACGAAGAGGTTTGTGTGACCAAATCGTATTCTTATTTTTTGATTTCTGTATCTAAATATTTATGTTCTAACTGTAGACTCCGTTGTCTTCTACTTTCTCTTGTTATTATAATTATAAATAAAATAAAAATTTATTATTAATAATCCTATCATCCTAGAAGGAATTACATTCTTTAAAGATGCGCGTGTATTGACTGCTGTTAATTCTGTACATAACGACAACTTTTGGAATACTTTAATATTTCATTCCTTGTGAAAACTCATGAAATTCAAAGAAGGTGGGGCAACTTATAATTGATATTGATATAAATATTCAATTAAATATGTATTATTTCATTAAAGTTTGTTAATTTTGGTAAATGTCTTATATTGTTACTAGAATATTAAGGAAAATGGTAAAAATTTAATGAAATATTGCTCTTATTATTTAAATATTAACTTTTAATTATAGAAATTCAAAAAAATATCCAAGTAGATATTTTAATGATATTAATTCCTAAACCATTTATTGTTAAATCGTTGTTGGACATCAGCTAAGGTGTCTAAATTAGTAAAACGATTTGCAAAGGCATACAGCCTGTGTTTCTCTTCGATTAGAATTATGACATATGAGGACATAGGTTTACATGTTTATTACATATTATATATTTAAATAAAAAAAAAGATTCATAACTATTCAATGTACTATTAGTTACTAGTAAACCAACAAATACTGTTTTAGGGTAAATAGAAAAAAAGTAACGACTTATTATTATTCACTTCCATCGCTTAAATACTAAATTTCTACTGATTTCAGTAGTTCTTTCGTGATATTTCTGGGCCAAATACGTAATTAAGATAAAAGATAATCCGATCCGATTTGTATAGACAGTCTGTAATTGATTTTCAAATAGCGTAGTCTCGATGTAATGTGATATTCAATACTTAACCTATATTATACGAATAAATACAACTAATTATGTAAAAGGCATACCACAACCCCCGGCGTATTTGTTTTTTTTTTTAAATACGTTTATTAAAATTGTTACATCGTTTCTGGGACACATCAATCATTTGAGTCATTTTGGACATATTTATAAAAGTGTTTATCTTTCAATGGTCAGTAACGTAAGCAACTCATTTTTATATTATATACAGGTGAATATTTATATTGTAAGACTTTTATCTCATGTGATTTAGGTTGCTTGTTGTCCGTCATCTTTCTCAAACTGAAAGTCAGATATATTTTTATTGAGGTTTCCATACAAAAACATCACATACATTGCCAATTTTTCCGATTATATTAAAAATATTACACAAAAAAATTACGAATAATTAAAATAAAAACTGCTTAAATGGTCTAGTTTTCAAGTTATGACTTTACTAAAACACACATCTTGTTTTGTATACAGATTCATAAGAGTCATTAAAACAATGATTCGTCCCTTTAATGGTGATTAAAGTCCCTTCACATTGAATTTATCTTCAATACTTTAAATTAATAGTTGTTTTTATAAAAAAGTACTTTAATCTATTTGATTTATTTATTTTACCTATACAACACTTGGTACACACTAACACATTTATTGACATGCATGCCCTTCATGAAATGCATATTACTATTTGCATTGTATCCCGGAATTTGTGTGGATATCCTATTGATCTCATATGTACTACATACTCAGTTAGAAGTGGCAAATTCTACTGAGTTACGACTGGAGTATAGTTAAGAAACTCATAGCAAATTAAGGAGAAACTATATTTTAAATAAATAACTTGAAACTTTTTTAACTCATACTTTTAATCTTAGGATGATATTGAATTATGTTTTTCTACATGAGCCACATTAAATAGAGGATTGTCTATATCATACACTTATTTTAAAATACATTAGAATTGTATTGAAGTAATGTTATCATATTATGCGACTTTCCTAATTTACCTTGTACCAAAAAAAGTCCCTCGATTGGTCAGTATTTATATTGACTCTTCTACTAGAGCCATGATTGAGTCTGAACTAGCAACTTTTAAATTGATATTAAATTGTTTGAAATCCTATTTCGAATTAATAGAGCTATACAAAAGTCAAGAATAATTTGAAATGTCTATAATGTCTCGTCTTACGAAATATTAATTACGAAATCCTGCGAAATTTAAAATATTATATGAATATTGTAAATATATGACAACGATACTTATCTCAAAGGACTGATTTTAACCAGATTCTTCTTCTTCATTCTTAAGGTTCATCATGTATGAACCTTAAGAATGACTTAAATTATTATTTATAGATACACATAGATAAACTATATACTGTAGATAATAAATTAAGATTCTGAATCCTGAAATGATTGTATCATCATACCTTACGATGATAGAATTAACAATATAAATGCTACATTATACTTATTTGCCATTGTATTAGTTTTAAAATATATTTTTATTTACATTTAATATTTTTTAGGAATCTTGTAACTGTGCAATAAGTATATAATGATTCGAAATACGTATGAAAAACATATTTGTCGAATTAAATTAATATATTAAATGGATTTAGTGAATTAAATATTTAATATCAAAGCGATTATAAAAATATAGAAAACGAAAATTAAATTCATATAACTTTTTATACACTGACTTAGCTTTAAAACTGGTATTAAGGTTTACTAAATGGGGGAGATCAAAAAAGAGGAAGCAAAAAAGAGGTACAGATAAGATTGTAATCACCTCCAATAACAATAAACTAGACCCTTATTGTTCTCGTATATCAATATCTTCTGTCACGTTACGAGTTCAAACTGATCTCTCTAATTGCTACATTCATCACTAATGGATGAGTCTATAATTACTGAATTGGTTTCATTGGTTTCTTTATTATTTACTCCCCGACTCAAAAAGATTCGTCGGAATGGTTCTTAGCTATGTTTGGTTTTGAATTCCCTTATTTGAAGTAAAAAGAATATTAAAATATAGAACGGTATTTGTTATTTCAAAAAAATAATTATTAGGAGTACACGATACATTCGATATTGTCTATAGCTAATTATAAATAATCTTGGCTTCTCCTTCTCGTTATTCTGCCACCTGTGAGTACTTGTTTCTTGAGCTGGCATTAAACGGTGTTAAAGCACTTCTGGGAGTAGTATACTGTCCTCCAGCCACCGATTATCATACTGATTTAGAAGCAGCTTTGGATTACTTCTCGTCTAGTTATAATCATTTTGTAATAATGGGTGACTTCAATACTGATCTCTTAAAATCTTCCTCTCGTTCTTTTAGACTCCGTGAGATTATTGAGTCAGCCAATCTTTCAATTCTTCCTTTAAATGCAACTCATCACAATATTGACTGTGAAGACTCATTATTAGATCTTATAATCACTGGAGCCCCTGACTTGACTAAGCAGGCTGGACAGCTATCTGCTCCTGGATTTTCACGACATGATCTTATTTATTTATCGTACAAATTGAGACCACCTAAACCTAAATCAACTGTTTTAAAAATTCGAAATTTTGCACGATTAAACTTAGATCATTTGAGGGGTGATGCTGAGATACTTGATTTATCTCTGGTGAATGCAGAGTCTACTATGGACGACAAAGTATCTTTTCTCAACTTTGCTGTTCTCACACTGTATGACGCTCATGCACTAATACATGCTGTAAAATTAAAGCGACCTCCAGCGCTATGGATGAACGAGTCAACTCGCGCTGCTATGACTAGACGAGATCGTTTGTTTAGAGTTTTTTAAAAACCCGGAATGAACATAGCTGGCCAGCTTATAAGATTGCGAGGAATCGGTGTAATCAGGTGATACGAATAGCTAAGCGCCGCTATATTCATGATAGTATTAGTAACTCATCTTCTCCTGAAATATGGAAGTTTCTTTACTCTATTGGCATATGCACACCATCCACCTTAGGTCATACTTCTCCTTTATCATTAGATCAGCTAAATAGTCACTTCGTCTCTGTCTCTCAGTTAAGCCCCACAATCCGTACTCAAACGCTAACTCATATTTCTTCAATACCGAGTCCTGATATACCATCTTTTGATTTCACACCTGTACAAGAGGATGAAATTAAAAAATGTATTTATTCTATTAAGTCTAATGCTGTTGGTTGTGACCATATAAGTAGATCTATGATACTTAATCTATTAGATTCCCTCTTACCTTTAATCTCTCATATTATAAATTTCTCTTTAAATTCCGGCGATTATCCCAATACTTGGAAAAACGCTTTTGTACATCCGTTACCAAAAATCTCTCAACCCACTCTTCCTAACCATTACAGACCTATCTCCATATTGCCATTCCTTTCAAAAATCTTAGAAACCTGTGTATTTAAGCAAATCTCTTCTCATATATTTAAATATAACCTACTTAGTCGGTACCAGTCTGGGTTCCGCCCAGGTCACAGCACCAATACTGCTCTCATCAAAGTGTCCGATGACATTCGAGTTGGAATGGACAACAAGAAATTAACAGTGTTGGTGCTTGTCGATTTTTCAAACGCATTTAATACAGTTAATCACGAAATCCTTCTTGCTATACTATCTCTATTTAAATTCAGTCCATTAGTCGTAAAGTGGTTTAATTCTTATCTTTGCGGCCGCCAGCAATCAGTTTGCTCCGGGGATTCTTCCTCAGTGTGGGCTAACATACTTGCTGGTGTGCCGCAAGGCGGAATACTTTCTCCCATCTTGTTTTCTTTATTTATTAATACATTAATACCTAACTTCGACTGCTCGTACCACTTATATGCTGACGACCTTCAGCTTTATGTGCAAACAAGTATGGATGATCTTCCAAACGCCATTTGCACTATTAACCGAAACCTACGTCAATTGAGTCTATGGTCATCAAAATTTGGTGTTTCCGTTAATCCCGAAAAATGTAAGGCTATGATCGTTGGTAGTACAAGACTGTTAGTAAAAACTGATTTAGATAGTTTGCCATCAATTACATACAATGCAAATATCATACCACTATCGAATTCGGTAAGAAACTTGGGGTTGTATATGGACAATGGAATGAGTTGGCGCCAACCTGCACATTAAAGAAATTTGCCGTAAAGTCACTGCCACATTACAGACCTTATATCGGACTAAATATTTTCTCCCACTTAAGACGAAGGTAATGTTGGTTAACAGTCTTATTTTACCCATTATTGATTATGCAGATGTTTGCTACCCCGATTTAAGTAACGACCTACTCAATAAGTTAGAGCGCCTCCTTAATAACTGTATCCGTTACATCTTCGGTCTACGTAAGTACGATCACGTCTCTCACTTTCACACTCAACTTAAATGGCTCACTATTTGTCAGAGGCGTAGCTCTAGAATACTTTGTCTCCTTTATTCAATCTTAAATGATCCAAATTCACCTTCTTATCTGAAGGAAAAATTCCAGTATCTCCATGTAACTCACGGCAAAATACTTCGTTCATCTTCTAACCTTAAAACGATTATTCCACCGCACAGAAGTGATTTCTTTCACAAATCTTTCACAATTCAAGCTTCACTACTCTGGAACGAACTACCTGAAAAGATCAGAAAAGCGCCCACAAAGACTTCTTTTAAAAGACTTGTTAAAAAACATTTCTTGGAGTCATCTTGATAAATAATTCTAATTTCTATTATGTGTTATATAATGTTTATATAGGAAATTATATATGTTATGTGTGTATATGTATATATGTATATGTGTATGTTAATTATTATATTTATTATATTATTTTATACATGTATTTAATATCTATTGTTTATATTTAGTAAATTATGTTCATGCTATATTGTTTTATCATATATATAAAATTAAGAACTTATAAATAGATTTGTAATAGCCTACCGCAATTTCTCACCATTCGCAGAGGTTAACTGGTAGAGAATGCCAATAGGCATTAAGTTCGCCTTTTGTATTAGTCAATAAAGGGTAAATAAATAAAAATAAATAAATAAATAAATCATACGTCAATTTTACGCATGATTATCTTTTCAGTACAAAAAAATATGATCAATGAAAAAAACGTAATAGATTTAAATAATGAAGCAATATCAGATTTTTTTTAAATTAAGAAATGTAGACAATAGTAACAATGTGAAATTATGAGTAATTAGTTATAATTATCACGAAAACTGAATAATATAACTACATAACAAAAATAATATAACTACACTTTGGTTTATGCAGCTATAAATTAAGATAAATAGCTTACAAAGAATTATTATCCATAAATTAAAAAGTATGTTTATAGTTATTTCCACTCTACGAATTAATTTATTAATTGTCTACATTTTATTAAAATAATGTAATATTTGTAACTCCATTTATTTGTCATTTTAGGAATTTTTAATTACTTGTTATATCGGCAAAATATAATTATTATATTGAAACCAAGTCCAAGGCATTTCATTTCCTTCAATTTAATTATTCTTAAAATGGTTTTAAAAACAACACTTCTTCTTTAGATAATAGGAGTACGGTTCATTTATTATAAGTATAAAATTACTGTTAAAAAGTTCACTTTGCAGTAAGTTACGTTTTAAAGGATTTGTATTCTTTAGACTGTATTTTTTTGAGAATCTACATATAGTATAATAACGTTTTATATGCGAATTAATAATTAGAGAATAACGAAGAGCTAATAACTTATTAGTATTAACATATCCAATGAAAGAAGTTAAAAATAGTATTACTTTAATATCTTCAAATCAATTGCTTATTAGCAATTAAGGAAAATTTCTTTACTCGGAATTGTACGATACGTCAAGATCAATATTCTTTGAGCTCCTGATATTACAATATTTAAGTTTGTTTCTAATTCAATAATATAACAAATTTCCTCCACAAAGTTAAAGACAGAAATAAAATATAATTCACTCACTTTTATTGAAGAATTTTTTTTTTTTTAATAAAAGAAATATATATGTTTTTCTTATTTGATGATATACGTTAAAAGCTCGCAACAGCATATTGAATAAATATTATAAAAAATTGTTCACCTACAACAGATAGTAAAACAATACAAAGACATCGAAATTCTATACAACACAAACACATTGACGGCCTGGAGCTCTAGTGGTTAGTGACCCTAAGGCCTGCCTGCTAAACTGAAGGGACATAACTGGGATATTTTTTTGTGTAATCTACAGATTGTTGCTCCTAGACTTAGTTATCTTAGTTATCTTTATATCTTTTATTATTTATTATCTTTGCGAAACCTCCCTCGATACAGGGTTGTCATAAATTTATATTAAAACATATATTTTGTTATATTAATTAACACTAAAATAAGTTTTTGATATAAAATTGAAATAGAGTAATTAATTAGTTAGTGTTTGTATTAAACGTCACATAGCGTTGATAAATTCTCTTAAAATCTTAAAGATTTTTTATAAAATGATTAATTATTAAAGGATTTATAAATATTAATTAATAAGTTTGTTAGATAATCGATCTGAAGTAGGAGCGGTGGCGGATCTAGTTCTCGTATACTTCGAAAAATAAATAAAAAAATCTGTCTCAGGTCGTCAGTAATAAGAAAGGGGAGATGTTGCTGAGTCACGTATTCTTTTGTTCCACGAGGTAAAAGTGCCGCCTATCAGGAAGATTTTTATGATTTTGTTCTCTTTTATGTGATAAATACACGTGGAACATTTTTAAGATATATATAATTAAAATTATAAAATAATATTTTTTATTATTAAAAGATATAAAATATATAATTAAATATTATTGATAAATGTAAAAAAAAACTTTTAGGGTTTATATTACAGTTTATTCCAGCTGTATTTGGTTTTCACGAAGTAGTGATTTAAGTTAGTCTTGTTTTAAGTGTTTATATATAATACAATAAGGTAAAAAAGCATATATATATAATACAATACAATAAGGTAAAATACAAAAGTAGACATACAAATCTAAAGTTAATATTAGTTTATTGTCTGATGCTAATTACATTACTCGATATTTGTGTTACGTTGAAATTATCTTCAAATGAAAAAAATGCATTTGTCAACTTCTCCAAGTAAAAGCTCTATTAAACCGGTTTAATTATAATCATTTCTATTTTAATTGTAATTATAGTAAAAAAAAATTGTTAAAGGGATTTTAAATGTGGACTGAGGGAATATTAATGTTTAATCTTTTATTAATTATTAGAACTTATTATAAGGTATAAACAAGGGATACCCGGATGGAACGAAGTTCCTTTCGATTAATTATTGAAGAAATAGGGAAAATGCATAAAATTTAAAATTGTCTATCTGGTCTATCTGGTCTATCTGGTGCGTGACCACGAAGTCACGCACTAGATCTATCTGCTTAAATAGCCCGTTCGCGTTGAATGTAGCGACAGTCAGAGAGCGAGGGCTCATCAGACCATTATCCTGCAAATATTACTAAAGAATTTTGATTTTATTATGACAATGTACATCTACCAAGAAACAAAACCATTCAGCCTCAGTTGTTTGTTACAGAGAAACGAGGATTATACCAATAAAATAAAAGACCACAACTTTAGGGGTCCAAGTAAGTTTATTAAACATGAAATAAGGAAAAGTTTTCTGATGAGTTTCATCCTCAACTTTTTCACTCAACTTTTATTTAAGATAAATTAAATGACTTGACTTTAAATTGTTTTGAGAAATATTCCAAAAATACTATTGCTAAAATTTCCCAAAAAGACACATTGGAAAAATGATTTCGTTTTTGTTTTATACATAATAATGGAATAAATAGTTTCTAGAACAATGGTACCTTTAAAATTAATCTGAAGGATTTTTCTAAATGTTTTTATTTAAATCTCTGGGTTTAATCTTTCTTGTTGATTATTATCTTCTCTTAGTGAGGGCCGTTTAAGTTATTGCGAATTATTTTCTTATTCTGATAATAATGTAAAACGAGTATTATAAGGTAATCTGATAAAAAAAGATACAACTCTTTGATATTTATAGTGATATTTCATTTATATAATATAAAGAAAACGCCATCCAGAATCATAAATTGAAAGCTTTTCAAGGTCAAACCGTCAACAGTATTCGGTCCTCATATTTTGCATACTCAACTACATACAGCGCCCGCAATAGTACTAAAATATTTTGATAAATTCACTGGATATTGAAAGCGTCTTGTCTTAAACTTAAATCATGAGCCTTCTTTGGTTATAAAAATACGGATTAATACATATTTTTATCGTCACAGCCTAATAAAGCAAAACAAATATGCTGTAGTTTAATGTATATATATATGTTTGTGCTGAGGATTTTAATTTATGTGAATGTAGAGCATCCGATATGCAAAATGTTTTTAAGATATTTAAGTCCAAGCCGAAACTTTGCAAAATTAATTTATGTCGAAGTTCATAAGTAGATATAATTTTCCCAAAAAAATAGGTGCCCATTGTTGTGAACGAAGCCGAAAAAATATTTAATTGGTGTTGCATATCGGTCCCATCTCTCGATCATTTGATACATTTAAAACAGGTTTTATTTGACAAACATATTTAAAGATAAATTAAAATAATCCTAAATATTGTACAACATTTTATTTGTACAATGCTTACAATACATAAGTGTTACAATTGAACAATAGAATATTAAATTGTATTGTAATAACGAGAATCAACATAAATTGAGGAACAATAAATCATTAGTACATTACTAAGCTTCGTTAAACCAAATAGGTCTCCAACGTTTATATCTACTTTGTAGTCGTTTCTTTATTTATGTATTACAAAGTCTTGTTTAAAGTTCAAGCTAAGTAAGACATAACTTAATAGACCTAATCCCCTAGATTTATTTCAATCAGTAGCAATAATAAGTTAGTTGAGATAAATAACTAAACTTAAATATTTTCATTGCAATTTGCATTGCGGTAATATACACATAGTTCACCATGTTTGCAATTCATTTGCAACTCGTTCAAATGGATACTTACTTAGTTCTAGATGTTCAAATTTATCTTTTTAGTTACTGGGTTTTGAGTTTATACCTTAAATTAAAGCAAGTAGATTAACTGACTTTAGACCTTACGCCTCTCAGGATTATACTGAAATGGCTTTATTTGTAATATTATCACAATTAAATAATGCACTTTATAATCCACACACGCACCGCGTTATTGCTAATTACAAAAGGGGTTCGGAAAATATAATTTACGCAACGTAAGTATTATCTAATCCTAATGTCATGTAACATGTATATTTGGATTTATTACATATAAAAGTTATATTTCAATAGTTACATGTTTAAATAAATATAGAATGAAAAATAAACCGATTTCGCTTTTGATTTCTATTGTGTCTGCTTACAAATTTTATTACAAATATTTACATCATAATTAAGTTTGTTTTCGTTACTCGTTTAAAATAATTACAATATAATATAAACAGCCTGTCAATATAATATATATATTCTCAAATAAGAGTAGATCTTAATGCATTAAATATTATGCGATGTAAGTACCACAATTTATAAAGTAAGCACTATGAAAATAAACTGTTTTGTTTTTCTTGTAATAATAAACAAACATTTATTTCAGTATTTTAATCGTTAGTTTATTTTAAGAGGCTGCAAAATTCAGTTTCATCAAATTAAAAAAAAAAGTAAACAGTAATGACATCCATCGCTTACAATTATACTAAAAACATTTTAAAGTTTTAGTCTTTTAAAAATAAGTACTTAGTAGCTCTTTAAAAAAATAATTTTGTAAAAACTACTTAGTAACATTTTTTTTATAATTTAATTCGGGGTTGGTAATTTTTTAATCTTATTCTATATTGCAATGTTAGACTCTTTAGTGCAAATAATCATATTTTTTAAAAGAATTAAAAATAATGTCACGCTCCTGTGTCTGAAACTTTTAAAAGTATTTAAGTCTTCCTATCTCTTGATATTCCGCTCAGTTCTTTTCTGTTTCGTTGGGAAAGGCTCGTATATATATATATATTATATTTATTTTATTTAATATTTTTATATATATGTCTGGCTGTATGTCTTTTTATGATACTCCAAACTGAAAGCTTACTAGAATATTTAAAAATCTAAAATTTCCGTACAAACATTTAATATAATAAATAAAAAATATATATGTTCTAGAAGCAAATCTTTCAAATTAACAGAATCTCAAAAGTGTTTACGTTTCCATTAAAAATTTAATAAACAAAATCTTTCTTTACATATATTTTTAATAGAATGCAACCCTTGTACATAATTTCACGTTCCGAAGCCCAGAGGTGCAGAATCGATCGATACAATACTTAGTCACTTGTCGCTTTTATTTCACACATATATAACTTTCAGTAGAAATATTCAATTTAATTTCATAATATTCAAACATTAAAAATTTATTATTCAGAATGTTAAAGAAGTAATAATAGTCTATTTAAGCAGCAGAACGTCTTTTTTAGTTTAAATAATCGCCTGTCTATGTGTTCTTGATTACATTTGTTGTGTTGCGGTTTATTTAACATACATAAATACACGATACACACCAATTACGGGACGGTTTCCCAGAGGTCGCGGGTTTGAATCCCTGCCCGTATCGGTATTATATATCGATATGGGATATCGATATGATATCGGTATTATATTAATTTAAATATGCTGAACATACAACTATACATGTTCATAGATATTTTCAAAACCAATGCATTTAATTTGACTATAACAACAAAAGAAAAATATGTGAATTTGACTATGAATCTACGTTGACTAATAAATGCCTCATTATTTGAGTTTAGCACTATTTTATAGTACAGCCTTTAGTATTTGTCATATAAACACTGTTTATAAATATATATATATATATATATATATATATGTATAATGTTTGTCCACAAATATCATTGGCCGGATAAAGATTCCCAAAACAATGGAAGTCAGGTTGAATTGTAGATCTAAAAACAAAAATGCGTAATTCCGGAAATTACATTTCCCAAATAAAAATCATTGAAAAAAGAAAGAGAAACTTTTGAATAACTTAATATTGAATATGTTGATAAATCAAGCTTACACCTGTCTCCCAATAATGCATGTATTTACTTAAACAAAAGTTTATTTATAAGTTAGATTATTAAAATAATCTTATTCCTCTTATAATTGTTTACATCAATCTTGATTTTCTTTTTTAAGTCAGTGGATATTAGACCATATTTTCACAAAAAATATTTACAATGTAGCTACAGCTTGAAAGTAGCTCTTAGTATCTATCGCATCTCAAATTTAAAAGGTTCTAGGTAAAATAAAAAAAAACACATACTGTATAAATACATAAAATTAAAGCTTGATCTAACACTTAACTGTAACACTTGGATTCTTTTCAATAAACTATTTCAATCAAAATTCTCACAGTCTCGTTTAATTAAGCGTTTTAAAGAATACGTCATAAATATTTATTTGTGACGATATTACTTGGGTGAAATAAGGAATTTTAAATTATCCATTTTGCAAGTTTTTATGTGTTAATGTGAATCACTTGATTTTATACTGGAGTGCTATTCTTTACGGTATGTTGTGATCGTGTCCAGCATTGAGTATAGATCTTTGCGAAATACTTAGAATTGGAATATACTATTATGTTCCTTCAATTTTCTGTATTAATGTCGTATTGAAAAGAAATACAGACAGACAGTTTTGATAGAACAAAGTAGTAGTTGTAGTAAATGAGTTCGAACTATAGTTCGTGGCTACGAAAGAAATGAAGACAGTATTTATTTTTATTTATTTAAAGAGACATATTTTTACACGTTATATTATGGCCCAAATTTAATTGTCGATGATAACGTGATGGACATTATTAAAGAAACCGTATTTTTTAGTATATCTAGACTTAAAATTACTTTTGGGTGCACCCTTAAACTAAACATTTAAGTTGAACGACTTCTAGGTTAGTTTACTTTGCATCTTTCCAAAATATTAAGCATTGCGGTATATTCTACATCATCATCGTACATTCTACATCTCTAGAATCTATTCTTATTAGCCATTCATGCATTTCAAACTATTTTCATTCATTCATTCATTTATTTAAAACTATTTTCCAAGATGCTGCGATGGTAACGCTTCCATCACTAATTAAAACACTTAGTTCAAAATGAAACTTATATAAAAATAACAATAGATATAATCATAAAAAATTTGTTTCTAAATTCAGACTTACTAAGGAATATGATGATATGAGGTTTGGTCAACCAACTCGATCATAATCACTTTATTGTAATAATAATAATAATAATAATAATAATAATAATCGTTTAATTCAGAAAATTATTCCATAATATTGTTAGTATATAAATACAGACTTATGCAAACTAGTGTTAGTAGAGTTCTTATCACTAAACTCGGCTCACAAAAGATCTACCTAACTGCATGGAGTCGTATGCAACGCTCCAAGATTGGTGAGTCCCACCTGCCACTTAGTGTCCTCAAGATGTTGTTGGGGCTGTCACGGACACGGTATAAAAGAGAAGCGCACCTCTTGCGCATAATTGTGGCAAAGCTGTCTACATTTGCGTCTGCTAACATGCCAGACGCACTAGAATAACGTGGCAGCCCCATCAACACCCGGAACGTGTTGTTGTACTGGACTCGCAGGTCACTATATGCCTTCTGCGTATAGTTCACCCACAGGCTGCACGTGTAAAAGGTTTGACAAAAGGCTTTAAAAAGCGTGACCTTTACTGCTTTAGTACAGCGTGCAAACCGGTGGGCCAACATGCCACATCGAACAGACAGTGACCTGCGCTCCCGCTCCACGTCTGTGTTGTCTCTCAAATCGTCCGAGACCCAGTGACCCAAATATTTAAATTCTTTAACTACTTTAAGATTCACTCCACATAGTGTAACCGGCGGTATATTGTGGTAGGTTTTATTACCAGATTTAAAAATCATGAGCTCGCTCTTGAGTGCATTATATTTGAGCCCGTGGGCCTCGGCATAGGACTCACATATATTTACTAGCTTTCTCAGAGCTCCGATTGATGGGCTCAGCAACACCATATCATCAGCATAATTTATATTATTAACACTCATACCGTCAATATGACATCCGACTCCGGTGTTACTGAGCTCATCAAGTAAGCCATTTAAATATAAATTAAAGAGCGCTGGCGAGGACAATCCCCCTTGCCTCACTCCACATTCCAGCCTATACTCGGTTGAAAAAGAGCCTGCCCATCTTATACAGTTCACCTGATTCCCATACCAGTATTTAAACAAATTAATAACTTCCGATGAAACGTTGGTACTGTTCTGTAATTTACCCCAAAGTACATTATAAGAAACTAGGTCGAAAGCCTTTGAAAGATCTAGGTAACAGGCATATACGGGTGTTTTCCTTGCCGTGTAGTACTGAACAGTCTGCTTGAGGCAAAAGATAGCACTCTCAGTAGACAAACGAGGACGAAATCCGAATTGTGCATCGTTGATCGTTAAATGTTTATTAAGGTGGCACAGAAGCAGACCGTCCAGTACCTTGGCAATGACAGTCGCTAACGAAATAGGTCTATAATTAGATAGTAGTGATGAATCACCAGTTTTATTCTTAATAATCGGTATAACAAGGGTACGCATTAAACTTTCTGGTAGATAGGAGTGACTCATACATACATTAAAAAACATACACAGAACTCGTGGCAGGTGGACCCCAGCGTACTGCAGATGCTGGATGCTGAGATCGTCATGCCCGGGCGATTTACCTCTGACTGATGACATAATAATATCAACTACTTGTTTCTCAGTAAATGTCACGCTTCGCTCAGAAGCAACGGCCTCAGAATCGAGCATAGGCAGTGGAGGTGTATTTTTTAGAGGTGATTGCACCCTAAAATGCTGTCGAAACAGGTCCGCTATACAACGAGGGTCATTCACACCCTCAACACTCACGGCAAGGCCCGGCCTATGATTTAGTTTGTTAGTGGTTTTCCAGAATTTACCGAAGTCTTTATTTGAATGATGTTTAGCAATAATGTCCAACTTTATTTGTTGTTCATGGGTTTGGCACCATTTTAAACTTATTCTTGAATGTTTTTCTAGATTCTTTTCCATGGTTTTTGTCTATTGGATTTTTTAGACAGATTATAACGTAATTATTTAATATTGTGTTGAATTATAAATTTTAAATTTAGAACAGTTTAAGGAGTGGTAACTGTCTAGTCTATAATTATCTTTTTTTCGTTATCACGTTTTCCTTGAATTAAAATTTTTTCGCACATAGTTATGACTGTGACTGAAATGGTCAGTAGAATGGGTAATTGTAATTTTATAAATTAGTTAAAAGATTATATATGTTCTTTGTCGCCAGTTCTTCTTCATAAACCCCTTGAAATTTTAGTAGAGTTTGACGTTTCATAAGTGCTATGTATGCCTATTAGAAAAAAAAGAATAATTTGACTTTCACTAAACCAAAGCCTTTAAAAAAGTACATCACATTGTGCAAAGGGTCAGAATGAAATGCTTATATATACTATACTAAATCTATATTGATCTATAAAAAGAAATCATAAGAATTACCAAACAAAATCACAACGCTTGCACGTAAACAGCCGAATAACACAAGTTCTTCAATCATCAATCAATAAACTGACAATAATTTTAAATGGCTATGGCACGCTATGGTCGTAGTATTTTTTTTTTAACTCTCTTGAAGACATTTTAAGAAATCTCGGCTCTTTTGACTACATGTGTTGACTCTATAATAATTGGACACATAAAAATAGATATTAAAACGAGTAACATCGACAATATAACCTTCTTCTACCTTAATTTCACTGCTAAATTTAGTCTTGTCCCTGCTCATACATATCCAACGAGAAACTTCAGTTGCCTTGATCATGTGATGCTCAAATCATCTAACCACGCATCCGTGTATGTTCTAAGCGCAGATGTAAGGGATCATGAAGCTGTAGTTTTAAACCTTAATACAACATGCTATATAAAACTAAACCCATCTACTCTTATAATCTCAATTTCCAAAATATACTTAAGGTACTAGAAGAAATGGATTTATTTTTTCTAACTGAAATCACTGATGCGAATTTTTCAGTCTCGTCTTTGTTCATACCATAAACAGTGTTGTTGTTAAAATTTCAAATCGGAGTAGAATCCTTAAGCCATGGATTACTGCAGGTAATTTAAATATACCATGAATTCAGTTAACAGTCCTTGAAATAAAATATTATTATGTTATTATTATTATATATTATACCTTTGTCATATATATATATATATATATATATATATATATATATATATATATATATATATATATATATATATATATATATATATATATATATAGGTATATATATAGGTATAGTGTGTGTGTCCATACATGTATATATACATACGTCTATCAAGATCCTCTCCGATACATCCTTAAGTTGATTTTGGTAAGGTTGGTTATTTTGTATATTATGCAATAAAAAGATTAATAAATAAATAACCCTTTAAAAAAACATACTATCATCCCTCAACAACTTTTAGTAATTACAACCCAAATATTGATATATTTATTTGTTTTTGTTTATATTGTATATGGTTCTTCCATACCATGTTGGATACATATGTAGATAATATAATTAATTAATAAAAAAAAATAACGATAACTTTTAAACAAATAAAAACAAACTGCCGTTTCTTTTATTATACCAATATCATAGATACAATAAACTTTGTAGTGAGGGTTTTCCACATGAACAACAAAATATAAAATTTAGAACAGCAAAAGTTTCTGCACGCTTCGTTAGTAAAATGTTGAAAGTGGTGCAGTTTGTGTGTGTGTGTGTGTGTTGTATGTGTTTGTGTGGCTGAGAGCTCATTGGAGGGAAATGGATTCTATTCCGGATTGTTGGCAGCACTACAAGTATTGAAGTTTTGAGTAGTACAATGGGTTGCAGTCTGTGCTATAATGAAAACGAAAAAATATCCAATGCTAACAAAATGTTAATTAAATTTTAGATTATTAAAAAATGGAATTATCGGTAACGAAACTATTATTACGCATGAGTACGTAGTATTAGTTATAAAATTGTTGACATCAAAAAATGCATAGTACAATTGTTTTAATTTCGATTATAATAAATCGGTATAACTGACTTATACCATTTTTATAGCAATAACATATCCATAAGCTATGATTTTTATATCTTAAGAGATTGATAAATTACTTAAAATCAAAAGTTCTTTGATACCAGGAAAAACGGATACTGGAGCTGAGAGTTTGTTACAACAATAACTTTTTAAAAATAATGTTTGTGAATGAATAATTTAAACGTGAAAACTTCTTCAAACATGATTGGTAAACTATTCCATTGTGCTGATAAAATACTGAACTGTCGATATTTAATAATGCTCGCCCACGTGGTATTAAGTGTTTGCATAATAAAATCTAATACCTTGCATAAATATTTAAGATCAATGAACGACGCGAGTTTTTTTTATTTAATAATAAAAAGATCTGAAAAATAAACAATGTCTAAATAACATTTATATTTTTGTGATCAAAAGTACCACAATATTGTTTAGAAGTATTTTTTAAATTGTTACAGGATAGATAGATAAGTCAAGAGCAAAGTTAGTGTAACCGTCACTTATGGTCTTCTTCTTCATGAACATGAAATGTTGGATAAAATAACTTAAGACAAATTTTAAAGAACAGGACTGAATGAAAAGGCGTAGAACGTAGAGTAAGGCAGGAAAGGGATCTCTCTCTTTCTATTGACAAGAGAATTAACATAATAATTCTTGTGGTCAAAAATAAATGAAGATTTAAGAATGTTTTGACATCTTTGTAACGAATTATTGTTTGCTGATTCAAATGTTTATTTTTCCCAAATGACTTTTTAAATCACCTCAAAAATACCTTTTACTTTTTATCGTATCTATTATGGCTTGCTTAAGCATCTACGAAAGTTTATTTTCTACTTTATCTAATCTGATTTATGCTACACCCATATATGAAACGTTCAATTACGACTTTTTCCTCTTTCAATATGTTTACGACTCTTTATCTCCTAATAGGTTATTGAGTTTATATTTGACTTTATAATGTCATAATATAAACTCAAATCAAGTACTTAAATTATTCTTTCCTAAGGTTCTTATCGCTTAAGGAAACCGATTTTAGATAAGGTTTCGATAACGAAATCTTATGTGCAGCGATTTAGTCTGTACTTCGTTTGTAAGATTTTTTTTTATGAATTTGATGGCTAATTTAAAACAGAACTTGTTTGAAATTACGAATACAACTAAAAGTTAAGTGTTCAAAATAATAAACAAAATAATCCTTATTCCTTAATTCTTGGTAGGACGGAGGAGGCTTCTTTGGAGGTTTTGAGTATGTTTTCTACTTTTCATGTTTGAAAATATCTTTAAACATGTATAGCCATGTTAGATGTTAAGCTTACTTTCATTTAAATAAGTATAGAAAGAAAATTAAACAGATATCAGCACGGACTCGAACCCGCGAACTATTATTCAATAATTTTTGTTTGAAGTATTTTTTTACTATAACAGGTAGTATTTAAGATGAAAAACTCACAAACTTAAACTTAACTTAACTTAACGGGTCTTTGTCAATATTTTATTTTAAGATACCTTACAACTGTTCTCAATATAAAGGATTTATGCTGAGGGTAAATGTCTTTTTCATTGTGAAATGTAAAAGGTTTTGATGCTCATGTCAACCGCACGCTATTATTACAATAGAATTTAATGTAATGTATAACAATGAAAACTATTTAACTGAAGGTATTTAATATTGTTCATTTTGTTCTATAATAAATAATGAGTGATTTACCAATATGAGTAGATTTGTATACCCATAATGAATTATTAAAATAGCCGTACCTTTATTTATGAATAAAGTATTCTATAGTAATATGTATCAAATTTGTCAACAAACTAATTAGCTTCACTATTATAATATCATAATATTGTAAAGATGTAACAGTCCATTTGAATACTGTTACTACTTTACTAATCAACTAATCAACTCAAACTGAATCAGAAGCTGTGACATCGTTTCATCTAAATTCTGCTAAGTGCTGAATTTATATTAATCTTATCAGAAAATATAGTAATGTAATAATATTATTTTATTATTTTGTAACCACCAAGTTGATTAATAAAGAAATTTAATATTGTTTTCAGTCTCATTTTAATAATTTAGTGATTATCCAAAAAAAGAAGCTTTTTCTTAGTAACAGAATAATATAAATTATAATATTATTGTAATCACTTAAAATACATAAATTGAAAGTGTTATTTTACCTAATACTTATTGACATTTACAGTATCATTATTTCAATCTATGTTTCATTAAAAATTCTTGAAAGTCAAAAAAAAGTCCTGTAATGACTAGGAAATTAATATTCTAGACAACTGCTATTAAACATCTGAAGATCTGCGGAAACCATGTCCAGTGTAACATTCTGAATTTGTCAAGTTTAAATAAGTTGCTATTTCTTTAGGCATTTTAGTTGTTTTGTGTCTTCCGATGATTTGCTTCGTACACTTGACACTTCCCTTTCTGAAAGTTCAAAAAATCTATCCGATTTTGTGACAACTGGACAAAGTTTTTGGTATTTTTTTACTATGATAAGTAACTCTCCTTGGAAGACAAATATCCGATCAATTGTTTTAGTGTCGCGCAAGGTTATTATTGTTGTGTTATCATTACATTCTATGTCTTTTGTAGTAATATTATAGAGTTCGACACTTTGGCATGTTCCATTAACGCCTAAAATCAGAGCAACCTGTATGTAAGAAACAAAAAATAAATATCAAACTACGGATTCCACTAACAATATATTATTAAGAACGACACCAACTCTACCAACACTCAATCAACTCAACCAAATAAGTTTAGCCGTTAAGACGTACGTAATTGTGTCTCAAACAAACATTTTCACAAACTTCCACATTCTAAATATTAGTAAATATAATAGAATTACATTTACCTTTGTCCTAAATATTTATCATCTGGAGCTTTGAGTAGAAACTGCTATATGTTTTCACCAGTCAAAATCTTCGATTTTATGCTCCTAAATCCAGACGATTGTCGTTTTAGAAAAGTAGACTAACAATTCTTCATGACTACAGTAAAATTTATCAAATCTTAACATAGTTTGGATACCAATTACAAAAATATACTAGTTATTGAATCATTTGAATTTCATATATAAAAACAAAAAGTTTTATATTTTCAGTAAATTTTATTTTTAGGCTTTCACGTGTTTACTACTTTCTATATTAACTTTGCAAAACACATGGTTTTGAATAAAGAGTGTACATACATTAGTTAAAAAAAATAAATAAAAAGTATTTAAAAACTTGTCAATTCAATTAACTATCTCAGACTCAATCACAGCAGAGATAAGAAATTTACATATAAGTACTTACTAATGTAGAATTCATTCTATAGTTCAAAGGAAATTAATTATTTATTTTAAGTCTAGTAAGATGCTACAAAAGGCTTCTATTTACTAGCGAATGTAGATTTAGCAAGTACTGACTGTGAAACCAATAACTTTATGTTAATGGTAGATAACAAAAGATAGTTATATATTATTTATTTTGTTAAATGTTTTGGGCATCAAAGTTATAAAAGTATACAAAATTATAAAAGTAAACATATCTGTATTAATCATTGGACATTGATCTTCACCTTGAGGGTGATACGCCGGTCAACTTGACTTTTTACAATATGAAACTTTATTTTTAAAGATTGCGTCTTTCACATAAAAAAAATAATCTAAGTGTTATGTTGATGAAGTTATAGGACCACAAAATAATAGGTTCAATTAATCTTATGTAAACTAATTCACTGCAAAATAATAAACGCGTAGAGTTTGATTATTGAAATTAAATGAGAAAATAATTTGTGATAAATGTCTTATCAATCCTCATGTAGTAACCTAATTTTATTTTTAAAGACTATGATTACAGAATGCGTTTTCGAAACTTAGCTGCTTTGTATCATTATTTTTTTTCCTTCAAATAATATATTATCAAACCATGTTAAAAGTAAAAAAATATTAATTTACTTTAGAATATTTAATGCATATAAAGATAATATGTCTATTAGTCAGTCCTTTATCTCTTTGAGTGGAACCTAGAGCATGCACGGCTTGAAACTTCATTACAGATTGCCAAAGCGGACCGACTCTCCCTTCTAAATTAATTAAGGGGAAAGTCCACATTTGTTAGTCATTTATCTGTAAAAAAAGATAAAGCTATTCCTATTTAAAAATTTATCAACAATTATAAATAAAAAAGTTGTTTCTTACTATGAGAGTAACTATTTTGAAAAGGTTTAAATAGGTTTTAAAATTGTATCATGTAATAAATAGTATTATATTACAACATCTACGTAGGATCTGCAAAAAGAGAAAAAAAAAATTAATAACGAGTTTTACTAGGTACAAGACTTCTTTTAAAAAAATACGAAAAAAAAAGTAAATAAATATTTGCATCCTGCATAATTCAAAAGAGTTGCATTTTTACACTTGTATATTCAAGTCTTCCAGGTCAGTATTCTACGTTGGCTTGTTTCCGCTAGAAGGATTTACTATTTTAATACAAAAATGGCTTAAATTTGAGGCGTATGGCTTACGAATATAATCACTTAGATTTTATCTTTTACACAAATAGATCTGTGGCGAATCGATCGTCACATCACTACATATGCCCCATCCCTAAAAAAAGTGACTTTAGACAGATAATTGGCGCCAATCAATGGCTATTGAATATTAATATAACATTACTTATTAAGTACACAAAATGTATAAGATTTGATAGAGCAAATATAGATATAGTATCAAGTAACTCTGTTATTAACCACTGCCCCCTTTTTCTTATGATGGAATAAGAACATTCCACAGATCTGACTTTGAAGCATTTTCTATTCAGCATTACTAGAAAAAATAATCCGTTTTGCCTTTCTTCGGCTTAATCCATAAAGCAAAAAGATAACATTTTTAAAAAGTAAGTTAAGTTTCAATGTATGCTTTTAATTAAATTATACCCATATCAAGAAGGCTACAAGACTAACATTTTGACATTAAGTTTATATCAAATATTTATTCCTGAATTAAAAAAAGAATAGTTTCAAAAGATAATAACGTGCAAAGTGGGTTCCAATTGTATTAAAACTAATTATTTATCAATAACGAGAATGTTGGTATTTTCAATTCTTACTACAAATCGTTATTTTGTTATAAAACAGAATCTTATCCCCTAACAGTCTTTATTCTTCAACCTTAACTACACTTCCTTAATGAGACTATTTTAAAACGATGAATCGCTGAAAATGATAAATGATTGCAATATGACGCCTTAAGGGTGCTGCTAAGGCTACCTCACCTCGTTTCTGTGCGTCAGGGAAGTTAGCAACGGTTCGAGTTAACTGTGTTAGCTTTAATATTACTGGAGGGTAGGTTTTGATAAAAAATTAAGGATATCGGTTGGTGGTTTGACTAAAATTAATGTGATGTTTGTATAGAAGTTTAATTGACTTAATAAATAATTGTAATATTAGTTACTGATTTAATTAAGAGTAGTGAATATATAAATCTTCTCCCAGCTAAGAGAAGGCAGTGTGTGATCGAGAGACTAAGTTATGTAACAGAGCTAGTATAACAAAGTGTAACAGTGATAGTAAAGAGTTTAAATAGTAAACAGTTTAGTGTGTTTGTGAGTAATGCCTATAAAGTATTTTAAAGAACGACTGTCATTGGTGATTCTTTGCAGTAAGAACGTTCTAATAACTGTTTCTTTGCTACTATGCGCAAAAGACGTGGCTGCTTTTTACAAAGACTGCGGGGAAGTACCCACAGCATCTTAAATATGATCTCTAATAGATTAGATTGTGTGTCTGTGAACCATTCCTGCGCCATTTCGAGTGGGATATCGAAGCAATAGACGTTTCTATGGTTACTAACAAAATGAGTCACAATTACTTATATAAATAAAATAAAAAAAAAACACATATTGCATATTACTATTGTCTTGAAGAAAATATAGTCTTATTGAAACGTCCGTATTCTTGTCAATATTCTTAGATTTGTATGATACCATATCAAAGTCTTTTTATATTTACTATTACATTGTTAGATGTTCGCAGATCTTATAGTGTTGTTTATCAGAAAAACAAAGAAGAGAAATAAATAAAACAAAACGTAAATTGAACTTCAAGAAATAATAATTCTTCATTCTTATTTTCAACATTAGAAGAGAATAACAAAGTATTTTTATTAAATTTGTTATGAAATACATATTTCCATTTTAGATTAACGCAGGAGCTAACCAAAGTATTTAATTCAAATACAAAGTTTCTGTGTCTGTGTATTTTATATTTCAACGTTTTCCAGTTCTTTTGAATATAATTTAATAAATTAATTAGAAGCTTATTTAAGCCGTATTATTTAATAATACTACTAAACACAATTTATTATTCTTAAGCCAATTAATTACTACGCAGCGTAGTCAATTAAATAGTATAACTTATAAGCTTAAAGCATTTAAAGTCATGAACTGTTTGAAAACGTCTTCTCTTTTAATAGATATTTTGTAGTGTTGTGTTTAAATAGTTATTTTAATAAAAGAGTTTAATTTTCTTTTCTAAAAATAAAATATGCCATCAGCGTTTCGTGATATTTGTAATTAAAAGATCATAAGTATAATATCAACGAAAGCAATCATTCATTTCAAAAACTAAAGTTTAATTTGACTAAAGCCTCATTTCCTAGAAATATTATCGGATATTACATGAAATTCGTGAAACATTTTTGTTATCTGCTTTTCTCTCTAACATTAATTAATTATGACACTTCATCCCGGTCTAAAAATAGGGAACATTATTATTACTAGCTTTGATTACAACATTACTATTTACTAAAAAAAATAATTATTAACTTGATATTCTTAATTTAGGTAGTTTAGATAGTTAGCACAAAGTTGCTTCTAAATGTATTTATTGTTTAGGAATTGGCATGACTTATTAAAATTATCAGATAAAATATATAATAAATATATTTTAAAACCGGGTAATGAAAATCATAAATCAATCTGAAGTTTGTGTAATAAATAATCACATCCCACCAATTCATATCCGAATCAAATAAGTGATTAACATATTCCCTTATTGAAATAAACACTCCAACATTGGGCGGTGTCCAGTTCAATTGAAGTTGAATATGTTTAAATTAAATCCAATCAACACAGCCATCGACTTAATTTGTTATTTGTGAGTATAGTGTGCAGTGGATTTGGTTTAGTGGCTAAGTGAATCATATATTTAACACTCAATACTGTTTTGTAAATAAATAAAATGTTGAAAATGTTTATAAACATGTATATAGAATGAAATATTAACCGATACGGGCAGGGATGCGAACCCGCGACTACCGGGAAACCATTCCGTCGCTCTACCAACTGAGCTACCGTATCGCTACGGTACGGTAGTATCGGTTTATTTTTCATTCTATATATATACTCATTGTCAACATATTATATATATAATATGTTGACAATGTGCTAAGTCTACGTACTTATTATCATTAATATATAATTATATCTGTGTGGCGATACACATATATTAACAATAGTTTTTGAGCAACTGATTAAACTATTGATGATCAATTCATATTCTAGTTACTAGTTGACTTGAGTGATAATTTTTCAATAAGTATAACAAAAGCTTAAGCTTTCTTAAATTACAAGGAAACTTTACTGAATACAATCAATCGATAAGTTAACTTTTTTATGTAAACTAAAAATTGATTGATTAATTAAAGTTGGTATGACTAGTTTGACATATAATATAATAATTTCAATTATAACGTCTGTAACCTTCAGATTCATAATCTATACGTTTCTATTATTGGTCTAATCTTAAAGAGATCATAGTTATTGTAGAGATCGACCTCACCTTCATATGTCCATTCTACGTGATGTGATAAGATTTGGATATCGTTAATTATGTCTTTAAATTATCAGCTACAAGGTTTAAATTTAAAACATTCTTAAAGTAATATGTTTTATAAATCGCGATGATATTCTTCAGCTATGTAGCACTCGATTTACTCAGTTTCCAATTTCCTACAAACATAGAAGCAGAAATTTGAAATATGGTTATCGTTGCTATATATCTTTTGAAAATGGAATTTTGGCTGTTTCTTGAGAATACTTAGTCTTCGATAACTGCTTAAAAAAATGTAAATTATTATGCTTCAGAATTCAGGCTGTTATCAATGTAATTATAAAATAATAATAATAATATTCTTTATTGCAACCACATAAATCACAAAAACAATAGAAAAACAAATAACAGTACATATAAAAAAACGTTATGGGTATACAATAAGGCGGTCTTATCGCTATGTAGCGATCTCTTCCAGACAACCTTATACTGGTAGGAATAAGGTGAAATATAAAGAGAAAAGTGGTGCATAATAATACATACACAATATATACACGTACATAAAACTATATGATGCATTACATACATATAACAAATCTTAAATTAATATATATAAGTATATATAGAATTTAAATTATATTTGCTATAAACTGCAATAAGCAAGACTAGTGCTAATTTAAGAGATTTTCTCATAATTTTATAAAAATAATAAAGAAATCATAAAAGATTCAAATTAAAATTGATTTATTTTATTAAGTATCTTTTTCAAAAAGCCAAAAATGTTTATATAAGCAGCATTATTTATTCTTCACAAATATACAAGTAATAAAATAAAAACACACAACGCATCATAATGTGCAATCATTTAAATGAATTCTGTTTCTTTAACTTCAAATGTTAAGCGAGATGCAGGCTGCAGCTGCTGCCTTCACGTGGTTCTTTTGTGTCCGAAGCCAATGAATCAATATGAAAAATATTATTCTACAATAATTTAAATATTATAACTATCTAATACTACTTGCTCATTTCAACAGTAGACGGTAGAAGAGAGGCTACCATCCAGACTTCACATTCCCTAAGAGAAAGAAAGAAATAAAGAAGATCCTAAGAGCTACCGCCCTATATCATTTCCACTTTTCAATGCCTTTGAGAGGGTAATTTTTTTTAAGCTAAAAACGAACCTGATCAACCGATAACCAGGTTTTCTTGAAAAGTCTGAACGGGTCCTTATATAATATTGCATTTGTTTTATATAGTATTGCACTTATTGTATATAGTATAGTATTTATTGTATATATATTGCATGTATTGTATATAGTATTGCATTTATTATAATATAGAGAACATAAAAATAAAGGATCTCATGATGACGTCTTTTATGATCAAATGATTAATTTATTACAAAGAAATTCTCAAACCAATTAGGACCATGACAAAGTACATTTTCTTTTACATTCCTATAATCCATTCCCACGTTTTAATTAAAATTTTAAACACTTAATTAACTGTCCATTTAAAATGATACAAGGTACCTATTTAATTGTAGTGGCTGTACAAACATTTTAATTGATGGGTAGCAGATGAAAGTAATACCAAAAGTATCGAAAGCAATTCCGTAAATGTAATAGTGGATATTTAAATAAAAATAATAGGTACAACCCTAAAAGATACAAATTAACGGATATTCACGTACTCGATCTCGTAATATATGGGCCTATATTGAAATGTATAACATCGCAATAGTGAATTATTATTTAAAAATTAACATATTTAGTCATCAGAGAATAACAATTTGCTTATTTAAAGTACTTTACTAAATACAATATTTTGTGCGAGATAATATTTTATTGTTATATTAGAATATGTTTATATATGTATAGAAAAAGTATTATGTTTGAAAATATCTATACACATGTATAGCCATGTTACCCTCATTTAAATTTATATAAATATAGAATGAAAAATAAACCGTTGCGGTTTCCCAGAAGTCTCGAAGCCCTACTCGCTTCGGTTTATTTTTGATTCTATATTTATATAAATTAAAAAAATGTTTTTGTTGTTTATAAATGATGATCCTAATAAAATGATAAGAATCTTAATAAAATAAGATATTTAAGGGCCTCGTTGGTCGAGTGGTTAGCGCAGCCGCCTAACGTATAGCGAAGCAATGGGGCTCGGGTTCGATTCCCGAAAGGGACAGGCATGTATGTAATGAACATGTATGTATTTCTGGGTTTGGTCGTTTATTAAATATATTTTCAGTATTTATAATGTGTCTTGCTAAGTATTTGTATCGTTATATAACACCTTTAACACAAGCAAATAATTTGCTTACTTAGGGGTTAGACCAATGTGTGTAATTTGTCCTGTATTATTATTATTATTATAAATAAAAATATTATGACCACACCAGAGCCGTATGTCAAAGATAATATTTAAAATACTATCAAAGCAGATCAGATTCAATGTAGACATCTGAAGTAAAATATTGATTTCTAAGGTGCGTTGCAAAGTCGTTTATCAAAATCATTATTAGAAAGGGAAAAAACACAATATTACATCTAAATGCGTTACTGATTTAATACAATATAATTACAAGTACATTATTATTGTCACAAAATGAACAATTATTTAACCAACCAAGTGAAAACCACATAGAGTGTGCAATACGTTTGTGGTTCTTATATCGAATATATTTAAAATTATTATAATATCAGTATAATAACAATTTTTAGTGTGTTATAAAAAATAACATATATTTATATTACAATGAATATATAATACGTCCTTGTAGGTTATAATTAATTTTTTTGTAAGTAAGATAACATTTATTGTTGGTAAGATTTTATCGTTATTATTTTATAATCAAATTTAAATCTTCAAATTGAATTCAGATTATCTACAATTAAAATAAAAATGTATAACTCGTAGACTCTATCTTTTTATAAACTTGATATCTTCTTATATACTTGATATTTTTATTATGTTATATATTTCCGTCTAGTTGCGTTTTTGCAAATGTGTTCATTAAATTAATTAAACAATACTTCCGGCGCACATCGAGGTTTTGTAAAAATAAATATATTTGGTAGACCAAAATTCAAAATGAAAATTGAGTATTCAGTAGGCTGTTATTTTTGTTAAATAGTACTTCTTTAGCATTCAAAATAATTGGAGAAGAAAAAATATATTACGTATGTTTAAATTGAAAGAAAAATGTATTATTTAATATAGTTGATTTGCTTGCGAAGTATTAAAAAAAAGTATTTGATGCGGAATTAAAAGGGTGTTTATAGACACACATATAGAGATTGTATGTTTTTCAAAATCAATTCAGTCATAGTATCAGAACGCTACGCAATTTACATAATGTTAATAAGCTAGTATGAAAGATTTGTTTTTATATGGTTTATTTTGTACAATTACCTTATCTCTCTATGAAATGTTACTCACTGTATCCTCATAAAATCATTGATTTTGGACTTTGGACTGAAAAAAGAACAATTATTATGTATTGATCACTACTTACAAAAAACACACCATGAAGAACACACTAGTATACTAAAAGGGAACTGAAAATAGAAGTTGTTGTATGTTAAGTCTAAAATATAAATTCTAATTTCAGTAAGTATGAACAACATGTAGAAAATAAATGCCGAGCTAAATATAAACACGTAGTATATATTCAAAAGTAACCAAAAATGTTATTCTTATATAAACTTACATTGAATAATAACTGTATTATTTACATTGAATGATTAGTGATAATAAAAACAATCAATCAATAAATCATAAATTAAAAAACTATATTAAATTGACATATTAATAGACTTTATTATCTATCTATCTAGTTTCTTAATCATATTTAGACTACTTATGTTTTAGTATGGAATGGACCCATTAAAATTTACTGTTGCATATAAAATATTAGTACTCTATTTGTACGTCGAAAGTTTATTTTAACAACTTCATAAAAAGTAAATTTGGTTTGTTTATAAATTTGAGTAATATTGTACCTACAAATTGGTCTTTTATATTATGAAGTGTGAACTATTTACATACAAATGGTTTTTAATGTTAAGTAGTAATCATTGATGTTCTGTTTATACATAACTGCTACATGCTTATTATACATACAATAACCGTGTAGCAGTTATGTTCACTACCTCGTTTCCAAATAATGTCTTTATAAATAATACATTAAATAAATTTCTTATTTACTATAATATTTATTACATTAAATTAATACTACATTAAATAAATTATATGAAAACCCATTCATTCATTCATTTATTAACAGTACATTACATAAGTTTAATGATAAATAATAATCCTTTTTCAAAATGTAATTTAAACGCGGCTTCTGATTGGACTTTCATGATGGACACGTATGATAAGCATTACAAAATCCCTGGGAAAGTTGATGTTGTGTCTTTCAGAACGGACTTATTCCTGTATTCTAAACATATAAGACGCGTGATACTTATGGAGCTTACTGTTCCCTGGGAAACAGCTACCAACCAACCAACCAACCAACCAACGAACGAAAAGACCAACGAACTATCCAGGAATAAATTTATAGTTATCTTGTACGCAGTAGAAGTGGGAGCGAGAGATATAATAGCAAAATCTCACTCACTTAAAGACCTTGGCCTTTCAAGAATTAGGATAGCTTCATTTCCAGAATGTATTTCATAGGCGACATCAGTTATTTCTTTCCAAATTTGGTCAGATAGAGAGAGGAGTGTGTACAGTGAAACCCCACTTTCTACAGTTGCACATCATAAAGGGGCCCTTCAAACACGGTAATTCCATGGAATGCTAAAAAGCTCTATGTATCTTGATAAAATATAAGTTCCGAATGAGTTCTAAATCCAAGGAAAATAGATAATTATTAGAATAAACTATTTAATAACATTTCAGACAAGACGAAGTTTCTTAGCATTCCATGGATTCACTGAGCAGGTGCTGGGCCCATCGCGTTGCAAGGAGAGGAGTGCAAGCAGTGCCTGGGACTTGCGACCCAGGAGTAGGTTTAAGGAACCCCTTTATTATGCGCAAAAACGCTCGCCTTCACCCATTTATCAATGTTTTATTGCGTAAATGTTATATTGTTAGACTTATACAAGTGGATATAATATTATTTCTTCCAAGGAAATGATTATGCTAATGTTTTTGAATTAAATAACAGTATTTTTGGTGTTAGAACCGAAAAAAATACTATTTTATTAAGAGCAATTTTTAATTTATTATTAATACATTCCTGAAACATCAGTATGGTCTATAATATAACAAAAATAACACTATAGTAACTAAACCATCTCAATCTAACACCGGCTTATATCTCTTATAGATTTTATTTTTATTATGCACAAAATAAAAGCAATAGTGGCTGTCAATGAATTACTATCGAAGCTTGTTGATTTCAATACTAAAATAATACTGTGTATGAAAATTCATTGCTTTAATTTAGTGGATAGGACTCGAAAGTTAATTTAAAACTTAAATTAATAAGAAGTTTCGAAAATTATTTATTATACATATATCGGAGATTGGGTATATAAGTGGCTTGCTCGTTATTGATGGAGTCATATTGTACAGAATCTGTGGCGTAGGTCTCAGGCAATTAAACCACAAAGAAACGGTATGATGTTTCACGTATTAAAATGTGGGTAATCATCATCAGTCATCACAAATTACTTAGTAGGTATATAATTATCAAAATTATAAAATACGTTAACAAGTCCCGTTTGGAGAGTTCGTTTCAATCTCTTTAATAAAATCCGCTTCCGATTTACTACTCTCCATTATTTAAAGTGTAACTTTTACCCTTTCAAATGACCCCGATCACGTAGTGACGTGAATGTCACGACCCAATTATATTGTCATAACCTACAGTTATGACAATATAATTGAGTTACTAATTATCGTTAAATTATCGTGAGCGCCCTCACATCAGATAAAGAATTTTCGGAACTTTCCTTCCGAAATTTCTATTACTAATAATATTTTCCCAAAACTCGAAATATTTTAATTTGAAACTTAACCTCAGAAACCATAAATTGTGTTATCATATTGAAGGACTTTAATTTCTTATTTCTATACTAATTGTTTTCTTATTTCTATACTATTGGAGATTTTTATAAAACTAAAGATCTTTTTGAGTTTCCTAATACAAATTTTTAACTTTTACTTGTTTCGTATTAATTATATGATTCAAATAATATTAATCTTATTTTATCCTGTTATTGAGCGATAATATTAAAATCAATACACTAGATTATACAGTAGAATTAGTTACCCTAAGCAGTATTATTAAAAATTCAATCCATATGTAGTAATTATATAGTAATTACTATAAAATTCTACGAATGGTTTGTTTAACACGAAAATATTACATATCAACTGAAAAGAAAAAAAATTTTTACAGATTCAAATTTACATTTTACATTTAACCCGATGGGTTGAATGCTTTGCTACACTCCACACATAGTTCACACAATGCCGACTTCGATATAAACGTAAATAAAAAAAAAAATATACGCGAGTGAAATCCGTAAAAAAACTTTTATTTCAATGTGTAATACTCGTGAAAATCTAAGAAAATACTATTGTAAATCAAATCAAATAGAATGAAAATTATTCAACACTTGTTGCTTTTAACCTTAGTAAATGGTACATTTTAATAAAATATGGTAATTTATATTTATAAACAAAATATTAACCTTTAAAAAAATAACAACAATATGATAAAAGTATATGAGTTATATCTCAAGCTAAATGAGAAAAATATAAATTTTTATGGTATATTTGAAAATAAATATAACACAAGAACAGGTCACGCTTGGCTATACATACACGGTCCCCGTAAACTTCAAAGTGAATTTCATTTCTAGCTGTCTCTTACATTATAGTTGGAATGTTGCTGTTCCTGTCATGGGTAAAGCAAATTATGGCTATATTTAGTTCTGTTAACATTATTGTATACATATTCTTAAGTATACAAACACGAGCAACAAATAATAGGGTTCATTTACCAGCCAAAGAAATAAAACAACCAAAAAAAAAAGCAGACAAAAGAAATAAATGTTTTTGATATCCTTGAGAAACGGTTCATTAACGTCTAACAAAAACTATAAAATTAATAATAATAATTAGTAATAATAATAAAATTAACTGGAGATGTTGTTCACTTTCAAGTCAGAAAATCAAGTCTTATTCTATGTACCTACTTGATAAATTAAAGCTACTTTGTCACGTACATTTATTTATTCCTATTTATGTATACACAGATTCTTAAACACATTTTGACGTTTAAATACAAAATAGATATTACACGTCCACATAAGACCATCAACAATTGTTTCACTAAAAATTATTTTATATTATTAAATAAATGAGAATAAAATAAATCCTTACCAACAAAAAATCTTTTGAGCTTTGTTGTCTTAGCTCAAGTCATAAATGTTTTAAGCTATGCACGTGTTAACTACTTCCTTCTCTACGCTAACATTATCATACGTTATAAAACGATTTTGGATCATATTGGTGCCCGTAATTAAAAAAAAAATTAGAATAAAATAAAATAAAAAAAACTTTTCTTATAAATTTCCAAGAATTCACTTTATAACGTTATTACTATTGGATTTTTTTATTATTCTTTTAAATATCGATGAGGTTTCTTTCTTATTAATTAGGAGGGAAACAAGCAAACGTGTTATCTGATGGTAAGCGAATTTTAGAAAGGAATACGCTCTTTTCTTGAAGGTTTGTAAGTTTTAAGCTGTTTCAAGAGTATAGAAGTTTTTAACAAGCACAATCGTCCTTCAACGATAAATACCTTATTAGTAAGGATGTTCATATAAACTTTCGCCGGGACTTAATGGTATTCGAAATCAATTTTTTTTTAAGAAACAATCTGAATAATTTATTTATATGTCACAAAAAGTAAGCGAAATCACATGATAAATTCGGTTATTGCAAGCTTAGTATCTTTAAGACCTTGCAAATTTATTTAATTGCTTACGATTTTATGTAACATTTCATTAAGAATACATAAGTTTCAATAATCCTCTTAAAACAAAATATATAAAAAGATTTATTTCAAAAATAAATAAATAGTAATTATTTTTTCTTAATAGTTAATTAATTCCTAAATTCATAATAGCTTGCTCTGAACTAGCACGAGAAAGGTTTTACTTAGTTGTCCAAAGTAAAACGTTTCTCGTAGACAATGTCCTCCTTTGTTACCAACATTCCGTTGGTCTTAGTACACCAAAGGTAGTTTGGGACATTCTCTAAAAGGAAATAAAAGTTACATAGTTAATTATTACCAAAGGACATACTAACACCCCAAATAATGTGTCATCGGTTGATCTGCGAAAAGAGGAATTATCGACTTATCTATTAATGTCTAGTGTTTGCTGTAATTAGAGGGATATGTCTTCACTTCTGACATTTATCATAAGATATTGATGATATAACAATAATAAATAATTTATGAACGAATGATTTTACATGTACTGGATATTACTAAGTTATAGTCTTTAAGGTCAAACTTAGTATTAATGAATACCGCACGAATGTCATGCGGTAAAAGTTTGTTTTTAATTGAATCGAAATGTTTTCGGAATCACGATTACTGATTTGTTAAAACTTTCTACACAGTTTCATTTACAATAGTACATCCCTACTATTAATCGAAACCACTATTTTAAAAGACAATTATTTTTATTGTTTGGGAATTCAGTTACTATTAGTAACTTATAATATTAGAGTATGTTTATATTGATCCGAGAATAATCAAATAAATTATAATTATCTAAGTGAGATATATTACTACCTATTAGCAGCTCTATGAGCTGATAATTATGACATACCTTTGTGGATTATAATATTAGGTTAGATTACGTTCAATCTAATGATCTACACTAAATATAATTATACAATCAGGATATAGGTTAGGTTGTCTTTACTTGTGAAAAATAATGTGTAGTATTTATGCACTTCCGTTATGAATACTTATTAGATAAGGGAATTTTTTTTAAGCAAGCTCATATAAAACAGGGTAAATTATAAAAGCAGGAGACTAGTTAAACTTCAGAAGATTATTGTAGAATCTGTTTTTTAAAAATTAACAATGTTAACAGTGCTTTGTTTCAGAAGTCACTCATATGTAATTAAAACTTATTTTTCCAAAAAAGTGATCAAAGTTTTGGTTTTTGCTCCACTTGCCTAATCCTTGTATCTTGTATGATGTAATAATAAACAATAATATTGTAGTAAAATAAAATTGTAGAACAACTTTTTGAAAATTTAAAATATATTTTTTTTAGTTTATGCATTTTAAAAGCATACAATGATGGTAGCTTTAGATCCTTGAGAAATAAGAAGTATCAGAAGAAGCAGAAACTGGGTTGTTTATTTTATGTTTTTATTTTTAGCAGTTCTAAGATACTATAAGAAAATTACCTTTTTATTGATAAATATTAATTTAATGTAATAATATATTAAAACTATCTTACTCCAAAGAGTAAACCAATGAGAGTCGTTTTATTCTTTAAAACACTTTACTGGCACTGCTCACAAACACACTAAACTATTTACTATTTAAACTCTTTACTATCACTGTTACACTTTGTTATACTAGTTCTGTTACATGATTTAGTCTCTCGATCACAGACGGCTTTCTCTTAGCTGGGAGACAATTTATATATTCACTACTTTTAATCAAATCAAGTATCCAATATTACATTTATTTATAAAGTCAATTAAATTTCTATGCAAATATTATATGTTTTAGTCAAATCAACCGCTGATATCTTTATTTTTTTATCAAAACCTACCCTCCAATTATATGAAAGCTAACAAATATGTCCATATTATGTATTTTATACAAATACAGATGATTTGCTTTTTATATTATTATGATATGATATTTATATAGTTTTTATTATTTTTAAAAATACATTCATAGTGTTAAAAATATTTATAAGCAGCTTATTTAAAAATTATTAATTTACAATGAAAAATAAACCTATCCTCTGGAAAACCGTCCGGTCGCTCTACGAATTGAGCTACCGTATCGCTACCCGTCTCGTTTAAGCATTTTTTATAGAATCATCCTTATTAGGACGATGGGATTCTACCAAATATGTAAATGTCTTAAAACTGACTTCTTTAGAAAATTATAACCAATATTATAGTGTTTAGAATTCAGGGGAAGATGGAAGCGGTTATGTGAGACTCTTACTCACTAAACCAGACGGTCAACACATCGCCGTCATATTGCAGAACCACGGGAACGCTTGCGCACACATCCGCGTTGCTCCGACGGCAGGGCGCGTGAGCGACCACCACCCCCATGGAGTGACGCATCCGGTTGACTTGAGCACGCTCCACTCCGGTGGCCGGCTTGAAAGATCGTGAAGGGCTCCCCTGCCCTCCACCCAAGCCGACCGAGCCAGATCAAGACTCCCTCCCCACCGAGACGCCAGCAAGCTGACACCTCGGCGAAGAAGGTGTCCCGATCAGACTCAACCTCCGGGGACCGGACCGGGTCCGAAAACGGTCCCGGTCCGAACCCGAAGCCGCCACCAGAGGCTGGTGTACGCCGCAGGTGACCCTCCGAAGAAGAAGAGGTACGCAAATCTGCGCCGCAATTTAAACTGCCGCCTGCAGACGACGCAGAATATGCGACCTCGACCGTCGCGCCACCCCGCCAACGAAGCCCTCCCTAGGAAGAGCTCCGCAGCCGCCTCACCCGGACTAATCATCGTCAAGCGCTATTGTACCTGACGAAGACTATTCCGGGCCACCACCCTATCAGCGCAAACGGCCTCTCCCTCAGCAAGGAAGAGACCGTCGCGTACCCCAACACAACCACGGGACCGCCCCACAGTCCACTCTGCACACAGAGAAGTACCAGGGGCGACCCCGCAGCTGTCCCTGGTAAAGAGGGCCTGCGCCCTCCCACCCTCACTGCCCAGGCCAAAAGGCCCGAGCCCACCCTGCAGGCAGACCACCCCGAAAGGCAGCCTGCCCGCCAGCCAGCCATGGACCGGGCACAAACCCCCATGACCGACCCTCACCGCGCCGGGTATTAGCCAACGGGAGAACCCGAAGGTTCTCTGTAACCGTTGTTCCCGGCGTTCGCCCCCTACAAAATTTACTTACCTGGAAAATAATGAATCAACGTTTTTTAAATAAATTTTCCTTTTTTTGCAACAACTTATACAAGTTAAGTAGTTATTCATTACTAGTACGAGTATATAATACAGTATTTGATACAAAAGGAATATTTACACCTATATTCCTGTCACGTATGGGTTTTCAAACTTTACGTGCCAGCGATGCAAAACTTGACAAAACTAAACCTAATTTTAATTTCCTATTCACAAACACATTCTATTTATAACTCTCTTATATTATATCGTTTTTAGTTTTGCTGTTGTAATGCTTACCAAAAAAAATTGGTATACTAAAGAAAATCATGCGTAATTTTATAACATGTCAGTCTAAGTATTAATGCAGTTTTCGAAACATAATCACTAGTATCACAACTGCATTGTATTCCTACTAAGTAAGCCTTTAAGAAGTTTTAATATAAAGAATACCGAGGACCAATAGGACATATCAGTTTAAGTCTTTACTACCTATATTTTTAATCCAGGTTTAGATGACGGTTCCTTTCCAAAAATAAAACAAAGTCATAGATATAATTTCGACTATAAAAGTAATTGTTCTAACAATCCCATCCATACTTACGTCATATTATAAAATTTATAGAAATTGATTCCAAAATAAACAATGTTTAATTTAAACCGAATAATACACAGTCAACAGTAGTGCAGTAGTAGTAGTAGTATAGTAGTAGGTGATTTCGCGAATGGTAGGTTGATCTCTGGTGCAGGTGTGGAACACATGGATTCTGGATGGACTCGAGAAATGTCTTCAGTAGTTTTGTGATCTTTATTAGATTTGGGACTAGTTCGACCACAATGTCCTAATCCTAATAAACTTCACAAAGAGTGCTTAAAACGGATTAAGTATTTTATATCTTGAGTTTATTCTTTTTATTACATATATGGGATAGTACTTAACCATCTCACTTTTGGAAACCAAACAATTTAGTATAATCTGGTTCATCAATGATAATTTACTTATTTTTAACTCGACAGAAAAGACTAAAAGTATTATTATGTATATATTATTTTCACAAATATATTTTACATTTTTAAAAGGTCAAACATAAATAATAAAACAGTGTTTTTATATTTTTAATAAAAATACGTATTCAAAATAATCGTTACCGTCCGTTAAAATAATTCCATAAATAATAAATTGTAAAACCGGCTTTAAGAAGATTACGGTGAGCGGAAAACAAGTTTTTTTTTTTTGCTTTTATGAGGTTTATTCGAAAAAGATTATATATGTCTGCTTCTAGAATGACAACTTTTAAGGTATATTAAAATATTTTATTGATAATCCCCTAAATACATTGACCTCTCGGTTGTTTTTGTTATTTTATTGGAATAAGAAATAAAATTTTCTTAAAAATGTGCATTTCATTTCTAATAATGATAGTAGATAACAGTATATACTAATTTAAAAAATGATATATTTAAATACAAAATGGAGTATATAGCCCTGATTTGAGTCTTTACTGTTATCGATTTAGTTATGAAGATAATAAAACAAAATCTTTATTTAGTCTTTAAATTTGTAGTATTAATTTTATATATGCAATAAGAAAAATATTAATTTGAAAAATGTCTGTTGATTCTTAAAACTCGTTGTATATTGTACCAATACGAAAATTAAATTAAAAAATTACAACAAAATTTAAATAAAAAACTAATAAACTGTTAATTTACGTCGCACAATTTTTTTTTATTGTTTGAAACATGCTTATAAAAATACCAGAATAATAACGATTTATTGTATTATTGGAGACGAACACATTTTTTTTAAGGATCCCTAAATGTATTTGTCATTTTAAATAAAATTTTTAAACCAATCATCTCATGAAACATTTATGGAAATAAAACGCTAGAAAGTAATATCAATACCGATTTAAAAAACCTCTCAAAAAAACGTACCCAGTTCCTTTAAAATGCATGGATTTTCACAAAGAATTTAATATTAACGTATTCAAAAAGTCGTCGACGGATTTCAATTTCCATTCGTAATTAAAAGTAGTCAATACCTACCCGCCATCTGTCAAAGAAATTCTTTTAGCATCTTACACTATATATGAACATGTATATTTTGTTGCCATTTTAGAAAAATAGACTACATTACAGTCAACACACCATAGACAATACAATTCATTATATTAGATTTGATAAACCATAAAACCTCACTAAGGAACACCGTTAAATTTAAAGTTAATAATGTAAAATATAAATTCATTTATACACGAGTTTGATTTATTCGTTTTATTTAAATGTGTACTCGTGAAAATTGAAGAAAATATTGTACGACAATAATCCTTGGAAATCTTAAATCAAATAAACAGTCTTTTACTAACTTAAATATTGTATAGCATAGCCTTGTATGTATAATAGTGGTATGTATGTGTAATAGAAGAGTGTACTTGTGTAGTAATGTATATGTGTAGTAGTATCAAATTTATATGAGATGCCTTGATATCGATTATTTAAATTGACCCTTATCTAATAAGTATAATTCTATTTTTTGTTTCGTAACTCATATTTACATTATCTTATAGACTATATCATGTTTTCGTTTTTGCCTGATAATATGATTATTATTTTACTGTTTCATATATTAAAAGACTGGATCATATCTTGTTTAAAAGTCAAGAATTCTATTACAAAAAAATAGTATCGTGGCTGTACCCTTAATTTATTAAGATAAAAAACGATACGGTAGCTAACTCGACAGAGCACTTCGCTAGTTTGAGCTTTGTTCATGTAGACGAATTTTTAAATCCCTTTTTTCTACAATTATTATATAGATATTTAAAAATGCAAAGGTATCGTGTCTTATATCTATAAGACTGATTATGTTATTATATTTCTTAAAAATAGTTATGTCGAACTTATCAGATCTAAATACATATCTATTTTTATAATGAACAAAGTTATGTCATAATTATCAGCTCCTAAATCTGCTAAAAGGTAGTGTTTTCAGCTTATCATACAATAATAACTTATTTTAAATCTTTGAAGGATAATAAACGTAAACAGTATGTACTACAAATATTTTAACAGACTCGATTCTCTAAGACTGAAAAAAAAGTCCATCGAACTAGTCCATCCAAGTCTGTGTATAAAACGTTTGTATATAAAACTATAAACAAAACTTACAACTCTCTTAACACAACTCTGGCACTAGTAATACCAAGAACATTTCACCAGAAAATCCGATTCAATTCTGAAACATAAACTTTTACAGCATGGAAGTAACTAATAGGTAAGTTTCACTTTGGTAACTTTAACACATTTAATGTATTTTAATAAGCACTTATTTAACAAATATGGGTTATCCATTAATTATTGCTCTAATATCGTTGATACTGATATTGGTCTTATAATAAATATCAGAAGTGAAGATAAATCCCTCTTATTACAGCAAACATTAGGCATTAATGGATGAGTCGATAATTCCTCATTGGTCATTCCACAGAGCAATCGTTGTCACATTATTGGGGCAATTAGTATGTCATTCAATAATAATGTAACATTATTGCTCGGCATGGTATTTCCTTATAAACAGAATATTCTAAAACTTGTAGAGCAACGGAATTTTGCTGATAAAGATGTCATTATCTACCAGAAACCTTAGCATGAATAGTTCTCGTTAATTAACTTTTTGTCAAGGATTGTATTTTTTCAGAAACATGTTTCTTTTGTTTACAAGGCTCACAAATGCACCTTATTATTTATCGCTGGAGTTTGAAGACTTAAGAAAAGGCATAAAATAATGTTAAGCTGAACATAGCCACTATTTTGCTTCAACCTTGACAGAAACAGCAACATTACAACTATAATGTAAGAGACAGCTAGACTAAAGGAAATTAAATTCCCTTTGAAGTTTTCGGTGACCGCAGTTACGTATATAGTAAAATATAACCTGTTTGTATATTATTATTATTTTTAAATATGCTATAAAAGAATACTTTTACTATTTTATTTTAAGGTATTGCTCATGTATTTTTTAACATATTGTAGTAATTTTTTTAAAGGTTAGCATATTATTTTTATATTTTTTTAATTTATATGTAATACTTTTACGTAAAACAGATCTTTCTAAAACTTTTACACTACAGAGCTATATAAATATAGTTCTTATTTCTTGATAATTAAATGATCTATAATATTACTTGGTGTATAATGTCATAATATACACTGTATTGATCTTAATGTTGTTGCTCAATAAAAATATAATATTTTACTATTTATTTATATCAAGTAAGTGATCCCGAAAAATGTACAAGGAAGTATAACGAAAATAAAAAAAAACATCTTTAGTGTCATAAAATACCTTTACAATAGAATAAAAGAATTAAAAACAAAGTCCGTCTATATACAACATTATTTATCATTTCTGTCCTAGAAATTTTAAATGACAATATTTCGAGTTTTAGAAAAAAAATAGTAATATAAAATTTAAGTTGATAAAAAATCCTTATTATACATAATCTATACCCTACTTTACAGAAATGAAATTTAATACACAATATTATTTTGATTATTAATATAAACAAGATAGAATAATAATTAATTGACTAACAGCAACTAGACTGACACCATGATACCACAATGAAATGTCTTTTTCTTAAAAGTGCGCGGAAATAATGTCATTACCTTTGAACCTAGACTGAAAAACCAAAATCACTTCCCGGCGCGTTCTTTGAATTTGGAACGAAGAGCGCGCCGGCAATATTGTATGAAACGGTGTGCTGTTTGAATTTAAAACTCTTTCATCTATCGTACATATTGCGTTCTCGTGGCTGTATAGCCACTGATGCGTTTACCTTTCGGCAAAAACTGAGAAAAAAAAGGCGGTAAAGCGGAGTTTGTCGTTATTTTGTTATTAAGTAATTAAAATGAGTTCCGATGATTCTGAAAGTGAAAATGAAATGAACATTGACTGCACTCCACTAGATTTAAGATCGGAAGCTAAATTGGCGATGGAAAACCTACTTCCAGCAAAATCAAAAGAAAAATATATGTGTATAAGTGTATGAATATTTCATATTTTGGAAAAACGAGAAAAATGCAAAATTGTTCTCCGAAACAGTATTTTTAATCGATAACATTTTTTAATATTAATTAAACTTATTACGTAAAAGGCTCTTTTTTATTTCCTTGAATTTTTTAAAGAAAAATACTATATATGCCTCGGCCAAAATGGCAATTGCCTGTCTCGTAGCATTGAAATCCTCGCCTGCGGCACGACCTTCAAACTGATACGCGACCTGCAATTGCCTATTTCGCTGCCTTTGCAATAATGTACTATTTCATATATCTTTCAAAACTAAAATAAAGAATAATAATAGATTGTTCCACTATTACTACTTGAAATTAATTTGTTATAACTTAAGAAACCGATTTAATAAATTTATAAAATGCGTTATTTTTCACCTTCTTACGAGGTAAATATTTTTAGCTAATAGCCATCAGTGCACCCAGATTTATCGTTTTAAAAATATTATTTAAATATGTATTAATTGACATTATATAAAATATAGGCTGTAAAGGTTAATTTTAATTGTTTAAAAATCTAATTTAAAAATGACCTTCAGTTGCAAGTTATTTACATTCAACATGAAGATATTTTTGGGTGATGTATACGTTTTTTATAACCACGCTACATATTGGTCCTTCACTGACGTCAAATAATAAAAATAATAAATTTACCAACACAAGAAACTGATAATACTCAGTATTATAAAATTTGTATCATAAATTGTTTTCTATAAAATGAAGTGAACTGTGTTTTAAAGTGTTATCTTCATTTATTCAGAGTTAAGCCTCGCAGTTGGGAAAACGAGTAACACAAAAATACTTTTAAAGTACTTTTATTTATTTAGTGATACGTTTTAGAAAATTCGTAAACTTAAATTTATTTTATAAAAAGTCACATATAAAGTCTGTTAACTTCAGTTTTACATGATAATGAAATATTAAAAGACAATATTTAGTGGAAACTTTACTGATTTCTGTGTTACGTATTTGTTATATTTTTAAGTAGTATTGTAATTGTTTGTTTCCCTTTAAAATAAATAAATAAATAAAATAAATACAATTTACAAACATATATCATTTAACTATGTTCATGTTAACTTTTTTTATCAAGGTAAAAAAATCCTTTGAAAAACGCGATATCAACATTAACCTTCAATCCCCAATATTTTTCTAAAAGTTATATTTTTTAGTAACATAACATTTTAATTATTTTAACTTAAGAGCCCTTTTTTATTTGATTCTTATATTAAGGCATTATCCACTTTGTAATGTATTTGTTGAGAGTACTTAAATTCAGTAACATTTCACCCTAACCAGTAAACTCTGCGCAGTTAATACTATCAATCTAACTGCATACAATTAAGACCTAAGTGCTTTAAGTAAAACCTAAAAGCTAGTTAATTTTCGGATCGCATTAAGATGTTTCTGAAATTCAGCTTTTAATTAATAATTGATTTAGGTTCTACTTTATAAGACTAGAATAAGAAGAATAGAGTTAATAATGTTTTTTTTAATTCTTAAGAAGGGTTTATAATATCATAATAGTTGGGTTTCTTGTACTGGGTCCATATGCAAGAATTTTGTAATTAGTTCACAACAAAAACTGACGCGGATTTATGATGATGTATACCAAAATAAATATATACAATTTTATGATAACATTACATTTAATTGTAAATGTAATGTTATCATAAAATTATATCTCATAATAAAATTACAAAATTCTTGCATAATATTGATAGAGTAAGAATAAGCCAAACTCTTAATAGATCATACTTATATAATACTTTCTTTTAATTGTTAAAAAAAAAATAAACTCGATCAGTCAACATACGTTATCAATATGAATAATTATCATTTTTTTTGTTACTAAGCTCCTCTTTCTAGGGTTACCAACCATAATTTATAATAAAGTATCATACTTTATTTTTGGTAATTATACTTTATATTTTTGCATACAAATAAAGTATGTGAAAATACTTTATATCCGACTTAAGAAGATCTAACGAAAAATCACAGAAAATCGCAGTCAATATCTGGTAATTTATATTTTAAAATGCATGTGATAGCTTAGCAAATGTACAAAAACCTTTTTTACATTCGTTGCGAGAAACAGAGCGTTAATCATCTTAATCAATAACGAACTGTTTAATACTTAAATTTAAATGTTGATTGTTAAGCAATCTTTGAAATATTTATAAACAGTAAAAAAAAATGTAAGCTTGTGTTAAAAGCACACAAAAATACGTTTTAAGGCAATTAAAAAATAAAATTAGTAAAATACTTTTTTTTTTCTTTTAAATACTTTATTTTTCATTCAAATCCTTTTTTTGTTAAATTTAAAAAAAATGTTAGCAAGCTTTTAACGATATATAAATTTAAAAGGACAATGACCAATTGAAGAAGTTAAACCATATGCAAACATAAAATTTAAATTAATTATTAAGCAAATTATTAACTTAAACAAATTAAGCTTGAAACCATAATTTTATACCTCGTCCCTAGAACTTATTATTTTTCTTGCAACTTAAATTTGCTTAATTCAATGTGGAAACTTTGAACTCATAGTATTTGCTGGGAACGTATTCCCTTTAATAATAAAACCAGGCTTAAACATTATAAAATAATTTTCGTGAAATTTTACTTATTAACTTTTAGTACGTAATTAGTAATGCATTTTAGAAAACCCCGCATTATGAATATTTTAATTATGTTAAATTTTACGCTTCAAAAGTTAGACAATAGATGAAATTGATGAAATAATGTTTCTCAAAAATGTTCAAAATATATTGAATTTGTAATAACTTTAATGATTTGATTTTTCTGTATTAAGACCACTCAATATATTAAACTAAACAAACGTACCAAAAAAAAAATATATTTTTTCTGTACCATAAATCTATTAAAGATACTGCTTTTAATGGAAGTACCTAGTTCTTAAATACAAAACAATATTTAAATAATAATCCTTTAGATCATTTCTAGGATGATCAAATCAATTGAGTATATTATTTACAAGTGAAGTTAGTAAAGGCATTCTCGATGTTGCCTACCCTTAAATAGCAAAAATATCAACAATATTTGTCAAGGAGATCTTCATGTTTAAGCTTGTGTTTTCAGTATATTTAGTAACATATTTGACATATAATACCAAATCTCAAGGTCTTCAAAACTTTTAGTCTATTTTACATAAATGCGGTAAGAAACAATGTATATTATCCTATAACTATTATATTATTTAAAGCATAATAAAGAATACCTTAAATACTTAAAACACATATTTAATAATAAATAATAAAAAGTTAAGTTAAACAATGAACAGTACTTAATAACATTTTAGTCAGTCAACCTGAACGTGAAATAAATACGTCAAATGTTTATAGCACTTCTAAATTAGCGTGACTGGTTTACAATGGCCATTAAACTGTGACCACTATATGAATATGTCGTAAATAATTATATTTACGACTTATGGAATATATGGAATACAATATATTCTTTAAGTAGCAAATATATCCATTAACGAAAAAAAATAAACTGTCTGCTGCATAAATCTCTACGTATCTGAACGTGAAAAGTTCATTCCCTTCCAATTATTTGACTTTATACGGACAGACATTGAGTCAGCGATTACTATTTAACATTAAAAGGTTATTTGTTAATATTATGTAATTATATGTAAATATTATTTGTATTATACTGTATAGTATGAACATACTAGCCTGCCTATATAAAAGTACTCAAACTTTAAATAATCCGTGAGTGATAGATTTGAATTCGAAATTTAATTTTATGCTGTCATAAGAATAAGCTTTTAATGTGTCGATAAATTGCAGAACGATGACGTGCGTACTAATTTTTTATAAGCATCATCACTCTTTAGGGTAGAAACAGTAAATTTTTATCACGAGTGTCACAATAATTATATGGTATAAAAAAATATTAATTAACTGGACAGTCAAATATAATATTGTAATTACTATAGGCAATTAAATATATCCGTGTTTTAATTAAAATTATCTGGTAGACAATGTAAAACCAAAATTACATTATTTAAGTGTTTTATTAAAATTAATTATTTTTAAAGGGGATATTAAATTCTTATCTTAATATTGATTTCAATTTTATATGATAGTTATTAAGTTATTTTTTATAAATCTACATTAACATATTTTATTAATAAAATTATTGTATTATTATTTTAGTTTTTATCAGTTGCATGTCGTAAACATATCATGTGATAAAATCTTCGACAAAAGGAACGCACTAGTGTCAATTCCATGATATCTAATCGTAAAATAAACAAAAAAACAGAATGATTATCTGCTTTCTTGAGACGTCAGAGAAAAACGAATAGACCATGAATTTGAGGTTCATTGAACTATTATTTTTATAAAAGTAAGATGTAAGTATTATTTTCTTATAGCAGTCAGTAAATACGAATGTTAATTATTTATATAAAAAAAAAAGATTAAAACTGTAAAAACTTTATCAATAGAATATTTGAAACATGTAATAATAAATAATTTCTCTCGATATATTCATTCGTTCTTCAATTTATAACAGCATTATGAGAAACTATAATCAGTAGTTTGTAAGCAATATATTTTAAATTGTGCTTTTTTCAGTCCAATATCCAAGACCAATGAAGCTATGAGGAGTTACATAGAGTGAAAACTTCATTGTACAAAAGAAACCATAAAAGAACAAATCTGACAGACTAGCTTATTAGCATTATGTAAATTACGTAGCGTAGTGTCAGAGCGAAGGCTATGAATATTCATTGATTATAACTTTAGTTCTCTCCAGGAGGTCAATATGAAGGTAAACTATTATATATATAATACTATGACTGAATTGATTTTGGAAAACGTACAATGTCTGTACATATGTCTATAAAAACACTTAACTCCACATCAAATGTTTTGAAATTCTTTAATACTTTGCAAGCAAATCGCCGATGTCATTCGCTCTTTTCCCTCACGAATTAAATACTCTTAATATAAATATTTCTTCTTCTTGTGTTTTTAACGCTAATTAAGTAGGTGACAGCTACTTATTACTTCATATTGATTTCTACAAAAACCTCGGTAGGTGCCCGAGGTACTTATGTATCACCTCTAATCATGGTAATTCATTTAATAATCAAAATTGCAGAAACGCAATCAGACGAAAATATATAACAATGAATAGATAATATACTCTATTATATATTTGTTATATGAAGATAAATAGAAAGTCTACAAGTTATATCGTTTTAATTTGATGAGTCGTAACTTGATTTTAACTTGCTGATTTTTATAAAATCATACAGATGAAATCTCAGCCACGATAAGTATTATCAACACTTAATAAAAATGATTATAAATATTAATCAATATGAACTTATTGTAACTTCATCATTGCTATATAAATGTGAGTTATTGAGTATTATACAATGCAAATTGTTATTATACTAATATTATAACGTATGACACCATTCGATATTTATTCGATACAAACACGGGATAACTGTTTTAAACACACTGTGTGGTTTTCGCATGTTTGATTAATAATTGTACATTTAGTGACAATAATAATCTAATTATAATTATATTGTTATAAATATGTGACGCATTTAGATATAATATATTATTTTTCTTTTTTCTTTTATGATTTCAATAATCGTTATCGCAACGCAACCTCCAAATTAATAATATATTCTAGATGTCCACGGCACCACTGCCCTATTATAGGTACTATTTTAAATTTTCTTATTTTTTTTTAATGTTCAATATATTGGCTCTGTTGTGATTATATTTCATAGTTAATTATCTTCTTTTATTTAAGAGTATATAAATTTAGTGAATACCTAAGTTGTAAAGGCTTCTTGTAAAATAAAAACAACAAAAATAATACTAAATATCGCTACGGTACGGTAGCTCAGTTGGTAGAGCGACGGGACGGTTTCCCAGTAGTCGCGGGTTCGAATCCCTGCTCGTATCGGTTTATTTTTCATTCTATATTAATTTGAGGTAACAAAATTTCATCTAGTATAGACAGATATTCCAAATTCCGTTCAGAACCAGAAATGATAAGTCAGATTTAAGTTAACTTAACAATACTTAAGTTTACCTAAGTTACCTCGACATTCTTCACTTATAAACCATTCCAACAGATATCACATGTCATAATGCAGTTGGCCTTTCATATAGTATTCAACTTGAAGAGTATCTATTTAACGTACTAATGTAATTAAAAGTTGAAAAACGCCTTAACTACTTGTAAAGAGATATTAAAAAATACGGAAAAGACATCTACTACATATCAAAAGTTTTTTTGAAAGTTAAAATTTATTAAAGTTGTTTATTTGAAAGAATATTTTGATTTTATTAGTAACTGAATAAAAATCCGAAAGTAATACAAGCCAAGCAGATTGTTGAAAAATACTAACTTACCTATCAAGATAGCCTGATTTGTTAGTAATCCTAAGTGCATGTAGAAAGCTACAGCTACATTAGCATAGACAGCATTTTGTTTTCATTGTGCTTTCAAACGATTCCGTAATGGAATTAATGGTTTTGCTTATTTTTGAGTGCAGACTTCTACTTAGCGGACTTAGATAAAACGTATGTATGTGTATCCAGTTCTTTATTTTAAGACATTTAGGTCTTACATTGTAGATGGTAGAGTCTAACTGCAGTAATTTTATTGCAACTCTATAGCTCTACCGAGGTAGCAAAATTGCTACAATACAAGTTCATACAAGTATATAATTCTTTTTTTGACATTAAACTTGACTTATATACTTCCTAATATAACTTAGTGTGTTGTCATTCGAAATACTTAAAGGTCCTGAGGCTCAAACTTTCCAACCGCCCTCGAAAACCATTTGAATAATTTTTACTTGATCATTTCCGTATTAATTTCCTGAGAAGGTACATTGATTTACATTACTAACTACACTACCAATACAAGAACTACGGGAAGGCACCTGCAGCTGTAGTTTATAACAATAGAAGTGAAAGAAACAATAGATTTAACTAACATTAATTATTGTGTAAGTATATGTTGGCAGATCGTGGTTCAAATAGTATTTTTTGTTTTATTTCTTGTATCTTTGGGAAATTTAAATAATGTTGCTTTTAAATTAACATTTTTGGTTTTATGTAAAGTGATAGTTAACAAATTGTTTCAAGTTTAACTTTAATCTCTAACTTTTCTGATTTCTGTGAATTTTTTATTGAATTATGAGAAAATCTCTACAATTATTATAACATAGTATTGAAGTTTATATGAAACATTTTACATCAATTATATCATAAGTCTGAAGCAACGTTATATTATACATATCTTTGATAATTATTTGTTTTTTTAGCACTTTTCGAAGACTTCAGACACTCAAAGAAGCCAAAATTCAATTTAAAAAGAGACTTAAAAACGATAACCATATTTCAAATTGAATTTGTATGTTTAAAGGAAATTAAAAACCGAGTAAATTGAGTACTACATAGCTGACAAAATATCATCGCGATTTATAATATTATTTTAAGAATGTTTTAAATTTGAACCTTGTAGCTTATACAGTTTGGTTTAATTCTCAATAACAAATGCATATTTTCCTAAGAAATGCACCATATCTTATTATAATACCTTAATAAAATTTGAGTTCAAAATATAAAATAAACACTTAATTTTATTATTTTTAGTTAGTATAAAAATAATTAAATTAAGTGGCTTAAAATATTTGTCACGTCTTGAATTAATATGTTAAGAAATATTGTGAAATACTTTTCCTAAGCAAAGACTAACTATTTTCCACGTGTGTCAATGGTATGCTAAATTATCACAATTCTATTACATTATTATAATTTTTTATTATAAATAAATTTATTAATATGTTTACTATAATTATAGATAATTCATTACCGTTCAAAATAATATCTTTATATATATATTTCTTGTGTGCGTGTGTATGTCACTGAACTCCTCCTAAACGACTGAACCGATTTTTGTGAAATTCTTTGTGTGTGTTCAAGGGGACTTGAGAATTGTTTAGATTCACAATTTGGTCCATTGGAAAATGGTTTTTTTTATTAATTTTTAATGTGTAAGTAGGTGGTGATTTTGAAATGTTTCACATTGGTTCCGACGGAGTCCGTTTTCATGGCAATGTCAAATATTAAATAATATTATATTTTAATTAAAGTCTGCCCTGACAGTTGGCGTTGCGATAGAAATAAGAAAAATATTTTAGTACTAGCGGCCCGATACGTGCTTCGCTATGTAAAAAGTGAAATTAAAAAAAAGTATATTGGAACAAATTCATATATTCAAACAAAAAATCTTTATTTACATACATTTCATACGGTATCGATTAGTCGAATTATGATAAATGTACATGTAATGACGTTAGACATTGTGATAACTTTTTAATATATATATTTTTTAAAGTTTGATTTTTTAAATTAAAGACGCGTGTACAAGACAACGTCTGTCGGGTCCGCTAGTCATATATATATATATATATATATATATATATATATATATATATATACATATATATATGTAAGAGCGTCAAGAGGTTGTTATTGTTCATAAGGGGCGTTGTAACGATAGGAATTTATAAAAATAGAAGTACACTCGTATTGTCCAAAACGTTATTATTCAATTTTTAACTGTTTAACAAAATATTACAAACAATTAATAAGATTAAATTGGATTTAGAGCCAATAGGTTAGCATATGTGTACTTCTAGCAACAGTTGTTATCTCCATGACAACCGCCATTACCAGTGGCGACACCTACTACCCTATTCTGTATTACCCGCTCATATTTTAATATTTTTTATAACAATCTATTACAGAATCAAACAATATAATTGCGTAACTTATAATTTAAAATAAAACTCAATCAACGCGCTGTCATATAAATATATATTTAGTATTTTGATTGTGTCCAATTTTGATATCAAAATTATTTAAATTAATCACTTTAATTTCACTGCTAATTTTACTGAATTTTTACTTTTTACTATTTTTACGGAATTTCACTGCTAATTTTACGGAATTTTAAATTTACGGAAACAAAACCTGATTAACATAATCAAAATCTAACCACGTTACTTAGAATGGACACATAACGAAGTTGAGGTGAGAAGCTTAAAATACTTTATAATACAAATCATGATATTATATAACACAACTAATTTCTAATATTTTTAATGATTTCCTAAAATATATCTAGTTTATATTAAAAAAAAGAAATTAACTTGTCGATCAAACTCTTTAATATGAAAAATAGCTTCATAAAATCTGGTCCAGTTTAACTTCTATTGGAATGAATATTCAAATTAATTTTCATAAGTCAATCGTCTACAGTAAAGTTTGTTGAATATTCAGAATTTAAAAGCTTTTCCTTTATATATAGAAACAGTGGGTAGGTGTTAAAAACCTAACAAGTTTGCTCTAAAAAGTAAATATTGAAAATTAATAATTCTACTTAATTTTGTAGTTTAAAAGTCAAATATTTGATATTAATAGGTGATAGTCTTGTTACTGTTAAAGTGGTTTGTGTTTTTATGCTCTGCTAAATTTAATCAAGTACCTACCGAGCGACACACATACATAACGTTTTTAGTGTTCCAATTAAAGTGCTATTTCTCTTATTTCACTTCACTATGTCTAAGACCGTTGAATTACTGGAATCACAGAGGTCTTTAGAATCCACTATTGCACAAAAGATGGAGGATTTTGAAGCCCGCCTCACTAACATCAGTCCACGTACATCCAACATAGAAAACTTATCGAAGGATTTTGTGGCCTTCCGTACATTTGTTCATTCTATGCTCCATCTGCTTCGTCAACAAATTACTGAGGTGAGCCTTGAGGTGGATTCCATAGAGATGCGATACAGGAAAAAGTTCCTCTTGCTGGGCGGTGTTGTTGAAAAGGATAATGAAGATGTTCCCAAAATAACATCTGCTGTGCTCAGTAAGTACATGGGATTAAGCATCACTCCTTCTGACTTAGCTTTGGCTCACAGGCTAGGTAGACCAGGCAATGGACGTCCACGTCCCATTTTATTCCGTCCCTGTGACCCAATGTTAAAAATGACTATTTGGAGGAAAAAAACTTCACTTAAAGGATCTCCGCATATCTTATCCGAATTCCTCACGAAATATCGTCAGACACTATTTATGGAAGCACGGAAACACTTTTCTATGAAAAATGTCTGGACCAGCGAAGGAGTTGTTCACATTAAATTAACTGATGGTAGTTTCAAGAAAGTTAAAAGCAATGATGACCTCTCCACCTTCATTTCTCTTCACTGCAGCTCTCGTAATGATCCCCATCCTGAGTCTCCAGGAGGGGTGTCAATAAAATCAACAACTACTTCGGCTCCGGCTCCCAGTCTATCTAAACCAGAGTTAACCTTAAGAGCCAAACGTACAATCAAGCACAAATAAGAGCTATTATGCTTTATTACCACTCAGTGAAGGTCTCCTTTGTTATATTAGTTATATTATTCATTATTTTATCCATTTAAATATTCTAATGCTTCTCCTATAATGCTTAATTAAAACTCTTGACTACCTTGAATGGCTTTATGTACATTTAGTTTTGTATGCTTGGATTACTTGCTTTTATTCACACTCATTATCTTAATATTCTGATTGTTTTGCTATTTTTAACATTCCTTTAATGTTTCTATTACTTCCTTGTTACTTTCTCAGCCAGCATTCTATTATCTCAATAATATTTATTTCATACTACTGCTCTGTTGTTTTCACTAAATTGTCTTACTTATACTTTGGATTTTATTACTTATTGTATGTTTATACTTAAATTAGAGTTTTGTCTGACATAATAAAACCTTGAATCTTCAAGTCTCAACAGGAATTAATATTATTATAATTACAATAAGTTGTCATATTGCCGTCAAACTGACATTTACAGATTAATTATAGCAATTCAATCTTATTTTCTGTTTCAATTTAGTTACAGTGCCATCTATTGGACTTACGTTACATTTACTATCTGTTTATTTTAGTCTGTCCTTTATTGGGTTTGGTTTTTTATTACTTTTATTTTTTTTGTTTTATTGTTATTAATACATTTTTTTTAGTTCATATAGTTTTTATTTTGTTTTAAATTTTTTTTATTTTTTTATTTAAGCATTTCATGACCTTTGTTACTTATTTTTTATACAATTATATAATGGTTTTAACTTTCACTGTGTGTGTATGTAGTTTGCTATTTTTTTTTTATTATTTACAATTATTATATCGTTTGTTTGCTTTGGTACCTAACACTTTTTATTATTCTGTAAGTGTTTTGTGTATATCGTTCGGTAGGTTTCTACTAAGTAAATTAAATTAATTAACTTGTGTATGTAGTTACCCTAGTTTAGTGGTTTTAAGATTATTTTTTTTCTTTTTGTTTGTTATTTTTTCTTATATTTGGCTTGTTTTTTTTTATTTTATTTAAGTATATTTATATTATTATTCTTTGAAAACATATGTCGGTAAATAATGACTCTTTTGAATCAGCCTGCGACTCAGAATCTTCACTTCCTTATTTTGACTGCCAGTCTAATATTCCTAGTACAAAAGAATTTATAACGCGGCGTTTCGCTCAATATCCTAAGCATTTTAATGTGTGTCACATAAACGCTCAAAGTATACCGCAACATTTTTCCGATATTCTTGATACTTTTTCATCAACTAGTCTTCATGCTATTCTTGTATCGGAAAGTTGGCTCAAGCGTTCTTATCCCTCAACTTACTGCAGTATACCAGGCTTTATCTTGATCAGAAATGATCGCGAAAATAAGGGTGGTGGTGGTGTTGCGATATACTTGCGAAGTAACATCCCTTTCAAAAAAGTTGCGGCCTCACCTTCTTCTTACTCAGGATCTATTGAATTTTTATTTCTTGAAATATTCGTGAATAGGGTAAAAGTTTTACTCGGAGTTATCTATTGTCCCCCTGTTGTTAACTATTTCTCAGACTTAGAGTCCCTTCTTTTCTCCTCTTGTGCAGAGTACACACACCACATAGTCATGGGCGATTTCAATACTGATCTATTGAAAGATAGTGTAAGGTCGAGACAACTCCTTTCTATTGTAACTGCTGTTAACTTTTCTGTACTCCCTTTGAACCCAACTCACCTAAACACAGACACTGCAGACTCATGGATCGACCTTATGCTTGTCTCTTCATCTGCAAGTGTTGTTGACCATGGGCAGGTCTCTGCACCTGCTTTTTCTAGACACGACTTGATCTTCCTTTCTTACAATTTAAATCCACCTAAAACGCTCACTAAGGTCGTTCTTATGCGGAATTTTGCTAAATTAAACAATGATCGCCTCTCATATGACGCTGCTTTAATCGACTGGTCCTGCATAAACGACGAACACAGCCTTGATACAAAAGTTAATATATTCAATGATTTGATTATTAGTTTATATGATAAACATGCACCTGTTCGTGAAGTTAAAGTGAAACGTCCACCTGCTCCATGGATAACACCAGAAATTCGGAAGGCGATGAACCATAGAGATCGGGCATTTAATAGATATAAGGGTAATCGCTGTGATGAATACTGGAGTTCTTTTAAGAAAGCTAGAAACCGATGCAATCAGATGGTAAGAGCAGCCAAACGCCGCTATATTCACAATAACATAAGTAAATTATCTTCTCCTGATATTTGGAAATTTCTAACTAACATTGGCATTTGTCCGATATCCTCGGTTACTCCTTCGTTTTCTAATACGCCTGATGAATTTAATCTTCATTTCTCTAATGTTCCAATTTTAGATACTTCTTCTAAACAATATACTTTGTCACTTTTAAATTCTTTAATCCCAAATACCTCCTGCACATTTCGTTTTTCTCTCGTTTCTGTTGATGAAATTCGCAATATTATCCACTCTATTAAATCTAAGGCAATTGGTAGTGATAAGGTGAGCAGTGATATGTTATTTCGTATCATAGATCATGTTCTACCTGTCATTACTCACATTATCAATTTCTCCCTTTCCACTGGTTCCTTTCCTTCTGCCTGGCGTAATGCGCTTGTCATACCTATCCCCAAAGTATCTAATCCTTCTTCGTATGCTCATTACAGACCCATCTCTATTCTCCCATTCTTGTCTAAAATACTTGAAGGTGTTGTACATAAACAATTCTCATCCTACATTTACAACAACAATTTCCTCAGTCCATTCCAATCTGGTTTTAGACCTGGTCATAGTACCTCCACTGCTCTCCTTAAAGTGGTTGAAGATGCTAGGGCAGCTATGGAGGAGTCACGTTTGACAGTCCTTGTCTTAATTGATTTCTCCAATGCCTTCAACTCTGTCGATCATGACATCCTTTTGGCCATCCTTTGTCAACTGGGTATTTCTACAACAGAACGAGACTGGTTCTCTTCTTATCTTCGGGGTCGTCGGCAGGCTGTTCGCATTGACGGCAATTCGTCTGATTGGTGCGACATACCTGCCGGTGTTCCCCAAGGCGGCATACTTTCCCCATTGTTGTTTTCGATTTTCATAAACCTCATCACCTGTAATCTTAATTGCTCTTACCATTTGTACGCGGATGATCTTCAACTGTATACGCAAGCTGACTGTGGTAATATAAATGCCGCAGTGGTTGAGTTGAATGATGCCTTAAAGTATATTGCTGATTGGTCTCACAAATTTGGAGTGGCTGTAAATCCGAAAAAATGCCAAGGGATTATAATTGGTAGTTCTCGCAGAATAAGTACGATTGATCTAAAAACAATTTCTCCTTTAGTCTTCAATAATTCTCAAATTCCTTTTCTTTGTCGAGTTAAAAACTTAGGACTGCATATTGACTGTACGTTATCTTGGGAACCCCAAGTAGACGAAGTATGCAAGAAAGTTAACTCTGGACTAAGAACTCTTTATCGACATAAAAACTTTCTCCCTACAAACACCAAACTACTTCTGGTGCAAACCTTATTATTACCGATTATTGACTATGCGGATGTGTGTTACTCTGGCATCAATGTTTCACTGCTAAATAAACTTGATCGTCTTCTCAATAATTGTATCCGTTTTATTTTTGGTCTTCGCAAATACGATCACATCTCCAACTATCGTTCTAAACTTAAATGGCTTTCTGTCAAACATCGCCGAAGTTTAAGAATTTTGTGCACTCTCTTTTCTCTTTTATATGATCCATGTTCTCCTAATTATCTAAAATCTCGTTTTCATTTTCTTGGTGATACCCATAGCCGTCAACTTCGCTCCACTGAAAATTTAACACTTCGAATGCCTCTCTGTCGCACTGACTTTCAATTCAACTCATTCACTACACAAGCTGTTAAACTCTGGAATGCATTACCTACCGACATTAGGAAAGCTCCTAACAGAAATATTTTTAAATGCCTTGTCAAAAACCATTTGTTATCTCAAGCTATTCCTTTGTAAAAATTTCTTATTTAACTTTATGTTTTATCCTATTATACCTTAGAAAATTTTGTTAGTAGATTAGTATTTTTTTTTTTTTTCATTTATTTCTCATTTTTTTATATATTTTTTTTCATTTTTATATATAGCTACTATTTTATTTTGGTTTTGTTATGCACCTTGATGTATTTACTGTTTTTTTGAGGGCTTGCTGGAAGAGAATGCTTGTGGCATTATGCTTGCCTTTGCAGGATATGTGCAAAAATTTTTAAATAAATAAATAAATAAATAACAGTGGTATTAACACTCAAGTCCATTGGTAGCTAAAATACAAATTAACCATCAATAATTTAATAGGTTGACCAAAAATTACTGTTAATTTCTACAATTCTTGCACTATGTCAACATATTATGTATTTACAAAACAGTACTGAGTGGCGACACCTACTACCCTATTCTGTATTACCCGCTCATATTTTAATATTTTTTATAACAATCTATTACAGAATCAAACAATATAATTGCGTAACTTATAATTTAAAATAAAACTCAATCAACGCGCTGTCATATAAATATATATTTAGTATTTTGATTGTGTCCAATTTTGATATCAAAATTATTTAAATTAATCACTTTAATTTCACTGCTAATTTTACTGAATTTTTACTTTTTACTATTTTTACGGAATTTCACTGCTAATTTTACGGAATTTTAAATTTACGGAAACAAAACCTGATTAACATAATCAAAATCTAACCACGTTACTTAGAATGGACACATAACGAAGTTGAGGTGAGAAGCTTAAAATACTTTATAATACAAATCATGATATTATATAACACAACTAATTTCTAATATTTTTAATGATTTCCTAAAATATATCTAGTTTATATTAAAAAAAAGAAATTAACTTGTCGATCAAACTCTTTAATATGAAAAATAGCTTCATAAAATCTGGTCCAGTTTAACTTCTATTGGAATGAATATTCAAATTAATTTTCATAAGTCAATCGTCTACAGTAAAGTTTGTTGAATATTCAGAATTTAAAAGCTTTTCCTTTATATATAGAAACAGTGGTATTAACACTCAAGTCCATTGGTAGCTAAAATACAAATTAACCATCAATAATTTAATAGGTTGACCAAAAATTACTGTTAATTTCTACAATTCTTGCACTATGTCAACATATTATGTATTTACAAAACAGTACTGAGTGTTAAATATCTGACTCACTTCACGGTGAACCAAATCCACTCCAAAATATACTGACCAATAACCAATGAAGTCGACGCCTGTATTGATTGGATTTAACTTGAATATATTCAATTTCAATTTAACTAAACGCGCGCCCAATGTTTAAGTAGTCATTTAAATTAGGGAATATGTTGATCAGTTATTTGATTCGAATCCGATTTGTGTGATGTTATAATCGAATTACACAAACTACCGATTGATTTGTAGATATCATTTACCCGCCCTTAAAATATATTAAGTTAGCGACGTAATCTTTCACGCCAATATCCACCGCAGATGTTGACAGACGTGCAATCTACTACACTAACGATGACGAAGAAGATGAAAATTTAAACTTCCAGGCCGAGCTCCGTGTTAATAACTAATCAACTAATATAGCTTCATTAAGAACCTATGTTTTTTTTATATTTATTAAGTAAATGTTGAAAGCAAAGTTAGTAATAATAACATTGAGCATTAGAAAAATTATTGATGACTTTCATGGAAAATACTATTCGGGTTGAAGTATTGTAATGTATGGTGTTATAAGTCCTAGCATCGTGAAGTCACAAAAATACTAATGTCAACCAAGTGAGATATCGACCAATAAGAGTCATAAATAATATGAGTAGTTAGAAACGAAAGAAGATAACGAAAATTTCTTAGAGCGCATTGTAATCACTTTACAGGTTGTTATCTTTTGTTTATTTCATAAAGGAATAAATATAATATTTTGATACAAATTAATTATTATCATATTATTGGTCAGGTAGCTTTATTAATATGAGTATAATTGAATTTAAAACCCAATATCTAAACTAAGTATTTTGAAATTTGTATTTAACTTTATGGATTAAAGAAAAGTAAGACAAAATGAATCAATTTTTTTGTAATGCTGAATAAGCAAAATGTAAAGCACTTTTATATGCTTCAGTCTGATCTAGTTGTGCGAAAAAAATATCTCGTAGCTAAAGTCGCATGACATTCCACTCAAATATAAGCCGTTTTTTGTATGAAAATACTAAATCCATCTAACGGACTCAATGTGACTCAAATATTCAAATGAGAAATTTTAAGTAAACGAATGTTTTGACAAATAAAAGTTTTTTTTTAATGCAGATATTTATTTATTTTCTTTCGTATTTTCTAATAAGAAGCCATGTCAATGATTAAAATAGTTATAAAAAATTTCTTTTCTCGCCAAATCGCCATATTATTTATTGAATACTCATATTTCAAAGCCCATTTTTTTTTTAAAAACAGTAACACTCATAGACAAATAATAACTATTTTATGAATAATAATAAACTTTCAAACAAAAGCTTCATTGGCGAGTAAATTGGGACTTTTCCCTCTAATATAATTAGAAGGACTATTCGGTCCGCTTTGAAAATCTGTAATCAAGTTTCAAGCCCTGCGTGCTCTAGGTTCGACTTATAACGACAAAGAACTGACTAATAGCAATATTATCTTTATATGATTTAAACATTTTAAACTTAATATTAATATTTTTTCCTTTGAAAGTGATTTTCTAAATATATTATTTGGCGGAAAACGTTTAATTAAACAAACTAGCTAGTTTACGAGATATTCACATTCAGAAAACATATAAATTAAAAACTGTGTGTTTCTAAGTAAATATTAATATTTTTTAACCGAATTAAAAGTTCAACCAATAAACAGATTACAGAAAATAATTTGCGAGTTACAATTTACAAATTACAATTTATTTATTTACAATAATTTAACGAAAATTTGAGTACATTGACAGCAATTTCTTCAAATGGGTTGACAGACAAGAATTCAGAATATTATAAAAATCAAGTGCCTAGTGTTTTAGGTTCAAGTCTAGATGGCAGATTAATTTATGTAGAACTCTATATTACTCAAATGAAATAGCACGGTCATAAATTGTAATTAATTTTAATTATATCAGATAAGTATTTGTTGTGATAAATATTCAACTTTATAGAAATAACATTCGAATTATTTATTCCATATGCGAAATTTAACAATAACTATAAATAAAATAGTAGTATGTAAATAGGCAAAGAAAAAAGGAAAAATATCATAATTCTTGACACGTCTGGAACGCAATTCACTAAAATAAAATGGTTTTATGTTACCACTATTTCCATGATCTGTCTAAAGCCTTAATGCAGAAGACTTGTCTAGTTAAATATTTTTTAAAGCATTCAGGAATTATATTTTATTTTCATAGTTCAAAATATAATCACATCTAGACAAAGATACAAATATATTTAATATCTTTAATAAACAATAAACGAACAAACTCAGAAGTACAAACATCTATGCATCACATAATTGCCTGTCCCTGTCGGGAATCGAACCCGAGCCCCGTTGCTATACGTTAGACGTCTGCGCTAACCACTTGACCAATGGAACGAAGTTCGCAAGTTCTGGTTCACCTTCTGTTGATTAGTGTAGTAGTAGCAGTATTCAAATGTATCTTTACTATGTTATGATATAATAAAAGCATAACAAATTAAAGTAAAAAAAAACAAATATAAGTTAAAAGTAAAAAAAATATCTATAAAGAATACTAAATTCACTAATAAAAGTACGAACACTATTACTCAGGTAAATTCAATTCCATATCTACTCGTGTTGGTTAATAATTCATTCTATATTTTAAAACAAAATGGGCCATATTCAATAATATTTAACTAAAAAATCATGTATAGCATGAAATTCTATTGTATTAATAGCGTGCGGTTGACATCAACATCAAAGGCTTTTACATTTCACAATGAGATAGATACATTTACCCGCAGTATAAATCCTTTATGTTATAAGTTATCTTCAAATAAAATCGTAACAAAACCTGTGTAGCTTCAATTTGGGTATATTAATTTTAGTTGTTGGTAAGCTTTGCAAAGTTTAAATAAGTCAACTTTTCTAGTAAAACAAATGCTTCCAGGATAAATATTATCTAATAGAGATGAGATGAGATTAGTGATTTATTAATATCATAAATTCGCATAGTTCAATCATTCATAATAAATTTATGAAGTAACAAAATTAAACATCTTTAGGTAAATGAAATTAAGCTAGATTTAAAATCATAATAAATTATCTCAATATTTTCCAAAAAGTATTTACCAACCTACACTTTTTATATTTATCTGGTACTTTTCTTTTACTTACGTACATAAACTCCTCAATCGGTTTCCCTTTTTTTCAAATATTACATGAAGAAAAATAAAATATTGTCCGTAAAATCCATCTGTCGTCTAACTCATAAAACTCGAAGCACATATATCCTTATAAAATTAAACATCTTCTTAACAAACAGATATTCAAATATTCATATCCTGTTTTAAAACCGACAAATAACTTTATATAGAATCAGTGAGCCAAATATTTCTGCTTTGTTTACTTGAAAACAATTATTATTATTAATAGTTTAATATAATTAATATTTCCTAAGTATAATTATTTTTTTCCGAATTAGTTGCTAATTATAGTATGACTTAAAGTAGAGAGTAGAGGTAAAGTGTTTTGTAGAGGACTCTTGAAATTAACATCAGAGCAGTTGAACATTAATATACGAAGGGTAAGAAGACTTGAAAGTAATTAACATATTATTAATAAAAGCATTCATTCGTTTTGATATAGCATATGTTATATTTCGTTAAGCTATTGAAAAAATCGCTACTTCAGTGTTTAAATATCTTATAGTAATAATTCATATCTTTATATGGACCAGACCTCTGAACACGTCTCTTTATCTTATCCGTCCCACCAAGGAAGAATTAAGAAATAGGGATATGTGTGCTATATGCTATGCATATTTCGATAACTTTATATGAAAAGAGTCTATAATATTAGACATATTTTTTATTTTAGATATAGGTACAGTACAGTAAGCTTACAGACAGATAGTCTATATAAATGAATGAAGAATTTGAGAGAGACAAAGATATAAGGAATAGCAATAGGTAATCAGTCTCTTTACTATTCTACGAAACAAAGTCTCTTAATAGCAATTTAATGACAAGCATCTGTATGTCTGAATCACACAGTCTGGTTATAAGATTATTGGATTACGATTAAGTTTTAAGAACAGAATAGTTCTATCATAGTTACGATACATACGATGTTCGTGTAAAAGCATAAAATCTTCACGCAATATATAGATAAGATCTTTTAAAATTTACTTTGTAAATCTTACATAATATTAATTATATTAAAAATTAAGATTATCGAATTTAAAATTATCTCCTTCTAAGTATCTCCTTCAGAACAGATCTAATGTTTCCTAATTAGAGTAATTAGCAAACATTTGTTATTAATGGGTGAGTCGGTAATTCCTCATACTGAAGAGCCGTTGTTGTTGCTTTGTCTTTCAGAGGCATTGATGTCACATTGTTGTGTTGCTTTGTGTATGTTACATTACTTACTTACAATAGTTAGTCTATTTGTATGCAAATAGTTTAAAGATTGAACTACATATTAATATGTAATAAAAGTCCTATAACCTATAATCCTATAACCCGATAGACTAGAATTATTATTTCTACTTTATTGATATCCTCTACTACCTTCTAAGTATTGATGCCGATTCTTCAAGTTATACGACATACCATTATTTCTTGCCATTTTCTTCACGTTGGTTTTTTAGTTTGTTTACTCGCTTATTACTACCTTATCTACGTAAAGTAAACAGCAAACTAGAAAATATTATAGTATTTAAAATCTGTATTATAAAGAATTTTGATATTTGGAGGAATATTTTTTTTTGTTAGTAAAGCGGTAAGTTTTATATGTTAACCTAACTGGACCTAAGATTAGGATTTTAAACGGTAAGTCTGAGATCAAATATAATAAAAAAGCCTAAAACGGTGTAAATATAGACCCTAAGAAACAAACATACTAGATTAAAGTTTATATTATGACAATATAAAAATAGGTTTAAATACTTATTAGGAGATAGAGTAATTAACAGATGGTAGAGGAGAGAGTCGTAAATATACGTTTTATAAGTGTATATACACCAAACCACATTATATAAAGTAGGAGAAAGACTTTCGTAGACGTTTAGGCAAACAGTACGCCATTTAGAAACACAAAAAAGTGAATCGTATATTATAGGGTGATTTAAATAGCCATGTGGAAAAGATAAGTATGTGAATCAGTGAACATGCAAATCGTTATACAGAAGAGAAATATATGTTCATCTTCTTTTGACAATAAGAGTTATATCGTTATTGTTCTTGTGAATAAATTGAGAGTCGAATGATTAATTAATGTCCTGCCTTATTCTATGTTCAACCATTCTTCATCCCGTCCTGTTCTTTCAAATCTTTCTTCGTCTATTTCATGTTTGAAGATGATCATGGTCGACGGTTACCATAAAGTCTCACATCTGTCATCTATTCAACCCCTATGAATATATAAATATTATCCCAATCAAAATTATATTCGTGGAAGTTACGATCATAAATATATATTTTTATTACAAAATAAAAAATAATTCTCACCATTCATTGATCGTAAAAATGTATGTAAGGTATTAGATTTTATTATAGTAACACTCAAGGTATTAGATTTTATTATAGTAACACTTTGTCAAGCGTTATTAAATGTCAACAGTTATTTTTTTTATCAGCAAAGGCTAAATTATGTTACGCAGAGGTTTTCACGTTTAATGTATTCAGTCACAAACATTACATTTAAAGATAATGTTATTGTTGTAATTACACACTCAGTAAGCGTTTTTCCTGGTATAAAAGACCTTTTTAACGTTATTTTAAATAGTTTATTAATCTTTTAAAGTATAGAAATAACAATTACATCCTAATTAATATTAGGCAGGACCACAATATTTTTAATTTCTGGTTTACCAAAATACCCTAGAACTAGCCAGGTTTATTAAATTGGCTTATGGTTTACTCATTATTAGTCGATTACAATTATTATTATCATATTAACTTCATTTGTTTAACCACAATACAGATAAATATCCGCAGGCCACTTAATATGTCGCTTTGCATTGTTCGTATGCTTTTAACTATTCGACTGCGGCTTCCTGCAGCAGAAATAGCTTCTCAACAATATGTACTTTGATATTATGAATACCAAAACATTCAATAGATTTTACGCTTTTAACGAAAGTTCCTATATTAACAATATTATATATTGTTCCGTATATGAACTAATGTTTTGATATGACACATTTCTTTTTGTTATTAAAAATTAATACGTCACAATTTTGTTACTGAAAAATGAATGATTTTTTCTACAAGAAAGCGCCCAGGTATAGTGTTGTCAAATTATTATTTTTTAAGAACCATATAAAGCTTTTACAAGATTAATATTGTAAAAATTAAAATTCTATCATTTGTAGCGCAATAACTAACACAAACAAACACACAAATAATATTATTTATGTAGTTATGTGAAAAAAACTTTATTTTTAATTCTGTTCTAGATATTCCTAAATATTAAACAATTGTAGTTTATGACGTTATTATATGTGCCTACTATGTATGTATTCAATTATATTTTCATAAAATGTTTTTATTACATTTTACTTACGTAAGATATTATATTTGTTTCTATATATTTTTAGACTTATAAGCTTTAAGCATAATAGATATTAAAAAAAATACTAAAAAAGTAAACATATATCTTGCTAATAGAAGGAAACAATTTTTCAATCCTTCCCTTTTTAAATACCTTTAAATGTATTTCCCCAAAAAAATAGGAACTGCATGTATGTTTCATTGCTGCACGTATATACGGAATCATAAGAATAAAAAAAAATTGTGTAAGTAATGGTATAAAACGTGAATTAATCGAAATTACATAGTAGTAAAATTATTATAAGTGAAAATTACGTTCTTACAATCATCTAAAATTTAATTTGTATTTTGTAAGTACAAAATATTGTTCCGTCTACACATTACTTTGGCATAGAATGCAACTTATTGTACAGCTCAAAACTTCAATACTTGTAATATTGCCAAAATTCCGGAATAGAATCCATTTCAATTCCCGAAAATGAAACACTACTATTAACAATTTAATAACAAATCGTTCAGAAACACTAGATTTTTGTTCAGGTGAAAATCCTTCACCGAAAAATGTATTATCTCCCATAGTATTGGTATCAAAATGGCATGACAGTTCATTATTAATTAGTCAAAAGTTATCGTAATTTTTTTTTAATAATTTATAGCCAAGGTTGTTCAGTAGAATATTCTACGTTACTCGAATAGTATAGACAGAATTCAAGCACAAAATAGTGAGCAAAACTATCCTTTACAGGCCAAATTTGTTGCGGATGCCTCTATTATCTAGCTACTACTAATGGCTTATTAATCTCTCTATATGTGTTCATTCGTTTATTTATGCCCATATATTTGTATTGTAAAAATTGATAATTAGTAAAACACGATACATCTTTATTTATTTACTAGGGTTCGCCCGCGACTCCGTCCGCGCGGTTTTTAGTGTTTCCTCAGCGCACGCGAGGAAAGCTCTCAAAAAAGAAATCTTTTCCCGTTTTTGCAGCATTTTTCATTGCTGTTTGACTTCTATTAGTCACAGCGGGATGTCATATACCCTATAGCCTTCCTCAATAAAAGGACTATTCAACACAAAAAGAATTTTTCAATTCGGGCAAATAGTTCCAGAGATTAGTGCTTTCAAACAAACAAACTCTTCAGCTTTATAATATTAGTATAGATTATTTAATTTAAACTTTGTAACTTTCAATAATGTAATAAAGTATGATCAGAATCTGCTTACGTATTTAATTGTTGAAATAATATGTTACATAAATAAAATAAAAAAAATCTCCTACATTTTCCTCTGTTTTTACCTCTAAAAGTAAAAAACACCTGACAAATATTGGTATTTCTCTACCACAGTAAAAAAAATGAAACGTAAATTAATGAATGTTTTTATTTAAATATTATATACCATGACCCTAACCTGCAATAGGCATTAAAAATCAATGTTAATTCATCATTCGTAGATTGAAATGACTCCTGGATGACCAAGGACTGGTATTGTTTAAGTACAAGCATTGTGATTTTGTTTGGTGATTCGTTTTGACTTGAATTACTTCTTCAAACAGATCAAAGTCCTTAACTACAATTACTGCTTTGTCCTATCGAAAACTGTCTGTTTAGCACTTCAATATATATATCAATACAGTAAATTGGAGCAATAGAATGAAATATTCCATTTCTAAGTATCTATAGTCGTATGCGATGCAAGACCACACTCGGTAAATATTTATTAATAGAACATAATATGGAACAAAACTGATGGATTGAAATTCCGTATTTGACCCAAGCAAACTCACCCGAAAATATCACGACCAATTATGAATATTTATGACGTTTTTTTTAATGTTTAATTAAACGAGACTGCCAGATTTTTAATTCAAATGGTTTATTGACACAGTTAAGTGTTAGACACAGATTTTAACTTTTTTGTATTTATAAAATATGTAATTATTTCTTATTTTTATTATCGAAGAAGCTTTTAACTTTAACATGCGTTAAATATTAACAGCTACTAGTTAAATAGTACTATTACTACTATAATTACTAACTGTAGCCAAATTGTTAAGAAAATTATGTATTTTTTGCTAATGTCAACTAACTTTTTAAAGGAAATGAAGATGAAAAAAAATTCAAAGGTCCCAAAACTCTTGTGTCAGATTTTCATATAACGTTCCGCGTCGCTCTCACATAACGCCCGTACTAAATTCATATAACATTTTAAATATGAAAACCGTCTCATATATAAAATAAATTCTTTAATTTGCACAAAAATATTGGACCTTGTTACTTAATTTCTAAACTGGCCTGGCAAAGGAATAAAAACGATAATGTTAGATATAGAACATCGCTTATACTAAATCTAATAATTCCTAGACCGAATCTAAGTAATTTCAGAGGTAGCTTTCGTTTTGCAGCTTCAAAATGTTGGAACGACATTCCACCTCTTTAAGAATGACGAAGTTTTCTAAATATAATCTATATGTATGTAAATATTGGCTTCTCAATGCACAGCAACTGTAACACAATTAGTCTGAACTACATTAAAATTAAAAAAAAACAAGTATTTCCTAATTAGCTCAACGTATTGTTTCATTTATTTATATTTTTTGATTATTTTTTATTGTTTTTATTATTTATAACTCAAAATGTCCATCTTTTAATGATCGAATAATGTATTTAATACAATTTATTTTATATACGTCTATGTTTATATATTTTTATACATTGCATCGTTTAATTATTGTTATCAGTTTTTTTTTTGTATGCACTCCTATATATACAAACATTGTACAGTATCAGCTCATGTGTCAAATCTAAACATAACAACGCCTTTACTGAACATATTTAGAATGAAGTCAGTTTTGTTTTTTTTTTCTTTTTGGTCTTCTCTTTTTTTTTATTTGTGTTTGCATACTGTGGTAGGATTAGCACGAGGCGTGAACTGAAAAGCAGCTTCAAGTAGAGATCATGTCCTTTTCAGTAGCATCTTTTTTATATTTATAATAACTGTAATAATTTCTTATTGATAAATGTATTCTTACTTGTGTATACGTGAATAAAGCTCCTATTATTATTATTATTATCTACAAAGTAAATATTAAGAAAAATAACACTATATTTTAATAAACCGTCTAACTTTAATATAATCTTTTGTTTTGGTGAATACAATAACCATTCTGCAGCTTTGGAACAGGCACTTATAAGCTTGATGAATCGACGTATTTAATATTAAGTTATTCAAATGGTTCTCTTACAGTTATCAACGATTTTATTCAGGAAATGTGTATTTATTTTTAGTATAATTTCTGGAATTACACATTAGTGTACTTAGATTCAATTCAATGACTTTCATGGTCTTCAGTATTTTAACATCATAAAACATCATTGACTTAATCTGCTAAACTCAAATAATAAGACATATATCATAAGTTAAAGTAGATTCGTAGACAAATTAATATATTTTTCGTTTATTGTCATTGTACAATTTTGCCAAAACCGTAAAATAGTTTCTTTAAAAGATGCATGAACAGAGAAACTGATAGAGATAGATATATAAATAAAAATGTCTATATATAAAACCAAAATAGACTACTAGTACTTTTTAACATTCTAAACAATTAACTTTAAATGAATGTATATTTATACTAAAAGTAATATATGTATGTGAAATAAAACTGATATGTGACTAAGTGATGTATGGGTCTACTGTCTACACTTCTGGGCTACGTGATGTGAAATTCTTTACAAGGGATGCATTCTATTTACAAAATATGTAAAGAAAGGTTTTTCTATTGTTCTATTAAATTGTTAAGTAAAATGGAAAATAACATACTCTTAAAAATCCGTTATTTTGAAAGATCTAACGATAAAAATAGTAATATAAATACATATGTAAAATATATAAAAAATAAAGCAGTAAAGATACGGTAATACAGTACATTTTGATTAGGTATTATTTCTGAAGGTAATTTTGTAAATTTTAGTTGAACTTTGAAGTAAAAAAAAATTATAGGTTTGAGGTGACCTTAATCGTTGCGTCATTAAGTAAAAATACCAATTTTTTCAAAAAAAAAAGGAAAGATGAGTGTTTGGTTAGTGTAGTACTTGTGTTCATTGAACAAAAGTGCTGCGAAACGAGTTAGTATGAATGACAGATTATGACAGTAAAGATAGTAATTTAGGTATCTTAATTCACGGTAAGCAGTTCATTATTTACATTTCAGTGAATGAAAACAAAAACTGTTTTTATCAATTACGAATAATGATCATGATAAAGTATAGCTTTATTTGAAAAATTCTGTATTCAAACTTTTTGACTTTTTATTTAGTATTTATAAGATTGATATTTTTTTGAGAGAACACTTTATATTGACATATATTTATATTTGCTATTATTGGCGATGATTCCAGTTAGCAACATGGAGCGTCTTTTGTTTGTCACCCGGACCCATAATAATAAAACTTTTTTTTCTATCAAAAGCATGTAACTACTAACATATAACTTTTATAATTACTAATAAATCTTCCAGTACGTCACATGATATAAGGATTTGATAATACTTAGTTGTTTAATTTATACTCTCGGGACCCTTTTGTAATTAGCAATAACGTTGTACGTGTGTGGATTATAAACTGCATCAACTAAATTGTCAAAAATATAAGCAGAGGAATTTGAGTCGTTTCGTAAGAGTATAAGCTCTAAAGTCAATTGATTAACTTGCTTCTTTATTCTTTATGTTTTGATTTGGTGCACAAAACTCAAAACAAAGCTACAACTACAAAGATAAAATGTAGCATCTAAAAAAAAAATAAGTATCCATCCTAAACGAATTGCAATCATAATGAAATATGTGTATATCACTGCAATATATAGATACGTCTTTAAGGTAGGTATAAACCTGGGAAACCTACTTGGTTCAACAACGCTTAGTAATGTCTACATATGATTTATTGTTTTTATTTATTGTTCTTTATTTTTGTTGATTCTCGACATTGCAATACAATTAAATGTTCTATTGTACAATTGTAACAATTATGTATATAATAATACATACGTATTGTACAAATATAATTTTGGAATACAATACATAGTAGAACAATATTTAGAAATATTTTATGTTTTCTTTTAATTTGCATGCCAAATAAAACCTAACAGTTGGCATTAAATTACAGATCGACAGGGACGATATCCAAATAGCAAATCAAGGGCAGAATGAAAAAAAGCAAGAAGAATAAATAATACATAAATATGTATATTTTTTTTTTGTTGGAGAACTCGTTTCAGTTTATATTTTATTTATGTTCTGAATACCAAAATGTCTACAATTTTTTTTTATTGAACGATAGCTTGTATTTTTTTAGTTTAACAGATATTTTTATGTTTTATTTATCTTATTTTTATTTAACATCTCAGTGTCTAAATAGTTCAATTATTAATATTTGATAAAAGTTTTATAAAGTTTCATCTCCTTAAGGCAGTGACGACACTGAATAATAACGAACCGTTTGACTTGTAAAGTTTGTTGACCTCTTCATAGACGCCAAGCGAAGACTTGCATTCTAAATAATGTATCACTTCATCGTAGTTTCAAGATGTATAGTTTATAAGAATATTATCAAGAACAAATACAACAACAAAAACAAATATCAAACAATAGAAAAAAGTAAAATATGTTAGTAAATAATTTGATATTAATTTAATTTTGCGATACGAGTTGAAATGCGGTTAGTGAAAATTTCTTAGGTACATAATTAACTTAAGTATAGAAATATTTTTTTGTAACGCTTATATTTACAAAAGTACTTCGTTTGTGGAACTCAATATTATACTATACTGCAAAAGTAGAAACATCGGTAACGATTGACGAAAGAAGCCCAATAGATGTTACTGCCGTTTTATATAAAACGCTATCATGAAGGCGGGGAATAGCGACAAAACTATATTCTAGAGGCTGCAGTTTATAGCTGCCCGTTCTGATGTATTTTTAAGTTCTATTTACAACAATTCAAAATGTTTGTATACTATACTAAGTATTTATTATGTTGTGTAATATTTCTGTACTATACTAAAATTATTTTAGTATGCAAGTTTTTTCTAATAATTAAGACGGTTATTAGTCAAGTTACAACGAAAACATCTGTTATAAAGTAACTATAAGTAGCACAAGTAGTGTAATAGTAGTAGTAGTAGTGAGTAGTAGTAGTGAGTAGTAGTAGTGAGTAGTAGTAGTGAGTAGAAGTAGTGAGCACAAGTAGCTGAACTAAGTTTACCAGCAAATCCGGCTATATTAATTAAGTCTAAAACCAAAATCAACTATTTTAAAAGTGTTTTAATACTTATAACAGATATGTCGTAACTCATACATAATTTTGATAAAACACATAAAAAACGACAAATACTATTATATATTATTATTATATATATTATGTACAGACTTTTCGATGTTACTATTTTATTAAATTTATAGATTACTAAACTAAATCGCTTTTGTAAAAGGAAATACTCAGTATTACAAATATAAACCTAACACAATTATACGTATTTTAAAAAAATGGGACTAGTTTTTCCTCATATTATTAAAATTAAATATCACTACGCCTATGAGCTTATAATAGAAATTGAACATTATTATTTTAATAAAACAACAATGTGTAACAAACTCAATGGGCCGTCGATGAGTGTAGATATTAAAACTACAGAAATAATGGAAACTAAAGATTTAAATAAAAACATATAAAAAGCTCGTAAAATGCTCGAGATTAATTTTAAAGCTACTATAAATTTACAATTCATCTCTTTCATACGAAACCATATTTGCCAATTGTTGATTTATTTTTGAAAGTCATTAACTTTATCTAAAATAAAGGTTGAGTGTAAAAGTTGAGGATGAAACTCATCAGGAAACTTTTCCTTATTTCATGTTTAATAAACTTACTTCGATCCCTAAAGTTGTGATCTTTTATTTTATTGTTTGAGTCCTCGCCTCTCTGTAACAAACAACTGAGGCAGAATTGTTTTGTTTCTCGTTTGCTGGCGAACATTATAATAATAAAATCTAGGTTCTTTATTAACATTTGCAAGATGGTCTGAACATACAACTTTTTTTTTTTTATTTTTTTTTTATTTTACTTTTAATTTTATGTATAATCTTTTTTGATATCCTTTTTTACGTTAGACTTGTTAGATAACATGAGCAAAATCGTTGACATAGCAATTTCTAAAATAATTTTAGTGGAATATCCTAAAATCACGAAAAATGTATGTCTTAATTTCTAAAACTAACATCAAAAATAAAAACACAAATATTATTTTTGTAAATCTAACATAACATACTGTCTGCCTGACTGTACTTCCTGATTGACTGGTAGGGTGTGTTGCCAAAAACCGAGGTTAATATTTTTGTCAAAAAATGAAATAATTAGAATCATATATCTGATATTTCATATTTTTAATTGTAAAAGACTATTAAAATTTATTTTTGTAAGATTAGTAATATGTAACTTTTATTAACTAAATTGTAAATTACCTTGTAATGTAGATTCACTTAGAATAAGAAGTAAATGAACTTCAGTTTTATTTTTCATCTGTACCATTACCAGTTACGTAAAAATCTCTTTAAATAAAGTTATATATGTATGACACCAGTAACTAATATAATAAATTGTAATGATGCCATATGTATAGACTATATTTTTAAAGTAATTACTTCATAGTAGGTAAATAATAGTTTTCTAATTTTATGTTTGCTTATTCATTTGTTTGTTAATAAATTATTATAATTTATAATAATTTCTAAATATTGTAACTTGATCTTTTTTTTACTTTAATATCAAGTTAACTATCTAATTATCTAGTCTATGTATGACAATTAAAATGTTAAATTTATAACAGAGGTTTTTACTTTGACAAGGTACTAAGGATGTTTTCACTAAGAGATAATTTGTACGTTCACAAATATCGAATTTGGTTTTTATTTATAATTAAACATCATTGATTCAGTTCTGAAAACGCCGAAAACTAAATTTTAACCCCGACCCAAAAATAGGGGAGTTATAAGTTTGCCTTGTGTATTTGTGTGTCTGTCTGCGGCGTCGCAGCAGCTAAACGGATGAACAGATTTGATTCTGGCTTTTTTTCAATGCACGAACGGTTCGGTAAGATGGTTCTAAGCTATGTTTGGTTGAAATAGAAGTAATCGTCACCAAGATATTGAACTTTTATTGATACGGGTGAAAGGTTTTTATGCAATATTTGCTTTAAACGCAGATGCATACTTGCATATATTTTGCATACATGAACTGCAAAAAGCAAAAATATTATTTTCGGATTTTATTTCTTCTTATGCTATTTGTTATTAACTATTAAAATAGCTTAAAAAAAGCCGACTACAAAAAGAAACATACCTCAAGCCTTCCATTATTATAGCATAATTTGATACTAGATAATTTAGTTTAGGTGATATATATGTTATTATATTTTACCTACATAAATTACTAATATGCTATGAAACAATGATATTCCACATAAATTTGAAAGCTTTTATTACGCGATACTTTATCACATAAAAGAAGACAAAACAATAGTAATCTTCCTAATAGGCAGCACATTTACCTCTGGGAACAAAGGAATACGTGACTCAGCAATATCTCCCCTTCCTTATTGTTAACAATCTGAGATAGATTTTTGCAAAAAAAATATACGAAGACTAGATCCGCCCCTGATCCAACTTCGCAAAGGATATCTAACAAACTTATTCATTGAAATGTATACAAATCCTTTAATAATTATTTACTCATTTTACAAAATCTTTAAATCTTTGAGAAAATAGATTTACGTTTTACCAACGTTGACGATAGTGTCTATTTCACCAAGTTTTCGGAGCTAATGAATGAGGACTTAGACTATACCATTTGATATTGTTATGTCGTTGTTTACCTTGGTAACTTACGTGCATTTTAATATCTTCCATTATTTAGCGGTGCCCCGACGTAACGATTTCAATAAAAAATATAACATTATTTTTATTCTTTATTATCCTTTTTTTCTGATGTTTAAAGATATGTTACTGGTTTCTTTATTGACTGAATGAACCTATGAACACACAAATTTTCAATTGCTTAAGTATTTACTATAAATATTGTATAAGATCCTTTCACCTGCACCAATATAAGCTCCATATCTTGGAGACGACTGCTTCTATGTCACCCAAAAAGAGCTTAGAACCATTTCGATAAACCAGAATTTCAATATTAAAAAACCGCAATCAAATCCGTTTATTAGATTGGCTGTCACGATGCCACAGATAGACACACAGATATACAGGTCAAACTTATAACACCCCTCTATTTGGATCAAAGGTTCAAAACATTGCAAACATACCAACATTTAAAGTAATAATTTATAATGTATTATACGAATGACTATTTTCTTAATTAAGCAAATATCTAATGTATACTTATATTCTTAGAAGCGAGATAATATTAAAATATTATGTAAAAATAAACCTGATTGGCGCTGGGGTGCTACTACACGTCAACCTCGTCTCTGTATTAGTGCGATAAAATAATTGTATAATATAAAAGTACAAGTGTTTTTTATAGTTAAACATTTAATCAAACGTGTGAAAGTTACTAACAAAGTGAAGTTCAGATGAACAGGAACTACATAGTGCTAGAAATCGGCGTACAAAATATCAGTGGCTTTGAGTGACATTCTATTAAAGTTGTTATCCGTGACGCACTATTGGACTATTACCCGCTGTTGAAATAAAGCAATTAGTAAGATAAATACAATTTAACATCGAAATTGCGAAATACAAGCGAAATTAAATAAATAACTGCTGAATATAACCTTAAAATTTTGCACTAAATAATTCAAAGTCATCATACTACTAGTGCCATCTAATTATCTAACCATTTACTACTGATATAAACAGTCATTGGTGACAATTTGGAATCGTGCGCATCAACTTCACAACTATACATCCGTTGTCGCAATACTACGTAGTTCCAAAAAATTTCCACAAGAGGGCACTACTGGTATTGTAAACAAACACTTGTCACTTAATACAATATAATATTTACTCTTTAAACTTAAAATGGAGGAAAATATTTTGGCCATACTCCGTTCAATCCAAAATGAGTTCGACGAGCAGAAAATAATGATTTCCAATAGCGGAAAAGAGGTGACAGATAATGTAACAGCAAATATTAACCAAATATTAAGCGAGAAATTTCAAATTTTAGAACAAAAGCATGATGCGCTCAAATCTAGAGTAGATAATCAAGAGCATAGATTAAACTATCTGGAAAAACAAGCTCGACAATGTAACCTAGTGTTTTTTGGCTTAGAAGAGCAAGAAAAATCGTACTCCAACCTGGTAAATAAGATATTGGAATTCGTTTGTAATTACTTATCTGTGGACATAGAGGGCAGAGACATACAAGCTATTAAAAGAAAAAAAAAAAAAAGTGAGAAACCACGACCTATTGTTGTTACATTCACGACGCTTGGTAAAAAAATTGATGTTCTCAAAAATAAAAAAGCTTTGAGAAACACTGCATATTACATACAAGAAGACTATCCTCAGGCAGTTTTACAAAAAAGAAAGGAGCTACAAGTACAAGTGCAAAATGAAAGAGCAAATGGAAATCTAGCCATAATCAAGTACGACAAACTCGTCATTCTGAAGAATATACCGAAAGACAAAAACGATAGTAACAACAAAAAGAGATACCTCTCCAAATCACCGGAAATTCATTCTGAAACCCACGACGATAAAAAATCTCGTGCGATCAAAAAGAACAAAACACTGCCCAGTCACGTTCTTAAAAGGTCATCTAGTCTTTCGGAAGGTTCCTCCAAATCCAGCATGCTAAATTTTCTCACAGATAAAAATAGCAACAAGGTAAACACCGATAATATTACAAAAAAAACATAGCAACTAGAGCCCCAGCCTCTCCAGAAAAATCAAACAAAAAATAGAAATATAACATATAAAACAAATCTTCCAAGCCGGCCGGTCACCGTGGAAGATCATGACCACAACCCTCCAGAATTACTAAAATATAACCACCAGCCACATAAGACTAACAATATTAAGCTATTAGTGGGCACCTACAATGTCAGAACATTGTCAACACATGAAAGGCTTAGTGAATTAATAGAAACACTATCAGAAATAAAGCTAGATATCTTAGGCCTTGCAGAAGTTAGACGCCTCGGAAATAAAATAGAAGACTATGGAGACTTCATCTTATGCTATACTGGTGAGACACCAGGTCAATACGGTGTTGGTTTTCTAGTTATGAAACACTTGAAGAATTACATCGAGAGTTACATCGGCCTATCAGAGAGAGTAGCTTTACTAAACTTGAATATATTAAATTATAAAATGACATTGATTCAAGTCTATGCACCGACAGAGTCGGCCAGTAGCGAAGACATAAAAATTTTTTACCATACCCTTAATGAAAGTATGCAAATGGCACACAAGATAGTCCATGTCATGGGAGACTTTAATGCTAAGATAGGTCAACCTCAGAATGACGAATACACAATCATGAAACGTCATGGGTATGGAACACGTAATACCCGAGGGAAAATATTGATTGAATTTGCTTCGGAGCATAAACTATTAATTATGAACACCGTTTTTAAGAAAAGACCCGGGCGTAAATGGACCTGGCAATCGCCAAATGGCCAGTATAAGAATGAAATAGACTTCATTTTGTCAAATCAACCCAAAACTTTTCAGAATTTAGAAATACTAAACACAAATTACCCATCGGACCATAGAATGGTCAGAGCTACACTAGTACTTTCCAAATCAAATAAATGCAGATCTAACTTCACCAATAAGAAGACCAAAACGTTGGAGGACGAAGAGGATATAAAACAGTTTCAGAAAGAACTCTATCAACACATCTCGATTATAAATAAAGGTAAAGATACAGACACAATCCAAGAATTCTACGACAAGCTTCTCAACTCGCTCCAATCATCCCTACAGCAAACCCACACCACAACAAAACACTTAATAACTACCAAAATATCGGAGCGGTCAAAAGCCCTCATAGAAAGGAGACGTATTATTCAAAAAACAAAATTCAAAACTAGAGCCATGAAAAACGAACTCAAGGCATTGTATAAACTAACGAGCAAACTAATAAAACAAGACTACATAGAGTATAGAAAAAACACTTTCAAAAAACATATAGAAACCTTAGGAAGTATAAAAAAGGCACGCAAAGTACTACAAACACATGTAACCTGGATTGAAGGATTAGATAATGGAGTGGAAACAGCTATAAACAGGAAAGATATTATAATCATAGCTACTGAATTTTATAAGAACTTATATAATACTCAAATACCACCCAATGTACCGTGTCGAATGGCTGAAGACGACACAAATGAAATTCACCATCCTGAAATAAAACCCGTAGATGAATCAGAGATACTGACCAATATAATGAGCCTAAAAAACGATAAGAGCCCAGGACCTGATGGGATAACAAACGAAATATTAAAACACGGAAGATTCAAGCTATGTTACCCGTTGGCGCACTTATTTAACCGAATACTTAATACAGCTACCACCCCATCTCAATGGTCAAGTTCAAATATAATATTAATCTACAAGAAAGGGAATCCACGAAATATCTCAAATTACAGGCCTATAAGTATTTTACCAAGTATTTACAAATTATTTGCTTTGACTATTCAAAAAAGAATAAACGACAAAATAGAGGGCCAACAAGCAGTTGAACAGGCAGGGTTCCGTAAGGGTTTCTCTACAGTCGACCACATATACACTTTGGATTTACTTATTGAGAAATATCAAGAACAGCAGAGGCATTTATATATAGCCTTTATAGACTATCAAAAGGCCTTCGACACGCTGACCCACCCGAGCATCTGGGAAGCACTTAAGTCACATAACATAGAAATACAATACATAGAAGTCTTGAAGAATATCTATAAATCATGTTCAAGTAGGATTCAATTAGAAAGGACAGGCCCACCTATCGAAATCAAGAGAGGGGTGAGACAAGGTGACCCGCTATCTCCAACTCTTTTCATCTCTGTATTGGAATATGTTTTTAGGAAACTAGATTGGCACCGATATGGCATACTTATAAAGGGCTCTTATCTCACGCATCTAAGATTCGCGGATGACATTGTTCTTTTTTCAGAGAGTTCTAGTGAATTACAACACATGATTCAGACACTGCACTTTGCCAGTGTTCAAGTGGGACTGGAAATGAATTCATTAAAAACAAAAGTCATGACAAACAATGTACAGAAACCCATAAAGGTTAATAATACACTTATTGAGTACGTAAATGATTATATATATTTAGGAAAACAAATTTCATTTAAAAAAAATAACAACTTACTAGAGGTTGAACGAAGAATACAATCAACTTGGAACAAATACTGGGGTCTAAAAGAAGTATTCAAAAGCGATATTCCGGCAGGATTGAAGAAAAAAGTCATGGACTCAAACCTCCTACCAAGTTTGACCTATGGATGCCAAACGTGGAAATTTAACAACATCATTAAAAACAAAATAAACACTTGCCAGAGAGCAATGGAACGTAGCATGTTAAATATAAAGAAACAAAATAGAATTCGTCACTCAATAATAAGGACCAAGACTAACGCTATTGATGCCCTCACCCACGCACAAAAGCTTAAGTGGAAATGGGCAGGTCACGTTGCACGATTGAAAGACAACAGATGGAGCAAAAGGATATCATCCTGGCAAGGGCCGATCGGCAAACGTAAACGAGGAAGACCGTTTACACGATGGGAGGACGAAATAGTACGCACAGCTGGAATTCGTTGGCTAGAAGTAGCGCTAGACAGGGAGAGCTGGCATTCTCTGGAGGAGGCCTTCACCTTAGGGGTTTCCGAGGATTAAACATAATCCAAATAGTTTTAATTATTTTTTAATTTACTTTACTTTAAACTTATTTTACGCAATTAGTATGTTTATGGTTTTTGGAAAATAAAAGGCTTTTTATTTTTATTTTATTATTATGTAAAATTTAATAAAATTGGTGAGGACCGTTAAATTTATTCAATATGATGTTCTAAACTTTTATTACGTATATATACTTTTGTACTTTTTACTTAATGTACTTTTTAATTTATAGTTAATAATTCTTTATAGCTCCATATACAAATTTATAGCTTCATTAACCATTTTTACGGGGTTTCGTGGTAAATGAGTAAACAATGCACCTACTATTGGAATTCGAAGGAAAATTAAGCTTGAAAAAGGAGCGAAGATGTGAGTTTTTGGCTCTCTGTCACTGTCTGTCTGTCTGTCTGTCTCTGTCACTGTACGTAACATAACTGGAATGGCTAATTTATAATCTAATGCTCTGTGGGCGGATGATGCTAGGAGCTGTAGTAACATGGTTATATGAGTAAGGCCCTAAAACCTACTAAATCTTAAGGTAACTAATATACTTTTGTTTTTTATATAAGTTTACTTTTTGCATTATCTCAATCAAATTATTATCACAATTATTACCATTTACGTATAATTTCACATTGTTACCTTCTGCTATTTAAAATAATTCAGAATTCAAAACGTTACAAAATCCATTAAATAGTACAATTGTAAGATTTCCCTAGAGCACTAAGTAAGAGAGATAACCTTTGATAATTATTAAACACAACCCCATGAGGTAAACAAATGAACTAAACAAAGGAACTAATTCAGGAATTATCGATACACCCATTAGGGACGAATGTAGCAATTAGAGAGATCAGTTTGAATTCGTAACGTGACAGAAGATATTGATATACGAGAACAATAAGGATCTAGTTTATTGTTTTTGAATGTTTTTAACTTTATTTGTACGATAGTAGCTTTTTTGCCTTCTCTTAACTTCTTCTCCATAAAGAAAGTCTTAATATTAATTTCAAAGCTAAGGCTAATGATTTAATGTATGAAAAATTACATATTTGATTTTTATTTTCCTCATTTTCGCATCCGCTTTCATGTTTAATATTTATCTTCTACTAAATTACTTATTCGACAGACCTATTTCAAAACATAAGCTTCACCTAATTAATACTTTTCACTATGGAAAGAGTATCATTTCATAATTCAAAATCACTGTTTATTATTTACTATTTTATCTATATGTGTTTTCATAAATAATAATTTAAATCATTCTTAAGGTTCATTCCATTCAGTCGTTTGATAAAATCTTCGTTGTATTTTATTTAGAATATTCATATAATATAATATAAATTTTTCAAGATATTGTAATTCATACTTTAAGAGATACAAATCGTCTTCAAATCGTTCTTGATTTCAAACAATGAAATGTCAATTTAAAAGTGGAAATTCAATTAGCTAGTTCAGACTGAACGATGGCACTGGTAGGAGAGTCAATATAAATACTATCCAGAGTGAGGGCTTTTATTTTGTGGTCCATGGTGTAAAAGAAATCCCATATAATATGATGATATAATTTTATTCAAATGTCTAAAATCTTTGTAAATAAGTATAACATATAGACCAGTATGTTATTTAAAGTTGCGTACGAGTATGTAGAAAAACATAGTTCAATATTTTTTGTATATTTTTTTTATGTGATAGGAGGCAAACGAGTAAACGGGTCACCTGCTTGTAAGCAACGTCCGTCGTCCATGAACGTTTGCAACTCAGGAGCTACAAACGCGTTGCCGGCCTTTTAAAAAGGAATACGCTAAATAATAAAAAATAATAAAATAAATAATATAAAAAATAAAACTAATTAATTAGCTTATTATAGTAAACTTAAAAGTATCAGTTGAAAAAAATATTAAAAAAAAAACATTATTCGTAAATCGCTGTGAGTTTTTTAATTACACCCCAGTCGTAACACACTAGAAATAGCCACTCCTAACTGCGTATGTTGCACACATGGGGTCAATATGAAATCCACACAAGTTGTGGGATAAAAATTCAAATAATTGTACGTATACCATGAAAGACACGTATGTTAATAAATGTTTTTCTGTGTACTATGTATTGTAAAAATAAAATAAAAAAATAATGCAAATAAATTTATTTCTAGCATTTAAAGAACTAGATAATCATTATTTTACTGACTCTTACGTATATACAAAATATTATATGTATTTTAGTAAGCTCATAATTTGTAAGCTTGACCTTTTAATTAGTTTTTTTATTTGTTATAGTTCATAATAGTCCGAATATTTTCTATGAAATATTTTTAAAAATCGGCAATGTATGTGATATTTTTGTATGGAAACCTCAATGACAATGTTAATTTAGAAAGTTAATGAAAGACTTTCAGTTTAACAATTTGACAGACAACGAGCAACCTAAATCATACGAAATAGAAGAAAGAAGAAGATAGGAGATAAAACATTTACAAAATAAACTTTCATCTATATGTGATTGCAAAATCTAGTTATTTACGTTACTATGAACCTGACCGATAGTTTTATTCATTACCATTAAACGACAAATACTTTTATAAATAGGTTGAAATTGACTCAAATCGACTTGAAATTTAGAAACCTCAATAGATACCCAACAACGACTTAACAAAGGTTTACAGCAAAATAAATTACAAAGGAATTAGGAACTTATAAAACCATTATCATGTTTTCTATGTATAGATTAATTACGAAGTTCTCATGTCTTTTTAGACTTTTTTAATAATAACAACAATATTTCATTTCAAGTTAACAATTTCCAAGATGATCAAGTAAAAATATAAGACATTTACCAAAATGAACATACTTTATAAATATAAAACATATTTCATTAAGCATTTAATAACAAAGTAATAGCAATATCAATTTTAAATTCCTTTTAAAAATATTTTTCAACGCCTTTGAAATTCATGAAAGATTATTAACATATTGAAAATTGGTAGTTCGAATTCAAATTAAATTCGTGATTAAAAGCATTCAATAAAGCGTTAGCGGGTAACGGACAGAAAAGCAATTCCTTCTAGGATCACACGCTTATTTATACCTAATTTAGTAAAAGTTATAATAAAAATATAAAAGCAAGAAAAAACAAACGAAAACGAGATTAACAACAGAAATATTTAGATAAAATATTTTATAAAAAAGACGAACTTTATTTAAATGGTTAAAAACTAGTTAATAGAAAAGTTAAACAAGTACAATTTATTAAAAAAGAGGTCCAATCTAATGTAGAACATACAAGCAACAATAATCCCAATTATAATAGATGCAACCGAATTCATAGCAAAAGGTTAAAAAAATTATATAGAATACTAAATAGTAACATTGATATCGGTATTATTCAAAACCAACCAGCAATCAGCATAAATACAAAGGAAATTATGGATGGAGAAAATAATACGTTGAAGGTTTCAAGACTGGAAACATAATAAAAAATAGCTGATATTACCATTAACAGATCAACATTACGATTTTCCAGGAGTCGTATGTTGCCATTCCTATCCGAATCAGTCTATTTTGATACTATATTTATGTAAAATTTAAAACGCTCAAAATTTGTATAGATATTTCCAATCATTAATTTTGGCATCTTTTCAATGTTAATCTATACTGCAGCGTTAGAACGTTCGCTAGAATTTTCGAAACAAGCCTATATCTTTGTCACCACTCATGATAAAGACGATCATATATAAAATGCTTACGTACCGATACTGTAGCTCAAAAACAATTATTACAAGTATATAAACAAAAATGGGATCAATGGGATGAAAATTATTATCATTATATAGTATAAAGCAAAGTGACGCGAAAAGCGGCGTCTGACCCTATATGTGTATGTATGTATGCTTAGATCTTTAAAACTACACAACGGATTTTGATGTAGTTTTTTTTTAATAGATGGAGTAATTCAAGAGAAAGGTTTATATGTATAATAACGTGCTTAATATATTGAAGAATCACTGATAATTTCAAGATATCTAATGCGAAGTCGAAAACAAAGCTATTGTTTTGCGCTTACATTGCAAACGCTGGATGAACTAGAGGAGATACATCAAAATAATGTACTAAGTATTGTATACCTTAAAAAGATCTACAAGAAAGACCGCGATGGTATATGTTTATCTCTTAGGGATAACCCACAATAGCCAATTTTTAGCCTTTAATTTTTACAAAAAATAAGGACTTATTTACAAACCGATTTTAAGCAATAATCCTCATCTAATTAAGTACGTTTTACATTTAATTTGGAACAATATAGCCCGTTACAGCATGTAATTTAAATGAATATTTTAGAAGATATTACAGATTTAAAATATAGGGACATCGCGTTTGCTGCGATACGGTCGGCCGGCGCACTATGGTATGGAATTATGCAAACCGTCTCAAATATGGATTTTGTAAATGTTCAGTATTGAAAATTTTGTTAATGCATGTAGCTAACTGAATGTTTAAAACATATTATTTAGCATTTAAAATAGATTTTTTTAGACCATCTATTAATTGTACTATAGTAAAACAATCACCAAAGCTTTTCAAAAATTGGATTGTTGAGTAAACATCACACTCTGAAAATAATTTAAATATTGACTTGATTAGAATTGTATTAAAACTAAGTATAATAACAAATAATAAAAGCTTTTACTGTATTTGTATCAAAAGCAGCACTTTTTAAATTAAACTCTCAGATCACAAAGTAACACGACAAGCTGCAAGCAGAGTTATTGTTCCATGCACAAAATATTTTGCAATAAAAACTATTCATATTGTACTCTTCTGATGATAACAGAATCCCAATTCACTTTCACGCTTTACAAGACAATTCCATTTTAGGGCAATTTAAACAATAATTATATGATGTCACGCAAGAAACAAGCATTGTAGCAAAAAATCTCTTTATATTTTTGTATCTGTTACTCAAGAATCTCACTCGTAATAGCGTAAAGTTTCAATTAAATATGAGTGACTTAGGAACAAAGGTCATTGCTATTAAACCTTAACCTTCAGAAAATTAATAATTCTAAATTCGCAGCTTTCTTATTTTATTTCACGCAATCGGTCACAGGATAGTATATGTTTCAACTAGTTAAAACCACCGCAATACAATATGTCGTAGGTAATATATCTTAAATTATGATTATGAAACCTATGTCATAAGGTAATCCGGCCCAGAGATGAGAGCAGTAATCCATGTGTAATTTACCTTTTTTTTTAAAGTCAGCAACCCATCATGGATACACACCTCCATCTAGGGGATGATGGAGGTGGTTATGTGAGACTCCTACTCACTAAATCTGACGGTTGCCGCCGCCGTCATAATGGGACACCACGGGATCGCTTTCGCACTCACCGCGATGCCCTAAATATGTAGTTTACCTGTGCTTCATACAGAGACAGCCCTTGGTCCGGCGTGAAGTATTGTCTCGCTCTATTAATAATTGATAAGAAGAGCGAGTTCAATTGGTGAACGTTCACACTTGGGTCTCCAAGGGATCCAACCTGAATAAAATAAAATTTAATTTATTTCCAATACTTTCCTTAAGAAGGTTTCAACAGAAAACCATGTTTCAAGTTTTCCTCTTTCACAAAATTGGTTAAATGTTTAAAAACATTGAATCTAATTAATTTATTTGGATGAATATCATGATAATGAAAAATTTAGTTTTAAATTCCCAGCAAACCAAAATAAAATTATTTACAGTTCTTTTTCTATTATCACTAAAGTATGTGGTCGATATATACCATTAATAAAGGTTTACATGTAAATTCAAATATTTTCACAAAACTGTTTTTTTTTTTTTAACAAATATAACACAGTCAATTATCAGCTTGGTTTAATAAGCCATTTTAATGTACATTTTATTTTAAAAAAGGTGATATACAGGGTTATTAGTAATTAGTTTATCACCTCTTGCAGGCAGCCTCTCTACATCAATTCCAACAACATTTGTTTTACGACTTTTTACAAATCTCGATAAACAAACCAAAAAAACGAAACAAAAATTATTTGCTCAATCTTTTACTTATTACTCTGTATTTTGTAGGAACTACTTAAAAGGTCAACACCCGAGCGCCATACCTACGCTCAGAGTTATTGCCAGTTCAGAGCCAACAAATAAATTTTGAATGAGAAAATTATTAACTTTCAAAAGTCGTAAAACAAATGTTGTTGTGATTGATGTAGAGAAACTCACAACAACAAAGATACAAAAATCTCATCATATTTTTATACCTTTTTCTCATAAAAATGCTCCCTGTAGCGTAAAGTATCCATTTGAGTCTTTGTTCCAATTATTTACTTTCTTTAGGAAAATAACCTTTCCGAGATGTTCTTTTAACATCTAACTCGAATTGATCAAATCGCAAATCTGATCATTTCCTTGCGACATATACATAATTAAAGATACCTTGATATGTCGTCTCCAACACCTTTGAGACAGATTGCATTTCTTTCTATATCTTTCTTTTTTTCTTTATTAGGTATACTTGATTTGCCAAGCCACTTCCCCAACGCTGTGAAGGTTAAAAAGCATCCTTGATATTTCGGATGGAATAATTTTATTCTATTCCTTTGGGTACAGTGCTTTTTTAAGAATTATTTAGTCCCAATATTGTTTTCTGTAACCCTGAAAACCTGTGTAAGAAGTTTCATGTTGGTCGGTTAAGAAGACGTTACATCTTATGTATAAGCATAACAAACAAATAAACAAACAAACTCACATTCTCCTTTTTTATATAAGTTAGGATTACTCAAAGTTAGATAAAAATTGGCATTGGAACCATTGGAAAACAATATAAAATAATTATAGCCAAACATGCATTTTGCTTTTTTAAAATGATTAAATATTTTTTTTAATTATTTATTTATAAAATATATCATATAAAAAAGTCTTCCAATTTGAGGGTTGGTATTTAATAAAATAGCTTAGCTTAGGTTTTTCATTTTCATCCCCTACTTTCCTACTTTACTTTAGAGATTGATTGGTCTTCAACTATTTTCATATCGGATTCCATGCAAATATTTCCGGTGGTTTAGAAGTGAAAGCGTAACCGACAGAAATTCGCATTTATATGTTAGTATGAATATCGTTATGATCATTATATCGTAGTTGATAAGTATAATCAACAAAGTTTTAGGAATTATTAGAATATCTATAATTTTTTTTATGGTTAGGAACAATAACGTACCAAATTATATAACTAACATTGTAACTGAATTGATTCCCTAAAACTAAAAATAATATATATTAACCAAAATAATTTCTAATATAAAACTTTATATATAAACTGTAATATTCTCAACTCAAATATAGCACGTATCAACATTTAGCACCATATTATAAAACTTAAATACAAATATTCAGAAAATCTGATTCAATTCCCAAAGCACGAACGTTTACCGCTGGGAATAAGTTTTACCGTCGAAACTTTATAATAACTAACCTTTAGAACACCGAAAATCATTCGTTAATTTATAGATATTGTTAAATAAATATTGGTAGTTATTATTTATTTAAAGGCTCTTATATCACAAATATATAAATAGACATGACAAATTATAAATCGATTTAAAATTAGTCTTTTTTTTTAGATCCAGTCGTTATATTATTTCTGTATACATTATGATATTAATTTTTAAATGAAAGTACCTCATGCTTTCTCCCTCCTGTCTCGACTCGGAGAGGAGAAGGGAAAACAGTGTCAGGTTTTGACACTGAGGCCGTCAACTCACGGGCCCAATTTTTCATGGGTGGTTCTCCAGACCCGCCCGCTCCCCTGTTGACGCTATAATAGCCGATAGGGCTAACAACATAGACACGAACAAAAATTAAAAAAAAAAAAAAAAAAGAGGCGGTCTGTCTAGCTGGGTGGGATCCCTAGTGACCCAAAGGAGGCTGAGTAAGGCGACAAGCTCCCGCGGCCATACCACAGGACTTAGAAGGGGGAAAAGAGGATATCCCTAAGTAATCTTCTCTGAACGAGGGGCAAGTGTGCCATGGAGTGATGTCCCGGATGTGTAGATAATCCGGGCCATCGGCGCTATAAATTTTTTTCCTGCAAAAATGAAAGTTTTAATGAGTTATCTTCAATACAAAACAAATATGTATATTGTGTCAGTAAACAATTATATACAATTTATTCTTAACCCGAAACAAAATATTTATGATAACAACTATATGTCAAGTAATGACATATATTGTTTATGTAGATTTATTTTGAAGCACAAATTTATGTATCAGTTAAAAAAACTACGTTTAAAAAATTTAGTATTTATCTCATAATAAATATCAGAAGTCTGTATAAATCCCTTTATTGGCAATAAGCATTAGTTATTAATGAATAAGTAAATAATTCCCCTCTCACAGTAAAACCGATGTCACATTATTTGACGATTGTATTTCATTCGATGATAATAAATAAGGTACTGCTTCGGATATATTTATATACTATATATCATTGGAGACAGACGACGAAGCTTCTTAGCAATCCATGGATTCACCGTGCGGGTGCCGGGCCCATCGCGTTGCAAGGAGAGGAGTGCAAGCAGTGCCTGGGACTTGCGACCCAGGAGTAGGTTTAAGCAGCCCCTTTATTATGCGCAAAAACGCTCACCTTCACCCTCCACACTCCTCTCCCTACCTAACCAAATTTGGAAAGAACCTACTAATGCCGCCTTTGAAGTACGTTCTAGAAATGAACCGATGCTTGTTCTAGAAAGGCCAAGATCTTTAAGTAGGCTATAGAGAGATTTTGCTGTTATACCTCTCGCTCCCTCTTCTACCGCGTACAAACTAACTATAAATTTATTCCTGATCAATTCGTTGGTTAGTTCGTAATACTTATTGAGCTTGAATGTGTGATCCCTTGGGATGTTTGTTTCCCAAGGAACAGTAAGCTCCACAAGTATCACGCGTCTCAGATGTTTCGAATACAGGAACAAGTCCGGTCTGGATGACGAAACACCAACATCCCCAGGGATTTTGTAATGCTTTTCATACGTGTCCATCATGAGAATCCAATCAGGAGCCTCGCCTAATATTGAATAAGGCTTCGCTTTTGATTTTTTGGAGGAACCTTCTTTTACGAATTCTATAGATCGTTTGGTGGTTGTTATACCCTTCCGCGCTATTGCTACTGAAAGACTAACCGCTTCCCGTATAATTTCTAATACCTTGTCGTGGCGACGCGAGTATTGACCTTTATCTAGAAGTACCCTACACCCTACTAATAGGTGTTTCGCGGTTCCTATTACCTCCCCACAGATGTTGCAAGACTTTTCGGTGGCTTTGCCCCATCTTACTAAATTACTTTGATCTGGGAGAGTCATTTGGAATGCATTAAGATAGAATTTTAATAATGCTGGGGACCAATCATAAATTAAGGTGCGCCACTTCAAAGCTAGTGGAATACAAAAATCTCCTATGGTCACCCATTCGTTTTGAATTTCTAGGCTCATCGCGTGGAGTCGGTAATTATCGTTTTCGTCTTGTCGAATAAAAGATTTTGTTATGTCTATATCTTGAACTTTCCTACTTGATCCTAGCCCTACTTTATTTGTTTGAGCACCTATCATAATTTTTTTATGGAATTGAAGTCGTGACTCGAGCTCTGAGGCAACTTTGTCTTTTGGGAGAGAAGTTACAGTATCATCTTTAGATTTTCCGATGATATGTCTTTTGGTAACTCTTAGATGTTTGTAGAGCTCCGATGGTTTCTTTAATTTTAATCCAAAGTTGTTTCGGTCTCTAAATAAGGTTGAAGAGTCCGCTGAGTGCGCTAACCCGAGCCATAACTTCAATGTCTTTATGACGCTTGCATCTAACTTTGACAAAAGGGTTTTATTTATATCATACACGAGGAAAGGCCAATTTAGACGTGATGTTAAATAATTATCGTAAATCCAAGCTTTTTTGACGTTACTTATTGGTTGGTCGTCTACCTTTTTGAGATCGTTTAAAAAGCTATCGACTATTACATCCAACGATGGAGTACGGCCTTGGTAATCGATTTATTTACCTAAAAATTTAAACGGAGTTGCTTCCGTAACCGTACTAACGCACTGACCGCCTGTTATAAGACCCGGATCGTAAGAGGTATATTTGGTATTCCGTCTACCCAGACACAGACTGAAACATTTACTTGGTTTTGTCCTCAATCCGCCGGTCCACGTAAAGAAATCCTCAACCACATTTAAAAGTACCTGACATTGTTTCGAATTACGTGTCAGTATCGCGAGATGATCTGCAAAAACTAGTATGGATTCTGTGTATCTGTTGTTGAACTTAAACCGATAGCCCCACTTTTTCTCATTTCTAATTAATTTGTCTATTAAAATATTAATAACTATATTAAATATAATAGGAGAAATACAACAGCCCTGAAATAAACCAACGTTATAATTAAGTGATTTTGAATGGTTTTCATTAAAAATTATAGAGAATTTTAATTTTGAATAATATGATGCAATAATGTCGCGAACTACCGTAGGAAAGTTATACCATTTAAGCGCGAACATCATTAGTTCATGTCTTACCGACCCAAAGGCGTTTTCTAAGTCTATCCAACAAACCGTAATTTGTCTCTCGCTAGTTCTAGCATCTTTAAGGCTTTCCGATATTAACGTATTATGTTCCAGGCATCCAGAAATTCCGGGCAAAAACCCTTTCTGGTGATTAGGCCTGAAATATCTATTGTTAATCATGAATTGCGTCATTTTAGTTTGTAAAAAAGAGAAAAATATTTTGGAAATTGTATTTGTTAGGGCTATCGGTCTAGTATCCTTGGGATTATTGACATTGTCGTTTTTCGGAATGAGGACAAAAAGGGCTTTTCCGAATGATACCGGTATTTGCTTTCTTGACCAGATTTTACCGAATATATTTAAAAGATGTTTATGGAGCGACGGACATTTTTTGTAAACTATATAAGGGATACCATCCGGACCTGGTGCTGACTTAGATGGTTTCATTTTAATTATTTTATTGATTTCCTCCAAAGTTAGTGGGTTGGCTTGAAAATCTTCAGTAGGAGTCTCAGGTTTGTGTTCGTTTGGATCCCCATATAGTCTTTGGTTTTCTGACACTTCGTATGTGCTTTTATAATGGTCGAAAATTTGCTCGTTGGTCAAGAGAAGCTTAGCTTTTTGATCTTTATAATAAATTTTAAATACTCAAAAATATTTATTGAGCATTTAAAATGATTTTTATCAAAGTCTACTTCATGTTTTGCCCGATCAAAGCTATCACGATTTTTCGTTATTTGATTTGTTATACCTTGGATAAGTTTAAGAATTGATCGCAATGCCCTAGACAGTTGGTGACTATGTTGATTATCGCCTAAGGCTTTGGCCTATATAATAATTTATATAATTCGTAATTATTATTTATATAAATTTATGCATTTTTGATATATGACTATGAATAAATACGAATATTAAATGTAAATTATCTAATACTGGTAATTTTGGGAACAATTGGCAAGATTTTAAGTCGTATATACCTGAAACCTCCCTCAGGGTTTTAATTAAACTCTGTGTATGTTGTGAACTAATACAAGTGGCTGTAATGATACAATGGTGTATAAATAATGACAAACTAAATATAAAATTCTTTGAATTACTTACTACCTAAATGTAGATATTTTTATATTTTTAAGTAACTAAATCATAGCTTCAAACCATCCGTAAAATTGTATTTTGGTCACATTTTTTCTTAAGTTTTTGAAAACAAAGCGGGGATACAGAAACTTTATAACATTCTATACAGAAGGTTATATTTGACACAACGCAGTCTCCGGAATCAGATAAATCATTAATTGTAAAAATACAATTACTACTGTCTCAGATAGAACGAAAGTTCATATACAATAAATTACTCAACAAAATCAAATACCTTGTTCAAAGGTTGGGGTCACTGCCAATTGAAAAATAATATAAAAACAAATTGAGCAACTAAAATTAGTCCTAAGTGTCTTATCGGACATTTGTAAAACAATAATAATAATAATAATAATATCATAGGACAAATTAAACACATTGATATAACCCCTAAGTAAGCAAATTATTTGACTTATTATAATGTGATTGATTTATTATAATGTGGCAAGGATGTTAGACAACGATACAAATACATGTATTGAAATACACATATAAATACTGCGAACATTCGACAATATATTTGTTAGTTCGTGGAATTTTGAGAACAACCGCTTTCTTGCAATATTCTTTTAAATCTTAGTTGTTATATATATATATATATATATATATATATATATATATATATATATATATATATATATATATATATATATATATATATATAATAAAAATAATAGAAGACTATCTATATAAATAAATATACATATAATCATGCAAATAATAATATGATATATAATATATATATCAGATATAATAAATATGATATACATAAACACACAATGTGGTCAACAGATATTATACTTTATCTGCAGTTGCTTTACTTGGCGTTTGAACGACTCACGACTTGGTGCTTTTCTTATGTGTTCTGGTAATTCGTTCCACAGCCTAAAAGCGGTTACAGTAAATGAGTATAATTCTTTAAGCTATTCGAAAACTAAGTAATCTCCGTGTTTTATCTTTTTATTTCAAATATATTCAAGGGTCAGGTTTTAAAATTAGTTAGCGTTTACCAAATTATCATATTTTTTTTTTAACCCCCGACTAAAAAGAGGGGTGTTATAAGTTTGACGTGTCGATCTGTGTATCTGTGTATCTGTGTATCTGTGTATATGTGTATCTGTCTGTGGCAAATTTCCGACCAAACGCGTGGACGGATTTGAATACGGTTTTTTTTAATCGAAAGCTATGCTCGTCGAGATGGTTATTATCTATGTTTTATTGAAATAAAAATAGCCGTTTTCAAGATATTGACGTTTTATTCGTGCGGGGGAGAAGTTATTATGCAATAGTTAGCTATTTGCGGCCAAACGCGTAGACGGATTTGAATGCGGTTTTATTTAATCGAAAGCTATGCTCGTCGACATGTTTTTTAATCATATTTGATTGATATAAAAATAGCCATTTTCAAGATATTGACGTTTTATTCGTGCGGGGGAGAGGTTCTTATGCAATAATTAGCTGTTTGTTAGTAGTAGTAGTAGTAGTAATTAGTAGTAGTAGTAGTAATTAGTAGCAAGTAGTAGTAGTAGTAATTAGTAGCAAGTAGTAGTAGTAGTAATTAGTAGCAATAACAAGGTAAATAAAGATATTACGATATCGAATCGTATAGTCTAAGTCCTCGTAATATATACACTATCAACGTACGTACAACGGTCCCCCGACGCAACGACTTCAATAAACTCACATAATAATATTATTTTTAATCTTTTTAGAGGTTTTTTTGTATCGGGGGTTTTTTAAATTTTTAATTTAATTTTTTAAAGTTTTTTTTACATATTTTCAACCTGCAGTTCACCTTTGTAATCGAATAGCAGTAATGTTTATAAGATAATAATAATAATAATAATTTATTGGCCAATAAACAATTTTCACATGCATGTAAGGAGACAAATTTAACTTAGATTAAACAGTACAGGAATATTTGAAGCCTCTGTTGCTACACTAGGAGACCTGTATTGCAGCATACAGCGCCCTCCCCTCTTTTATTGAAAAGTTACATATAACAGACTATGTGCATTTATAAGGCATTATGTGTACGAGTGAGTATGTTGTGTTTGTGTGTGTGTGTGTGTGTGTGTGTGTGTGTGTGTGTGTGTGTGTGTGTGTGTTTGCGTGCATACAAGATATCTAGTAATTATTTTTAGAAGTGCTTCTGTATCTTCATATGACAGTTGCAGGAGGAAGTCATTTAATTTGTTACAACAACTTTTCTTATTACATTTATGTATATTTAAGATTTTATTTACTTTATTATAAATAACCGGACCAATTAAATACTTTATATCATTTTAAATGGACAGTTAATTTAGTGTTTAAAACTTTACTTAAAATATTGGAATTGATTATAGGAATGTAAAAGAAAATGTACTTTGTGATGACCCTAATTGGTTCGAGAATTTCTTTGTAATAAATTAATCATTTAATCATAATAAACGTCATCATGAGGTCTTTTATTTTTCAATACTATATTTTATAATAAATGCAATACTATATACAATAAATTCAATATTATATACAATAAATGAAATATTATTTACAATAAACGCTATACTATACATAATAAATGTAATACTATATACAATAAATGCAATATTATATAAGGACCCGTTCAGACTTTTCAAGAAAATCTGGTTATCGGTTGATCAGGTTCGTTTAGCTTAGTAAAAATTAACCTTCCAAAGACATTGAAAAAGTGCTTGGAAATTATATAGGAAGGTAGCTCTTAGGATCTTCTTTCTTTATTTCATTCTTTCTCTTAACAAATGTGAAGTCTGGATGGTAGCCTCTCTTCCACTGTTGAAATGAGCAAGTAGTATTAGATATTTATAGCATTTAAATTATTGTAGAATAATATTTTTTTATATTGGCTACGTGAAGGCAGCAGCTGCAGCTCGTTTAACATTTGAAATTAAAGAAACAGAATTCATTTAATAATATTATTTATTGTATATGTTTGTATATTATAGTGCATTGTGTGTTTTTATTTTATTAATTGTGTATTTGTGAAAAATAAATAATGCTGCTTACATAAACATTTTTGGCTTTTTGAAAAAGATACTTAATAAAATAAATTAATTTAAACTTGAATATTTAATGATTTCTTTTTTTCTTTTTATAAAATTATGAGAAAATCTCATAAATTAGCACTAGTCTTGCTTATTGCAGTTTATACCAAATATAATTACATTAATAACAGCCTGAATTCTGAGGCATAATTATTTAGATTTTTTTAAGCAGTTATCGAAGACTTCGGATTCTCAAGAAACAGATAAGATTCCATTTTGAAAAGATATATAGCATCGATAACCATATTTCAAATTTGTGCTTGTATGTTTGTAGGAAATTGGAAACTGAGTAAATTGAGTGCTACGTAGCTGAAGAATATCATCGCGATTTATAGTACATATTACTTTAACAATGTTTTAAATTTAAACCTTGTAGCTGATAATTTCAAGACATCATTAACGTTATCCAAATCCTATCACATCACGTAGAATGGACATATCGCACCTCCGCTCAAATAGTGTCATATGTCAAAAAATCAAACTTTTGAGTAAATGGCGTTTGAAAATTATACTAAGCAAAAATTTCAATTTTCGGGTCATAAATCAAAAACTAACAAAATTAGCGCTATACGTTTTTAAGTAAGTTTAAATGGTTTAAGAAGATCTACCAAATGGTCGAGTAGATAGCTTTAAAAGATATTATTTTTTTAATTTTTTTTTGACTTGTGACACTTTAGAGATAATAAAAGTAAATAATTTACAAAATATTGTCTTATTAAAGAGTTTTAAAATTACAAATTTTGGAAAATACAATTATAAATATAAAACTAGTGGTTGTCACTAACTAAGCATTATATTATACCTAATATAAACATGCTTTTTAACCCTAGACGAGTTAAAAACTAATCGAATTTAGTTTATGTATTTCACGACTGCATACGTATGTAACTCGACTGTAAATTTATTTTTGTTCTGCCCGCAACAACTGTCCGAAAAGAAACTTAAATAAGTTGGGTCATGGTTGGTATGACAATTCAATTTTATTTTGATAAATTTAAAGAAACTGCTACCAATTTCATCTGCACTTCGGTAGCCTTTACCCTCTTGCCAAAAGTAGCATTGAGTAATAGTTTGATTTACAATAGGTTTACAAAAATAACATTAGTAATGTTATTTTTTTTCGTTCTGTATTTTCTGCCTTCAACTTGCTTATCGTGAAATTCATGTTCTTTATTTTGCTGTTAGAGTAAAAAACTGAAACATCATTCCGAGGTAACTGTAAAACAAAACATTTTGTTTTCGGAGTTGATTTCGGGATTTGATACTTGTAAAATTGATGGACAGACTTCGTGAATCGTGAATATCTTACTTGGTTTGCAGTATTTAACAAAATGGGTAAGCTAGATAAGGATACACTTGTTCTGTAAAAAGATGAAATTAAACTGGATAATCAAGAACTTGAAGTACATGATGATGGTGAGCGGCGATGAGGAAGGACCTTTTTCTTACTTTTTTACGTTCTATATTGTGATATGGATCTTTAACTGAATCATCTGTTTCTACCTCCCCAGTTCGTTGTGTAAGGTTACATTATTGTTAAACGACTATTTTATAATAATCCGTAATGTTTTGATTCGTTTCAATGTTTTGATGGTCCCTGTATTGATCCATATAAATTAATGAATTACTAATTTAACTGTAATAAGAAGAACCAATAAGGTGATATTATTTAAATCGTTGTTTTATTAACTTAAATAGTAACATTTAGAATTGTTATATCAAGTAATGGTTATTTTCGTATGCTTAAAGTAGTTTATTTGACTAAGATAATTATTTATGTGAGGAGGGATATTTGCTTAATTAGTAAATACTTGAATGAGCTACAAAAGTGGGAACCATTAAGACTATAATTAAATCCAGTATTTAATACCGTGTTTACCGATACTTACAATTGTTCATTTACGAGTAGTTGTTATTTTTGTACGTTTAAAGTAGATGATTTGACTATGATTATTATTTATGTGAAGAGGGAGTTAATAAAGAAGGGTATATAAACTGCGGTTAGGACGATATTCGGGACAGACACTGCTGGATAGTACCAAGGAAGGATTAAATACAAGTATATAAAAGTGAAGAGTGAGTAGTAAAATCTGTGAAACAATACAATTGGACGTGGCCCTTATAATTCAGAAGTGGGATACCCAGAAAAAAACTGTCTTTTTCTGGCTCCGCGCCCATTATTGGGAATAATGTAAGTGTTACTGGCTTATTTATTATATTATATTTCATATTTTTGTTTTATGTGAAGTGAAATTTGCATCAAATTTTATGAGGGTAGACATGGTGCAAATAAATGTAAAACTTTTTTTTCAGACGAGAATAGTTTCCTCTTAAATCTTTTGTAGTGTTATCATTATTTATAGCAAAATTTGATCTGTTACGTAAGTTCCCGGCTGACATACTAGGTAGGCAGATGACTAATAGAAAGGGTTTATATTGTTTATGATTTTGTTATAACTAACTTAATTTAACGATTGTTTTTTGTAGATATTTTACGTTAAGTTTTTATTCGAATTACTTATTGAATATAATGTTATTATTTGTGTAACTGTTGTTGGAGTGATGTTGTTGAGGAGCTAACGATTGCTGATGGTTGGTGGTTTCATTTATTGGGATCTGCCGTAAAATAGCATTGTAATATCCATCACTTATAGCTTAATTTATTGTAGTTAATTTTCAGTTTACAAAGATATTGGTGATAGCAAATGGAAGTAGTAAATACAGCGTGAAATCCCGATGGCGATGAAACTTTATTGGACTGGTGCGACTACATCGGTGTGCAGAAGGAGGACTCATTTTACAATTTATATATATTTGTCAGAACCTAATACAAAGGCTTTTGAATATTAGTGGCAGAAAGATAAACGACAGAAAGGATAATTGTTCTATTGGTTGAGCTTGATTTTAGAGTTTGATTATTCTTCGAACTGACATCAAAAATATCTGTAGATGCCTGCAGTGAAGTTTCAGGCGTGGATGGCCGGGATACGCCCGTGGTGTAAGAACATATCTTACTTGGAGCTAAGGTATCTTAAGGGATCCTGAAAATGTAAGTTTTTCTTCCGTAATTTCTTTATCTTATGTGTTGAGATGACTTGTCCCATAAATTTGTTCCTCTTAAAAACGAGTTCATATGACGAGACAGAATTAATTAGTTGAACTGACGTTAACTTTTGAGTGCGCGGTGTAGTGGACCTCGGTATGAATTATGGGTTAAGTCGATTCGATTTATCTAGTTGTTTGTTACAATCGAAAAGTATAAATAAAACAAGAAGGTAATTTACATACAATTTAAAACTTCCGTAAACTATTATTTTGGGTACCTACATATTTAAAAAAAATATATTTAATGGCCACATTTTATTTGTGAAGTTTAGTTTTATTGTATATAGAATTTTATATTGCTAAAGTAAATATTTCAAAATACCCACACAAAATGTTGTCAAGCAAGGTCGGATTAGACTGCAAATTGTAATGTAGACGTGAAAAATTATCGTAATCATATAGTGAACTATATTAAATTAAAAGGTACGGCTATGTTATGTACATACTAAACGACGTTCAGATTAGTTGTGTTCTTATAATTTAATAAATGTTTTATAAAATTGGCAGTCGGAAAACTAGAAGTTAATAGAAAATTTTATCTAGGTACATTTACCTGACAAACATTCGATGATCATGTTACTTTTAAAGGTTGAATGCCATAACTTTCATGTTGACTTGTCTATTATTTATCTTCTGTCATTCGTTACTCTTTGCTCTGTTAATTTAGATCCATCTCGTTAATGATCTTAATGTAAACTGAGACATGCAAATGCGAAATAAAGTGACAGTAGACATTTATATTGACTCGCTAACTTAACAGGTACACTATGAATTGATTTATCATAGCGAACGAGAAAAACTACGATTCAAAAGAGGAACTGTGTTTATTAGAAGAAATCTCGGCAACCTAGATTGACCTCAATTTCAGCAAGTCATATATGAGTTTGGTAGCGTGCATTGTGAAATAACTTGAGAGGGACCTCGTATAATGCCAAGGAATAAAACAATTATGATTGGAGGAAGAGCAAATATGAAGGTCGTGAGTACTTCCTAGTAATTGAAACATACATTTTAAATACTGATGAGACAGGATCGCTAAATATAGAGAACGACTTGCACAAATATCTAAAAGGTCTTCGCTCGCGTATAGGTAAATATTTAAGCTTTGAACGATATTGAGAAATATATACGAACATTTTTACGAAGACCGAAATAAAACGAATGCAACTGTTGAAAAGACGATGCCATTTACTTATGTTGCATTCGGAGATGTTAGAGCAACATACATCAGCATATACAATGGGCGAGAGATAGATAGATAGATAGATGAGGGAGAGATAGATAGAAGGATAGATAGATAGATAGAAGGATAGATAGATAGATAGATAGATAGAGGGAGAGATAGATAGAGGGAGAGATAGAGGGAGAGAGAGATAGATAGAGGGAGAGATAGATAGATAGAGGGAGGTAGGGATAGATGTAGAGCGGGATAGATAAAAGGAGGGAAAGATAAGTGATTGCACTAACAGTCTTGGTTCAAATCGGTAATACGTTTTATATGTCGATATAATACACTTAGTGAGCCTGTTACTATACGGCTTAACTCCATAACATGAGCATTCAGCTTAATGAGCTGTGTAGGTCAAGATTTTTGTCAAGGGGAATGGGTACACTATTATAATCAAGAATTGAGAGATTTGACTGATGCCAATGTGTACAGCTGTCGTTGATTGCCCAGAATTATTGTCTGACATATTAAAGGATTGATCTTTATGCTAAACTGGAGGCACCAATCATATAATATGTTGCAGGTCCTTAATGATATTTTACAGATGATATGAAGATTGGGAGTCATTGACGAGCGCGAGGGATCTTATTTTGCGAAGGTCGTCCTTTGAGCCATATTTAGTGATGAGGTAAGCGGTTGTGACGTTCTTTACATTTAAAACTAAAGTTTTACGAGACAATGTTAGGAATCATCGGCAAATATATGGGAGTTATTTGGTATTTATGAAAGGGACGTTTTGAGTTATAAGCATTGATATGTGAATATACATAAAGACTATGACTTTGTAGCAATTTTGTAACTATCAAATGTTGTACTTTATTATGTGAACAGATAGTGTGTATGCGAGTGGAAACATGTGCTCATAGAAGATCATCTTATAACATACAATTTTATTCATGGCGTATGGTTAATTTTACGAAAGCAAAAATATGACTTTGATATAATGGCTAAGAAAGAGTCAATTTGTTATTTTTTTGTAAACTTACTCGGATTATGATTTGGATTTTTATTCATTTGGAGAATATCATCACTAATATATAACTTGAATTACAGATCATACTACAATAAATGATGAGACAAACAGTGTAATGTAATGGTGGAAACCCAAGGCAAAGTTTTCCCAAGGTCAAGTGTTAAGGGAAACCCAAGGATAAGGGTTAAGGGAAACCCAAGGATAAGGGTTGAGGGAAACCCAAGGATAAGGGTTGAGGGAAACCCAAGGATAAGGGTTGAGGGAAACCCAAGGATAAGGGTTGAGGGAAACCCAAGGATAAGGGTTGAGGGAAACCCAAGGATAAGGGTTGAGGGAAACCCAAGGATAAGGATTAAGGAAAACCCAAGGATAAGGGTTAATGTAAATCCAAGGATAAGGGTCTGGATAACCAAAGGACTGACTGAACTGACTGAACCGGAAGCGGAGGCTTTTAGCTATAGTTGTATCAGTTGAGGGAAAGGACTGTTACGCAATGTGAACACCTGGGATCTCGGGTGTTAATTATAGTTGAATCAGCCAAAAGGAAGGACTAATTCCAATTACGGACGAGAGTAAGCCTAGCACGTTATGTAGTTTGGGTAGCTATATGGATGGAATCCCAAACAGAAGCCCTCGTCATACGGTGTCAAAATGGAAAATGAGGAGAGAAAGAACCTACAAACCTTTAAGGCGGGGAAAAGACAGCCCGTCCTAGAAACTTCAGATCTAAGTGACATTTTTCAACCGCTTTAGAAAATACAAATAATTATCGATTGTTTTCGTTATTTACATTTTATAAGCAAAGGGACTTGCTTAGAGCAGGACGGCCGAGCTGTAAGGTTACATTATTGTTAAACGACTATTTTATAATAATCCGTAATGTTTTGATTCGTTTCAATGTTTTGATGGTCCCTGTATTGATCCATATAAATTAATGAATTACTAATTTAACTGTAATAAGAAGAACCAATAAGGTGTTATTATTTAAATCGTTGTTTTATTAACTTAAATAGTAACATTTAGAATTGTTATATCAAGTAATGGTTATTTTCGTATGCTTAAAGTAGTTTATTTGACTAAGATAATTATTTATGTGAGGAGGGATATTTGCTTAATTAGTAAATACTTGAATGAGCTACAAAAGTGGGAACCATTAAGACTATAATTAAATCCAGTATTTAATACCGTGTTTACCGATACTTACAATTGTTCATTTACGAGTAGTTGTTATTTTTGTACGTTTAAAGTAGATGATTTGACTATGATTATTATTTATGTGAAGAGGGAGTTAATAAAGAAGGGTATATAAACTGCAGTTAGGACGATATTCGGGACAGACACTGCTGGATAGTACCAAGGAAGGATTAAATACAAGTACATAAAAGTGAAGAGTGAGTAGTAAAATCTGTGAAACAATACAATTGGACGTGGCCCTTATAGTTCACTATAATTTAAAAAAAAATCAGATTATTTGAAGTTTTGTCTACACATGTACCGACATAAATCGACAACCAACATTCTATACAATATCCAGACAGACGAAAACCTTGCGCAAGCAGAGACGTGACACTGTATATGTTTGATAAGACAACACTTTTACTTATCGATATATTGTCACGAGCTCAATATAGGGATAAATAATCATCCTATTTAAATGACATTATTTGAGATAAGATTTTGAAGCTTTCTGAAACGAATAGTGCAATAAAAGAGATTTTCATTTTTTTTGAGTTGTGACACTATTTGAGCGGAGGTGCGATATGAAGGTGAGGTTGATCTCTACAATAACAATGATCTTTTTAAGATTAGACCAATAATAGAAACGTATCGATTATGGATCTAAAGCTTAAAGACATTATAATTAAAATTATTATATTATATGTCAAATTAGTCATACCAACTTTAACTAATCAATCAATGTCTAATGTACATAATAAAGTTAACTTATCGATTGATTGTATTCAGTAAAGTTTCTTTGTAATTTAAGAACGCTTAAGCCTTTATTATATATATATATATTGAAAAAGAGGTATTATCACTCAAGTCAAGTCAAGTCAAGTCAACTAGTAGCTAGAATACGAATTGATCATCAATAGTTTAATCAGTTGCTCAAAAGCTATTGTTAATATATGTGTATCGTCACACAGATATAATTATATATTAATGATAATAAGTACGTCGACTTAGCACAATGTCAACATATTATATATTTACAAAATAGTATTGAGTGTTAAATATATGATTCACCAAGCCACTGATCCTATACAAATAACAAATTAAGTCGATGGCTGTATTGATTGGATTTAATTTAAACATATTCAACTTCAATTGAACTGGACACCGCCCAATGTTGGAGTGTTTATTTCAATTAGGGAATATGTTAATCAGTTATTTGATTCGGATATGATTTGGATTGTGATTATTTATTACACAAACTTCAGATTGATTTATGATTTTCATTACCCGGTCCTAAAATATATTTATTATATATTTTATCTGATAATTTTAATAAGTCATGCCAATTCCTGCAAATACATTTAGAAGCAACTTTGTGCTAACTAACTAAGCTACCTAAATTAAGAATATCAAGTTATTAATTATTTTTTAGGAAATAGTAATGTTGTAATCAAAGCTAGTAATAATAATGTTCCCTATTTTTAGACCGGGTTAAAGTGTCATAATTAATTAATGTTAGCGAGAAAAGCAGATAACAAAAATGTTCCACGAATTTCATGTAATATCCTATAATATTTCTATAAAATGAGGCTTTAGTCAAATTAAACTTTAGTTTTTGAAATGAAATATCATTAATTTCGTTGATATTATACTTGTGATCTTTTAATTACAAATATCACGAAACGCTGATGGCATATTTTATTTTAAAAAAAGCAAAATTAAACTCTTTTATTAAAATAACAATTTAAACACAACACTACAAAATATCTATTAAAAGAAAAGACGTTTTCAAACAGTTCATGATTTTAAATGCTTTAAGCTTATAAGTTATACTATTTAATTGACTACGCTGCGTAGTAATTAATTGGCTTAAGAATAATAAATTGTGTTTAGTAGTATTATTAAATAATACGGCTTAAATAAGCTTCTAACTAATTTATTATATTATTTTCAAAAGAACTGGAAAATGTTGAGATATAAAATACACAGACACAGAAACTTTGTATTTGAATTAAATACTTTGGTTAGCTCCTGCATTAATCTAAAATGGAAATATGTATTTCATAACAAGTTTAATAAAAATACTTTGTAATTGTTTTCTGCTGTTAAAAATTAGAATGAAGAATTATTATTTCTTGAAATTCAATTAACGTTTTATTTATTTCTCTTTTTCTATTTTCTGATAAATAGCAAAATAAGATCTGCGAACATCTAACAATGTAAAAGTAAATGTAAAAAAACTTTGATGTTTTAATTGAAATTTTATAATATTGACAAGAATACGAAAGTTCAATAACACTATATGTTTTTCAAGAAATAGTAATATGTAATATGTTATTTTTTTTATTTTGTTTATATTTATTTATATCAAGTAATTGTGACTCATTTTGTTAGTAACCATAGAAACGTCAATTGCTTAGATATCCCACTCGAAATGGCGCAGCAATGATTCACAGACACACTAAACTGTTTAATATTTATACTCTTTAGTATCATTGTTACACTTTATTATACTAGTTCTGTTATATAACTTAGTCTTTCGATCACACACTGCCTTTTCTTAGCTGGAAGACGATTTATATATTCACTGCTCTTAATGAAATCAGTATCTAATATTGCAATTATTTATTAAGTCAATTAAACTTATATACAAACATCACATTACTTTTAGTCAAACCATCAACCGATATCCTTTTTTTTTATCAAATAAAAGTTATATAGAAGCTAACACTGTTAGCTCGAACCGTAGCTAACTTCCCTGACGCACCACAGAAACGAGGAAGCCTCAGCAGCACCATAAGTCATATTGAAATCATTTATAATTTTCAGCGATTCATCGTTTTAAAAAAGTCTAATTAAGGAAACTTAGTTAAGGTTGAATTAAGACTGTTAGGGGATAAGATTCTATTTTAAAACAATATAAAGATTTGTTATTGTTAAATAATTAGTTTTAATACTATTAGAACCACTTTCCACGTTATCATCTTTTGAAACTATTCTTTTTTTAATTCAGGAATAAATATTTGATATAAACTTAATGTCAAAATGTTTGTCTTGTAGCCTTCTTGATATGGGTATAATTTAATTTAAAAGCATACACCGAAACTGTTTTTTTTAATTTTTATCTTTTTGTTTTATGGATTATGCCGAAGAAAGGCAAAACAGATTATTTTTTCTAGTAATTCTGATTAGAAAATACTTCAAAGTCGGATCCATTCGTGTGAAATATAAAACCTAAGTAATTATATTCGTAAGCCATAAGCCTTAAATTTAAGCCATTTTTGTATTAAAATAGTAAATCCTTCTAGCGGAAACAAGCCAACGTAGAATACTGACCTGGAAGACTTGAATATTCAAGTGTAAAAATTACACTCTTCTGAATTATGCAGGATGCAAATATTTATTTACTTTTTTTTCCGCATTTTTTTAAAAGAAGTCTTGTTCTTGTACCTAGTAAACCTCGTTATTAAATATTTTTTTTCTCTTTTTGCAGATCCTACGTAGATGTTGTATTGTAATACTATTTATTACATGATACAATTTTAAAACCTATTTAAACCTTTTCAAAATAGTTACTCTCATAGTAAGAAACAACTTTTTTCTTTATAATTATTGACAAATTTTTAAATAGGAAAAGCTTTATCTTTTTTACAGATAAATGACCAACAAATCTGGACTTCTCCCGTAATTAATTTAGAAGGGCGAGTCGGTACGCTTTGGCAATCTGTAATGAAGTTTCAAGTCGTGCGTGCTCTAGGTTCCACTCAAAGGACTGACTAATAGCCATATTATCTTTATATGCATTAAATATTCTAGAGTAAATTAATATTTTTTTACTTTTAACATGGTTTGATAATATATAATTTGAATGAAAAGGTTTAATGAAAGAACGCAGCTAAGTTTCGCAAACGCATTCAGTAATCATAGACATTCATAATAAAATAAGGTTACTACATGAGGATTGATAAGACTTCTATCACAAATTATTTTCTCATTTAATGTCAATAATTAAACTCTACGCGTTTATTATTTTGCAGTGAATTAGTTTACATAAGATTAATTGAACATATTAGTTTGTGATTTTATAACTTCATATAACATAACACTTCGTAACTATTGTTACATTATTTACAAGTTCTTGATTATTTTTTCTAAGTGAAAGACACAATCTATAGAAATAAAGTTTCATATTGAATGCGGGCTGGCTCGACCGGCGTATCACCTTCAAGGTGAAATCAATGTTCAATGATTAATATAGATATGTTTCATGGAATGAAATAGGGTTACTAAGTACTATATGTGTCTTCTATTTATAAGTAGACTGTACTTAACATATTAAATTTAAACTCTCAAATTTACGCACTCATACAACAGTTTGATATACTTTTATGACTTTGATGCCCAAAACATATAACAAAATAAATAATATATAACTATCTTTTATTATCTACCATTAACATAAAGTTATTGGTATCACAGTCAGTACTTGTTAAATCTACATTCGCTAGTAAATAGAAGCCTTTTGTAGCATCTTACTAGACTTAAAAGAAATAATTAATTTCCTTTGAACTATAGAATGAATTCTACACTAGTAAGTACTTATATGTAAATTTCTTATATCTGCTGTGATTGAGTCTGAGATAGTTAATTGAATTCTTAAGTTTTTAAATACTTCTTATTTTATTTTTTTTAACTAATGTATGTACACTCTTTATTCAAAACCATGTGTTTTTCAAAGTTAACATAGAAATTATGTCTGTAGTAAACACGTGAACGCCTAAAAATAAAATTTACTGAATATATAAAACTTTTTGTTTTTATATATGAAATGCCATTATATTTATTTTACAATATAATGGTTTTAGAATTACTTAAATGATTTAATAAATAGTATATTTTTGTAATTGGTATCCAAACTATGTTGAGATTTGATAAGTTTTATTGTAGTCATGAAGAGTTGTTAGTCTACTTTTCTAAAACGACAATGTTTTGGGTCTAAAAGCAAAAAATCGAAAATTTTAACTGGTGACAACCTACAGCAGTTTCTACTCGAAGCCCCAGATGATATTTATTTATTTTTATTTATTTATTCATGTACCATAATCAGTTACAAAATTAGAGCAATAACAAAGACGTACACATTGGATGAACTTATCTCTTCAAAGAGATCTCTTTCAGCTACCCAAGAGTGTTGGAGACGTAGTTATAGAGGGCAGAGCAAGGTACATTGACATTATATTTTATAAACATAGTAATACAAATGGTAAATAAAATACTTATATATCAATACAAATACAAAAATACATATAATTACAATATATAAGAATACATACACTTACATACATAATAATAATACATATAACTTATGATTGTGACATATAATAATTTTTCAGTCTACGCTTAAATATCATGACGGAAGGACTGGAAGTAATATGGCTAGGTAGGGAATTCCATAACTTGGCTGCTTGTACGGAAAATGATTTGAGATAAATATATACTTTGCGACAAAGGAAAATGTAATTCTATTATGCTTACTAATATGAAGAATGTGGAAGTTTGTGAAATTGTTTGTTTGAGACACAATTACGTACGTCTTAACGGCTAAACTTATTTGGTTGAGTTGGTTGAGTGTTGGTAGAGTTGGTGTCGTTCTTAATATTCTATTGTTAGTGAAATCCGTAGTTTGATATTTATTTTTTGTTTGTTACAGATTGCTCTGATTTTGGTCATTAACGGAGCATGCCGAAGTGTCGAACTATATAATATTACTACAAAAGACATAGAATGTAATGATAACACAGCAATAATAACCTTGCGCGACACTAAAACAATTGACCGGATATTTGTCTTCCGAGGAGAGTTACTTATCATTGTAAAAAAATACCAAAAACTTCGTCCAGTTGAAATAAAATCGGATATATTTTTTTGGAACTTTTAGAAAGGGAAGTGTACGAAGTAAATCATCGGAAGCCACAAAATAACTAAAATGTCTAAAGAATAGCAACTTATTTAAACTTGACAAATTCAGAATGTTACACTGGACATGGTTTCCGTAGATCTTCAGATGTTTAATATCAGTTGTCTAGAATTTTCATTTCCTAGTCATTACAGGACTTTCTTTTGACTTTCAAGAATTTTTAATTAAACATAGATTGGAATAATGATACTGTGATTTCAGTAAGGTAGGTAAAATAACACTTTCAATTTATGTATTTTAAGTGATAACATTATAATTTATATTATTCCCTCACTAAGAAAAAGCTTCTTTTTTTGGATAATCACTAAATTATTAAAATGAGACTGAAAACAACATCAAGTTTCTTTATTAATGAACTTGGTGGTTACATAATAATAAAATAATAATATTACATTGCTACATTTTCCGATTAGATTAATATATATTCAGCACATAACAGAAAGATGACGATGTCACAGCTTCTGATTCAGTTTGAGTTGATTAGTTGATTAGTAAAGTAGTAACAGTATTCAAATGGACTGTTACATCTTTACAATATTATGATATTATAAAAGTGAAGCTAATTAGTTGGTAGGACAAATAGAGGTAGTAGAGGGCAGCCGTTGGTTTTTTAGTGGGGTGCCTTAAAAATGGCAGTCGCCGGGTGCCGCACATACCACCCGGCCATCGCCTTCCTGGCCTGGGTGACGATGCGGAAACGCATTTTTTCAAAGACAAAAAAAAAAAAAAAAGTTAAGTTAAGTTAAAGTTTGTGAGTTTTGAATCTTAAATACTATGTTTTATAGTAAAATAAATACTTAAAACAAAAATTATTCAATAATAGTTCGCGGGTTCGAGTCCGTGCTCATATCTGTTTAATTTTCTTTCTATATTTATTTAAATGAAAATAAGAATAATATCTAACATAATGGCTAAACATGTTCAAAGATATTTTCAAACATGAAAAATAGAAAACATACTCAAAACCTCCAAAGAAGACTCCTTCTTCCTCTCACCAAGAATTAAGGAACAAGATGTAAAGTTATTATTTTTAACATTTAACATTAAATCTACAGACGAATTTTTTACCTAAATGAATGAAGAAATTGAAAGAAAGAAAAATAAAAGAAAAAGCAATAATATAAACCATTAATAACATAATATAGGTTTGCAATCCAACTCTCTCTACTAGCCAAACACAGTTATTTTATAGCAACTTGACTCTAATCAGCTGTATGACTCAATCCGACAACCGAGTCATAAAGTTAAGTCACAGTTACGTTCTAACAATCTTTTTTCTATTTATAACGATGTTTCATATTTATTACATAAAAGATAAATTGAAGTTACCAAACTATTACTTTAATATGCTTTAAATAGATTTGTAAAGAAATATCGTCGTTATAAGTACTTAGACTAAGATTTGTGGAGAAACAAATAAATTATTAATAAGTACTTACATGGTTGTATATAGATAGAAAAAGAAAAATCTAAAATTCTAGTAAAACAGCATTAATCTTAGCACGTATGGAACGCAATTAACCGAAACGAAATGGTATTTATGTTACCCCAATAGATCTGTCTGTGGTCTTAGTGAAGAAGGCGTGTCTAAGCCATGTCTAATGTTTTCTTAAAAGTTATTACTACATATAGAAAGTTTTTCATACATAAAAAATATTTTTATTGTGTCAAAAATATTTTTATTGCGTGAAGAAAATATTTTCAAGCTACAACTACATTCATTGTATAGTCATGAAAGTAATGATATGAATACTTTAAACTAGTATTTTAAGTAATATACCTTTACAACAGTGTCTATTCGTTCTTTTAGTTGTGGTCGTAATCTTCAAACAAGTTCTGTTTTAAATCAACCATCAAATTCATAAAAAAAATGTCTTACATACGAAGCACAGCCTAAATCGCTGCAGATAATATTTCCTTATCAAAAACTTATCTGAAATCGGTTTCCTTAAGCGATAAGAACCTTAGGAAAGAATAATTTAAGTACTTGATTTGAGTTTATATTATGACATTATAAAGTCAAATATAAACTCAATAACCTATTAGGAGATAAAGAGTCGTAAACATATTGAAAGAGGAAAATGTCGTAATTGAACGTTTCATATATGGGTGTAGCATAAATCAGATTAGATAAAGTAGAAAAAAACTTTCGTAGATGCTTAAGCAAGCCATAATAGATACGACAAAAAGTAAAAGGTATTTTTGAGGTGATTAAAATAGCCATTTGGGAAAAATAAACATTTGAATCAGCGAACAATAATTCGTTACCAAGATGTCAAAACATTCTTACATCTTCATCTATTTTTGACCACAAGAATTAGTATGTTAATTCTCTTGTCAATAGAAAGAGAGTCGAATGATAGATCCTTTTCCTGCCTTACTCTATGTTCTACGCCTTTTCATTCAGTCCTGTACTTTAAAATCTGTCTTTCGTTATTTTATCTAACATTTCATGTGTTCGAAGAAGGCCATAAGTGACGGTTACACTAACCTTACTCTTGACTTATCTATCTATCCTGTAACAATTTAAAAAATACTTCTAAACAATATTGTGGTACTTTGGATCACAAAAAAAACAATGATATTTAAACATTGTTTATTTTTCAGATCTCTTTATTATTAAATAAAAAATAACTCGCGTCGTTCATTGATATTAAATATTTATGCAAGGTACATATTAGATTTTATTATGCAAACACTTAATACCACGTGGGCGAGCATTATTAAATATCGAGAGTTCAGTATTTTATTAGCACAATGAGATAGATTACCAATCATGTTTTGCAGAAGTTTTCACGTTTAAAGTATTCATTCACAAACATTATTTTTAAAGAGTTATTGTTATGACAAACTCTCAGCTCCAGTATTCGTTTTTCCTGGCATCAAAGACCTTTTTATTTTAAGTAATTTATTAATCTCTTAAGATTTAGAAATCATAGTTTATGCATATGTTATTGCTGCCATCTATGAAAGAATAGTTTGATTTTTAAAAATGGTACAAGTCAATTATACCGATTTATTATAATCGAAACTAAAACGATTGTACTATGCATTTTTTTATGTCAACAATTTTAACTAATACTACGTACTCATGAGTAATAAGAGTGTTGTTAGCGATAATTGCATTTTTTAATAATCTAAAATTTAATTAACATTTTGTTAGCATTGGTTATTTTTCCGTTTTCATTATAGCATAGACTGCAACCCATTGTACAACTCAAAACTTCAATACTTGTAATGCTGCCAACAATCCGGAATAGAATCCATTTCCCTCGAATGAGCTCTCAGCCACACAAACACATACAACACACACACACACACAAACTGCACCACTTTCAACATTTTACTAACGAAGCGTGCAGGAACTTTTGCTGTTCTAAATTTTATATTTTGTTGTTCATGTGGAAAACCCTCACTACAAAGTTTACTGTATCTATGATATTGGTATAATAAAAGAAACGGCAGTTTATTTTTATTTGTTTAAAAGTTATCGTTATTTTTTTTTATTAATAAATTATATTATCTACATATGTATCGAACATAGTATGGAAGAACCATATACAATATAAACAAAAAGAAATAAATATCAATATAAGGGTTGAAATTACTAAAAGTTGTGGAGGGATGACAATATGTTTTTTTTTAATAAAGGGTTATTTATTTATTAATCTTTTTATTGCACAATATACAAAATAACCAACCTTACCAAAACCAACTTTAGGATGTACAAGTGAGGATATTGGTAGACTATCTATTTAATTGAACATACATATAATAAGGCATGGCTTATAATATATATGACATAGGTATAATATACCAAAATAATAACATAATAATATTTTATTTCAAGGATTCTCAACTACATACATGGCATATTTAAATTACCTGCTGTAACCCATGGTTTAAAGATTCTACTCCGATTTCAAATTTTAACAATTTCAGTGTTGTTCTAGACAATTCTGCTTATGGTATTGACAAAGACGCCGCGCTGGCTGAAAAATTCGCATCAGTGATTTCAGTTACAAAAAATAAATCCATTTCTTCTAGTACCTTAAGTATATTTTGGAAATTGCGATTATAAGAGTAGATGGGTTTAGTTTTATATTGCATGTTGTATTAAGGCCTAAAACTACAGTTTTATGATCCCTTACAGCTGCGCTTAGAACATACACGGATGCGTGGTTAGATGATTTGAGCATCACATGATCAAGGCAACTGAAGTTTGTCGTTGGATATTCAAGAGCAGGGAGAATACTAAATTTGGCAGTGAAATTAAGGTAGAAGAAGGTTATACTGTCGATGTTACTCGTTTTAACATCTATTTTTATGTGTTAATATTAATTATTATATAGTCAAAACATATAGTCAAAAGAGCTGAGATTTCTCAAAATGACTTCAAGAAAGTAAAAAAAATAATACTACGACCATAGAGTGCAACAGCCATTTAGAATTAGTGGCAGTTGATTGATTGATGATTGAAGAACTTTGTGATTTTGTGTGGTAACTGTTATGATTTCTTTTTATAGATCCATATAGATATAGTATTTATTTATTTATTTATTTAATAGGAAGCCAACGTGATACACAATGGAAAACATTTGTTTTACTATATGTTATGTAAATAGAAGTTACAAAGTATATCCCAATTATAGGCTAACTTAACATTCAATTTTAGGATGGCTGTCCACAAAATTTTAACAATAAACCTTAAAGTAAATGCCACAGATTTCATTTGCAGAAGTTACAATTAAAATTTTTACTATGACTAATAAAAAAAGAAAAGAAACAAAATAACTAAAAAAATAGTAAACGTAAAAATGATAACAATATTAAAATAATGTAAAAATAAAACTTTAAAAATTAAAATTGTAAAAAACAGTAAATATCAAATAAAATAAATATTTTAGCACAAATAAAAACAAAGTAATTTTAAGAGCATTTTGAATTTTAAGAGGTATCAGTTTTGTTCAACTATAAAATTTAATATACTTTTAATTTAAAACAAACGTTTCATAAAACCGTTTATTTTATGTATTTTGATAACTGAGATATTTTTTAATTTTAATCTTAAAGATCCTTAATGAATCATTAAATATATCAATATCGACTTTCTTAGAAATACTGTTATATGTTTTGACCATCCTGTTTATTGGGGCAGTTAAACCCAAATTAGTTCTAGAGAACCTACTTTTAAAAATTGGCAAATTTTAAAGCCTTGCATTTGGCCTATGTACAATTAGACTTATATCTTGAAGTAATCTAGAACAGTCAATTTCCCCTGATATTATTCTGTGTAAAAAGCACAGGTCGGCTATATCTCTTCGATTTGAGAGCGAGAGCATTTTATAATGTTTTAAAAGCAAGTCATAACTACTTAATTGATTACATAAATTATCTTTATACGACAAAAACTTCAACATTTTCTTTTGTATTCTTTCTACTCTGTCTATATGTACTTGATAAAAGGGATTCCAAACAATAGAACAATATTCCAGTTTACTTCTTATCAGAGAAATATATAATATCAATTTAGTATTCGATTTTTTTAAATTTTTCGTGGATCTTATTATAAAGCCTAATGTTTTAAGTGACGACGATATAACAGCATCTATATGTGGAATAAAACTTAAAGTCGAATCAACAGTAATTCCTAAATCGCGTATATTATTAAGTCTCCGAAGCAAATGATTATTCATGCAGTAACAAAACTCTATTACGGAAAATTTTCTACTAAATATTATGAAATAGCACTTAAGATGATTTAATCTCATATAATTTTTTGTACACCAAATTTCAAACCTATTTAAATCTTGTTGTAAAAGAATTGCATCTTCTAACGTATTTACTCTTTTATAGATTTTTAAGTCATCAGCATATAACTCAAACTTGCTATGAAGGAAACATTGAATGGCATCATTTATAAATATAATGAACAAAATAGGGCCTAGCTTAGAACCTTGTGGTACACCAGACGTAGAGATAAATGATTCGGATTTATACCCCCCTAAAACCACGTTCATTACTCTATTTTGCAAGTAACTCTCTATTAATTTAAGTAATTTGCCTCCAACACCATAACTAAAAAGCTTGTCAATTAACATTGCATGATCCACCATAGTATATATATATATAAGCATTTCAGTATCGATAAGCATTTCATTCTGACCTTTTGCACAATGAGATGTACTTTTTTTAAAGGCTTTGGTTTAGTCAAAGTCAAATTATTTTTTTTTAATAGGTATACATAGCACTTATGAAACGTCAAACTCTACTAAAATTCCAAGAGGTTTATGAAGAAGCACTGGCGACAAAGAACATATATCAAAGATTCTATATAATAATAATCTTTTAACTTATTTATATAAATTACAATTACCCATTCTACTGACCATTTCAGTCACAGTCATAACTATGTGCGAAAAAATTTTCATTCAAAGAAAACGTGGTAACGAAAAAAAGATAATTATAGACTAGACAGTTACAACTCCTTAAACTGTTTTAAATTTAAAATTTATAATTCAACACAATATTAAATAATTACGTTATAGTCTGTCTAAAAAACCCATAGGCAAAAACCATGGAAGTTATTACAGTACGTGATTACGATCGATTTGGTTGACCAAACCTCATATCATCATATTACTTAGTAAGTCCGAATTTAGGAATTATTATTTTATGATTATATCTATTGTTATTTTTATGAAATTTGCTTTTTATATTATTTTAATTAGTGATGGAAGCGTTACCATCGCAGCATCTTGGAAAATAGTTTTAAGTGAATGAATGAATGAATGAATGATGAATGAATGATGAATGAATGATGAATGAATGAATGAATGAAAATAGTTTGAAATGCATGAATGGCTAATAAAAATAGATTCTACAGATGTAGAATGTATGGTGATGGTGGAGAATATACCGTAATACTTAATACTTCGGAAAGATGCAAAGTAAACTAAACTAAAAGTCGCTGAAATTAAATGTTTAGCTTAAAGTTGCACCCTAATGTAATGTAGTCAAGATATACCTAAACATACGGATTCTTTAATAATGTCCATCACGTTATCATCGAGAATTAAAGCCATAACATAACGTGTGAAAAATTTTCTGATTAAATAAATAAAAATAAATACTGTCTTCATTCCTTTCGTAGCCACCAACTAGTTCGAACTCGTTTACTACAACTACTACTTTGTTCTATCAAAACTGTGTGTCTCTATTTCTTTTAATACGATATTAATACAGAAAATTTAAGGAACATAATAGTATATTCCAATTCTAAGTATTTCGCAAAGATCTATACTCAATGCTGGACACAATCACAACATACCGTAAAGAATAACACTTCAGTATAAAATGCTATGATTCACATTAACACATAAAAACTTACAAAATGGATAGTTTAAAATTCCTTATTTCACCCAAGTAATTTTGTTACAAATGAATATTTATGACGTATTCTTTAAAACGCTTAATTAAACGAGACTGCCAGAATTTTGATTGAAATAGTTTATAGGAAAGAATCCAAGTGTTTGAGTTAAGTGTTAGATCAAGCTTTAATTTTATGTATTTATACAGTATGTGTTTTTTTTATCTAGAACCTTTTAAATTTGAGATGCGTTAGATACTAAAAGCTATCAACTATCAAGCTGTATCTACATTGTAAATATTTTTTGTGAAAATATATTTGTTATCTAATATCCACTGACTTACAAAAGAAAATCAAGATTGATGTAAACAATGTTAAGAAGAATATGATTATTTTAATAATCTAATTTATAAATAAACTTTTGTTTAAGTGAATACATGCATTATTGACAGGTTAAGCTTGTTTAATCTACATATTCAATATTAAGTTATTCAAACTTTCTTTTTCTTTTTTCAATGTTTTTATTTGGGAAATGTAATTTCCGGAATTACGCATTTGTGTCCTTAGATCTACAATTCAACTTGACTTTCATTGTTTTGGGAATCCTTATCCGGCCAATGATATTTGTGGACTAACATTAGATATATATTTATAAACAGTGTTTGATATGATATGATATTCTTTATTGTACAAATACATAAAAAACCATGAACAAAAAGATAAACACACACAGGCGGCCTTATTGCTAAAGAGCAATCTCTTCCAGGCAACCTTTGGGTACAGGACAAGTAGTGGAATGTGGAATAAGTTTTTAAACAAATAATGAATATACATACATAAATGTTGTGACAAATACTAAAGGCTGAACTATAAAATAGTGCTAAACTCAAATAATGAGGCATTTATTAGTCAACGTAGATTCATAGTCAAATTCACATATTTTTCTTTTGTTGTTATAGTCAAAATAAATGCATTGGTTTTGAAAATATCTATGAACATGTATAGCCATGTTCAGCATATTTAAATTTATATAATACCGATATCATATCGATATCCCATATCGATATATAATACCGATACGGGCAGGGATTTAAACACGCGACCTCTGGGAAACCGTCCCGTAATTGGTGTGTATCGTGTATTTATGTATGTTAAATAAACCGCAACCGAATAAATGTAATCAAGAAACGTCCAATAACTTTTTTTAGCGACAGACAAAAAGACAAAGAGATAGACAGGCGATTATTTAAACTAAAAAAGACGTTCTGCTGCTTAAGTACACTATTATTAATTCTTTAACATTCTAAATAATTAATTTTAAATATTTGAATACTTATACTAAAAGTTATAAGTATATGTGTGAAATAAAAGCGAAAAGTGACTAAGTGACGTATCGTTCGATTCTGCACTTCTGGGCTTCGGGACGTGTAATTATGTACAAGGGTTGCATTCTATTTAAAATATATGTAAAGAAAGATTTTGTTTATTAAATTTTTAAAGGAAACGTAAATACTTTTGAGATTAATTTTAAAGATTTGCTTCTAGAACATATATATATTTTTTATTTATTATTTTGAATGTTTGTACAGAAATTTTAGATTTTTAAATATAGTAGTAAGCTTTCAGTTTGGAGTATCATAAAAAGACATAAAGACATACAGCCAGACATATATATAAAAATATAAAATAAAATAAATATAATATATATATATATATATATATATATATATATATATATATATATATATATATATATACGAGACTTTCCCAACGAAACAGAAAAGAACTGAGCGGAATATCAAGAGATAGGAAGACTTTTAAAAGTTTCAGACACAGGAGCGTGACATTATTTTTAATTCTTTCTAAAAAATATGATTATTTGCACTAAAGAGTCTAACATTGCATTATAGAATAAAATTAAAAAATTACCAGCCCTGAATTAAATAATAAAAAAAATGTTACTAAGTAGTTTTTACTAAATTATTTTTTTAAAGAGCTACTAAGTACCTATTTTTAAGAGACTAAGACTTTAAAATGTTTTTAGTATAATTGTAAGCGATGGATGTCGTTAGTGTTTACTTTTTTTTTTTAATTTGATGAAACTGGATTTTGCAGCCTCTTAAAATAAACTAACGATTAAAATACTGAAATAAATGTTTGTTTATTATTACAAGGAAACCAAAACAGTTTATTTTCATAGTGCTTACTTTATAAATTACGATACATCGCATAATATTTAAAGCACTAAGCTGTAGAGCTCTTATTTGAGAATATAAATTATATTGACAGGCTGTTTATATTATAATGTAATTATTTTAAACGAGTAACGAAAACAAACTTAATTATGATGTAAATATTTGTAATAAAATAACGAAGCAGACGCAATAGAAATCAAAAGCGAAATCGGTTTAATTTATCGCAGATAAACTTTAAAAAAAAACGTACACTTAATAAAACATCGTTTGATTTTATTTCTTTCCTTTATATTATAAATAAAATAGAAATAAAATAATAGGAGGTTTAATGTTAAAGAATGATATAATTATAATTGTTTTCTTAAGTTAATGGGTGTTCATCATTCAACCGAAAGGCCGATAAATATTAAATTCAATTTATTATGTACTATATAATGAACTATCTATAGGAGGAACAATATAATGTAGGTTTTTTAAGAAATGAGTATCATAATGAAGGCCTGATTGGCAAATTATTATTTTAAAATATAATTTTCGGAAGTTCGATAACTTTAAAGAAAAAAAGAACATTTCAATGGTGTAATATCCCACTTAAAGCACAGGAAAAAAGTATTGTATAATTTTGATAAATATACTGTTAGTTATTATTGATTACAATTATTAATTTACAAATTTTTTGAAACCAGGTTTATAAACATTTATTGAATGTGAATGTGAAATAATTAAGGTGTAAGGCGACCTGCATAGTGACGTCACCAATTTTGTGTAAATGAGGAAATATTATGAATATTCTGTTAGTGTACTATTTGTGTTTAGTGGACGCAAGTGCCGCAGGACGAGCTAGTATGACAGACAAACCAATAATTATATATAATTATAGTCATGTAGGTATGCTTATTCATATTAGGCCAGTCATTAATAACATTTCAATAAATGAAAACAAAAACTGTTACAATTAATAACAAATAGGTATCATGACAAAAGGATAGCTTTGTTTGCAAAATTCTTTATACAAAATTTGTCCTACAGTGAATTGACTCGTTTCGTGAAACTTTCATCCAAAATATTTAACTTAACCTTTTATTGCAATAATACAAAAAATACTCATTGATTATAATCAGCATGTAGCGTTTTGTTGTTACTCCACTCTATCTCATACTAATAAAACTTTGTTTATTGTAACATGTAACTATTAAAATATAACTTTTATATGTACTAATAAATCCAAATATACATGTTACATGACTTTAGGATTAGATAATACTTACGTTGCGTAAATTATATTTATAAATAAATTATATTTATTTTATTTTATATGTAAATTATATTTATAAATAAATTATAATAAATTATATTTTCTGACCCCTTTTGTAATTAGCAATAAAGCGGTGCGTGTGTGGATTATAAACTGCATTATTTAATTGTGATAATATTACAAATAAAGGAATTTTAGTATAATCGTGAATGCCGTAAGGTCTAAAGTCAGTTAAAAAACTTGCTTTAATTTAAGGTATAAACTCAAAACCCAGTAACTAAAAAGATAAATTTGAACATCTAGAACTAGTAAGTATCCATTTGAACGAGTTACAAATGAATTGCAAACAAGATGAACTATGGGTATATTACCGCAATGCAAATTGCAATGAAAATATTTAAGTTTAGTTATTTATCTCAACTAACTTATTATTGCTACTGATTAAAATAAATCTAGGGGATTATGTCTATTTAGTTATGTCTTACTTAGCTTGAACTTTAACCAAGACTTGGGTAATACATGAATAAAGAAACGACTATAAAGTAGATATCAACGTTGGAGACCTATTTGGTTTAACGAAGCTTAGTAATGTACAAATGATTTATTGTTCTTCAATGTATGTTGATACTCGTCATTACAATACAATTTAATATTCTATTGTACAATTGTAACAATTACGTATTGCAAGCATTGTACAAATAAAATTTGGTACAATATTTAGGATTATTTTATTTCATCTTTAAATATGTTTGTCAAATAAAACCTGATAGATGGTATCGAATCATAAAGAGACGGGGTCGATATGCAACACCAATTGAATATTTTTCGGTTTTTTCACAACAATGAGCACCTATTTTTTTGGGAAAATAATATCTACTGATGAACTTCGACATAAATTAATTTTGCAAAGTTTCGGCTTGGTCTTAAATATCTTAAAAATAAGTTGCACATCAGATGCTCTACAATTACATAAATTAAAATCCTCAGCACAAACATATATATACACATTAAACTATAGCCTATTTGTTTTGCTTTATTAGGCTGTGAAAGAGAAAAATATGTATTAATCCATATTTTTATAACCAAAGAAGGCTTATGATTTGAGTTTAAGACGCTCTCAATATCCAGTGAAAAATATTTCAGTACTAGTGCGGGCGCTGTAGGTAGTCGAGTATGCAAAATATGAGGACCGAATACTGTTGATGGTTTTGAACTCAGAAAAGCTTTCAGTTTATGATTCTGGATGTCGTTTTCTTCATATTATAAAAATGAAATATCACTATAAATATCAAAGAGTTGTATCTTTTTTATCAGATTACCTTATAATACTCATTTAACATTATTATCGGAATAAAAAGTAATTCACAACAACTCAAACAGCTCTCAGTAAGAGAAGATATTAATCAACAATAAAGATTAAACTCAGAGATTTAAATAAAAACATTTAAAAAAAATCTTCAGATTAATTTAAAAGCTACCATTGTTCTACAAACTATTTTTTTCATTATTATGTATAAAATGAAAACGAAATCATTTTTCCAATGTGTCTTTTTGGAATAGAATTTTTGGAATTTTAGCAATAGTATTTTTTGGAATATTTCTCAAAATAATTTAAAGTCAAGTCATTTAATTTATCTTAAATAAAAGTTGAGTGAAAAAGTTGAGGATGAAACTCATCAGAAAACTTTTCCTTATTTCATGTTTAATAAACTTACTTGGACCCCTAAAGTTGTGGTCTTTTATTTTATTGGTATAGTCCTCATTTTTCTGTAACAAATAACCAAGGCAGAATTGTTTTGTTTCTTGGTAAAAGTCGTACATTGTCATAATAAAATCAAGATATTTTATTAACATTTGCAAGATAATGGTCTGATGTGTATATTTTTTTATTTTATGTTTGATTATTTCATTGCTATCAGATATCCTTTATTATTTAAGACTATTTAAAACGAGCTGATATTTACATGTATATAATATTTTAGTGGAATATTCTAGAATATTTAAAACAGTTTTTTTACTCTAACAACTAACATAAATAAATAATAAATAATAACATTTTTCATGAATCTGACCTAAAAAACTACTAGGTACCATTTCTTAGACTGTCTAACTGATGATAGTGATCGTCTACCGTATTTAATATTTTTTATATGATATGAATATAACATTTAATTGGAATCATATTTCATGTTTATAATTGTTTTATGTAAGACAATAAAAGATTACTGAATTTAATAAGTTAAGGTTAGTTATAAAATAGCATATATTTACTAAATTGTAATAAACTTTATAATGTATATTTATTTCAATTAAATTAATTTAAAATTTTTTATGTATAAACTACCAATTTCCTAAAAATATTTTTAATTGAATGAACCCAGATCTATACATAATATAATAAAAAGTACGACATACTGAAAAAACATATTTTTATTTTTCCAGTAATTATTATAAAATATAATATATTGTTTTAAAATTTGATGTTTGTCAGTTTATTCGTAGATAATTTATTCCCTCAGTCCACATTTAAAATCCCTTTAACAAATAGTTTTTTTACTATAATTACAATTAAACTAGAAATTATTATAATTAAAACTGTTTAATAGATCATTTTACTTAGAGGAGTTGATAAATGCATTTTTCCTTTTGAAGATAATTTCAACATAACACAAATATCGAGTAATGTAATTAGCATCAGACGATAAACTAATATTAACTTTAGATTAGTATGTCTACTTTTGTATTTTACCTTATTGTATTGTATTATATATATATATATATATATATAATACAATACAATAAGGTAAAAAGCATATATACCTACATGCTTTTTTACCTTATTGTATTATATTTAAACACTTAAAAGAAGACTAATTTAAATCACTCAAAGTTTCAAAGTTTTTTTTTACATTTATCAATAGTATTTAAATACTATTGATAAATTATATATTCTATATCTTTTAATAATAAAAAATATTATTTTATACTTTTAAATATATATATCTTTAAACATATTCCACGTGTACTTTTTAAAGCTTTCATTACGGCGATATTTATCAAATAAAAGAGAACAAAATCAAAAAAATCTTCCTGATAGGCGGCACTTTTACCTCGTGGAACAAAAGAATACGTGACTCAGCAACGTCTCCCCTTTCTTATTACTGACGACCTGAGACAGATTTTTGTTATTTATTTTTTCGAAGTATACGAAGACTAGATCCGCCCCTGCTCCTACTTCAGATCGAATATCTAACAAATTTATTCATTAATATTTATAAAAATCTTTTAATAATTAATCATTTTATAAAAAAATCTTTAAGATTTTAAGATAATTTATCCACGCTATGTGACGTTTAATACAAACACTAACTAATTAACAACTATATTTCAATTCCTTACGGATGTAATAAAAACATATTTTAGTGTTAATTAATATAACAAAATATGTTTTAATATAAATTTATGAAAACCCTGTGTCGAGGGAGGTTTCGCAAACATAATAAATAATAGAGACAAAGTACACTAAGTCTAGGAGCAACAATCTGTAGATTACACAAAAAATATCCCGGTTATGTCCCTTTGCTTTAGCAGTCAGGCCTTAGGGTCACTAACCACTAGAGCTTCAGGCCGTCAATGTGTTTGTGTTGTATAGAATTTCGATGTCTCCTTTTTGTTTTTCTGTCTGTTGTAAGTGAACAGTTTTCCATAATATTTATTCAATATGATGTTACGAGCTTTTCACGTATATCATCAAATAAGAAAAACATATATATTTTTTTTTTATTCAACAAAAAATATTTCTTCAATAAAAGTGCGTGAATTCTTTCTTTAATTTTTCGAGGCAATCTGTTATATTATTGAATTAGAAAAATATTTAATATTGTAATATCAGGAGCTCAAAGAATTATTGATCTTGACGTATCATACAATTCCAAGTAAAGAAATTTTCCTTGAGTTTATCAGCAGTTGATTTGAAGATATTAGATTAATACTATTTTTAACTTCTTTCATGGGTTATTTTAATACTAATAAGTTATTAGCTCTTAATTATTGTCTAATTATTAATTCGCATATAAAATATTATTATACTATATGTAGATTCTCAAAAAAATAGGCTAAAGAATATAATTCCTTTAAGTTTAACTTTTTAACAGTAATTTTATACTTATAATAAATGAACCGTACTCATATTATCTAAATAAGAAGTGTTGTTTTTAAAACCATTTTTAAGAATAATTAAATTAAAAGAAATGAAATGCCTTGGACTTGGTGTTAATAAAATTATATTTTGCCGAAATAACAAGTAATTAGACAAATCAAAACAATCAATTTAAAAAAATCCTAAAGTGACAAATATATAAAGTTACAAATATTACATTACTTTAATAAAATGTAGACAATTAATAAATTAATTCGTAGAGTGGAAATAACTATAAACGTACTTTTTAATTTATGGATAATAATTCTTTGTAGCTACTTATCGTTATTTATAGCTTCATTAACCATAAAATTAGCGTAGTTATATTATTTTTATGGCATTCAGTGGAAAATAGTACACGTGACGAAAAATGGTACCTGATGGACATTTACAATGCAAAAGCGATACTACCCATTTAAATTGATGCATAAAGGAATCAAGAACAAAACATGTGTTTGTAGCTTCCATCTCTCTCCATCACTGTACGAAAAGGTGCTATATTAGCGAGTTTATGACCAAACGATCGAATGCTATGTAGGCGGCTAGTAATACGCCATTGAGCCAGCCACTACGACAATTAGATTATAATCGTTTGACTAATTATGAGCTAGGGCCTGAAACAGACTAAATGTTTCGGCAAGTGAATAACATGCACATGTTTTTAATAAGTTGTTTTTACCATCGATTCAATTCAGTTTTCGTGATAATTATAACGAATTACACATAATTTCACATTGTTACTATTTTTCAAGCTAATTTAAAAAAAAAAGTTTTAAGCTAATTATTTAAAAGATAGCCTCTCCTTAATTTGCTATGAGTTTCTTAAATGTACTCCAGTCGGAACTCAGTAGAATTTGCCACTTCTAACTGAGTATGTAGTACCTACATATGAGATCAATAGGAAATCCACACAAATTCCAGGATACAATGCAAATAGTAATATGTATTTCATGAAGGGCATGCATGTCAATAAATGTGTTAGTGGGCACCAAGTGTTGTATAGGTAAAATAAATAAATCCAATAGATTAAAGTACTTTTTTATAAAAACAACTGTTCATTTAATACATTAAAGATAAATTCAATGTGAAGGGACTTTAATCCCCATTAAAGGTACTAATCATTATTTTAATGACTCTTATGAACTTATGTACAAAACAAGATGTGTGTTTTAGTAAGCTCATAACTTGAAAACTAGACCATTTAAGCAGTTTTTATTTGTAATTATTCGTAATTTTTTTGTGTAATATTTTTAATATTTTCGGAAAAATTGTATGTGATGTTTTTGTATGGAAACCTCCATAAAAAAAACAAGATGTGTGTTTTAGTAAGCTCATAACTTGAAAACTAGACCATTTAAGCAGTTTTTATTTGTAATTATTCGTAATTTTTTTGTGTAATATTTTTAATATTTTCGGAAAAATTGTATGTGATGTTTTTGTATGGAAACCTCCATAAAAATATCTGACTTTTAGTTTGAAAACGATGACAACGACAACGACACCGAGTAACTTAACTCATATGAGATAAAAGTCTTACAAAATAAATATTCACCTGTATGTAATTTAAAAATGAGTTGCTTACGTTACTGACCTGACCGATAGTTTTATATATTATCGTTGAACGATAATCACTTTTATAAATATGTCGAAAATGACTCAAATGATTGATGTGTACCAGAAACGATGTAACAATTTTAATAAACGTATTAAAAAAAACAAATACGCCGGGGGTTGTGGTATGCCTTTTACATAAATATTAAACAATCTTATTTTACTTGTATATATTCGTATAATATAGGTTAAAGATTGAATATCATTACATCGAGACTACGCTATTTGAAAATCAATTACAGACTGTCTATAAAATCGGATCGGATTATCTTCTATCTTAATTACGTATTTGGTCTAAAAATATCACGAAAGAACTACTGAAATCAGTAGAAATTTAGTACTTAAGCGATGAAAGTGAATAATAATAAGTCGTTATTTTCTTCTATCTACTCTAAAACAGTGTTTGTTGGTTTATTAGTAACTAATAGTACCTTGAATAGTTATGAATCTTTTTTTTAATTTAAATATATAATATCTAATAAAAATGTAAACCTATGTCCTCATACCTCATAATTCTAATCGAAGAGAAACACAGGCTGTATGCCTTTGCAAATCGTTTTGCTAATTCAGACACCTTAGCTGATGTCCAACAACGATTTTACAAAAAATGGTTTAGGAATTAATATCATTAAAATGTCTACTTGGATATTTTTTAGAATTTCTATAATTAAAAGTTAATATTTAAAACAATAAGAGCAATATTTTATTGAATTTTTACAATTTTCCTTAATATTCTAGTAACAATATAAGAAATTTACCAAAATAAACAATTTACCAAAATTAACAAACTTTAATAAAATAATACATATTTCATATCAATGTTAATTATAAGCTGCCCCACCTTCTTTGAATTTAATGGGTTTTCACAAGGAATTAAATATTATATATAAAACGTTAAAGGAGTGTATGACAAGTACTGCTTATACAATGTGAGAAATATCGGTGCTGACAAACCTAAAAATGACACACACAAGGTGAAATTAAATTTACGTTACTAAATAAGAAATAAAACATATTTTATCGATGTGTCAGTAACATGAAATGAAAAATGTTTTAAAAATGTATAGCCATGTTAAGCTTTTTTTAAATCTAATGAAAAATAACTTTTTCATTTCTAAATTTATATAAATATAGAAGTAATATAAAAATAGCAAGCAAAATTAATAAAAAAAAAAGTCAATCAAATGTGGAATACACAAGCAACAATAGAATCATGGCCAAAGGTTAAGATGATTATATAAATTATTAAACAGTAATATTGATATCAGTATTATTTAAAAATAAGTAGCAATTAATATACAGACAATATTAGCTAAGGTAATAGTAAATTATTTATGTGCAGAGAAGGGAACTTAAGCTTCTTATCCTTGAAGGTTCCAAGGCTGGAATAATAATAAAAAATAGCCATAATTATAATTAGTAGGGCAATGGGATGGTTTCTCAGAGATCGCGAGTTCCCATCCCTGCCCGAATGTGTTCATAATGAATGAAGCATTTATTTTAAAAATTCCACTATTACAAGTATATAAACCAAAATCGGATTATTGGGATGAAAATGACTATCTATAAAAGTACTTTCCTTCCCTATGCTCAAATTATAGTACATGTGTTAGAAGATAGTAATACGACACAACTGAACGTTGAACCTAAGACAACATCTAGTCACTATACTATATTAACTATAATATATTGAATTGTTGAGTAAGCATCACTTTCTGGCAATAATTTAAACACTGATCTGCTTAGAATTGTATTAAAACTAAGTATAATAGCAAATATTAAAAAGCTTTTACTGTATTTGTATCAATCGCAGCACTTTTTAAATTAAACTCACAGATCACAAAGAAACACGAGAAGCTGCAAGCGAAGCTATTGTTGCCTGCACTAAGTATTTAGTAATAAAAACAATTCGTATTGTACTCTTCTGATGATAACAGAATCCCAATTCACTTTGACGCTTAACAAGACGGTTTCATTTTATGGCAATTTAAACAATAATTATATGATGTAAGAAACAAGGATTAAGTTACTAGAGCAGAAAATCTCATAACATTTTTATTGTGTCTGTTATTCATGAAAAATACTCGAGGTAGCGTAAATTTTAATTAAAATATATTTCTCGTATTAAATATAACCTTTGTACATCAGAGGGATGATGTAGGTTTCTAAAGTTAAAATATTTTATTAAATCGGCCCAGTAGTTTCGGAGCCTATTCAATTCAAACAAACAATAAAATCTTTCCTCTTTTTAATATTAGTGCTGATGATGATGATGATGATGATAATTATAAAATATAGCCAATGTTCATCAGGGATAATGTAGGATTCTAATGCTAGAATTTTTTTTAAATCGGTCTTGTAGTTTCGGAGCCAATTCAATTCAAACAAACAAACAAATCTTTATATAATATTATCATTAGGATAGAGTAATAGAAATACTTAAACAATTGAAAATTTTGTGTGTCTGGTTCATTCAGTACAATTCAGAACCCAGTAACATAACTTTAAAAAGCAGAAAAAAAGATAAAAAAAATAAAAAAACCCTGATACAAAAAGACCTCTAAAAAGAATAAAAATAATATTATTTTGTACTTATTGAATTCGTTGCGTCGGGGGACCATTTAATAAAGGAACAAATTAAAATGCAAGTAATAACTTTTTTGCATTTTAATTTGTTCCTTTATTAAATAACAAGGCAAATAAAGAAATTACGATATCGAATCGTATAGTCCTCAATGATTAACTTCGTAAAATAGACACCATCGTCAACGTATGTACAATGATCTCCCGACGCAAAGACTTCAATAAGTACATAATAATATTATTTTTATTCTTTTTAGAGGTCTTTTTGTATCGGGGGTTTTTTAAGTTTTTAATTTTATAATATTGAACGTAGCTAACGTTCAATGCGAAACGTATTGCCTCACTACAGTTCTTATACAAGAATCGGATTTCAATTAATTAATGGCAGTTAAAAGCCTTGGATAAGGGCTTTTAATCGACAATAAGGCACATTCACATATAGAATGCTTAATTCACCGAGGCGGACAGCGATACGGTAGCTCAGTTGGTAGAGCGACGGGACGGTTTCCCAGTAGTCGCGGGTTCGAATCCCTCCCCGTATCGGTTTATTTTTCATTCTATATTTATATAAATTTAAATAAACTTAACATGGCTATACATGTTTAAAGATATTTTCAAACACTAACCAATAGTATTTTTTTATTCATGATAAGTATATTATAGTGATTTAAATTATATGTACAAAGATTTACGGAGCGCCATCGTTAAATTGACAAAGTCCCCTTAAATAAATCTATAAAAAAAAAAAAAAATGCTCATACGCAGATTTTTGAGGTTCCGTACCTAAATGATGGTAATGGAATCCTTTTAATAAGATTTCGCTGACCGTCTGTAAGTCTGGGAGCCAGCATGCTGCATCTTATCGTGAACGGTTCATGAGATACAGCCTGGAGCATGCAGCTGTCAAGATACACAGCTTAAAATTTTACGGATGATATAGTTATGTGGCCGTTATAACAACAAATAGAATAAATATTTTAGACTCAGAAACAACTAACGTGTTTTTGTACTTTTACGTGATATTGTTAGGTCGATATTTGTTTGCTATTTATTTAATTACTTATTGGACATATACTTAAGTAATAAAAATAAAAAATCATTAAGAAAATTAATAGTTTAACCATAAATCATATTTTAAAATAATATTTGCGAGCTATTTTACAATTTATTTAATAATTAAAAATCAAATTTAAGCACATTGTCAGCTATTTCTTCAATTCTATTTGGCAGAAGTCCAAATTATTACCAAAACCTAGTTCAAGCTTTTTAATTTCAAGCCTGAACACGTATCTAACTTAATTTTAAATTGGGAATTCTGTTTTGCTCAAAATAGCCTTTAATTTATCTGTAATAATTTTATTTATTTTACATCATGTAAATATGTGTTGTGATAAATATTTAAAATCACAGAAATGACAATCGTGTTATTAATTTAATATGTGAAATATGTTAAATAAATACAAAATAAACATAGTAGTTGTATAAACAGGCAAAAAATGTATAAATAGGCAAAGGAAAAAAGCTAAAATCAAGAAACTTATCATTATTCTTCTTTCGTTAGAAAGGTAATTAACTAAAACGAAATGGTTTTGTTTTGCCACAATATCCACAATCTGTCTGAAGCCTTAATGCAGAAGGCGTGTCCGTCAAGTGTTTTATAAAAGCCATTAGGCACTATATATACTCGTGGAAGTTTTTGTATGTACTATTAAGAATATTTTCATTATATTAAATAAGGTTTTACTCTACAAGCGTTGGTAAATTATTCATTATATATATAAAAACAAAAAGAGCAATATTAAAATATTTTGTATTAAAAAGTTTCATTGTCATATGGTTATATTCATTACATGTAGTTCTATAGCAATAATATCACGCGATTGACATGAACATCAAAGCCTTTACATTTACCCGCAGTATAAATCTTTTATGTGTATGTGTGTTATAAAACCCGTGTAGCTTCAATTTATATATATTAATTTTGGTTGTTGGTTAGCTTAGATAGTTTTAAATTCAACTTTTATAGTAAAATAAATACTTCATAGAAAAATTGTATCTAATAGAAATGTGATGAGATGAGTGATTGATTAACATCATAAATTGGCATAGCTAAGTCAGTCAACTCATTTATGATCAAGTTATTGAGTAACTAAATTAAACACATAGCTAAATGAAAGCAAGCCAGAATTAAAATCAAAATAATTTTTCAAAAAGTTTACCAACCTACACATTTTAACTTTTTTTTACTAACGTACACAATCTTTTCAAAAATGTATGTGGTTTCCATTTCTTATCCTAATATTTCATAAAAAAAAATATATAACCTATAAAACTCGTAGCAAACATTTCCTTATAAAATTAAATATCTCCTTTGTTAAAACACATATTCATATCCTGTTCTAAAACCGACAAATAACTTTATATAAAATCAGTGAGCCAAATATTTCTGCTTTGTTACTTAAATACAATTATTATTGTTAATAGTTTAAATTCAATCTATATTTGATAAGTTTTGAAAATTAATACGAATTTGTAGCTAATTATACTACATTAATATTCATATTTACCATAACCTAAATTAAAAAACATTGTATTTAAGAATTTCAATTGTGAAAAGTTTTTTGTAGAAAACTCATGAATCTACCAACATAGCAATTGAACATTATTTTACAAAGGGCCAGAAGACTTCAATGTAGCAAGTAGGTCATTAATAAAATACATATTAAAAATACAATAGTTTTGATAAAGCAGTTCTTGTATCTTAAACTATTAAAAAAACCGTAATTAGAATTTCGATAGAGATTATGATCAATTGTTATATTCGGGTTAGAAACCAGTTTTTAAGACGAGCAAGAACAAAAATATTTACAGGAAAAACCTCAAGTGTCATAGCTTGTTCAGTGTTCAAATTTCTTATATTCATAATGCATATTTTTATATCGACCAGACCTCCGAATACGACTTTTATCATCTCACCAAGAATTAAGAAATAGGGATATTACTACTTGCTGGGCATTTTTCGATACCTTAATATGAGTACAGCCAACGAGCATATGTAAATTTATTATTTTAGATATATGAGAGTAAGTTTACAGACAGTTTACCTAAATGGAGGAAGTGTTTGAAGGAAAGAATACCTATCAGGATAGATGAACAGTAAACATAATAGTAGAGGAGAAAGTCGTAACGGTCGGACGTTTTATATGTCCCCAGACGAGATTAGATAAAGTGGAAGAAAGACTTTCTCAGATGTTTAAGCAAGAAAAAATAGATACGCAAAAAGTAAATGAAATATATTGGGGTGATTAGTGCACACGTGGTAAATATAGGTATATAAATCAGTAAACATCCAAATCGTTATAGAGATGTCGAAACATTCTTAATATGTTCGTAATGAAATTCTTCTTAATGATGTTCTTCTACTTTGAATACGAGAATCATATTGTTAATTTTCTTTATGAATAGAGTGAGAGTCGAATGAACAATTTCTTCCCTGCCTTATTCTATGTTCTACTTTTTTCCGTCTTTTTATTTATATTTTTTTAATTTATTTCATACAATATTCCATATTTAAAAATGGCCATGGGCGATGATTATCACAAGGTCTCACATGTGTCATCTATTCAACCCCTATGAATATATTAAAATTCTCCTAAACATTATTATGTTTGTGGAAGTTATAATCATAAATATGCTATCTTTTTATCACAAAATAAAAAATAATTATCTGTGTTCATTGATCGTAAAAAAATATGCAAGGTATTAGATTTTATTTCACAACCACTTAATACCATGTGGGCCAGCGTTATTAAATGTCAACAGTTCAACTTTTCATCAGCGTAACGACAATTTTAATCATGTTTTGCAGATGGCTTTCATGTTCAAAGAATAACTAACGTTATTTTAAAGACATTATTATTGTTACTACGCTCTTAATATCCGTTTTATTTGATATTAAATACCTTTTTAACGTTATTTTACTCTCTGTACTTTGTCTTACCGTAAATCGTCAGGTTAAATTCAAAATGTAAATTTAAAATTTAATTATACGCGAGTTAAATTCTTAAAAATATTTGAAATTATCCATGCCATGCCATGTTAAGCTTATTTAAATTGATATAAAAATAGAATGAAAACAAATATCCTTAAATCAACGAGACGGTCACCGAGCGATATGGCAGCTCAATTGGTAGAGCGTCGGGACGGTTTCCCAGAGGTCGCGGGTACGAATGCCTGCCCGTGTCGGTTTATTTTTCAATCGATATTTATATAAATTAGTAAAAAAAGTTTTATTTCAATGTAAAAAATGTTTCCATAAACAATAAAAAAAATACTTTAATTCTTTCGTTATCGTGGATGGACTCAAAGTCTACAACCGCCGCTTCGTTTTATCAAAAACTATCTGTATGACACTTCAACACGATATCAATGTAGTAAATTGGAGCAACAGAATGGAATATTCGGAAAATTCCATTAAAATACTTCACGACTTTATACTTTATGCATAACACTATTATAACATACGTAGTACTTCAGTTTTGAATTTAAATGTTTTACAATAAAATATAATAAGTCTCATAACTGATGGATGTTTTAAATTTCTGTATTGGACTCAAGTAATTTCGCCAAAGATATCATATACAAATGAATATGTATGACGTATTCTTTAAAACGCTTAATTAAACGAGACTGCCTGAATTTATATACAAATTGTTTATTGGAAAGAATCCAAGTGTTACAGCTAAGTGTTAGACCAAACTTTTAACTTTTATATATTTTTAGAGTATGTTATTATTTCGTGATTGTTTCAGGAGGTAGCTTTTACCTGGCATGCGATCGATGTTACTAAATACTAGTTAAATAGGAGCTACTCTTATCACTGTAGTAGTTGTAGCTACATGGTAAAGAAGTTCATGGTACAAAAGTAAATCAAGATTTATATAGTAACTGTTAAGAGACATAAGTTTATATTTTGATAAACTGACTTATAAATAAATTTTTGTTTTGGTGTATATAATGAGTGTTTTGTAGCTTAGGAACCTATAAGCTTGAAGTTATTCAACTGTTTATCTTTCTGTTTAAAATTATTTTATTCGGAAAATATAATTTCCGGAATTACGCATTTGTATCCTCAGACCTACAAATCGGCCTGACTTTAATCGTCTTGAGAATATTTCATTTCATTTTCTTTATTAACAATAGATATATATTTATGAGTAGCGTTTATGTGACAAATACATTTTATTATTATATAAATATATGTTACATCGATCATCTAGCGTCAGCTATTGAAGTAGATACCAATTCATATATTTTTTATTGTAATAATAGATCTAATAAATGGTTGTAAAAATGTTTTGAACTATTAACAGAGGTTATCTCTCGTATTAAAATGAACTATTACTCTCGGCATAACTGACAAACGTCTGGTTTAAGTAGGTGCGCGTTGCCTATAACTATTCTTACTTATCTAACTATTATTAAAAACACATAAGTCTTATTAGTTATTAGCAGCCGGATAATATAATATATAAGCAGTTTAACGCCTTAAATTAAATTTATACATTTTGATTTATGTTGTTTAAATAATAATATTTATTTTTTAACGCAACCTATTATTGCATTAATAAAAAAAACTTAATAATAACTGATTGTATTATGTTTTGGCGTTATCTTGTTTTTTTTATAAACATAATGTAGGCCATTTATTATTCATGAAAGCCTAGCTGTCCTTATTTGACCAACTAGGGTAGTAACAGCTTTAGAGATTGATTAACGTAGCTAATTTAACTTCGTTAAGTACGGAGATTGAGAACCGGAAGCCTAGACACCAACCCTTGTCTCTCATCCCTAGAATTCATACCTGTCTATGTGTCAAGGGTTGAAATACGTTTATATTGACATATCTACATTTGCTAAATCGGGCGACAATTAGCAACATGGAGTATGTTGTTGAAAGGGACCCTAACCCATACTAATAAAACTTTGTATCTATTAAAAATTGCATTTAACTATTAACATATAACTTTTATAATTACTAATACATCATACAGATATACATGTAACATGACATTAGGATTCGATAATATTTAGTTTAATTTATACTCTCCGGACCCTTTTGTAATTAGCAATAACGTTGTACGTGTGTGGATTATAAACTGCATCAACTAAATTGTCAAAAATTATAAACATAGGAATTTGAGCCGTTTCATAAGAGCATACGATCTAAAATCCATTGATTAGTTAAGTAAGTTTACTTAGTTATGTTTATTTTGATTTGGGATATAAAACTCAAAACCTGGTAGCTACAAAGATAATTTTTAGCCTCTAAAATAAAATAAGTATTCATTCTAAATGATTTGTAAACATGATGAAATAAGTGTATGCATAATAAAATACTATTATTAGGAAGTTATGAACCTGGGATACCTACTTGGTTCAACAACGCTTAGTAATGTAAACATGATTTATTGTTCTTTTATTTATGTTGATTTTCGTCATTTCGTCAATGGTATTAATAGTATTATACCATTAAATGTTCTACTGTACAATTCTAACAATTATGTATTGTATGTATTGTACAAATATAATTTTGGAATACGATACATAGAGTTACAATATTTTGGAATATTTTGTCTTTTATTTCAATATGTATGTCGAATAAAGTCTAACAGATTGCATTAAAATATAAAACACGCGAGGACGATATGAAACAACAGATCAAGGGTAGAATGAAAAAAACAAAAAGAATAGTACATAAATATGTATGATATTTATAAATATTTATTTATTTATTAGAATATTCATATAAGTTTAAATTTTATTTATCTATTCTGAATACCAACATGTCTAATAATCATTTTTTATTAGAAAACTAGCTGTGCCTGCGATTTCGATAAAACGTACCCGTTGTATAAACAAATAAATCTTTAAGTTTTCATCAAACTCCGTTAAGTAGTTTGCGTGTAGGAGTATTTTTTGGTTTATTTTTATCTTTTTTTGCAATTAATCACCGATCATTTTTAACAGAGTAGGTAGACCAATATCGTATTGTTTTTATTGGAAATTATATTATTATTCTATATATAAATTAAATAAGTTTAAGAATTCTGTTGAACATATTTTGACCATTTGGTCATGTGAATTATGAAATGCCTACTTCAAAAATTAAGATACGTAAATAAAAAGCAATTAAATTTTAATATTATTACCAGCTTAAGCATAGATACGAAGAAACACAAAAAAAAAATAACGAAAATGCATTAAACCGAATTTCTAAACTAAGTGGCACCGACTTCAAACCTATTAGTATATAGGACTTATAAATAATAGGTAGTATATAATAAATATTAAATCTGCATTATTTTTTAGTTTTTAGTTTTAAAGTCGGTTTTTTACGTAGTTATTTTTTGGTTTTATCAGATGTTTTGTTTTTTATTTACTTTATTTTTATTTAATAGCTCAGTGACTAAATTATTCAATTGTCTATATTTTATAAAAGTTTTATAAAGTTTCATCTCCTTACGTCAGTGACGACACTGAATAATAACGAACCGTTTGACTTGTAAAGTTTGTTGGCTTTCTTTACCTCTTCATAGACGCCAAGCGAAGACTTGCATTCTAAATAATGTTTCACTTCGTCATAGTTTCAGGATTTTTAGTTTATAAATATTATAAAAAAGAAATGAAACAATAAAAACAAATTGAAAAAAATAGAAAAATCATTCTTTTAAAGAATTAGAGTTTAATTTAATTTTGCAAAACAATTGGTTTTATGATGCATATTTTGACTAAATATATTTCAATTGTCGCATTCAATATTATTCTATACTGAAAAAGTAGAAATATCGGTAAGGATTTACGAAAAAAGCCCAATAGATGTTATTTCCGTTACGATAAAGACTATTTTTTCTAAAATACTATCATCAAGGCGGCGCAGAGCGAGAAAATTATATCTTTACTAGAGGCCGCTGTTTATAGTGTTGCCCGTTTTGATGTATTTTTAAATTCTATGTATATCGATTACTAAAGTTTATATATAATAGTAAATATATATTTTCTTATTGTAATATTAGTAAAATTTATTTTAAAATGCTTAATCATACTAAAATAATTAATATGCGTAATAACAGTTTTTATTCAAGTTACAATGATACTTTCCCGGCATTAGAGACTTATTCATATCCACAAGTTTCTTTTATATACTTTTAAGGGAAATGACATTTTTTAAAAACGTTATACATGATGTAGTTGTTTTCAATTACAATTGCATTTTTAATACGTATATGATACATAACGTATAAAGTCCTCCTAAAGGAGTGACTATTTTATTTGAAAAGTTCAATACTAGTGGGTTGCGCTGGAACAGAAATCTTTATTGTGTTTGTAATATCCGGTATAGTCTAGTTCAAATTAGTATAATAGTTATAGAAATATGATTAAGTTTAGATATAATATCATTATATGAGTTCAAATTTCAAACAACATGCGTGCTATGTTTTAAACAGTAATAAACAGTCGTAACGTGATTATATTCTTTATGTTTAATGCAAATAAAACGAGCTTTTGTTATATTTTTAAAAGGGATGTACAAATTAAAAATAGAAGGGCGTTCCTAATAATTTACAACAAAATTTGCAACTATATTATACATTTTATTTAATAAAACACTATTATTATTTTAGATATATATTTTAGATGACCATAAAATAAGTGCATTACAGTGGTACTTATTTGTACCTCTTTTTAGGTTTGGATTAATTCTCCAAGGTCTATGATTATTGTAACGTAACAAAATATTGTATGCTTTTTTTACAGTTTTTTTTAAACAATATACTTTTAATAAACACAGATCACTTACCTACTTATTAACTGAATTAAATGTACGCATCTTCTTCATGTTATCTACTAGTTGGTCCAGGTAAATCGCTCTTGCGTGATAATAAAAACTATTACAGTGAATTACTCACTTTTTTGAGTCGAGTAACATGTAACGCGAGCTTTTTCTCATTGCTCTTGTTGGTAGGTATATTATATTTATCACTGTGTTTAGTAAAACTATCACTACTCTTATGAATATAATAATATTATATAAAAATATACTTAACAGCGATTGATAACGTTAACTAGCTTAATCACATCTCGTAAAGTATATCTAGAATCTAGATTGTAAATTACAATTATAGCTTTCTTATGTAAAGCGAAAATCACATTAATATTAGCAGCACATGAAATGATATTACTTGCCTATCTAGCTATATTATTTTAGCTAAAAACTTATTAACATTAATGTTTATTGTAAAATCAACAACTTTAAAATTGTCTTTACAATTTAAATTATTTAGGCGTTATACTTATCGTTATCCATCGAATTCAGTGACATTATATCCTAGAATACGTACTGAAATATGTCTATTGCATTTTCACTAGATGTTGAAAGCTTTTCGTCTTAAACTCCAATCATAAGCTAGAAATATATAGAAATGCAAACATTATTGAAATTTGGATTTATAATTATAATTTTTAAAAAATATGTAAAAATAAATAAAATGAACAGCAAATACTTAAATTTATATATTACGTATTTTTTATTATGTCTCAGTTAATGCTTTCCTACATTCACCGGATGGAAAGTGGAAATGTAGTCATTATTGGTTCGGACTGATGGAATGACCACAACATAAGGTCGGAATGTCCGGTGATGGAAGGGGGACGGGGGAATTAACTCATGTAATTCCTGCGCACACTTAAAAAAATGTATCTTGTATAATACTGAGAGGCAAGCAATTATACGCCTGTGTTCAAGGCTGTGGAGGTTGGCTTCAACCAATTCGGGATCACCTATAAGACTCTTTGCTCGCCTTTCAATTGAACCCAGAATCGCAAGTTGAGTCTTTGTGGCACCAATACATATGTGACCACAATACTACACTACACTATACCGGATCTATGCTTTGTATTAAACAAGAAGCTGTACCGGTGTAAAGTATTGTCGGACCTTCGTATGAACAGCAAGATTTCCTGCAGCTGCTCTTGCTCTGGGCTCAATGCACCGATCAAAGTTGAGGTTTGAGGAAATCTCTAAGCCTACTATTCGAGATGAAGTATTGTCGTCCCACCCTGGTAACGTCCATCAGCTAGGAATTACTGTGCACACATCGGAATCCCTTAAGTGTCGCGTATGCCTTAGAAGAGGTCTACTCCGGTATCTACTCCAGCAGGAAACTAGTGCAGTCCTTAACAATACTTAATTTTCACAAGATCGAAAATAACCCGATCCCAACCCAATACCCTTTACTAATAAACACCCAAGAAGAGAAGATGACATTGTCTAACGAGGGTTATGGATCAGGCAAAGGGTCGCGAATCCTAATCATACACGAAGCAGAATGATTCATTTTCGGTTCCGTTTTATAATTAACACCAGGAGTAAGATGCAACTGCACGACAGCGGTTGTAGCAGTGTCGCGTCATATCGAAAGCTGTGTGTATTTTACCGACACCGAGGACGACGCGACGGGCAGATTCATCAGACGAGCGATGAAGGCGACACAATACAACATCATAGAATATAATATAACCAAGATGGCTATAAAAGACAGTAACTTTGTTATCGTGGAAAACATGCTCGTGATGAGTGAAAAAAATAAAAAAAACAGTAGGCCGCTACAATAGTGTTTTAGTAGGAAAGCATTATTAAAAAAATAAAATTAATTTATGTTTTATAATTTTTAATAATAAATACTTCATATTAATATGAAATCATATTGTATTACACATAAAAATAATATTTAATAAAAAATAAATAAAAAAAAACAATAACTGTGCAAAGGCCTCCCTAACATAGTTTTTAAGATACCTTTTACTAACAGACTCCTTTTTGAGCGTGTTGTCTCAAATTAAAATGTATAATCTGACAAATACACTCTTTACGTGAAAAAGCATGGGTGACATGTTCGTAGATAAAAGTAAAAATTTAAATTAAAAAAATAATAATAAAATAATAAATATCATTAATTAAAACTTTAATGAACTCAAACTGAATATAAAGACGAAAATTTTTTTTTTTTACATTTATCAATTATATTTATTTATATGTATATATTTTAAATCTATTGTTTGTTACATGTCATAATTACAATAAATAATATTAATATATATAATTTGCTAACTTAGGGGTTAGATCAATTTGTGTAATTTGTCCTGTGATATTATTATTATTATAAAACGACGAAGCTTCTTAGCATTCCATGGATTCACCGTGCGGGTGCCGGTCTCATCGCGTTGCAAGGAGAGTAGTGCAAGCAGTGCCTAGGACTTGCGACCCAGGAGTAGGTTTAAGGGGCCCCTTTATTATGCGCAAAAACGCTCACCTTCACCCTCCACACTCCTCTCCCTACCTAACCAAATTTGGATAGAACCTACTAATGCCGCCTTTGAAATACGTTCTAGAAATGAATTAATGCTTGTTCTAGAAAGGCCAAGGTCTTTAAGTAGGCTATAGAGTTTTGCTGTTATACCTCTAGCTCCCACTTCTACCGCGTACAAACTAACTATAAATTTATTCCTGATCAGTTCGTTGGTGAGTTTGTAATACTTACTGAGCTTGAATGTGTGATCCCTTGGGATGCTTGTTTCCCAAGGAACAGTAAGCTCCACAAGTAACACGCGCCTCAGATGTTTAGAATACAGGAATAAGTTCGGTCTGGATGACGAAACACCAACATCCCCAGGAATTTTGTAATACTTTTTATACGTGTCCATCATGAGAGTCCAATCAAGAGCCGCGCCTAAAATTGAATAAGGCTTCGCTTTTGTTAATTTTACAGATCGTTTGGTGGTTGTTATACCCTTCCGCACTCTTGCTACTGAAAGACTAACCACTTCCCGTATGTTGCAAGACTTTTTGGTGGCTTTGCCCCATCTTACTAAATTACTTTGATCTGGGAGAGTCATTTGGAATGCATTAAGATAGAATTTTAAGAATGCTGGGGTCCAATCATAAATTAAGTTGCGCCACTTCAAAACTAGTGGAATACAAAAATTTCCTGTGGTCACCCATTCGTTTTGAATTTCTAGGCTCATCGCGTGGAGTCGGTAATTATCGTTTTCGTCTTGTCGAATAAAAGATTTTGTTATGTCTATGTCTTGAACTTTTCTACTTGATCCTAGCCCCATTTTATTCGTTTGAGCACCTATCATAATTTTTTATGGAATTGAAGTCGTGACTCGAGCTCTGAGGCAACTTTGTCTTTTGGGAGAGAAGTTACAGTATCATCTTTAGATTTGCCGATGATATGTCTTTTGGTAACTCTTAGATGTTTGTAGAGCTCCGACGGTCTCTTTAATTTTAATTTTATTATTATTAATAAATTATGTGAAATATTATGAAAATTACATTGAATCTTTTTTTAATTAATATTCTACATGGCTTATAAGACTATTGAATTTTTGACTATTTTAGGAGAAACTCTCTTTTTGAAACATAATTAATCTCATTACAGTAAAATGAATGTTATAAAAGTACTTACGGGTTTTCATTTATTTGAAACTAATCAGATATCATTGTTTGCTTCGTGGTAACGTTCAAAGTCCAACTTTCGTTATTCAACTTTAATGTAAGTTATTTAATATTGTCATGAGTATTTCATGTTTTTGACCTACTTTATAAATAGTACAGTAACTGTCTATTTAATATATAGAAGGTCTAACACACTCATACATACTTGTATGTATGTTATATACACAATCTTCAAAAAATAAAAATATAATTTTTTGATTCTGTTTATTCTTATACTGTTTATTGTTGTAAATTATAAAAATCTACATTTCGGTGTTTTTGGTGTTTCGGTATTTCCGTTTAAACTACCGTTAATGATTTTAAAGAGTTACCTTATTATTACAGAGCGAACACAAAAGAAACTATATAATAATAATAATAATATAATTTATTTATCTACTTTTCTATTTACTATAAATTTTTATTACCTATAGAAATTACTCAGATTCAATAATACTATGATATCCGACGTATATTTTTAAGCTTTTGTCATGTCGCCACTCTATCATATAAGAGAGGACAAAATAAAAGAGATTTTCCTATTAGGCAGCACATTTACCTCTGGGAACAAAGGAATACGTGACTCAGCAACATCTCCCCTTCCTTATTGCTGACAACCTGAGACAGATTTTTGTAAAAATGTTTACAAAGTATACAAAGACTAGATCCGACTGATCTTACTTCGGATGTTATATCTAACTAACGTATTCATTGAAATGTATACAAATACTTTAATTATTATTTATTCACTTTAAAAAATCTTTTAAATTGATCCACGCAATTTGTTGTGTTATGCAAACGCTTTACTTATTAACTACAGTATTTCTATTCCTTAGGTATGTAATTAAAAAACTATTTTAGTTTTAAATAACACTACTTAAGTAAAATATATGGTCGTAGATAAATTATATAAATTTAGGAAAACTCTGTATCGTGGGAGGTTTCACAAAAATATAAATAATAGACACAGAGTCTTTCAAATTTATACCTTTGGTTTAGAAGTCAGGGTCACTAACTAGAACACTAGACCGTCGATATCTTTTTGTTGTATATAAATTTGTGAATCAGTATCCCTTTATTCGTATTTCTTCTGTTCTAAAATGATTAAATTATTTATTTTGTAGCTACGAAGTAGCCGGAGTAGTTATTATTACCATTCTTTTTTTTATATTATACCTTAAAACTCTGAATCAATAAATAATTAACGTTTCATTTCTAAGTGTAGTTAGTGTGCGTGCGCGCGTGTGCGTGCGCGCGCGCGTGTGTGTGTGTGTGTGTGTGTGTGTGTGTGTGTGTGTGTGTTACATCGCATTATCCTAACCTAACACAAAGTAACCAAAGCTTGTACTCAACGGATTTTTGTTTGCTTTGTGAAAGTAAATCAATGTAATTTAAATTATTATATTCTTATTATAATTACAATAATCTTTACTAATATTATATGTTCGAAAGTTTTGATGTTTGGATGGATGGATGTTTGTTACTCAATCACGCCAAAACTACTAAACAGATTTTGTCAACGTGATTTTGTCAGTGACTTAACATAAGTTGTAGATTACGTAATTGCCATGTGAGTTCCTGTTTTTAAAGGAACTATTTATTCTGATTGAAATTTAGGTCAGCAGTCTCTAGAACTACAAACTTGTTTATACTATACACTTTTCAGTCACTAAAAGCGTTAATATTCCAACAAAGCATTCTTAGTAATTATTTATAATTAACAAACCTTACTCCTTCTATTTAAAAACAGGCGTGTTTTTAAAACTATTTTAATAAAAAATATTAAACTTCAATACAATGTATTATGGAATAACAAGTAATTAAATAAATCTAAATAATCAATTAAATAATCTACAATACCCATGGAGCACGTTTTACCACCTTTGGGAAAGATGAAGGAAGCCAAAACAAGAGAGAAAATGTGAGTTTTGTTTGCTTTTTTGGGTGTTGGGACTGATAGAGCTGGCTGACAGAGCGAAATAAATATTTCTGTTATATCTACTTTATGATCGATTGATCCAATGTTAAGTGTGCGGGTGGAAGTACGCCTTCTAGCCAGCCACTACGTTGCTGTAGTCAAACATCGGTTTGTACAAAGCCCTAAAACCTACTAGATTGTAAGGTAACTGAATTACTCTTGTTCATTAAATGTTTTAAGCATTATCACCACCAAATTTTTAACATAATTATTACAAATTACGTATAATTTCACATTACGACTACTTTCAAAAGTTTTTACTTTTACAAAATCTAATACTTTAACTAATTGTTATTTCCACCCATTAATGATGAATCTAGCATTTAGAGAGAGATCTGTTTGAACTCGTAACATGTCAGAAGACATTGATATAGAAGAACAATAAGGGTCTAGTTTATTGTTATTGGAGGTGATTACAACTTTTTTTATACGATAGTAGCTTTTTTGCCTTATTTTTTTCCTCAAATTACATATCTTTGATATTCATTTTCTCCATTCTTGAAATCTCTTTGATTATTCATTTACTAAATTAATAAAAATTGACCTATATTTTCTTTATAAGAATTCAAAATGATTATGTAATGTAATGTATTACACCTATTTATGTCACTGTTACGACATTCCTATTAATTATTAGATGTATTAAAAATAAATTGGAAAGTTATGTAAAATTTATAATATAACGTAGCATTTATATTTAAAGAAATTATTAGTTTCAACTAATTATGTTTGGAATTCAGAATCACACACATTTATTTCTTACTGTTTTATCTATATGTGTAATCATAAATATGAATTAAAACCATTCTTAAAGTACATAGATGTAGAAGTAGAATCGGGTCTGAAGCAACCTTTGATATAGGCATTGTTTTTATGTTTTTAGAATATTAATTATTTATATATTTTATATTATATAATAATATATAATACATAAGACCGGATTCTTGTCTTCAAAACAGTTTTGATTTTTAATAACTTTGCAACTATTGAAAATGAATTTAAAAATGGAAATTCAATTAGCTAGTTCAGACTCAAACAGTAGCACTAGGAGGATAGTCAATATAAATACTGCCCAGTGTCGGTGCTATTATGCTTTGATCTATAGTGAAAAGAAATTACATTTAATATGATGACAACTTTATTCAGATATCTTATATATTTTCGAACAAGCTATAGAATATAGACCAAAATGTTATTTAATATGCGGAAACGGATAATTCAATGTCATAGTTAGATTAAAAGTCGAAAAAGTGAGCGAATTAAAAGATGAAAAAGCAAAAGCGAGTTGAAAAAGTGCATGTTAATTATTTAAAATTAAAATGTTATTATATACGACCTACAAAACAAATAAAGTTTACGATAGTCTTAACAATAATGATCACTACATCATTCAGCAAACATGGATAAGGTAGGTAGAGAATAAACTCAACATATTTTTGTATCTGTTATTTATAAAAAAATACTTTTTGTAGCGTAATGTTTCGATTCAATATAATTATTATGTTGCAATATATTAAGTAGCTTCTGAAATGAGGAATTGCTAACTTTGTTCATTTTAGAAATAAAAATAACTTTTTTTTCTACAGTATATACGACACTAATCCTCAGAATTTCCGATTCAGTCTCCTCTTTAACTAAATCTTGTATGGTTAGCCCCGTCATAAACAAGCTTAAATAAAATTCAAGGTTTTCATTGACCCGTATATCATAATTAGTCTTCTTATTTTATACACTTATACACTTGTAATTGAAATATTATTTGTAATTACCTATACCTATAAGATTATTGTATTATAATATTTAGTGTAGATCATTAGTAATCTAATATTCTAATCCACAAAGCTATATCAAGACTCTTAGCTTACATAGCTGCTAGTAGTAATATCTGTACGGTTTATTACATAATGATAACTTATTTAAAGATTCTCGAATAGAAATCCAAATTATGAGCTACTAATATTGTAACAGAATTAAATACCTAAGATTGAAAATAACTGTCAGACAAACTAGGGGTTTGACAGTACCTTTGTATTTAAAACTCAACACAACTTCAGCGCAAAATCCGCCTTTGAAACCGTACTTCAACGATATAATACTAATAATTCAATACCAATAAAATTCTACCACAAAAAACAGATTTTATTGCACAACAAAAACATTTACCACAAGGTGATAAGGAATAAGTAAGTTTTACCGTTTAAAGCATAGCAAAGTCAGTTAGTGCATGTCAAATCATTCGTTCATTAATGGCACTCGTTAAATAAAATAGGTATTTATTATTATTCTAGTATTTACATCTTATAATAAATATCAGAAGAGAAGATAGACTCGCTAATTACAGCAAATATTAGGCATTAATGGATGAGTCGATAATTCCTCATTCCACAGATCAATCTATGTCACATTATTTGGGCTATTAGTATGTTAGTTAATAATAATGAACAATGAGTAGCTTTTTAGTTATTGTTGTGTTGTAGTCTTTCCTAAATTCTTTTAACTTTTTTATTTATTTGCGTTTATTTGCAATGTACAAGGTTTTTGGCAAATTTTAACATCTTGTGGACCATCTGCCTCATTTTCCAACAAACCATGAAAGAATATAGCCACGTCATAATATTTATCTTAGGTAACAAACCTTCTCTTAGTATAGGCAGTTATTATTATTATTATTATTATTATTCTTCAGTTTATCTTAGTAATATATATATATATATATATATCTTCTTATATATATATATAAGTCATATTCTAACCTATTTCAACAGATGTCACATCGTTATTATCAACTAGTGTTCAAATGGGTCTTTACTGCTATCAAGTATATTTGTGCTAAAATCGCACCAAAAGGGTTAAGTTTGAAATCACACTAAACACTTGTAAAAATATTTAAGGATATATAAAATATCAACTACTCTTCAATATTCCTTTAGAGTTATAAGTGATTACAGTCAGTTATTATGTTCTACAAAATAATACTGATGTATGATAAAGTTGATCTTATTTTACTATTAGCTCGATAAAAAAGTTGATCATAAATCTAAGATATTAGAAATTCCAATAGTAATTCTACATGTCAACACAATATATTGTTGAAAAAGGTCAGCTTATCTCATAGAAGATAGCCCGATTTGTTTTTAATCCTAAGTGCATCTAGTAATCTATAGCTAGATTAGCATAGACAGTATTTTGTCATCATTGTGCTTTCAATCGTACAGTTCCGTAATGGAATATGTTTTTGCTTTTGTTTCAATTCAAACTTCTACTGAAGTGATTTAGATAAAACGTAACAACGCTAGATTTTTAGATTTTTGTTAAAAAATAAGAGTAAAATAATAAAAAAAATATTTGAATATAACGCACATATCAGTTATAGTCTACGTGATATAAATCTTATTATTGATATATTTAGCTAAAGTAGTTGCACATTTTAAAAGATCCTTAAAGAACAAGGAGAACAGAATTAGAGGCAGAGACAAGGAGACGACTCTTACATTTATCCTAAAAAAAGCCGAAATAGCTACTTTAAGAAATACTCGTAAAAAATTGGTATTACCAGTCAAGTAGATTGGCAGCTAGACTAGTTAATCGATAATATATTAATCGATTTCTTAAAAATTATCATTAATATATCTGTAACATAATTGTTGTTAATACGATGTCAACATATTTATAAATCAAAGTTCAGTGTTACCTATCTGATTCGCTTAAAGATGAACCAAACCCATTGCAAATTATACCTACCGATGAATAACAAATGAAGTCGATGCCTGTATTAATTGGATTTATCTTGAACAAATTCATTTTAAATTAAACTGGACGCACGCTCAATGTTGGAGTGTTCATTTAAATTAGGGAATATGTTCATCAGTTATTTGATTCGAAATCAGATAGAATCGGATTTTAGTGAGATGTTATTATACTATTAAACAAATTCCGATTGATTTAAAGATATCATTTACCTAAATCTTATTCGATCACACCAATATCCACAAAATATGTGCATTTCAGGCAAAATATAGGCTTTCCTCCAACGAAGGCCGATGGAAAGAGGCCCGAGCCCTTCCCCCCGCGGGGAGGGCACCCTGAACGGTTCGGATAACCTTTCGGGTCCTGGCCAGTCATGGACCGGGCACAAACCCCCATGACCGACCCCCACCGCGCCGGGTATTAGCCAACGGGAGAACCCGAAGGTTCTCAGTAACCGTTGTTGCCCAGGGAGAACTACGAGGAGGTTCCCGGCGTTCGCCCCCCCTAACTAAATAACCTAACTTAATAAGAATATGATATTCTTAAATATTCTTATGTAAATAGTAATGTTATAAGCAAAGTACAAACAAATAAAAATGCATTTAAACATTTTATTATAAAAACGCTGATTTTTTTAACAGTTTTCATCAAATATCAAATAGCGCTTTTGTTAGTATAAATTGGTAACTATAATGGTATTTTTGATTGTTAATGTTTTTTTAAATAATAAATAATGTGTATGTATACGTTCTATTATACAATAATCATTTTGAATTAAAGAAATCTATAGTACTCTAGAATAAAAGTGTCGTTATATGGACAGGGCCTGGGTATGTTGAAACACTATCAAATGATTGGTGCCCGCTCCTAATGCATGTTCTGTGATGGTTGATTTGCTCTGGCATTTATTTACAGCAGCGATATGTTCTTTGACCTTTTCAGCAATGGAACGCTTTGCTTGGTCTATGTTGGAACTACCGCAGCTAAAGTTTATCTTATCAACAGTCGTCCCCCCTTGTCACATCCTGGTAGAAAGGTCAGACAAATTAAAGATATTATACCTATTAAGTACGCTTTAATTCCTGTTTTTGTGAGCATCTAAATCTTTTACGTTTTAACGTTTTACATTTCGTAAATTATGTTTAATATAATCTTTAATTATCAGATATTATAAATTAAAATATATTTATACTAATAGGACCTTAAAGAAGTGCACAATAGACGACGTGACAGTTAACAGAATTCCGTTTCAGTTTCATTCCGTAACAAGTCACTAGCTACATTTATTTTTATTTACGATCAAAACTTGAGGGAGGAATAATTTATAAGCAAATTTTAAATATAGTATCTAATTTATATATGTTTGCTATCAGTTTAGTGAGCTCGGACTATTGGAAGGACTACTAATGTTTTTTCACTTACTTGTAAACATGCAACTTTAGGTCACATTATTAGTTTGTTACTTTATATAATAAACAGATTTGAATAAAAAAATATTTGGGAGTTATTTTACGATTAATTAAATTAGAATAGCTCAAAGGGTATTTGAGTCCATGTCATAAATTTCTTCAAATTGGTAGTTAGCAAGAATACAGAATATTAAACTATTGCAATCTGTTTAATTTCAAGTCTGGAGTATTACTTAAATTAAAAGAACATTTTTTTTTACGTATTTCATTTCGGATAAATATTTCTTGTGTGAATATTTATATATTCAATATTATAGAAATTACAACCGAATTATTAATTAAATTTGGGATAAATATTTTGTAACAATATTTTTTTTTAGAAATAAATACAAAGTAAATATAATACTTAAATGTAGATACCTAGAGAAAAACCAAAAAAAAATGAAAAATATCATTATTCTTCGCACGTCTGGAACGCAATTAACTAAAACGAAATGGTTTTGTTTTGCCACAATATCCACAATCTGTCTGAAGCCTTAATGCAGAAGGCGTGTCCATCAAGTGTTTTATAAAAGCCATTAAGAGATATATATAAAAGAATTTTTATGTTCTTTTAAGATTATATTCATTGTACAAAATAAAATCATTACTTTATACATAAATAATTTGTTTTATTATACTTTTTAATTATTAATTTTAAGTGTCCAAAATTATAAAGCCACAAATAAACTCACATCTTACTTTCATATACGTAATCATAAATAAATATTAAATCTCATACTATTTATATACGTAATATTGTATGTGACAGGTCTTCACTACGGTATCTATTTTCTATTTCAATGATGTTTTTTTAAATGTTGCATAAATATTGTATTACATATATCTTTGTCTTTTTGATTTTATTCCTAAACGATGAGCGCTTCTAGTAGAACTAAAATTTAACTATTTAACTAATATATCCCGTCTTAACTAAAAAAAACTAGACATATACTAAATTTATACGGAATATTTTTCGAACTTTTAAAATACCGCATTTCGAATGTTCTACACTATAGGTCTATGAAAAATCTTTATAAACCTATAAACAATTTTTAACAAAAGTTCAGCCTATATTAATAAATATATTGATAACAATTTATTAAAACAAATAGACACATCAATGAGACATCAATCATATTGTACAATATGGAATTAACGAATCGTTCATTTGTGTCGAATGTTTGGTGCAATTAGTGATAGATGTGTGTAATATATCCAGTTAGGTAATGTATCAGACAATGTCGATATAATAACGAATTCAAATCATTCGATCGCGATACAATTATCGATATTAATACTTAAAAAATAATATTTATAGCGAATATTAAGGTACATTTAAGATACGTATGTTTATATATTTCAAACGAGTTTCAATGCAATTGTCAAATAACTGTGGTAACTTATTTATTATATTATTAACTTCACAAAAAATAGTTTTAATTGAATTCATATTAAAGTATTCATATATATGTAATACCGTAAGAATATATAATTATGATCGTGTAAATATAATTCGCTTTCTTAGATCTAAATATTAGTGTTTGATAAAAAAGAAACAAAATGTATAGGAAAAGCAAAGCGGATAAAATAAGAAACTTAAAATTATGCAAATCATTAAAAACTATCTTAAGGAGGTTGTCTTGAATATTCATTTCCTAGTCATTACAGAAGTGTCTTTTGACTTTCATGAAATTTAAAATGTCACGTAGACTAAAATAATGATACTGTAAATTTCTTTAAGTATTAAGTAAGAAAACACTTTTATTTTATTTGCACTAAATTGTTAAAATAAGTCTGAAAGATACATTAAATGTCTTTTTTATGAACTTAGGGGCTACAAAATATAAAACGTCTATAAAAAACTAAATCGGATTACGATATTTCAGGGAACCAAGGAAAGTGTTGTTATGAGTTTGAGAGTGATATTAGTGGTGCTACGAGTATACTGTCTCTTAAGTTCTTAAATTTTCCGATTACCTACAGAGTTAGCTTTGTTGGCAAAGTGATGGAACGATGTTCGCAAGTTCTGGTTCAGTTTGATTTGATTAGTTAGTTAGTGCAGTATTCAAATGGATTGTTACATCTTAACAATGTTATGCTTTAATCGTGAAATTAGATACATAAAAATTTCATTTCTGTAGATATTTAAATTTTTTAGTTTTCACATTATCGATTTTTTATTATCTGTCCAATTCGTAGACAAGGTGAATTAATTATCTATTGACAGCTAATAATAAACTCTTAAATAATCTGTGACATTTCTTTTTTTAAGATATGAAATGTTGCCAGCTTAAGCTAACTTTTTAGTAAGCAAAATGTTATTGAAATTATAAACACTCTATTCGTAATTACTATTTAAAATTTTATTTATTAATCCTTTTTAAGGGTAGCATATAGATAAATATTATTTCAAAATAACTGTCATAGTGTTTCCAAAGTTTAGTTGCAGCCAACGTTGTTTTTTTTAGTTTCATATTTATTAGTATAACAATGTCCTATTAATTTATTACCCTTGTTTCTTTCTCTATATCATTAGTGCATCGTTCTAAAATTATTTAAACATGGGTTTACTTTCGATTATTATCTATTTTACCCACATTTCGTGTAACGCTTCTTTTTCCTCCAAAAGGTATTATAACCTATTGTTATCTGAATAGATAAAAGTGAGATTAGTGTTGTTATATAGTTTATCCTGTAATTTATTCATTAGAGGAAGTTTTTTGTATACACCATAGTTGTCAGTGGCGCCTAGAATTTCATTGATATAAATATATTACTATATCTTATCCAAGTAATCCACAGTCTAACTGCAACAATTTTGGACATTTTCCATATTTTGTTTATCAGTTCAAAATTTTTGTATACTAAATTAATAAATTATTTAACCTACAAACTTATTTCTTTTTACGCGTAATAAGTTAGAGGAGTTAACAAATTAAAGTCCTATTTCTATATAATACTAAATTTACCAATAAGAGTACGAAGACGATTACTCAGGTAGTAAATCCAATTCCAAATCTTCTCGTGTTGATAAATGATCCATTCTATATTTTTTATCAAAATTAACAATATTGAATAGCTTTAAATTAAAGAGCTTCCATTTTCATACATAGCATGAAATTCTATTGTAATAATAGCGTGCGGTTGACAACGTCAAAACCTTTACATTTCACAATGAGAAAGATACATTTACCCGTAGTATAAATCCTTTATGTTGAGAACAATTATAAGATAAATCAGATCTTTAAATAAAATTTACCTTTGATTTATTTATATTATTTTAGATGCTTTTAAAATAAGGTAAAAGCTAAGGTAAAGTAGGTAGCTAAGGTAAAATGTAGGCGGTTTCCATTTTTTTTTCTAAATATTTTCTACGAAAAATAACTATAAAATATTATTTCACTCGTAAACTTTAGAGCACACATTTCCTTATAAAATTAAACATCTTTGTTAAAGGAGAGATTCAAATATTAATATCCTATTTTAAAATCGACAAGTATTTGCTTACTTAAATCACAATTATTATTGTTAACAGTATACATTCAATTTCTATACGAAAAATTTATTTATTTTTTCGACATTTCTTGTTTATTATTTATACTATCTATTTATTTACCTACTTCAATAAGTGCATAATTATATTATTTTTATCCTCTTAAAAGGTATTTTAAGGCCACAGACAGACACACAGATTCGCAGTTACACAAATACACTTATACTCAGACAAACAGGTCAAACTTATAAACAACCTTATTTTTGGGTCGGGGGTTAAAAAAGACGCTGTATATATTATATGTAAGATAATTTTTTCAGTAAGACTGTTTTGTTTTCTCTGATTTATTATGGTTGTCTTTTAAATTCACCGTCACATAACAAAATAAAAAATAATTATCTTCGTTCATTGATCGTAAAAATTTATGCAAGGTATTAGATTTTATTATACAAAAACATAATACCACTTGGGCGAGAATTATTATTGGTACTTTTTTCATCAGCACATAAGATACATACATATATTTAAGAGAATATTATAGCTGTGGTAATCCAGCACTCAGTAACTTTTTTAATAACATTGAATATAATGTTGTGTAAGTAAATACATGAAAACCTCTAAAAATCATTAAAACATTCATTGTGGTGATGAAAAATTTAATATGTTCTATTAATCTCTTAAAGCATAGAATAGTTACTTCTTTTTGCTTCACAGGTCCTCAAAACAAACAATAACTTACAAAAAACTTGAGTAATTTCAAACAAGACCTAAACTACTATACTTTCTGATTCGTAATACCTATAACTAGCCTAGTTTACTAATTTGACTTACGGTTTAACTGTTTAACTGCAATACAGGAAAATTATCGCTGGTTGCTTTACATGTCGCTTTGCAGTATTCGTAACGCTTTCAAATATTCGACGAATTTCCTGCAGCACAAATAGCTTTGCCACGCTCTGTACATAAATATGAATACTTACGCTGTATTTTACAGTTAATAATAATATATTATGACTTATTTTTAGCTTGTCGTAAAAATTAAATCAAATTCTCAATTTTATAACCAGAAAATAAATAAATTAATTAATCAAGAAAAAAGTCCAGAATGTTCCGAGGCTTTCAACGCCCAGCACTCAGATTCACAGACAGGCCTAGTGGTTTTATATATATTTTTTTAAATTATAAGTTTTATAAATTATCCCCTTTAGTTTCAGATGAAATCAGGAATCGCATGTAGTACCTGTCCAGTACAACTGCTGTAGAGGGTTAAAAATATCGCCCTAAGACGTGTCACCGGAGCGCCGTGGTGCGTAAGAAAACTAGGCCATTCGCCATGATTTAAACGCCAATCGCCTTATCGGATTATCTTTACATCCGAACCATTGCCCCACACCACCAAACCAAACCATACCATATACTATTCTCCCCCCCGCAACCTCTTTCACTACGCCAAGAGATTCCTGAGCTTTCTCCGGTCGCTGGTCGCCTGGGTAACAGAGGTCTCACCTGGCCGGCGAGCACATAGCTCATTCCCAGTTCTTATTAGGGAATAAGGGACTCGCTTTCAGAGCTTAACCTTCCGCAACAATTACGCGCTCGTATTAATAAGCACCGCAGGACATCGCGGAAAGAGGGCATTTCCCTGGTTCTTCCTCTCCTCTTCCCCTTCGGGGGTGAAAGAGAATTGTCGTATGTAGTCCCCGTGATCTGTCGCCATTTTATCCATCCCGTGTTCATTCTGTGCTTTACGTCCCGGTCAATATTTTATCATATCTGTGACCATCGCTTTGTATGACGGAACCAAGGTAGTAAAAGTTGGAGCAGATTGGTAACAGCATAACGTATACGTATATGTAATAAACGTATAATACACTATGAATAATAATAATATGAATAATAAGTGTTATAAGCTAAAAATATTTCTTTACAATCATCTAAAATTTAATTTGCATTTTGTTGGCACAAAATATTGTTCCGTTTTCACGTTACTTTGACATAGACAACTCAAAAACTTCAATACTTGAAACACTGCCAACAATCCGGTATAGAATCCATTTGAATTCCCGAAAATGAGCTCTCAGCCACACATACTGCAACACTTTCAATAATTTACTAACGAATCGTGCAGAAACACTTGTTTGTTAATCATGTGGAAAACACTTCCCGGAAAGTTTATAATCTGCTATAGTATTGGTATCAAGAATGCCAATGCAGTTTATTATTCATTATTTAAAAGTAATCGTTACAGTTTTTAAACGTGTATATATTTATTTTAATAAAATTATAACCAAGATTATTCGATGGAATAATCTATTGTGATAGTGTAGTTGCACCTGAATAGAATATAGAGAGTTAAGCTCAAAACAGTTAGTAAAACGCATCTTTACAGGACAGATTTATTGCGGCTGTCACTATTAGCAGCGCCTTCATTTGAATTGTGAAAAAAAAATTATTTTACAGTCCTACATTGAAATATTAATATACTACTATTATTTCCATCAATTATTATTTCCGAAAGCTAGTTGGTTTTGACTGCCTGCTTACTGGCATACTGGAAGGCTTTTGAATATTTTAATAAATATTATATGAATTGTACCGCTGTAAAAATTGAAAATGATTGCTATTATTTTACTTTCTTAAAGTGCTAAATTCATATCACAGAAACACATTTTAAAAGGCTTTCGCTTCTAAATTAATAAATAACATGTAAAAAGTTTGTTTGTAGACAAGTTTAAAAAATAACAGTATTATTTGTTGCCATGAAACCGCTCAATGTCTACAATTACTGCTTTGTTCTATTGAAAACCGTCTCCATGACACTTCAACACGATATCAATGCAGAAAATTGGAGCAACAGAATGGAATATTCCAATTCTAAGTATTTTGACGACTCGTAGGCCGTAGCCGTACACGATGCATGACACGATCACCACATATCGGCTACGTACCGTTTAAGAATGAATTATACTAGTATTACTGTTTGAAAATATCTTTAAACATGTATAGCCATGTTAAACTTATTTAAATTTATATAAATACGCAATGAAAAATAAACCTATACGCGATACGGTAGCTCAGTTAGTAGAGCGACGGGACGGTTTTCCAGTAGTCGCGGGTTCGAATCCCTGCCCGTATCGGTTTATTTTTCATTCTATATTTATATAAATATGAATATTACTATTGTGCAATAGAATATAATACATTTTATAACTAATAGATATTTTAAAATTCCGTAATTGACCTAAAAAAACTCTTCAGAAAATATTTATAATGCACAAAAACTTAATATTTATGACGTTTTCTTTAAAATGTTTAATTGAACGAGACTGCCAGAATTTTGATTCAAATTGTTTATTGGACAAAATCCAAGTATTACAGTTAAGTGTTAAATACAGCTTCTAACTTTTATATAATAATATGGTGTGTAATTATTTCTTAAATTTTACCCAGCATGCGATGGATGCTACTAACTACCAATTAAAAAGTGGTTACTACCATTACGAACTATAGCTACATTGTAAAGTTAAAAATGTGTTGAAAGAGATTGAGATCCGGTAACCACAACAGCCACCCTTCCACCTTCATAACTCCTCGTGTGTCAAGAGTTGGAATACACTTATATTTACATGTTTTTGTATTTGCGAATATTTTTGAATGACTTCACCACTTAGCATTATGGACCGTCTTGTTGATTGCCATCCTGTCCCATACTAATAAAACAACTAACATAATATAGCTTTTATATTTACTAATAAATCATACAGATACATGTAACTTGACATTACGATTAGATAATACTTAAGTTGTTTTGATTGTACTCTCAAGACCCTTTCGTAATTAGCAATAACGTGGACTGTGGGTGGATTATTAACTGCATCATTTAAATGGTTATAAAATATTAACAGAGGAATTTAAGTCGTTTCATGAGAATTGTAAGGTCCAAAGTCCAATGGCGAAATTACTTTTTTATCTTTATTTTGATTTAAGAAATAAAACTCAAAACCTTTTAACTACAAACATAAATTTGAACATCTAGAACAAAATAAGTATCTATTTTAACCGAGTAATAATTGACTATCAAACATTATTCTAATAATAATAATAGGTTATATAGGCACGCAAATGTAAAACATGTAAGTTTAATTTTCTTCTTCAATTCGTTTACTGTCGTTTACAGCCTCATCTTATCGTAATAAAACTAAAGGATTATTATATTACTCCCTTTATCGAAACCAAGGCTAAAGTAATAAATAAATAAAGAAACAACCATAAAGTAGTTATAAACCTTGGATGCTTACTTGGTTCAATAAAGCTTAGTAAAGTCTACACATGATTTATTGAAGTGAAACTTCTTTATCGGGGTTGGAAAAAAATTTAGTGTAACATTTTTTCGTTACGCGTCACATTTTTCCGTTACGCGCCATCTTTTGAAGTAAACTTCTTTATCGACGGATGGGAGAAATTTCATAGAAATGTAAAAAAATTATAAAGTTTTCGGTTACGCGCCATCTTTATTTCTAAGTCACATTTTTTTTGTTACGCGCCATATTTATTCCTAAGGGTACGCTTGCGGTGATCAAAATTCTATCTAAATAAATACAGGTAGCGTGAGTGTTTTTAGCGCTTAGCGGATCACGTTTTTCTGTTACGTGCCTTGTTTGTTTCTAAAACTCATATTCCACTAAAGTGACTGGCGGAAAAAAATCTTAAAGTGATTGACAAAAATAATAATTCCATGATAATTAATGAAATACTATAATAATCTTAATATATATAATAAGTTTAAATTATTACATTATTTTTATGCATGTCGTTAATTTAATACCAAATATTTTTTTTTTGCTTGCTTTTTCTAATTTAGCTTTATTTAACCAATAGTTGTAAAGTTGTAAATAGTGGATCATTTTTCGAAAAATGATGTCATAAAGAAGTTGCACTTCTTACGTGTGTACATTAATACAAACACGTTTTTTTTTTATTTGATTTGTGTTTATTCTCGTCATTACAATACAATTCAAAGTTCTTTTGTGCAACTGCACACATATTGAGTCCCTTAGATGGTTTCCTACCAACGGAGGCTACAATCTACTGTATTTTTGTAACATATAAACAATAAAAAAAAAAAATGTTTTATTATCTTTCTATTATTATCTTTGTTCTGTTTAGACTAAAATAAAAACAATAGGAATATTTAAATAAGATTTTAATATATTTTAAAATAATATAAATCAATAATAAGTACAATAAACTATCGTTTACTCTTAATAACTCGTGAAGTATGGAACAGGATAAGGGTCTGTTTCTAGCAAGGAGAATAACATGCATTTGATGGAATGTAAATACAGAGATGTCTTCTATTTTTTATATAATTTTTCTTTAACATCTTATTATCTTATATGGTTCAGTTGGATAAATTTGATACGAGTTTTATAAAGTTTCCTCTTATTAAACTAGTGATGTCTCTGAATAATAACGAACTGTTTGACTTGTAAAGTTTGTTGGCTCTGTTTATCTCTTCATAGACGCTGAGCCAAGACTTGCGTTCTAAGCAGTGTTTCACTTCAAAGCAGTTTTATCTAGTTTAAAAGAATATTATAAAAAACAAATACAACAATACAAACAAGTTTAAAATAATAGAAAATAGTAAAATATGTAATTGTAAAGAATTAGATATAAATTTATTTTGTAATGCTAGATGAAAAGCGGTTAGTAAAACTTGGATACATACATAAGTTAAATATAAAAGTATTTATTTTTTTATACTATACTCGCGACTACTGGGCAACCGTCCCGTCGCTCTACCAACTGAGCTACCGTATCGCTGTCCGCTTCGGTGAATTAAGCATTCTATATTATGTGATCGTCTTTATCGGGACGGTGGTGACATCTATTAGGTTTTTATTACGATAAAGACGATTACATATAGAATGCTCAATTCACATAGACAGCTTAACACAGTCTTTGATAAAAACTGAAAATCTAAAACATATTCCCGTCATGTATGGGTTTCCAAACTTCACATGCCTGCGATGCAAAACTTGACATAATTTGTTCTTTTTTTAAACGTAACAAAAAAATAGGTAACAGCAAAGTAAAATCATAACTATTTTAAAATAAGGCTGAAAAGATTTCCTTCTAATAGAAGAACCATCTGTATTAACGTCATTATATAAATATAGGTAAATGATGTTCCATTTTATTTTAAACCGAATAATAAATAGTCAACGGTTGGTTTCGCGAAAGGTAGGAAGAACACTCATGCAAGTGTGGCACTTACAAGGATTCTACGGATTTGGGATTTTTTTAAGACTTTTGACTGCTTTGACAACCATACCTTATCCATAAATTTTACCATGAGAGAGTTTGTAAAGAGCCTGCAGATCTTATGTTTTGTTTTTATTCTACGTAGGTTTTATTAACCCTCCTTTTTTTAAGAAACCATCAATGTAATATATTCTTGTTTTTCGATAATAATTTGCTTATAATTAATATTAACGTCTGATTCCTGCCTATTGTTCTGCTGACTTCTATTATAATAATCTTTTGCTTTATAATAACAAAATAAAATGTTACAAATATTTTAAATATAATGTTTAATTCCTTACAACAAAATAATTAATTCAGAATATTAATGACCGACATACAATTAAAATTACAGCGTGGTTATACACAACCTAAACAAATTGGTTTAGCATCATATAAGTTCAGAAAAATATGACAGCTATTATTATTATTAGATAAATATGGTAATGTTATATCGGTACACCTCTACAAACAAGTTTACTTTGCATACTACCATAGTATCCGGTATTTTTCTCTAGGGATCAGTTTCAGGTGTAAACTCTATTTTTATTTTATAAAAGGGTACAGTTCTAACAATATAGATCATGGGTTCTCAAGAGTGCCTTAAAACTTTCTTAAGGGAAGCCACAATGGTTACCTTTATATTTTAGAAAATTTACGATTGTAAAAAATAGGAAACATTAAAAAAGCAACGTAGGCTAAGAGTAAAGGTATTATTATGAATATATGCTTTTCACAAATATATTTTTCAATTTTAAAAGATCAAAATAAAAAAATATTGAAAATAATTCTTACCGACCGTTAAAATAATTCCATAAATATTAAATAGTAAAACCAACTATAAGAAGATTACCGTCAGCATAAAAGAAATAAATTTGTGCATAATAGAAAGAAACAAACAAGGACAGTTTTATGGGATTTATTCGAAAGAACTTATTAATGACTTCTGACTGACGATTTTTAATGTTATTGAAATTACTTTATGGATAAATTCAAATTCAAATTCAAAATATCTTTATTCAAGTAGGCATTTACACGCACTTTTGAATCGTCAATTACATTAAATTGGTCAGTATAGTCAGTCTGTGAGTAAACTACCACCAGCTCGGAATGCTGTTCTGCTGAGAAGAGCTGGCCGGAAACTCAACAGTTGCTCTTTTTAAATGAAATTAAACAATGTTTGACTTATACATTATAACATCAACCCTGCAAATGAGTCAATGACCCAAGTTCCATACATTTCGATCATCCAAAAATTCTTGAATTTTATAATAAGATTTATTTAATAATATACTTTTAATTTTAGATTTAAAACTATGTAAAGGAAGATCCAAAATATCTTGTGGAACCTTATTATATATGCGTACACTGAAGCCCATGAAGGATTTGTTAACTTTTTGAAGTCGAAATTTAGGCGTTACGAGTTTATTTTTATTTCTTGTATTTATCGTATGTCTGTCGCTGTTTTTAGTATAAGTATTTAAATTTTGACGTATATATAATATATTATTAAAAATGTATTGAGAACCGTAAGTATACCGATTTCTTTAAAAACATCTCTTAGGGAGTCTCTAGCTCTTAGATTACAAATAGCCCGAATAGCTCTTTTTTGTAAAACAAATATAGAATTCATTTCGGCAGCACTGCCCCATAATAAAATACCGTAAGACAAAATACTATGAAAATAACTAAAATAAACGAGTCGAGCCGTATTAACATCTGTTAATTGTCTTACTTTTTTAATTGCAAAGACGGCAGAGCTGAGTTTGCCAGCGAGAGTTGAGAGATGGGGGTTCCACTGGAGCTTTTTATCTAAAGTTATACCTAAGAAAATTGTTGAGTCAGTCAGTTCTAACACTTCATTGTTAAGGCGTAAACTACAATTTTGACTTTTAACATTAGGAAGTGTAAATTCCATGCATTTAGTTTTTTTAGTATTTAAGACCAAATTATTAATTTCGAACCAATGAAGAATACGTGACAGAGCACTGTTTACTTTGTCATAATTAGCTTTATTACGATCAACATTGAAAATAAGCGAGGTATCATCAGCAAAAAGTACAATGTCACATAGTCCTTTTACATAAAAGGGCAAATCATTAATATATAGTAAAAATAAAAAGGGGCCAAGAATAGATCCTTGTGGAACACCCATCTTTAGGTGAGAACCAGCCGATTTACAATTATTTACATCAACCGTCTGAACTCTTTGATTTAGGTAAGAGGCAATAAGATCAAGCGCAGCACTACGCACACCATAGTGGTTAAGTTTGCATAGTAATGTTTGATGGTCTACGCAATCAAAGGCTTTAGATAAATCACAAAATACCCCGATTGCATTCTGTGACTTCTCCCATGCGTCGTAAATGTGCTTAAGAAGCGTGGCACCCGCATCAGTTGTTGACTTGCCTTTGGTGAAACCAAATTGTTTACTATGCATGATTTTATTGCTGTAAACGAATTCTGTCATTTGGTTGAGAATATTTTTTTCGAAGATTTTACTTAAGGTAGGCAAAATAGATATTGGCCTATAATTTCCCGGTTCAAGTCTATCGCCGCTTTTAAACAAAGGAACTACTTTACTATTTTTCATTAAATCTGGGAATGTACCGGTTTCAATACATTTGTTAATTTTGTTTCATTGTATTTGTTATTTTGCTTCACTATCATAAAAAAAATATTAAAAAGAAAGTTTTACTTCAAGTTCTTTTTACTCATACATGACCACTTAAACTATAGTCATTTTATCCAATTACAGCCATATATTAGTAAATGTATTGTAATTATTGAAATTATGACGATTTTCTTCACGGGTCTCCTGGACCCAACCCTACTATCCTTGTAACATATTTTAACTGTGCTGACGCCGGGTTAAAAACAAAACATTTGTCACTGACTCTTACGTTATTCGTCAATTCCGCAATTGCATCAAATGGTGAAGAATTTAGATTCCGCGTGACTGTTACAGGAATTTCTTTAAAAAAAGTCTCAAAAGTAGCCGCAACATTTGAATCTGTATTTATTTCAATATTATCAATTTTTAGCTTAATAGGTCCATGAACAGCCCTAGTTTTCCCAGAAACACTAGATATAACATCCCACGTTGCTTTTATCTTATCATCAGAGTTTAAAATTTTATTTCTAATATAAATCGACTTGGCATGTACGCAAACGTTTTTAAATATTTTAGAGAAATTTCTAACTTTATTAAAGAACACGGGATCATGATTCCATTGCCTCTCACCATACAAATCATATAATTTTTATCTACTTTTGTATATTCCCGGGGTAGCCCAATCACTAAATTTAAGTTTTAGGTATTTAGTTATAGTTTTTGGTTTAAAAATATTATTGAATTCTTGTAACAAAAAATCGAAAACTATATTGTATAAATTATTGGGATTGCCATCGCTCATGTCTACTTTATGCAGTTTTTGCGCAACAATATTCTTAAAAGTATTAGTTCGGTTTTTTGTTATCGGTCTGCAAGTAAATTTTTGGGGCTTTTCATTTTCACGATTGATTAATATAGAAATTTTTTCTATATTTTTAATAATTTCAATTTTCTTGACAGACAAACCATCTCCATGTAATAGTACAATAGTACTGTTTTCAGTCAAGTTAAAATTAATTATTTTGTCTAGATTATGCTGGTAACTGGCTCCAGGTGAGCATATATTATAAACATTATTTAATTTACTACTTAAAAGAGATCCAAAACCTTGACCTAATTGGTCAGAAAAAACAAAGTAATTATGTTTGACTGATACAGTAGAGGACTTATTAATTTTTTGATTTTTTTCCAAAATATTTACATTTTTATTATTATTTTCAATATGTATAGCCGAATCGCCCAACACCTCAGAGTTTAGTTTTGAAATTACATTTAATTTTTCAGTTAAACAGTGACAGTTAACATAATTATTAGTTAAAGATTCAAACCGCTCTAAGTTATAACTACATAAATCAACTAAATTACTGGTAGCATGAATATGTTCCTTAATTTCATTCTGAGAAGATTCATATTTCTTACTCATAGATTGCAATGAACAAGTTAATTGAGAAATTTCATCCTGTAAGTTTTGGGTGTCTCGCTCATACATTGACCTACTCTCAATCATTTTCTTATTATAAATACTAACTTTATTAATTAACTTTGTGCGTTCCATTTTTAAATCATTTATTTTCTTTGCAGAAAACTTGTTGTTAATGAGTTTATTACATTTTTTTATTAATTTGTTTACCTTTATATACTTTTTTAATTTGTTATGACTTGAAAAGTATATGGGGTGCACAATACTGGACTCATCTTTAGTTAAATCAATTACAGTTGAATTAACATCAATTAAATTTGATTGAGTAGGTTGTGAGTTGCATTTAACCAGCTCCTCATATAAGCTATGGGTATGCTGGCTTTCTACATTTAATTTGCAGGTTGAAATAGATTTCCTAGCCTGCCTCAAATCAGACTTAAGCTCTGAAATGTGATCTAGTGCTCTCTCATGCTCATCGCTGCACTGGTCAAATGCAGTCACTATATTTTTTAAGTGATCTCGCTGAGCCACAATATCCAAATAATTGGTATGTAGTTCAGCGAGCTTACCTTTAAGATCAGTATTTTTATTTACAATTTTTTTAATTTCCTCTTCACTGTCCTCTCTTTCCTGCAGTAGCTTCTTGCATAAATCTTTAGAAGATCTTAGTTCTTCTAAAGCTAGTTTCAATTTTTGCTCCAACTCCTTTGCAGAGGTCTTGCGGGTGGCAATTACTCTTTCCATAGTTAAACCTGGGTACAAATAACTACTTAGAATCAATGGGAAAGATAAATATGTACTTATTTTATGTATGTATGTATTTAAAATAGTTATTTTATGTATTGTATGTGAAATAAAATAAATGTAATGGTTTTGTATGAGGCTATTGTTTTTGTCTTCAACTTTACTTCCAACTAGTCAAGTAAAGTGAGTCAGTAACGGTGCCTGAGTGTGTGGATGGACGTTACTCACTAAATAATGAGTAGTTTTTAGTTCAATGTATGTGATTTATATTAAAAGTAAAACAAAATACTCCCCGGGATTGAAGAAATTTGAATTCGTCATCCGTTGAGTTGACAGCTCGGTATATTCCTTTGTTCTTTCTTAATTAAGCACAAAAACAAAGTACAAACGATAGCACGATAGTAATACTGTACTTTTTATCACTAAATATGATAATTGCACTTAATTAATATACATAAAGTAATTTAATTTAAATTAAAATGTACAGAGAATTTATCTGACGACTAGTTCTCAGTGTTCAATCTATCAATAATCTTTTAAGTACTATTTAAGTAAGTAATATTTGAGTTCTTGGTTATGTTTATTATTTTATTGGTACATATTATTAAATTTATAACCTGCTATGCTACGTTCCATATGCTAAACAAAATTATCCTTAAAAAAAAATTTCCGCTCATGGTTATTTTGTGAAGTTAATAATGTAGGAAAATAAGTTTATTCGTGTGATTTTAATAAGGTATTGATGTTTTCTGATGTAAATATGTAAAATCTTTTACAGAATAAGGCCGACCAACATAAGATTATAATAAATCATCGCAAAAAAAAAATGAAATACATCACTGTTGATGAAAATAAAATAACTTTTGTGACACAACAACACAATTGTCAAATGTTATTTCACAAATTGTACAAAAAACCCTTTGGTCTTGTTACATTTAAAACTTTAAGTTGATTTGATCTTTTGTTATGAAGCAATAAAAATACAATAAATAATCTCCATATAATCCTCAAAATTATAATATTTTAGTAGTAGTAGTAGTAGTAGTAGTAGTAGTAGTGTTGACTCTTAAACCTAGTTAGCCATTGTGCCATAACAGATGGTTAATCCAAAATCTAGATAAATGTTAAACAATATTTAAAAAAAATGTATAAACCATTAAACTGTCAGTTGGTAGTTATAATCAAGTGAAATCTTCGTGTTATGGTTTAAAACATTTATTCTCGAACACACTGAAGTAATAATAAATATTTTATATTCATGTTCGTCGTCAACAACTATGTACCCATTTAAGGCATTAGCTTTTTTTTATAATCTGTTTTTTGATACACTTCACCTTTGTTAATGTAAATTCAGATTTATAGCTAATAATTAGTATTTGTGTTTGAGTTTATTAAGAAATGAGAATGTAAATGATTAATAAATGATAAATTCAATAATATACGATAAGTATACTAAAGGAAATCCTAAATATGGATATCGAAAAGCGATACGAGTGGAAAAAAGTAGATTCAGAGCTAACGATTAACGGGTGGAAGGAAGTTATCCTCCTGTCCTGTATTGATTATGAAAGTCTTAAAACAAAATTATATTTGTTTATTTTATTTAAATAAATAAATATTTTTCACATAAATGACATGTAACAACTTTCATATTTATAATTTTATTAAACACTTTTAAGTAGCTGTCGGATGTCCGTTAACCATCCTTGTTGTAATTTTTCCGAATCATCGAATATCGTTATGATTAAGATTTTAATACTTGTATGCCGTATGTCTGCTGTGTGTCTGCTGTGTGTGTCTGTCGTGTGTATGCTGTGTTTGCCGCGTGTCTGCCACGTGTCTACCTCATTTGTGGCTCTTTACCTCATTTGTGGCTCAGTTTCTGCCGCGTATCTACCGCGTGTATGCCGCGTGTATGCCGTGTGTATGCCGTGGGTCTGCTGTGTGTCTGCAGTTCACCTACCACGATATTAAATAATACTAATAATTTATTTATTTATTAAAATAATTATATAACAATATACTAATCATGGATATTATTGTATGTATTATATAGGTATATTTAACCTTTTTTTTTTTTTTTTTTTTAGTTGGAAAAATGCGTTTTCGCATCTTCACCCAGGCCAGGAAGGCGATGGCCGGGCGGTATGTGCGGCACCCGGCGACTGCCATTTTTAAGGCACCCCACTAAAAAACCAACGGCTGCCCACGTCGCTACAATGGGAAGCCACGGGATCGCTTTCGCACTCACCGTGACGCCCTGGCGGAACTCCTCCATATAGGGGTACCCCGGGCAACCAGTGTACCCCTACCTCATAGACCTAGTGCAATGGCGAGAGAGGTCGCCCCCCCCTCTCATCTAGGCCTACGTCTGGGAAGGAATGGGCTAAACCCTTCTCCTTCCCAACCTCCAGCGCTGTAAATACAGCAACGGAACCACTCCACAGTCAACTCTGCTATCAGAGAAGTACCAGGAGCGATCCCGCGACCCTACACCACACGCGCTCCAGCGCACTCCTCCCACGACAGCCACGGAATTCCTCCCGGCGATGCTGGATACCTGAGGAAGAATCCATCACTGTTTCCGAACCCCCCGCAACCAAGTGCGCCCCAGCACCGCACCTGGAGCAAGAAGTTCGGCCCACTCTACCCCACACGCCCATCATCAGACAGCCAAGGGATTCTTCCTGGCAATGCTGGATACCTGAGGAGGCACCCGCGACTGCCTCCGAAATCTCCGCCACCGAATGCGCCCCAGCACCGCAAACGGCAACGGAAATCCCAGGCACCGCAAAATGCCCAGACCATATCCAGGTCCAAGCCTCCCTCCCGCAGACAGGCCACCCCGAAAGGCAGCCTGTCCGCCAGCCAGCCATGAACCGGGCACAAACCCCCATAGCCGACCCACCTCGCGCCGAGTATTAGCCAACGGCTAAGGCAAACCCGAAGGATCACATTAACCGTTGTTGCCCAGGGAGCACCGGCCCGTACCGCTTCCGATGCCACCGAACGAATCCGAGCAACAAGGGAAACAGACGGGCACACGAGGAGGTTCTCGGCGATGATGCCCCCCAGGTATATTTAACCTAACGAACCAAAAGAAACACCAGAATAATATTTAACAAATTATTTTTAAATAATTTATATTTTATTCAGTATGTGATAAATTGCCAATTACCTCGAAAGAGCTGCAACACGTAGGTAGACTTGGTGGCGCAATTTTAGTTTCCTACCTTCCAGATTATAAATTCGCTTTCCATAGTGATAAAGTCAGAAGGTTTGTGTTTTCCCGCCCGTCTGCAAATACCCTTAATTTGCGAACGTCCACAGGGGCGACTGTAAATGATCTACCATGTGAGTTATAGTCACATTCGCCTCTGGAACTTCGTGAATTCAGATAAAGTTATATATTTCTCATTAATTATACTTTGAGTTTTAGAATTGGAGTATTTTAATAGTAAATCAAAAATTTAAACTTTATTATGTGTATTTAACATTATTAATAGTAGATATTATGTTTTTTTTTAGCAATATGTTCTTTTACCCTACACCGTAATAAACGTTAAAGCGCTTCAGTTAGTAACATTTCATAAGAACAATGAGTAAGTTTCCGGAATGTTCTCGAAAATTCTGAATCTGACAAAGTATGCGAACAAAATTAATATAAATTTCAATGACTCTGATTGCGACTTAGCATTTGCGTAGTTTATAATCACTGAGAATGTAATTTAATTAAAATAGAAATACATTTTCTGTATGTTTATTTCTTTCTCTTTCGCTGAAATCATTTCATATACTTAAATATATTAAGAAATATATTTAATAAAAAATATATAATTAAGTTATATAAGTAATATAATTATTATAAATTTGTTTTTACAATATTATTTGCTTACTTTTTTAAAGTATAAACAAAACATATATTATCGTTCTGGTAATTATTGTAATATAAAAATATTTATATAAATATAACTCATGCAGGGTTGAACAGACAGACGACGAGACGAAGCTTCTTAGCAATCCATGGATTCACCGTGCGGGTGCCGGGCCCATCGCGTTGCAAGGAGAGGAGTGCAAGCAGTGCCTGGGACTTGCGACCCAGGAGTAGGTTTAAGGGGCCCCTTTATTATGCGCAAAAACGCTCACCTTCACCCTCCACACTCCTCTCCCTACCTAACCAAATTTGGAAAGAACCTACTAATGCCGCCTTTGAAGTACGTTCTAGAAATGAACCGATGCTTGTTCTAGAAAGGCCAAGATCTTTAAGTAGGCTATAGAGAGATTTTGCCGTTATACCTCTCGCTCCCACTTCTACCGCGTACAAACTAACTATAAATTTATTCCTGATCAGTTCGTTGGTTAGTTCGTAATATTTATTGAGCTTGAATGTGTGATCCCTTGGGATGTTTGTTTCCCAAGGAACAGTAAGCTCCACAAGTATCACGCGCCTCAGATGTTTCGAATACAGGAATAAGTCCGGTCTGGATGACGAAACACCAACATCCCCAGGGATTTTGTAATGCTTTTCATACGTGTCCATCATGAGAATCCAATCAGGAGCCGCGCCTAATATTGAATAAGGCTTCGCTTTTGATTTTTTGGAGGAGCCTTCTTTTACGAATTCTATAGATCGTTCGGTGGTTGTTATACCCTTCCGCGCTCTTGCTACTGAAAGACTAACCGCTTCCCGTATAATTTCTAATACCTTGGCGTGGCGACGCGAGTATTGACCTTTATCTAGAAGTACCCTACACCCTACTAATAGGTGTTTCGCGGTTCCTATTGCCTCCCCACAGATGTTGCAAGACTTTTCGGTGGCTTTGCCCCATCTTACTAAATTACTTTGATCTGGGAGAGTCATTTGGAATGCATTAAGATAGAATTTTAATAATACTGGGGACCAATTATAAATTAAGGTGCGCCACTTCAAAGCTAGTGGAATACAAAAATCTCCTATGGTCACCCATTCGTTTTGAATTTCTAGGCTCATCGCGTGGAGTCGGTAATTATCGTTTTCGTCTTGTCGAATAAAAGATTTTGTTATGTCTATGTCTTGAACTTTCCTACTTGATCCTAGCCCTACTTTATTTGTTTGAGCACCTATCATAAACTTTTTATGGAATTGAAGTCGTGACTCGAGCTCTGAGGCAACTTTGTCTTTTGGGAGAGAAGTTACAGTATCATCTTTAGATTTTCCGATGATATGTCTTTTGGTAACTCTTAGATGTTTGTAGAGCTCCGATGGTTTCTTTAATTTTAATCCAAAGTTGTTACGGTCTCTAAATAAGGTTGAAGAGTCCGCTGAGTGCGCTAACCCGAGCCATAACTTCAATGTCTTTATGACGCTTGCATCTAACTTTGACAAAAGGGTTTTATTTATATCATACACGAGGAAAGGCCAATTTAGACGTGATGTTAAATAATTATCGTAAATCCAAGCTTTTTTGACGTTACTTATTGGTTGGTTGTCTACCTTTTTGAGATCGTTTAAAAAGCTATCGACTATTACATCCAACGATGGAGTACGGCCTTGGTAATCGATTTTTTTACCTAAAAATTTAAACGGAGCTGCTTCCGTAACCGTACTAACGCACTGACCGCCTATTATAAGACCCGGATCGTAAGAGGTATATTTGGTATTCCGTCTACCCAGACACAGACTAAAACATTTACTTGGTTTTGTCCTCAATCCGCCCGTCCACGTACAGAAATCCTCAACTACATTTAAAAGTACCTGACATTGTTTCGGATTACGTGTCAGTATCGCGAGATCATCTGCAAAAGCTAGTATGGATTCTGTGTATTTGTTGTTAAACTTAAACCGATAGCCTCACTTTTTTTCATTTCTAATTAATTTGTCTATTAAAATATTAATAACTATATTAAATATAATAGGAGAAATACAACAGCCCTGAAATAAACCAACGTTATAATTAAGTGGTTTTGAGTGGTTTTCATTAAAAATTATTGAGAATTTTAATTTTGAATAATATGATGCAATAATGTCGCGAACTACCATAGGAAAGTTATACCATTTAAGCGCGAACATCATTAGTTCATGTCGTACCGACCCAAAGGCGTTTTCTAAGTCTATCCAACAAACCGTAATTTGTCTCTCGCTAGTTCTAGCATCTTTAAGGCTTTCCGATATTAACGTATTATGTTCCAGGCATCCAGAAATTCCGGGCAAAAACCCTTTCTGGTGATTAGGCCTGAAATATCTATTGTTAATCATGAATTGCGTCATTTTAGTTTGTAAAAAAGAGAAAAATATTTTGGAAATTGTATTTGTTAGGGCTATCGGTCTAGTATCCTTGGGATTATTGACATTGTCGTTTTTCGGAATGAGGACAAAAAGGGCTTTTCCGAACGATACCGGTATTTGCTTTCTTGACCAGATTTTACCGAATATATTTAAAAGATGTTTATGGAGCGACGGACATTTTTTGTAAACTATATAAGGGATACCATCCGGACCTGGTGCTGACTTAGATGGTTTCATTTTAATTATTTTATTGATTTCCTCCAAAGTTGGTAGGTTGGCTTGAAAATCTTCAGTAGGAGTCTCAGGTTTGTGTTCGTTTGGATCCCCATATAGTCTTTGGTTTTCTGGCACTTCGTATGTGCTTTTATAATGGTCGAAAATTTGCTCGTTGGTCAAGAGAAGCTTACCTTTTTGATCTTTGAAAATGTTTTTTGAGTATTTAAAAGGATTTTTATCAAAGTCTACTTCATGTTTTGCCCGATCAAAGCTATCACGATTTTTCGTTATTTGATTTGTTATACCTTGGATAAGTTTAAGAATTGATCGCAATGCCCTAGACAGTTGGTGACTAAGTTGATTATCGCCTAAGGCTTTGGCTATACGAAGTTTCTTTATAAGATCTCTTTTTTTTTCCTCCTCATTTTCAATTTAAAACCGTTTTCTTTATTTTTGTGAGCATAACGATTCGTAGGTGGATAGTGCTCATTAAAGTAGTCGTAAATAGTATTTTGGAAAGTCTCTACTTGCGCATCGAGTACCTGATTTGAGCCCGCGTGCTCTAACAGGGCCGCTATATTTTGGTCATGTACTTTCCAGGTCGATTGTTTAGTATTTGGAATGCTAAGACGCGTCCGGATGGTCATGGACTCCTGGTAGTTTTCATTCAATGGCTCACCATGAGATATATGAGGGTAAACTCTATCCGCAGTGAAAACTGAAGATCTTACCGACGGTTGCCGCACTTCAGCACCATTGTGTGTTTTAAGATGTTTAATAAACCAGGCTCGTCTTTTGTAATTTTTTTTTTTTTTTTTTATTATTTATTAAATATCTACCAATAAACTGTGGTTTTGTTTGATAATTGACTTTGTTTAATTTAATGGTAATCTATTATAATCTGCTATTTAATTATTTACTTATATTATTTATATTAAAAAGCTCTATGTTTGAATTGTTCAATTTAACATGTTTGATAAACATTTTATAAGGTTCTTTATAAAGTTTATTAGTTCTCTTTATTTTTTCATAGACGCCAAGCCAAGACTTAAATTCTAAATTTTCTCACTTCATCGACGTTTTGGAATATTCTGTTCATAAGTATATATTTTTTTGCTTTTGTCTTCTAAGTAATAAAATTCAAAAAATCTTATACCTTTTCAATACCTTTAGGGTCTTAGAAAGCATATTGGATATGTAATTGGTATCAGATTCGTTTGGTTTCCTGTTTGTTATTCTTTATTCATAACTTAATTTAAATGACATGTGGCATACAGACGACCATGGTTCAGATTGACTAAGACCAGATTGATCATGACCAGGTTACATCCTATTCACGGCCCGTTAAAGGTATACAAATGATTTTACCAGTAAAATGGATTTTTTAGGTTTATTTTAGGTAAACCACGGGTAGAACTTACTCTCAATAAAGAATTCCGACTGACTGTGACTGAATGCATTTAAGCCTTAAAACTATTCATTATAATTTATTTTTATTGTGTAAGATAATACTCTAACTTCTACCAAATATTTTTTTTTATAAAAAAATTATAAGATCATCTTATAACAATTCTTAAACATAGGCATAGAAATGAAAATTAGCATTTTCAGTTCGAATGAACAATTGTTGTAAAAAGTGTAAAATATTTAGCCCAGAAAAATGTAAAAAAATAAAATAAAAATATAACAAGAGCTACATGGAGCTTACAATCTATTTCTTTAATTTTGTTTTCCTTAATACAAAACATATTTTCCTCTAGTGTTCTTTGTGTAATTGTAGCTAGAATATTTTGGAAAATAAATTGAAACCCATTAACTGTATCTATTCAAAATAAAATTTTTGTGAAAAAGTTCAGGATGTAACTCATCAGAAAGCTTCGCCTTATTTCGTGATTAATTTGACTTAATCCGACTCTTAATGTCTCTCAGTAATAACTCAGATAAGATTGTTTTACGTGTAGGTCGTTATTGTATATTGCAAAAAGAAAATCAATGATCTTCGTTTACATTCACTGTAATGTTATTCATTAACATTGACATTTGCAAGATAAAACGACCGTTTTATACTTTCATCAAATAAATGCTACGGCGTATAAAGGCTTAATATAATTTTCTTAACTAAATGGTTAACGGATGTACTTTATACAGATAGATTAGCTTATCGGAGAACCGATTTCATTTCCAATTATTAGAAAAGTTCTGAAAAATGCAATTTTTATTTTTAACTTTGAATTATAATTCTATATAAAGCAAATACCATTTTCGAACACGATATTTAAAATAAATGTGTTTATGTTGCGGCTAAAATGATTACTTTTTTATTTAAAATTATTTTTTGGGAACAATATTATTAACATCGCAAATTTTTAATTGTATTATGTGTATTTTAACAGTATTTATTAACAACCAAAAAACTCATGATAAGAATCTTTCATTTCAAAACAAAATTGGATAGGTTTTACATCTATAATAAACATAGTATCATGTTTATTATACCGACATCGAACTTACACAGTTTATTTATTAGTTTTTGCTACATATTATGTACACAACAGTTTTTAAATTTTATGTTTGTTTATTTGTTTGTTCGTTGCTAAATTATTGCGGTACCAATATTCAGTATTATTTTAATCAGAAATTGCGTTATTATGTTGTTTTACAATGAAACTCATTTTGGTTGTGTGGAATGAAAATATTTTATATGTATTATAATAAATGGCTTTTATTTTTTATACCAGATGTCACTATGGATTTTTATTCTGACATCACTTAAATATTTAGTTTATTATTTAACATTAAGGGAGATAAGTGTGTGATTTTCTAACATTTTCTTAACAATTTGTTGATACATTTACTTTCTCCTAGATATGCCACATGCCTTCTTTAGTGGATCTTTTGCTGACTACACGTTACGAGAATTACTAAATAACTATCGATTCTACCGTGGTTTTGTTTGATAAATGCTCGTTACGAAGTAAATTGCTCTTTAGCTCCCATTTTATTATTTTTTATTTGTATCGCCCGACAGACGCGTTTGGCACCACAAGTCTTTCTTCTGAATGATGATCTTAGTGAATGCGCTGCCACTGAAACCGAATTGATACTATCGGCAATAAATATATCTATACCAGACCTTGTATTTTCTCTGCCCATTGCAGGCAGATCACGTTCTTGGTTTAATGTGTATGACCCCAAGCCCGGAAGTGCTGGGGATTCCCAGGGTTGCGTCCTATCCCCAACACTGCTCTCTACATATCAATGATATACTTCGATATAACGATCATTAATTGTAATGTGGATGACAGCACCGGAGATGATATATAATATAAGGTCCGTGCCGGACTCTCTCGGAAAAACCAAACTCACCGTATTTCTGTAGATTACAAAAAAAAACTGGGAGTGATCAGCACAGCTAGGCACTACTTCACTACAGCAAGAACCAAAGGTTCTTGCTATATGAAGTGGAGGTCCGGCCAGACATTCTCCTTAACCTTGTTAAGATCGTTTCAAATTCTATCTTTTGTTTATTGGTTTAATGAAATGTTTTTTATTTTGTAAAGAAAATCTATATTTTGATGTTTGCTTCAATTATCCTTTATTTTTAACATGAGCTGTCTTATTATTATAAATAAACCAAAAATTAACGAACCTCTTAAATGCTCTCTTAAAATAAAATAAAACGTCTAGATACATCATTTAGATATTGAATATTATATTAAAATTTACGTATGGAAATGACTAAATTACAATATAGTAGTGATAAATGCCTATGTATTGTGATGATATATATATCCACGTAAGCGTCAGCTCCATTTTCACCTTGTATCATTTCGACAGACTATCATATATAAGAAAACAAACTAAAATAAATGTTTTTGATATAATGGACGTGAATACCTCTAGGCAGTAGCATAACATATTGGTAACGTCAGAAGTTTTCGGAGTATTGATCTTGATGTTTCTCACAATTTCAAGTTTAGAAATAGCTTTTGGTACTTTTTATTAGCACCAATAATAATTTATTATCAAAAGTTTTTAATACAAATAAAACTTATTTATGAATAGACCTTCTAAAAAGAGCATTAAAAAATATGAAACCGTAGTATTGTGAAACTAATCATAAAAAATATTCTTTTAAATCGATTTCAAAACCATTCAGAATTTTACACTTGAAGCTACAAAACATCAAAGTGGTTTAAAAAAATCCGTTTGTATTTACTATTTTTCAATTGTTGATTAATAGGATAAAATTTGATATATTGTATACAAGATGCGTAGATTTTCTTGAAAATTCAAAACAAAAAAAATACGTTGGTTCAAACGTAACCCAATCCAAAGTGTGATATATCTTCTAAATTTAATTTCGGCCAACAGTCGCCATCAGTATAACCCTGTTTACGCTATAAATTTAATTTCCGTCACTAAAAACTGTATTTCTGAAACAAAGCGCTTTTAGCAAGTTAAATTTAAAATAAACTAAATTAAAGCGTACACATTATTTACAGAATAACAGTTGTTTGTAATACAATTTATTTCAAACGATGGTAATATTATGAGTTTAATTTAAGTTTATATGTGAGTTTATTTGAAGTTTACTCTGCTTAGACTGAAAAGAAATAAGGATTAATAAAATTATAAACAATTACAGTTTTTCCTTGCAGATTATGTGCAAATTAAAGTAACGAATGTAATATATTTAAATAAATGTAATGAGCAATCGTAATTAGTGGCATCGACCATCAACGTGGCAGTTTCCCAGAGGGCGCGTGTTCGTACCCCTGCTTGTATCGGTTTTTATTTTATTCCATAGATATTTAAAATGTAAATAAGTATAGAATATATATGACATCACAATCTATATATATATATGTATATATATATAGATTGCGATACAGAGTAATAAATAACCGAGGAAGCAAAAATTTTTTTGTTTCGCCTGTTCTGAGTTATTTATCAAGATTTCTGAAAAGTCGTAGGACAAATGTTGTTGGGATTGATGTAAAGAGGCTGCCTGCAAGAGGTGCTCAACTAATTACAAATAACCCTGTATATATATATATTAATATTTTCAAACACTTCAATTTAAGATATTTTTTTTCGACACTTATGGCTGTAGCTTTCTTGTGCACAGCACGGTATTCTAAACTATTACCCTTGATGCGAAACTTCAATGGGGTTTACATAATACTAAACTTGCGAATAGACATAGCTCGACAGCTTTTGCAGTTAGGAGTACCCCAAGTAACAGACGAATTTACAGCGCGGTTTGTTTATTTTAGTGACTTCCACAGGGTTATGTTTTATAGTGTATTTATATGGGGACACACCACTGATATTCAAACTATTTTCATATTACAGAAAAGGGCTGTTCGAGAAATTTACATCCTGCCTAGTAGGCACTCCTTAAGAGAAATATTTAAGAAAAATGAAAATTTTAACCCTACCGTGTCAATATATTTTTGATAATTTAATGTATGTTCACAAAAACTTAGAAAAAAATAAAAAGAATAGTAATGTGCACTCTGCAAATACAAGAAATAAAGAAAAAGTTGCTCCGATTCAAGGCTGGCAAAGATTCATAAGTCATTTTTTGTACAATGTGTCCATTTTTATTAAAAAGTCCCTGAAGAAAACCAAAAACTTTCATATTCAAAATGCAAGTTGCATGTAAAGCAGAAACTAAGATAACGCCTACTATAATATATATAAATGATAATAAGGACTGGGACTAAACTATTGTAAACTTAGCTCATAAAATCTGTAATTGGCAGTTGAAAAGAGTGGCCTTGAATTTCTTGCCTGGATCTTCTAATGAAGTCAACTAATTGAACGGGCTTTTTCTTAAAGTGAAAAATATAAATTAATATATATAAATATTATATAAATATTATTATATAAATTAATAATATAAATTAATATATATAAATTAATATAAATTAATATATATATATAAATATTTTATCTTAATTAATTTATTCAACTTAATATGCCTTATGGAATCCTTTCTTTATTTATAAAAATAAAGAGTAAAGTGATTAATATTCTGTTGTTTTTTTATTTGTAATTTTCATCAAGTTTTCTTCTTAATTTTAGAACTTATTTTCCCTTTTCTTTATTGTATTTTTTTGTGTTGTCTACATTATCAATACATAAATGAACGAAAGGTTTCTGAAATCTTATATATAGGTCTTTTACATATGTATGGTATAGGTTGAAACGCTATTTGAAATTCAGTTAGAGTCTGTCAATACAAGCCGGACCCATGATCTTCTATAAAAATTAAGCATTTTGTCACAGAAATATTAAAAAATAACTGCCAAATTTGGAGAAAATTTAATGTTTCAATAGTGATTGATCTTCTATTTTTTTAATATAAAAAAAATATTGACGGGTTCGTCTTGGACTTTTAATGATTATAAATCTTATGTTTAAATAAAAAACATGTGTCATCTATATTTTAGATATTTTCAAAAAATCATGTCTACTTAAATTTATTTAAGTAATTCTTTATTTAAAATTAAATATTAGTTTATGGCTTATATTTAATTGTTTAGTAATTCACTTTAAGCTACTATATTTGATATTCAAAAACAGACTGTCAAAGCAAACTGGCCTGTATTTATTACCCACAAAAGATAAACTTTACTGCCTAAAAGCATTTCCGAACGAAATATCGATTTTAATTAGATCTGTAGATAGCTTTACCAATCATTATTAAATTATTCAATATGTATGCAGTAATATTTCGATCTAGAATATTTGAGTTTATAATCTAATAATGCGATAAGAAGTATAAAAGCTCCTATTACACTATTTTTTCCTGGTATTGTATTTATTGATACTAGTGGTCGGCCAGTGGCCAAGATTTTTAATGTTATATATCACGAAGACTACTTTGAGAAGCATTTAGTATTAACTTATTCAAAGTAGTCGTTCGATTTCAGTTTCCATTCGTTATTAGAAGCAGAAAGTACCCACATTCAGTAAGAATAAGAAATTCATTCTAGGATCGTGAGTTTTTTAAGAATAAGATTTTATTAGGTTATCCCTTTAACATTCATTTCAGAATAATAGTTTCTCACACACAAGGTGTAACAACTAAGATAATACACATTATATTGTTATTGTGACAAAATTATTAATATTTATATGGAAGTTTTGCAAGATTATTTCACATGACAACAATCCATTATTTTTACATAATTCATGCAAAAATGGAATCACATTTTTATACACACTGTTACTATTTTAATAAAATATACCAAACAAGTTCTATTATATTTTGTATGAGTTTATATAAAAGCAAAACCAACTTGCTTAAAATAGTCCTTATTTCACGATCTATGCTTGAATAATACATTTAACTATGTTATGAACTAATATTTTTGAACCAGAATAGATTTTATAAGAATGAAAACAATTGTCAATCAAAATGTTTGTTTTCAATTGCAGTACGTTTCTTATCTTCAACACAACTTGAGCACGAAATCCGCATTTGGCACCGAACTATCTATATATAAATCAATACGAGTAATACCAACAGCTTTCTACCAGGAAATCCGATTCAATTCTCGAGCACAAACTTTTAAAGAAAGAACTACAAGTTTTATCTTCGAAACTATAGTAAAACTAGGAACCTTAAGTGCGCGTACAATTATTCGTTTATTAATAGCAGTTGTTAAGTAAATATAGGTATTTATTTTTGTTCTAGTTAGATATCATGAGATTCATGATAAACAGAAATCAGGTTAGATCCCTCTAATTTTAGCGATCATTAATAATTACGGATGAGTGCATAATTCCTCATTCCTCAGAGCTATAAATGTGACATTATTTGGGCCGTTTATGTTTCATTCGATAATACATCAGCTATCAAATAAAGAATATCAAGAACAAGTTTTTTTATGAGACACGTATAATATTTCCTAATTTGTCGTACCTTTAAATAATTAGAAAAGGTGAATGTGGATTATAATTAATTTACAACCATTCATAAGTAGACTGCTGATTTCTCCATTTTATTTTCACGAAATACAAATCTTGTATAAGAGCTTTATGATTTAACATTGTGATTGTATAATTTTTTAACTATCAACAGAAATTAATGTTTCACCACATCTTCAGGGCATAACCGAAACAACAAAATTGCAACTATAATGTAAGAGACAGCTTGTCTCAGGTAAATGAAATTCTCTTTGAAATTTATGGTCACCCCAGTTATATAATATTGTGAAGTATAACTTATTTGTGAACGTATAGTTTTAGAGTTATTGTTTATTTTTTAATAAACAATTTAAACTTTTACTAATTAATTTTTAAAATAATTATTCCTAATACGTTTTATATTTTAAGGTTTATATTTTCATTTTTCGACAACCATCATCATTAATAAATATAATACATATAATATTATTATTATATATGTCGCAGATCACGATAATTTAACGATAATTAGTAACTTATAACATTGTAACAGTGGGGTGTAAACATCGTGACGTAACGAGTGACGTGATCGGAATCGTTTGGAGGGGCACCTGAGACATTTTAAATATTCGAGAGCGTCGAGTCGAAGGGGATTTGATTAGTGAGAGCCTTACAGTTCGGACCCCCCCAACGGAACCGGTGGTTCACGCAACTCTGATAATTGTATACCTGCTAAGTAATCTGTGATAATTGATTACCTACATTTAATACAAGAATTGTCATATTGTGTCGGTGTGGTTTAATTGCCTGAGACCTACGCCTCGGATTTTGTACCAGAAGACTACATCAAGAACGAGCAAGCTACTATCTCCAACATATATATATATATATTTATATATATATATATATATATATATATATATATATATATATATATATATATATATATTGTTGGAAGTTATGGAGGTAGTGGAGGGAGTAATAGTATTTAAGCAAATGTAAACACTAGTCAGGGCTTTTTTCGCGTTTGGTCAGTCGGTTCGATACGTTGTGCGGTCGTAATATTTTTCGCGACAAATTTGTCTTTGTCTTGTGGTTAGAATCATATTTAGTTTACGGGTAAAATCTATTCATGATTGTGTAGAATTCAAATTGCTTAAATTGTTAGCTTTTAATTAATTCATTAAATTAATTATTAAACTGTGTGTACTATTGTTATTGTTTTTTTTTTTTAAATAGTTTCTAATCTGTTTTCTAAGATCAGAAGTGGGATTCTTACTTTTTTTGAGCCCATTTCGGCTTGACCTAGTTCTTTATTTAATTATTATTTTTTTTCTCTTACTACCCACATGGAAAGTCATATTTTTCTTTTAATATTTCGTTATTGTAATTTCTTTGTTTCTTTTGATTGAATTAGTTTAAATATCATGTTGTATCGTAGTTAAGAATATTTGTTTGAGTGATATAGTTTAATTACGTGTAGTGTATAAAATTTATTGTGTTCGTGTGGTTTACGGTGAGTTCTTTTGATTGTAGTCGGTTATTATTCTTGTTAACATGTCTGAACGTGTGCGTGATCGTAGTCGCAATCGTTGTGACAGTAATTCTCGTCGGAATCGTACTGATAGTCAGAGTAATAATACATCTCGCGAACAGTCTCACGTTGAGAACGATATGTTAAGACGTGAAATGAAGGAAATGATGTCTCGCCTTAAGGCATTAGAAGCGAAAACAAGGGCTTCACCCTTACCGGGTCCGTCGTCAGGCCGTGTAATTACGCAATCTCGCGACCGCAATAACAAAGAATTGACATCCGCTAGTGTCCGCGGTAGGCAAGTGTTGCGGCAACTCGTGGTTCTGATCACACATTCCCGTGAGCGCGATTTATCTCGTGTTTCTGATCGTCACGTATCTCGTAGCGTACGTCAACTATCGCTGTTAGGACGTCGTTTAGTTTCCCCTTCGCCTGTGACTGAACTTGAAAAAACTCGCGATCGATATTATCGCCGTAGTTCACATTCTCGCTCAATAACACCTCCGATACGGTCGGCAGGCCGCGAAGCAAGGGATGCGGGTATACCATTAGATTCGGTACAGGCTAGTGTTAACGATAGTATTGTTAGTGCCATTCGTTCGATTAGTGCGGCAAGCAAATCGTCTCAACATTATTATATTTCGAACTTTGATCCAGACTTACATAATATTGATGATTGGTGTCTAGAAGTAGATCGCGCAAAAGTTTCAAATAATTGGAACGATTTTGAATGTCTTTCGCGTATAGGAAATTGTTTACTAGGGGATGCGAAATCATGGCTTAATAAATGGGTTTCCAGAGATCGGAGTTGGACCAATTTCAAGAAAGAATTTAAACCTCTCTCCCCTAAAGTACCTAATTTTGCAAATATATTGTTCGAAGTTATGATGAAAAATTTTGATAACTATCCAACGTACGCAGAATATGCACGTTGGTCGTTACTTCGTTTACGTATAGTGCAAGGGCTTAGTGATGAGCTTATATCGGCTATAATAATTCGCGGTATCACTGATCCGAACGTCAGAGCTTCAGCAACGAATGCAAAATTATTACTAATAATGATAGTGTACATTTTTGCAGCGATTCTCTCCAGTCAGTGACGTCATAGCAGCCGTTTACAGAATGTACCGGTTCACGTTTTGATTGATAGCGGTTCCACAGTTTCATTAATCTCCTTATCGTTATTGAAACATTTCAAATGCTCGCGTATGCCTACGTTTCGGGTTTTAAAAGGACTAGGTAGTCAAGAAATTGAAAGCACTTTTTACGTCACGTTACCTATCGAGTTTGATGGTCTAACTCTTGAAGTAGATTTGTTTTTAGTACCCTCCGAGTATATGAATGTGTCGATAATTATAGGCACAGACGTTTTAAACAGAGAGGGTGTTAGATACGTACGTACTAAGGATCGCCAAATAATTACAAGAGCTATTGACAAATCGGAGAAGATAATGAATGTTCAATCTAAGAATTCAACACCTATTAATACGCCTTTAGTAGATCATAACCGCGACAAATTACTAGGGATAATTGGTAAATTCTTTCGTTATTTCATCACCGGAACTGCAACATCAACTGTTAACATGGGGTGTATGTCCATTAAACTCAAAACCGACTCTCCTGTTTATTATCGTCCATACCAACTTTCACATACCGAAACGCTTCGTGTTCGCGACATCGTAAAAGATTTACTAGACAAACGGATAATAGAGGAGTCTGAGTCAGATTACGCTAGTCCAATCCTGCTCGGTAAAAAGAAAGACGGGTCGGATCGGATGTGCGTGGACTATCGAAAAATGAATGAGATCACTATCAAAGATAGATTTCCTTTGCCTCGTATAGATGATTGCTTAGATCGGTTAGGTAATAATAAATACTTTACATCCCTAGATATGGCTACGGGATTTCATCAGATCCCCTTAGATATTGATTCAATTCCGCTGACAGCATTCGTCACGCCGGAGGGACATTATCAATATCGAAAGATGCCCTACGGTTTGGCAAATGCACTAGTAGTTTATCAGCGTATCATCTCGAAAACCCTTCGCGAGCTCATAAATTCTGGGGACATTCTTGTATACATCGACGACATTTTAATTATGAGTAAAACCATCGAGCAGGGCTTAATTTTGCTTAATAGTGTACTTGATACTTTAACAAAGGCTGGTTTTTCTATCAATCTAAAGAAATGCTCTTTTCTGATTACGAACATTGAGTACTTGGGTCGTTCAATTACTGAAGGTCAGGTTAGGCCGAGTCATGAGAAGGTGCGGGCTTTGATTGACTCAGCTGAACCGAAAAACGTGAAGCAAGTGAGGCAATTTCTGGGGTTAGCTAGCTATTTTAGACGGTATATAGCTGGCTTTGCTCAGAAGGCTTCTTGTATTTCGGCACTTACTAAGAAGGGAGTCAACTTTCAATGGGGTATTGAACAACAGGCCGCTCGTCAATACTTTATAGATTGTCTTACAAGTGAGCCAGTACTTGCTATCTACGACCCTTCGTTACCGATAGAAATACATACCGACGCAAGTTCTGTTGGTTACGAAGCTGTCTTGATGCAAGTACATGAGGGAAATCGCAAACGAGTGGTAGCTTATTTTAGCAGACTGACTCAGGGGGCTGAGGGTAGGTACCACTCGTACGAGCTTGAGACACTAGCAGTAGTGAAGGCTCTCGAATATTTCAGGCACTATCTTGTGGGCATACACTTCACTGTGGTTACTGATTGTAACGCATTAAAACTAACTCAGCGTAAGAAAGATCTTTTGCCCAGGGTAGCCCGATGGTGGATATATCTTCAGGACTTCGACTTTAGCCTTGAATACAGAAAAGGTTGTCTCTTGGCTCACGCGGATTACCTTAGCCGGAATCCAGTGAACATATGTACCATCCAAAAGCCGTTAAATTGGGCACAAGTTGCTCAGGCAGCAGATGAGGAGACGCAGTCTTTAAAACAAAAACTAGCAGATGGGCAATTAGATTCTAGTCGTTATATTGTTAAAAACGACATACTTTATGTTAAGCTTACACCTACTGGTGAAAATTCAAAACTTTGCTGCTATATCCCAAAAGGACATCGTCTCAGTCTTATGCGCATATTTCATGATGAACATGATTATCACGGGATTGACAAAACTGTGGATTTGATCACAAAACACTTTTGGTTTCCGGGGTTGAGAGTATTTGCACAAAAATATATTTCACATTGTTTAATTTGCCTCTCCCACAAAAAAATAGCTCGGGCTTCTTTACAGCCAATTCATTCTTGGTAAAAACCAGATGCACCTTTTGAGACAATCCATATGGATACTTTAGGTCCCTTACCAGAAACTGACGGCTATCGCCATGTGCTTATTATTATAGATGCGTTTTTGAAATTTTGTTTATTATATCCCATGTACCGACAAGATATCATAGATGAACTAAAACATAGACGAACATACATATATTATTTTATTTATTTATTTATAATTAAAAATATGCAACACAAACTTACAGTGGTATCACCAAATCGTTTGCGTGCGTAGGTACATTATACATTAACTATTACTTATACATTAATTAATTATTATATTGACATCTACAAATTACTTATTCATTAGAGTTTAAAATTACAGATAATACATATGTACATTTTATATACTATTATTGCAATTACATAAGATTCCCTTTAAATAAACTAATACGTTGTTATTCATTTCTTTCAATGTCATAGATTATTGATATACCGCAAAACATCAGCAGAAATGACCCCTAGTTTATCATGAAATATGTCTGTATCTGGACTATATTGTAAAAATTGATTTAAGTATACTACAGCTCTAGCCGTAGGACTGTTATGGGCTTGAGAGGAGTGGTTCGATGTTGAGTAGGCGAACAGTTGGTGACGTCGCCGACCACAACCACGCAGGTATCCGTTCGGTACAAAAAAATAGATGCTCTCTCGTACCGTTGGATTGTCTATTTTATTATTTAGCAGTTGGCAATAATGTGTGACATGTGAAAATAGTCTCCTAAGTTGCAATGTATCGAGACCAACCATACCTGATACAAACATGGAAGGGTACAAAAATGGGTAGTAACCATAAACACGTTTGTATACGCAACGGGCGAATTTCCGCTGAATTTTTTCAACCATCATTACGTAGAGTTGTTCTTTTGGATTCCAAACAATTGCGTTATACTCCAGTTTGCTACGTACATAGGCGTTGTAGAGCAACTTGATAGCCTGAACATTGTTAAACTGGAGGGTGGTTCTAATGATAAACCCTAAATATCTATTTGCATCTTTCGCTATCTGCTTAATATGTTCGTGAAACGTTACTTTGCTATCCATAACAACGCCTAAATCACGTATTGAGGTAACACGCTCTAGTGGGGTGTCGGCCAGTTTATAAGATGACAGTATAGGGTTATGGGATCTAGTGAAAGTTATAGTTTTACATTTGGCGTTATTAAGCGGTAGTTTATTCAAATTACTCCATGTGACAACTGCATCAATATCACTTTGTAGTTTGTCGCAGTTACTAGCACTAGTAACAGAAAGGTATAGTTTGAGATCGTCCGCAAACATTAGGCACTCAGCATTACGGACTACAAGAGGCAGGTCATTAATCATGATCAGGAATAGAGTTGGACCTAAAGTACTACCCTGGCTTACTCCCGAACGATATGTAATATTCCTCAGATCTGTGTTGTCCCATCTTGACATATTGCTTCCGATCTCTGAGGTAACTTGCCATGAGGGTAAGGAGTTCTAAACAGAAACCCATGGATACAAACTTTGCCAGGAGCACATCGTTATCTACGAGATCGAACGCCTTTTGGTAGTCGAAATATGCAGCGTCAACTTGGCATCGTGCCGTGACCTTACTACATATATAGTCGACATATTCTATATGATTTGTTAACGCAGATCGGGCGGGCCGAAAGCCGTGCTGACAATTACTTAAAGATTTGCTAATTTGACTATATATACCGGTGTTGATAATTGACTCAAAAACTTTGCCAAACACGGACAGTATAGCAATTGGTCTATAGTTAGTTACATCATTCGATGACCCATCCTTTGGTATTGGCGTTACCCTGGAAACTTTCCATTGGGTCGGATAAATACCTTGTTGAAGCGACAGATTATACACATGCAAAAGAGGTTTTTCTAAAGCTTGGAAGCAGTCTTTTACTAAAAAGACAGGTATATTGTCAGGGCCGTAGGCAGCATTTGTTTTGAGACGGCGGACTGCACTCTTTATATCGGCAGTTCGAATGCTGTTTAGCTTTATTTCTGACGAGTAGCCTAGGTCCACTGCATTTTTCCCGGCTGCTTTAGGATTCAGTTGCGGTTCATGTGCATGAAACACTGAACTGAAGTACTGGGCAAATGTATCAACCGCATTCTGTCCCTCAACCGTGGTGCCCTTGTGGGTGTATTGGCTAGTTTGTAGTCTATTGCTTCGTTTTTCCTTCACATATTGCCAAAAACTAGAGGGCTCATAAGCGATGTTAGTCTCTACATTGTTTATATACTTTCTATGAGCTATCTCCATAAGATTTTTAACTTTAGACCTGTAATTTTTAAAAAGTTCCCTATTCAATTGTAGACCGTGTTTTTTAATTTTTTTCAAATTATAATATTTAAGTTTTATGTAGTGTATTATTTCACCAGTAAACCAAACAGGATAGTCATATTTTTGTCTGGATAACACTTTTTTAAAGGGTACATGGTTTGTAATGACACTATTTAATTTCTCGTAGAACATATCCACCGCTACATTAATATCCTTTTGCAGTACTAGGTCTGTCCAGTCTATAGTAGCAATGTCCGCATATAAATTATGGAAGTCCGCCTTGCGAAAGTTTCATTCAGAGGAAACACTCCTATTTTGTGTAGGTAATTGAATTTTATTAATTATTTTACTTCTTGCCACAGTTAGTACAATTTCCAAAGCAGGGTGGTAGGCATCCAGCGGTAAGAGAGGTTCTACAGCTGCACTTACGTCAGTTGTGTTAGAAGTAGTTAAAACTAGGTCCAAGATACATCCATATTCATTACATATCTTATTACACTGCTTTAGTTTACAGTAATCCAACAAGTCATTAAACTGATTCTTTACAATAGTACCACAAGATTTCAAATTAAAATCGCCCACTATCAACAATTGATAACTAGAATACATAATCATCGCATTTTCGATACAGGTTAAAACTTCTAAATATTGATTACTACTGTAACTCGGTGGCAGATATACAACACAAACAAGCAATCTAATATTTTTCCATGTTATTAAAGCAAACAGCAGTTCCTTGTCTTCAGTTAAATTATCAATGTTATTAATTCTTTTTACGGTGTAACAGTCCTTCACTGCCAACAGAACTCCACCCCACCCAACATCACCCGCACGATCCTTCCGTAATACTATGTAGTTTGATGGAAATAGTTCAGCGCTATATACTGAGCTATTAAGAAATGTTTCTGTTACAGCAACGAAATCATAGGAACACACAGCAACACCACTGTAAAATGTCTGTGTTTTTGTGCGGAGTCCCCGGACATTTTGATAGTAAACCAAAAGATTTTTAACCTGTATTTTACTGGGCTTTTTTGCATGAATTTTACGATTATAATTAGTATATTTTGATTTATTAATAAAATTATTTGAATTATTAATGTTTTTATTTGATTTATTAATGTATTTATTTGAATTATTAATTAATTTATTCAAGAAAAAACTGACTTTCCTTATTTTTGTGTTTTGATAACGGTGAAGGTGATCCAAATAATAATATATCGGCTTTTATATTTTCCATTATTTTGCAATACAGATTCTTTTTACCTTTTATATTAATCTGTCCCGTTTTTTTTGAAAACATATCAAATGATAAGTATGTATTTGTATCAAAGTAGTGTGCGTAGCCAAAGCCATTTTGTAAGTCTTGATGCAGTAAATTATTAAAAATCTCTATTTTATAATTACTTATGGGCGCGCCACAAATATAGGTCGGCCCACATATTACAATATTTGTATTAGTTACGTGTTCCAGGTATTTCCTAATCACATTTACCAATTCCATGATGTTGGATGAGGTTTTACAGTCTTTACTTCCTAGCATAATAATACAATAATCATTCATATTATAGTTAAGTAACTTATTGCTAATATTGTTTAATAGGCGTTCCGTTCTACAGTTTGGAAAATTATAGTGACAGAATTTGAAATGATTGCCAAATACTTGATCTGTTGCACTGTTGGTAAGAATACATAGTTTATGCTTTTCTGTCACTATCGGACACACAGTAGTGGTTTCGTTGCTAAGAGTAATGTTTCCTGCAGACACAAAAACTTCGTTTTTATTACCTTGTGACTGTGAGACTTGCTGTAGGTCGTGTATCCGCCTGTTGAGTGCATCTATCTCGGCCCTAGCTTCCGCCAGTTGATTGTCGAGATCTGTGATAGACTGCTGCATAGATAACTGCCGATTTGTTAACTCCGTTCGAAGAGCTGTAGTTAATCTAGGGGGTGTGTGGAAAGTGCTAATCGCTGTGAACTTAGCGGTGGCTATTTCACATTTTTTTGCGTTACCACGTGGTGAAAGTGTTAGAAATTTTTTTAAAGTATTATTTTCCTTACTTAATTTTGTATTTTGTATGCGTAGGTCATTATTTTCCAATATGACGGTTTCAAGTTCATTTTGTGTACTGCAGAGTTCCGACTGGAGTAGTTCTATGGATTCCTTCGACTCCTGGAGATAAACTTGGTTCTCAAAAATATCGCCAACGCTTCGCGATAATGCCTGTTCGGTAGGACTAGGCGTTCTAGACATATCTAATGTTGTCACTACATTGCTCTCGCGTAGTGTGGTGAAAGGAGTGGACGAAATTATGATTCCTGGCGATACCACCTTTTTTTTATTAATAGGAATTTGCTTCTTTCTCATTGTGACATAAGAAGAAGAAGGCTCAGTGGTTGCCTGTCTGGGATTTATTGCTTTTTGTTTACACAATTTGCATGTCCAGTTCTTGCCCTCGTCTACATTCATTAACTTATTTACAATACAACCGCAATCGTAGATACACTTACATACGGAACATGAAGTAGCATTCTCCAATTCTATTTGCTTTTTGCACGTGAGACATGTAACTAGTGGCGCCATCTTATTTGACATTTTAGCATTAGAAGACATCTTTAGTTGTAATGTTAACGTCACGCAAGTTCGGTTTATTTGCCAGTTGTTCCGTCGTTTGTATGTTGATAACAAACAAAACAAAAATGAAAGAAAATAAAAGTGCAAAAAGTCAATCTCTGGAAGTAGGGTTCGAACTCACAGTATCGTCGCTGCCACCCGAACACCCTACTAAACACGCCACACTGACTGCACGTAAAGTGTTGAAATAGTGACTCTACTGCTAGTGCTAGAGTACATCGGAACTTCTAGCCAGGTGTTGTAACCATATAAGGTAATCTTTGGGGTCTCGCGCGCCGAACTAACTGGGTCACTTGGTTGATGAGTCACTGTTGATATTTGTGCAAATCACTGGTCGAATTTAGTTTTTTGTTGATAACTTTTTTAGTTTTTAATATTTCACTGCACTTTTTTACAATATCAATCCATGGGTTATTGTGCACAGGTGAGTATAAATTTCATAGCAAACAAAGACAAAAATACCACTATTCAAAATATTTATGTACGGAGCGAACGAATGGCCTATGCTCTCGCGGTGATATATTATAAGCTATTATGTATTATATACACGTCATAGTTACATTTTACAATAAGTTTTGTTTGACACAATTGTCTATACTGGGTCAGATGGTTCGGTTTAAGGCCTATTTCATATGGACCAATAACACACGCAAAGACATGCCTCACGTAAGTCCTCGTAGGTCTCTGTCGAGCCGTGAGGTGGCGATCTTCCGATATGTACGCCCCGGGTGGTTGGTCTATGTATTAAGGCTTTACACCTATTTTGTGTAGGCTATATTGAGCTAGCTTACTTCAAAATGGTCATAATTTTATATTTTTTTATTCTTATTATTATTTTTTCCTCCTTTGTTATAGACGCAGACACTGAAGGAGAGGAGCTACTTCCTGGTGTCGAATTGCCCGCCGATGTTGGGCAATCTTTGGAAGAAATCGTTCCGCAACCAGGACCTTCTGGTTTTGAAAGGCACTCAGAGCTGATTGGCTCCAATGTGAACGATGGGAACTCCTTGCCAATGCTTGAAACGGATCTTGAGAGTTAATCATGAAGGAGTCCGAGGAAGGCCTCCTGTCAGGAAAGGCCGTGTTGGAAGTTATGGGGGTAATGGAGGGAGTAATAGTACTTAAGCGAATGTAAACACTAGTCAGGGCTTTTTTCGCGTTTGGTCAGTCGGTTCGATACGTTGTGCGGTCGTAATATTTTTCGCGACAAATTTGTCTTTGTCTTGTGGTTAGAATCATATTTAGTTTACGGGTAAAATCTATTCGTGATTGTGTAGAATTCAAATTGCTTAAATTGTTAGCTTTTAATTAATTCATTAAATTAATTATTAAACTGTGTGTACTATTGTTATTGTTTTTTTTTTTAAATAGTTTCTAATCTGTTTTCTAAGAATATATATATATATATATATATATATATATATATATATATATATATATATATATATATGAACTGATAACTGTTTACGCCGCGAGGTCGCCAAGATTTAAGCTCATGAATAAAAACCCGGGATGGGTTCAAAACTAGTTGTTATAATTTTGATTTAATTTAGGTGAATATAGCCTAGTGAATATATATTTACGGTATAAGGTGACGAATACCAATATTTTTGATGATTTCAGGCTCCTATCTACAATCTGGAGTAGGTAGAATAATAATAATAATAATATTAGTAATTAGCATATTAAGTTTCTAGAATATCTTATTGTGCATAATCTACACACTACATTACAATAATTAATATTCTCATCACGGTAAAATATTAATATTTTTGATATCAAAAACACACAAGGGTAATTCATACACAAAGGTTATAATGCGGTTATGTTGTTTCCAATACAAATAAACTTCGTTAGACATAATCTTTTATTGGAATTCCATCGGATATTTAGGTCAAGATAATATAATATTATTGTCTTGCTATCGGGCATTATATGTTTTTAATTTACGAATCATTGCCATGTGTGATAATAATATGTTAATTCCTTAAATCTATTTTTTTTTAATCTTTTTTTCAATATACGTGCCTATTTTTCTTTCTCTAGAAATTAAGTATAATAACGATCATTAATATATCTAGTAGTAAATTTAACCATCGTCAATTTCCTCTTAAAAGACCGGACGGACTTACCATCTAGCGTAAGCAAGCTTTTTCTCGATGTTACATCATGTTAAATTATCGCTTCGCCATGATTTATATTAACTTTAAAGTTAGTTGATTTATGTTAACTTTAAACATGTGAGCATTAGCTCACGCATTATGAAATTTAAGCCAAATTTTATAATTTTTGAGAGTACCTAAATTCAATAACATATAAGAGAAACCAGTATATCTGGCGCAGTTAAACTCAACTGCTTGCAAATAAGACTCAAAGCTAATTACTTCTCGGATCGCATTAAGAGGTCACATTTCTCCAAAATTCGTCTTTTAATGAACATTTGGCTTAGGATGTACGTAATAAAACAAATTTATTGAAGGTAATGTACCTATGCGTGTTCATATACTTATAAATTTCATAACTTCATAAAAAATCTATCTTATTCCTTTATCTGACATAAAATCCTCGTCTCTTTTAATATGAGTTACGGAGTTGATAAATTTATATAAATATAGAATGAAAAATAAATTGATTTGAACAGGGATTCGAACTCGCGACCTCTGGGAAACCGTCCCGACGCTCTACCAATTCAGCTACCGTATTGCTGACGGCCGCGGTGAATGAAGCATTTTATATGTGATCATCTTTATTGGGACGTTGATAAGAAAAATATTCTGGCATATAGAAATTAGCAAGAAAAAGCACAGTAATAGTTAGATGAAACTGTTGTCACATAATATATAAAAACAAATATTATAGATATAATTTTTATAATTATTATATATTTATTAAAACTTCATTATACAATAAAAGTATACAATTGGGGTACCTAATGCCAAAAAATTCCACCAGTCAATCAAAATACTATACAGAGCAAAAAAATAACTATGTACCATGGGTTCATAATATAATAGATAATAGATAATAGATAATGGAACACCTGCTTATTAGGAGCACGTCGAAGAAGATCAGGGAGGCCGTTCCAGGTTATTATTATTTTATTGCGTGTATTGCGAACGAGGAAGACATAAAACAAATTTGGGACATAGGAATATATAAACTAAGGTTTGACGACGAATGAATTTATTTATATATTTATTTCTTAAAGCACACTTACAATATACATATTTTACTTAACTATTTAAACAAAGCAGATGAACACACTTACTGATATGTATATCAATTACTAGTGTACATAACATTCACAAAATGTCATGCATGATTATTTTTATAGTACATACATTTTTGAAGTGAATAAAAAGCTAATGAAGTACAATTATAATCTATGAAAGATCATATTCTTATATGTTTAAACTAAATTAGATCTTACAGCTAGGAACTCGGTAAGTTTTTTTTTTAAAAGCATATAAGGGTCATGGAATATATCGATGCCAGGTATCTTGTTGGATATTTCATTATATTTAATACATAAGCGCGAAATTGGAGCTTGATTACCGAGATTGGTTTTTGCGAAATGGGTATAAAAAATGTTTGTTATTCTTTTACGAGGGTATTGGTACGGCACAAAAAGATATTTGATTTACTAGGTTGCTTCACTTTACTTTATTGTGTAATATTTTATATAAGAAACACAAATCAAGAATTACACGTCGACATTGAAGAGATAGCAATTTAAATTTATCAAGTCGCTGTTCGTATGGCTGTCTATGAGAAAAACCACAAGTATTAAATGCAAGGTGACGAGTACAGGTGCGCTGTATACTTTCAATGCGTTGAGTATGTATATTATAAGCAGGGTTCCAGACGGAACTTGCAAATTCAAGGTGACTTCTGACAAGAGCATTATATAGAAGAATTTTAGTCCGGGAAGAAAATCCCTTTGAATTACGCCTGATGAATCCTAAAAACTGAGCAGCTTTTTCAACACTGTTGTTTATGTGCGATTTGAAAGTAAGCTTACAGTCAATAGTAACTCCTAAGACTTTTATTTCAGATAGCTCTTGCAACTAAACATTTTAATAGAATAACTAGAGACAAGTGATTTTCCGGGTGTATTTCACATGGAAACATTTGTTGATATTAAGAGTCATTCTGTTGGCCTCGCACCATATGTAAATTTGATTTAAGTCATCTTGTATTAGTTTTACGTCATCCTGTGATTCTACCGGTTTGTAAATTTTTAAATCATCAGCAAATAGCAAACATTTGCAACTTTGGACACTTGCGGTGATATCATTAATAAATGCTAGAAACAATAAAGGACCTAAGTGGGAACCTTGAGGCACACCTGATTGCGCTAAATAATTTGTAGATTCAAAACCGTTTACAACAACAACCTGTGATCTGAGAGCCAAATAAGATTCAAACCATTTAATTAAGGGTGCCTACATTAAATTGCCTAAGTTTATTTATTAGGAGTTGATGGTCAACCCTGTCAAAAGCACTCGAAAAATCGGTATAGATGGCGTCAATCTGTTGACCCATATCTACTTCTTTTATGAGATTAGAAGTAAAGTGTGATAGGTTAGTCTGAACCGATAATCCACTTCTAAATCCATGTTGAGAGATAGTTAGGTAGTTTTCAAAGTGTTTAGCAAGATAAGGGTGCACATGACTTTCAAACAATTTTGATAAGCATGACAAAATTGATATTGGACGATAATTTTTTATATCAATAGGATCACCCTTTTTAAAGACGGGAACAATTCGCGCTTTTTTCCATTCGTTAGGGAAAATACCTTGGTCTAGGGAAGGATTAAAGATTAGTGTCAGGGGAAGAGCAATTCCTAACCCACAGTGTTTGAGAAAAAGTGGAGGAACTCTATCAGGCCCTGCACCTTTATGCACATCTAGAGTTTTAATTTTTTTCAAGACATCTGATTCAAGGAAACTCAATTTGACTAAATGCATACTATTCATATTAAGATTTAAATTTACTGGAGTACATTTTGATGTATTTGTATAGGTAGAAAAGAAATTACTAGCAAAAAAAATTGGCTATTCCCGTGCATGAATTAGAGACCTTGTTATCCAATTTCATATATGCGGGTAAAGACGACTCATTTTTCTTTTTATGTTTGAAGTATTTCCAGAAGTATTTGGGATTTTTTGAGATATTGAACTCAGCTGTTTGTTTAAAGTCGATAAGGCATAGATCAATGAGCTTATGACAGCGATTGCGAAGAATAATAAATTCTAAATGGTCCCTGGGATTATTATATTTGCAAAACCTTCTACGGATTTTATCTTTTTCTGATAATAATTTAATTAAGTTACGCCTAAACCAAGCTGGGTGTTTTGATGCTCTTAGTTTACGTTTCGGTACAAATTGTTCTATTATTTCGTAGAAAGAACTATAAAATACCTCAACCATGGCATCGACATCCTTACATACAGAGAATTTGAGCAACCAATTTATGTTTTGAATGGTGCTTACTATAGTATTATAGTCAGCCTTGAAGTAATTGTAATCGACACGATCTTTGGACCGAAGGTAAGATATATGACTCCATTCGATGTTAATCAAAAGGTGGGGATGGTATGTGTCTAATTTACTAAGAATATCAGGAAGCGTTGTTACTAACTTAACTTTAGGTAAGGTACTTAACACCAAGTCTAGCTTAACATCCAAGTTGTGAGTGGTCCTTAGTAAATGAATTTTTGATTATAGGTACCGCGGAGAAAATTGATCATTTTAATTATAGAGTATTGTTAATTATTTATTGACATTACAGTATTCTGAGTATAGTAGGTAATTTATTATTATTATTATATTGATTTTCGTCATGGATTTTTAACTTTCTTTTACCTGCGAAAAATTTTTAGGTTGTGTTCATTTTTGTATTAACATAGATTACAATAATAATTACCGAAGATATACACTGTAACATTTTGTATTGACAACAAAATGAAAATATTTTTTGGTTATTTTTAATCTATACATATAATAAAATTGTCACTATACATATAATAACATTGTCATTCATTTCTATTCATGGAGAATATTAAATAAAAAACATCATAGGGGGTCTTTATAAGAGCAAGGGAACCCAAACCAACTGTTTTTCAGTTTAAATCTAATTTTAACACTGAAATCAATTTTCATAAAATTATGAATATTTACTGTTTACAGATAAAAGTATTTTGTTCATTATTTTTATGTTTAGTTTATATCTACATACATATTTATATGTTTATGGCCGGTCTAAAATCTTTAGTTCTATCTTACATTATATTAAAACTCCTCGACATCTTAGCTAAAAAAATTGCTAGCAAGAATTGCCACTAAACATGTGTTAAATGAAACCATGAAACTATAATGGACCTCAAATCTAACCTCAAATCTAAAGTTAACATTAGTGATAATCTTATGTTAAGCCATAATAGTAAATATATATTTTTTAAAGTATTTCCGAAAAACCAATAAGGTTAATGATACTTCTGTAGATTATATAAGCAACTGGTCGTATTTTTTTCTTTTATTGATTCTTCTAGAAGTCATAGTTTTCAATTAATTATAATACCATCCTTACAGTTCATGATTATTAAATAGTTATAAATATATTTTAAATGGTTTATTTTTTATCAGCTTAATGATATGCAAGATCAATGAAGTTTCGAGAATACAGTGAGTGAAAACTTCGGGATGCACGGAAACAATAACAACAAGAACGTGAATATTCATTGTTTGTAATCAAAACTTACTTTAGCTTCCAAGAGGGCAACAAATTTAAATATTATTTTTTCTTTTATTTTTTAAAGAAACTTCGAAGAACAACTTGTTTTTGTATGAAACATTTATATACGTTACTTATTACTTAGTACCTTGAATTTTAGTAAACCTCCAATATTAAATAAAATACTCTTTGTTCGTTTAATTGGAATAGTCTTAATTACGTTTTTTACTACAGCTCTATATACTCTCACACCCTGTAGCTGTGTACCGACTGTTATTTCCTTTTCTTATTTAGTCGCACTTCACCCTAACGCCTTTATTAAAATCTCTCCCTTTTGGATGATGGCGTATCTCGATACTTTTTCTTATCAAGAAAATTTCGAGGAGGAACCACTAAGATGTGAAATTATTTGTTTATTTCGTAGGCGTTTCCAGGTTGATATGACCATTATGACATTGATGCTTTCGAAATGAACGCCTACTCTCCTAAAGGTAGGCAATGCTTTTTATAATCCTCGATATTGTCAAAGATTGTAGGCGGTGGTGATCACTGACTAGGTAACTCGAAGTTCGACCAAGGAGGTCAAAAATAAAAAATGTATAAATAATAAAAAAAAACCATTAGTGAGGAGAGTGGAAGAGTTAATCTGATTTGCATTTGTTAATCTTATAAACCCAGATCTTGAAGTATTAGTTAATAGGAAAGTCCCACTTAAATTTATATTTTTTACAATGAACGTGTAAAAAAAAATAATGGTATTGTTGCAAAATATGTACATATTTAAAAAATAAATTAACAAAAATGCAAAAGTAAAAATGACTGAAAAATATATTGATTAAGTAACGTAAATAATGTGTCACGTCTTGGTTAGCTTTTGTATTCTAAATTCAACAATGACATTTGCAAATGCAATTTGTTATTCGCTGGTGACGAAATAATCATAACTTCTACACAACAACTCAGTATGGTGATGTAATGAGTATCAATATAGGCTGAATTATTATGAGCATTGAATGTATCTCCATCAATATGTATTTTTTAGAGTTAGACCATCTCTTTTCTGAAATAAATAAACTAGTGTATATGAATGTATATTAGTGTGTTTCCCGTTGTAGTGTAGTAGTATGTAATGGAACTTTTATATTAATATAAGTTGTTTGTAATGAAAACTTATAGAAACGTATTAATTTTCTATGAATCTTCACATCCAATACCGAAAGAAAACTACCAATTTGTAGAGTAGTACAACTACTAATAGTAGTTGTAGAGTAGTGAGTACAAGAACATTTATTATTATTTTGCTTTCCTGTCTTTTATTATATCTTTGATATAAAAATATCACTGCAATTGCTAATACATATAAGTTATTGTTGCAATATAATTAAGAATTGTACTGAAACTGCGTAACAATCACAAAAATTGCAATATATAATGTAAACAAATGCAGTTTTAAATAAATACAAAAACATTTTTAGTGGACTAACTTTACAAAATATTAATTTCCTTTCAATAGATACAATTAAAACTGTTTTATCGTTAAAACCATAACGGAAATGTTTTTTAAACATAAAATGCTAGCCGTTAATATCAACCTATTGAAAACGTTGTTTGGTATTAAAAATTAATTACATTTTAAATTTAAGGCTCAGTTCAGCAAACACTGTAAAGTTTTACAAAATCTTTAGTCTTTTTAATATAATAGGTTTAAGAATTCAACGTCTTATTAAGTTGGGTTTTCTTAAGCTTAGCTCCTAAGCTAAACTCCTACATTGTGCATTTTTCTTTCAATGTATTATACATGTACATACATCTTTATACATTTTTATACATCCTACTACCTTTTTGTCTACCTTTTAATATTTCATGACATGGTAAAATATAAAATACATACAAATACATTGCTCATTGTTAAAATGTATAATATTTTAAATATGATTGTCGTATAACACATTTTTTTTAATAAATTGGGCCTGATTAAACAAGATAAAACAACATTTATAAGCAAGTATATCATCAACATCAACTAAAAACATTAAAACTTTTAATTTATAGTCAATATACAAATATTTAAATATCAAATAGTAAATCAAAATGGCGGAGTAAAGAGCAGCACACAATTAAGACCTCATCTGCTCAACGTAACCAAAGCGCTAATTGCTACCAGTCTTTGTCATTAAAAGAATAGATCTGTCAGTTGTTCACTGATTACGATTGATTAAGTAATGTTTCCTATTTTATAAATAGTTTACAAAGAAAATACGATTTTAATAATCAAACTTACACTAAAGTCTCCATTTTATTTATTTACTTATAATACTTATAGTATATTAGTAAAAACAACTTTTTAATTAAAATTATTATCACTTGCAAAATTACATAAAATGACGAAATCCTAATAGATTTTAACAGCAAAACTGAATTTATTAAATAGTAAATTGGCCAGACGTACGCCCAGTACAAATTCTTTACAAAATAACAACTATCATAACGTGATCTTTTTTACATACTGATATTACCTAATAAAATTCTATTCAATTACATTCGCGCAGTTCGTATTTTATTTTCGTTATTCAAATTTCAGCAACGAAAGTTATTTGTCGTTAATTGTTCAACTTCTACTTAATGTGTTTTTGATTAAAAAAATATCGTAACCTCAAAATTATTTTTCCGACGGAAATAAAATAAAATAAAAATTTTAGTGGTCTTACCTGTGTAGTTTTTAAAGAACCGTTTTGATAAATAAAACCCGTCAGATGTTACGATATAATACGTTAGATATAATGTTTAGAAAGGAATCTATAAATTAAGTTTGTTTTGGACGAATGTTACGTCTGTCATGATACTTTGAACTTTGTTATCTCTGAGGAAATTAACGTAGCTTAAAATTAATATTTTGAATATAAAATTCAACGTTTGTGAAAATTCTATTTCTACCTTCAAAAAACCACCTCTCGCTAATATTTATGTAAAAAACCAAATTATTTCTTTATTTACATGTTAACTACCATACAAAAATATATTTGTTTGATTATTATTGCGGCTTATATTATTTTAGCATTACATTTTAAAACAAAAGCTGTAGAAAATAAGTTAAATTTAAGAGGCAATATGATATCCTGTTATACGTAGGGTTTTAACTCTAATATGAAAAAGAAACACTTTTTAAATCCTCCTTTTACAAGATAACTAGATACTTACAAAAAAAATAAATGGGTGTACATGTACGTCTGAGATACCGATAATTTATACCGGTTATTTTTCTTTTCTTAAAAAATGTTTAGATTCATTTAATCACAGGGACAATAATAAACAACAATTTATAATGTAATGTTCACGAAAGCCAATAAACAATATTTCTCGAGTTGAACAATAACCAGGTATCAAAGTTTTCATGGGTTTATATTTTAATTATAAGCAAAAACGGTTTTATGTAAGTTATTTGTGTTTTATTTATTTTTATAATTAACCGTAGCAAACGAGCCGTCCGGAAACCTGTTTTTAAGTGATCACCGCCGACCTTTTACAATATTAGAGGATACACAAGAGCATTGCCGACCTTTGAGGATAAAATAAGCGCTCTTTTTGAGGCGCCCACGTAGTATCGATCTGCAAACACGACCGATAGTTCATCCATCAATCAACATTAAAAAATAAAGCCAAATACAGACAACAGTCATTTTTGGTGCAAGTTTACAATGATTTTAAACAGAATATGTAGAACGGTTCACAATTACAATGTACGAATTTACAATTTATGCAGAAGTGCAAGTATGTTGTCAAATAAAATAATGAAAAGCCGAAACCTTAATTTCTTTATAAATCATATTGTTATTTATTAAACTATTTTTTTCCTAATTTAAAAGAATTGGGCAATTCATAACTACCAGAAGTAAATAACAATTGATTATAACAAGAAATGTAGCAATTGATAAAAAAAAATAACTGATACAATTTTAGAGTTACCGACAAATATACTGCCGCTGCCGCGAGTAGCGGTACCTAGCTTTGAATTGAATCGTACCGCTTACAAGTCCCGACTGACAAAGTGTTTGTACTTTAGTCCGAAACCTGACAAAGTGTTTGTAGGTTGGTCTGAAATTCAAATCTTAAATAGTTCAGAATTATTAAAATAGCTCAAAAGCTTTTTAGGCTAATTTTAAAAATGAAATTAACACATATATTATATAGTAAAATGGGTCACTAAGATAACAGTTTCCTTCAAGATAAAAAACAAGATCGATTAATGTATATTCTTTTGTATAAACTATTAAACTATTCATACTCTTAGTTCATTTTGGCTTGTTTGTATCCAAAGGTTAATAACTACTGCATTTGTTGCTTTTTATTTCTCCTATTCCGTATTAACGCTACATTTACATTGTTATTTATAACTTCGTGAGTCAAAATAATATACATCCTTTGTCTTTAAGCTGGCTTATATTAGGTTTATGTATGTTATTTATATTTTTTATAAATTAAATATTATTAACTTATGCCTTAACATAAGTAAATAATTAATTATTAATTATTTTTGTTATTATACCTTAAAAGCAATCGATTATTATTTACTTCATATTCAACTAAACACCATCAACAAAATCATAAATTAATACTGTATATTATAATGTATTTTGTGTTTTCTTGACAAAAGTAAATAAGTGTTTGTCAAGATGTTTTAACCTACATCGTAAACTTTTACCGTGCATATATGCTTTAAATATATGCTTACAACAGAATTATTATTTTGAAATATCATATCAATACAAATAATAATTCACAATAAAAAAAAAATATTCATTAATAAGTTTACTAACATATTTAAAAATAATAACGGAAATGAATTTGTTATTTTATAATTATTCTTATTTATGTTATTTTTCATTTCACACAGGAGGTATTATGCACAAGTACCTATCCATTATTCATAGTGTAACTAGTAAATGATGCTGATAGTAATTATAGATGCTGACAAAACCACCAAGTATGAAAAGGGATAAAGGAAGCCTGAAAAAGGTGAGAAAAGGTTAGTTTTTGGGATTCCAACTCGCTCACTCACTGTACGAAACTTTGCTAAATTATAATCAAACAAACAGGTGGGTTGAACAAACAGACGGATCATCTCTGTGGATGGGAAATCATCAGATTTGCTTAATTAAAACTTTATTGTATGGAAAGAGAAAACCATTTCAAACGCTCCCGTATCTAACTAGTACCTACTGTATATTTACCTGTAATTAAATATTAACAATAATCATATTGTCATTAAAAGATTCCTTGTAATTTAACTTTAATATTAATATCCTAAGACGAGCTTCTTCTTTCCAATCTTCTTTTCCAGTCTCAAGTCTTCATTTCTGTTATTTATAAACCTATTAATATCACTTAAAACGTCAAAATGAAAATAACTAGTTCACACTCAATCACGGTACTTTTGAAAATTCGATATTATTACTATGTGGTGTGGTTGCTCGGATTATTTGTCCATGTTGACAGAAATAATGTAGCATATGATAAACATATCTTCAATATTAGTATAAGTTGGCTACCGTTCATGTTAGTTTAATCTTTAAAAGTTTATTTATCCTAAAATTTCTATGAGTTCTGTATTCTTACTAAAGTCGTAACGTACTAGAAATTGACTTCTAACTGGTTATGTAGTCACATAACATAACATGGGGTCAATATGAAATCTAAGCAAGTTTCGGGGTTTATTTGAAAGAAAGAAAGAAATAAACTTTTATTCGAGCGTTGTAAACACGAAAAAATAACAAAATAAACGATAACATAAACCATAAAATAAACTAACAAAAATATCTTAAAAACATTATATAAACAAAAAAACCACAACAATACATTAAATGAAATAAAAACAATAATTAACAAAATATCCTTAACATGAACAATATACACGTTCCCCACCCTCTCGCCCCGTATGCAATACATTTGCATAATTATATCCATTTCACATAGTGCACACATGACATTATAACGTCTGCGTCCTATGCCCTGCTGTTAATTAAAATACATAAGTAATATGTTTAAAAATAAAAGAAACAATCCTAAATGATTACAGGCTATCAATGATGTTAGGGAGTCTTATAAAATATAAAAACAATATAAACATATTGTACACTATTTTTTGTGTCATTTTAGGGTAAGTCCAGCTATGTTATTCTGTAAAAACAGAACACGAATTCGAATCTCATATGAGTGGCAAAATTCACTACGAAAGTGAACGCTTCTGTTTACATTCTGGCATTTCTGATCAAGAGATTCGATAATGTCAAAATAATTTGTCCAAGCTTGTTAATAAGTAACAAAATAACTCATTAATCTTACAAATCTTACACTTAAATATCTCCTAATCTCGTTTTCACACCTCAAAATGTGTGCGGTGTCGTGTTTTAGAGAATACAAATTAAATATTTCACCGCGGATTCCGCTTCGAGATTATAAAATGTTCTTACAGAATAACCCTACAGGAACCCTTTATTAACATTATCATTACATTTTTTGGAATATACATCAGGTGAGTATAAGTTGTTTTGTATGAAAAACTTAATAAACACTACAATGACAACGAGCAACATAAATTACGAGAAATAGAGACATACCTATTCCGAAATAAACATTTTTTAAATACTTACGCCTAATATTTATTTAATACTAGCTGTGCCTGCGACTTCGTATGCGTAGATTTCGATTTTGATAAAACGTACCCGCTCAAAGTTTCATCAAACTCCGGCTATCAGTTTTTGCTTGTTGGAGTATTTCTAATTTATATTTTTATATGTTTTTGTAATTTTTAATCATATTTTTTTTTATTCTAAGGGAATTATTATTCCCTGAGGTGAGAACCACTATTTAAATTTTGGAAAATGTCTCACCACAATGGTACGAAAATAAGAAATTATTAATTTTGAAAATTAATTATTTTGTTTGAAATTTGACACTAAGATTAGAATTCATAAAGAAGATTTCTTTGTGTTTTTAGTCTCTCAGAATTTAAAATTGAAGATTATAAGGGACATGAAAATATTCAACTGAATGGTGATTGAGTTGAATACATATGAAGCTACAATGTTAAAAACTCGATAATTGACTATTAAAGCAAATCGACTAGTCATAATTACCGATTAACGTTCCAATTTAAACTTTATTTGCTTAAAAGCATTGAATATCTATTTGCATTACATCAAAAGATCTAATAATAATTATTGGTAAGGCGATTTAAGTAAATAGTTTTACCTATAATTATTAGTTAGTTTTACCTATAATTATTTGTAAGGCTATTTAAGTAAATAGTTTTACCTATAATTATTACCAGCATCTTATAATATTGCAGGACAACGATGCGAATAAAAAATCTTGTATTATATTAGTCATTATTGGATGTACATATAAATATTTAAATAAAAAATATTTTAGTACAATCAATATTTTAAGAATAACATGTGAAGTCTAGATTCTAGTCATAAAAAGTATTCTTAATTTTTTGCTGTATCTGGAGGCGACACGCAAAAAAAAAACTACTAGAGGCATTTTTATTAAAAATGATTTGGCTATAGCGTGTTGCTCCGAAAAATATCTAAGTTTTATTGGAAAATAGAGAAAAACAACAAGTTAAAAAAAACTAAACAATAACTTTTATTAAGAATAACTAAACGGATTATAATCAAATAACATTTGGGGGCTGATTATCTAAGTCAACATGTTGCTGGGTACAGTTGAGGTCCGAATCTTTTATTTTAAGTGAAAGTTGTTTCAGTTAATCTTAAACAATATGTATTCATTTATTTAATATTTTATTGCACACAAAACATTAAAAAAAAATTAAAAAGAAACAGATAAAAATGCACAAAAGGTGCATTTTTATATGTTGTGTAAAGGTGTATCTTGTGTTAATTATTATAAGATGTACTATTTTTGCTGTAATTTTTTTGTTATTATATATAATTATAAATTATTACTTAATGTTCAGCATCTTTTATTATTCCCGCCCCATATTTTAATCCTTTCATGTCCACAAACTTTTTTATACATCCAATCCAACTGCCATTCTATAACATTTGGTGTCGATCTTAAATAATCTGTGATAATAAGGCTGGTTAAAGTTGATATTTTATTTTTACTTTAAGTTATATTTACATGAGTCTTCATAGAAGACAAATGATAAAGGAAATATTTTAATTCAAGTTTTCAATTTCATTAATATTTAAGCAACAAATTTAAGACATTTACAAAATTGATTTGTTAATAAAACAGTTCAACTAATTATTTAAACATTTATATTAATTTAATGCGGGAAAAAAAGCAATATCTATTTAATATTCCTTTAAAAAAATGCAAAAATAAAATCCCCAGTGCCATTAAAATGCAAGGATTTTCCCAAAATAATATATATTTACGAATTCAAAAAGTCCCATTCGTGATTAAAGTGGTCAATTCGCGTCATCTTTAAAAGGAAACAATTCCTATCATGAGAACAGAATTCAAATTTACTTCGACGGTTAACCAGACAAATTTAATTTTACGGAAATTTTAATAATAATTGTATGATGTCATGCAAGAAACGAATAAGGTAACCAGAGCGAAAGATGTCAGCACAGTTTTGTATCTGTCACTCATAAAAAATACTCGCTGTATCAAAAAAAAATGACTTAAATATCTCTCATATTAACATAAAAACCAGGGGCATCGTTATTTTAGAATTTCAAACAAATTTGCTTTTGAGTACAATGGGATACAAAAACAAGACATCCAGAAGCTTAAATTCGCTTAAAATTTTGTTTCTCAACCGTTTGAAAGATTTTCAGGTACTTGTTTTTGCACTCACTTTGGCACTGAATTTTAACAACATATGGACTGAAAAATTCACACGACCAATACGCATTTAACCGTCTCTCCCTCATCCTTGATAAGTTGAAGATCAATAAATTTTTTCAGATGTTAAACAAGAGTGATTTGTTCAAATAATATATTTAAACATGTTCCTTTTGAACATCTACCTTTGGGTTTTGATCAAATACAGTGAGTTAATTAATATTTTTTTTTCATGTCAAAATATGAGATAAATTGTATTATAATTGTATTGTTTCAATTATTGTGTGGAAGATAATAGTTATATCATTCCAATTATGTATTACATAATTAGTATTATATAATTAGCAACTCACAAATCATATATACTATATATATATATATATATATATATACATATATATATATATATATATATATGTATATATATATATGTATATATATATATATAGAGTTTTCTGGATCCCATAAACCGAATACATGGATGGATAGGAATCTAACCATACTAAGAATACAAACATTGTAATAGAATCGATCCCTAAAACCGAAAGTAGTAAAACTGTTTGTATTTAAAAAGATCCAAAGCCTCAAATTGTTCATTATTTTGAAATGAAATAAGGCATACATATTATGACATCGATTGATCTGTGGAATGAGAAATTATCGACTCATCTATTAATGACTAATGTTTGCTGCAATTAATAGGATGTATATTGACTCATGAAATATTAGATAATATTAATATTGGAACTATCCAGGTTGAATGTTTGTATTGAATACTTTATCTATAAAATAACAATAAATTAATTAATATGTTATTTTCATAATACCTTTCGTTATAGTCACTCGTTCTTCAAATCAAATCAAATCTAAATATTTATATTATCAAATATATACATTGTTTTGGAAAATACTTCAGATAAGTTAAAAATGTATAGGTTTAATAAATATTATATGTCAGTTTTATACATAGTGGTTATCAACTTCATAATTAATTTGTTGTTTATTAAGAAGATATAGTTGTCTACCGTGAGTCGTGACATTAATGATTTTGCATTTAGGTAAGCAAGTCCATCAATTCTTTTCTATCCAGAATAAACATTATAAAGTGCAGTAATTTTGAATTTCTATATAGCTGTCTGTCACCAATCTTATTAAAAATCTAGAAAATAAATAATAAATCTATATTTATTTATCAAAGTCTATTAATTAATTAATGATTGTATGTGCATTAAAGGCTCCTAGTAACGCTACAATTTTAAACAAAAAACTTACTACCTGTCGTTCAAGCTTGGGAATTGAATGTTTTGCGGAATGTTTTTGGTATTAGAAGTAATTAGTTTTTATATTACGGTACTAAGTATTTAATCGTGCTAGAGTAACGTTGAGATCGTTTTACTTTATATACATAGTGTTATACAAAGTTACCTTTACTTTAAAATGTTTGATTAGATAAACTATTATAATTTCACTAGTGTTGACCACTAGTGAAATTATAATAGTTTATCACGCTATTTGTAAATAGCTTTTTATATCCATAAAAATAGCTAGTTATATGAATTTTCTCAAATTTGGATTATGAATGATAACAATTTTCGACTATTATTATTACACTTGTAGTTTTGGAAACAATTGGCGCGACATGAAGTTGAAGCAGTGAAGTGAAGTGAAGCAAAAGAAAACTCCGGCAGGGTTTAATTTAAAATGTTGTCATTTTTACACTAAGAAGTATTGCAGAAACTTTCAATTGCTGTTTTAAAGATAAGAAAACAAATACGTTAGTTATAAACTTGCATAAAACAACAATAACGTTATTATTTTTACTACTATATTATAAACAAAATTTCAGCGTAGGATAAGAAGAAAAAATTAGATTTGATATTAATGTAAAAAAAATAACCTTGGTTTTACTACCACTTACGCATTATTTATTTTATTAATTAATTTATAATCAAAGAATACGAATGTGAAAACTCCTAAATTATTATGTTAGGGAAAACATTTGTTTAGGAAAGGAAGCTAAATTATTATATTTGATTAGGAAAGAAATCCTATATAGCAAGAAATTTACTTATGATTAACTTAATTCATACAATAGCCACTGTTTTGTTTTTTTTTTTTCATTATTTATTTTTCACATTGCGACTTTAATCTGATTAATGTTAACCATTATTAGTTAACTAGAATTACTATAAATAAAAAATATAAAATATTGATAAAATTGAATATTTGTATGTCCTGTATTATTCGTATTCATTTACTTACAAAGAGAAAAACTAATGTTATGAAATAATGTATATTTATTCATGGTAAAGACATGTAGTTTGAAGGCATGAAAAGGATGTAATGAAAGACTCCTAAGTTTGAATCCACTTTGAAAGTTTTAGGTAGAAGAGGACAATCGAAAAAACTTGGAGAGGTTACTTTCAAGGAATAAATTATGACTTACTATGGACTCTTATAATTTTTGATTATTAATATTATTTTTTTTTAATAACTTAAATTATTTGTTAATGAAGTTTAAAACGATCTAAATAGCTGAATTAATAGAAAGAATGTTATTAGTGTATACAAATGCAGAGTATTTTTATTTAAATTCAAATGATAATATATAATATCAGGACAAATTACACACATTGATCTAACCCCTAAGTAAGCAAATTATTTGCTTGTGTTAGACAACCATACAAATATATAGAAATACACATTATAAATACTGGGAATATATTTAATAAACGACCAAACCCAGAAACATAGACATCTCATCACATAAATGCCTGTCTCTGCCGGGAATCAAACCCGAGCCCCATTTCGCCGTGACACGCGAGGCGTCTGCGTTAACCACTCGACCAACGGGACGGTAATAATGTCTTAAAAATAAATATCATCTACTATTAATAAATATACAACAACAAATAAAAAAACATGAACCAAGTCTAATGTACATTTTATAAAATTCTTGTGAGATATTTTTTTGCTAGAGTAATAGACATTAACAAAATATTGGGTTTTTCAAATATATGTCTGAAAATAAATCTATGTTCACTAAAATGCGACTTAGAAAAGCTGAACTATCCAAACTGTTTAATATTGCCGATTTATTTTTTAATATGAAAATCAGTTGTCATATGTAAGTAAGTTGCTTCAAATTCTTAAATATTAATGATTATTTATTTTTATATAAGATTTAAATCTTTGTGTTAGTAACAATTTAAAACTTACAATTTTATGTTAGTACGATACAATATAACAATTGGGTCTCACATGAAGCCGCACCCAACGACAAATCAATAGCTAGTCCCACCGGTTAACAAACACATTCAGCATTCCGTTGGAGGAGCCGTGAAGGCGACCTACCATAGAGATGCATCGTTTTCTCATAACAGCATAAAAGTCTTCTATGCGCGTCTCTGTGAACATGTCTGAGGTACTGCACTGCCGCGGCAGCTCCATCAGAACCCTGAATGCGTTGTTATACTGGACCCGTATATCGCCATATGCCTGCCGCGTATAGTGAGCCCAAAGACTATAGATGTAAGATGACTCACACTCACACACTTACAGTTTGCTTTAAGAAGCGTTATTAAAACTGCTTTCGAATATCTTGTGAATCTCCAAGTCAGTTTGTTGCACCGGACAGATAAACGACCTACGTTCCCTCTTAATGTAACTGTCATCTTTTAAGTTGTCAGTGATCCAGTGGATACTTAAATTTATTTACACGGCACAGCGATGTGCCACAGAGCGAAACTACTGGTATCTCTAAATAGGTCTTAGAACCAGAATAATAATAACTAGCTCACCGATCAGCTGGTTCATGTAGAGATTAAAGAGGCGGGGCAAACTTAGACCCCCCTGCCGTACCCCGCACTTCAACCCGTACAGCTGTACCCGAGTACGCTTCAGACCATCTCACACAGTTTGTTTGTTTATGATACCAGGGTGCAAAAATATATATTAAAAAGTGTCGTTAAACAATATTTTAATTAATTCATTTATTTCATAGCACATCGTAGGATACAAGATCAAATGCCTTTAATAGGTCCAAAAAGCAAGCGAAAATAGACGTTTTTCTAGCTGTGTAATATTGTACAGTTTTCTTGAGACAAGCATGGCACTTTCCGTAGATGGTCCGGGGTTGAACCCAAAGTGAGCGTCTTAGGGTTTAAAGTGTTCTGCAAACTGATTTTAAGCAAACCGTCCAGCACCTTAGCGACAACATTGGCCAAAAATAGGGGCCTTTAATTGGATATGTCAGAGGCATCCCTAGTCTTATTCTTAATGATAGGTACAACTACAGTATGCATCAAATCCTGTGGCAGATATCCTTGATAAAGACACAAATTAAAAAGTAATGTCAGGACCAGCGGCAAATGAGGGCGAGCGAACCGAAGGTGCTCGAACGCTGAGACCATGGTGCCCGGGACATTTTCCTCTCCCCATATTATTAATAATAAAGGCTACTTTCTCGACCGTTATTTGCAGCATTAGACTCAACTTGACAATGGTGACTTGATTTTATACTGCTGCTGATATAAGTTGGCTATGTCTTTAGGTTCACTAAAACCCTCAACACTCGCAGGTAGGCTCGATTTTACACTGAGTTTACTGGATGATTTCCAAAATTTACCATATTGTTTAGCTGCATGGTTCTCTGCTAGCATATTCATTTTTGTTTGATTTTCATATATATTTACTTTTGTAGGATTGCCATACAAAAAATATTCCTGGTAACATAACCGAGCCTCCACGTGAGCTGCCTTTATATGTCTATTCCAGCCTCCACGCATTTATGTTTTCCTATTTTGTTAATTCCTACATGCGTACAATATGCACCCTCCCTTAGAATAGAAACCACATTTTTATACATATCGTTTATTACTTTATGGTGACTCGTTTTTCATAGTTTAGAAGAAGAACATTCTGTACATTCAAGGGAAAAGTCAATTTAATTTAAGGGAAATTTGTTTATTTGTATATTGTCTCTCTCACCACACTTCACTTTATCACAGAAATAAATTATTAATTGAAGTAATAATTCATATAAAAACTATTATAATCGATAATAGTCTCTTATTATCAAACTGAATTTATCAATAATAAAATAAATATGCCTATTGTATATTATTAGCGAGAATAAAGTATATCATATTCAATAGATGCAAGTTACTGAATATAACACAAGAATTCAAAAATAGCACAAAAGAAAATGTCTTCCCATTTTTAAATTTTCGTAAGAGAAATCTGATTTAAGAAGGTTAATACTTCTATTAGTTTCTAGTTAAAAACAATTAAATAAAAGGAAATCAAATTAGCTAGTTCAAACTCAAGCACTAAACAGAAAGCCTATGCAAATACACGCTAAAGTTTACGGTTTTAATTTTTCTCGAAATACAATGTGGACACGAGTATTAAATGTTAAAACTGCATATTATATTTATTTTCCTTATAAAAATATAAAAAAACATATAGCGTTGAAATATATGAATAAAAAGTGAAAAATAAACCGATACGGGCAGGGATTCGAACCCGCGACTACTGGGAAACCGTCCCGTCGCTCTACCAACTGAGTTACCGTATCGCTGTCCGTCTCGGAGAATTAAGCATTCTATATGTGATCGTTTATCGGGACGGTGGTGACATCTTTTAGGTTTCTTTCGAAAATCCTTCTCTTAATAAGCTTAACATGGCTATACATGTGTGTAGATATTTTCAAACATTATATAAATAATGTTTGTTGTCACTTATAAATAAAGAGACGACTCAAAACTTTCTGTAATAAAATATGATCAAAAGTTTATGTTAGCTCTTTGTTTAATCCATTCACGAACCTCGAATAGTTTTGTAGTTGATCCCTTTTCGTAATAAAATAGTCATTTCTTCTTTAATACTTAACGTTTCGGAGCATTACATCCGTGAAATATAAAGGAGTTTTTCTTGAGATATATTCAAGGATACTAGCACTAGTTCCAAAACTTAAATTAGAAATGAATATCCATTTCGTGTAGTTTACATCTTCACATTATAAATATATGTGTATATACTATATCTCAACCGTCACTCTATAAGTAGGTCACTAAAACTCATTGTTCAGTTAAAACATACTTCAATGCTAAAAGTTTGTTCCGATACAAAAATGAACTCTACTTTCACAAAGCAAATACTTTGATTATATTTATTTATTACAAACAATAAATTATAATGGATTTATCAGAGTTTATGGTTATTCGCTAGTATTGAGGTATTTTTAATTAGCCTAGTGATATCAAAATAAATCACTTTATAAGGGTATAGTTTAATTCAATATATGGATAGAAAACATCATTTAGAATGAGAAACACAAAAGGCCATAAAATCACCAAGTCTAGGTACTTACCCGTAGCATTATTGTGCAAATGATGAAAATATTTGTATAAGAGCATATTGTTACATTAGCTTCAGTGAATTTAGCATGCTATATATATTAATCTTTATCGGAACGATAGGCTATTCACCTTTTTTCGAAAATTCATTAAGATTTTTCTCACTGCAGGATTTTCTAAAGAAGTCTATTGTATATACGTTTATTATATAATAATATAACAGGACCAATTACACAAATCGTCTAACCCCTAAGTAAGCAAATTATTCGCTTGTGTTAAGGGTGTTAGACAACGATACAGATATATAAAAATACACATATAAATACTGCAAATATATTTAATAAAAGACCAAACCCAGAAATACAGACATCCATGCTCCCTGTGTGTCCAGTGTCCCTGTCGGGAATCAAACCCGGGCCACTTTGAGTCGCAATACGTTAGGCGTCTGCGCTAACCACTCAACCAACGACGGGGCGGTTACATATATTATAAAAATATATTATAAGTCATCATGTATTAACAAAAAATATATTTCAATTGCCTTAAAATCTGAAAAACCGGTATATTTATTTATTTATTAATAAAAAAATGTTATACCTACACATCCTGCAAAGGCATGCTTAATGTCAGAAGCATTTCTTTCCAGCAACCCCTCAAATAAACAGAAAATACATCAAGGTGCATAAAAAAATAAATAAAATACAACTAACTTAATAACATAAATTTCAATACACCATGTAGGGTGTTCTCAAGATAAAATTGAATAGGTTAATGCGCCTTACCACCTATGAGTTCATTTCCACTTTCTATTAGGTGAAATGTAGACAAGCATTAAGTTAGAGAGTAAAAAAAGTATCTTTTAGGTTCTATGATTTTCCCAATGTTTATAAAATACCAAACATAGAATATCACCTTCAATAATATTATTCAAATAAATATACGTTATTTTAAATAATAATCAACATGAGAGTATTGTTATCACTGTCATTCAAATATTGTTTGAGTTATTGCGTATTCAAATTACACTATTCAAATTGTTATTATTATAATATACTATGTCATATTAGTATTTGATACAAACTCCATATAATTGTTTTACATATACTATGTGGTTTTCACATGATTGATTACATAATGATACAAACAGTACCATAAATAATTATCTATTTGAAATAACAGTAAATAATGTTACACATTTGTGACCCAGTTAACTAAGAATAATGTATTATTTTCAGAAAACTATAATCTCCTAAAATAAAGGCACCCTCAAATTTTTATTTAAGATGTTTATAAGACGCGGATTATTATTATTATTTATAACGATAGGAATCATTATGGATAGTTATGTGGGACTTTCATCTGCTAAGCCAGAAGTTTGCTGCCGCCATCATAGTTGGACACCATTGCTTTCGCATTCACCCGCGGCGCAATGATCGCCCCCAGAGAAGCTCTCCTTCAGTCACATGCTTAATAGATCGTGGAGGGTTCACCCTGTCCCCCGCCTACGCCTGCTACGTCAAAATGACAAATTTGGCCGGCCCCAACGCGCTGGTAATTACCTAATGGTTAAAATGACCCCAAAAGAACTCATTAAACGTTGTTGCTCAGACAGCATCGGCCCGTTCAAATTACCTCTCAAATTATCAATAATCAATGTACGCTATGAGTGTATCAATGTAGCAAGATCATACCTGTATAAACCTGGCTGCGAAGAGGTGCGGCCGAGTGCATAAAGAAACCGTGATTTTACAGACTCTTTATATATATTGACGTAAAGTTGAGGAAATTTTATTTGCAATACAAATGGGTACAATTTTTTTCAAAATATATTTATTTATAATTTAATTAAAAATATTAGCGCCCACACTTTGATGGACAGTCTCTATGTATATTTTCTCTATCATAAAAATACGTAAAAAAATGATTTTTACGGTATGGGTGCACTAATTTGCAACCCGATCTTAGGCTATGACAAATTTAGGCGTAAAACAAATGTAGTTGGGATTGATGTGGAGAGGCTGCATGCAAGAGGTGGCCAACTAATTACAAATAACCCTATATGTAAATACGTGTACTTCAGTAAAACTTTTTTTCTTTTATATATTTTTTTTAATTTCCATGAGATCTTTGTTTTCTTTTACAGTTTTTCTATTATAACCGCTATTTAGAAAGTGAAATATAATTTTAAGAAACAATTTTGGAATTAAACTGAAATCTTAGATATAAATTTAATATTTATGAAGTTGAAGTGTTTTCAACACGTTTATGCTAAGTATCGCTACTTAAATATTTAAAAAACAAAATCACATAGAAAATGTTAAGCACGGAATTTGTGTTAGAATGTACTATTTTCCGTCTCTTATCTATTTATTTTATTATTTTCAAAATAATAGTAGACTAGTGTGTAATACCAAGAATTGCTATACATAATTTAACCATTACATAGATCATAAGACCAGTTCCTTTTTTAATTTTTAAGCTTATAAAATTCAAAACCTTTTTTAAAAATAAAATTAAAGCAATATAAATGTTAGGCCGAGATTAAAAAAACCGCAATACATGGCGTTTACGTTCCCATAGAGACTATTATGAATGGATTGTTAAATTCTTCAATGCGGGCATCGATATTGTTTCTCAATTGCAGATACAAAAATGTTATTTTTCCCAATAAAGAAGAAAACAAACTAAATGAGGCTAGTGAAATACGATGAAAATCAACTCCTTATTATTTACAAAAGTGGCCAAAACTGTAAAAGATTTGGTAATTTTCTAAGAAAAAGGGCAAAATCAACTTCCCTTAAGTTGTAAACTATTGAACTTTGTTTAACTATTTAAAGTCACTTTCAATTTTAATTTATTTTAATTATTATTAAGAAAATACTGTTTCGAATATTTATTTAATTTATAGTTTTTTTTAAACTTGATATTTGTTTTTGTTTTAAAATACCTAACTGGTAAAAAAAAGTTTTGTTAGCCTTGTGGAGCGTTATCATTAAAACTTTTTCAGTCTACACAACATCTGCAAAAGTAAAACATTGATCAAGAAAACAATATTTCATTTCATAAAGTCTAATTGAACTAAAACTTTAGTTCTTAGAAATGGCAGGAGAAACGTAAAAGCAATTGTTAAAATTGTTTATTTTTCTCTCTCTCTCATTCATATATATTTGTTAAAAATATAATAAATTGCAATTAAATTAATTATAAATCTTAAATTATTTATTTATGGAAATAGCTTCTTTATTTGTAAAAAATTCTTAGTTAAATAAAAGTATTGTTCTAGTAGTGTAAAAAAATCCTTTAATTAAAATCGCAAGCCATTTTTGTAAATATTTTTAATTAAAAAACTACATCAAGATTACAATAATTACATTTAAGACATACATTTATATTTTTTTTAACTTTCCTTAAGTATATTCTTAAACATCGATGTCTGAGATGTCTTTATTTATTACATTACATGTTTACTAAAGACATAATTTCTTGATTAATTAATTTATATTTTTTTTATGCATAAAATAATTCAAAACTTATAAATTCTATTACTTATCACAAACTCAATGACATTAGTCATAAGCAAAGTTAATATAAATACTGAGCAGTGCAGGCCTCATTCTCGGTTCAAAGGAAATTAATTATTTCTTTGAAGTCGGTTAGAATCCTATGAAAGGCATCGATTTAAAATCGAAGGTAATATATGAAACCAATAACTTCATATTAATTATAAAAAAATATATACTTTAGTAAAATTAAGTAACTAACTATTTTTAAAAGTATGTTTTTTATGTGTAATCCTTTAATAAACAGAACACATATACGTTTATATATTGTATAGTAAGTAACTCTCTCTGAGCACAGAAAACATATCTATATTAACTGCTCGCTGATTTAGTACTTGGATGTGGTTCCTCGTTCGAGCCAGCGTATACTGTTATGAAGATGAATAAATAAAGCTTGCGTTTTTCATACGAGAATAATGATAATTTGAAAATAAAAATACATGTGTAAGACTCAAAAGTAACTAAATATTAAAAATATATCTTTTAATAATTTGCTGTAAAATAAATAATTGAATTATTGTGTTGGCACACAATAAAGGCGTAGAGTTTATTATATGTGATATAAGTCGTAACAAACCTCATGTAATTACTTATTTTCACCGTTTAAGCAAATTGGATTTGTCATGTTTAATTTACAGTTCTTTTGTGCTACCAGTTAAGTGAGCTATGACTGTCAGAAATAATATTAATGCATATCGCATCCACATTCTTAGTAACCACGCAGCTTAAAGTCACAATAAACAGATTTATTTATTAAATTTATTTGCTTGTTTAATTTACTTAATTTAATTTTAATTAATTCAATTTACTTGAGTACATTGTCAGCAATTTTTAAATTGGTATTTGGCAAGAGTCCATAATATTAAAAAAAACCTGCAAGTTTTTTTTTTCAAGCCTGGACACCAGACTTATTTCAATTTAAGAAATTTATGTTACTTAAGTGTAATAATAACTTTCAATTGCCTTTAGTTTATAATTTTAACTTTCCTTAAATTTATAACATTACGGATAAATATATGTATGTTATTAGTACATATAGCAATATTGCATCAATAGATTTGTTAAGAAATAAATACAAAATAACCATAATAGTTGTACATACAATACAATACAACAATGTTTAATTTGTGGAATGGATTATAACAAGCATTAATATAAAATTTTATTTATACATAGTTCATTTTTAGGTTTTTTTTATTACAAGACTAAAAATTATTATTATTTTTCATCGATCGTAAAAATTGATGCAAGGTATTTTATTTTAATTTGGAAAGTTTTATACCACGTGGGCGAGCGTTATTAAATGTCAACAGTACAATTTTTCATCAGAACAATAAAAATAAATCATGTTTTGAGAGGTTTCCTCTTTTAGAGTAGGTATTCATTCAAAAGAGAATGTTATTGTTATAACTAGGCTCTTCAGTGCTAATTTTATCTTTTATCTAAGTTTTTATCATCATTTTTAACATTTTATTACGTTATATTTTATATAAATATAGATATAATTACAATGTTATGATTCGCCCGCTTAGTAAATACAGAAAATATTTTTAATATCACGCAAGATCAGAACTATAATTTTAAAAACACGGAATAAATATTGGTAGCAGAGCTTGGTCCATTGTTTCCTCATTACAAGTTGATTACTGATATCGAAAAGATTTTTTTTTATTTATTAACTCCATTTGTTTAACTACAATGCATCCAAATTATTGATGCTGCTTTATTATTCGACAAATTTGCTCCAACAATTAGCTTTTGTAAGCTCTGAACATAGTTATAATAATTTAGGCAAGATCCTAAGCCGTCCAACCTGCCACTACTACTGCGACTACCTGCATACCTACGTATTTAAAACTAATGTTATATATTTTTTTAATATATGAACAAGTAACAATGTTATTACTAAAGAAAAATAAATGATTTCGTCAATAAAATATAAATCATACAAACTGACAGATGTAGTAGTACTTTGATTTGTAAATTCATGTTTTTTATTACTTTAAGTATATAATAATATATTGTAGTAACTTAAGAGTTCATGGGTCTTTTCTCGATTATAGTTGATATAAATAAATATCTAAGTAAAAGGGTTGTGCATAAAATCCCACAACAATAAATTTAGATCAACAGTACTTTTTCTCACTTATATAAACACTACTTCTTGTTTAATTCGGGTCTAATTACTCCTAAATAATAAACAATTATGGTTTATTATGCTAAAAGGGCTTGTTATTTAAAAAAGGATTGTAATTTTTATGACTTTTTTATTACTCGTTAATGTACTTTTTTGTAACGTTGTTATAAATACCATCTGGGTTTTCATATTTTTTTTTTACATTTAACTTAAGAGAGGTTTTATATTAATTTATATATTTTATCTGTTATACTATTTATATACAATAGCTAAATTTATACTCACAATATACTAAGAAACTAAATATATTAAAAGTCATATATTAATTAGTATTTAATCAATCAATCATTTGGTTTGTAACACTTTACGTTATTGACTCTTTTTTGTAAGAATATATAGTCCAAAAATCTTTCAGATGTTCAAAAGATATTTCTCCAAAAAATGTGTATCTGCATCCATATATACCTACTCTAATATTTCTAAATAATACGTTTACATCAATGCACGCCAAAGTATTAGGGTGGAGTTTGATTATAGATTAAAAAACTTGGTATGTGAGGGATAGTTATACATCATCACCGCGGTGAAAAATTAAAGTTTTACTATAAATAATACAAGTAGAGACGACAGGGGTTGGAAGTGACATTGTATTTTTTATTGATTTGGGTAATTTATAAGAGTGTATATTTATTTGATTAAGTAACTATTTAGTATTTATATTAAAAACAAATTTTCTATAATAAACCATTAATTTAGATATAAATGAACAAATAAGAAATAAAAATGCCTGTTTCTTTCAACCCCGCACCAGGGGCAGCTTGTTACACTACCAAGGGCAAAATGTTACAAGCAAAACCAAATCTAACAAAAACCTTATTATTAAGAATATTTTTATATTACATGTGACAAGTTCTCATAACACACTATACCTATTACGCACCAGATTTTTGAAATCAAATGGGTTACAACATAATACAATAATAAATATTCGTCTTCTAAGCTTAGTCATTTTTATATAATACTTTTCTTTTTTACTGCTGGAAAATTTGCAGTTTTCTAGGTTGCTTCTATGGTTTTCTTGATATTTTGTACTAGGTATATTTCCTGAACATGATTTTTAATTTAATTCTTTAGGTAACTTTATTATTTTAGATTTTATATCTTTCTTCTTGTACTGTTGCAATGCCTAAGCATTTTTTTTCAAAGTATCAGTCACGATAGCGTATTTGCGAGTTTTACGTGTTATATTCATTTCCTAGCAGCTACTTTAGGATAAGTCTACTGTCAAATCCTTAGAATTTCTAGCAACTGGGTAAGTAAAAATGGAAATATTGCATTCTGATATGGTACTCGTTATGGGTGAATGATGAGTTTGTGAGCCGAATTTTCAGTCTCTATCTTCTGTGTCGTAACAAGACAATTTTCTATCATTGAGTTAGTCGTTTCTTCTATTATTCGTTGAAAAGAAAAACCCTATCATATGTCACAAACTGCCCCAAGCAAATTAATTCCAACGCCTAAATTAATCTTTTGAGGTTAAATTACAAAAATACTAATTAGTATAACTGTAAAATCGTAGTTTTATCGCAAAAAGAAAGTGTTAAGATGCAAGAATAACACTAGATACATCTTTGATTACTCTAAGAACCGGTTGTAGACCAATATTACGTATAATAGAAAATGTTACAAACGTAGGTTTTTTTATCGACACCCCCTTGCTCCTTCTACAAGAACTCTGGAGCCTCTTAACTCTTTTTAACGTCACTTAAGCATTCTCTGGTCTGACGCTATTGTCACTGTAACTACTTACCCCTGTCACAACCAGCCCCGGTCTTCCCTACTATAAGTGAAAACTTTTTTAAAGTAAAACTTTTATTACATCGTCTCAAACTTTTTCGTCTGCGTGTTGCATGTCGCGTGACGGTCGGACGCGGAGTAGGAATAAAGTGAAAGGCGCTCGTATCGATGCGGTTTTTACTAGATACATTGAAAAAATCGAATGTAAGTCACTGTTCACGTATTTTAGTTACCATAAAATATTAGTTACATTTATAAACTGTGAAATTCATGATGAAGATGGAATTGATAATAGAATGATTGAAAATAATTGAAAAACGGATCAAATATTGTTTTCAGTGTTTTAATATGTGTATATCATCTAAATAATTGTTAAGTATTATGTATGTCGTACTCTAAGACACAGAGTTCAATAAAAATATTAGTTGGAGACCTAGTCTACTTTTATCATTTCCCATTATCATTCCCATTTTCTAAGTATAAAATTAAGATTGATGAAGCAATTTTTATACCCTTAATGGAATATTATTCCGAAAATTTTTAGTTAAATGTCTATAATGTGAAAAAAAGTTTCACTTTACGGTGGTTTCATAAAACCACACAAGTTTTTTATTGTTTGCATCTGAGTTAAATAAATCTTAAGTCAATATTGATCCATTTTCACTTAATTTAGAACAGACTTCAACTCATTGTACAATAAAAAAAAATAAAAATCCCCTATAATAAAGACCTCTTAGAAGAATATAAATAACATTATTATGTACTTATTAAAGTCGTTGCCGTTGGTCGTCGGGAACCGTACGTCGTACGTGGTTACGATAATACTTTAATGATGAAAAAAACCTTAAAAAAATGTGATTCATACAAATGAAATATTAGTAAATATGTATTTATTTATAAAGGTTTTTTAAGTTAAGAAAGGCTATTTTATATTGACTTAATAGTAAGAGTCACTCTAAACATAAAGCAAAACATTTCTTACATAACATATATACAGGTGGTTAGTTTTGAATTGAGTTGAATAATGTCGCTTACAAGTCCTTACAGTGCCAGTGTTTATTATTTGGTACGAAATTCAAGTATTAAAAAAGCGAGATTATGTAAAATAGTTGAAAAACGGTTGTATTTTAATAATTGTAGCAGTGTGATAATTATTAAATAGTATTTGTTGTACCTCATAAAGCACTTGACGGGGTTTTTATTTCATTGTTTATGTTTCAAAATAATTGTAAGCGTAAATGTAAAATTTTCAATTATTTCAAAACATTTATTTATCATAATATAGAAAAGTGGGCCTTAGAATACATTTCTCATAATTTTCCTAACAGATGTTGATATCAAGATAATGCTAAAGAATACAAAGAACGCTAGGATTTTTTTACAAATGAAATTTTAATAAAATAATGGATAAAACATGGTAAAAAGTATATTTATTGTAAATATTTTTACTATTTCTAAATTTCTATCTAATTTATTTGTTAAAAAATGTAAAAGTAGATACTACTCAATAATTAGGTGTTTTTGCAAAATCCTCTTGTGAACTAAATCCTAGTAATATAATTTATCAAACTCAGAAAATAACGATCTGATCCATTAATAATCTTGTTGAAAGTTATATTTTCTAAAGGATTTCAATATATATATTTGTATCTATGGTACGATCCACCTCATAATAATGTTCAATGAATACACAAAACGATAGTAAAATATTATAATTCTATATGATATAAGTTTCTTATATGAAATAAATGTAAAACTTGCCCAGTAAAGTGCCGTCTAAAGTGTTTGTAAATGAGACTTCTGGCACAATACCCGCTTGAACGTATCGTATTTTATCTCACATGACTTTTCCTATTTTTGAATTCGATATTTAGCTACATATTTTATTTTTATCTACATGGTCAGATACCGGTATTCAAAACAATATAAATACAGTTAAAATAATTTATATCAGGGTTATTTTACTGCAATAGTATATTGGAGTATCTTGAAAAGCTATGATTATGATTGAAGACAAGACGCAACTGGGTCTCGTTTTACAATTATTTTAATATATTTAAGGATTTAAGGTTCAAATTCCACCTTGTCATTGTCAACAAACAGCCACTAATTGTCATTAAACTATTAAATACATTTTTGACAATCCAAAAATTCAATGTCACCACATGGTATGAGAGTTACAAAATATAATAATATAATATATAATTTTGAATACTTGTATTTAAAAAAAAAATACAAAATTAACAAAATATAGTAAATTTAATAAAGCTAGACGATCAAATGGTTTTGAAAGGAAATATTTTTATGAATAAAACGTTAAACCTAAATATGTAATTTATTGATTGTTAGTCATACTTTTTTATAATAATTTAAATGGTAAATACATTGGAATTTACTCATTTTAGTTCATAAGTTTCAACAGTAGCGCCACATTAATTATGGAATGTTATTTAGTATTTATTGTTAAATGTTTTAAGAATTAGAAGCATAGCATATTTTAACATAATGTTTAATCTTTTATTAATTATTAGAATTAATAAAAAGGTATAAATAATAGCATCTGTAAGTTGGTTATGAAATTGTAAATTACCCTCACCTAAATATTATACTGTAAAAATATTTAAAAACGAGTTGTAAGGGCTGCTCTCGCCCATTCTATTACAAATGATTGGATATTAATTATTGAAGTGAAAGTACTGTGTATTTACAATGAAATAGAAGAAATATTAATACATTATATTATTAGTATTATAAATTAAAATCAGTATTGATCTACTTAAGATATATTTTTTCTTCATTTCAAATACCTTTTAGGGTTACTTGTACTAAAAATTAATGTCTAGACTTAATAGTCAAATATAAGAATAATGGAGTATAAAGAAAGCAAAAGTATAGAAGTAATGTTTGAAAATATTTATAAACATGTATAGCCATGTTAAGTTTATTTAAATTTATATAAACATAGAATGAAAAATAAACCGATACGGGCAGGGATTCGAACCCGCGACTACTGGAAAACCGCCCCGTACCGTCCCGATAAAGACGATCACATATAGAATGCTTAATTCACCGAGGCGGACAGCGATACGGTAACTCAATTGGTAGAGCGACGGGACGGTTTCCCAGTAGTCGCGGGTTCGAATCCCTGCCCGTATCGGTTTATTTCTTATCCTATATTTATATAAAAGTATAGAAGTACTTTTTTCTGCTTATTTAATATCTTTTTTTTACAGATATGTACATCAATACGATCATCCCATATAATGGACCCCGTTAATCATTTGGTGAAGAGTATATATTCATCAAGAATTTCAGACGTTAAATAAACATTTATTTAATTGAATTATTAATATAACTTTTAATTTTATATTATTTCTAAAAAAGTTAAAATATTTAATTTGATCATTTGATTTTTTTAGGAAAATAACCAATGTAGTTATTCTAACATCTTTCTCGAATTGATTATCACTTTTAGGGGTTTTGTCAAATTTTCAATTTCTTTATTTATCTGCAAAATATAAATAATGACAAATACTAATGCGTCGTGACCGACACTTATGAGTTGGATTATATTACGTTAAGATCATTATGTCCATAATAATCTATTCTTTCTATTTATTTTAATATATAATCCACAAAGCTATGTCATATAAGCAGCTCCCAAACCTAATAATATGTAAAGTTTATGGGATAAGGTTCGCTTGTATTTAACAATAATTATAAAAACTTAAACATCCTCAAGCATACTTGTCGTTTTATAAAACTGAATACATACTAAGAACATTCCGACAGAAAATCAGATTACATGCAAAAACACAGACAACATACAGGAACATTTACCGCAAGGTAATGTTCAAGGCATCAAACCGATATTTTTTTAAACTTTTATCTTTAGTTTAGGAGATGTTCCATAAGCTTTAGAAGCATGTTAATTCACGATCGAGACGCAACGCCATGTTTCTTCTAAAAGTGTACTTACGAGTACCATAGAAATACAAATTACAAAAGCCTTTTCGCTTTGTTTCGAAGCTATTACATTCCTAGTTTCGCTCGCACGGTTAATGAAGATCAAGTATCTTATAGAAAATATTTTTACAGAAATTATTTAGTATAGTAATGATATCAGACTAATTACACAAATTGATCTAACCCCTAAGTAAGCAAATTATTTGTTTGTGTTAAGGGTGTTACACAACTATACAAATAAATATAAATACACATTATAAATACTTCAAATAGAAAAATACGCATTTTAAATAAAGAATACTCAAGGTCACATTATTTGAGGCTGTTGTATTTCATTCGATCATAATGAACAATCTGAAGCTTTGGATCTCCTAATAGATTAATTATTCATCACATTAGGAACGCGTTTCCATAAAATTAAACTGAATATGTTGTAGGTATGTACGTACACTGAATATGTACCCGTAAGATTATATAGCGCGGGATTAATGTGCATGATATAATTTTAATATTTGTAGGTTTTTTTTGTATATTTTATATATTAAAATACTGAAATTATTTTTTATTACTTTTGTATGTACCTACTTATTATATAATTATTGTAATATAATATTATATTATGGAATATGGTATAAGCATTATTTATAATGTAAATGGAAAATGCACACTTTAGAGGTTGCTACTTCATCTTTAAGTCTATAAAAGCAAGGTCCGATGTGTTTTGTATTAGAAATATATCAATTGATTTAAAATAAAAAAAATGTAATTTATTGTTCAAGACACAAACAATGCTTTTGATTTGTACGAAGAATGTTGCAATCATAACATATATAAAACAAAATAGTTTTTAGTATTAGTACGTTTATATATAAACTGTTTCCAAAACCTGCAACAATCTCGAGGCAACTCTGGCACAAAATCGTACTAAGTGTCGTACTTTAAAACTTAAACACTAGAACATTCCGCCAGAAATTCAATTCCCAAGTGCGAGCGTTTACCGCGAGGAGGTAGTAAGTTTTACCTTAGAAGCTATATAACTAGAAATCTTAAATGCACGTAAAATCAGTCGTTCCCTTAAAACTTATCACTATATTCTTAATGTATTCGTTATAATGTACATTTTTAATGAAATACAAAAACAATATTGTCTAGATAGACAATTATATCTAGTAATAAACTATTTAGAAATTGGATAACAATTATGTTACCCTGAAGTATATAATATACGTGTTGCATTTTAAAGTAAAGGTTATTGTACAAGAAAATATAAACTAAATACTTCTAGCATTAATAGCTATTGCTATTAAAAGATATGTATGAAAAAAAATAAATATTCAAAAATGCGATCATTGCATAAATTAAATGCCAAAATTTAATTTTTATTATTTTTTATTTAAAAAGTGTATGATTCGTGGCAAATTTAAAATGATATGAAGCTAAAAGCAGGGTTTTTATAAAAAACTTTATTTATTTTAACTTTAAATTCATAAATTTATCACTACTTACTACTTCAATATGTAGGTTTATTTAAGTAATACATATCTCCAATTTTTTTTTATCCATGTAATTTTAACTTTATTGTACATACAAAAACTAAATGTAAGAATAAAGGCGATACATGTCAAAATCTAATATCATTATATGAAAAAAAAAATAAAAACCTACATGGAAATTAAATTACTAAGCTCTGACTCGATCACGACAAAAGAAAGTCTATATTAATACCTCCTTACCCCACAATGTGTAGGTTTTAACTTTTTGTCCCAATGCAAAATAAAGTCGGGTGTCGACTATTGTATTACGACTTCATTAGAAATTACTTTTTAATTAAATATGAAGTATGTTTTTACCGAAAGCACGTAAATAACATAAGTCGATGAACTGTGTTATCTCTATCTGCTCATAACTCTAACCAATTATTCAACTGCCAATATTATTATCTAAAAATAATAATTGCTATTCATAAATTTAAGATACTACTTTTTAATTATTAAAATATGAGATTGTATTGACTTTTTAACACGTATTTTGCCTTTGTAATCATTTTCGTATTACTAATTTTATTATTGTCATGTTTAGAAACTAAATTATATATTGAAATGTTTAAATAATTAATTATTATTAATAATTAATTAAGACTATAATGATTGAAATTTAAGAAACTATTTAGTATTTAAGACTGCAATCATAATTGTTTGATTGTAATAGCGGTGGGATCTAAATAATATAATAAGGAACAATTTGCGGGAGAGACAATAAGTGTATGGTGTGATTAGTGAACGGAATTGCTGAAACCCTTGGATCCTGTTATTGTTCTAAGAAAAGCTTGTGAATAGATCATTGTGAGTAAAAGTAATTATGTTATTTTCTTTTTTAGTGCAAAATTATTATTTTTATAGTAGAAATAAAATAGTTGGGATAATCATATCGTCTTTTAATTATACTGATTTCTTTATTTTTTAACTTCTTATTCTTATTTCTACTACTATCCTACTCGATTTATAATTAAAGGTTTATATTCACTTTTAATAGAATAAATAAAAATAACGATGAGATTTAAAAACTCCAAGTTTGGACTTTCCTTTGAAACATTTAAGTAACAAAATATAAGATAAAAATAATATAATAAAAATACATTCACGAACCTTGAATAGAGGTATTTTTACCTTGAATTGAGGTATTTCGCCCCTCTTTGTAATACAATAGAAATTCCATTTAGAATTAAATTCAGCGTTTTTTAAGAAAAGAACGTACAACTGCATAACCAGCAGTTTTAATTTTTAATTTGTTAATAATATTAAAATATGGAAAATTTTCTGTTTTGAACAAAGTCTTGATTAATTATAATTTTTATTAGATAGTTTGATAAAGAGCTATTATAACAAATAAAACATAATAAAAAAAGTTTAATGAGAGTTTTGTTTTAGGGTAATGACAATTATAACACAATTATATTTTAAACATATGTGTTCAACACAGTAAGGACTGTTCGAAAACCTGAATAAGTAACTTTATAAAAGAAAATTAATAAGATTTAAATCAATTAATAAAAAACATGTCTTTTTTCAATATAGAAAAACTGACCAAGCTTATATTTCCATGTAGAAATTCATTATGATTCTTACTTACATTAACAGATCAGGTCAGACTCAAAATTCCTTTAGGATATTCAATAAAAAATATGTCTTTTTTCAATATAGAAAAACTGACCAAGCTTATATTTCCATGTAGAAATTCATTATGATTCTTACTTACATTAACAGATCAGGTCAGACTCAAAATTCCTTTAGGATATTCAATAAAATATAAGCGCAATGTCTCTACATTGTTATATACTCTCTATTCCATTGATTAAAAGTAGCAAACAAGATTAATAAGAAAACATTTAAAAGGACTATCAATTTGTTAGTCATTTGATTATATCACCAAATTCTTTATTTCTCTGTGATTTATGAATGCATTATATTAGAAGGATACGACATGCTATAAAGAAATTCAAAACCGTATCAATACGGCTTTGAATCTTCTTATTATTTCAAACCAATAAAATATTTGAATTTTTGATATTCGTTCTTTATTTAATTAAAGAAGAGGACTCGATGCGAATACTACAATAACCAACTGTAGTAATTTAGAAAGCAATTGCGGTAACTTGAATAAGTATGAAGTTGAAAACTCCGTCACAGTCGTTTTAATTAAGATCTTTGTTTAAATTAAGCGCAAGCCTAAGTATCTCAAGTAATATAATGTTATTTATCTAAAGGTAATGTAACTTCAAATACTTTGAATAAAAATTTAAAGTAATTAAAATTTATACACTACATACCATTTCAGCGTTTAAGTATATTTTTGTAATCACAAAGATTAAGTGATACTTTTAAATCCTATTTGTCCATAATTGTTCGGCAAAATATCTGTACGCTTTTGAACACAAAGATGAAAGATAAAAATTGTAGTTAGTATAGATATTTATTTACGTAGGATCTTTAATGAATCTTAATATAACTGTGTAGTTTTTTTGGGTATGTTTATTTTTCTAACTGTACGCGCTCTATCTGTTCTATAAAAATGTCTATTGCATCAATTTTTACCCAAAGGTTGCTTGTAAAATTACCAGTTTAGCCATAAGGCGTTAGCCTTATTTTTTATTTTGACTACTTGTGTATATAACATTTTAGAGTTTATTGTGTTTTATAAAGGACATAGAATAATAGATGCCAATAACCAAAGTATAATCTTATTATTTTTCGGGACTGCATGACAAACAAGCAAAAAACTGCACCTGGCAGTAAGTGGTGCGTTTCCCATGAACATGAAAATTGGAGATAGATGACGGCAGCTAAAAAAAGGAGGGAACCAGCGGGTTTTTAGAAATCCCGCTCTTTCAGTCACTATACGAAACTTTACTATAAAAGCTACTTTCTAATCGAACGGCCTGATCTTTTATGCGAGCGTTCTTATCCCGTTAAGCTAGGTGCTATCAAGTGGGTTTTCACATAGCATAAAGTATGGAAGACAATCCTTGATAATTATTAAATCCATAATAGTCGTCACGATATACAAATAGATCAAACAATGTAATCATTTCATGAAATATCAACTCATCCATTAGTGATGAATGTAGTAATTAGAGAGATCTGTTTGAATTCGTAACGTGACAGAAGATATTGATATACGACAATAATTAGCGTCTAGTTTATTGTTATTGGAGGTGATTACAACTTTATTTACTATCAATGGTACGATAATAGCTTTCTTTTCCTATCTTTGTTATAAAGAAAACCTTAATACTAGTTTTAGAGTCATTATTATTACCTAGTACTACTATTCACAAAAATATATATATATATATATATACAAAATCTGCCTGTTAAAGTACATGCAGAAGTAGAATCTGGTATAAATCAATCTTTAGATAAAAGCTTAGTTGTAGTAGTCAGTTGTTTATTCATTATATGTTAATATTTTGTAAGATTTAGTTATTTATATTTCGGGAGACAAAATGTTTCTCCTCGACTAAAATTTTTTGAGTTTCGTTTAGCTCTATTAAATTGAAATCAGATTTTAAACCATTAAAATAAATTTAAAAGTGGAAATTCAATTCGCTAGTTCAGGTTCAATAATGCCCCTAGTAGTAGAGTCAATATAAATACTACCCATTGCGGGGGCATTATTCTTTGGTCCAAGGTAGAAAGGACGTATCATATGATAATACAAGTTCAATAAAATACTAATGTATTTTCCAAAGTAAGTAATTAAGTAAAGTATATGATATTAACAAACACGTTATTTAGTATAGCTTTTGCAAGAACGCTTCTAATCACTATAAGATGAAAAATATGAAATGGCTACCGGTCGTGTTAATTATTTATAAGTTTATTCTTAAATAGCTTTGAGTTTTGTAATTGCACCCCAGTCGTTGTACACACTAGAATTTACATTTTATAACTGCATATGTTGTGCACATAGGATCAATCTAGTATCCTCACAAATTTCAGGGTACTTTTCAAATAATTATATGCTTTCCACGAAGTGCATGTGCATAAAATGTCTTTCTACCTACTATGTGTTGTATAAATAAAATATATGAATCAAAATAAAGAAATCTGAAATAATAATGTGATATTTAATAAAAATATCCACCTATGCCTTCACGCATCATAATTCTTATAAACGAGAATAGACTTATAGAATTAGCAAAATCATTTTAATAATTCAGAAACCTTATCGGCTGGTTAAAAACAACCATAGTTTATAGCATTTGTATGGTTAAGCAATTCCTGAAAACCAAATTATTTTATCACGATAATTAGAGCAAAAAATCTCATCACATTATATTTTTGTCATCAAATATGCTCGCTGTAGCGTCAAGTTTTAATTAAATATAAGTGAGTTATGAAACATGGTATATAATATTCATTTTAGGAATAATATCAAGTTAGTGATTCTTAATGTTAGTAATTACTAATAAATTAATTAAATTAGTGTTTCTAACTACTGTGGTTACAAACAAAAAGTCATTACTTTTGTAGTATATAGTAAATATCGAAGGACAAATTAAGCGATTTTTCTCTTGTATAGGACTATTTTGAGCGATAAAAAATAAAATAAAACAAAACAAAATTGCTAAATATTTTTTATATCTTAACAAGGTAATTCCATCTTTTTCCTAACACAGTTGAGGGATTTCCTCCAATCATTTATTTTCTGTAGGAAAATAACCAAAAAGACTGGTAATTGGAACATGTTCCTCGAATTAATCATTTCGCTAAGCGATATTTTTTTTCCAAGTGGTCCAATTCCAACACTCTGAAGATATTTTCTTTTATTACATTTTTAGTCAATTGTTACGTTGTAGCTAATAGATCTAATTGTCTTAAATTGTAAACAACAAAGCTATATCAAAATTATCAGCTCAATAAACTGCCAATAGGTAATATGTGTTCGAGTTATTAATAATAATAATAATAATATCAGGACAAATTACACACATTGATCTAACCCCTAAGTAAGCAAATTATTTGCTTGTGTTAAGGGTGTTAGACAACGATACAAATACATAGAAATACACATATTAATACTGAGAATATATTTAATAAACGACCAAACCCAGAAACACAGACATCTATGCTCATCACATAAATGCCTGTCTCCGCCGGGAATCGAACCCGAGTCCCATTGCGCCGTGACACGTTAGGCGTCTGCGCTAACCACTCGACCAACGGGGCGGTCAATAAATATATATTCGTTTATTAAATATATATATAGCCGGCTGTAATCACGTTATTTAATTGGAATCTGCCCGACTAGTTTCGAATCCATTTGGGGTTCGTTCAGGAGCTCGACGCAAGGCGGACTCGCGGCGTGAGCTGCGTGCTCGTATTCGATTTATTCGATAAGGATTACCTATTTAACGATCACCGGTTCGATAAAAAACGTAACTACTTTATGTATTTGCTATCACTGTTATAGAATTAATCTGTTAAAACTGACGCCTCGGTGAAGAAGGAGTCCTGATGCGGCTCACTCTCTCGAGGCCGGATCTGGTCCGAAACAGGACCCGGTCCGAACTCGAAGCCACTTCCAGCGGCTGGTGTACGCGGTAGGTGACCCTCCAAAGAAGACTCCCTGATGCACAAGGCCCAAAAAAGTACGCAAACCTGCGACGCTTTAAACTTCCGCCTGGAGACGACGCAAGCGATGCGACCTCGACCGACCCGCAAGCACACCACCCCAAAAGGCAGCCTGCTTGCCAGCCAGCTATGGACCGGGCACAAACTCCCATGACCGACCGACGATTAGCTAACGGGAGAACCCGAAGGTTCTCTTTAACCGTTGTTGCCCAGGGAGCACCACGAGGAGGTTCCCGGCGTTCACTCCCCATCAGTAAGTAATCTTCCTGGTGTATGTATACCTAACTAACGATCAACAGATCAACCCATTAAATTTATACAGGTATTCATTATTGTCAGAGTATCAATATCTGATAATAAACATCAGGAGGCCGAATAAATCCCTCCAATTGCAGCAAACATTAGTCATTAATGGATGAATCGATAATTCCTCATTCCACAGAGCAGATCGATGTTGTAATATTTAAGCCGCTTAAACCCGGTTAACTATCATTTTAATATTATTATAAGATTATTTAAGATGATTTAAAAAATAATATATATCTCTATAGAAATCTGCACCGCCGCACCTGTTAATTTTAGTAACATTATTTCAGTCAGTTTTCGAAAAATAGTAAAGTAGTTAAGTTTTTTATGTTTTAAAAATGATATGAATACACTGGTCAACAAAATTTTAACTTTTTTATGTCACACGAAAACTTATGTCAAATTTTTAATATACTAGGGCTTTGAAGCAATAATATATCGAGAGAAAAAAAATGACACGTCCTTGCGATATAGAAACATAAATTTATTATTTTTGTATAAAAAGAAACAAAACTCAACACTTAAAGAAGTTACTGTTTCATGTACAATAGATAAATTTCATTTTCGGGAATATTTAGCTTCTGGTAGGTTTCTTTTTAGATGGGGGGCCGTCGCCGAGAACCTCCTCGTGTGCCTGTCTGTTTCCCTTGTTGCTCGGATTCGTCCGGTGGCATCGGAAGCGGTACGGGCCGGTGCTCCCTGGGCAACAACGGTTAATGTGATCCTTCGGGTTTGCATTAGCCGTTGGCTAATACTCGGCGCGGTGGGGTTCGGCCATGGGGGTTTGTGCCCGGTTCATGGCTGGCTGGCGGGCAGGCTGCCTTTCGGGGTGGTCTGTCTGCGGGGGGGCTCGGGCCTCTTTCCATCGTTTGATCACGTTGGAAAGTTGGCCTGGGCGTTGAGGGTGGGAGGGCGCAGGCCCTCTTTGCCGGGGTCGGCTGCGGAATTACTCCTGGTACTTCTCTGATAGCAGAGTGGACTGTGGAGTGGTTCCGCGGCTGTGTGGGGGGGTCCGCGATTAGGGTCTGGACCTCTTTCCACCAAGCACTTTAGAGAGGGTGCTTGGTGGGGAGACGGTCCGAGATGTTGCCTGGATTAATCGTTGCCGAGCGCGACGCCACGGTTGCGCTTGGTGATGGTTGGTCTGGGCGTGGTGGGTTCCCGACTTATGCCTTTTTCTTGCTGGTCTCGGCTGATCACCGTGGCCGGCGGTAAAGGCCTGTCGGGTTCGACGTTGGGCCCCCCACGTGAGCGGACTCACGTTCGACTCCAGTGTGTTGCAGTGAGGCTGTCTGCGCATCACTGGGTCTTATGGGAGTGTGCTCTTCCAGGGGGTCTGACCGGTGGTCTCCTCTCGGGGAGATAACCGGCGGCGGAGCTGGACACGGTCAATGGTCGAGTCGGTCTGTCCAACTGGCTCGATTCTGAGACTGAGTCCAGCTAGAAGGGGGTCTCGGCCCCCTTCAGAGGCAGCAGGCTTGGGTGGGGGGAAGGGGATCCCTCCACGATCTATCAAGCCTGCGAAAAAGGGATGGGTGCTCCTCGTTGCGGGGTGCCCTCTCCGTGGATCACGTCGGGGCATCGCGGTGAGTGCGAAAGCGATCCCGTGGTGTCCCATTATGACGGCGGCGCAAACCGTCAGGTTTAGTGAGTAGGAGTCTCACATAACCACCTCCATCATCCCCTTGATGGAGGTGTGTATCCATGAGGATTCCTGACGTTAAAAAAAAAAAAAAAAAAAAAGGTCTCTTTTTAGATTCCAACAATAATCTGCTAGCATTCGTGGACTCCATTTCCCTTGGTAACGCTTCTCCATTGAGGAAATGTCCTGATGAAACCTCTCGCCTTGTTCATCACTCACAGCTCCCAAGTTTGCAGGAAAGAAATCCAAATGAGAGTGCAGCATGTGTATTTTTAAGGACATGTTACATCCCAAAGCTTTATATGATATTAGAAGTTCATTTATTAAATCTTTGTAATTTTCTGCCCTATGGTTTCCTAAAAAATTTTGGACAACATTCACAAAACTTTTCCAGGCAACTATTCCTAGATCATTCAATTTATCTTCAAAATCTTTATCTTTTATTAGTTTCCGTATTTGTGGACCTATAAATATACCCTCTTTAATTTTTGCCTCGCTGAGTTTGGTGAAAACGGTGGAGAAACGGTGGTAAAAAAATGTCATCAGGGTTCACCAGAGGATCATTTTTAACATTTTTATGGCCTGGAGTAAGTGATTCGCGCGTGGGCCACACTTTCTTTATGTAGTGACTCTGTCTATCTCTACTGTCCCATTCGCAAAGAAAACAGCAAAATTTTGTGTAACCTAGTTGCAGTCCGAGCAAAAGAGTAATGACTTTAAAATCTCCACAAATTTTCCAAGCGTGTTCACTGTATTTAATTTTTTCAAGAAGAAATCTCATATTTTCGTAGGTCTCTTTCATATCACAACCATGGCCAATCGGTACTGAAGGAAGCTTATTCCCATTATGCAACAACACTGCTTTCAAGCTAGTCTTTGAAGAATCAATGAACAATCGCCAGTGACTTGGATCATATTCAAAATTTAATAAATTCATCACAACGGGAACGTTAGTACAATAGACTAAAGAAAAATAAGCTTTCATTTCTTCGTCACGATGTCGAAAATAAGTGATTTTTGTATCAGAAGAAAGTAAATTGCAGTCATTTAATCTGGATCCCAAAAGTTCAGCCTGTTTTTTTGATAGTTTTAAATCACGTACTAAATCATTTAAATCCCTTTGTGTCAATAAATGAGGCTCTTTTGAGGTAGACGATTCGTAACTTGAGTAACTTTGTTGAGATGCCTTACTCTGTTGACTGAGAACAAATTCCGCACTAGAAACAGAATTCTGACTTTCGGGTTGATTAGGAGGCTTTGGAACAGGCAGTTCAGCACTGTGTGGGACAGGTCTGACGGCCGATGATAAGTTTGGATACTGAATAGTGTGTTTAGACTTGGTTGTAATGCCTTTTGTTTGAGTTAAACAAAAATAACAATCGCTTATATGGTCTTTTGGTTCTACCCAAATCATTGGTATAGCGAATGGCAAATGTCTAGGTTCCTGTTTAGCCCAACCTAATAAGAGTCTCATACATGTTACACAACATATATGTGGAACCCAGGATTTATCTTGATGCGAAACAGGAAATCCAAAGTAATCAACATAGCACTGTTCAATTAATGGCTTAAAATTCCAACGCTGAGATGTAAAAGTTAACTCTCCACACACATAACAAAAACTATCGGGGTTGTTTAAACACTTTCGTGGCATGTTTACGATATAATTAACATAAATAAAAATATGTAAGTTAGTTAAATACAGCAGTTATACAGTTGCCAAAATAAAGTTTTTTTACTAAACGCGTTTTGAGGTTAGAAATGTATTTATAGCTGTCACAAAAAAACTGGACCTGACTGAAACGAAACTACTTTTTTTTTTAATGAAGGGTTACTAACCTAAACAGAAATGACCACTAAGTTCATGTGACAAATTCAGTGTTGACCAGTGATATCAATAACTTTTAAGTAAATGGTATAAAATAACAAATGGTATAAAATAGTAAATGATATAAAATATATAATTTGGGTTGCCGGTTGAAAATAACGCAATACGTATTTTAACGTCGGGATTATCAACAGATGGAGATTGTTGAATCCAATGATTAAACAAACAGTCGCGAGCTTAAAAATATTATATATGTATTAAATAATTGCTCATTCATATAAGATTTATAGAAAAGTATATGCACCTTATTTTAAAAAAACTTTATTGTAATCTGATATTATACGTCTATACGCCTATAAAAAAAAGTATATTTGTATGTATGTTCTTTATGGACTCCGAAACTAAACTCAATGACATTTTCAGAGTATTTTTACATTGACCCAGCCGGAGTTCCTGTATAAAGTTTGGTCTTATTAAACTATCAGTGACAGTGTTTTTACTACTGATATGCTATTGTTTTTTACATAGAAGTATTTAAGATCAGTTAAAAAGCCTCGTATGTATCCGTGTACCCGCTAGTAGAAGAAAATGTACTTCAGGTTATTATTTCAGTGGTTTTATTCTATTTAATGTATTTGTTATTACGTATGTCGAATTAATATACCTTTAAATAAAGAACGGCGAAGCGGACTAAGTGTGCTTTAACATCGAAAAAAAATTGTATATAAAATAATTTGCATTACACTAGGCTCAGATTAGTCTGTGAACATCATAGTTCTTAAATTTGTAATAAACGGTGAAAGACACAATTTAATTAAATAAAAATTATCTACATTTCGTGTAACGCGGCGTGTGCATGGCAACATTGTTTGCTTCTTATACATATTTTGATTATAAAATTCAATATCGTCTTAACCTTAAGAGTCTTTTCTTTCGGAAGCACTTTCGAATGGAAGAGAATTTGGTCCTACATCCTACCTTGTATGCTAAATAAGTTACCAAAGGAGTTGATTACGGAAATTAAAAACCATAATTTAAAACAAACAAAAAAAGTTGTAAAGGACTTTTATATTAATAATAAGAACTTACCACACTCACAAATGTAACATTTTAGGTATGAACTTTGTCTCTTTTATTTTTTCTTAATTTTGTTAGTTTAAGATTTATTTATTATTTTTTTGTTTTATATAAGTATTAGATTGTTTTAAGATCAAGGTAATGTTATATCTAATAATTTAGTTACGAAGCATGTGAACCCCATAAATGCGACAATCTTTTGATAAGATTTGTGTTTATGAATATGTAATTTTGTAATATTTGAATGTAATAAACAGAAATAAAAAAATAAAAAATAATCCAATATCTTATTAGCCTTCGGTAAGTATTTTAGTTATTTGTGATCTTATTAACGTATTTGAAGCGTTGTTTTTTTTTAATTCATTAGAGTGTTTAATTGCAGGGCTAATTTATTAATATGGAATAATTATAATTCCTATTGCCGGCATTTCCCGAGCAGTTTCAAAGTTTGTTGGAACAATATTTCGTAAGTAATTTGAATCTTTATTCTAAATTAGGAGGTGTTTCATAAATTTTGAGACTTTATTGAATGTTATGGTACGTGGTTATATTTCAGTATTTGTCCAGATTCCACCCTCGGAGTCGACATAGACTAATAATATTGCTTGCAAGGCCTTTTTCCTCCATAAGTTGTTTTTTAAATAGATCAATGTGGGATTAGTATTATTAGGTAGCTTAACCTGTAATTTATTCATTATAGGAGGTTTTTTTGTACCGTAGAAAATACGGGTTCTTTTATAATTGGTTCACGGGGGTAGACGTGAATCTTCGGAGCGTCGTCCTGTTTGACCTGTATCCTGCTGACTAGCTGAGTCTAAGAAGCTCGTCTATATTGTAATCCCGATAATATGGTGATGTACAAAATTAATTTATTCCATTAATCAACAATGCCATTTTAAAAGTTTTATAAAGAACAAGTGTTTGACTGTGATTCTCCAGTACTGGCAAGCAGGAGGATCACGTATATGCCTTCGCTTATAAATTGTAGTGATATATAATATAAAATTAATGTGTTATCTAAAATAACCCACCGCTGTGTCTAGCTGGCATAATTTTAGACATTTTCCTTATATTGTTTAACTTTATAAATTATAAGAGGCAATGTTATTTTTTATTAAAAATCAATAAAATTATTTTAAACAAGTTTTCATTTTAATTTTTTTTAAGACTAACCATGGCTAAACATATTTATGGATATTTTAAAATACAAAACATATATCCCATGTAGGTAAGGATTTTCAAAAGAAGCCTAATACAAGACAACCATATATAGAATGCTTAATTCACCTTGAATCACCTTAATTCACTTATGAATGTCGGGGTAACCGTCTCGAAACAAGACGGTTCAAGGTCGCGGTGACGAATCGCTGCCAATATCGGTATTTTCATCAACTTAAATTTCTTCTGCGTAGTGCCTCTACGGACAATTTAAATGAGTGCAAACTGTATTTAAGTTTTTATTTTTATTTTACCAAGATCCGTTTTCCGGAATGCAATCCCTAGTTATAAATAAGCACCTCATATTTGTTATCACATGAACAGATTCAATAAATGTCATGTGAGGAATAAAAATAACAAAATTAATTATTTTCTTTATATAATAGTTTTACATATTTTATGAACCAAAACAATGCTGGTACAATAGGTAGTTCAAATAGTAAATAACTTGCACAATAACGTAATACGTAATAACTATTATGATATGTATTTTCGGCACGCAGACTGAAAACTGCAAATAGCTTACAATGCATGGGAGAAGATATTAAAATACAGAAAATAAAAAATAAACATTGCGCTCCCAGTGAGCACAATTTACAAACATGAATATGTTTGTACTATTTCCAAAATAACATTCAACATCCTTCTGTTATACAATAACGGTATATATATATATATATATACCGTTATATTATATATATATATATATATAGCTTCTTTTTCCTTTTTTGTAGTCGAAAAGTGAAAGTGCGTGTTGTCGATCAATATTTTTAAGGCTTCATTGTACTATCGTTTTGGATTTCGATAATTCTTCTGGTTTTCAGCTTGTGTGACCGAAACCTTTTTTGGTATGGCTTTGAATGTAATAATTGACATACCTCTTTTAACTACATCCTAATATTTATATCAGGGGATTATGATATTTACTTACCATTATAATTATATTCTTACATCAAAAAATATTTATAGGAAGTATCCTTCATTTTCGTAAATTATCTACGTGCAAATAATGGTGTTGCTTCGTAGGCTTATCAGGGATTACAATTCCAACCATCCAAACTTTTCATCTTGTTTTAAGCCTTAAGGTTCGATAGCCGATTCTCTTTGGACCTATTCCGACACCCAGGTTAAGCTTTATTACTTGAAGTCGGCTTTGGACTTACTATTAAAGAGGAGAAGTGAAATTCGTTGGTAGCTTTTAGGGTCTTCGGGAAATTTCCCGGGCTGCAGTAGCGTGCCAATGCGGGTTTTTTGCCAGACCCTAAGTTCTGCAGATCTTCCCTGCGATTTTTTTATAAAGATTAAATAACCATTTATTCGTAATCGAATTGTATTTATATCTCAACAATGTAGGAGTCATAATATGGTGGGTCTCTTTTTCAGGCGATTCCTCTCGAAGATTTTGAGGAATTCGCTGCGGGGTAGGCTTTTCGCAAATTGACTTGCCTTGCAAAATTAGTATCTTCTTCTTACCGCCGCAGTGTTTGATCTAACTGATGCAAACAATAACATATAAAAGTGCGTTCCTATAAGTTGGTAGTAGAATGAACTTAAAACACTATTGCAAGAACCAATTAGAAGGGAATATGAGTTTTGAATGGTAGCATCTCTTTCATCGTCTGCTGTTGATAGAAGCAGAAAGTTTGAGGTCGTATATAAAGACAAGTTTATATAGAAAAGCTTAATTTTCTACCATATCTCAAATTCTATTTTTTAGCTCAAATATTGCAATGACTGTTGGAGTATCCAATTACAAAATAGAATTTATCAGTTATTAAATATATATTTACCTGTTTAATTTAATCGGAATTTTGCCCGACTAATTTCGAACGGATTCGAGGTTCCGAAACTAAGCGGGCAAATTCCAATAAAATTACATGGTTATAGCCGGGCAAACATATATTTAATAATCATCATGATTCACGAAAGTTTAAATACGAGAATTAATCATTATAATAATAATTTAAAAGTATTTTTGGGCAGCTTTTAAAGAAATCGGATACCTAAAACAGTCACGATTCTATTATAAAAGTAACGTAGTTAGGATGACCATATTTTAAATTAGAATTTGCACATTTGCATGACACATCGGAAATGGAAAAACAGAAAATCGAGTAAGAAAATAAATGACAAAATAACATCGATATTTATTATGTTATTTTGATAATGTTTTAGAATGTGTACCTTATAACGTATGTAGTTTGGTTTAAATATCTCTAAAAATTTAATACTTCTAAAAATTTCCCCATAATAAAAATCGACCTTAAAAATTTTAGCAACCACTTATCATATTATTATGCACTTAGGTCGATGAATGATGGACATATTTATTAATAAAATTATAAAATAAAAATAAAAAAATAAGAATAGCACTGATGCTATTTTTTTTTCTAGTTAAAGAACAAGTCCTAAACTCTCTTATCCTTAAAAATTATGTATACAACATACATAAATGTCAACATAATCCGTGCTTAAAAAACAATAATTTGTGTAAAATATTTTCATTCATTACATACATTTCATACTGCCTCATAGTAAGCTTAATCCATTGCAAATTACATTGAAGTTCAAATGAAGGCGATCCTTGTATTAATGGATTTAGCTTGAGCACTATATTCAATTTAAATTGAACTGGACGCGCGCCCAAAGTTGGAGTGTTCATTTATATTGTGGAATATGTTGATCAGTTATGTGATTCCAATAGTATTTACCCTGATGCGAGTATACTATTACAGAAACTTCAAAATGATTACACAGATTTTATTTATGCGAGCATGCTAAAAATATATTTTAGAATATTTTTTTCTAATAATATTAATCGTTCACTCCAATAACCCCTAAAGATTGAGCAGACGTGCAATGTAAGTATTAAACATCAATGAAGAAGACGACTCACGAACCTACAATTGAATTCGAACCATTTTTTAAATAAAAAGGCTCGAATTGAATTCCAGGTTGAAAACCAAATTATTTTTTTTATATTCGCATTTACTATGTATAACTTCGAGCTAATGAAACATATTTAATTTTGAAATTATGTTTAAGATAAAAAGTAATTGTAGTATACAAAGGTAAATCGTTACTTTTATTATAATCCTAAATTTATAAAAAAATGTGATTACTTGTTACAAAAAAAATATTAATATTATGTCTCTATTGCAAATACAGTGAAATCACTAAAGTGAAAATGTCAGTCAAGTGAGATATTGGACATAAAGGTTTATAAAAAAATAATACGAGTGGAAATTAATGACATAAAAAAAAAAAAAAAAGAAGAAAGAAAAAAAAAAACCAAACAGTTCCAAATATGACTTGCAATTTAAGCTTACATTTCTGAAAATTGAAGCTTTAGTCAAATTAAACTTAATTATCTATACTAATAGTATAAAGCTGAAGAGTTTGTTTGTTTGAACGCACTAATCTCTGGAACTACTGGCCCGAATTGAAAAATTCTTTTTGTGTTGAATAGTCCGTCTATTGAGGAAGGCTATAGGGTATATGTCATCTCGCTGTGACTTATAGAAGTCAAACAGCAATTAAAAATGCTGCAAAAACGGGAAAAGATTTCTTTTTTGAGAGCTTTCCTAGCGTGCGCTGAGGAAACACTAAAAACCGCGCGGACGGAGTCGCGGGCGACCTCTAGTTTTAAAAAAAATATTGTTTCTTTGAAAATAGTAATACTTTTTAAAATATTTTGCTCATTGTGTCAGTTTTTGTTAAAGGGTTTAAATGTAACAAGAATTTCATTTTCTTTAGTTTTGTTTCACAAATATGAAAAAAAGTACAGAAACATAAATTTATCGCTTTTTTGTATTGCCTCATAACAGTTTTTTTAAATCCAGTTTTAGACATAAGGGTGGTTAGAAAACATTGACTTTCACATATATTTTATGTATATGATAATATTTTTCTATTTCTCTTTTCACAGAAAAATATACTAAATTTGAGAATGATAAGTTATGAAGTATAAAAACTTTATTAAAAAAAAAAAAAAAAAAAGTAAGAATTTACTCCAACACAGTAAATTAAAAAAAACACCTGGATGGAACGAAGTTCCTTTCGATTAATTATTGAAGGAATAGGGAATGTGCATAAAATTTAAAATGATCTCAACTACTTTTTTTTCGGATATTTGTAATCATCTTATTATAATAAAAACATTTTTTTATTTAGTAATCATTTGAGGCCATAAAATAATTTGTAAAAAGTTATTTAAAAAATTAAGGGAGCGAAATTCAAACTTCTAAAACGCGCCACCATTTGTCGAAAGGAAATGTGACGTCATTTGACACGCCATTCAAATTGTCGGCGTCGAAGTTCATACTGTGGTGTCAGTGTTACTGAGAAAAATAAATAATTTAAACCTATATTTCGTGCTTAAAGGTTTTATTAAATGATACGATTGTTTAGGTAATCATGTTCCACTTCATTTGACTCAGATAAATAACTTTGTTGATAATCAGCAGATATAGAAGATATAAGATGCTATAGTAGTATTATCAGCTGTGTTTTTAGTAAACAATTTTCTTTTTAAAACATAGTTTTACTGGTAAAGTAAAAGTATGTAAAATAGTTAGTTTTACTGGTAAAGTAAAAGTATTGTGTGTTGAATGAGGAAATGGTAACAATACTAGCTAGCGCGTAGGTGTGGTATCCGTAACCACGTTCGCGGAGGAGACGAGTCAGACCACGGTGGTCCGACGAAGACGCGGTTTGAACGCGGATACCGTCGGCGGTATTTCGGGCGGACGTGAAATGGAGCTTGTGCTCCGTCATAAGTGCGGACAGAGTGTCCCACTTAGACTTGTCCCTTATGTAAAGCGGCAGCGGCGCGGGGGACTTCCGTGGCGCTGAAGGCGCAGGCGCTGAAGGTGCCTCCGCGGGCGCTGAAGGCGCGGACGACGGCGACGCGGACGACGGCGACGCGGACGCGGGCGCTTCGGGCGCAATCGGCGCGCGTTCGCGAGTCGGGCCCGGGCCCGAAGAACAGTCGGGCGACGCGGGTTCGCCACTAGCGGGTTTTGAGGCCCGTTTTCGCGGGACGTTCGAGGAGAGCGCTTTCGTCGCCTTCCTCTTGGCCGATTTGGTCTGCACGGTCGTGAAATCGTCGTCCTCGTCAGCGTCCGAGGAAGGGGACGAACTCCCCGACTCGGAATCCGAGGCCGTCTGCTCCGTAGGAGTGGCGGCCTCGACCTCCATGTCGGAGGTGCTCTCGGTTGCGATCGCGGCGCGCGAGGTCGAGGGCGGAGACTCGGTGCTAACAAGACAGAGTAGCGCAGGCATAATTCAGGCGCAATTCCGTGGACCCAACCAAAAAACTGCGACTTGGACAGATCTTCGGGTTCCGCCGCGGATTTGGGGTCCATGGTGAAGCCCGAAGATATGAGCCGTCCTCCCTGCGTGAGCAGGGAGGCGAGAGCCTAACGTGAACCCTATCGAATCTCTGTCAGTAGGTGACAGAGGTGTGCCTAATACCCTAACGACTGTGTACTTACACGACGACTGACTCACACACAAACACAATCACACCACTGGCTTGCACACAATGAAGGTCGTTATCTTGACTGGCGCAGGTGTACGAACGGTCGGTGCAGGTGGTCGGTGCAGGTGGCTGGGCAGTCAGCGTGATGGCCCAGGTAGGTGGCGCGAATAGGCGGAGCAGGTAAAAGGGACATGTGTCCCTGTCGACTGCTCAACGGTGAATCGCAAAACATGTCGTGACAACTTTTGGTATGAATTTTTACTGTCTAGCCCCCTTTCACAACGTGCGATAAGGAACTACGTTCCAATATCAGAATATAATCCTGTTAGTTATAATTCATACATACTACAAAAACAACACTTAAATATAATTTAAATAGCAGGTTTTACTGAAAAAGTATTTTTTTTTTTAAGTTCATAATTTCAAACTTTTTAAGCTTATAAGGTAAGTTAAATATTTGATCGACTATCCAACAATAATTATCTGCTCAATTGCTAATTGGCTTAACACTGATATATTGTGTTAATTATTGATAAGGTATAAATAGAAATTTAGACTTTTGAAAGATTAAATTATAAAAAAAAATAGAATTGGTAAGCGTTAAAACAAAAAATAATTGTGCCGGAGAATATACGATTCGAGAGCAATATTTTTATTGTACATAACATTTGTTCTTATTTCTGATATAGTAACCTTGGTATTTGAATTTCGGGTAGCTTTAGAATAAAATTTTATATTTATTACATAAAAACTGAATAGTAATATTTCTTTCCGACTTTAGAAACTAACGAAGATTATTTTCTGACATTCAATGTACATTGCATTTTTATGTAAAGCATTCTTTTTCAAGTTTTTATAATTTTCTTTTAAAAGAGGATCATTATAAAGTGTTTTAGTACTACTAACTTTAATTATAAACCACGAATTACATTAATTATAATTTTCATCAAATAAATAGTGACCGATTTTTAAGCAGCAAAAGAAATTAATGATTTATTTTTGTATTCTGTAATTTGATTACATTCAGAGAAGATATTAATTGACAGAATAATTGTAAATTTTAACCAAAAGTGTTTTCTTATATTAAATTATAATTTATCTTATTTGACTCTAATTAAGTTCTAAAATAGAACAATCGTTGGTTTATTGGCGTAATTAGATTCATTTTTTTTATATATTAAATTATAATATTTTTTTCAAATTCTAAATCGTTAATGAATGCAGTGTATATATATTAATTCAAAACGTCTGACAATGTAACAAAAAAATGTCAAAATATTGTTTTTAAATGTATGTTTTATATTTATTTCCTTACATAAATATAAAATATACATTAAAAAAAATAGGTACTTTGACATATTTTCGTTCAATGCTAAAAGTATACTACTAGAACATGGATGTTCATAAAACCATATTTTGCCTAAGAGCATAGCCACATGGGAGAGGAGAATATTGAAAGAGCTGTTCATTGATTTTGTAACTTCACTTTGCAAAAAATTGTACGTGATGCTAGTTTAAAAAATGTATATAAGGTAGTATCATAAAGAGTGTGTGATATTAATTGTTAGATGATAAAATTTTGTTTTATCCCCGAATGTCTGTTCTCTTTACATTTTGCGTTGTTACTTTTTGAAACCTATCTTATACTTTTTGAAACATATCTTATACTTTTTGAAACCTATCTTTTACCGTACATATAATCTATATTACTTATTTATTATTACTTATCTGACTAATAAGTCAGATAACCTTTTTGTTATGAGATTAATTTAATTTTTAACTTGTGGCTTTAGGTGTATTTTTGTATAACATTCAAAGATTTAGAATAAATAATTACCCTACATTTAAAAATGTCTAGTTAAATGTAAATAACCATATTATAGAATTAACATCTTTTGACTTTTAATGTGTTGGTTTTATAAACTAAATTATTGAAAAATGAATGTAATTTTTTTTGAGATACATAAATTATTTATGTTAATGAAATCTTAATTATATATTAAATTGCTTCTTATAGTACGGAAGCCAGTGACCAATTTTCATCACGAATTTCCCCCCGAGTGAAAATTTGTTAAATGCAAAAGGAAGTTGTGTTATGAAGCTTAGCGACCGTTAGCTGCGGCTTTGGTGGCGGTGTAGGCAGTGGCAGCCTCCCACGCACGAAGAAAGATTTTTTTTTTTAATCATTTCCTCCCATACAAAAATTTTTTGATTAATAGTTTGTCTAATATCTTGAAGGAAAAATAAAATAAACTGACCATAATATGGCGGATTATACGTCAGCTGGCCGCTCGTAAATGAAAAAAAAATTTCAATGATTTCCTCTCAACTAATAATATATCTGGTGATAGTTTATATATCTGGTGATAGACGTTAAATGAGTAACTGCGTAATTTTTAACCCCCGACTAAAAAGAGGGGTGTTATAAGTTTGACCTGTCGATCTGTGTATCTGTGTATCTGTGTATCTGTCTGTGGCAAATTTCCGGCTAAACGCGTGAACGGATTTGAATGCGGTTTCTTTTAATCGAAAGCTGTGCTCGTCGAGATGGTTCTTATTTATGTTTGATTGAAGTAGAAATAGTCGTCTTCAAGATATTGACGTTTTATTCGTGCGGGGGAGAGGTTTCTATGCAATAATTACCTGTTTGCGGCCAAATGCGTGGACGGATTTGAATGCGGTTTTTTTTAATCGAAAGCTATGCTCGTCGAAATGGTTCTTATTCATGTTTGATTGAAATACGAATAGTCATCTTCAAGATATGGACGTTTTATTCGTGCAGAGGAGAGGTTCTTACGCAATAATTATCTTTTCCCAGCTGTTTCGCCCGCTATATAAGAAAAAAGCCTTGTTATGAAGGCCAAAAGGTTTTTACACTTACTTACTCAGGTAAAGTACTTTATTAGGGATAGCTGTTGCCTGTGACTGCGTCCACGTAGACTGTAAAAATATATTTATATGGCTTATGATCGTAAAGAAAATAAAGAATCACGGGCAACAGCTAGTGATAATGTAAATCCCTTCATCATTTTGTTATAAGTGATTGTAAATCATTTTAACTCTAAATGTTTATATTTATTAATATTCGTATATATGAAACCTACCTATCTACCTAACCATATGAAATAGTCTTGAATCATGTTACTTAATACATTTATAATTTATTACATTGTCGAAACTTTCACGTGGATCCTTATTTTATTAAATATAATATATATTTCTCGCATTAAATATTACTTTTGTACATATTGATATAGAATTCTAATGCTAAAAGATTTTTTTAAAAATCGGTCCCGTAGTTTCGGAGCCTATTTAATTCAAACAAATAAACAAATCTTTCCTACTTAAACAATTGAAAATTTTGTGTCTGTAGGTTCATCTAGAACAATTCAGAAACTAGTAACATAACTTTAAAATGCAGAAAAAAAATAAATTTAAAATTTAAGAAACCCCCAATACAAAAAAACTTCTAAAAAGAATAAAAATAATATTATTATGTGCTTATTGAATTCGTTGCGCCGGGGGACCGTTTAACAAAGGAAGAAATTAAAATGCAAGTAAGTTAACAAGGCAAATAAAGAAATTACGATATCGAATCGTATAATCTAAGTCCTCAATGATTAACTTCGTAATATATGTACACTATCAACGTACGTACAACGGTCTTCCGAAGCAACGACTTCAATAAGTACATAATAATATTATTTTTATTCTTTTTAGAGGTTTTTTTGGTATCGGGGGTTTTTTAAATTTTAAATTTAATTTTTTATACCGATTTATTGAATATAATATTATACGTTTTGTAATGATTATCCTTAAAGATGTTAAGATTCCATTGAAAAATTGTTAGTCTGTAGTCGAAGCAGTTGCAAACCTCTAGTGTTTGGTTTCAGAATTCATAATAAAACTACTGCGAGACGTTTCATGCAATAGTATTGTATCGCTTTTAACGGAGACTTGTAAGGTAGGTACTATGCCAATATTTTGATATATTATTTTATAGTTTAAAACAATATTATTACTTTACTAATAATACTAGATACTAATAGTATAATGTATTAGAAATTGTATGCAATGATACTACTGTTATACGATTACCATTAATTAACTACGATTTTATTGTTCCAAAAAAAAAATAAGATGCTTAGAATCCTTATTAATCGGATGTAAAATAGCAAATGGTTTAGTGTGAACCCTGAAAAGTCCTAATTATTATTGGTTGGCAGTCCTCAATCCCTAGTCAGAATTGATTTCCAATCCTCAACTGCATTTTATTTTGACAGTTCTAGCTTGAATTTCCGTAAGACTGTGAAATATCTTAGTATCTTAATTGATAACACTTTTTCCTGCCTCACGCAGATTACGGAAGTAAGAAGAAAAATATTTATAATTGTAATGTTTTACTTTCATACAACGACCGCTATTTAAAGGAATATGCACCCTTTAAATATTCGTAACTTAAAATTCTTGCATACATTTATACTTAATTTATTTAATTAATATCTTTCCCTAGAGTAAACAAAGTTTAAATAAAGTTTAATATTGTCCCTACTTATAGTTTTATATAAGTATATTTACATGTGTATCTATGTATCTTATCCTATTCTATGCTTTTAACTATTCTTTAATTTCGTAATTTTTAATTCTTTAAATGGTTAGTAAATTCTTAGTATTCTTTGAACACTTTCTTTTGTAGTGACCTAAGAGATTTTTTTGTAAGTGAATCAATAGATAAAAGCCGGTACCAAATAAGCAGAATGTACCACGCGAATTAGCAATTCAAAACCACAATCATGCATTTGGGGCACGAATTTGAATGACGTACAAACGCAAGCATTGTCCCAATGAAACCACACTTTATTTTTAAGTAATTTGGCATTTGAGTGAAATGCCAAAAACGTTTAAATAGTATACTGAGCTTAGATAAACAGTCTTAGCTAATCAGAATACCAAAATCGTCATTATAGTACCATATAAAATTGACTTCACTTTCTATCAAATAAGTTCACCAGATTTTTTCTTTTAGGAATTTAGATTGTTATTTTGATTCTGAAATATAGTGCTAAGATCAAGTTTCATCCAAACCTCTCAAGTTTCAAAGCCTCAAACATTTCAAAACAGTTGTATGACATTGTGAGCTGAATTAGCCTCATTTAACTAAAACTAATCCGATACCCTATTAAACAGAATTTTTAAAAAAGTCAAGTTCGTTGAAAATGATCTTTTATTTTGTACATTTCCTTTAATAAGAGGAGATGGTGTTTGCAATTATCCTAAAAATCTGAGGTCTTCTAATATAAGATTGTGTCTGTGTTTTTTAAGTTGTAGACGTTACCAACCGTAACAAGAATCATCCTGAGTGACGTCACAACAATGACTCAAAAAGTTTTTATATTATTTATTCTGGCTTATATATATCTACCCGAAACCTTTTCTTAATCAGTAGCAGCTTTTTATTTTATGTTTTGTTTGACCCACAATGACTCCGGCGACGCTTGTACAGACAAATCCACAACAATGTGACATCAATCACTCTGTCCAATATGGAATAAAGGATTCCTTCATTTGTGTTGAATATGTGCTTCAATGTTTGATAGATATGAGTAATATATTCAGACTAACATTATGCATATGTTGATTTAATATTATAATCAAACCAATCATTGATCGAGACACTATTCTCATTTTGCATTGTGTGTCAAATGTAAAAATAAAGATTTTTTTTTCATTTGCACCAATTCACAAATATTAAATAAGTGTTAATTTTATGTCACATGTACGAGTACATATATTCTTTATATATATTTCAAACAAAATTATATTAAAGAGTCATTTAAATTTTAAGGAACGTTGTTAACAAATATGATATACTCAAAACCTAATATATATAAGAGTTTTAATCAAATTTATTAAGAAGTGATTAAATATAAGTATACTATCTATAGCTTGAATATAGGTAATATATTATTGCGTATCTATATATACATCGTGCAGACACAAAATATATTTCATATGTAAGTATATTTACTGTATATTTACAAACGAGATGCAAATCATTATGAAGGCACATAGTAGGGGTCCTCTAAGGGACAAATCAACATAAAATGTATAAACGAGGTATGAAAAACCAATGTGGGTTTAAGAAGTTTTACCTACTTAGCTTTATGCAAATGATTTAAATCACTGTGTAAGAGCGGCTGTCGTGAATATTCATTTCATAGCCCTTACAGAAGTTTCTTCTGGTTTTCAAGAAATAAATTTAAAAATTTCATTTTGATTTAAATAATATGACAGTAAATTTCACAACAAAAAACCTATTCAAGTAATTATTATGTTAAGAAAACACTTTATACTTTAAATAAATATAATTTCAAGTGCTCGAAACATAATAATAATAAAAATAAAAATAAATTATATCACATTAACTATAAATGCTTATTTTGTTGGATAATTTTGACAATAATAGAATAAGACTAGATAAAAATTATTCTATTATCTATAGAATACCAAATTCATAAGGGTGGCCATACATAGATTCCAATAGTACTGGTGTAGTTAAATCATCCATTCTATATCTAAACACAAAATTAGTAATATTTAACAAAATTTAATGAAGGAGTTAATGTTTTCTTTATCATATATTATACAAGTATGGAAGTTTATTTTTTTTTTTTATTTATTTATTTTTTTTTTTATTTTCATAATAACGTGCGAGTGACATTAACATCCAAACCTTTTACATTTCACAACAAGAAAGATTACCCTCATAAAGGATTTATACATTTACTCGCTGTATAAATTCTTCATGTTGACAACAGTATTAAGTTATCGTTAAACTAAAACTGTAGAAAACCAATTTTATATAATCTAGTTATTTCTTTTCTCAGTAATTGATATTAGTCATGTTTTTCAATTTCTTATGCTGCACCTATGTTGTAGGTACTGTGACGTCGATGAGGTATGAATTAATTTCTATTTTTTTTAATATTTCTATTTCTTTAATAAAATTTTCTTTTTTTTTTAGATTTTAAGTAATTCACCCGTCATATCACTAAAAAGAATACTTAAACGAAAAATTATAATTAATACAGATAAGCTAACCTGATCTGTATTCATTTTTTAAAAAAATTCACATTAATAGATCATAAAAATAGAACGCTGATTCAGCTCAATTTGAATAAAAGTATGAAGTACCACTACTAATCATCTTTTGCTAAATTATATTATATTTCAAGCTAGAATAAGCATCAAAATATGTTATAGCAATGCTTTTCATAAAGCTACCAACTGAATATTCTACTTTTCAATATTTATCTTAGTTTTTGAAACTCGATAAATAAAATATGTTTAACTTACAAATTAACTCACGATTACCATTATTATTATTATTATTATTATTATTATTATTCATGAACATATTAAAAAAAAACTTAAAAATAATAATAATTATTTTCCCAAACAACAGTATATTTTCCTTCTGTCTTCCTTGTGACAGAATGTTCTGAGTAACAATATTATTATTAATATTATTACTCAGAACTTCATAGTTAATTATTAGTAAATATTATGTATTATTTATAAATGTAGTAGTTTGAATAAAGAGCAAATGTGAATAACGTTTTATACTAACCCTCGTTTCAAAAGTCCGAAACCTTTTCTCCTAGTGTGTTATAGTCTACTCATGCCGAAAGGGTGGCGAGGCATTTGCATGAATGTGGGTAAAATGTGATGTGTGTAAAGTAAGTTACAACTTTTAGGATTATTATATAAAATAAAAGAAAATCTCATGAAAATGTATTTTATACCGAAATAACTATGTGCTTATAACTAAAAAAAACAAAACTGAAGAAGAAAGAAAAAAAGAAAAAACTGTGGCTTAAGCCGTGACTATGATAAATTTAAACGGTGTTTAAAACGAAAAGGAACACTTTTTTTTACTGAAAAAAAACCCTTGAAGGAAATAAAGGAATAAAATTCGGTTTATCCTACAACAATATAGAAGATACGCTGGTGCAATATAAGGCATAATACAATCATAATTGTTAGGAGATTAGATTGATGGGTTCCGGATTTAAATAAATTTGTTTGAAAAATATATATTATAGAAAAAAATAAATACCTAATTCTGACCTTTAACCAAAATATTGTTCAAAACATAATTTTCCTAATATTTTGCACAATACACAGCCACAAAACGGCTAGTGTATTCAAATGAAGAACCACAGTTTAATGGGCTAATAGTTCACTTAAACCACTGAGACTACAATGAAACTGGTCAGCTATATATTTTGAACTAATTAGTCTACGGTGTTGTATTATTAATTACAAATATTAATGTTTACTGTTTCTAAGAGCAGTTTTATAAAACTTAGCTGAATATTAAAATGAGAAAAGCCGTGACGTTACCTGCATCTTGCCATCCTAAAGTATCAATACTATACAGTATGTAAAACGAGAATGTTATTAGTTAATTAACAATTATAATTATATTAATTAACGTATTCTAATTCTAATAACGTATCACGGCTATTAAGTGGGCCATGAAAACATTACTATAAGGGCATAAATATATCTAGAAATGAATTACAAAAACGCTTACCGATCTCATATTTCACAAAGCAATTATATAACCTCAGAAACTATATATAGTATTAAAATACACGTATTTATAGATAGCGGAGCCCTTGATGTGTCCTTCATTTTTTTTAACATTCTAAAATATTTCGCGCTGACGTTTACGTTGGAAATTGAAGAGCTTCAGTGATCAAGCAGTGATTGCAACATCTTACGTCATACTCACTGTATAATGCAGTGACACCTCGTTTGAAGTAAATTTATTAGTAGATCAGGCGTCTTTTATAAATGTACCTATCATAATCGGAATATATGTAATAAATGTATTTAAACTTAGTATTAAAAACCAAATTATTAATTTGGAATAAATGAAGCACACCTGAGAGAGCACTGTTTAATTTATCATAATTAGCTTTTAACAGGAAGATGGTTGGAGACTTTCTGCCATCTGGAACCCACTTATGAACAATGTAAAATCCCATGGCTGTGACTGCACTGTGAAACCTTATGATACTGTTAGAGAATTTTGTGTGTATCCTACTTGTTGAACTATATACTCGGAAACTCAGGAACCGTGGCTGATTAATTAATTGACTTACTGACTGACACCTCCGTCTCGTTTTACCGTGAGCACGATGGCTGCAACGCATTCAAAATGTCGGATTAAATTTAAAATGTATATTTAAAATTTAATTATACTCGAGTTAAATCCGTAAAAAATAGTTTTATTTCAATATGTTCTCCTGAAAATCTTAGACAATACTATAATTAGCCATATCATACTTAGCTATAAAAGTAAGCAAGGTATTATCGAAAAGTTAAATGTACAATGTCACATAGACCTTTCACAAAAAGGGCAAGTGATGAAAATAAAAGAAAAATGAAAAAGGGGCCAATACAACCTTGTGGAACATCTATTTTTAGTTAAAAACTAGCCTATTTACCATTATTTAGATTATTCGATTGGACCTTTATTTAAAATAAGAGGCAATACGATCAAGAGCAGCATTACGCACATAGTGGTTAAGTTTGCATAGTAATGTTTAATGGTCTACGCTACCAAATGCTTTAGATAAATCATAAGACACCCCGATTTCTTTCTGTGAATACCACAATGCGTCGTAAATGTGCTTAAGAAGCGTGGCATCCGCATCAGTTGTTGATTTACCTTTGGTAAAACCATATTGTTTATTATGCTGGATTTTATTGCTATAATCAAATTCTATCATTTGTTTCAGTATTTATTTTGAAGATACTACTCAAGGTACATAAAATAGATAGGCCAGAAATTTCCTGGTTCTAGTCTATTATCAGTCTTCAACAACGAAACTCCTTTACATCAAAACTGGGAATGTACCGGTTTCAATAAGTTTGTTGTAATTGAACCATATCATTTAAAATAACGTTTAGTAATTTAACTCCCATAGCCTAAACATCACTGATTTTTTTTCAGATTTAAGGTACTAACCGAAGGTTTAATCGGATTAATTCCCTAAGACTAAAAGTATTTGTCAAAATAGTTGTTTTCCGTAGTAGGTATTTATATAATACTGTATACAAACACAACAACATTCCCTCCCGTCCCCTTATTATAAGTTTTCAGTAAAAGTAATATGTAAAAATTCTCTGCTAAAAATTCTCTCTCTAAAAAAAATTCTGCCTGAAACCCGATTAATTTTCCAATTCAATTTTTTACCGCAAGGAGGTAGTAAATTGCACATTCAAAGTGATAGAATAGCTACCTCTAGTGCACTTTAAAATCATTTATTCATCAATAGTAGCTGTTAAAAATATATAGGTATTTATTATTATTTTTTATCAATATTTTATGGTTTATTTTGTTAACTTATAACACTAGAAAGGAGATAAAATAACTTGTACTAAATGATTTTATATTTTTTTAGAAAAAAGGAAAATTTCTATATACTTACATGGAAAGTAAGATTATTTCTTACTTAATTGATGTAATAAACGGTGAGCTAATATCATAAATGCTTTTGCATTCGAAGATGAGTTTATTAACAAATGTGCTAAGGTAAAAAAAAAATAAAAACTTAAAACTTAAAACTTATTGCTTCTCAATTACTCTGAAAGCAGTTATTAATTTAGGAAAAATGAAAGAGTGCATAAATTAATGCATAAATTTTCACCATGTCGGAATGAATTTTCTTTTATACTGGCTAACGGTGAATCAGGATCTGATTACTTAGATAAATGAAAAAGCCCAATATAAAATATAAGCTGTTCAGTCCATTGTGTAACAATCTCATATAAAAACAATACTGCAGTTTTTTTTTTTTTTTTTTTTTTTTTTTTTTATATAATCTAGGGCAATGCTTGACTACATTCCACCTGATGGTAAGTGGAATGTAGTCTAAGGTGGTAAGGCGCATTACCCTAGCAGCCTATTCACTCTTCTCTTGAATTTAACCACATTGTATTCTTTCGGAAATACCGACGCAGGCAAGCTGTTCCAATCCTTTGCTGTACGCAGTAAAAAAGACGAAGCAAAGCGTTTCGTTCGGACAGGTGGAATGTCCACAACAAAAGGATGGATTCCTGCCGTGCGTCGGAAAGTCCGATGATGGAAGGGGGCCGGGGGAATTAGATCGTGTAATTCCTGCGCACACTCACCAAAATGTATCCTATAGAATACTGAGAGGCTAGCAATTCTACGCCTGTGTTCAAGGCTTTGGAGGTCGGCTTCGACCAACTCGGGATCTCCTATGAGCCTCATTGCTCGCCTCTCAATTGAGTCCAGAACCGCAAGATGAGACTTTGCGGCACCAGCAAATATGTGGCCACAGTACTCTACACACGACCGGATCTGTGCTTTGTATAAAACAAGAAGCTGTCCCGGTGTAAAGTACTGCCGAACCTTCGCAAGAACGGCAAGCTTTGCTGCTGCTGCTCTTGCTCTGGACTCAATGAACCGACCAAAGTTGAGGTTCGAGGAAATCTCTAAGCCTAACAACTGAAGCCGGTCACTGTATTCCAAGGATACATTCTGGAAAGTAGGAGCCAAGGTGAAAGGGCTCCTTTTGGCGGTGAACAGACACGTCTGCGTTTTGGTGGCGTTGAATTTGACAAGATTGGCATTGCTCCATGCGGAGACTGCCTGAAGTTTGTCATTCAAACGCTGCACCATGGCTTCTCTTTCAGACTGTACTTGATCTCGACTAGCCCGAGTACTCGGCAGATATCTTTCTACAACTGTGCTGTCGTCTGCGTACCCATAGATACCGGGCTTCAACAGATCATTAATGTGCAGCAGAAAAAGAGTTGCAGAAAGAACGGACCCCTGAGGCACTCCGGCATTTATTGTCAAGGATTCCGAGGAACACCCATCGACAACTACTCGGAGAGATCTCTGGCTCAGAAAGTCCGTTACCCAGCCGATCAGACCAGGAGATATACCGTACGCTGAAAGCTTGCTTATAAGGCTCGCATGCCAGACCATGTCAAATGCCCTCGAGACGTCCAGAGAGACGGCGACCGCTTCTCCGTTCTTCTCGATGGCCTCGCCTAGAATGTGTGTAGCATACACTAGGAGGTCCCCAGTAGACCTATTACGGCGAAACCCGTACTGTCGGTCACTGAGGAGATCGTTACCTTCTAGGTATGCTAGAAGGCGCGAGTTCAATACACGCTCCATAATCTTGCAGAGTATGGAGGTGATTGAAATCGGTCTGTAGTTGACAGGATCAGCACGGCTGCCTTTTTTGGGCACGGGTTGCACGTTGGCAAGCTTCCAGGATTTCGGCACTATTCCAGTCTTGAAAGAGAGGCGATACAGACGTGTCAGTACAGGAGACAACTCAGCTGCACATGTCTTGAGCAGAATGGCTGGTATACCATCAGGACCACTGGCTTTATTCACATCTAAACGACACAATGTTCTCCATACCTCTTTGTTAGTGATGCGGATTTCAGGCATCGAAATACCGCAGTGAGGAAGATGTGCTGGAGAAGCATTGCCAGTGTCTAGATGCGAATTATATTCTGTTTGCTACAGATTATATTCTTTTATGATTATATTATGATTATATTCTGTTTGCTATTATAATCTGTTTGCTACAGAGAAGCAAGTACATTCGCTTTCTCTGTTGCTGTGTGGGCCAGGGATCCATCCGGCTTCAGCAGAGCAGGCAGTGAGGGTTGGCAGAAGTTCGACTCGATCGCTTTGGCAAGAGACCAGAAAGCTCGACTGCCAGTTGGTCTGACAGAGAGCTTTTCGCCATTCTTAGCGATTCGATCGAGACGAGCCTTCCGCAATGCCTTTTTGTAGGACTTGGCAGCTTGGTTAAAGGCTCTCTTCTTTATACTTACATCCGGAGTTTTGCGGCTTCGAGCATCAGCCCAAATGAGATATGCCGAATGTTTTCGGTCTTGAGCATGACCACATTCGGCATTAAACCATGGGCGAGCTTTGCCACCGACGGGAACTTCAGCAAAAGGAATAAAATACTCCATTGCCTGATGCACCACATCGGTTATAGCATCCGCGCAACTCGACGGATCCAAAGAAGAGAAGCAGACCTGCCGCCAAGGATAAGATGCAAAGAAGTGCCGCATCTCATCCCAATCTGCTGACTTGTATTTCCATACTCGCCTAACACCATGTGGTTCGAGAGCTGGTGGGGAATATGTAAACACAGATTTCACCAGACAGTGATCGGAGGTTCCCAAGGGGGAGGTGACCTCAACACGATACCTGTCCGGATCAGTTGTCAGCAGAAGGTCCAGGCAATTGGCTGTATGGCCTACCACATCTGGTACCCTTGTCGCTTGCCTCACCAGCTGAAAGAGGTCCAAGGACAACGCAAAGTTCCGCGCTTCTCTTCCAGCATGGTCGGTTTTCTGGTACGGGAACAGCCAGTCTTGATGACAAGCATTAAAGTCCCCCAGAAAAACAAGCTTCGCTGAAGGGTACTGATGCAAAGCCATATCAGCAGCCTCACCGAGATACTCAAATAATCTAGTTGTCTCCTGGTCACCGCTGTGCGAACGGTAGACACAGGAATACAGGATTTTTTCGTTTCCTGTGTCTACTAAAACCCATATAGAAGAAAAAGTGGGGTCTTCAAGGTGACGGAGACGCTGGATACAGAGGTCGTTCCGCGCATACACGCAGACTCCGGCACGTGAGCGAAAATTGTGCTCTAACGTGTATCCGGGATAATGCAGGTGAGATAGTTGCACGTATTTTGTATCTGGATGTACGTAAACGTATGTAAGATTCCTTTAATTATATCACTTATGTGATATAATTGTCATGCATAAACATAACATAGATATCACGTATGAATGTATGATTTTTATAAACATCGTATACATTTTTCTTTTATTTGCTCCAAATAACGACCAAATTAACAGCGTAATTGGTGTTTTCCAAAAATGCACCTTAAAAGGTTTCTAATAAAATAATATTTCCTTTGTAGTCATCAAAGCAAGTCAAGTGTATTGTGGCGTATTATCTTCTTTCATGGAGCGTTAAACCCCGTGGATGAGTTCAATAACACAAAAGTATTCGTAAAGATTGTTTGCTTATAAAGAATTTTAGACAATTCGATTTTTTTTGCAAATTGCTTTATTTGTACATAAAGTTTGATTTTCATAATATTTCAAAATAAAAAGACAAGGCAATCTATTGTAATAATTTTACAGTAAAAAATAAGAGAGAGTTTCTTCATCAATGTTTTCCTTTTATTTTCTAAATAAAACTTAGTTCATATTACTGTAACTTATCAATATTTAAAGATCTGATCAGAAACTTGCTTTATGGCCCAATTAATACTGATGTCCTTTTATACAAATCTTAGAACTTCATTAAATTCAAATTACATGTTTTCTGCTGACTAACAATATTATGAGATTTTCACACTTTTTATTTAAAGTCAAAAGTGAACTACATATATATATTTACTCCACGAAAGTTAAAGAAAGTTTTGTTTATAAACAAATTTAATTTATTGAACAAAGTTCTACAAAAGACTTATTACTAAAACTACACTGATATTTAAACTAAAGAAACATAAAATTGAAAGTTAAGAAAAATAATATCCTGTTTACAAATAAAGCATTACAATAAATTTCTTTTTGATATACGACATTGTTTTAAATTTGTTTTCCACACGAAATAAAATAAATATTTACCTATTGATTCATAAATTTGTTATATTGATAGAATCATAAATTTGTAACTAATTGAATCGTTGGGCGAGTGGTTAGAGCAGGCGCCTAACGTATAGAGGCCCAAAACTCTGGTTCGATTCCCGACAGGCATGTATGTGATGAGCATAGATGTCTGCATTTCTGGGTTGGGTCGTTTATTCAATATATTCTCAGTATTTATAATGTCTATTTCTATGCATTTGCAATGTTGTCCAACACCCTTAACACAAAAAAATAATTTGCTTACTTAGTGGTTAGATCAATATGTGTAATTTGTCCCGTGATATAAATGTTATTATAATTGTTATATATGATAGTCTGTTCGTTTTTCTCTGATGTCTGTAGTGGTTAGTGTATTATTAGTTTTTTCTTTATTTTACGCCAGAAAAAGAATGTTTTACAACTTTATTTCTTATACGTATCTACATAAAAATAAATAATACAATAGAAATAAGTTATTAATTGCTTTATCCTTTTCTCGAAAAACATTGCCCTAAAAGTCTCAATGCTTCTTAGCTGGTATTAATTAAGAAAGTTACTTAAATCTAGTGATTTACAGTAACTAATTAAAATTTTCTCAGAATTTCTCCTATTTTACTTAAGAAGTGTTTTATTATTAATGAGAATACGTTCTGTAAGCCAGCAAATACAATTAGTTCAACGTTTCAAAGGTTCTCAGAATTCCCACATTGGATTACGCAAATGTAAGTCCCAAGAAAAATAATAAATTCAACTGATTAAATATTAAATTTTGGGTTACAGCTGGCTTTATTAGTCGAAATTAATATTTTGCTACATTTTTATTTCTTTATGCATAATTCAAACCTAAATTTTGCACATAGTTTAAATTCTTCCTTGATACAATATTCATTGAAATAAATGAGGTACAGAAATAAAAATATAGATATGTTATATTTCTAATACATATATATATATATATATATACATATGTTTAAATAGCTTTACTACATTTAAATGTTTTTCAATGAATGCACTTCAAAATTTAAATGGATGTTTAGATACTTAATATAATAAGATACTATTGAAATAAATACCGTATATTTTGAAATGAGCATTTTTTTCTTGATTAAACTTTCGCAGCTTAGCTGGCAGGTTATTGATTCGACATAAATATATTCAACATTGTTACCGTCTGCTGATATCTCCAACGTTAAAATTTTAATACGAGCGACGTCTGCCGATGTCGTAATTTTATTTGTATCACTTAAACAAGTCATATAGAAGTCAAAACAAAAAAAGGGAAAGGAAAATTGTTTTACTACGAATTTAAGGCTTGCGAAGCCGCGGGAAAAAGCACTAGCTTTTTTATGCTAATAAATATAAAATACTCGCCGCCTTGGTGGAAAGCGTTCTCTTTTTGGATGTTAGAAGTTAATCCTAGTCCAGAGTAGTAGATTTACTGAGATAGATGTTAGCTTGTTAAAAAAATAGCGTCTTAATCTGTAATTAATATTAAATATTTTATATATCATTGTAATTATTCTTTATAAAATGTAACGGATATTTTGAGAAATAGTATAAAGGAGATTATTAATTAGTATTATTTAATATATTGTTAGTATATTATGTTGAACTTTTAGAAAATGTTAAGTTCATTTAGTAGTATATATATGTTGATTTTTGTCAATTTTTACATATTGATTATGTTTCATTTTATTTGTATATTAAGGAATCTATACCCTTGTGTAAAAACCGAACCCTATTACTAACACTTCGCTGACCGTTTCTCTATCTGTCTGTCTTCAGGCAGCATCTCTTAAACACTACAGCTAGACAGTTGAATTTCTTAAAGATGATGTTTATCTGTAGCCGCTATAACCACAAATACCAAAAATGAATAAAATAAATAAAACAGAAATAAAATGAATAATACAGAAATAAAATGAATGTTTAAGGGGAGCTCTCATACAACAAACGTATTTTTTTTAGCCGTTTTTTATATTTAATGGTAAAACCTTCTTGACCAGTTTTAACGGCTCATCTGTTAACGAGACCCATTTTAGGAAACATATTTGGGAATAACAAGCATCAGACTGCTAGTATTTGACGTAGAACGTTATGTAACGAGACAGTATTAGGGTAATATTAGAATCAGATTAGCTCTTTGATTTGCTTACATATGCAATCAATTTTGACCTATCCTCTGGTTATATACCCGGATTAGTGTAGTATGGGTCTTTCATGCTTAACTTATTTTATATTTGTGATAGGATAATATATTATAATTATAAAAAAAATAAATACACAACCTAAACTTTTCTCAAACCACACAAGGTTTATTTGTAGAGGCAAGTAGGTAACTTTAAAAAAGATATATATAAAATTAATTGAAATACGTTGTCCATTAAAAAGCTTTTCAGCAAAAGTTAATAAAGTAAAAAAAAACTTTATACAATAAGTTCGGGTTACGGAAATTATTTGAATATTCATTAAAAATTACAAAAACTTTTGAACAGACAACTCCAATAGAAATTATATTAGCACAGATTTTATAAACTCATTTATATTAAAGTTTTTAAGCGTTAAGTTCATTTATTTTTTTATTTATTATAAACTTGAACTCAATCTCTTTTTATAGAAACAATGTTGTTTTAAAGGAAATACGTAGTTAGTGTAGAAACTAACGTTTCTCCTTCATTGTGTTTTCAATCATACGTGACTTTGGTGAAATGTGTCGCTCACAATTTAGCGTCTATGAATGACATTTTTAAAGAGTTGCATTAAAAGTAATTTTATATTTTAGTACCAATTAAGTAGATCCGATATTAAATTATTTACATGGTACCTACCAGTGAAATATTTAATTAATACTACAACTATACATTCGTTTAAAATGATATGCAAATGTTATATTGTTATATACAGTAATGTTATGAAAAATGTTATATTAATTTAACATGATAATAGCCTAATTTATGTAGGTCTTTACCTTACTTTACTTAAGCTTCATATAAACATATTATATGGACAGTTATGAAATAATTGAAAGTAATAAATTAAGACGCACCAATGACTGTTATAAAATGATAACAATCTTGTATGTTATACATGATCAAGATGTCTTTAGGGTATTTTATTTATGAAATGAATTTGGTATTTTCTTCAATGATATGATATAATCTTTTTATTCCATGGTGTCCCATTATGATGGCGGCGGCGACCGTCAGGTTTAGTGAGTAGGATTCTAACATAACCACCTCCATCATCTCCTGGATGGAGGTGTGTCTCCATGAGGATTACTGACGTTAAAAAAAAATCAAAGGTAGTTTATACAGATCGACTGGGCATCGCGATGAGTAGAAAAGCGACCCCGCGTTCCGTTATGGCGATGAGGGTATTATAATCTATTTTGTGAAAACAATAATTTTGTGACTTTTATTCAAGACACGTAAAATTTGACAGAATGGTTTATAAAAATAACGTCATCATTTTGTAAAAAAAATTACTTAAGCTTTTCAATTCTGATCCTTAAAAGAATTTCGGGAAAATATGCTATTATTAAATAGAACTAAATAACTTAAAATTAGTAACGAATAATAATAAGCTAAGGCCTAAAGGATTCAGTTTTTCAAACGTAATTTTTATTATTATACGATTTTCCTATCAATTTTCTAACATTTCCGTACCAAATTAGACCGAGTTGTCTATAAAAATTTCTTCTTTTTATTTTTAATATGCGGAGAGGAAGAAATTGTGTTCATATCATAAATCTCGTTCAATAAAGAGTTTGAGTAAATTATGACCAACTGGCGACAAGTACATTAGTTATTTGACACGTGATAGGGATAAATCAGATACCGAAATCCGCAGACTAAGCCAATATACGCTCTAAGGTATCCAACCTAAGGATCTAGGATCTAAGACATCCAATAACTAAGTTGACTTTGATGTATACTCTTTCATTCTGAATCTATATATATATATAGAAGGATGTTTGTATATAAGAAATCGATGAACTATTGGACCGATGATTATGAAAATTGGTATGTATATGTATTTTTCCACGGAGAAGGTTTATATGGTATCCCCATTGATGTAACTCGCCACCAGACGGCGCTGTCAAATATAGACTTCCGCCCCGTTCAACCGATTGTCATAAAAGTTGGTATGACCATGTATGTTTCCTTGAAGAAAACGAATATGCTATGTCCATTGATGTAACTCGCCACCAGGCGGAGCTGTCAAATATCGACTTCCGCCCCGTCCAACCGATTGTCATAAAAAATGGTATGACCATGTATTTTTCCTCGAAGAAAACGAATATGCTATGCCCATTGATGTAACTCGCCACCAGGTAAAGTAAGGGTTAGCCCAGCGAAGCGGGCTGGGTTCGCTAGTATTTATATAAATTATAGAAATAAACGGAGTAAAGAAAATAGAGACAATAGGAATTAGAGTAAGTATTTTTTTTTAATTTAGCACAAAAGTGGTCACACATTTAATGGTTTCATGTTTCATATCTAGTAAAACAAACTTGATTGCCACGGGTCGAGGAGATTATATTTAGTTAGAAATAGCAAATGAATTCTTTGATAAAAATGGTATATTGAAATGGCATTGGGAAAATTATAGTAAAAAAGTAATGAAGAATTAAACATATTTGGCAGAGAAAGAATTCGAAGAAGAAGGAGAATTACCAGAAAAATTTGATTATTTTCGGTGATCACCATTGAGGTGTTTCGTATTTAATATAGTAATCAGAGGAAATTCCATCGATTCAAAAAAAAAAAAAAAAAAAAAAGTGTCATCATATGATTGATAAATTATAAACCGAAAGAACTTAGAGATCGGGGTACCTTTTATAGGAGATCAGCTTAAAGTAGCTATTACAGATACATTTCGCACGGTAAGAGAACTGGATGGATATAGGGGAGTTTGAAGAAAGGTTTAAATTAACTTAAGGCGAAAAAAGTAGATAAGACATCTTTTCCCCCACCACCACACCAAGCTTCTGCACGCAGTACATGCCGGAAGTCCGTCATGATTCTAGCTAATTAATAGGAATTCCGTATATTTCGAATATTGGAATGGGTTCAAAATAGTTGGGTAAAATTCCGATTACCTTACGTGAAGCTGGGTAAATACATATATAAAACATATGAAATATTTTTAGATCTGAAAACCGGTAAAGATTAACTAGTCGATTTCTATATTTTTATATTATAGATAACCTCAGTATTCTATGTTTTTATAGATGAAACCAGAACAATAACAATAGTATTTATTGGTTTCCAAATTAATTATATAAAATGGTCGCTTCAGAGAACTATAAAGAAAATAAACAAACAAAATGATGTTTAAATTATAACTAAATTATATTACAATTAAATTAAATTATATTACATTCGGAATCTAAGTGATTGGAATTTATATTAATTTTGTTCGCAAACTTTGTGAGATTGCAGTTTGCAAACTTTGTCAGAACTTGCTGCTTATTACGCAAATGCATAATTTTATTGCAATATTGTTGCATTACATTCTCAATTCATTGTAAAACACATACATACAAATGAAGGAAAGGAAAACCGAATTAAGATAAAATTTGGTTTCGCTGATTGCATATAAGTCAATTCAAAAAAGCAATAAAAGATTAGATACTAAACATTACACAAAAAAAATCAAATGAAGCTACGGTATATTTAATTAGAAATGTTTTTAAAACGTTAAAATTAAATTAAACATCATCATTGTTTTCTTATAATTTAATAAGCAGTTCGCTGGGCTTATTATTATTTACATAATTGAAATGTCCTACATATCAATTATATAAATATTTAGCAACTAGTCTAACAATTAATCTATCGATAAGCCTATCGGATTTAATCTATCTGCAGATAACGATCAGCTTAATTGGAGATAAAGATATATACATGTAACAAAATATATATCTAAAATATGTATCTTAACTTTTAGTATTTTATGTATTTTCTACAAAATTAAGGCAATAGTGCATATATTAATAACAAGTACTTCTAGACTAGACAACATTAGGAAAACATACAAATTAGTTTGTTATAATTAGTTTTATTACCAATTTCTTGTATGATGATATAGTGGTTTCCTGTTTCAATTTTTTTGGGCGTTATTTTTATGTACTTTGCTGTTCTATGTTACAAAATATAAAAATGTGTTTGTTGAAAAATAAATTTTCAAAGCAATCTATTATATGACAGTTAGGTGTTATGAACTAAACAGATTTCGGTCTCATTTTACATAGCCATAAATAAGTTTTATGTAGGTACGTAGTGATCGTCGTACTGCCTCACAACCTGAAATTAAAGTACAGTTTGTCAAAACCAGTCGGGTCACATGATTTCTTGAAATTGGCGTTAGAAGATACGTATTGACGTATCTTCTAACGTCAATTTTAAGAAATATCAAGAAAGAACTAATGAAGTTAAAAGAAATAAACACTTCAAAAGTGACTAATCCTCTATAGTCTAGAGTGTTATTTTTAATATCTAAATACATACCAATGTCGACATGTCTAGCAATTATAACCACAGAAAATTAGACCTTCTAAACACGCACGCAGATGTAAACTTCTAAATACGCTTGCCATTTTAGCAAATTGGTTCAAAAACATAATAAGAAATCTTAGAATCTAAGATTCAAGAATAAAAACATATTGATCCGGTTAAAAAAAAATGTGTCTGTTTATCTGTTTGTATGTGGAAAGCATCAGGATGAAACAAAATTATTACTTTAGGGATTTATTTCTGAATTTGGTTTAATTATAGATTGTTGCCACAGTGGGCATAAAAAATATTTTTTATTTAACCATAAATCTCGTAATTTCACAAAAAATACAAAAAGTCAGTAAAATTTAATTATTGGACAAATTCCAAAAAATAATAATTTGATGCTAGATTACTTATCTGGCGCAATTCACACCAACATGTACGCCTGAACCTATTCGACCTCCGATCGACAGCCGGATTTAAAAACTCTACGTAAATCTTTCCCAGTCGACCAGATACATGAAGCTGACCCTAAATAATTAAGATAAAGAATTTGTATGTGAATTTTTAAAGTTATAAGTAGATATTTATATTAAATATAGCAGCTACTTAAAAACAAATTTGAGAGATTTACCGATTTTTAATTATCTCACCTTGTTTAGATAAAACTGTTCCGTTAATACAAAATAAGTAATAGAAATATCAATTTAAAAGACGGTACAAAAACCTTGGACAGTAGCTTTAAAATGCATGGATTTTCACAAAGAATTTAATATTAACGTATTCAAAAAGTCGTCATTGGATTCCAATTTCCATTCGTAATTAAAAGCAGTCAATACCCGCCCATCTGCATCAGAGAAAGCAATTCTTTCTACGATTGTACCTTTTTTTATAAAAAAAATATTTAGAATTGTACTATCACTTAAAGTATTTTGCAATAAAATCCTTAGAAATTTTATTGTTATGATGAGAAAGGTAAGAATTAAAGATCAACAAGACATTTTCATTTTACATCATATAAGAATTTTACATCATTGTTAACATTGTTCATTTTAGAAATTCCATATTCGTTTTCGGGTCATTGAATACAATACATACATATGTGGTAATCATTTGAAATCTTTTATCGGCTATATCTTTATATATATCTTTATATATATATATTTCTTGTGTGCGTGTGTACTGAACTCCTCCTAAACGATTGGACCGATTTTTATGAAATTCTTTGTGTGTGTTCAAGGGGACTTGAGAATTGTTTAGATTCACAATTTGGTCCACTGGAAGATGATTTTTTGATTAATTTTTAAGTAGGTGGTGATTTTGGAATGTTTCATATTGGTTCCGACGGACTGCGTTACCATGGCAATGTCAAATATTAAATAATATAATATTTTAATTATAGTCTGCCCTGACAGTTGGCGTTGCGATAGAAATAAGAAAAATATTTTAGTACTAGCGGCCCGATACGTGCTTCGCTACGTAAAAAGTGAAATTTAAAAAAAAAATTGGAACAAATTCATTTATTCAAACAAAAAATCTTTATTTACATATTCATACGGTATCGATTGGTCGAATTATGATAAATGTACATGTAATGACGTAAGACATTGTGATAACTTTTTAATTTTTTTTTGTATTTGATTTTTTAAATTAAAGACGCGTGTACAAGACAACGTCTGTCGGGTCCGCTAGTTTTATATAAAATTGTAAAGAAACAATTCCTTGCATTTGTCGTTCATTATTCATCCTCTAGTTAATATTAAAAATAAGATTGAAAAAATAACCTGATTCTGTATTTTTTTTCCATAGATTTTTTTTAAATTATACTTGACAATACCATTTCCTAAACAATAGGATCGAATAATATCTTCGATCGATTAAAAAAACCTATTTACTTAAATCCATATTTAGTTTTACCGTGAAAACGATTGCTGCAAAGCATTCGAAACGTCGGGTTAGATGTAAAATGTAAATTTAAAATTTTATTCATTATTCGCCAGTTAAATCTGTAAAAATAGTTTTATTTCAATTTGTATATATAAGATTATATTATTATATATCGTGTAGATTATTATGTCGGGGATAATAGATCTAAACATCTAAAGTTATAATAAACATAGCTATGTTATCATTACGCGCTCATAAAGCTACTAATAAGTAGCAATATGTGTTCGGTTTATTGGATAACGATAACTAATTTTACGCTCCCCGGTTATAAAGTAAACATAACTATATTAAGTACTACTAATATTCTAAACGGAATTGATTCTAAAAATGTTATTAAAAATTATCACCAACCAAATAAGTTTTAAGTAAAGGTACATTTGTATACAAATAGAATACAATACAAAAATAGTTACAATATCCTCAAACAACTTTATCACGAAACTCGCATTTGTCACCGTACTTTAACAATTAAATACGGGTAAAACCGAAAACTTTCCTCAGGAAAATTAAATTCTATTGCCAAACACAAACTTTACCCCAAGGAGGTAGTAAGTTATTCATTCGAAACTATAGCAAAGCTGGTCACCCTTAGTACATTTAAAATCATTTGATAATTACATTTTCGCATTTATTATAATTATTTTAATGTACACGTGTTAATAAATATTATAAGGTCAGGATAGGTATCTGTAATTGCAGGATACATTAGTCAATTCTATATCATCAGATAATAATGAACGTTGTGGTTTATAAAGTAAGAAATGACTTTTTATATAAATAATTATGTTAACTATATTAGAAACATATAAATTGATTTAAAATAAAAAATGTTTTCTTTCTTATTTATAGAAACAAACTATTGTTACTTACTTACTTACTTACTTACTTACTAACTTTGTTATGTTATGAAAAATTACATTCATCACATATATCAAACATAATACTTTCCAGTAATAGTATGTCTATATATAATATTATGTACAAAAATTGCAACAGTCTCAAGGTCTCAAGGCTTATATCTTACTTTAAAACTTAAATACTGGTAAGATAAAGTAAATTCCGCCAGAAATTGTATTCCCAAGTGCGAACGTTTACCGCAAAGAGGTGTTTACCTTAGAAGCTATGCCATAACTAGAAACCTTAAATGCACGTAAAATCAGTCGTTCCTTTAAATCTTCCTTTAGGAAAAAAAATACAGATTTTTTTCCTGTGTTTGTATATATTGTAAATTTTTGAAATGAAAGTTTTGATGATGGTATTTCTATATATATAAGAGTAATTTCCAAAACCATAGCTACGTAGTCGTATTTCTTACGTAAAATAATTTGTTATTTATTCAACTTAATAATTAAATTATTACTTACGAAATCAACCTTCTTAAATAAGCTGACATAAAATGAAAGTAAAATAATCTGAAACAAAATACTAATATAACAATATAATCTGAAACAATCTTAATTTTATTAACAATCTTAATTTTATTAACAATCAATAATAAAATAAGTTTGGAACTCAGAGCAATTAATAACGTAGGAATGTTCCGTCCTCTACGATGACTAGGTCGCCTTTGAGTTGAGTGGTGCGTGCTGGGTTTAATCACCACTGCAACAACTACCACAAAAGTGAAAGAGACGAGTCATGTTGTTTACGAAACGTCCGGCTGACGCTTCGTACACATACGCCTACAAAAGGGACGAGTCATGATGTTTACGAAGCGACCGGCTAACGCTCATGCACGTGCGCCGTAATATTGTTTACAAAAACTGCAAGAATTTCAAGGCAACTCTGGACCACAAAGTCGCACTCAGAGCCCTAATTTAAAAATAAAGTACTAAGTACATTCCGCCAGAAACTTATTCCCCAAGCGCGAACGTTTAGTTTTATCTTAGAATGTACTATAGCATAACTAGAAATCTCAGGCGTTCTTTTAGATCACCTCGCTATTTTTTTCGTGTAAACGTATGATGTTAGTTTTTGGAGAAAAAAAATTGATGAGTTGTTTATTTAAATAAAAAAAAACAATATTGTCTTGACATACAATTATATCCAATTTATTATTCATCCGAAACAAACTATTTATGAATTGGATAATAACATGCATTAACCTGAAATGTATGATATATTTAATATTTTGAAGCAAAAGTTTTTGTACAAACCCATATAAACTAAATACAGGGTGGGCCTCGGAGTTTTGCGAATTTTAAAAATTCATAAAAAACAAAACAAAAGTAATACTAAAATAAATTTATTTTTAAATTAAAGTAAACATTTGGGAAAATATTTTTTTGAAAATAACATCATACAGATGCGCACCATCCCGCTGCAAACATTGTTCGAATCTCGACTTAAAATTGCCGAAAACTCGTTCGCACATGACGCGCGGTGTTGCGGCCATTTCTCCGTGGCCTTCAATTGGGCAATTGAGGTCGGATTATTACTGTAGACTCTACTTTTCATGTAACCCCATAGGAAAAAGGCTAGTGGAGTTAAATCCGGTATCCTAGGTGGCCAGGGAATGTCACCTCGGCGCGAAACGAGTTTTCCAGCGAACTTCTCCTTTAAGACTGCCAAACTCTCGTTAGATGTATGGAGTGTGGCGCCATCTTGTTGAAACCATGTCGCACTATTGTACCCTTGAAATTCTGACTGCTGCGGGAAAAAGAAATGGCATAACATGGCTATGTATCGCTCAGTATTTACTGTCACAGAATTCCCTCGCCGGTCTTCAAAGAAAAAGGGTCCGATGATTCCGTGTGCTGAAATAGACGCCCAAACTGTCACTTTTGGCGAATGCAAAGGCTTTTGGTGTTTGAAACGTGGATTGTCTGAGGCCCAATAACCACTATTTTGTTTATTTACGTGCCCATTTAAGTGAAAATGGGCTTCGTCTGAAAAAAGAATATTGTTGAAGCTCCGAAACCGCTCAACCATTGTTTCGACGAAATCACGTCGTAAATTGTGATAATTTTACTGCAAATCTTGCACTAGTTGAAGTTTATAGAGGTGCAATTTCAAATCTCTCTTCAAAATTCGACGCAAAGTCGTTCTTGATACGGAGAGCTCTGCTGATCGCTTGCGAGTCGATTGCCCAGGATTGCGTAGTACGGAAGCTCCGATTTCGTGTATGTTTTTCTCTGACCTTGTTGTCCTTTTGGGCCCCTTAGGTTTCTGATTGAGGGTCGACCCGGTAGCTTCGAACTTTCTGACCCACGCCCTAATCAAACTTTCACTCGGACACTGTTTTAAGTCATGCAATCCATGGTGAGAGCGAAATAGACGACAAACAATAACGCATGAATCGGCATTTTTGTAATAATTTTTAACACAGAACGTACGCTGTTCACCCGTGAAGTGCTCCATTGCCACTAAATATCCGAGAACCGAGCTACAAATCCCCACCTCCCGCACTCCGCTCCCTTACACCGTTCCAACGCTATAGCGATTTTAAATTCGTACGCCTCCGTGGCCCACCCGTACTTAAACAGTTCTAGCATTAATATCTTCAGCAATTTTATAAATCGATATAGATTTCTCTCGTTGCAGCAAAACTTTACTCAATAAAGGATGAGCGATAATTCAATATCAATGAGTAATCCGTGACTGTGGATTTATTTCTAGACTGGTTAGTGAATTATTATAAAAATCTAAGTAATTTAAGATATGGGTAGAATAATCATTTATGCCTTCATGGCCAACCAACATTTTACACCATCTTTTATAGTCTTATAAGAACGTAAAATTGTGTTTCGAAGAGCATTTTTACGGAGACGACTACTTTTATTGGTTCCCGTTTCTTGAGATCTATATTTTTTAAGGCACACAACATCTTTTGTAGGTCTACCTATGGCTAATTGACAATGTAGCAATAAACTAAAAAGTATGAAATAAAAATAACTACCGTTGTACGTACTTTGAAGATGGTGTCTAGTTAACGAAGTTAGGAGTGCTCAGATTATACGATTCGATATTGTAATTTCTTTATTTGGCTTGATAACTTACTTGCATTTTAATTTCTTCCTTTATTAAGAGGTCCTCCGACGCAACGACTTCAATAAGTATATAATCATATTATTATTATTCTTTTTAGATGTCTTTTTGTATCGGAGGTTTTTTATTTTTTTTCTGCTTTTTAAAGTTATGTTACTGATTTTTTTATTGTACTAAATGAATCTACGGACACACAAATTTTCAGTTGTTTAAGTATTTCTATTAATCTATCCTAATATTATCAAAAGGAAAGATTTGTTTATTTGTTTGAATTGAATAGGCTCCGAAACTACTGGACCGATTTAAAAAAATATTTTAGCATTAGAATCTTACATTATCTTTCTGATCAACATAGGTTATATTTAATACAAGAAAAAATAAGGATCTGCGTGAAAATTTCGAGAATGTAATAATTTTAATATGTAATAAGTGACAAAATTCTGATAAATATAAACATATAGAGTTAAATGAGTTATGAATCACTAATAACACTATGATGAAGGGATTTATATTATCACCAGCTGTTGCCCCTGACTCTTTATAACTATGATCATAAGCCATATAAATATATTATTTACAGTCTACGTAGACGCAGTCACGGGTAACAGTTATCTCTAATCTTTATTAGAGTTCTTATAGTACTTTTACTTCATCTGAGTAAATAAGTTTAAAAATCTTTTGGCCTACAAAACAAAGCTTTTTTTCCTATATAGAGCGGGTGAAGCCACTGGGAACAGCTAATTATTGCATAAGAACCTTTCATCCCGTCCCAACGCTCTACCAATTGACCTACCGTATCGCTGTCCGCCTCGGTGAATGAAGAATTCTATATGTGATCGTCTTTATCGGGACGATCGATTATATGTACAGAATGATTATATGAACAGAAATCTTTCTGTGACAATTTTATTATATGTAAAGATAATAATGAAAAATAAATGGATACAGGTAAGAATTCAAATTAACAAACTCTGTGAAACCGTCTCGTTACTCTACTTATGAAGTACCCTAAAGCTATCAGATTGGATGATTATAGCATATTATATATGATGTTAATTTGAAACTGTAAGTCCACATAAAAAAATCGTTTATAAATGCCATTTGTTAAAGTAATATTATTTATATATTAATTGTGAAATATATTGAAACTGGAATTCAATTGGATAAGAAATTAAAACTGGGGACCGATTTTCGATAGAAGCCTCATAGATGTCACCACCGTCTTGATAAAGATGATCATGTATAGAATGCTTAATTTATCGGATGGGTAGCCTAATTAGTAGAGCGAAAGGACGGTTTTATCAGAGGTCCTGGGTTTAAATTTCTGCCCGTCTCGGTTTATTATTTATTCTTTATTTATTTCTATTTAATTAAACTTAATGGCTATATATGTTTACAACTATTATTTATCAAATTATATAATATACCACAGTAATTTATACTGTATACATACCATTTTTCTAATAATAAAGAAAATGTATTTCTCTTTTCCTAAGCCTCTTTAATAAGATCCTTATTTTAATTAGAGCAAAAAAAATGGAAATTCGATTAACTGGTTCAAACTCAATCACGACACAAGACAGAAAATCAATATAAATTCCCCACTAACAACAGGGAGTAAGTCTCTATTTTTTGTGTCAATGCAAAATAAAATCGGGTATCGATTATTCGTATTAGTACTTCATTAGAAATTATTTTTTTAAATATTTTTTTAAAAACTTTTTAATAAAATAGAAATTATATTTTTTTTATTGTAAGCACGTAAATTAACTAAAGCGTTGAATTGTGAAATTTCTTTCTGCTGACAAGTATTTATATATAGGAGATATATTTCTATATACAGCATATATTTCCCTGTCATAAAGTATAATATAAAAAAATATTCTCTCTTTGGTTAATCTATTTACAAACCTTGAATGGTCAGGTATTTCGCCCGCCTTTGTAATACAATAGAAATTCCGTCTAGTATTATAAAACTCAGCGTTTTCTAAAAAAACCTGCCACATGCGATTCGGACTCGCGCAGCAAGGGTTCCGTACATATCTGGAGGTATAAAAGTAAAGAAATTTAATAAATAAATATATAAAATAAGGAAAGGGTAATAAGTTTATAATTTTTTTTTTTTTTTATTATTTAAAATCTTTATTGCACACAAAAAAACGTACAAATGGCGGACTTAATGCTAAAGCATTCTCTACCAGTCAACCGACATAGTAACCGAAATCTAAAAATGAGGGGGCACAATATTAAAAATAAAAAACAATTAAAATAATGGAATTAATATCCATAAAACTACTTACTAGCACGTACACAATACAAACTAATACATGTAACTAAGCTATAGAAATAAAGTATACTACATATCAATAAATACATACAAATTACTAATATAATATACATACATACTTATATTTATATATTTATCCATATGGACGGATTTATATTCTTATACTAAATTTACATACTTATACTTATACATTTACATATACTTATACTAGATACATACACATATATGTTGATATACATAATATAAATACACATATATACACATCTACGCTAACAAAGTGAAATTAAAAATAACTAAAATTATACCATCTCAAGAAGGTATTTTCGGACACGTTTCTTAAAGAGAACCCTATTGGGGGCTCGTCGAAGTGAATCAGGAATAATATATATAATTATTAAAATATACTTAGATATGTATGAGGTAAATTAAAAAAATCGGTTTTCGCAATTTTTTCTTTATCCGTGCAATAAGATAGGTATTGCTTTATACAAAATTTCGAGATTCTGAATGGTTTTGATTCCCTTGCAAGTTTCGAAAATTTGCGGAATAAATAGATGTATCTTTTGATTGCGTTACCTTAGAAGTTTATTTCTTTCTCAGCTCTAAAGGGCAGTGAACTTGAGTAATTAAGATCTTATAAGGTTTCCGTTTTTTTTATTTCGAGGTTCAAAACCCTAAAAAGAAAGTACCACTGCATTTCATCAGTTTTAATTTTTACACTGTTAATACCTAATATTAAAAATAAGGATTTTTTATCTGTTTCAACAAAACAAAATATTATTAATGTTTAAACATTAATAATATTTTGCCTCCATAAAATATGAACAACTTATATCTTATCTTTTGTATTAAAATTTTTATTTTTATGAGCAGAGCAGTATGCTTACAAATGCACGGCGATTTTATAAAAGATAATTTTATTTTAAGTCAAGAGAACGTAAATATGTTTTTTTATGAGGAGAAATACATGGATTAAAGATGAATGGCAATGGAGATTAGAGGGGAAAATCATTAAATCATCACTTTTTAGTTTTAGTTACTCATGAAAAATACTCCTTGTATCGTAAAGATACGATTTAATAAAAATTACGAAACAAAAAATATATATATATTTAGGAATACTAAGTATCTGCAGCAATATAATGTAAAGTATGTATAAAAAGCCTTAAATGACAATATGGAGATGTTATTAAAATTTATCACTAATTAATAAACAATATACTTAAATGTTAAGAATATTCTTTTATGAAAATATACATAGACATATATAGCCCTGTTAAGATTATTTAAATCAACTTCTCGGTGAATTAATTCTATACCTATATGTTCGTATTTATCGAGACGGTGGTGACATCTACTAAGCTTTTGTCGGAAATGAGCTGCTTGAGATCGCGGGCTCAAGCGCTTGCAAGTATCGGTTTATTTTATATTTAATTAAAAATTAAATTAGCTTAACATGGTTATACATACAAATATACATATTTTTATACATTTATTTCGGTTGTGGCATATTTTTAAATTATTTATACTACAAAGTCAGATGCATTCGTTAAGATCCCATCATCACTGAATTCAAATGTTTCTTTAGAAAAAGAAAATAACCATGAAAACTACCCCTGAAGGTAAATACTGCTATGTTTTTATTTATTACTTAGTATTTATCTAAATGTTTATTCATAAATATTAATAATAATTCATGATTATATGATATGTAGAAGTAGAATCTGATATGGTAGAAGCTTAGTTCTAATATAATTAGAATATTAACATAATTTTTATATTGGACAAGATTTAGTATTTTTTATTTCAGGACATTAAAAATTTCTCGTCAAAACCCTATTGATTTTATATATATATATATGTATAGCTTCATTAAATTGAAATCTGATTTCAAACAATTGAAAATCAATTTAAAAGTGGAAATTCAATTAGCTAGTTCAGACTCAATCAGGTTCTAGTAGGAGAGTCAATATAAATACTAGCCCGTGGGGGCTTCATTCCTTAGTCCAAGGCAGCAAAGACATACCTATCTTATAACAAAACTCCAAAAAAAACCGTAATGTATTTTCCAGTAAAGTATATCTTATATTTATTATATATTAACACACACGTTATTTAATATGGCTTATGTAAGAACGCATAATTTGATATCATCGTAAGTTGAAAAGTTTGATTTGACTAACGTTCACGTTAAATATTTAAAAGTTTTTTATTAATTCGCTTTAAGTTTTGTAATTGCACCCCAGTCGTTGTACACACTAGAAATGACCTCTTCTAACTGCGAATGTTGCACACATGGGGTCAATCTAATATCCTGACAAGATCCGGGGTACTCTTCAAATAATTTGTACAAATCCATGTTAAAATATGTTTATCTTATAGGTTTTCTGTGTGTACATAAATGTTAAATAAATAAGATAAATAATTGCATGTATTCCACGAAGAGCATGCTTGTCAAAAAATGTTTATCTATGTATTTCATTTTTTTTTAATTGAATCAAATCAGTTCAGTAGTTTCAAAGGCGTTCGATGACATAAAATGCATTTAACTCAACAACACAGAGCTTTGCTAGTCGTTTTGGTCCTCACTTGCTGATAAAATAAACAACTTAAACATTATTAAAGCATTTCTTATATAAAACAACTACCAATTTAAAAAAAAATAGAAGATAAATGTAATGACTAATCATAATGGAAAAAATCATAAACATTAAAAGATTAAATTAAGAGATTAAAAAACTATATAAAACAGTAGGCCACTAGAATAGTGTTTTGGTAGAAAAATGTAAAAAAAAAAAGATGTTAATGTTGAGAAATAATTATAAAAATATGTGATATGTGGGTAGGCAGGTGATATGTGGGTAGGTGTAAAAGTGACAGCAAATATTTGTGGCTCTTAGTTTTTCTTTATTTAAAATTATCCAGAGTAACTTAATCTACATGAAAAATCAAGAATAGTTTTATAAACCTACCAGCATTGTATCCTCCAGATAATAACAAAACATCTTTAATTCATCCCTAAATTTTTTTTATATATTTTTTTTCTACTTTCTTTTTCAATGGATTCAATTAAAAATACATTGGATGACCTAACACATCACTTCAATGCCAGGATGGCTGACTTCCAAAAAGATTTAAAATCATCATGTCCAAAAGAAACCACTTCAAATATTGAGGCACAGTTTAATTCGTTCCGTTCATTTGTACTCAGTGCACTTGAGAGCCTACAAATGCAATTAAAACTGCTGTCAAAACAATGCGATGAAATGGAGATGAGATCCAGGACAAAAATGTTGCTAGTCCATGGTGTACACGAATCACAAAAAGAAGATACAACAGCAAGTGTGACTAAATTATTGGCAGATCGTCTTCTTATACCAGATATAAAGGTAAGCTGCTTCACGCGCTGCCATCGGCTTGGTCACTATAGTGAAGGGAAAACTCGAGCTATATTAGTAAAATTTTGTGATCTTGAAACCAGAGATAAAGTTTGGTTTGCTAAGACCAAACTTAAAGGATCTGGTATAACTTTGTCAGAGTTCCTCACTAAGGGGAGACATGAGGCGTTCCTTATGGCCCGTCAGCGCTTCGGCATGTCTAATTGCTGGACTAAAAATGGCGCAGTAGTTGTCCTCGGGTCTGATGGACGCAGGCACAGTCTGTCTAGTGTTGCTGAACTGGAAACCATTCCTTGTGCTGGTACTGGTAGCACCAGTATTCCGGAGTCTACATTGCCAGGGGCGAGTCAAAGTAAGGTCGCGTATATGTCAAGATCCAAGAGAAACACTAGAAAGTAAACAGCAATACTTTATTTTATGCTGTTATACTTTACTACAGTTTTCTTTTTAATGTCAGTACACATTAGTAACAGTTTACTAATTTAATTGTTGATTCTTTATGTTATTATTTTTTTTTTCTTTTTCTGTTATTTTTACGGTACTTTTTTACTGTTAAGTGTTATAAGAAAGTTATAAAGAAATTCTATATTATCTTGTCAATACTGTCTTACAGTCTTTGACAGTCAGTTTGATAACTGACACTTGACTGAAGTTTGACATTTGTCTTTTCAAGTGTTGCTGCTTTTTCATTTTTGTTTTTATTGTTTATTTTACGAGATTAATTATTTATTTTTTTTTTTTCTCGTTTTTTTTACTTGAACTTTGTTTTGTATATTTGCCGATTTCTTTCATATTGCTGGCGGGTATTGAAATACAGATTCGGAAATCTTATTTATTTATATAATTTTATTTATTGTTATTCTAATTACTTTATAAATATTGTATAATTACTATCTTTAGAAATATATATACATACATATACATATATATATAACTATACATACATATATAATATATATACATATATACATACATATATATATAGACACACATATAACTCATTATATTTAACTATACTTACTACTATATTCTTCATTTATTATGTCTTTTACTAATTTTATACAAAATGATGAATATCTGTCTGAAATTTCTAGCTCTAGTGACTTGAGTTACCACAGTATAAGTCCACTTCCTCTAAATATTACACTTAATTCCTTATTCTCTAATAATATAAAAGATTTCAATGTCATACACATAAATGCTTAAAGTATACCGGCTCATTACTCTGACATGCTTGCGTCGTTCGAATGTCAAAACGTTCATGCTATCCTTGTGTCTGAGACTTGGCTTAAACCGTGCTTACCGTCTACATCTTACTGTCTTCCTGGATTTAATCTTCTTCGAAATGACCGCATTGGAAAAGGGGGTGGTGGAGTAGCGATCTATCTTAGATCACACATTTCCTTTAATATTGTTAGTTCGTCAACCCAACCGCCTCCATCTGATGAAGCTGAACATTTAATCGCCGAAATCTTACTAGGTCGTACTAAAGTTCTATTAGGTGTATTTTACAGTCCGTCACTTCTTGTTAACTACTTTCCTTCCTTTGAAGTAATCTTAGAAAAACTTTCTCCTTTATATGCTCATACTATAATCATGGGCGACTTCAATACATGCCTTTTAAGAGATGATAATCGTTCCAAGCAGTTATTATCTATTGTAGAGGCATGTAACTTTAAAATCTTACCGCTATCTCCTACACATTACTTTCCAAATTGTACTCCGTCTCTTCTTGATCTTATAATGATATCTTCTCCCGATTTTATGTCTAAGTATGGTCAGTGTTCTGCAGATGCATTTTCTTACCATGACTTAATTTACCTCTCGTATAAATTACGTGCTCCTAAGCGAAAGCGTAATACTCTCCTGCGGCGTAATTTTGGTGGAATGGATGAGTGTAGCTTGCGTAGTGATGCCATTGCAACTGACTGGTCACTTGTAATGGAGGCTTCTTCTGTCGATGACAAGGTAGATATCTTCAATTCTCTTCTTACAAATTTATACGATATTTATGCCCCTATTAAACCGGTAAAAATTAAGCATCTACCCGCTCCTTGGCTTAATGACGACCTGAAGTGTCGTATACAAAAGAAAAATATTGCAAAAGCCACGTTAAGGAATGATAATTCAGATATTAACAGAAATAGGTATAATAAGATTAGAAATCGCTGTAATACATTGTGTAGAGATGCACAACGACGCCATATCCATAAAGAAGTCGAAAACGGCGACACGGCCAGAGTTTGGAAGTTTCTTCATACGTTGGGAGTTGGAAAACCTTCTCATGATACTCTAATGTCTAAAGTGGACGTTGAGCATCTCAATAATTCCTTTACTTCACTAAATTCATTTAATTCTATTGATAAATTGAACACATTAAATTCAATAGCCTTTTAGTCAATTCACAGAATGTGATGTTAAGAAAAGCATTTTGTCAATCTCATCCAATGCCGTCGGTGATGACAACGTTAGCCGTAGTATGATCATTCCTCTCCTAGACATTGCTACTCCAATCATTACGCATATCCTTAATGAATCAGTGTCTACAGGTATCTTTCCTGCAGCCTGGAAAAATGCCCATGTTATCCCATTACCCAAAAATCCTAAACCTGCCATCTATACTGACTTCAGACCTATTTCTATCCTCCCTTTTCTATCCAAGGTATTAGAAAAATTAATTTTCAAACAATTAAATATTTTCCTAAATACCAACAAAATTCTTAATCCTTTACAATCTGGTTTTCGATTAGGTCATAGTACGACTACGGCTCTTGTCAAAGTAACTGATGACATTCGGTTGGGCATGGACAAAAAACAACTCACACTTTTGACATTGCTGGATTTCAGCAATGCTTTCAATTCGGTCGATTATGACATCTTATTGAGTTTGCTTCGCTCTATTAACATATCTCCATTAGTGATTGACTGGTTTCAAAGTTACCTTCGAGGTCGCCGGCAGCGAGTTCGGCTTGATGACTGTATGTCATCTTGGCGTGACATTCGTGCCGGAGTTCCTCAAGGAGGCGTGTTGTCACCTTTACTTTTTTCTATCTTCATAAATACTATAACTCTCTCAATTACTTCTCTCTATCACATGTATGCAGACGACATCCAGATATATACACAAGCCTCTCTGGAAAACCTTCCCAACGCAGTTACTGTATTGAATCGTGACCTCGAGTTAATATCTGAATGGAGCAAACGTTACGGAATAACTGTTAACCCGTCCAAAAGTCAATCAATTATTAATGGTAGTTCACATTTTATTTCAAAAGCTGATTGGCCAAACTTACCACCTACTATATTTAATGGTCATATTATTTCATACAGTGAGACTGTTAAAAACCTTGGCCTTTATTTGGACAATACCTTATCCTGGACTCACCAGGTTAAGGTACTAAGTAAGAAAACTTTTGCGGCTATTAGTTCTTTAAGACGCCTTAGCTTATTTCTACCCATTCCGACCAAAATAATGCTTGCGGAAACTCTTCTTCTTCCTATACTTGATTACGCCGACGCAAGTTACCTTAACCTATCTAAAGTACAATTAAACAAACTTGAGAGGATCCAAAATATTGGCATCCGCTTCATATTTGGACTAAGAAAATATGACCATGTTTCTTTATTTCGTAAACAACTTAAGTGGCTACCTATCCGACTTCGCCGGAATCTACACACTCTTTCACTTTTGTACAACTTATTATTTAATCCTTCTAGCCCTTCCTATTTAAGAGACCTTTTTCTTTTCACGGAAACTGATACAAGAGCTGTAAGGCCATCTCGAAGCCTTACACTCAAAATTCCTTCACACAGTTCCAAATTTTACAACAACTCATTTGTCGTTAGAGCTATCCTTCTGTGGAACGACTTACCACTGAGCATCAGACAATCCCCAAATATTTTTATCTTTAAAAAGTCTTTAAAACTGTTCTTTCTTAATCAGGTTAGTTAGCTTAATATTTTGTGTAGATATGTAATATGTTAATTAATATTTTTATAATATGTATACAGTATAAATTATGAATTAATGTTTGTTTATTATAAAATTATATATATGTATTATGTATTGATAATAATATGTACTTCGCACCATCCCTATCTTTTCACGATTTCTTATTTCTTTACTCGAATAGGGTTGTCTGGAAGAAATCGCTACTTAGCGATAAGGCCGCCTTATTGTACTTTTATAATTGTTTTCGATGTATTATTTTATTTTTCTGTAATGTGGAGTACAATAAAAGTATTATTATTATTATTATTATTATTATTATTATTATAAAAAAGGAATTCGAACACGCGACATTTGGGAAAGAGTCAAAATATGGACGGCTTTTCTTGGAATTGGTAGTAGTAAAAATTTAAAACGCTATTCTAAGAATAGGATCGAAACGAAAATTAAGTTTGGGGCTAGCCTATCTTCCATGGCCCGTTGTTGAAAGATGCAAAAAGTTTGAGATCATGTATCAAGGGACGTTTATTTTGAAAAGCATAATTTTGAACCATATCTCCAAATCAATTTTATAGCTGCAGATATCGCTACGGTTGGAATAACCACTCATAAAATACATTATTAGAATTCATTACAAGGTTTAATTCAGTAAACTATGTACTTTCGTTTAAATCTCTCTAAAAACTTAATACTTCCGAAAAAGTGCTCCATATTTTTTTAAAATATCATAATAAATGTCGGGTTTAAGGATAATCAAATGGTCAAATTAAGCGTTCTGCTTAACTATTTTTATCTGGAATTATACGAAAACAAACCCTAAAAACCTATATTATAATGGTTCGAAATTAATATTTTAGGTACATTTTTATTCCGATAAATTTGAGAAATAAAAGTGTCTTGCCATTTCTTAACATACTTATATCACATTTTATAAATTGCAATATAACGATGAATATATTAAGCCTTAATATTCTTATTAACAAAACCTTAATTGTCTTTTCCACTATTCAATTAAAGAAATTCCACTAATATTTAGAATTTAGTAGAAATTAAAGAACTATAGAAATATGTTACTATTCAATTAAATAATTACGACACGTTTATCTCACTCACCTCAGTAGTCACTCCCTCATATGGCTGAACTGATATTTGCTCAAAAAAAAAAAAATAAAAAAAAATATATATATATATATACTTACCTAAACTGAGGTATATATATGTATATAATTTACCTGATTATATTTAGATTGAGACTTTAACCTCATTATAAAATATATTTCTTATTGAATTCGTTCCGATATAACTGTTGTACGAGTTTTCTGTTTTACTCAATTCATATTCTAATTAATTTTAATAACCAAAACTTATTCAGTAAACTTTCTTTTTACAATACAAAGGAAATTATATTTAAATAAAATTAAGTATACATATTAAGTATACGTATTTTAGACCGTTACTACTTTAAGCCCTGCAAAAGGTTGATGCAATTATAAATATAAAAAACACTAAAGGAGACCTTTGCTAGTGATAAATTATATGGTTGTTACTTTAGCACCTTACAAAATATACTTTTCCTAAAAACAATTCAATCACTCTTGTCTACATTATTTTATCCAACATTAAAGAACTAATAACAAATAATATTGAACAACTTAAAATGCATGCATAATAGATATTTCAAATTAGAGTTAATATTGTACTAGTAAATGTATGTCCTGATATTTTTTTTAGTAATTTAATTTTCCAAAGTGCAATTCACGTTATTGTATACGACGATATCACTTTAATAGTATATTACCCTGTAGATAAGAATTGAAAGTTTGAATAAAAGTACATTATAATAAAATGAAATAAAACTTACTTATAAGTTTGAATTATTTTCAAGTTAATTCAACGGCCTTGTTTAACTAAATTGTATACTTTATTTGTTATTTTTATTGACACAACAAAAATAAGAGTTTGACTCAAACGAACGTAAACCAGACTGTAATAATGTACGCAGTAGTAAAATAATTAGGTAAGTTTTAAAATAATGAAAAATGCAAAACAAAGTAAGGGTCACGACTTCGGAGATTTTTTAGATAATGTATTATAAATAGATATATTAAGTAAATAGATACTCAATAGAGTACCTACTTATTAACTTGTTTACCTTTACCTTTTTATTTCCTATATGAATATAATCGCTTTGTTAAAGTCTAAATTAAAGTTTTGAAAAGTGAAGTAATTGTAGAGGCTTTGAAAACTACGCGGCCAATGGTATTGAAACGGTTGAGTCATCACGCTTAAGCTGCTATCGTTTTGTAGTGAGACGATTACTTGTCAAAAGTTTAATTAGTTAGTCAAGAGTTCCTTTGTATTATGATAACACACAAGTGTCAACAATATAACTAAGGAATTAAAATTTTCACAAAATTCAATATTTTCCAATTTCCTTCTTGTCTCTACTCTGTACCACAAGTATTGGAAAAAAAATTAACTGAATGTTACTTGAAATTGGCAGAATATTCCATACACATAATATGTGAATGAAGACACAAAAAAAAACACACACACAAACAAGTGTGACATATTTATTGCGCAATGTCAACATAACACGTGTTTACAAAACAATAATAAATGTAAAATTTCACATTCGTTTAGCCTTATGGTAAGCTAAATCCACTGCAAATTGTGCCGAATTTAAAATAAAGGCAATCCTAGTATTTAATGGATTTAGTTCAAACACTATATTCGATTTAAATGGAGCTGGACGCGCGCCCAAAAGTTCGAGTGTTTATTCAAATTATGGAATATGTTGATCAGTTATTTGATTCCAATATGCTGGGATGTTATTATACTATTTCACAAGCTGTAGAATGATTTTATAGAGTTCATTTACCCGCTCAACATAAAAAAAAATATTTCAGAGACATTTTAATGATTGTCTTCATCATTAACGAAAATAACTCCAAAAGATGGAGCAGACGTGCAATTCAAGCATTTACCATCAATGAAGAAGAAAATTCAAATTTCTAGCTTCAATATTCAACCTCGAATTCAATTCAAACTATTTACAAAAAAAAAACGGTTTGAATTAATTGTGGGTTAAATTTCGTGTTTTTTTTTATTTGCTTGGTAAATATTTACTATTTATAACTTCGAGCTTACAATACATATCAAATTCTAAAATTATGTTTGATATAAGAAGCCAGTTAGTTACGTTTACTACTACGTTTACGTTTACAGTTAGATACGTTTACTGTAATGCTTAATTTTTTATTTTTTTTTTGTATTGGCCATTAAGGTTCATAAATATTACAAATGGAGATTAGCGACAAAAAAGATAGCGAAGCGGTTCCAAACATTACATATATTTTCAGCTTAAATTTCTAGAAACTGAAGCTTAAACAAATTAAACTTATTTTTTTTTATAAAATATTGTTTCTTTGACAATGGTTATATATTTTTTTAATAATGTGCTCACTGAGGAACTTCTTATTAAGTGGTTTCAGTATAACAAAAATTTATATGTCTTGAATTTTGTTTAACAATTATGAATGGGAATGATAAAATCATAAATGGCATCGCTATTTTTATAAAGTCAAATTTTTTAAATCTAGTTTTAGATTTAAAGCTGATAAGAAACCCAATCTGTTTATATATAAATTTTATGTAAAAAAAATGTTTTGCACTTCTCACAGAAAAAATAATTAAAAGTGATGCGTTATGAAGTATAAAAACATTTAAAATCATGACCTTAAGAAATGACTCAAAAGAAGTGAAAAGTTGTGGAAAGATGGAGGGGAGATAGAACAAATACTAATTATTGTTGATGATACAGTAAATTAAAAAAGAGACTAATAAAAAATTAACAACTATAACTAATACTGACTATAACAACACTATTTATATAGAAATAAACACTAGTAAGAACTAGTAATTAATTTTCAATGTATTGCAAACACATTGCACTTTGCGTTTTTACTTTTTGTGCCTTATAACTTATTCCATCTTATATCGTCTACGATACAGTTAGTAAATATTATATTTTTCATAGAATCTTAATTGCTCGTTGTTAGTCACTCATTGTTAGTCACTTTAAATATACTTTTGTATAACAATCTAAGATCTTGAATAAATTAAACTAATGGATTATAATTAGTCTATATTTATATAGAACATATATTTAAATATAAATAAACATATTATAGATTTAATATCACTAAGATATTTTTATTTTTAATCTGTTTGTTTTATGGAGTAAATCAAGTTAATACAAAATGGATGAAGGATTTTCTTGAGGACATTTTCATTATTTATTTTAATATCATCTTAGTAATAGAATTACTTAACTTTACTTCTTATCTATTTGTGAACAAAAATGAAATTGCCGAGATTTATCTAAAATGTGAGCTATTATTTTTTGAAAATACTTTATCCTTATAGTCGAAACAAGCCAACATAGAATATTGACTAAAAGATTCGAATATCAAAGTGAGAAAAGTTTATGTAATTACAAATAACGCTATTCTTAATTATGTTGTATGTAGGAGTAGTATTTTTTTTTGTAGTTTTCTGACTTCTTAGTTTCAGTCGACAATAGTAGTAATAACATTTTTATCAAAATGCCTGTACTTGTTATTGCATATCGATACCGATTATGATATAACATGACACTGATCCTCACAACGTTAAACAAATATTTTTTTTTTATAAATTTCAACTCTTATCCACGGATACGGCGTCCGTGCGCTTTTCACATTTAGTGTGCATTTGTCAGATATACATATAAATTAAGCTTTTGTAAAGCTTTTTATCCAAAAAACTGTATCCTGGAATTAATAAAGAAAAAGCGTATAAAACTATACTACTCTGAAACGATTGCAATTATAGGACTACGATTGTACTTTTGCAATAAAAAAAATAGCATGTATAGATTCCTTGGTAAGAACAAAACCTGAAAGAGTTGCAATTTTTTTTATTTTCTACCCATAAATTTCACTGAAGTTACTTATACAATGGGAAATATCACGTCTCATTTACAGTTTGTCTATCGGTTTGGTGATCTATGACGGAAGCTATGTCAAAAGGAATAGAATTTTACATCTACGTATTTTGTAACCAGGCAGCGTTGGACAACAATCGTCGTTTTCTATTTTTGCTTAAATTAATAATTAATAAAGTGATGAAAAAAGTATGATTGCAAAATAATCTTTTTATTAAAATAATAGTTTAATCAGGATTTTTTATTACTGTTATAGTTTATTTAATCAATTTGCTCTAAGAAAATATAGATCTTAGATTTTTTTAATAAAATTATTTTACTGAAATTTGAGTATTTTCAGCAATTTTTCCAAATTAGTAGTTGGCAAGAGTTCAAATGATTAACAACCTAGCGCTACCTTCTTTATTTCAAACCTGGGCACCAGATCTAATAACAATAATGTTATCCCAGTTTGATGTGCAGAATAATTTTCATTCTAAGCTTTTGGGCTTAGAATAAAATGAAATGATGAAAATGCATTTTGGCGCATCAGGTGTTTTTTAATTCTAAAATAAGGAAAGCCAAATAAATTATAAAGGAATAAAACATTATGATATATTTTATATTCAATTCTATATTTAAAATGTTTCAAATAGATTTCCAGTCCGTAAAATATTTACACAAATTTTCTGGTTGACGTTTTTAAAATGTGATAATTACAGGTTTTAATCATGCGAGCTGATATTAGAAATCTATTCAACAATTCTGTTTATGTAATCTGTCAATCTTAAGTCAGAAGTTTCTAGAGATATTTGTAACATTAACAATTTCACTATAATATTAAAGTAATATTATCATTATAATAATATATTATCATTTAGTATATGTATTACTTATAACTATACATTTAGTATAATTATAAGTAATACATATACTAAAATTATTAATAATAATTATATACATAGCAGCTGAAATACGAAGTATACTTTATTGAACTCTTGAACTATGTATATGTGTATCTAGGTAAGCGACACTTATCAAACATAATATTATAAAACATGTTAAAATATTTGGTATACAATAATAATATATTTCTGTTAACTTACAAAAGATTAAAAATATCAAATCCTTGTCCGTATCGGTATTTTTATGGTTTATTTGTTTAAAATACTCAAGGTTATGTTGAAATGAAAACTCCTGATTTTTCAGATAAATTTGAAGGTCGTTGAAAATGATCTTTAGTTTTCATACATTTCAGTCAATATGAAATGATGTTTGCAACTATCCTAATATTTAATAAGAGGTCTTCTATTTTAAGATTGTGGCACTATTTTTCTAAGTTGTATATGTTACCAACCACAACCAGAATTTAACTGACTGACGTCATAACAATCATTCAAAAAGAGGGTTTTTATGTTTTTCATTATACCTACCAGCTCAAATTTATATCTAAAAATGTTTTTAATCAGTACCAGCTTGTTATGTTACCTTTTGTTTGACCTACAATAAAGTAAACCCCGGATATGCTTACTTACATTCCTATAACAAATTGGCTTGTAAAGGTAACAGTCTAACATCATACACTCTGTCTAATATAGAATTAACGATTAATTCATTTGGGTTGAAAGTTGCTACAATGAATGATAGATATGTGTAACATATTCAGGTTGCCAATATTATGCACATGTTGATTTAATATTATAATGAAATCAATCATCGATTGAGATAATAATAATAAAGCCTTTTTTATTTTTTTTTTTTTAATTTTTTATTTTTCGATCGTTTCATCGATCGAGATACTATTTTCATTTTGTATTGAAAAGTAAATAGGAAACATAAATTCTTTTCATTTACATTCAATCGAAAATATTAAATTTATGTGTTGACATTATGTTACATGTAAAAATATGTATATTTTTTTCATCTATTCCAATCAATATTAAATATCATACATCCTGAAAATTTTGTATATACTCAAAACCTAAGAAATACGAGTTTAGAGGAAATTTATTATAAAGATATATATTTTGTGCATATACAAAGAATGTTTTTATGTGAGTAAGTAGCTAAGTGAATGTATGAACGAAATCGTTATAAGGGCACATAGAGAGTTTTTCTAAGTGACAAAGATGTTTGGTCCTCGTAGTGACAAATAAAAGTTAAAAAACGAGGGATAAAAAAACAATGCGGACTTAAAGAATCTTAACTACTTAGCTTTATGCAAATGGTTTAAATCACTGCGTAAAACCGACTGTCGTGAATATTCACTTCGTAGTCATCACAGCAGTTTCTTTTAGCTTTTAAGAAATTTAAAAATGTCATTTTCTAAATGTCACTTTGATTTAAATAATTTGACAGTAAATTTCACAAAAAAAAACCTACCTCAGTAAGCACTATGGTAAAAATCACTTTAAATTTATATCTCAAACTGCTCAAAACGTATAAAAATAAATTATGTTGCATCAATTAATAAATGCTTATTTTATTGGATAACTTCTACAATATCAAATTAGTCTGAAGACTATATATATATTTTTTTTTTGGTGGACGTATAGCTTACTTTTTAATAAAAATAACACAGAACGACCTTTCAGACACACTACCAGCAGTATGAATCCCTTATATTGACTACAATAACAAGTTAACGTTACATTAAAACTTGGCAAAAGCCGAGTTAGAATTTGTGTACATGACTTTGAATTTAAATAGGTCACTTGTCACTTCACAAAAAAGAATACTTTAAAGCAAAGTAATAATTAATAGAGATGCGGTAAGAAAAGTGGCTTAATAATATATTATAAGTGCACATGTGTATAGTAATGTGTATAGTAATATTTGTGTAGTTTTATGTATAGAAGTGTAGTATATATGTATAATGTTTATTAGTTTAATATTTGTTAATGTTGCCTACATTTTCTCTTGCATTTTGCAATTTTTTTCTTTTTTCACCACAAATTTTTATGCCGATAAAAAATTTTTAGAGAGAATGCCATAAGGCATTATGTCCGCCTTTTATAAATTAATACAGTGAAGGGTAAATAAATAAATTTAAAAAGCTGAATTAGCTTTCACCAACATTATTGATCATCTCATAGTCAGGACAAATTTAACCAATAATTAGGAATAAATTACAAAATTCCCACCAAGCTGAAAATTACTAAGATTGTACAAACCACAATCGACGCGACGAACTAAATTACTCGGGTTCAAGGAGTACAAAACGGGTTTTTGTGACTTTTAGCGAAACGTTAAGTTTTGTCATAAAATTAGTTAAGACCAAATTGGAAATCAAATAGTTATCAACAAAAAATGAAAAGTACTTCTTTTTCTAAGAGAAACCTTTTTTGACATAATGCTTCAAAAAGTCGAAGGAGTAGTAATTCCATATGCGACGGATATCATAATCTCTTAGATAATTCGTCTATACACTATCAATATACAAAAAACACTTCTAAACAATATCAAATTTATTATAGTGATGATCATGAAAATAGAATTATATTAAAACATCGTTTATTATTAGTTGTTTTATTACAAAATAAAAGATAATCCCTACTCATTGTCCATTGATCGTAAAAGAATATGCAAGGTAATTGATTCTATTATGCAATATAAAATACCACGTTGGCGATCGTTATTAAAAGCCAACTGTACAATTTTTCATCACCACAATGACGGTATTAATAATGTTTAGAAAGGGTTTTTCGTTTAGGGTCTCTAATCACAAACAGGCTACAGAGAATGCTATTGTTGTAGCAACTCTTTTCAGTGTCCATTTTACCTGGTTTCGATCATATTTTTAACTTAAATTTTGATTCCTTAAGGACTAAAATGAATAACTATTACTGAAATGTATTAGTTAGTAAACATAACAATCAATCAATTAGGTCGAAAATATATTTTATCAAGGCAAAGACAATAATTTTATTAATAAATACACATCAATTACTTTAAAAAACAAATCTTTAATAAACATTATTAAGACAAATGTACAGTATTTACGAGTATGTATTCAAAAAGGTTTTTTAGGTTAAGGCTATTTTAAACTAATACAATAGTCACTCTAAGCATAAACTTAAACTAGCTTTTACATTTATATTGTGTATTTTAGCATTTAGTTTATATATGAATGCATTTAAGTAGCTATCTACATTATTGTCTTGTTAATGTATATAATAAACAAAGGAATAAATGTGGCTGAAACCCGTTGTTGTATTTTGCTGTAAATTGAATAATGCGGCTTTTACAAGTCCTGGCTGTGACAAAGTGTTTGTTACTTTGTTTTAATTTTAAATATTAAAATAAGGCAAAATTATTAAATTAATTTGTATTGACGGCTATTGACTATTTCTATAAATTATACAAAAATATTCAATCTATATAAATGAAATAAAGTTAACATTAAGTTAAGAATTAAGTTTTTCATAATATTGATAGCTTTTAGGATAACATAAAAAAGAGAAGAAGCTAACTTTAGCCAATTTCTTAAGTCTAAGTACTCATAATTATATTATAATTGCTGGAGATAGATATTTTTAAAACCAGTTTTTTTTACCATATCCGTATATATCGATTGTATATCACATATTCATCTAAATCTAGCGCAAACTATGTTTGTTGTATATTATCGAGAGAATGTAATAATACTTTGTTTAAATCTACTAAATTAGCCAACCTATGAAATCCAGAAAAAATAAAGGAAAAAGACATTTTTACCTTTTTGCAAGATTATCTTGTTAATTTATTTGAAAAATATTTTGAAGTAACTTCATAAATTGAACATAAAAAGTCCATTATGATTAAATTTAAAAGCTTTTTGTAATAGATATTTGTAAATCTTTAATTTTTAAATATGTAACTTAGAGCTCACCTCTTATTAACACACATTAAATATATCTACATACAGGCAAAGTAAAATATCATGAGTCCATAAAAATTGCTCTTGCATTTATCTTGAATAACTGTAAAACGTAGACCACTAACTCGGCACACAAAACGTTTGTAAATGAGAGGTTTGGCTCAATGCCCGCATCAAGGCACCATTTTATATTTCACATTAATTTTCTTTTCTTGAATTCAATATTTAATATCACATATTATGTGTCTTCATCGTTAGATACCGGTTTATAAAACTGTACAAACGCAGTCTGGAAATATTTGTAACAGGTTTATATAAAATTGTATAATAATGAAGTTGAAAGAGTTTACTAAACATTTATGTAGGATGTCTTCTTTTACATTTGCATTACATAACAAACTTATAACACCCTTCTTTTTAGTCGGGGGTTAATTAAAACCATAGCAGATAGGTAATCGTATTTTGTCTCATAATCTATACTAATATTATAAAGCTGAAGAGTTTGTTTGTTTGAACGCACTAATCTCTGGAACTACTGGCCCGAATTGAATAATTATTTTTGTGTTGAATAGTCCGTTTATTGAGGAAGGCTATAGGGTATATGTCATCTCGCTGTGACTTATAGAAGTCGAGCAGCAATGAAAAATGCTGCAAAAACGGGAAAAATTTCTTTTTTGAGACCTTTCCTCACGTGCGCTGAGGAAACACTAAAAACCGCGCGGACGGAGTCGCGGGCGACCCCTAGTTGAAAAATATACCGTCACTAAAACTTTATATAATTCTAATGAAAATCTAAAACTCAATTTTTTTTTACAAATCCCCAACAACATCCTTTTTTATATTAATAATATTTTTTTTATATATATTTTACATACTTGTGCTATTGACTGTAGTACATATATTATTACATCACAATATACATTTTAATAACAAAAAAATATTCATCATACGATAACATGGTTATTTATTTTACTCGCCTATAATTTGTTTAGTTTTATGTATACATATTTCTTTCAACTAAGAGTCTGTGATTACGATGTGATACAGGGTGTGGCGCAATTCGTTTAGCACGTAATGCCACCGAAACGGTTGGTCGTATAAAGGACTAAATAATGTATAGTTGTGCGGGACATTGTTGTATAAACTTTTATTTTTTTTTATTGCAGGTAAATAAATAAATATAAAAAACATTAAGAAAAAAGAAAAATATTAACACTCTGGATATACAAAATTATCAATTAAAGTTTATTTTAAGGTATGACAAACAAATCGTTTACAATAATATCCAACAGAAGGTACTTCTAAAATATATACTAGTGAAAATTTTATTTTAACTCGTTTATATTCAAAGGCTAATATTGTTTGTTTTTTTTTGCATCTGTGTTTCTCCTATTCCGAATTAACGCTACATTTACATTGTAATTTATATCTTCGTGTGTTACAATAATACATAGCCGGAAGGCTAGCAAAACAGTAATTTCTTATAATATTTGATTTCGGTATTTTCTATATCAAGGTGATAAATTATATTTATTGATGTTAAGGATAATAATACCTAAATACCAATGGATTATTATTCTGTTTATATTGAAAATATAATAGTTTTAATGTCATAAATAAATTCAGATCCGTCATCATAAATAAATTCACAGTTACTTTTCTTTAAAAAGGAAGATCTAGGATATCTTGTGGAACTTTATTATATATGGTACACTTAAGGCAAAGAATTTGTTAACTTTTGAAGATAAAATTTAGGCGTTACGAGTGAGTCTATTTTTATTTCTTGTATTTATCGTATGGATGTCACTGGTTTTTATATTAGTATTTCTTATTTCTACTCGGAAAGTTGTTTATATATAATTAATATGTATTATGAAGTGACCGTAAGAATATCTATTTTAAATTCAAATTATCTTTATTCAAGTAGGCAATTAATTACACGCACTTTTGAATCGTCAATGATAACATTAGATTGGTCAGTATAGTCAGCCCGTGAGTAGGCTACCACCAGCTCTATATGCTGCTCTGCTTAAAAGAGCTGGCCAAAAACGCAACAACACGCAACGTTGCTCTTTTTAAAAGAAATTAAACAATATTTGACTTGTACTAAAGTATAAGTAAAGCATTGTTAAATTAATAACATTAATACATAACGTAACAACAACCCTGCAAAAGAGTCAATGCCCCAAGTACCACACATTTCGATCAACCAAAAACTCTTAAATCGTATTTTATTTTTAATAATATGCTTTTCATTTCAGATTTAAAGTATATTAATCAATAAATCTTATTATTTATTTTAGTTTTGCGGCCTCCTTTCAGATTATTGAAAAAATATGTATTATAACCTATCGTTATTATATTCTGCATTTGCCCTAGTGGCTTCGCGTGAAATGTAAATATAGTTAAATCTTTTATGGAACTGAAGGATGGCGTTCCTCTAGCCCAAATCAGTTATCGATATAATACAAAGTTAAAAATTGCAATCCCTAGTTCAAAAATGTGCAGTAAATGATCTGTTTTTGTCAATATTGTACAGCAACTGACCTGTTTTGGGTATAATGATTCTTCAACTTAAGTCAGTGACGTCACTGAATAATAACGAGCCGTTTGACTTGTAAACTTAGTTGACTCTGTTTATCTCTTCTTAGATACTGAACCAAGACTTGAATTCGTAATGTTTAACTTTATCGAAGTTTTAAGATATTCCGTTTAATAAAATATGATATCAGAAAACCTTTTATAGTTTATTTATTCTTAGGTTTATAATGTATAAAATCTCATATTTTTTAACACTGGTTTTTAATCTTAGGATAACAGGTGGCCCTCTTTAAAATAAAAAATGTGGCAACAATGTGAAGCCACCTCTGAGGAACAGGAAGTCATAAAAACGACGGTGAAAGAGGTGGAAGGAGAAGGAACATTTTTAAACATTTTCGGCAGAATAGATGTCACTATCCCGATAAAAACAATTTTGTGTAGAATTATACCATTTAACATGTATAGTTTGTTGGTAATTTGTTTTAAAATAAACATCAATTAAATAATTATATTCTGTGTCAAATACAATTTAATAAATATTTTGTTATACCTTTTTGTCATTCAAATCAGATATACAAACGATAACTTATTATAAACTCTTTTTTTAACAGAAAAAAGCCATAAAAAATTTTTTCCCCATCACCATCACCTTTGTAACGCGCTCAGAAAATTGCTTCACGCGATTCATGCAAGTCCGCTTATGATTAGGAATCTCGAATGGGTTCGAAAATAGTTGGGTAAAATTCCAATTAATTTACGTGAACATAGCCTGTGGTAAATATATTTATAAAGTACATAAGTTCTGAAACCGATAGAGTTTAAAAATATATTTTCAATGATTTTCGAATTTTATTTTTAATCTACGACCTCTTGGAAACCGTTCTTATCAGTTTATTTTTCATTTTATATTTATTAAAATTTAAATAACCTTAAGATGGCCATACTTATTTGTGGATATTTTCAAAGATTAAAGTTATTAAAATAGTCCATTTAATATTATTTAAAATGTTCGGTACGGAGAATGAAAAAAAAAATAAACAAACAAAAATGTGTTTAATTTATAACTAATTACATTACAATTTCATTCGAAATCTAAGTGATTAAAATTTATGTTCATTTTGTTGGAAAATTTTGTCAGATTGCAGTTTGCAAACTTTGTCAGAACTAGCTGCTTATTCTTATGAGCACTAAAAGCTGGGGCACTAAAACGTACCAATTTACAATAAAAGTTTTTTATAGATAATTTATGAGGTTTTTCACTTAACACAAAGTTTATTCTTACTATGTATAGATGCGCTCCCACAAATTTATTGTTTGGATGATGTACCTATGGGTTTTGTGAAAAATTGTCAAATCTGAAAAAAAATAATTCTTTGTTTACTTACATTTTAATAAAAATTAACGATTAATAAAAAGTGAACATACCTATTTTTTGACGGCTTCGCACGTCTTAAATTTGTAGTAAAGCAATTCCCTTTGCCCGTGCGTTGACGATGGTGTCTATTTTACGCAGTTAATCATTGAGGACTTAGACTATACGATTCTATATCGTAATTTCTTTATTAGCCTTGGTAAATTACTTGCATTTTAATTTCTTCCTTTATTAAGCGGTTCCCCGACGCAAACACTTCAATAAGTATATAATAATATTATTTTTATCCTTTTTAGAGGTCTTTTTGTATCGGGGTTTTTTTCTTTATTTTTAAGTTATGTTACTGGTTTTTTTATTGTACTAAATGAACCTACGGACAAACACATTTTCAGTTGTTTAAGTATTTTTATCAATCTATATATCTTAATATTATAAAGATTAAAGATTTGATTGTTTGTTTGAATTGAATAGGCTCCTAAATTACTGGTCTGATTTAAAAAAAATCTTTTACCATTAGAATCCTAAATTTTCCCCGATGAACATAGGCTATATTTTATCATCATCATCATCATCTCTAATATAATAAAGAGGAAACATTTCATTGTTTGTTTGTTTGAATTGAATAGGCTCCAAAACTACTAAACCGATCAAAAAAATATTTTTCTTTTAGAATCTTACATCATCCCTTTGATGAACATAGCTTTTATTTAATACGAGAAAAAAATAAGGATCTACGTGAAAAAATCGACAATGTAATAAATTATATATGTATTAAGAAACATGATTCGGGACCTTTTCATATAGGTATATACTAATATTAATAAATATAAATATTTAGGGTTAAAATGATTTACAATCACTAATAACACTATGATGAAGGGATTTATATTATCACTAGCTGTTGCCCGTGACTCTTTATGACTACGATCATAAGCCATATAAATATATTTTTAACAGTCTACGTAGACGCAGTCACGGGCAACAGCCACCCCTAGTGAAAAACTACCTAAATAAGTGTAAAAACCTTTTGGCCTACATAACAAGGCTTTTGTTCGCCCGCGACTCCGTCCGCGCGTTTTTAGTGTTTCCTCAGCGCACGCGAGGAAAGCTCTCAAAAAAGAAATCTTTTCCCGTTTTTGCAGCATTTTTCATTGCTGCTTGACTTCTATAAGTCACAGCGAGATGACATATACATTCCTCAATAAGCGGACTATTCAACACAAACAGAATTTTTCAATTCGGGCCAGTAGTTCCAGAGATTAGTGCGTTCAAACAAACAAACTCTTCAGCTTTATAATATTATATTAGTAAAATTAGTAAATTTGTAATAAGTAATATTAGTAATATTAGTAATTAGTACAGATAAGTATTTAAGTACTTTTTTAAAGTAAAACTTTTATTACATCGTCTCAAACTTTTTCGTCTGTGTGTTGCATGTCGCGTGACGGTCGGCCGCGGAGTAGGGATAAAGTGAAAGGCGCTCGTATCGATGCGGTTTTTACTAGATACATTGAAAAAATCGAATGTAAGTCACTGTTCACGTATTTTAGTTACCATAAAATATTGGTTACATTTATAAACTGTGAAATTCATGATGAAGATGGAATTGATAATAGAATGATTGAAAATAATTGAAAAACGGATCAAAATGACTCAACGATTATAAAATATTGTTTTCAGTGTTTTAATATGTGTATATCATCTAAATAATTGTTAAGTATTATGTATGTCGTACTCTAAGACACAGAGTTCAATAAAAATATTAGTTGGAGACCTAGTCTACTTTTATCATTTCCCATTATCATTCCCATTTTCTAAGTATAAAATTAAGATTGATGAAGCAATTTTTATACCCTTAATGGAATATTATTCCGAAAATTTTTAGTTAAATGTCTATAATGTGAAAAAAAGTTTCACTTTTACGGTGGTTTCATAAAACCACACAAGTTTTTTACTACTATAGTAGTGACATACTTGTCAAATATAATAATAATATACATATTATATGTTAACATTATTTAGAAAAAAGAACTAGATTATTTGCATTGTTGTAATGTCCATTCAACTTTCATAAAAGTTTTTTAATATCGTCATGTACACGTCATGTTCCTGACCTACTTGTTCAATAGTAGAGTAACTGTATTTTATGTAAGTACATAAGTGCTGTGAGTGTTGAAAAAACACTTAATTTATATTCGGTGTTTTTTCATGAACAATTGCATACAATTTCCATACACAAACGATTATCCTATTTATTTATTCTCTTTGTGTGCTTTGCTATATTGTAAAAAATAATCATGTATTCTTTTAGACTCCTTTAGTATAATCAAATATTTCTGTCTATAATTTAGGTATTTTAAATATGATTATATTTTATCTATAGAATTAAAATAAAAATAATATGTAAAATTGATAAATATATTACGATATTCCTCGTATATTTGATTAAATTTTATATATTCCAACGCAAAATGGGACAAATTCAAGAAATGTTCCTGATAGGCAGCACATTTACCTTTGGGAGTATACTAATATGTGACACAGCAAAATTTTTCCATTTTGTATTGCTATCTGAAAATAATTAAAGGTCGTTTCTTATATACATAAGATAAAAACTCCGAATTATCGATAATAAGCTTTTAATTTATATGTAACTGTTTTCAAAATAAATAGTAAATATTATCAAGATTAATAAAAGAGCTTGAACCATGTCTTAATTCATTCTTAAACTTTGCAGACGAAATCTGTTTTATTTTTTGTATTAGATTATTTACTTAGACCCAAGCTTAAATATTTTAATATTGGACGATTACGGAGTACTGACCTTAGCGTTTTGTACAACTCCAAGGTTAGAAATCACTTTTGGTACATTTTATATTGCTTAGGTGATAAATAATGGTGAGTATTTTTTTTATTAATTCCCCCAATAATTCAGCATTTTTCATCTAGAGCTATAAAATTACAAAATTTGAACATGTTTCAGAAAAAATATATCGTGAATTGTTTGAGGCTATTATCTCATTTTTGGATAAACTAAATTATTATAACAAACCTGAATTATCATGGATATAAAAACCTAAGCAGAATAAATCGATTCAAACGTAACTGGCCGCGAAGTGAACTTTGATTTCAATTATATTTAGTTCACCAGTCGCTATTATGACAGACTCCTTTACGCTGCATATTTTATTCCAGTCATTAAAACTGTAGGTACTAAAGAAAGTAAACGTCAAACTCAAAGTCAAAATTCTTAATTCCATGAAATATTTTTTATTTATTTGGATACATCAAGATGAAACAAATATAAAAAATAATAATATCAATAAAAATAGTAATTTCGATTTGTTAAGAAAAATCCCGTTTGACTTGTAAAAAAATAGATTACCTCACGGGAAGATTTAGGGAAAGAAACTCATGGCCACTCTTTTCAACTGCCATTTACAGATTTAAATTAATATAAATATAGAATGAAAAATAAACCGATACGAGCAGGGATTCGAACCCGCGACCTCTGGGAAATCGTCCCGTCGCTCTACCAATTAAACTACCGTATCGCTGTCCGTCTTTGTAATCGTCTTTATCGGGACGGTGGTGACATCTATTCGAAAACCTTAACCAATGTTTCTAACTTTGCAGTATAGATAAAAGATTCCACCGTTTTACGTACGTTGATAGAGAATATATTACGAAGTTAATCATTGAGAACTCAGACTATAAGATTCGATATCGTAATTTCTTTATTTGCCTTGTTAACTTACTTTCATTTTAATTTCGACGCAATGATTTTTTATTCTTTTAAGAGGTCTTTTTGTATCGGGGGTCTTTTAAGTTTTTAATTTATTCTATATTAAAAAAAATGCTTTTCTTTGATACTCATTTGATTTAGGAATTTCCTATTCCGAAAAATTGTTAATATTTTATAATGAAAAACTGTGATATACAAGGTTAAAAAAAGGAAGATTATTAATGCCGTTTTAAGTAGTTTTAATGAAAGGGTTTTTCTGTTTATTATTATATCTTTATTTGTGTTATAATTTCGATAAGTATTTTACATACAATTTATTACTTATATGTATTATTATTTTATACTATGAATGCTGGGGATAGGACTGAGACTGGGGAGGGCTATATTTTTCCGAGTGTATTGTAAGAGCTTGCAAGAAATATTCACTAAAATTTTATGCTGGTGTATCACTTATCCGAAAGGTAGCGCAAATCACACCAACGTGCATTCCTAAAATCAATTCGACTTTCGACCGACAGCCAAATGTAAACTCTGTTTCAAACATTTCCGAGGTGACCAGATATACGTCGCTGACCCAAAATAATTAGGATAAAGGACTCTCATACTTTATATGTAACTTTTCAAAGTCCTAAGTCGATATTTCAATTTAATATAGTCGATAATGCAATTTAATGTAGCTATTAAAACAAACACTTTGAGAGATTTATCGATTTTCAATTACCTCACTTTATTTAAATAAAACTGTTCCGTTAATTGAATGCAAAATAAGTAATAGAAATATCAATTTAAAAGTTCTTAGTAAAAAACGTCCCGAGTGTCATGAAAATGCTGGGATTTTCACAAAGAATTTAATATTAACGTATTCAAAAAGTCGTCATTGGATTCCAATTTCCATTCGTAATTAAAAGCAGTCAATACCCGCCCATCTGCATCAGAGGAAGCAATTCCTTCTTCGATTGTACCCTTTTTTATAAAAAAGTATTTAGAATTGTAGTATCACTTAAAGTATTTTTCAACAATATCCTTAAAGGTTGTAATCTCGTAAACGTATTTTACTACAATTAGTAAAATACATTTTTATTAATTATAGTAAAATACGTTTACCATAATTAGTAAAACACGTTTTTCACCATAAGAATAACATTTTACATTGGTAAATAAATACATAATAAAATATATCATGCCATTTTTTATCTGTTACTCATCTCAATATACTCTTTTGAGAATATAGTTTCAAGAAAATAAAAGTGACTTAGGTAACGTCATTGTTAAAATTGTCTATTTTATAAATTATAACACATTAGTTTTTGTTTCAGTGAATAAAATATGAAATCTTAGACCGGGTTTGTTCTTTAGATAAATATTATATATTGTCGATTATTCGATCGTTTAGTAAATTTTGAAACCCTTAGTAAATTTTGAAAGTTAAATTTAAAAAGAGAACCTCATTCTGGGAGTATTACTTAATAATATTTTATTTTTTAATAAATGACTTTATTATTACTAAACAATAGCATCATAATAGATAATGTAATTGTAAAGTTTTGTTTGTGACTAAGACTATTTAATATTATAGAATTATAGACATCGCTGGTTAGATTTTTAAGTATATTGTTATTTAAACTTAATGAACATAATATATAATAATATGGCTAACATTTGGATAGATAAAAAAATTACTAGTGTTGTGACCTAACCTATAAGATTATATTGTTCTATTTCGTGTATTATTTCAGCGGTAAAAGATCCAAACATCAAAAGCTATAATCAACTTAGCTATGTCATAATTACTGGCTCACAACGCTAATAAGTAGCAATACGTGTTCTGTTTATTGGATAACGATAAATAATTTCACGCTCCTCGGTTTGATAGGAAACGTAACTATATTAAGTTCTATTATTATTGAAATAGAATTGATTTTCTAATACTAAAAATGATCGCGAACCAAATTAGTTTTCTCTAAAGGTACGTTGTATATAATACTGTACACAAAAACTTCAATAACCTCAAAACAGCGTTAGTACGAAATCCACATTTGTTACAATACTTTAACACTTAAATACTGGTAATATTGTAAACTTTTAACCGGAAGACTAAATAAAATTTCCAAACACAAACTTTACAAGGTTGTTGTAAGTCTTACATTCGAAACTAAAAGGTATAAGCTCTAAGTACACGTAATATCATTCGTTCATTATTAGCATTTGATATTTAAATTTAGAAATCTAATAATCTAGTGTTTTCATTTTATGTTCATATTTTTTCATAATGCTAGGACCTTTATATAAGGAAGCAAAAACCTTGGTTTTTCATTTTGTTTCTTCATCTGTATGTTTTTATGTTTGTATGTCTGTACATCTGTTTGTAACTACAGTAATTTTTGTACCATTGCTTATATACTTTAAATACATACTTTTTTTCAAAAAGAGATTTAATAAGAATTAATCAATTAATTAATTATTCTTATTTTTTTATTAATAAATTCCCCGCCAAGTAGACATAGTGGTTGACAGTGAATCTTGTAGTTTTAGATTTATTATTTAAATAAAAACGTAAGAACGTAAAATAAGGTGTATATTTTTTAGGAAATTAAATATTCTCACTTCCTTCAAATACCGACAAAATGAATTGTACCAGTGTTATTTAAAAATCCACCGTAAACAGGTTTTATATAAAAACGCATTTCTTTTGTGGTAATCAAACAAGTCAAGGGTATTGTGACTTATTATCTTCTTTAATGCTGCTTTAAACTTGCCTTTTGAGTACTTACAGTAACAATAAAGTATTTTTAAAAGACTTTTGTTTGTTAAAAGATCCATTTTAGAGGATACGTTTGGAAAATAGCTTTATTTTTTCATTATTAACATTTTTAAATATAATATTTAAATATAAAAATACAATAAAATTTATGAACTTGTTTCAGTAATTATCTAACTGTATTCATATTTACCTAAGTACTTGTATATCAAGAAGAAAAACATACTCCACTAAAGATTTGAGTATATTATATTTTTATTAACTATTACTAAGCTACAGTTTGCGTTTATTTTTTATAGTTATATTTTATTTTAACTAGCTAGAATCTAATTTTAGACGCCTTTTCAGATATTTGATTCTACTAAACTATTTCATTTTTTTAAAAAATCCCTAAATTTAATATGTAATGTAATACATGAACCAAATTAATTTAGTTTAACCAAACCAAATTTCGTGGTGGTAGACCATAACATCGGGTCGCCGGCAAAGTTACCACCCATCGGGCAAAGTCGTACCGCAAAGCGACATAGTCGTGTTCCGGCACGTTGCTCGATGAAGCCGTTTATGGGAAATGGGTCTGAACAGCTGCGGTACGTTGGCGAACCGGTTGACGTCGAGTTGGTGTTTGTTTTGTCGGGTGTCTAGTCGAGGAGGGTAGCGAGATCCGAAGCGACGGCTTTCCGCTGGCCGCCCGCAGATAGTTGGGGGCCCAATCAGTGGGTTAGCCACCCACGAAAGGCTGCCCCGCCAGCTGCGAAAAATCCCAGGGTGGCTCCATCGTGCTGGTTGGCGACCAGGCGAGGAGGCCCGATGGCGATCCCTGGGGGGGTTCGGGAGACAGAGCAGCCGCACTTGCTCTTTTTGACGGAGACGCAGATACAATGTCCTTGAGCGCTACATACTTGGATTATCCCGGTTACTCGTTGGAGCACAACTTTCGCTCACGGGCCGGAGTCAGTATGTACGCGCGGAACGACCTCTGTATTCAGCGTCTCCGTCACCTTGAAGACCCCACTTTTTCTTCCCTATGGGTTTTAGTGGACACAGGAAACGAAAAAATCCTGTATTCCAGTGTCTACCGTTCGCACAGCGGTGACCAGGAGACAACTCGTTTATTTGAGTATCTCAGTGAGGCTGCAGATATGGCTCTGTATCAGTATCATTCGGCGCAGCTCGTCTTTCGGGGGGACTTTAATGCCTGTCATCAGGACTGGCTGTTCCCGTACCAGAAAACCGACCATACTGGAAGAGAAGCGCAGAAATTTGCGTTGTCCTTGGACCTCTTTCAGCTGGTGAAGCAAGCGACAAGGGTAACAGATGTGGTAGGCCATACAGCCAATTGCCTGGACCTTCTGCTGACAACTGATCCGGACAGGTATCGTGTAGAAGTCACATCCCCCTTGGGAACCTCCGATCACTGTCTGGTGAAATCTGTGTTTACATATTCCCCACCAGCTTTCGAACCTCATGGTGTTAGGCGAGTATGGAAATACAAGTCAGCAGATTGGGATGAGATGCGGCACTTTTTTGCGTCTTATCCTTGGCGGCAGGTCTGCTTCTCTTCTTTGGATCCGTCGAGTTGCGCGGATGCTATAACCGATGTGGTGCATCAGGCAATGGAGTATTTTATTCCTTTTGCTGACGTACCCATCGGTGGCAAAGCTCGCCCATGGTTTAATGCCGAATGTGGTCATGCTCAAGACCGGAAACATTCGGCATATCTCATTTAGGCTGATGCTCGAACCCGCAAAACTCCGGATGTAAGTTTAAAGAAGAGAGCTTTTAACCAAGCTGCCAAGTCCTACAAAAAGGCATTGCGGAAGGCTCGTCTCGATCGAATCGCTAAGAATGGCGAAAAGCTCTCTGTCAGACCAACTGGCAGTCGAGCTTTCTGGTCTCTTGCGAAAGCGATCGAGTCGAATTTCTGCCAACCCTCACTGCCTGCTCTGCTGAAGCCGGATGGATCCCTGGCCCACACAGCAACAGAGAAAGCGAATGTACTTGCTTCTCTGTTTGCTGATAATTCGCATCTAGACACTGGCAATGCTTCTCCAGCACATCTTCCTCACTGCGGTATTTTGATGCCTGAAATCCGCATCACTAACAAAGAGGTATGGAGAATATTGTGTCGTTTAGATGTGAATAAAGCCAATGGTCCTGATGGTATACCAGCCATTCTGCTCAAGACATGCGCAGCTGAGTTGTCTCCTGTACTGACACGTCTGTATCGCCTCTCTTTCATGACTGGAATAGTGCCGAAATCCTGGAAGCTGATTTTAATCACCTCCATACTCTGCAAGATTATGGAGCGTGTATTGAACTCGCGCCTACTAGCATACCTAGAAGGTAACGATCTCCTCAGTGACCGACAGTACGGGTTTCGCCGTAATAGGTCTACTGACTGAGAAGAACGGAGAAGCGGTCGCCGTCTCTCTGGACGTTCTCCGTCTCTCTGGACGTTCGCCGACTCTCGAGGGCATTTGACAGGGTCTGGCATGCGAGCCTTATATGCAAGCTTTCAGCGTACGGTATATCTCCTGGTCTGATCGGCTGGGTAACGGACTTTCTGAGCCTCAGATCTCTCCGAGTAGTTGTCGACGGGTGTTCCTCGGAACCCTTGACAATAAATGCCGGAGTGCCTCAGGGGTCCGTTCTTTCTGCAACTCTGTTTCTGCTGCACATTAATGACCTGTTGAAGTCCGGTATCTATGGGTATGCAGACGACAGCACAGTTGTAGAAAGATATCTGCCGAGTACTCGGGTTAGTCGAGATCAAGTACAGTCTGAAAGAGAAGCCATGGTGCAACGTTTGAATGACAAACTTCAGGCAATCTCCGCATGGAGCAATGCCAATCTTGTCATGTTCAACGCCACCAAAACGCAGACGTGTCTATTCACCGCCAAAAGGAGCCCTTTCACCTTGGCTCCTACTTTCCAGAATGTATCCTTGGAATACAGTGACCGGCTTCAGTTGTTAGGCTTAGAGATTTCTTCGAACCTCAACTTTGGTCGGTTCATTGAGTCCAGAGCAAGAGCAGCAGCAGCAAAGTTTGCCGTTCTTGCGAAGGTTCGGCAGTACTTTACACCGGGACAGTTTCTTGTTTTATACAAAGCACAGATCCGGTCGTGTGTAGAGTACTGTGGCCACATATTTGCTGGTGCCGCAAAGTCTCATTTTGCGGTTCTGGACTCAATTGAGAGGCGAGCAAAGAGGCTTATAGGCGATCCCGAATTGGTCGGAGCCGAGCTCCAAAGCCTTGAGCACAGGCGTAGAATTGCTAGCCTCTCAGTATTCTATAGGATACATTTTGGTGAGTGTGGGCAGGAATTACACAATTTATTTCCCCCGTCCCCCTTCCATCACCGGACGTCCCGACGCACGGCAGGTTTTCATCCTTTTGTTGTGGACATTCCACCTGTCCGAACGAAGCGCTTTGCTTCCTCATTTTTACTGCGTACAGCAAAGGATTGGAACAGCTTGCCTGCGTCGATATTTCCGACCGAATACAATGTGGTCACATTCAAGAGAAGAGTGAATAGGTTGCTAGGGTAATGCGCCTTACCACCTAAGACTACATTCCACTTACCATCAGGTGGAATGTAGTCAAGCATTGCCCTAGATCATATAAAAAAAAAAAATAATAATCTTGCGTAGTTAATACTATCAGTGTAAAAACCAACGTACACGTAAGAAACTAACTACTTGGAGTAATTGTTTACTTCCGGGAACGGATTAAAATGTCACACGTTTCTAAAATTAGTTTCTTAATGAGTATTTAATTGACGATAAAAGTTATAAGATTAATTTTTATGATTAATATAACAAAATATTATATGTTAATATACATTTATATTCATTTATACAAATAAAGCCAGCTTGAAACCATAATTTCATTTGTAGAACTTACTATTTTTCTTGTAAATCATATATGCCTAATTCAATGTGGATACTCCGAGAGTGTTCAAAACTTTGTCTAATTGTGTTTGCCGGTTTCCAAAACGTACTCTCATTAATAATGATACACTTTAAAAAATATATATATAATAAATCTGGAAAAATTTTACTTTTTCACTGGAAATTACTAGATTTAAGTAAATTTTGAATTTATACTAGCTAAATGGAATTGAACCAATTAATATAGTAAAATACTTTCTACGAAAAATGTAGCAATTAGCTACTTGATTGTATTTTATATATTTTTTTATGGATGTTTAAGAATATTATTATATTTTTTTTTATCATTATTAAATAATAGCTTGTTGTTTGTAAAAAAATATAATAGACGCAAAATATAATTGTTGTACAAGAAATCCTTAACATTATTACAGTTTACCCTTTGAAGGTTAATCAAATTTTACATTTAATAGTTTATCTCCAAAACGAAGGGATTAATAGATTATCTTGACTTTGTATTAAATGTTCACGACCTAAGAGCCGTCCGCTCTCCGTCAAAATATATATTTTATAATATGAATATGAATGACTATGAATATGAATTTATACTATTAATATGAATTTTTGGTTAAAGAACTTTCACGTAATTGGAAAAAGTACTTTTAAAATAGAAGGTACTTCTGCGATAGTATTTTCATATAATACTGCTCACTGAAATAAAACTATTTTTACGGATTTGTTTAAATTTTTCTTGTAAAGAGAATGCTGGAGGATAATAACATGACTATAGAATATGCAGAATTACGAAACTTGCATAGAAATCGTTAAGGAAGTGAGAGAAAGTGACCGATAATATGAGTTTGACCGCGATCGAGTTGTAGGTTTTCATAGTTTTATATCTTTATATTTATTTCATAGATACACACATTTTTATAATGTCATATTTGTTGATTGCAGTTTTACTTACTTTTATAATATTACAGTGCACTTAAGATAGTGAAAATACCACAAACTCACTTTCCCAAAAAGGGTTGACGTCACTATAAATTTTCACAACTCTCTGAAGGATCCCCTAGTATCAGTTTTAACCATTTGACTGCGTTAATAACAAACTGATCGGATTGTTGCAAACGCATGTTATGTAAATGCTTTATATCGTTGTATAAGAATAGAGCATCACGAGTCTACACAAAAAGACGTTAACACGTGGAACTCGTTAAATGATGTAAGGCTACCCTCACATCAATTAACATGTTCCAGAGTATTGTCCATATATTATACCGGTATATTTAACTCACTTTCAATAAAGAAGATCTCATTGAATGCTTTTTTGTAGATACAAAAGTAGCAGGCAACTCATCTGAGTTGCCTGCTACTTTTAAATTATTTATATAAAAATAAGTAAGTAATAACTAACACAAGTCCACAAGTTTTAATTATTTAACATATAATTTTTAATTTTAAATACAATATAATAAATATAAAACCAAATTTCCCTATTGTTTTCTTTATGAAATAGTAGCTGGAGTGTTTTGTATACTAAATTAGAGCTAATTAACTGTATCTCTCCAAAATAAAAATTTTATGAAAAATTTGGATCAAACTGATCAGATAAAATTTCCGTATTTCATTTTTAATGAACCAACTTTGAGCCTTAAAATGGTAGCCTTTTATTTTATTTTTTGCTGTAGTCTTTCTGCAACAAACAACGGAGGCAGAACTAATTTATTTTGTGAAAGTTTTATTTAATTAATATTTATGGGGAAGATTGAAATAGAATCTGAATTGAACAAAAATATTAATATATTTATTATTATACATTACGGTAATAAATGTGATAACTAAACCATATCCAACATATATTATCCAATATTTTTTTTTTTATGTTGAGATAAGTTTTATTATTACATTATTTTAATATTGTTATCATTTTTACGTTTATAATTTTTTTTTGTTCTCTTTTTTTATTAGTCATAGTACAAATTTTAATTGTTACTTCTGCAAATGAAATCTGTGGCATTTACTTTAATGTTTATTGTTAAGATTTTGTGGACAGCCATTCTAAAATTTAATGTTAAGTTAGCCTATGATTGGGATATACTTTGTAACTTATATTTACGTAACATAAAGTAAAACAAATGTTTTCCATTGTGTATCACGTTGGCTTGCTATTAAATAAATAAATAAATATATTAACCAACCATTTTTAATATGTTTATTAGAACCGTTATTTTTTACAATACAATCAACATATATATAAGACGATCAATACAGTTGTCTAGTTAAAGGAGAGGAACACGTATATTGTTTTGATCTCACAGGTAATAACATTAAAGTATACAGTAAATCATTTACAAAAATATCCAAGAACAATTCTAGTAATAATAAAAAAAATATCAATATTTAAACAGGCAGTTTATGCAATTCAGTTTAATTGAATCGAAGTGTACATGAGAATAGTATAACCAAGTTAAACTCAGATATAGCTAACCCTCTTAATAAATTACCTATGTTATTAGTTTCTTAACCTGTACCCCTAATCTTGTATAAGTGTAATAATTTAACCCTTCACAATAAGTTGAATGTAAAATAGTGTCTATATAGATTAAAATTAGTTTAAAAGTATTATTTGTTTGCTTTGTGCTAATTTGCATTTCTTAGATTTTTTATAAAAGTTTTTATGCACACGTCATAATATATTTTTAGCCTCAATTTACTAACAAATATAAAGTGACCGTACTTTTAATATGTAACAGTATTTTCTTTGAATATAGTTTCATAGACATAGACGCAAAAATGCATATATCTTGTTTACAAAACCGTGTAAAAATATATTTTTAGTATTCTTTATATCGTACAACAGACTTTATATTTACAGATCTACTACAAAAATAAACCTACCTTCAAACTTAGCACAACAAAACAAAACAATTAGCTAGTAACCTTTTGAAACAAACGAAAAAATCAGTGAACAACAACTTGTTGCTAGCGTAAAAATAATCTGAGATAGTTCTATTCAAGACAACAATGTATTCAAATTTCCTTTCAATATAATATGTACTTATAATCATCGCCAGACTTTAGTTCCTTCCATCCATTTATGAATGATTATTTTATTAATTAATTTGATTGATTAGTAACATTTCCAAGAACCATTTAATATCGAAGTAATAGATTATATCGAAATGTTTGACCAATGTAAATTCCTGTTGTATTAGAGATAAGGAAAACATTGTGTCAGTAGTGGTTTTGTAAACATAAAAAATAAATAAAAAATACCTAGACTTGAGATAACAATCTCTAGTTGTCTCAGATTTATCGTTTTGATTCATCAAACTTAATAATAGACTGGTTACAGGCTGTCAATATCTCTAAGTTGTATAAGATTTCGGTGTCCCCACATTTGTGATTCTTCTCCTCATAAATAATTTGACTCATTTAGAAGTTAATGAATTTGTACCAATAAAATGACTGTCGTTTAAAGCTTAAAGTGGGTGGCAGTGTTTTAGAGATCCATTAACCATTTTTATTTAGACAACCAAGTTTTAAATATATTTTTATACATCTTACAAAAAAAACAAATTAACAAATAATGAGCTACTACTATCTATCTATCTAGCTACTATCAACCTCCCCTTTTCCCACTTTATATGGTGTCAGCACAACATTTTCTAATCTTCCATTCTTGCCTAACAGCCGTCGTCTCAAGAGTCACTCTTTTACTTATATCATCTTTCACAAAATACATCCATCATTTCTTCGGTCTCGACCCATATATGCTTCCACAATAAAATCTAGTATTCGCCTTATTAGATGGCATTCATCCCAGTGGTAGAGCCTAGATGTAGGCAGTTGACTGCAGCTTTCATACGGGCTAGCTCATCAGTGGTGGTATCACTATTCCACAAAGGATCTGCGTTAAGTGGTTATCATAGCTGCCTTTAGTTTGCTGAGTGACAGTGCCGAAAGGCCTCAGCTCCACCTGTCTCTTCTTTTCCACTCTCAGTATTTACTTTTTATCTTTCCGAAATTCCTATACTGCTAAAACTTGCAATAAGTGGTCCCAAGGAGGGTTGATATCAAAAAATAGCCAAAATCTCAACAACATGAAATTACGATTCATTTATAAATTATGATTTGAAAAATAAAAGGATATAATTTTTTTTCAATTGGACAAATAAATAAAATATTCAAACGACATGATACCTATGAAAACCATAGTAATATCATATTAATGCGTTCGGAATAAATGAAAGGCAACTAGAATCATAAAGGTTCTATATAATCAATATGATGAAAAATTGGAGCATAAAATTATTTCTTCTTTCCAAAACAAAACTTATAAAAAAATAATTTAAAGAAATCAACTAAACCCAATATTAAATAAAAATACTTAATCTATCCTTTTCTTTAAATAATATTTTAAACAAATATAGCAGAAAATGTTGAAATTATTATTAAGCTTCTTTAAAATCTTCTTTTATATGTTTTATAAGTATCTTGTTGTCAGCATTGACAACATGTTATCAATTACAATAAAAACATATTGAAATGGTTCATTTAATGAAGAATATTGCTCAAATTGATGTAAAAAAAAACAACTAAATTGAAAAATTTGAGAAATTCACCTTTTGGTATATTTCATAAATCATCATCATAAATAACAATATTGATTTTCATCAGAAAATCAGTATTGTTATTTAAGATTTTGTATTTTTAAGATAGAAGAGAGATAGACCTAGGTTTCACTATACCGACACTATATTAAATTTTGTTCCAAAATCTCACTGCTGAAATCGCAAAAGTATGGTAATGAATTTGACTTTTATGAAAAGGAAATTTGAGAAGGAGTATTCTACAAGGATATTCAGAATCGTGTACAAAAGAGAAGCAATCGGGCAAATAATCTAAACACCTTTACAAATTGTAGAAAAAATTGTTAGGGAGCTATAAAATGTGCGTATTCCTACGAAAGCGATTTTGAGAGCCACACAAACTTTCGACGAAAGTAGGAAACATGGACGAACTTTCGTAATCCGAATATGAATTGTTTTTGCTTTAATGTAATTCTTGATTTACATATATAATATTATTATAATATACCTTTATTTTTAATCTAAACCTTTATTCTAAGCTGCATAGTGAACTTTTTATTAAAAACTAAATTTAGGTCACCAGTACACTCTCGTTTGCGCTACATATTATATTTCAGTAACTAAAAACTGTATTTATCAAACAAAAAGCTTTTAACAACTGTGATACTAACAGAAAATTTACTTAAGATTTATTATTTAGAGTTCCATGACACTTATAAAAGTTCTGTACCAATTAAAATACCTACTACATAATTTAAGTTAATATTACTACCAAAGTGAACTTATATATTTTTTATATTGGTGAAACGACGGTTTATCTAATTGGAGGTGGTGCCAACGCCTTTCGACATTTCGAAAAATATAGATTCAAATACAGCACCGTTTAAGAGAGATGGAAAGTTTTTATGAAAACTAAAAAAGTAGGAAAAGGTGGATTTTTGGGATTCCGGATCTCTCACTCGTCGTACAATATGTTGATATAATAGTTACTTTACACAGCATTTATTTCTTGCAGGAGGGAGGACTAGTATCAAGTCAACCCAAATGCAATTACATGGTGATAACGTGACGCGTATTGGATATACAAAAGAAAACTACGCAATTAAATAAAGCTTTATTAATTCAACACAACTGAGGTTACCCTGCTCGAGCCCGAAATCTCAAGCTCCGAAACAGCGGCTGTATTTAATATATTAAAATATATAAATTATAAAATATGGAATTTGTAACGATAGTTAGGTACCATTAATAGGTTACTATAATTTGTAATAAAATAATAAACAATTTATAGTGTATGAATTAATTCTATAACAATCAACTTGATTAATTTTGACTTTAATGAAAAAAAGAAAAGATATTTGGGGTTTTTCCGAACACGTGCTTTTTTCTTATAAAGCCGCTACTCGCCTACATATTTTAACAGAGCAAAAACACAGATTTTTCAGCGTGTAGCATCCACCTAATCAAGTTTTTATGACGACTATACGTTATGTACAACTTTTACAAAAATAACTTCAATAATAGTGTAAGTATAATTAGCAAGGTTTAAATATATTACCTCAAAGGACAAAGTAGGACCATTGTTAGATGTAACCCTATCGTCTTCATGATATACAAATGAACACAACAATGTTACCAATTCAGGAATTATCAACTCATCCATTAGTGATGAATGTTTGCTGCAATTAGAGAGATTGGTTTGGACTCGTAACGTGACAGAAGATGTTGATGTATGAGAACAATAATATTTAGTATATTGTTATTTAAGATGTTAACTTTATTTGTACTTTCTTTAAAACGAGCTAAAAACAATATTATTGTAAACAGAGAGCAAAATACAATTTTTCGTTATCTTTATAATAGTTCAAGAAATAACTTTAAATCATTCTTTGTTTTTTGTAGTCCCAATTATTTAAAATCAGGTTTTAAAAAATCAAAACACTTTTAAAACTTCATCATACAATTAGCTAGTGCAAACTCAATCACGTAACTCAATATAAATAGTATCAATATATAATGGCCCACTATGAAGGGACTTTTTCTTCGATCCAAGGTGAAGGACAAAAAAATATATATGATAATATACCTTATTTTGTCACTTATATATTTTTAAACAAGTATATATAAAAATACCCCGTTACATACTTTAAGTCCAGATTAATAATATATATTTTTTAATTTAAATTTATTTTATATATTTAAAAGACAGTGTATTCTTAAAACGCTATGAGTTCTTTCATTGGAGCCAAGTCGTAACTCGCTATGAATTGCTACCTCCAATTGCGTATGGGTAATTGATGGGGTCAATGTGAAATACACACAAGTTGCGAGGTTTATACAATTGTTTTCATTCCACGATGTGCAAGCATGTCATTCATAAATATATCCTTCTGTGTAGTATTTGTTATGCAAAAGTAATAACAACGAACCAATAAATGTATACATAAAAACCAATTATTCTTTTTTTCTTCGTTTCTTTGTTTGAGCATCACTTCAGGCTCTAGTTGTTCATGCGTGATTGTCACAAAAAATATTTTTTGGTAGAAAAAATATTTTTTTTATCAGAGTAATGATATACTAAGTCAATGGATGCTTTGAAAATATAGTTTCTTACATTATGTGAAGTGTAAAGTTCAGGGATGAAAAGAAAAACAAGCAAAGGCTAAATCACCAAGTTTAGCTACTGAGCATTATGCAAAGTACGGAAAACGTTGTGTAAGAGCAAGTATCATGAATATTCATTGGTTATAAACAAAACTTTCTTTAGCTTTCAAGAGAGCAATATAAAGATGAGTTATGACATATATATCATATTTCACCAACAATTTTAAAAATAATCAATAGTTTGAGGTATTATAGTAGATTGCAACCTTTGCGGTGATAAGAGCAGCCGTTGGTTTTTTAGTGGGTAGTCTTAAAAATGGCAGTGTCATCTATGCTGTCGGGTTGATTGGTAGAGAATGCTTTTAAGTATCATTTATTCCACCTTTTGTACTGGTTTTGGGCAGTAAAGACTAAAAAAATAAAATAAATAAATAAGGAAGAAAAATCCCTTATTGGTGGAACGTGGGTGCTGTATTTCAATCATGGCGGTATCTTATCTCCCTTGTTGTTCTTATGTTTTATTAGCTCCATCGCTTCTAATTTAAACTGCCAATACCGTGTGTGAAAATATCTATGTATGTATACATGTATAGCCACGTTAAGCTTATTTAAATTTATATAAATAAAGAATGAAAAATAAACCGATATGGGCAGGAATTAGAACCCGCGACCTCGGGGAAACCGTCCCATCGCTCTACCAATTGAGCAACCGTGTCGCTGTCCGTCTCGGTGAACAGACAACCCTTGATGAGTAATGAAATTTTGGGAGGTCATGGGATAGTGCAAGCACACTACAACGAAAATAAGAAATTATACATAAGGACACAATATAATTAAATAATAATGACTATATATAAATACATACATATAATAATATACATACACACATATATATACATACATATATCGGTATATATAAATAAATAGAATAAAATAGATAACCTATATAATAATAATGTGTAATTTATTCATAGAATGTTACCCTAGAGAATATATAGTTTGATCTTCTGATTTCGGTGCACTACTATAAATAGCTGTCGTCGTTCAACCATATTTAAGTTAAATTTTGAAACGACACGGTTTATAATAAATAAGGACACATAATTTTTCTCTCCTTATATAAATAGTCCAATATAATTAAATTTTTATACTAACCATTTGGAATGTTTTAGAGGACTATCTAAATATCAAATTAAGTCAAAGAAAACTTAATTAAGTCATGTATCATTATTTGATGATATGTGTATTTCAGGAATTCATACTGGTTTATTTTACAGTTAAATTTTCTAAATTAAACATATTTATTTCTTTAAATCTAGGTGTACTTTGTTTTGCAATTACCTCGGGTCATGAAAACTAATTCAATGAACACAATTTCAAAGAGATTTTTGATTGAGCTGTGGACGTTGTATTTTCTTCGTAAACTCATTTGCCTTTAAATACAAATAGTCATAATATTAAAACATATAATTAAAATAACATAGATAGAATCGCATTTGCAATAATAATATCTAATAAAAGATACTTTATTATTAATATTCATTATAATTAACGTGAACGTATGGTTACGTTATGAATAATTATGTAAATGTTAATTGGATTATTTAATTTAAATTGCTATTTAATTATACTAAAAAAAATGAAAATGTATTCGATACAAACACAAAACATTGCTTTGTAATTACTGATACAGACAAGATAATTATCTACTTGAAAATAGACTTGTATCTTCTACAGCCTATTCTCGTCACTTTACTAACTGAGCTATCTCGTTACTCGGCTAAATTTGGTAGTCTATATAAGTTTACCTTAACATTACGATTAATTAAGAACATTAACAAAAGAAACAAAAAGAAAAAGATTTATTTAGCAAAAGGATTTTTTTACAAAATTAATATGTAAAAATAGAACCTACAAATATATCTGTATATACAGTATTATATGTTATACGATGTAATGTACAGTACAGAATGATCATCTTCGGCGTGATCCTAATAAGCAAATATTCAAGAAACGTGTATGTATGTGTACGAGAGGACGAGTTAAAATTTTCCGTCTTTTATAGCGTAATGATTTATTATTTATCAGATATTATGGTGTATATATAGTAGTTATGTATTTATTATAGTTTAAAGTATATTTAGTATATAGTACGTAAGGTATATGTTTAATTTTGTTAACTTATGATATTTTAGTTTGAATATGTATTATATATTTTAGATCTTTAGTCATAGTTTTGAATTTAATTTTTTGTATATTTTCTGTATTGTACCCTAGTACTTTTTATTTGTCTGTACAGTTGTTCGGTTTACTGGTAGATAATGATTTAGCATTAAGTCCGCCGATTGTATTATTTTGTACAATAAAGTTTAAATAAATAAATAAATATGAATTTGCCCGAATATGTGTTCTGTTGTAGTATATGAACTTGTTAATCTTATATTAAACCAATATGGATGTCAGGACTTTTTTTTTATTTATAATAATTATAACCTATTTACTCTTCAATAAATTTATTATTTTTGTAATTAAACTTTCATGAACCATGATGATTATAAAATATATATGTACACTTCTATGTTCCCGAACTCATTTATCCTCCATGCTTCAAATTCATGAATAGGAATTCCGAATGGGTTCGAAACTAGTCTGGAAAACCGGATAAATATCTACTCGAATTTAATCACATAAATGAAACTAATTAGCCAGCCTTCGCTAGTGAGAAATTAATGATTTGATGCCATTGATAGGTGGAGATATACCTAACAGATTCTGCGGAACACCAACATTTCTATCCACTGTATACTAATATTATATTCTATACAAAGAGCCCCATAACATTTTTTTGCTGTTATGTAAAGCGTATCCTTCATAATATAATAAGTCGTATCTTATTTTCGGACACAAGCTTCATCGGATACTACACCGCATATAAGAGAAGTCATTTTTTCTGCGCGGAAAAGCTTTTCACGTTTATTAAGTACTTGTACTTTATGTATTTTTTTAAAACAATAGAATTTGTGTAAACAAGTCACAATGAGAAGTGGAAAAGGGAACATAAATTTCTATTTTCAATGCAACTTATAAGCTAAATCTTAAGTAGCGTAAACTATGTTATTTAAAAAAATAATTAATTTATCTCAATTGACAAGTAATAACTTACAAAAAAAGAGTTATATAAAAATACTACTTCTTAAGTAACCACTTCCCTTCATCTAATTTAAGATTTAGGCAGCAGTAATAGAAGGAAAACAATTATTTGATTAAAGGTATTTGTTGGGTTATTGATTTTATTATAAATTCACAAATATACTATGGAATAAAGTAGATTTTTGATTAAAATAAATAATCATTGAAACCAATTGCGACATTTACATATATCAGATAATTTATTAACGAGGTCTCAAACCTAAATTATTATTTATAAATATACTTAGTTACTACTTATTTTCTTAATGATAAAAGTATGACACAAAAGTGCAAATCAAAAACAGTACACCGGCCGCCACTCTTTGACAGAAAAAAAGATGTAATTTATCTAACGTCAAAATACTATACATTCCAGAGAGAAGCTACAGCTCAACACGGGCATAGTAGAAACCCATAGTACAGTCCTCTCATGAAATAGTTCAAATTTACAGTAGATTGAGCTTGTTTTCAAGCAATATCTAGTGTGTTACGAGGTGGTGTGGGGCAACTTACAATGTCTGTTAACATTGCTAACCTCTGTTATGTCACCTTGATGCACTTGATTTGAGCCTAACGATTTCAATGCTCTTTGTCTACGGATCTCTCAAAGCGCTTGCCTGTTTGGTTTGAATATTTCATTGAGACACCAAGTCAGGAACCAAACTTCGGATGAGTGTCGTCACCGCATCAATATCGACCACATCGATATCGAATATCAACAAATTTAATTTAGAGCCGATCGTTACTTACTTGTTCTTTGTTTGGTTATGATGTCAATTGCGATATACAATGAGTTTTAATAATGTAACCCCTTAATGTATCGTCTGAAATACCTCACTAGTCCTCTTAGAGTTGACGTACCTGTTTAAGGTTAATTATCGCGAATTAAATTTCAATCGTGAATGACTTCGTGAATAGTGATCCTATTACACTAATTAGCTCAAGATCTTAAGACTAATTCTCAAGAATACTTCGTGACCTGATAATTCAAAGACGAAGACAATTTTTGGTTGTTTTATTTTCCATAAAATATTATTTTATAATTTTAGATGAGTAACTGCGAAATAAAACAAGATAAAACTAAACAAGCATATGACAATGTTTTAATTTATAAACAAACAATGTTTTAATTTATAAACAAACTATTTGTAACATATTGATTACTACGGATTTATTAGTTTTAAATATATGTATTACAACCTGACAATCGATGTTTATATTTCATACCTAACTGAAGGACGCAATTTAGTATAATTAACTTTCAATATGTAAATAAAAATATCCTTAAGATATAGGTGTTGTAATGAGTACTAACGCTCATGGTTTTTATATTTAAAGTTTTGAAAGAATGCTTAAACATCTTACATTTAATGGTATATCACTTATTAAAGTTAAGATAACAAGAGTTATGACATGTAGATTGTGTGCTTTTATTCTTTGCAATTAATTAATAGCCGGCTCTAGGTAGTTTCACGTTCCTGGAAGCGCCTTGTGATCCTAACTAACTGTTCAGCTTAGTTCTGTATCTCACTTAAGTTACCTGTTCCATCGAGCTAAATCTACAGACGTTAAGATTTATTATATGGAAAATTGAAATAAAGATCCACCAAATTATGAATAGAAACTTATAATCTGATCAGTCTGTATATTAAACGACTAATATTATTTTTGCATAATACAATACAATACCCTTCCGGTTTCCTTGAGTAATAGTATAAGAGGAAATATGCAAACTAGCGGTGGGTCACTTGTATAACAACTTAAAAAATTACATTCAAAGTAATTAAATTTAAATATTTGTAATATTATGTATACCAGCGTACCCGTCCCTACTTTGTTTCTGTCTTCATGACTTCCTTTGTTTGTCTACATCAGGGGTGGCCAACTTAATCAGAATTAAGATCGACTTTTTACTGACGAATCGCTGTTAAATCTACTTTATTTATTTTTAAAAATTACGTACTTCCTGTCGTACGTAATTACGACCTCGATCGACTGGTTGGACACCCCTGGTCTACATCGTACAAGGAAAGCACATTATGAATTTTGTCTGACTTGTGTAAACTGTGCATCTATAAATTTGTCAAAACTGAGGAATATTTCTGTACGCATGTATAAAAAAAGAAATATGAGAAACAACAATCCTGTTAAATAAATTCTAGGCTACTATTCGTATATCAACTACCTCAACGGCGATAGTACCCTTCCAGAAAAACTGCTCTTATTTTGCTATTACAAGCGGAGACAGTAATAAGAATGAAAGTGTCGTACGAACAATCAATTCTTTTCTTTCCCTATATTTTCATCTCTTTCTCTTCTCTTCTCTTTCACCTATTCCCATTAGTTAAAGTAGTGTAATTATTATTAGAAATCATAAGGAAACGTTACCACTTTTACTAAACTTTTACTAAAATTTATTTTACTTAAATTTCCGATCCGTAAATTTCAATAGGAATAGTCAAAATTGTAATAATAAATTAATTTAAACCAATATTCATATCACCGTAAATATTTTGTTAAAACTTCTTTAAATGGTATAAGTAAACCAAATATTAAAAGATTTTGGTATAATTGTCAATATCTCTAATTCGTAAATTTCAATAGTAATAGTTATAATTGCAACAATAAAGAAGCAATTTTGGCAAAAATTTTAAATATTTCTTATCTGTAAACTTACAATATGCTGTATATAACGATTCACTGTATAACCTATCAATTGTTTAGTTATATCTATAATCTTAAATGTATTTGTTGCAAGGAATGGTACCCAATAGTACAGCTATGTAATGTAGTGTAGATCCTTTTGATTGATCCTTCGAATTGTACCAATCACAACACGAATAACTGTAAATATTATAATTATTAGTAACAACATGTGTCAGCTATTCTGCAACAAGAGTGATTAAAAAATAGCAAAATATTAAATCAAATATAGTAAAGCCTATTAAATAAATTCATAGCAACAAACAAATATAACTTAATACCTAATACATAACTTGTGAAAATAGCTGACACCCGCATGGACTCACCCTTCACACATAAATCACAAACGCCCACAATAAATTTTACAGACTGAAAAAATTATTTCACCCAACTACTGATTCCGTCCAACCAAGCGGAAGATGCTCACGAACCACAAAAAAAAGGAAAGAAAAGAATTGATTGTTCGTAATAAAAATGTCATAACAAATACAATTTTACCTTTGTTATATAATAGCGCTCCGACTTGCAACAATTTGGCGCTCATAAGAATCAAGTTCATAATAATATGTTACCAGCGTATATTGCTGACGCTGCCAAAGTATGGGAACGAATTTTATAATTATTTTATTTATTCGGATTGCGATCTAGCATCGGCGCAGTCTTAGAATCATATAAAATGTAATTTAACTTTAAAATAAATAAATTTTAGGTGCCTTATTTTCTTTTGCACCCTCCGCTGTGACCCCATATATAATTCTTTCTCGTTAATGTAATATGTTCTTGATTTTTTATATTCTTGATTTTAAGTACCATCAATTTTTTCATTAATTTCATTTCTATATACATACTTACTTAAGGTTTTCTATTTTATTTTAGGTCTTAAACGTTTCATAATATTTTGGACTGTAAATAAATTTGGCAATAGCCCTGTAATAATAAGGTTAAAAATTATTTTTTGCGTATACTATCAAACAGAAATGCGGATAATATCAAACATCAAACACTCTAAAATTACTTTCAGTGTGTCAAAGGATATTTCACAAAAAAAAATGTGTTTAGGTGTATAGTTGCCGATGTAATAGGGAGAAGTATGACTATAGGACAAAAAATATATGTAAGTAAGGGAAGGAAATAAGATATTAAAAATGTATAATTTCATAACATATTACATATTTACCATTTTTTTTATTTTTTTTATTAAATGTAGGAACAAAAATGGTTACAAAAAATAAAAGATATATATTAATACGAAATTTTTTATTATTTTAATCATAAGTTAGTTTTAATTTCACACAAAACACTATATGTTTTAATGACGAAGCTTTTAACATTCCATGGATTCACTGAACGGGGGCCGGGCCGATCGCGTTGCAAGGAGTGCAAGCAGTGCCTGAGACTTGCGACCTAGGAGTAGGTTTAAGGGGCCCCTTTATTGTGCGCAAACACGCTCGCCTTCACCCTTTACATTCCTCTCCCTACCTAACCAAATTTGGAAAGAACCTACCAATGCCGCCTTTGAAATACGTTTCAAAAATGAACCGGTGTTTGTTCTAGAAAGACCAAGGTCTGTAAGTTGGTTATAGAGAGATTTGCTGTTATACCTCTCGCTCCCACTTCTACCGCGTACAAACTAACTATAAATTTATTCCTGGACAGTTCGTTGGTCAATTCGTAATACTTATTAATCTTAAATGTGTGATACTTGTGGAGCTTACTGTTCCCTGGGAAACAAATATTCCCAGGGAACAGTAAGCTCCACAAGTATCACGCGCCTCAGATTCTTAGAATACAGGAATAAGTCCGGTCTGGATAACGAAACACCAACATCCCCAGGGATTTTGTAATGTTTTTCATACGTGTCCATCATGAGAGTCCAATCAGGAGCCGCGCCTAAAATGTAATACAGCTTCGGTATTGATTTTTTAGAGGAGCCTTCTTTTACGAATTCTACAGATCGTTCGGTGGTTGTTATATCCTTCCGTGCTCTTGCCAATTGAAAGACTAACCGCTTCCCGTATAATTTCTTATGCCTTATCGTGGCGACGCGAGTATTGACCTTTATCTAGAAATACCTTACTAATAAGTTAAATAACAAAATAACCACGTAAACACCTTTTTATATAATCTTTTATTATGGATATTCGTGAAATATATGTGAAACCATACTACATTGAGTTTATAGGTCACTTAAAACCTCAGATTACCGGTTTAACGGTACTGCTTTATAATGAAATTAAATGTTCATCCGTTTATTTATTTCCAAATATTTGTACAAATAAAATTGCGTAACGAGCGAAATACAGTACATCTATATTAAATACAAATCTTTTTTCCATTTCAATGAAACAATAAAGTACAATCAGAGTGTACTTACGCAGATAGTTGTCGAGGAAAATGTCACATAAATACCATAAAGAGAAATATCCAACAAGCACGTTTCTTTTTACCCTTGGAAGCAGAGAGATACGTGACAAGGTAAACTATTGTTTGACCCAACCGTAACAGAACATAATGAAACATAATATACCTAATGTTTATATTTAACTATTATAAGCCGCATTTTACAAACTATTTTCTAAATAGAACTTATATCTCAGTATGCATACGCCTTTAGAAATCGGTTAATTGATCGCGTAATGAAGAGCGATGTCGAAGATTGAAGAATTTGTATTGTTTTTATATTCCCTTGCATTCAACTCATCAGCCGTTGTGGTTTTTTCTAGTATTTTATTGCAACAACGATCTGAGTAGTAGCAGAATTAGTAGTTAAGAAATATGTCAAGATGTATTTTTATGAAATCAGTCCAGCTGAAAACATTAATAAAATTAGAAATATAAAACTAATAAAAGCAAGATCAAGATTCTTATAATAAATGTTAATATGCTTTTAATTTAACAATTTGATAAAAATTACAAATTCCGTTTATGTGAATAAAGTGATTATATGCTAGACGGATAAAAGCAAGAAGTGATGAATCTATGTATTTAGTATTAACTTATTCAAATGTTTGCCTTGCTAACAAATGTTACTGTTTTAAACGATTTCGTTCGGGAAATATAATTTCCGGAATCTCGCATTTGTATCCTTAGATCATTAATTCAGCTTGACGTTCATTGCTTCAAACTGTTTATTCTGCCAATAATACTTTTGGATTAACATTATATGTATATATTTATAAATTGCGTTTATGTGCCAAGAACACTTTCTTTTATTACAAATCCAGCAGATTTCTTCTATTTCTTTTGCTGGACTCAAAAAATAAGGCTTTCATTGATTAACATAAAAAAGACAAAAAAAGTATTTTTGTAGTTTATTGTGATAAAAGTTTTATAAATGTTGTGTAGGTTTTTCACTAAATAAATGAATTTTCGTGCGATCAGTGAAAAACAAAATAATAAGTATACTGTAAAATACGTTATCTAGCTCAAGTCTTGATTTTTTTTTAATAACCTAAAAGTTAGAGCAAGTCATTTGATATAACATGTATAGATTTAGGTTTATATATTTATTTCGAATTATTTTTGATTCAATTTTATAATAATATTATCAGAAGGCAATGAACATATATTAATCATCTTAGAATTTCTGATTTATACGAAATGAGCATTATTTTCAATTAGCTATTAACTTGAAATAAAAAGAAAATTACGCGATATTTTTATACAAATATATAATTTCCATAACATTCGATGACGACGCTTATTTAACTTCTATTAATAATACAAAAAAAATAACAGGAAATTGAACCAATCACCAATGTATCTACTCGTAGGTTGTTTAATGCAAGAACAATATTATGTTGAAATTAACATTTCGAAAAATTCATCTTAAACGTGTGTTCTTATACATACCCGTGTTATGTTACTATTTGCATTATATTATGTTACTTATATTATGTTACTACTTGTCAGAAGCAACATATTATTTATTATCATTTTATTTTTCCAATCTTTACAGTATAAACAGTTTACCAAGGAGGATATTTATATTAGTCAATTAATTATTTTATTTTTGGTGTTGATACTAAAAATATAAAAGCATTTAATAAGTTTAATAATAATGATAAAACAAATGATACTGTTTTGTTATCGTGATAGACATATGTTAAAAAACTATTTCTTTTAAAATATGTAAAAAAATATATGTAGAAATGTGTCAGCCTTCGAGGTTACACCTTAACAAAGCCTGTGACACAAATTATATTTTCTTTTAAGTTATAAATAAAAATTAAAAAGAAAAAAAAATACTCTTCCGGATGGATAGGAAAAGAACTGAGTTGAATATCAAGAGATGCAAAGACTTTTAAACACCCGCTCGTTCAAACTTTTTAGTTAATTACTATTAAAAGTTTAAGTCACAGGAGCGTGACATTATTATAAAAAAGGTTTCTTATGAAAAAATCACTCGGACTAATGGGTTTTATTAACATAGCAGTATAGAATAATATTAAAATAATATTTTAATAATTACAATTTATTATTAATTACCTTCTTTATAATACCAAAACTAGACAAACTGAACAAATAAACTTACACCTTTTGTAACACCTTCTGAAAGATTGAAACTGAAATAAATGTTTCTTTATTTCTAACAGTGAAGGAAAAACAGTTTACTTTCATAGTGTTTTCATTACAAAATATGTATGTCTTGTATAACATTTCAGGAACTCAACTTTTCTTAAATTTGTGCCTCTAAATTATATTTTTCGAACTAAGGAATATATTTATGTGTGATTTGAAACAACATTGGCCAGACGTGTGCCGCCGTTGTTACAATAGAACGCCACGAGATTGCTCGCGCGTTCAGCCGCAGCAAATTCTCCTTACCTAGAAAAGAAGTTATTAATTTATATTATTTTAACAAATATAAAGCATTGATTTCTTGAAATACTTATACACTTATGTTGATATTTGTTTGATTTGATCTAATTGAAATACTGAATTCATGAATACAATAACAAATAATTATTCATGTAAATTTTGAGTTTATAAACATAAAAATATGTAATTAACAATCAACCATTAACATATTTTGTTAACAATTAGTCGCCGTAACTGATAAATTAATTCAATTTACATATAAATTATAATAATATATAAATAGTACCACTGCTCAAACTGCCTAACAATTTTAAGCTAATACTTGTATTTCGTTCTTTAATATTGTGTTTCTAAGTGACGTTAAAATCAAAAAGCTTACATTTTAAAAGTAACATTTTAAAAAGTTTTCTTAAGAATACGTGCAACTTTTTATAGAAAAAAAACCCCAGAATAAGTAAGTTAAGGGAGTCAATTTTGTATTCCGACAATAAAGGGAAACAAACGTTTGTTAAGCATAAAAAAAAAATATATATTTCTCGGAGACATTCATTAGTACGGACGCTAAAAGAAACGCGGCACGAATCACGTGAGGAGTCTCTTAGATAGAAACTTTAATTGGTTTCATAAATTTTCATTGGTGTACTCAGTTGTACCATTGCTCAGAAAAGTAATTATATTGTATTCGATGTTTTTTTTCTGCTCGATTACCTTATTTAGCCTATAAGATATCGGATAATGGTGCCAGCCAATCTCTCAAAGCGACATGTATGTTACTATTTTCTTTAATGTATAGCATAGCAAAACTGTATCAGATATTTTGAAAAAAATCGAGGTGATTTTCAAATACAAAAAAAACAACAAAAGTTTTTCAAATTTCTGACAAATTTTACTAATCGTTTTCAAACGGTGGTATAAATAAAATATTAAACAATTTTCATCAGATCATGTTATCAAAATTATTAAATATTTTCATAGCGCTAAAACAATTATCATTTTAATCTTTCATATTTTCCCTTTCTAGGTAAAAACTTGAACTGAAGTATAAGATAATAAAAAATAAAAAAATATATAAAAAAAATACAACTTGGCTTGATTCAGAAGGAGGGAGGATATAAAAACTAACATAATACAGATACAATTTATATAAATATAGAATGTAAAAAACCGATACGGGCAGGGATTCGAACCCGCGACTACTGGGAAACCGTCCCGTCGCTCTACCAACTGAGCTACCGTATCGCTGTCCGTTTCGGTGAATTAAGCATTCTATATGTGATCGTCTTTATCGGGACGGTGGTGACATCTATTAGGTTTTTATATAAATTTAAATAAGCTTAACATGGCTATACATGTTTAAAGATAATTTCAAACACAGATACAATTGCTAAAACTGTAGGGGTTAAATAATTACACGTAATAATAATTTTACTAGTAATAAGGTTCAAATAAATAAATAATAAAATTATTTTAATTTTATTCAAATAATAAAATCAACAGGTTAACCTTTATCTATTGTTAAGACTTGTTTTAGTAATACACAGTACTTGCATTTCAATGTTTAATATTCAACCATTTGTAATAGAATGGGCGAGAGCAGCCCTTACAACTCGTTTTATAATATTTTAACACTATATTATTTAGGCGAGGGTAATTTACAATTTCATAACCAACTTACAGATGATATTATTTATACCTTATAATAAGTTCTAATAATTAATAAAAGATTAAACATTATGTTAAAATATTCTATGCTTCTAATTCTTAAAACATTTAACAGTAAATACTAAATAATATTCCATAATTAATTGTGTAGGTGGCGCTACTGTTGAAACTTATGAACTAAAACATGTAAATTCCAATGTATTTACCATTTAAATTATTATAAATAAATATGACTAACACTATATAAAATGTTGAGTATGGAACACACAAGACAATTTTCCTTTTATGTTTAATAAACTTACTTTGACCTTCAAAGTCGTGGTATTTTTTATTCTACTTCGCCTCTCTGTAATAAACAACGGAAGTAGCATTGTTTTTTTTCTAGATTGTTATTGTACATTGAAATAATAAAATCAAAATTTTTTCATTAACATTTGCAGGACCGTGGTCTCTTATATATAAATTGAGATGCAACGATTTGCAACGTTTAGCTTTCTGTTTTGTTATTTTGTACTTAATCGTTACTGTCTTTATATTTTTGACTATCTAACCCAATCCGATTACGTTAGGACGTCAAGTTTTAATGAAATATTAAAAAAACTAAAATACTCAATCTTTATATTATTTCAATCAATATAATATTTATAATTAAAAATATAAATTTTAAAATAAATAATAATAATTTTATAGTTAAAATATTTGATCTATAAATAAGGCATTCCATAGTTCTAATTCCTAATTTCTAATGTTTAGACCTGTAACTTTCTATTTTGATCTAATATAAATGATCATATGATTATTAAAATATCTATATGGATATTTTAAAAATATTATGAACCAACTAATTAAACCAATATCAAAAAATATAAATTATGTACATAATGCAATGATATTTTAGCGTTTAAGGGATTGTGACTGGTTGGACAGTCAAAAATATCTCACCTCCGCCTTTTGCAATATCGACCAATATTTTAGCCCAAATACTACATAACAAGATATTTTTGGCAATGATATAAAATGAGTAAATATACTACTACATAAATTAAAAAAATAACTACGTTAAAAAAAACCGACTTTAAAAGTAAAAAGTAATAAATAATGAAGATTTAATATTTATTATATACTACCTATTATTTATATGTCCTATTTATTAAAAGGTTTGAAGTCGATGCCAAGCATTAAACAAATAATTATATTTAACCACTTAAATGAATACGAGCAAATTAATACAATGAAATGCCTACTTTAATGATTAAGATACGTAAATAAACATAATAAATAGCAATTAAACGTTATTATTAAAAGCAGCTCAATCTTCATATGATTACTAGCTTGAATCGATACGAAGAAAAACAAAAAAATAAATAATTACGGAAATGTATTCAACCGATTTCTAATACTAAATGGCAATTTTTGTATGTTTTCATGTGACTGCTGGGACACGCTATACGTTCATTGTATTTATGAATTTTATACTAAAATTCTTACCTGCTCCAATAGTATTTTTAAGTTAAATTAAAATTAAAGATTTTTTTTTCATTTTCCGATGGTGTCTCTGCTGTTCTCCTAATAAAACGGATTAAAACAGTGACTAACGGAGTAAAACATAATTCCAAAAAATCGTGCCACTTCCATAAAATCGAAAAAAATACTTTTTCTCGTCTTTTTCGAAGTACTTCTTACATATTATGTAAATTTAAGTAATATGCATTTCGTTAAGATACCATTAGTTATGATAAAAACAATTAAAAAAAATAACTCATTTTCCCATTTCCCGTTGAATGCCCCAAATATAACAATTTAAAAACTATTTTTATGAAATTATCTTAATGCATGTTGTTTTAATTTTTAAGAATTATTAATAATTAAAACAACACTATCTCATTTTATCTAAGATGACCAGACAAGCTTTATCTATAATTTTAATTATTTTTTTTAGAAACAACATATCTCTGTAATTCAGGTAATCGGGATTTGAGGTGTGAATGTGCTCTTGACATAGCTAAGATCTGGATAAGGTTTTTTATTTTTAATATTTTTGGTTATATATCTTTAATTGGTTATTATATGATTGTTTCTTATGAAGGTTTTAATGATATCATATCTTTTTTTTTATAACTACATGTAAAAGTTGTGTTGTCCAAATAAAAGTGTTTTTCTTTCTTTCTTTGTTATGGGTAACACATTTGCCTATGGGAATATCTTAAAATATATACTAATACTTATGACTGACTATATTAGTTTCATTTAGTCTCGTCCGGAGTCACTCAAAGTTTTTTATTATTTCATAATATTAATAAGGCTATGAAATACTATACAATAATATAAGTTTGTGTTTATTATTAAATTAAATAGATAAGTTAATGCAACGCATATGAGTTTTGATTTAATATGACATTTTAAAAATGTACTCAATTGATTAGATTTTCACAAAAAAAAACAAAGAAATAAATCTATCTTTCGATTTGAATTTTCGTTCGTAATTAAAGGCATTCAATATCCACTATCTCTCAGAGGAAGGAGATCCTTCGAGAATTATTCTCTTTTTTATTAATAAAAGTGAATTTAGTTTTATCTCTCTAAGGATTATAATATATTTTTATATTTGAAATTCTTACATTAAGTTTTTATTAAATGTTTAAAGTAAAATAATACAAATTCTATTTTTATGACACGAACAGAATCTAAATTCACGGTGACCGTGAAGGAATGAAACTAACGGAAAAATTCTACTAACAAATAGCAGGTTTAAAATAGTAAACTTTTTTCTTTATTTCAACTTTAGGAGTTTTGTATAAGACATAATGGATTATTGAATAATGTTAAGACGAATATCAATACGATAGCTCAGTTGACAGGACACCTGTACTCCAGACTTCACTGGCTTGCATCACATAGGTGAATTTTATTATAGCTTAGCTAGAACACTTTAGTATATCTAAAAGTATGCAATCATAATAAATATGAATTTACAACTATTTTAGTATTTGTAACTTATAATACATATCATGAGTCACGATTCCTTTAATAAGATTAAACATTAGTCATTAATGGATTCGATGAGCCCTTATACCACAAAACAATCGATTTCACATTATTCGAGTCGTTTGTATTTTATTCGATAATAATGAACTGTGTGCGGCTTCCCGTAAGTAATGAAATAACGGATATGGGTGAGAAAGAAGGTCAATGCCTAAAGGAATCATTTAACTTTTAATGCTTACTTAAAACATTTTCAATTATATTTAATATTTTGAAGAATTTCTCATATTTTATAAACAAACTTTTTAATTTATATTAATTGTTATCGTAGTTAACTAGTTTTATTTCTATATTCATATCAATATTTATCAGCACACAATGCTCTAGAGTTTTATATTGGAAACCAAATATATTGCAATTAATATAATATTGTTTAAATGTGTTAAGGCTATGCAAATTTAAGTTTTTGATGAATAGCAAAAAGTTTGGATTAATATTTATATTTAACAGTTAAAAATGTTTTTTTTACTTACAATCAAAAGATGGATTTGGATAGAAAATAAGTTTATTTTACTGTGAAGCTTACAGTGAAATGATTTTAATAGATAAATAATATAATAATAAAGAAAGGAAATATTTTATGCTAGTTTTTGGTGTATTTTATTTATATTATTATTTACGTAATTTTTTTTTAAACGGAATGTTCGTATTTTTTTATTATATAATTAATAAAACGTATAAATGTAAATAAGTAAAATATTTTTTTTATGTTTAAAATATATCTAATCTCTATCTATTTATTTAGGTACTTCAAATAATTCAATCTAGGTAGGTTGAATAGAATGTAGAATTAGAACCAAATGGAATTATTTATCATAAATTTTGTTTTAATTGAATTACATAGCAAATTGTTAGTTTAAATTAATAAAACCAACTTGCTTAAAACTATAATTTGATATTGAATTCATAGAACTTATAAATTTTGATATTTTTGTTTTATTTAATGTTGACATTCTAAGAAACTCTGAAATGTTGATCTAATTGTTTTTTGCTGATTTCCAGAGAAAAATAAAATTAATAATAAGACACATGTTTTAAAATTTCAGAGAAATTTTTGCCTGTGAACTGTAAATAAATAAGTTAAAGTTACTTTTTTTTGTTACCAGCGAAGTAGAATTGGGACTTTTAAATCAATGCTTTCTGAGAAAAAGTTAATAAATATTTAACACATTGTAAAGTATATATATCTCATCACATCATCATCAGTATCACATAACCATGTGAGTCTAAGAAATATAGTTGTAAAATACAAATAGCTGGGATTGTTGATGATTATTAACGAGTAATTATGACGGATTCTGAATTATAATCTTATTAAGACAATAATGCTATACAAAATCATGAATATTAAAATAATTTTAAGTTTTACCTTTCAAAGGCTAGACTAAGGCAAAGCTAACTCAATGGATTAAGCCTATTAAAATATTTAAATATTCTGAATCCTTCTATTAAACGATTACGTTCTGAAAGTCGTTTATGACGAGTACACATATTTAACTAAAAAGACGCGCCAAAGACCTATCTTTTTTTGTGATATATTGAACTTGGTCTATGGTATGGCGTTAAGAAAGGGAGAAAAATATTCGAGTTAGTATAGTGTAGTTTTGTTATTGTTTTTTTCCTGTCTTAGTAGTTAGTTTCTATTCTGCAGAAACTTCTTTTATTGGCTAAAGGTCTCCTCCAAAGTTACCCTTGTGTTTCTATCCTGTGCTTCTGTATTCCACTCAGAACTTCCATAATACCAAACATAATAAGACAAAATAAATCGAAAGATATTGTCTAATTTCAAAAATAACTTCGTAAAGTGTTCTATGTAAATTGTTTCAACTTTATTTTGAAAGTTATTCTTAACATACAGCACTTGTTATAGAAATAGATAGACATACAGCACTTGTAAAAAAACGCGAAGTATTGTTAAGGTGGTTTACTAGTGTCGGTTCTCAGAATGAAGTGACAAATCTAAATTATAAGACAAAATAAAAGTTGGCCTTTTGAACAATTTCAAAAAAAATGTGTATCCTTTTTCTATTATTTAAAGTTGGAATTCTTATCTACATGCTTAACCAAGACTTGATATACTTCCTATTTAAAACCAACAGCTCCGTTATCAATTGATATTACCTAATACCCCCTGTACCTACATGCTTTGTCAAAAAATGGAGTATATATTTTAAGCAATTATCTATATCATAGTCAGCCAAATAGAAATAGGCCCCAAAAAACTAGAAGTGATTACCACACTAAGACAATACAAGCCATACTAAAAGTTCGCCGTTACATGTGGTACAGTTCTCGTCATTGGTCTGGAATGCCCAAATAATCCGCCTAACCAGGAGCCCAGCAGTTTGAGTCCATCTGCGTTCAACCATAAGTCGAGTGACTTAAGTTATTGAAAACCCAGTGCTTTTTAATAGGCTAATACTATCCCCACCATCTGAATGTATAGCGTCATTATAAAATAAACTTTTTTCCACTTGCTATCAAAATGTGAAATGAACTTTCGTCGAAGGTGTTTTCAGAACAATATGAGACGGCATCTTTTCAATGTTTATCTATATACTAAAGGGTGAGGATTTTCGAAAGAAACCTAATAGATGTCACCGCCCTTCCGGTAAAGACGATCACAGATTATAGATATTTTCAGACAATATGAGACGTATCTTCCACCTTCCATACCTGTACCTTTCATAATTACCTTCATAAAGCGCGTATTTCTATAAACTTTACAGACGGGCAATCATCTTTTTATTACTCTAGACTTGAGATGAGATGACGCATGAGTTCGGAGGCGGCGGTGATTATTTTCTATCAGGAACCTTATATGCTTGTTTGTCCTCTGTTACTATAAAATAAAAAATAGTAAAAATTTTATCGTAAAAAGTGTTCACGCATATTTTGTATTACCTTATATCCTGTGCTGTAGGCTGATAATATTTCTTTGTTAGATTTTCTCATTTATTTATTTTATACAAAAATATTTATTTTAACAAAATCTTCAATCTCATCTAGCAATTACATCAGGTTATGAAACATCATACAGTGAACATAATTTCAAAGAGACTTTTTAATTGAGCATTATACATTCTATTTTCTTCTGTAATCTCATTTGCCTTTAAGTACAAAATAATCTAAAACAATAATATATATATAATAAAAATTATGTAACAAAATTCACGTTTTAATGAATTGTAATCATCGTAAGAGTATTTTAATATTTACTTTCATTCATTTTTTATTTAAATTATTGGGTATTATACAATTCCACTGTTCCTTTGTTTTAATACTAATAGTACTAAATACTGAGACATATTTCTGTATAACTATTTTAATAGACAATGTGGTTTTACCATGATTTATAATACTGATATAATCATAATTATAACCCAATAAATTATCTACATTTAATGAAGTTTAATAATATCATTATATCTGTGGTGCATTCACCTATAATATTGTAGTTAGTCACATTGCAACCACAACCTTCAAATATAATATTACTAGCAGACCCGACCACGCGTTGCTGTGGTTGCTAAGGTTTTTGATATACCTATTACATTCTAGTAAACTATTTAGGAAGGAACGGTATTAGAAATAAAAAATAAATAAAAAACCCCCGACCGCTAAGTAAAGAAAGAATTTAAAATGCAAGTAAATTTGTTAAGGCAAATAACGAAATAGCAATATTTTGATATTATCGTACAGTCAAAGTTCTCATTCATTAATGATGTAGATCGCTATGTTTTTTTACATCAATGCAATTTGTAAAAGAACATGGCGACCTCTATGACTGATTTTCTACTACCATTACCTAACCCTTGATATAGTCATATAATAATGATTAGAGATGCGCCGAATATTTGGTAAGTATTCGGTAGTCGGTATATTCGTTTCGGTAGCCGGTATATTTAAAAAGATGGCTTTTTCGCAATTCGTATTCGGTCGAATTATTCGGCTTTGATGCCGAATATATTCGGTTCGAGTATTCCAATTTTTTTTGGTACTCGACACTATAAAACACTATACGACACTATACCGCTATACGTTAGGCGTCTGCGCTCCACCACTCAACCAATGCAACGGGGTGGTTGAAAGAATGAAATTATTATTTACCAAAAAAGACAAAAACGTTAAAGCCGGTGTAAAAAATCACTGGATCGCGATTTGAACAAAATTATCGTACAGTTGATATATTTATTTTAATTTTAATTATTATCTTAATGTATATAAATTACGTGTCACGTTGTTTGTCCGCGATGGACTCCTAAACTACTTAACCGATTTTAATCAAATTTGCACACCGTATGCAGGTTGAACCAACTTGAAACATAGGATAACTTACATCTTAATTCGCAATATTATTTTATTGCCAATTATTTCTTTACAATTACCTGTGATTACAAACAAGTTTAACAGATGGCGTTGTATCTGTTGACTGGATTGAGTTAAGTTGAGTTTCATATACAATTTAACATCATGACCAACAAGCGATGCTGAGAATAAATTATGAGTTAATTTTTAATGTTAATATAGCCCACCACGTATTACTTAGACTGAAGTATATATAAACTCATATTATAATGAACATAATAAAGTCAAATTATACCTGCTTCTTCGTTGAATCTATTTATGTCAGACGGGTCAACCAAAAATATTGTGCACCGATTAGTGTAAAATGAAATTAAAAATAAAATTATTAATAGTTTAAAAAAACAAATATTATTTTCACAAATTTAAAACTATATAACTATTTAATAAGCTATGTAGGGCAGATCCCTACATAGCTTATTTATAAATTTGTAGTGTACACATTTGTTACTATCTTAGATAAAATAATAATAATTAAATTTAAAATTAAATACCTCAACTGTACGATAATTTTGATCAATCGTTTTCAAAGACCTGCTTCAAATCCCAATCCGGTGAATTTTTAGACCGGCATATATATTATATATGCAATATATAATATATATGCCGGTCAATATAAATTATAACATGGCGACCTCTATGACTAATTTTCTACTACGATTACTTAACCCTTGACACAGTAATATAATAACTATTAGTGATGCGCCGTATATTTGGTAAGTACTCGGTATTCGGTGTATTTGTCATCTTTTTCGCAATTCGTATTCGGCTGAACTATTCGGTTTTGATGCCGAATATATTATATATGCAATATATAATTGCGAATTGCGAAAAAGATGACAAATACACCGAATACCGAGTACTTACCAAATATACGGCGCATCACTAATAGTTATTATATTACTGTGTCAAGGGTTAAGTAATGGTAGTAGAAAATTAGTCATAGAGGTCGCCATGTTCTTTACAAATTGCATCTATGTAAAAAAACATAGCGGTCCACATCATTACTTTCAACCCCCGACCAAAAAGAGGGGTATTATAAGTTTGACATGTAGATTTGTGTATCTGTGCGTCTGTCTGTGGATACGTAGCGGCCAAATACGTAAACGGATTTGAATGCGGTTTTTTTAAATCGTAAGCTTGGTTTGTAGAGATGGTTCTTAGCTATATTTGGTCGAAATAGACGCAGTTGTCCCCAAAATTTTATTGGTGTGGCGAAAGGTTTTTGTACAATATTGATAGTAAAAACCTAAACAGGGGAAATAAGTGTATTCGTAGGTTCATTTAGTACAACATAGAAAAAAGTGCAATATTTAAAAAAAAAACAAGAAAAAAAAAATTAACCCCGATACTAGATGACGTCTAAAAAGGATAATAATATTATTATGTACTTATTAAAGTCGTTACGTCGGGGGACCTTTGTACGTACGTTGATGAGTGTCTATTTTACAAAATTTTCGGAGCTAATGAGGAGGTCTTTGATTATACCATAATATCAAAATATTCTTATTTCGTTATTGGCCTTGATAAATTTACTTGCATTTTGAAATTTTCCTTTACTTAGCGGTCGGGGGTTTTTAAATTTAACATTTATTTTTTCAAATACCGTTTCTTCCATAATAGTTTACTACAATGTAATAGGTATATCCAAAACCTTAGCAACCACAGCAACGCGTGGCCGGGTCTGCTAGTTATTTTATATAAGGTGGTAACAAGTGAGTACATTACAAATTAAAAAATGAGGTAGGGCAGATAGTTTTAAATTTATGAAAATAATATTTATTATTTTAAATTATTGATAGTTTAATTTTTAATTTAATTTTGCACTAATCGGTGCACAATATTTTTGGTTGACCCGTCTCACATAAATAGATTCAACGAAGAAGCAGGTATATATAATATGACTGTATTATGTTCATTATAATATGAGTTTATATATACTTCAGTCTAAGTAATACGTGGCGGGCTATATTAACACTAAAAATGAACTCATAATTTATTCTCAGCATCGCGTGTTGGTTATGATGTTAAATTGTATAAGAAATATTTGTACTTTTAACATTACGCCATCTGTTGAACACTAACTCAATCCAGTCAACAGATACAACGCCGTCTGTTAAACTTGTTTGGATTCACAGATAATTGTAAATAAATAATTTGCAATAAAATAATATTGCGACTAAAAATTAAGATGTAAGTTATCCTATGTTTCAAGTTTGATAAAACTGCGCACGGTGTGCGAATTTGATTAAAATCGGTTAAGTAGTTTAGGAGTCCATCGCGGACAAACAACGTGACACGTAATTTATATATATATTAAGATAAATTTAAACAAATTTACACTTTAGATTAGAGAATAATATTATTTGTAGTTCTCATTTATAACTGCTTAATTCTCCGGTGATCACCGGTGAAACATCGGAGATTGCCCCATTCACCGGTGAATTCAATCGGTGACGAAAATTTTCTCCGGTGCAAACCTCTAGAATTTAACTTAAATTGTATATGAATTATGAAGTTATTTGTTTGCACTTTTATCACTACGCCATCTGTTGAACACTAACTCAATGCAGTCAACAGATACAATGATAGACTTGTTTGGATCTAATAGATTATTGGAAACAAATAATTTGCAATAAAATAATATTGCGACTATAAATTAAGATAAACGCTATCCTATGTTTCAAGTTGGATCAAACTGCACACAGTGTGCAAATTTAATTAAAATCGGTTAAGTAGTTTAGGAGTCCATTACGGACAAACAACGTGACACGTAATTTATATATATTAAGATATATGACTACGCCGACGGTTACCGACTATAGCCAATATTTATATTGTCCTTAAAGATGTTGGTCATGTCATGGTTATTTTTTTAAATAACGTAATAAATATTGGATTATTTATATTAGGAGAGAAAAATTATGTGTCCTTATTTATTATAAACAGTGTCATTTCAAAATTTAACTTAAATATGGTTGAACGACGACAGCTATTTATAGTAGTGCTTGACACCGAAATCAGCAGATCAAACTATGTACACTCCAGGGTGACATTCCATGAAAAAATTACAAATTAAATCAAACGGACTTTTATATACTTTTTTTTTCGTTGGAAAAATGCGTTACGCATCAATCCCGACGGCCAGGAAAGTGAAGACCGAGGGGGTATGTGGGACTACCCGGCAGCATAGATGACGCTGTCATTTTTAAGGCTACCTACTAAAAAACCAACGGTTGACCTCATTGCCTTAGTGAGTTGCCACGGGATCGCTTTCGCACTCACCGTGACGCCCCGGCGGAACCCCCCATATGAGAGTGCCCCGAACAACTTAGGGCACCCTCACGGTGTAGGCCTATGATGGGCGAAAGAGGTCACCTCCACTCGCCCCCAGACTTATATATACCTACAGTAACTTAAATATGGTATTAGTAGTTAAAATAAGAAGCGATGGAGCTACTAAAACTTAAGAACAACAGCGGAGATAAGACACCGCCATGATTGAAAGAAACACAGCAATCACGTTACACCAATGAGGGGTCTCTCTTCCTTATTTATTTATCTATTTTATTTATTTAGTCTGTATTGCCCAAAATCAGCACAGTAGGTGGACTACATAATGCTGAAAAGCATTATCTAACAAACCCGACAGCCTAGATGACGCTGCTATTTTTAAAACTACCCACTAAAAAACTAACAGCTGCTCAACCACCGCAAAGGTTCCAATCTACATTTATATTATTACATTTGATAATAAATATAGACTATATATAAGACTTAGAAAAAAGAAGGCTATGTCTGTTTGAGTTTTTGAAAGAACTCTTTTAATTATATTGATTTTACTCTAAACAATATATATGTCAATATCATATTTTCTTAAAACTAAAAGTGATGGAGTCATACCTAATTTTTTTTAAAAAGACTCATTCAAGGTCAAATGCACCTCTAGCAAATTGCGCAAGAATTAGCCTTTTTGTTAAATCATTATAACATTAAAATAATACTTTTTTAAAATATCGGTTAATATACGAAAAACTTCTTATAGAGCTAACTAAGATGCCAAACAAATAAATTAATAAATAATGATTTCAGTTTAAATTATATGGAAAAAGATATATTATAATAAAAAGAAGTGCGGAAGGGTATAACAACCATCAAACGATCTGTAGAATTCGTAAAAGAAGGCTCCTCCAAAAAATCAAAAGCGGAGCCTTATTCAATTTTAGGCGGACTGATCCTGAATCTTGATTGGACTCTCTTGGTGGACATGGAAAATCCCTGGGTATGTTGGTGTTTCGTCATCCAGACCGGACTAATTCCTGTATTCTAAACATCTTAGGAGCGTGATACTTGAGGAGCTAGAGAGGAGGAGGAGGCACCCGCACGGTGAATACATGGAACGTTAAAAGCTTCGTCTTATGTTCTTTCCCTGATACAATATTCGTAAAATAATAATTAACTTTTGCGTATTACAATACTATATATATTACGTAAATATAAAATAAAGTTAAGAAAAGTAAACACAGTAGGTATACCGTGTTTCGAGTATAAACACAAGAGATAGGTATTTTCAATATGCTTATGCAAAGAATTGCTACTGGTATAATTACATGAAAAAGATTATCTCATAATTAGTATTTGGAATTTTTTCATATTATCTACGTCTTTATTTATTTAATTACAATTACAAATTACGAGTCCGGAAATCAATATTGTAATAGTAATATTTTTTCAACTTAATAAAACAAAAATAAGGGAATAAGTTTGTTAATTATTCCGTTTACTTTCACAAACTTCGTGAATTAAGCAAAATAACTTAGAAGCCAAGACCGGAACATCAAATCCCGAATGAATAAAGTTACCACCACGAATAGAAACTAACTTACATAGAAAAAGATTCATTAATTTCCCTTAGAAACTATTATACCTTAAATATATTATACTTTATATTTTTTCTTTATAAATGTATGCATACCGACGCGACGCTTAGGAGTGTTATATTTTAAACTAAAAAAAATACTTTTCTTTTAAACTAATAGGTACTAATTATTATTTCAAAAATTACAATTTACAACATGAATATTGTGTGCTTTTATTGTTTATATCTATGAATGATGGCACTCCATCGCTTTACGTTTCTAAGCGCCGCTTGTGATCCTAACTAACTGTTCAGCTCAGTTCTATAACTCACTAAAGTTTACCTGTTCCATTGAACTAAATGTACGGACCGTGTAGATTTATTAGTTGGAAAATTGATATAAGGATCTGTCAGGCTTATGTGACTAGGAAAATGTAACTATCTGAGCCGTATGAACGCTGAGCGGGGCAGATATATTTTTTTAATATACAAGTAGGTAGAAATTAAATTTACTAAATTTTATCCTTGTAGTATTTAATTTTGTAATCTAAACAAATAAGAATAGTCTCAGAAACAACTGGACCGATTAAAAAAATATTTTACCTTAAGAATTCTATATTATCCTTCTAATGAGCATATGAGATTTATTAAATAAGAGAAAAAATAAGGATCCACGTGGAAATATCGAGAATGTAATGAATTATAAATGTAATAAGTAACATGATTCAAAATTTCTCACATAGTTATATACGAATATTAATAAATGTAAACATTTAGAATTATAATGACTTACAATCACTAATGACACTATGATAAAGGGATTTATATTATCACTAGCTATGGAGTGTAACTCTTTATGACTACGATCATAAGCCATATAAATATAAATTTTACAGTCTACGTGGACGCAGTCACGGGCAACAGCTATCCCTAATAAAGTACTTTACCTCATTAAGTTGGGAAAACCTTTTGGCCTTCATAACAAGGCTTTTTTTCTGTATAGTGCGGGCAAAGTCGGTTGGAACAGCTGGTATTGCATAAGAACCTTTCCCCCGCACGAACATAACGTCAATATCTTGGAGACAACGGTTTCTATTCCTACCACACATGAATAAGAATCATCTCGATAAACAAAGCTTTCGATTAAAAAAAACCGCATTCAAATCCCTCCACGCGTTTGGCCGTTACACTGCCACAGACAGACACACAGATACACAGATCAACAGATCAAACTTATAACACCCCTCTTTTTAGTCGGGGGTTAAAAAAAGTAACAATCCTCTGATTTGCAACACAAAAAGTGATCTCGATAAAGTCAATGAACTTTATATTTTTCTACATTTTATCTAATACAATGCATGATCTAGTTTCTTAATACTAGTCTACATGGCTAGTGTATATTGACATTGTTGTTAAGTTTTTTAAATTTGAAAACTATTTGAACAGTGCACGTTAAAAAGTTTCAATCAGTAAGCCATTGTTATATTTCAAAATGTTTTCTGTGTATAACAGACACACGAACTGAAAAAATAAGTCATTTTAATCATTTAGCAAAACTTCATACAAAATATATAACAGTCTCTCTTATTTAAAACAGTGTTTTTTCTATCCTAGTTCTCATAATGAATTTAAAAACCTGAGGTTCCGCAAAGTAACTTATTTACTTGTAAGCCCTACCGTTTGTGAAATAATATCCAATCCTAAAATCCGACATTCTGAATCACTTTTTATATTAAAAAGTCGTATGTATAGTTATTACATAACAATTGCTAATAATTAATATTGTGCTTATAATACAATAGTTAGTTTCACACAATAGTTAGTGTATGAACTATTGTGTGAAATTGTACATACATATATATTTAATATTATTATTAAATTACTTGGAAAATTTAAAACTTAGTAACATATGATATGTAATATTATTCTAATTAATTTGTTTTTTTTTGCATTATCCCGCATTTCCATTTAGTACTCTTTTCCCCAGAGGGTTGCCTGTAAGAGCAATTTTCTTAGCAATAAGAGCGCCAATTGCTTTTGTGTAACTTTTGTTTTTGTGTATTTTTCCGTTTTGTGCAATATCAAATCGTTTAAATATATTAGTCTAACTTCATTAATCTAACTGTTTGTTTATATATTATATGTAGGAAAACTTTTAAACATTCTTTATTTTTTTTCCGTTAAATTTCTCAAAAATAACAACAAAAATACCATTTATTATTGATTCATAATATATTTATTATTGATTCATGATTACTAATAATATTCATTTAAAATAATACTTATAACGTTAAAATACTTAATAACTAATTACATAAAACTTCATATTTGCTAAGTCATTACATTGAACTTCATATTTACTACTTCACGACTACATGCTGGGTCAACTAGTGTGCTAATATTGCATTATGAAAAAGCTGTTTGTGAGCTAGAGATCTCATCTCATTTGTTTGCTGGAAACTTTTTCTAGCTATTTTTTGGGGTTAAATAGTAGGTATGTAACTGTAGAGTTGATAATGGAATGGGCCCATAAGGTTAAGAGAAGTCTAAGTGGTAGACCATTAATACCATGCATTAGTTCAATAATAGTTTTAATATCACAAACTAACCAAATATCGATAATTAGAAACAAATCCTAATAACAGCGAATCTGCCCTAAGGCGTAAAAACTTTAATACCAACTAACTTAAGGAAATATAAATATTTATTTCAACGGAGTAATGATCTAATTAAACAAACAGTAATTGTACGGATTAATGATCAATTTAAATTTACATTTTATTGTTTTGTAGTATCAAGAGCTATTTCGTTATTAATCCGTTCTATTACATTTAATAAAATAAAGAACCTTCTTACAGAAAAAAAAATACAAATGTTTCCTATTAAGTATAACAGAATACTGCAAGCTTTTTTATACATTCTAGTGTTTCAGGTTAATTAAAATAGTACATGAGGTTAATTAATTCTTTATTAGCGATTTTATACAGCGGTTTATTATATTTATTATAAGCAATGAAACATCACACCCCACTGTTACAATGATATCAATTGAGTTACTAATTATCGTTAAATTATCGTGAACTGCGGCATATAAATATAGATAAACTTAACATGGCTATACATATTTATAGATATTTTCAAACAAGATTTTTTTTGTTTTGTGGTTAATATTGAAATATTTAAAAAATTCTCAAATAAAAATAGATGTAAAAAGTAGAAGCTAAGATGATACGATGATAATACTAAAAAAGCCGATGCTGATGTGTTGAAAAGGAGCGTTACATATTTTAGTGATCATTTTTCCTTCCTGATTAATTTGGGAGTGCTAACCAATAGTTGATAGTTAGTAATTAAGTTTCAAATAGTGCGTGCACTAGTATCGCCCTAAAACGACGAAGTTCTAACTAGTTATCTTAATATTAAGGATGCGGGAAAGGCCCACAGCTTTCTTTTCCACCCTTAGTGCCTTGGTGAGAGGAAAGGATGACCTTTTTTAGCGATGATATTCCTGCTTCGTGCTTTAGTTACTCGAGATCTCATTTAGGGGGGTTGCGCCTGGGGCATCGTGGGGAGTGCAAAATCAATCCCGTAGCGTACTGTTATGACAATGGGGGTGGCGTTCAAAATGGTGGCGGTCTCCAAGCTCACAGAGAATCCCACATTATCCACCGCTCATCTTCTTTCTCGGTGTCCGTAAAGGATTTTACCTAAGGAAAAAAAAAACGATCTGACCGATACAATCCTCAAGTAGAATATAAGCTTGCAGATACGAATATAGATGTTTTTCATAAGATTAGGGAAGTACTAAATATATCTTCTATTTATTGGTAGAATACACTTCAAATATTATATCTCAATACGGTAGTTACTTACGGAGTCTTAAAATAATCTGTTATATTTTAATTACTTTTATTCTTAAAAATTCAAAGAAATAAATCAATTAGATATCTATTTGATGACCTACAATAAATTATAAGCTATTGGTTTTATGTCTCAGACCCTGGTAGCTGATAGCTAACTCAATGATTTTTCTCTAAAAATATTGTATTTGAGGTGCAAATTTAATAATGAGAGGCTGTCTTAAGTAAACACGAAATATAATTTGTACCAATTTGAAATTGTAAAATATATAACATACTAAAAGATAAAAACAAAATATATCTGTAGTAACGTAGCTTTTTATTTTATTTTTTACTCGAAAAAAATTTACTTACTGCTACATTTTATTTCATTGAAACAGTTTAACAAAAATATGGTTAGATTGTCAGCAGTTTCTTCAAATTGATAGTTGGCAAGATGCCAGACTATTAACGACTTAGTACAAGCTGTTTAATTTCAGTCCTGGATGCCAGATTTTATGTAATCCCTACTCACTTAATTTTCTCTTTATGTGTAAAATTAAATTCACTCTAAGCCTAAAAATTATAAATTTTCTGTATTTGTATATAAAATAAATAACTAAAGAATAAAATATAATATTATGTCTTATCATACCTAATTTTAAATCCAATTGGAATAAAGTAGTGTGTCTATCTTAGTATATTATATAGACCATTAGTAAACTAGTTACACAAAGTCTCTTTCTAGCATTTTTTTTTATAATTTACTTAACAATCAATGATATTAATCATGGAGGCGGCTGTTAAAACTTCTTTTTTTATATTAATGATTTCAGAAATTTAAACTTTTACGCATCATAGATTACTTTTAAATATGATTAATGACACCTTTTACATGTATAATTGTTATCATACAAAAAATAATTAATACTATAATAATCATTATATTAATGGCTACTGAAAAACGAAATGCAATTAATTTAAGTCTTATAATGCCGAATGACACTCGATCATCACAGTTAATTTACATTTTAACCAAGCACAATTATAATATTATAAAAACATATTTAAATGCAGCATAATAATATAAAATATGTATTATTTATTACAGCTTCAGCTGTTAAGGATATAAGTCAACATGTGAGTAATGCTTTTAACGAGCGAAGATAAATGCAAACAACAGTAACATATACACATAGTACAACCTAAATATCCACTTTTTTTATTCGATAGCTATTTTCATTTAATACGCTCCAATTTCTGCTGTTGTAGATATATACACCACATTGTTATCCGTAATATTGTTAAAGATCTAAGAAATTTAGCGCATTATTTTAAATCTTCTAATTTTATTTGTGATACTTTTATATGAATATTTATATATCTGGACGCAGACAACAATATCATGGATAATAAAACCGACCCAGATAAGAGAATATGGAACGATAAACTGTGATAAAAAAACAATAAACTTGCATTTTAAAAAATATCTTTATTATGAAATGGATAATTAATATAGAGGATTCACAGCGAATTTATTTTCTTCAAAGATTTAATAAGTGTGAGACAAATATTAAGTGTTCCTGTGAAGTTACACGGTTTAAGCCTGGCTTTGCGTCTTTTTAGAAGCAATAACACAAACCATCTTTAAATTGTTTAGATTTATTTTATAACATAAATAAAATAATTAACAATATTTAATAAATAATACTACAATCTCAATAACATATGGCTCATACCTACAAAGGCGAATTTGATAAATACTCTTAAAATAATTAAGTGCCCTTACATGTTTACAATAAGAACATATTTTAAATAAAGAAAATTGGTTTTCATCCAAACTTAAAGCTTCTTGTGAAATCTAGAGAGTACATTTGTGAAAAGCTAAATGCTAAATAATCATTTAGCAGTAGAATTTAGTAAATATGCCAATTGTATTAAAATAGTTGAGAGAATTTAATTGCTTAGAACTATGTTATATTTATAAGTGTAGTTTTATAACGTAAAAAGGAATATGGAACTTCCACATAAATATTCAGGACGTAAAGTATAAATTGTAACTTGTCATTTTTATGTCGTATAAAAAAATAATAATAAACTATCTCTATTTATAAAATGAATTCATCTTCATTGTTATCAAGTGTCTTATAAGTAAAATTTGGTTGGTTTCTGTATAAAACATTTGAAGAAAAAAGATATTCCATTCTTCTAGTGCAAATTCAGATTTTTCTCGGGATTTCATTTATAATATTAAACCAATGCTTTAACAATATGAAATCAAGGTCCTAAAATTGTACGTGTTAGATTTTATAAGATTCTACTATTAAAGAACACTAAAATAATATAGTATAAGATATTTTATAAAGCAACATAACCAAAAATATCACATATATTATAAACAATGTTAGTATATAAATTATTATTATCTTGCCAGCCGTCTGATACAGATTACCTTTAATAGAGACTTACAGCCATATTTATTACATAATAACATCGACAGTAGCGCCAACAGCTGATTCTGGAGATTGGTCATATTCACAACTTTCAACATCATAAAATGTCTTATAATAATAATATAATAGTACAAAACGATTTTATATTCCTAAATATATTGGTAACAAACTTATTTCAAACATTTATGGCTTACAAAATTATATAATATGTTAATAAAATAATTTAATATCTTAAGGATGGCTTCTGGTAGTTTGTCAAATCAGTAACTCTTACTACTTTAGTAATATACCAATAACAATGATATATAAATACCTCTAAATTCTTAAATCAAATTGTAACAACAATATTTATTGTTAACGTTATTATGTAGTTAAATAAATAATAATAATTTATTTTACCTACATACCAGATTACTGTATAATAACAAACTTATATATAGCAATATTACAATAATATAACACGCTTTCAGTTTATAATAATTATATTACAGTAATTATATGCACTTATGATTATTATCTCTCGTTACACATATTTAGTCCATTTTGTCTAGAAACAAGCATAATAGCCGAAAATAACCTAAAAAAATATTCACTACTAACCAATCCGAAACAAAGCAAAAAACATAAATGTAGAACGCTTTAACCTAATCACATTAGTGAGACAAACAATTATTAAATTGTTTGTATTAGTGCAGTTAACTAAATAGAAAAAAACATTAATTGAATCTATCAATGTGAGTTATATTTTTAATTTGACTAATGTTAGATATTGAATAACCTTAAATAAGGTAAAAGAGGATAAAAATTAAATATTTTATTAATATTTAAAATAAAATTCATCCCATGTATTTTGAAAATGTTGGTGCTACTGTAACTATTTTTCGGGTAAAGTGGTTAATGTTTAGTATTTTCATTCACTTAAATTATTTGTAATCATAAACCTAAAATACGTGTCTGCAATCGTAATTAAATATAATAACACAATTGCTCGAAGTTGAAATATGACTTACTGTCAAAATATAAATATAAAACTCACAGATCAATAACTAGAGCATAAAAGTAGCCTAAATTTGAAGACTTAAATTGTGCGTAACAGGTGTTTTCTTTTATCATACTTTGGAAAAAAGAAACAAATATAAAGTTGTCAGAACAGCAAAGGTTAAGTATGCTATGACTACGTTTTGGCATGCCCGGACAACTAGAAAACAAAATATATGTTTTTCGTAGTGACGTTATCAAAATTCCTTTTGGTACCACATGTGGTGACCACCTCACTAATTGTAAGTTATATTAAGATCAGTACCACAATGACGACAAAATACTATTGTTGCCGTTAAACAAAAGAATTATCAATTCATCCATTATTGGCGTACGTGACAGGATATTGGTAAGAGATTTAATTTCGGAAATTGCTTTTGAAGATGCCCACAACTTTAAAGCATTTAAGCATTTAAATTATATTTATTGTATCAAATTCTTAGTTTTAAAAAATAGTTATATTATATTTACATTTAATTTGGGTACATTCAAAATCAACATCTACCCCCTTTAAAAATTCCAGCAAAGCTTTTGTGCATTGATATTGCAACAGAACGTGGCCGACAAAGATTACTTACATGAGGTGATGCAAGCGTACGGACTGTATTATAACTACTTTTAGGATTCGGAGATTGTTTGACATTTTCAAATACAAGATCTAGATAAATTTAGGTAAAGATTTATCCTAATGTATTTAATTATATGTCATATTGTTTCTAACTATTTTTGGATATATTGAACCTGTATCAGTATTTTTATTTTTATTTTTTTGGTTCTTGTCTTGTAGAAACGCAAACAAAGAGTTAATTAATGAATAACAAAATATCCATATTTTCTATTAGTGTCTTGAGTCGTGTTTCAAACATTATAAAGTAATTTCATTGATGTTTAAAGTAATTTCATTATTTTTATCCTATCTTATATGTATAATTGTATATATATAATTATGTTAGATAATCAAATCTTTAGTAGTATTTCTCGTATTATAAGCCCGTAGTTTTCCACAAAATTACCCAACCAGACTAAATAAAGACAGCGTGTAATTGACTTACCTCACCGGGGTATAAATATTTTAGATTAACTTCCAATTACATTCAATTTGTGACAAGAAAATATGGCACTATATCCACCATCCAATCATATATGATCATAAATTGAATTACTATACTTTACTACTACAGGTACTATACTTTTTGCAAACCAGTATTTATTTTTAAAAAAATAAAATATAATAAAATAATAAAAACAATTAAAAGCTATGCGATATTTAGATAATATAATTGTAATACAATATAAAAAGTGATAAATAAAGTATAACTGTGACTTTAATATTTAATTAAATTAAAAAAAAATTGTCTGATATAAAATTTATATTGAAAATTAGCCTAATAACAATTAAGTATGTATACTATTTTTTTTATAAATTTTATTTTAACTAATCTATAACATAGTGTGTAAAGACGTCTCTCAGAAAAAATACCATATTTTAATACTTTATTATTAGAAATTTTTGCCACTTTTATAATTATAAAAAGTTAAAATCTCGTTCTAATTTTTAAAACGGTAGATCAATAGAGACAAAAAATCCTTGAATACCCTTTTAAATTGTTTATAAAATTATATTTCATCATAGAGTTGTCGAGTCTCATAGTGTTGTCTATTCGAGTCACAACATTATCAATTATGTTAGAACAAATTTGAATTCAAGAAAAAGGGAGGTTTGAAAAAGAATTTCTAATGATCTCACATTTACATCTATCTCAGGGTATTTAAAATAATAAAAAAAAAGATAATCACATAATGCAATATGAACCTTCGAAGTGATTACAGATAAGAAATTGTAACTGTAATTGAAATGTTGGATAATGTAAATAAAGTCCTTATTTTTATGATGACTTTTGGTTACTACGATGTGTTTAACTGTATTCGTCTAGATTAAGAGACTAATATCAGTATCGATTTAGGAACTAATAACTGTATTAAATAAAATATCTTATATTTCTGGTACTTATTTTATGGAAGCCACATTTTTACATTAAAATTTAATTATTGAATTCTTTCCAGAATTCCATACTATAACTGACTTCTGATCCTCCTGATTCCACACAAAACTCCATAATATAATTAGTTCAAATCTTTTATTTAATGAAAGTGTAAAAATTAAATTTCCAAAAAGGTTTTGCATTATTTCGAACAAATTAAATTGTCAACATGTACACCCGAAGTGAAAAAGAAGGGATAGGCGATAGCGTTCCACGCTGCAAAAGAAGTTTGATTCACTCAAAATTTATTCCAGATATCTTAAGAAAAAATAATGTCCTCATAGAATTATTATACAAACTTTATGAATGTCCTTGGTTTATCTTGACAATTACTCAGATGTTTAAATTATTTTATGACGTTTGATGGTTTAGTGTAATAAAATGCTTAAATTTAATTTATTTTTAGACCGGTTGCTGTATAGTGCAAAAGTGATCATTGTAATAAATATTATTTTGCCTTCTTCTTGTGTCTTCGCCAACAAACCTCTACTCGGGCCAAAAAGCGTTTGGGACCCCTACCGGCAAAACAAAAATAAATAAAGAAAGAAAGAAGAAATGAAGGAAGGTTGTTCTGGGCGGTTCGTGGAGTAAAAATCTTAAGTATGCATACAATAAAAAAATAATAATATTACATTTGAATTTGAAATCTGTCCGTTTTATGCGATTGTTAGTTGTGTTTTCTCATTTTGGAGCCAATATATTTTACAATACTTTGCGATATTTAAATGGAGTGGGGTAATAAAGAGAACAGAATCGCAATCAAAATGTGATTGCATTACACAAAGTAGGTATGGAGCTAAATGCAATTTTTAAAACTCTCCATACACTTGCTGTTAGTCATATGTTTGTCTATCGGGCTTTTTAATAGGTACTTTCTTTGTTTGTGGCAGAGAAAGGTCTGGCCGTCCACGATAAAGGTGGTCAAAGAAGTAAGAAGCGAAGAAATCCTGTCCGAAAGCATAAGATTTGATCTCGGGAAAAAAAGATAGCACCTAGAACGATGTCGCTTATTTAAAGGGATGACTTAGGACTTGCAGCCTATAAGAATCGCACTGATCATTTCTTAACTGATAAATTAAATATGAATAGGGTGGTAAAATCGAAACAACTACTGAAGCGGCACGCAAAGGGAGGTCACAGAAAAAATTTGTTTACGGATGAGAATTTTTTTACAATTGAGCAACATTTTAACCAACAAAATGACCGCATCTATGCTTAAAGCTCTGAGGAAGCTTTCCAATTAGTCGAAAGAGTACAACGTGGGCATTATCCGACTTCAGTGATGGTTTAGTGGGATGTTAGCTATGAAGGAGTGACTGAGCCATATTTTTGTGAAAAAGGTATTAAAACATCGGCTCAAGTGTATCAGGATCAAGATACCATTCTTGAAAAGATACTGAAGTCACTTTAATAACACCATATTCAATAACCAAGTATGGTCCTTCCAACAAAACTCGGCGCCGGGTCATAAAGCTCGGTCCACATATTTTTGGTTTGAAGCGAACGTCTCGGACTTCATCAGAGCTGAAAACTGGCCGTCGTCTAGTCCCGATCTTAATCCGCTAGATTATTATTTATGGTCAGTTTTAGAGAGTACAGCTTCCTCTAAACGCCATGAGTCCCTAAAACAATCCATACGATTGGTAGTGAAGAATTTCCCCATGGAAAGAGCGCGTGTTCTATTGATAATTGGCCTCAACGTTTAAAGGGCTGTATTGCAGCCAATGGACACCTCTTCGAATAAACTTTTTATATTTTTAATTGTTTAATATTTGTGTATTAAACTAACACACTGTAAAAGTAATAAATGTTATTTGAAATAAAAAAAAAAATCTTTGTCACAAAATTTATGGCAAAAGTAGGTATATAAGGATATCTATGTAAATGATTGATGATAATGTGAATCCGGAGTACATCCAGTACATTCGTAGTCAGATATGTAAATATATTATGTTATGTTATACTAATATATCAAATATGTATATATTGTAAACAAGTTTCACCGACACAATTTGTAGCAACGTCGAACGTGACATATGTGTTGAAATAAAAAATAACAAAAGCTCGTTCACAACATATTTTTCGATAACGTTAACAAGTCTGCAAAATTCAAAGTTCATATTTATTGTCAAAACCGCAATATGTAAATAAACTTTATTGTGAAAATGTATTGTGCTCTGAATTAATACATATAACAAAATAGCAACGATGCATTTGTTTTATTTCACGAAAAGCTTACTGATACGCGTTCATTACATGCCATAAAATATCAAAACAATTGCTGGCTGTTAGTTCGTGTCCATTTATCTCTTTGTTTATGTAATCTACTACATGGATTTTGATGGAATTTATTATAGTTCTATGGTAAGTGCGCACGCTATATAAATATTATAATATATTGTATAAAAACTATCTCAGATACAATATGGTATAAATCTGTATATATCTATCTTGGATAACAAACACAGTTATTTTATTCTAGAAAATGTCTTGTAAATTCCCATTTCCTTAAAATTTTATAGTGAATTAACTAATTTAGTAGCGCTATTTATTAGTACAAAATTGTTTTAATAATAAATTGATAATTTCAGTTTAATTGAGTAATCTATGAATGTATGTCAATTACAGTCAATTATGCTTAAAAGAACTTGTATATTCAGTTTTATTAATAGGTGTATTAACAGAAATATAAAGTATATAAATTATGAATAAAGCTAATTTTCCCCGGCTGTACGCTAATTATATTAAATGTGACTATAGGCGAGTAAATAAATATATAAAAATCATAACAGTTCACGAAAGTTTAAATATAAAAATTAGTTTGGTCAAGTTTTGAATTGTATATCAAAAACTTTTACTATAAATAATAAATGCAATACAAAATGAATTTGTGAACTAAAAATAAATACAATTAAATGTTTTTTTCTCTCAAGCAACAACAATTTAAAAAAATCTTGAAGAAATAACTAGCTATCAAATTTCTTAAATATAACTATTTTTTTTAACAAAGCTATAAACCGCATATTACTAGGTATACACAAATACAAGTTTGAGGTATAAATTAATCTACTTCAAAGTGTGATTAACTTCTTAATAGAGCAATATCTTTTTCAACGCTTACGCACAACGTTAAGGATCGTTTATTTGATATTATGGTAGTAATTGGTATTACTAATATAAAATATGGTTATTAGACAGTATGCTGTCTTCTCATGGTGTTGTTATCTTGTTTTTGTTATTTTATAGTTGTCCAGATTAGAAATGAAGCAATTTACTCTGTATCATCATAAAAAGGCAACTGCTTCTCTAATGTATAATACAGTACTTTACAATTACTCTAACTGTTACTCTACTAGAAATCGGATAGAGACGGATTTTTAAAAAGAAGTAAATTACTTAGATTTATTTTTGTAAATAATTATCGATTATGTTAATTTATATTTGGATAATAAAATAAGTTAAAGATAAATAAGCAATTGTCAATTTAAATTATTGAATCGACTGAACTTTAAACTAGAAAAAACACTTTATGTTCACTAAAACTATTTTATAATATTCAATAACTAAATTATAATATCTTTTGGACAATATCTTATAGAATATATACAAAAATATTTTTCTTTGTTTGTATAAAAACATTATTATTAGTAGCAATTTTTGAAACGCAAATTAATTGAACGAAGTTTACTTTTTGTCACTACTCTAACGCTAACCGCGTTTTTCCAGAATCTATTATGCTTGACTTGTCTAATACCACGTCAAGCGTTTGGACGCTCTGTGGCTCTAGAACCACAGTATATTATATATTTTTTATCGTCATATTGGTATTATTCAAAAGGGAAATTTTTTAGGTCCCCCTAAAAAATATGTAATGGCAACAAGTTACATATAAGGGTGCTGAAGGAAATGAAAGAGACAGAGATTCCAGACTCTTGTGCGATGCAACAATTTTCTATACATGGATTAAAAACAAAAATATCTTACAACTTAAAGCAAGCAAGTTTTATGAATAATTCAGAACTCCAACTATTAAATCAAATGTATAATTTTCATTTAGAAAAAAATAATAATAATTGAAGGATTACACCTTCACGGCATAAAATACGGTTGTTGAAGAAATAAAATTGAGCTACTTAAATAAAATACTTGGAAACTACTTATATGTAATTGTATAATTAGTAAATGTGTATCTCTATTTATATGTCTAAGTATATGTATATAAATATGTGTATCTTTATATATCCTTAAATACAGACTCATTTATTTGATTTCCAAAATAATAGTAGTCAAAATAAAAAAGAAGGATTTTAGCAGTAGCTACAACATTCCACAGTAATCACTTCTATGACAAAGGACTTTTCGTTTAAGGGGAATTTCCTTTCACATTATTGCAAGGTTTGCACTGAAATGAATTTATGGAATTTGAAATAATGGGCGTGAATTATTTGAACGTGAATTATTCGAATTGTTTTCATGTCTTGCTACCTACTTATACTGCTTGTTTTATTAAACAGGAAGTCGAAGCTTCCGGCCAAGGCTTTATTAAGCATCAAGGGAACTTAAGTAAAATTGGTAAAGCCACTATCGTAAATTTACTTAAAATTAATAATTAATAACACTTTAATCCATTTAACAAGGGAAGATTGAATTAATTTAATTTATTTATTTACTATTTCTGGGGGGTAATAAGCATTTGGGTGTGTCAAGAACATCTTTACATCATTACATAGTATAAATCCAAATCGCTTTCCGCGTCTGTCCCTATGTCTCTATATACATACAGCTGCGCGTCTGTCCCTATGTCTGTATATACAGGGTTATTTTTAATTAGTTGAGCACCTTTTGCAGGCAGTCTCTCTATATCAATCCCAACAACATTTGTTCTACGACTTTTAAAAAATCTTGATAAATAACTCAGAATAAACGAACAAAAAAAATTTTTGCTCCCTCGATTATTTATTACTCTGTATTTTGTAAGCAGTCTAAAGTATAGGTCGCGGCAGGCTAGCGAAAGTCAGAAACTGTTAAACGCGCGCGCCAGCTTTTTTCGTATAGCTTCATCTCTTTTACACCATGTTGCTATGGAAATACTAAATAATCAAAATGACAAGTATGTGGATTACAAAACACAATTTACATTAACCAAAAATAAAATTATCGGATTAGAGTTTTATAATTAAATAATGAGTTCTAATTACATACTGGACAATACGATTTTAAGGATTTGCTATTGAAACTAATAAATAAATTCAAGATTATAACATGAAGAAGAAATTATGAAATATAATTTATAATATTTTTAAAATACATTGATTGTCTGAAATAGAAGAAGTAAGAATGAAAAGAAATACGAGTTTTGGCTGAGAAATGGAGCATTGGGGTCCTGATCTTTACATGGTCTGTTTTGCTATACCTAGAACGAACAACAACTCGAAACAGCAGAAACCATGGTCCATGATGAAGAATAATTTTATTTGTGATATAGGTAGTGACGATCCAACATGTTAAGAAGTCTAAAGTTATTATTTTTAAAGTGAATTGTGTACATTTGTCTATTTTTATGGTACTTATGTGTTTCTTTTATGAGAATATTATACGTCAGAAACAGTCGATTCACTTCTTACGTTTTAATTAAATAATGTTAATGAAAATTATGACGTTTTTCTGTTACGCGCCATCTTCAAGAAATTCGTAAGTAACTTATTGTTTTATTGTCATGATATAAATATTAACAAACGAGATAATATGATATGTATAAAGTAAGTTAAAGAGAAGTTATTGTTTTGTAAAAATAATATTTATTTGGTTTCGTTACAGTGCCCTTATTTCATAAACCAAATAAAAATATTGAGACATTCAACTTGTGGACAATTTGTATTGGAGATTTTGTTTTTTCATTAGATTCTTAAACAGTTAGACAATATGTGTTTCGACTATTGTAGAAAATATTTTAATAAATAAAAGTGGAAAACGATGCTATTTTTTATAACACCTTAGAAAATGATCAAGTTCTAACGTGCATAGCCGCCGCCGCGTCACCCCGCCTACCCGCTCCCCGATGCACGTGGCCTTGGTACATATTTTGACAAGTTGCGTGGCCTCTCTTTGCTCAAGTTTAATGCACGATTAGAGGCAATAAATAGATTTTGTATGGGAAAAACTAAATTTTTAAAACTATTAATTTTAAAAAGTCGTAGAACAAATGTTGTTAGGATTGATGTAGAGGGGCTGCCTGCAAAAGGTGCTCAACTAATTACCAATAACCCTGTATATACATACTGCTTAGATCTTTAAAACTACACAACGGATTTTGATGCAGTTTTTAATAGATACAGTGATGCAAGAGGAAGGTTTATATGTATAATAACATGCTTAATATATTAGAGAACCGCTGATAATTTCAACATTTCTAATGCTAAGTCGTAAATAAACACATTGTTTTACTTACATTGCAAACGCTGGCTGAAATCTACGAGATAGATCAAAATAATGTACTAAGTATTGTATACCTTAAAAAGATTTACAAGAAAGTCCGCGGTGGTATATGTTTATCTGTTAGGGATAACCCACATTAGTCAATTTTTATTCTTAACTTTTTACGAGAAATAATAGCTTACTTACGAAGTGGTTTTAAGCCATACAGCTTTAATCCTTATCTAATTAAGTAACTTAAATAGATTTAACATTTATTATTAAACAATATAGTCCAGTACAGCATGTAATTTAAATGAATATTTTCGAAGATATTACAGATTTAAAATATAGGGACATCGCGTTTGCGACGGTACGGTCTACCGGCGCACTCTGGTATGGAACCGTGCAAACCGTCTCAAAAATGGCTTTTGTGAATGTTCAATATTGAAAATGTTGTTAATGCATGTACCTAACTGAATGTCCAATATAATGAATATTTAGCATTTCAAATAGAATTTTTGATTTTAATAAAACCAGACCTGCAGTTGATGGTCAAAATAACGTCGATTGTGTAGCTCAGAATTCATCTAGTTTACATGGTCATATTTTGATTATGTTCAATAAAAATCTATAAGTGTATGGTTAAAATGATTATTAAGTATTCTGTTTAAAAAGCATTTAAATGGACTTTTAGGTAAAAACAAGAGAGGTATAAAAAAATTACAGTATCTAATATTGTATCCTTATTAAAAACTTTAAGTAGATTTTTGACAGTGAGCGATGTCTGCCGATGGTAATTATGATGACTAATACATAGTTAAAATAAACCATATAAAAGCCAATACTAAAAAAAGAGTAAGGGGAATTGTTTTACTACGAATTTAAGGCTTGCGAAGCCGCGGGTAAAAGCTAGTATTATAATAAAATAGGGACGAGGCAAAATGAGTAAAAAAGATATTTAAAAAAAAAAAAAAAGTGTTACGTTTATTGCTATGATTTTCTAAATAATTGACTCGTTATAAAACTTTGTTATATTTCTAAGGTTTTCGGATTAAATTTGATGTAGGTAACTCGATAATTTAAAGTTATGCAAATGTAATGCAAGTGTATACTAACATATTTTTTAAAGTAAAACTGATGCGCACTTCGCGCCGACACTATTTTATATTCTTGTTATATAAAACATTTTCTTAACTTATTTAATTTCTTCCATTTTTAGCACTTCTATCTTGTCAAATGGTGACAATGCACATAATTAATATAAAAAATAACTTGCAGTCAAATTTGTATTTCAAATAACATTTTGTTTTATTTCATTTTTTTGTGACTTCAATATAGTCTGCTATCTTCATAATATATAAAAAAACTTATATTTTGTAATGTAAAGCTATAAAGAAAATAGCTAAAAAGACTCTAGTATTAGCTTTCCCATAATTGGAGGGTAGGTTTAATAAAAAATAAAGATATCAGTTGATGGTATGACTAAAACATTTAATGTATGTATAGAAGTTTAATTGACTAAATAAATAATTGTAATATTGGATACTGATTTGATTAAAAGTAGTGTATATATAAATCGTCTCCCAGCTAAGAGAAGGCAGTGTGTGTGATCGAGAAACTAAATTATGTAACAGAACTAGTATAATAAAGTATAACAGTGATAAGAAAGAGTTTAAATAGTTTAGTGTGTTTGTGATCAGTGCCTTTAAAATATATTAAAGAATAAAAAAACTGTCATTGGTGATTTTTAGCACTAAGAGAGTTCTAATACTAGAAAATGAGAAGAAAGTGGTCGAATATTATATGTCAAAAAATGAATTGAGGAACTCTCCAAATTACAAAGCGCTTTATCACAGTGTTTCTTACTAGATTCCACTTCAAACATTTTAATAAATATTATAAATCAAGAAATATTATATTACTATTAGTCATCAAGTCTATTAATATTTTGCTTTCTGTTCACAAATAAGGACCTCTTTCAGTTTCGTTTAGAACGTAAATACTAAGAAAGATAAACACAGACGGATCTATGTAAAGTTATTACCATTTCCAATATTTTCTGTCACGTAACAGATGACTTGATTAATTATAAGTTGATTAAATTGTTCTGCCTATCTGCCTCTTTGTAATTATGAAATAAAAAGTATATCCTCATAATCATGAGAACATAACTTCATTTTATAATTATAAAGAGTTCATGCTAGTATTTGTGATAATTTGGAATGTACTTGAAACTTACTTTTGCACTTACATTCTACGTAACTTACTTTTAAATTGTGTTTTGTTTCTAAACACTTTATTTAAATATTTAATTATTATTATTGATTTTATATAATTATTTCTAAAATAATATGTTCCATCATTTGTAGTTGTGATAAAAACTTGAATGAGAAGATGCTAAAAACTACGTGTGAAAAGAATTTTGGTTATTTCAAGGTCAAGCCTTAATATCAAGCTGTAATTAATTGATTTCGGCTAATATGGTCTGCCGTAAAATATCTCCGCCCAAAAAAATATCGTCATAAAGTAACTGTTATACAAAATTTCGTATCATGGATGGGCGAGCCGAATAAGGATAATCCTCTCGTCCATCTGGCTTCTGCCTTTTCAAGCTTCCTCCACCTCTCTCCATCTATAAAAGGATAATAAAATAGAAACTGTAAATATGTATTAATTTTAGTTAAATTATATTTTAATAGCTATAACCCTTACACCTTCTCCTGGGTCGCAAGTCCCAGGCACTGCTTGCACTCCTCTCCTTGCAACAGCGATGGACCCGGCACCCGCACGGTGAATCCATGGAATGCTGAAAAGCTTCGTCGTCTGTCTTATTATTTATTAGTTAATCAAATTGATATAATAAACGGAGGTTAAAAGTGTAGGTATTTCTAGAACAATAATGGTTCTAAAAACGATTTTAGCTTTAGTTTTAATTTCTTATTTTTTTTTATCTACTATTGGAAGTAGTTTAATGTAAATAAAAAGTAAGCTCTATCTGAAAAACTCTCACTATATTGAAAGCAGTAGTTGGTAATACAAATACTAACAGTTATTCAGAGTACCAACTTCTCAGAATAATTGTTAGTATTTATATTATTATTAGTTAAAAGTTTAATATTTTGAGATTTTCAATAAAAACAGATTTTTTTATTTAGTAACAAATATATAAGTAAGCAGTATTTACAATATAAAAGCTATTAAGAGGTATACAAATTTAGTAAAATTGTATATATTGTAAAATGGTTTTGATATTCAAATGTCTATTGAGGAATATTTTTCATTAAATACTCGTATCTTTAGATTTAGTTATGATTTTTACCAAAAGTAATTTCAAATTTTTCAAACTTTCTATTGAATCGTTAAGATACTTCTTTTGTAAAAGAATATAATTTAATAAAAATATTTGAGCTTGTGTCTACGTAAATAATTGAACAAATTTCTTAGGTCATCAAAGTTATATCAAACTGATAAAAAAATTATATTAATTTAATAATTTAGATATATTATCTTTAATTTATTTTACATTGCTTTAAAGTTGTTATCGTGATATTGATACTAATATTAGAAGAAAATTCTTCATCTACATTAATAGATATAAGAAGTTATTTCAGTACGTTTCCACTTCTGAAAATATTACGTCAGCATTAGATATCGAATGATCGATTTGTAAGCACTTTATTGCATACAAAAAACATGTACTAGAGCTTAAACAATAAAACTTAGTGGATAGGTAGTCTTATTCTGTAACGTAATATAATTTTTGTTGATTTAGGATAAACATTATACACACATTTGACAGCCTCTGAAGCTTGTGAAAGCTTCGGGTTCTCCCGTTGGCGCGGTGGGGGTTTGTGCCCGGTCCATGGCTGACCTGGGGAGGTTACCTTTTGGGGTGGCCTGCCTGCGGAGGGAAGGTGGGGGGGGGCTCGGGCCTTTTTCCATCGTTTGATTGCGTTGGAAAGTTGGCCTGGGCGTTGAGGGTGGGCCTTCGCAGGCCCTCTTTGTCGGGGTTGGCTACGGAATCGCTCCTGGTACTTCTCTGATAGCAGAGTGAACTGTGGAGTGGTTCCGTGGCTCTTCGGGGGGTGCGCGGCGGTCACTTTCTTGCTGAGGGAGAGGCCGTCTGCTGCGGTTAGGACTGGACCTCTTTTCACCAAGCACTTTAGAGAGGGTGCTTGGTGCTATCGAGGAGACTACCGCGGTGGGGCTGGATAAGGTTGATGATGGTCGAGTCGGTTTTTACACCTAATTGTCTGAGACCGAGTCCGGCCAGAAGGGGGTCTCGGCCCCCTTCAGAGGCAGCAGGCTTGGGTGGGGGGAAGGGGATCCCTCCACAATCTTTCAAGCCTGCGAAAAAGGGATGGGTGCTCCTCGTTTGTGGGGTGCCCTCTCCGTGGATCAAGTCGGGTCATCGCGGTGAGTGCGAAAGCGGTCCCGTGGTGTCCCATTATGACGGCGGCGGCAACCATGTTAGTGAGTAGGAGTCTCACATAACCACCCCCATCATCCCCTGGATGGAGGTGTATATTCATGAAGATTCCTGACGTTAAAAAAAAAACAAAACAAAAAAAGAAAAGACGTTCTACAATTCAATAAAATAATTGGTAATAAGTTTAAAGTATCAAAAATATTAATATAAATATAAAAATAAAAATATTAATACAGTTTAAAAAAAAAATATGTGTGTGTGTATTAGTGTACACGTGTAAGAAGTGAAACTTCTTTATGACATAATTTTTTGAAAAATGATTCACTAATTACAACTTTACAGGAATGGCTAATTAAGCTAAATTAGATAAAGTTTAAGCAAAAATAAAGATGGCGCGTAACAGAAAAACGTTACAATTTTTTGACATTGCTATAAAATTTCTCACATCCGTCGATAAAAAAGTTTCACTTAAAATATGGCGCGTAACGGAAAATGTGACTTAGAAATAAAGATGGCGCGTAACAGAAAAACGTCATAATTTTCATTAATATTAATTAATTAAAACGTAAGAAGTGAATCGACTGTTTCTAACGTTTAATATTCTCATAGAAGAAACACACAAGTACCATAAAAACAGACAAATGTACACAATCCACTTTAAAAATAATAACTTTAGGCTTCTTAACACGTTGGATCGTCACTATATCACAAAATTATTCTTCATCATGGTTTCTGCTGTTTCGAGTTGTTGTTCGTTCTAGGTATAGCAAAACAGACCTTGTAAAGATCAGGACCCCAATGCTCCATTTCTCAGCCAAAACTCGTATTTCTTTTCATTCTTACTTCTTCTATTTCAGACAATCGATGTATTTTAAAAATATTATAATTTATATTTTATAATTTCTTCTTCATGTTATAATCTTGAATTTATTTATTAGTTTCAATAGCAAGTCCATAAAATTGTATTGTCCAGTATGTAATTACAATTCATTATTTTATTATAAAACTCTAATTCGATAATTTTATTTTTGGTTAATGTAAATTGTGTTTTGTAATCCACATACTTGTCATTTTGATTATTTAGTATTTCCATAGCAACATGGTGTAAAAGAGATGAAGCTATACGAAAAGTGCTGGCGCGTAACGGAAAAATGTGACGCGTAACGAAAAAATGTTACACTAATTTTTTTTCCAACCCCGATAAAGAAGTTTCACTTCAAAAACCGGAAATTATAATATTATTTAAGTTAATTTATTTTATAATTTAAGTCATATAAAGTTCAGTTTCCTGATAAAGGCTCACTACTACCCGGTGGCGGTGTCAAAAACAAACATTTTTTATCTATAGAACTAGTCAAAAATAAAGAAATACATATTCATGACGTTTAAATATTCTACTAGAATTATTAATACTAAGAATATTTTTAACATTACATCCCAACGAAATTGGCTCAGGTTAACCACTATCATAACAACGCAAATCCATTACCGATTAATTACCAAAATATCAAACATAAAATTAATACTCAGTTGCATATCATTTAAAGAATCTATATAACTTTAGACTTAAACTTTTCCTTCAAATGCTATTGTTAATAAAGAACCTTGAACAAAGCTATTTTGTCTGTGTGGAGCCGAGTGCAAAAAATACAATCACAGACTAGAAATTTAAAGGTCAAATTAAGAGCATTAAACCTTAAATAGGGAAAAGTCTTCTATTTTAATAAGTGTTATTCTAAACTTTTTGATCAACTTTTATTTTAAAAAGACATATTAACGTCTTGTTTTTTAATTATTTATTTAAAATTTAAAAAACACTTGATAATGAGTATATTAATATAGTAACAGTTTGTTTTTACTTTCATCTGATGAGAAAAAAATACTTCTTATTTTTTTTTAAATACTTGAACTCGTCGTAGTTTTTTTTGTCTAGAATACCAGGAGATTTTTATCACAAAAAGACATTTGATGAAGCGATTGTAAACTTTCATTTCATCATTTAAAATCAGTCTCGCATCGTAATAATGTAGGTATATTTTTTAGCAACCAAATTTTTTCTCGCGATTTTGGTATTCCTAATTTTAAAATGTCATCTATATTCTTGATTAAGTTTGATTATGCTATTATCTCCAAGTATAGCAATAAGTAAATTTTCTGGATGATTAAAGTATTCATTTCATTGAATTACCTTATCAATGTAGAGTTTGAAGTTTCATAATCGCAATGTAAGCCTATTTAAAATTTTTCAATTGTATTATTTCTCAAAATTCTTTAATAAAATTGAACAGAAAGTTAACTCCAACATAATCTTTTAATATTAAGAAATTTACAAAGTTATTTTTAAAAATATTATTATTCGGAATATTTAAATAGAATCTGTTACACCTCAGGCCAATAATGTTATGAAGTATAAATAGTTAAATAAAGGATTTTTTACTATAAAAAGTATACATTATTTTTAGATGTATCTTAACACCATTACTAAAATGCATTGTAAATACTTTGTGAAATTTAAGACTTAACAATAACATCGAGTTCTAGTACCAAGAGGGTTTTTTATTTTAAATATACCATATCATCTATCTAATATATCTACGAATTTTATTTTCCAAAGTTTCACATAATATTTATGATGCAGTACAGAAAAAAAAAGTTTTCTTATAGTTTATTTTTTGTACATACAATTTACCTAATAGCAATGTATTATAATTTTGTTAATTTTGCCACGACGCGTACACATTGAGAAAACTATTTATCCAAGCTCAACTTGTCTGAAATGTATTTATAGGTATCTTCTTCTATTGTTTTCATGTCAACTTGATTGCTATCAGTTATTTGAAGCGTAGGATTAAAATTAAAATCCAACCAAAATCTATTTTAAAATAAAGAACATTAAAATATATAATTCCAATATTTAAAAAAAGATAAAAAAGATAAATCTTTATTTTCTTCTAATTACAATTAACTGAGTAGCAAATGGAGTGTGTCTACTTCAACGGAAGGATTCTAAAGGCAAATTTACAAGTTGCGGTTAACTTTGTAGCAAATTCGGAGAGTACAATAAACTGCTGTAGTAACACAACCATTATTACGTTTTAAATGTCATGGAATTAGTATTCAACTATCATAACTGCTATTGTACACTTTCAAGAGTTTCCTGAAGTCTTTGAAAATTACAATCGTTGATAAAGCTCTAGTTATTATATGTAAAATATAAGGCAAATTAGCAATATGTTATAAGATACAGTGTTTTTACTTTTTACTTAAATTTTAACTTTTATATACAGGTTTTGTATATAATTTTTAATTACAATAACAATTCAAATATCTGCAAATACATTTTTAAATAAAATAATGTATGCACAAAGAGAAACATAATTAGAAACTAAATTAAAAGAAGCATAAGTAAAAATAAAAATGTGTGCCTTTTATATTTCTGTCTTATGTTTTTAACAAATTCTATACTGTTGATAAAATAATATAATTCTACTCTCTGCCAAACTAAGTTACTCTTTATGATTTAATATTATTTTAAAATTAATTTTTTTACGTGAAAATATGTATATTCAGTTTATAAAATGTTAACGTAGTATTATTACGTGTTAAACTAATAACTATGTCACTAACTTAAACTTTGGTTATTAATTTCGGTTGTGGTATCTTTTCAATGTCAATCTATGCTTCAAAGTTACTACAGTAGTTATAATTTTTAAAGAAGCCTAAGTGATATTACTACTATCTCGATAAATAAGATAATATAAATATAGAATGCTTAATTCATATAAATAGGTAGCTATACGGCAACTCAATCGGTAGAGCGATGGGACGGTTTCTCGTTGCTCTACCGATTGAGCTACCGTATCGCTGCTCGTCTCGGTGAATTAAGCATTCTATATATTATAATCGTCTTTATACTGATAATATATTTATTAATATTTTATCAGGTATTCTTATAAGTAAAGTTTAGCAGGTTTTTTTTTATTTACGTACTGAAGGAAATATGATGCAAAGCTATTGCAAACTTAATCAAAATTGAACGATACATAATATTTTGTTTTTAAATGAATTAATGATGGGTTATGAATAAAATTATTTGAGTTCTAATTAAAGGCTTCTATACAAACTAAGTTAGTAACAAACATATTATAACAATAGATATTACTTTGTACTAAATATTATGTGGAGAAAATATACTTAAGTATGCTCTGGATAATCAGATTATTTAATAAAGGACATTTGTTGCATATATATGTAATATATATCAAACACATTACTGGATGGAATGGATGGAATTACCCATTACTTTACAATACATGCTAATTATTTTTTAATTCTGTAATTATATCTGTTGTCAAATATACAAGATTTTCAAGTAACAAGTTATTCAAAAGTCTTATAATTAAAACTAGTTTGTGGAGAATAACCTCAAATAATTCACGTCTTATATTTCAAATTCCAAAGGGACCTTTCAGTGAAAAGTTTGTAATAACGTAAATCGATATTCCCCTTAAACGAAAAGTTCTTTGTCATAGAGGTTGTTAGAAATATCTACTTTGGAATGTTACAGTTACACGTCTAATCCTTTATGTGAAATTTATTGTTTAAAAAACATTTTTCAAATAAATGTAGTAAGTATATAATAAGCATGGTAAGGGTTTCAAACAAGTTTATTTTAAATATTTTTTACTATGCATAAAATTAAATTAAAGAAAATTATCTATCATTTTTTTTCGACTCAATTTAAATATATATTTAATTTTCATCGTAGTTTACGAATATTTAGTTAGAAGTTAGATTAAGTTGTAAAAAAATGTAATGGCTTTTGTACCAGTATTTTATTTATAGTAAAATCAAAAGAATTACAATAGCCTTCTTACTCTTTATTACGTTCGATTGGTATTCACAATGGAATTAGGTAAATACGAAATATTATAAGAAAATACTGGTGCATCAGTTTTCCTTATTGCGCTTGAATTGCCTCTGAAGGTTTGATGTTATATTAGACATGCCTTCTGCATTATGATTTCCGGCAAACTTTGGCTTTTGTGGAAACACAAAGCAAACTTAGTTCCATTTAATTGCGTTCCCAATGCGATACGAATAATAGTGTTATTCTACAAAATCTATCATATAGAATCTTTCTACAGAAAAATACAGTTGCAAAAAAAATACTATTATTTAATTGGTAAAAACTAATAATACTGTAATTATTGAATCATTTATTATTTTATTGAAGAATTAGTTTTACAAAAGAAACATTTATTGAAAAGAAAACAAAATGACTAATTTTTTTTTTTAAACCATTTCTTGCTCTTAATAATCGGTAATACATACCCTCATAGTACATAAAACGTTTAATGTAAGAATATAAGTATGTATAACGTTTTCTGTAAGATTTTTAGGAAGCCTTAAAATTAGAAAAATAATTTGCTTTACAAAAATATTACTTTCTTGTTAAGTCAAGTGAAAGAAACCCTAAGCTTGTGTTTGTTCTTAGTATAAATAAGCATTCTGTATGCAAATTTAAAAAAAGCACCCAAATAAATATTTAATAAATTACTTTAAAAGTAGATCCATGATAGATATACCAACTTTATTCATAAATATGCTATATATATATTTCTTGTGTGCGTGTGTATGTCACTGAACTCCTCTTAAACGACTGGACCGATTTTTATGAAATTCTTTGTGTCTGTTCAAGGGAACTTGAGAATTGTTTAGATTCGCAATTTGGTCCACCGGAAAATGGTTTTTTTGATTAATTTTTAATTTGTAAGTAGGTGGTGATTATGGAATGTTTCACATTGGTTCCGACGGACTGCGTTACCATGGCAATGTCAAATATTAAATAATATTATATTTTAATTATAGTCTGCCTTGACAGTTGGCGTTGCGATAGAAATAAGAAAAATATTTTAGTACTAGCGGCCCGATACGTGCTTCGCTACGTAAAAAGTGAAATTTAAAAAAAAATTTTGGAACTAACTTTTTATTATATTTTTTTTTAAAGTTTGATTTTTTTAATTAAAGACGCGTGTACAACACAACGTCTGTCGGATCCGCTAGTATGCTATATATTTTTGTTGAATATATATGTTATTAAATTTAATATGGAAGGTTCTTTTAAGCATAATTGACTCTGATTGATATTAATCTGCAATTAACTCAATTGAGTTAATTAACTTGATTTTAATTAAACTCTAATTATCACTTAAATACTAATACAATTTAATAACTGACAAGTTACAAAATTTAAGCTACTTTGTAGTAATTTTATTTAGTATATCTCTTTTGTATACTTATAATTACTATAAGTGTGCGTTTAAAGCAGCATACATTTAAAGGTTTTTATTTTTAAAATGTTTGTAACGTTATACATATAAGAGTATAATTGTTTGTGTGCAGTGTATTTTTTAATAAATGGTGTTTTGAGTTAAATGTAAAAAAGAACCCTAAATCTATAATCATTTTAATCGAGGTTTAATTATACTTGAAACGTTATAAATTTGTTAGGCTATGTATTGTATGCGCAACAAAATAGATCAGATACAGTTTGAAGTCATAACTTTCAAAATGAAGTCGCTTCGAAGTGATTTGTTTGAATCCATATCAATGCAAGTGAAACTCTTGAAATTTTGTGGGCTTTGGTTTTTTATTCCTTACAAAACTTGGTCTTTAAAATTTGTAATTTGCTTGTTACAAAAGACAGTCTTTGGGTTTTTGTTTTTTATTCTTCCCCCAATTGGTCAAGGTCTACACATACTGACCTTAATTTTCTATAGTCAGGCTCAAATACAAGTCATAGCTAGCAAGTAAATATTGTAAATAAAAAGTAAATATATTAATATTTATTTAAAATACTACAAGTATTTTTTTAGAATAAATATGCTTGTGATGGAAATGATGATCTCGGTGCAGTTATTGGATTTATTCTGCCGTCGTGAAAACCTGAATAAACTAATAAAACAACTGAATATAGCAGAATTTTTACATAGTTCAGTTCAACAAAATATTTTAATAGACAAAGGAATACTGATTTGCCGAAAAATATTTTTAGCTCTGATTGGTTTGGGAACGTTCGATTTGATAAGTAAGAAAGCGTATTATTGCAATGTTTAAAAATAATAATGGAATTTACTCTTAATGAGTTCAACATGTCAACCTCAAATAATAACAAACATGTGTAAAATGATTTTTTTTTCAGTTCATGCTATTTTGATAACGGGATGGAACGGATTTAAAACTTTACCTGTGGATATGAATCTTTTAATTGTAGATGTTAATAAAGATCCAATTTTTGCTTTCGTCTTTGTATACCAGGTAAAAAAAACTGGATGAAATTGGATTAGGGATTTGTTTAATTATATTTTTTACATTTGCAGATCATATACAAATTTTCGTTAACACTAATATATCCTTCACTTCAAACTATGCGATGGTCGTTAATGTTATGCGCTAGTAAGTATTAATAAAGTAATAATTTATTACAACATGGTACTGGGTACCGAATGTGATACATTTTACCGTTCATTAGTATATACGTAACTACACGTTTGTTATAAGTCTTGAATTACTAGCTATCTTGTCATTACAGTCACACAGTTGGACATTTTTATTCTTAACCTTAAAAATATTAATATTGATAAAAAAGTTGAAGACTTTCAAGAGTTATTTAAGAAGAGTGTCCGTCATCATTGCGCTATCACCAGGTAATAGACATTTATTTAAATATCTTTTTTAATAAATATACCGTATCTTTAGATTAAAATAATTACTGTTACAATAACTACTAAAAATTGTGTTAATAATATTTGATTATATTATATAATAAACACAGAACATAATTCATTTTTTTATATACCTATTTGTTTATGTATTGCGGTTTTGACAATAAACATGTAACTAGAGTATTTTTTAGACTTGTTAATGACATCGAAAAAGTTTTTGGTGGACAACTTCTACTATTTTTTATTTTAAACGCATGTGTGATGTGTACAACGTTGCTACAAGTTCTTTCGGTGAGTTTTATATACATAGATAAATATTTTACATTTAATAAAATAAATACTTTATATTGCAGACTACAAACATGTTGGATATTACTTGGATTTTCGGATTTATATTTTTATTAGCGTTAATGCTTTATATCGATTGTTACCTTGGTAGCGCTATTACGGAGAAGGTAATTGATTATTAGAATCGCTCTCAAAATATTATAAGTATTCGTTTGTATTAGTAAACTGACTTATTTACTTACTTACGACACTTAAATAATCTTCTTCTTGTAAATCTTCGAATGCAAATCATAATTTAAGCTATTTATTCTGAGTGCCTTGTATTGTTAATATCTGAGATCTGTTTTCTTTATTTGTCCAGTAAATAAAACAATATATATATATATATATATATATATATATATATATAAATAATTATGATAGTAATTAAGAACTATGTTTTGTATACACATAAATTTATTTGTATAAATCTTTATAAGTTTGAAGCAAAAATAATTATCAACATTTGCACATTGTTTTCTTTTCACAGAGCGCTCAAATATCCTCAGTTATGTACTGCTATCCTTGGTATTTTTTGCCACAAGGTCTAAAAAAGAATCTTATCATAGCAAATAATCAAAGACCTCTGGTGATAAAGGCAGGAAAACTTATTCCGGTATCCATTCAGTCATTTACTAAGGTATGAAATGTGAACTTAAGTTGTTATTAATGTCAAATTTAATTTATCTCATAAATAAGTAAATTATGTCACGTAAAATTATGAATATGTGTTATATCGCATGTATCTCCCTTACTTCTATCGGCACTAATTGTACAAAAAAAAACCAACATTCCACTGTCAGTTATAAAATAATAAGTTCATTGATAAATTAATAAAGTTCATGTAATATTTATTGTATTAATACAATATTTATTATATTAATTTTAATTTATTTAATCAGGTTTGTAAGGTTTAAATTATGGCTACAAGCAATAAGTCTTTATCTCCATTTGCCCCTGATTTACCTTCTCCGTCTGTCCGTCTGTCGTTTTATTTTTGTACCTATCATATGTTGTCGTTGTTCTTAATTGAATTTTTTTCTTTTAGGTTATGAATTGGTCGTATCAAGGATTTGCTCTTTTCAGTCAAATGAAAAACTAATTCTAACATTTAATGAAGGGTAATATGATCCTGGGGATCTTTTTACCTCCATTATTGCACTTATTTAAATATTTAAACCGTCACCGTCAATTAAAAAAAAGAGCAACATATTTATTTAATCAAAATGAAGCTTTATTACGCACAACGCCAAGGAACAATATTAAAAAGCATCACGGCAGAACTGGAATGAAAATTCCATGGTGAACACTTTAAATGCTGTGAAAAGTGATATGTTATATAAGACCGCTAGCAGACAATCTTCAGTGTTTGTTATAGCTGTCAAAAGACGGGCAAAGGGAGAATACGTTGGTGCTGTGGGGATATGAAACTAATGGGAAATTTTGTAATAACAAGGATTTACCAAGGAGCAAGAACAAGAGTATATTTCTTATCATCTTATCTTATCTTATCTTCTTCAGTATATTTTTAATAACGACGAAACTATATATGGATTTTCGGCTGTTGACGTATTTTAATTCGAGTACAAGTTGGCTGAAAAAAACAGTATAGGTAATACAACCGTTTTCTTCTACAAAGTCCAGGGATGGTAAAGATTGGCTTAGAGGATTTTCGCAAAGGCAACGTTGCCTCACTTTACGAGCCCCAGAATCAACTTCAGCTGCTAAGGATAGAACATTTAATTGAATAAGTGATTGAACCTTTTATTTTATTAAGATGTAATAAAACTAAATAATTACCAATTTTCTTTTTATTCCACTATACTTAATCATTTGTATTTGAAGGGGTAAAATGATCCTTGGGGATTATTTTTCCCTCTCTCTAGGGATCATTTTGGACACCGAGGGTGTACAAAATGATCATTTACTAGACCTTTACAAATTACGAAATTGTCAAATATTACAATATTTTACTTAGTTCTATGCTCACTATAGGTAGGTATAGGACTATAAACCAGCTTATTATAAATATCAAAAGTTTACGCAATGTTTGATATTTTTGCCGTCACAACGTTTTTCCCTTAGAGGAATCATTATGTACCACGTTCTACTATTCTCGTGTATACGACTGCAAAGCATTCAAAACGTCGCGAAAATTTAAAGTTTATAATATTTAACATAAATTCGATTATAAGCTATTCAGCCGCTTCTTGGCGGACGAAATAGGCTTTAAAGATTTTTACAACGCAAAAAAGTTTGTGTACATTGAACCGTAGTACATACTATAACATATTATACATACCATCGAGAACCTGAATTATAACATAAGGCAACATTTTTTGTTAACAACTATATAATTTGTTTTCTGATTCAACAAGGCATATTCATTGTTATTTTCAAAATCGTTTTCTCAATATATTTTTTTATATTTTTTACGAGACAACATAACAACAAAAATAACAATATTTTTCTAGTTTTCTTGTTTGCTGTATTTAAAAAATACAGCCTGTGTTAAACCTTTAAAGAGATAAGGAGATTTTTTAAGGGGGAGAAAACCAAAAAAATATTTACCTCCTGAAAATATTTTGCATATCATAGAATAAATTAAAAATTGTGTTATACATGCAAATGGACCAAGAATTTATAAAATAACTTCTTTTTAATACTAATTGTGGATGTGGAAGAAAGCTGTTAACTCGTTTTAGACTTACACAAGCACAAAGTGATATTGATTCAAAGTGGAAAATAAATAAAGATAACGTTGTATGGGACAAAGATGAAACATTTTGTTAGCATTTATATATAATTTCATATTAATCCTCATTCTATTTTTTTTAAGAATTAAATATACAACTTCTTCAAAAAAATATATAAAAGAAAAGGAATATCGTATAAATCGATGTTAGAAATCGTCTCTCTTAATGAGAAAGCCGAGAAGTAATTAACGCTCTCGTTTTACTCAGACCAGATGAGATCTTGATTGTATACAGCTGTGTATTTTGACTTTCGATGTTCTGTTAAGAAAGACTTAAATGTTGAATAAAGTAGTTTTTGCCGTATTTAAAAATATTTTTTTTATATCTTTATTGACAATAATTTACAACAATGTTTCGAATGGTTAACGTGTTAGTCATTTTATGATAAATGGTATAATAAACTTTATAATTTATGAATGCAAGTTTAATGAGTCCCTTTACATTTCAGACACACCACATATTCTTCATGACATTTTTGTTATATACATATGATGAAGACCTCAATTTAAACACACGTAGTTTTAAAATTATTTCTATAATATATAAAAATTTGAACAGTAACCATACTTACGCATTGACCATCTATTATAAGATCTAGACCATAAGAAGGATATTTGGTATTCCGTCTAACCAGACACAAACTAAAACATCTACTTGGTTTTGTACTAATTCGTCCGTCCACGTACATAAATTCTCCGCTACATTAAAGAGTACTTAACATAGTTGTATGGCTAGTATGATTTTGTTTATTTAGTAAGTATTAAATATCAAAGTATATTTTATTTTTCAAATATATACAGGGTTATTTGTAATTAGCAGACTATCTTTCGCAGGCAGCTTCTCAGCATAAATACCAACAATATTAGTTCTACGACTTTTTAAAAATCTTGATAAAAAACACGAAACAAAAAATGTTGCCCCCTTTAAATTATAACTCTGTATTTTGTAAGAAGTGCTTAAAAGGCCCAGGCTCCATACCTACGCAACAAATAAATATAATTAATATATAATTAATTATAATAAATATAATTGTTGAATTGGGAACATATTGTCATGGGATTGCTATATATATATATATATATTTATATATATAAATAATAATAATAATAATAATTACTCCTTGGTAAGTGACACGGAATGGTCACGTTTTTAAATGTCAATTTTTGTTTAAAATATTTATTTACAAAATCAAGTTTTAATCATATTTAAATCATTTCATTCCGTTTACAAAATGCAATATAAACGAAAAAAAAAAAAGAATACTATATAAACAACTGTGAACAACTTACAAAAAGTACCTGAAAAAAGAGAAAAGTTGACAATGTGAAAATAGAAACTATAATAATGATCACAAGGAGTAAAAACATAAACGCACGCCCACCACCGCAGCCCGTCGCACCCAACAGCTCCACGTCATCAGAGGAGGAGTACGCAACTCCTCCTGAGGAAATCGTGTCGAGCAGTGACGACGAGCTGCCGCCTCCAGCGCCGCGCCGAGCACAAGCGCCGCGCCGTGGGAGGCCACCGCTGCCGCGCTTGGGGCCTACTGGGGCATCCGCCCCGCATTCGGCCCCCGCCGTCGGTGGTGCAGTGCGCCGCATGAAGTGGACGCAAAATATGAACGAAAATGTCATGCGAGCGTACTATAGGGCGACAGAGGGTGGCACTAACCTCACTGCGTGGCGAACCCGTTTGCTGTCTTTGTTTCAGGTCCTTGAACCAGAGTTGACCGTTTCGGCCCAACGACTATCGGATCAGGTGCGGTTTATTCAACGTAATCGTGCGTTGGATGACTCCGCACTTGACCGGCTTCGCTCCGAGGTGACAGTCTCTGCATCCACCACCGAAAGCATCCATTCGCGAGCCCAGTTATCGTCCGCTCCTTCGGTGGCAGGGTTAGTGGTTGGAGATGCTGATGTGGGGGGCGTAGAGATTACAACCGTAAGTACCCAAGATAATGAGCAATTAAGGAGGACTTTGGAGGATGCGATTTTGGAATTTAAAGATATACCAGCCCGCGACAGACCACGGTTGCCCCGTTTTCCCACGCATAGACGTAATATGTCGCTTGTAATGGCTCTAGACTGCATGCTAGACTCTTATCTTCGTTCTGGCAATAGTCTCACTGATACCCATTCAATTCTTTATTGTGCAGCTGTTGCAGCGTGCCGCTCCGCCCGTGTCAGATTTCCTGAGCCTGATAGGGTGGTGCGGTCCACTGAGGACACACCCGCATGGCAGATGAGGATTGAACGGCGTATCAGCGCAGCTAGGGTCATTATTGGCAAGTTAATCTGCTTCAGATCGGGAAACATCCGGCCGAGAGTCATGCGTTATGTTACACAGGTCTTTGCCGGTACTGGCATTAGACCTCAGGATTACATGGCCTATGTAACAGAACGTATAGACTACCTGAAGCAGAAAGTTTGTGCGTGGGCAAATCGTATCCGTCGTTATAAACAACGTGTAAATAGGTATAAACAGAATCGCATATTCCAAAGTGACCAAAGAAAGGTTTATAGAAGTTGGGAGGAATCTGCTACGAATGTGATTGATGGGCAGTTACCAAATATGGAAGAAATGTTCACATTTTGGAAAAATATTTGGTCGGTGCCTATTAATCACAACGATGGTGGCTGGATGCGTGTTGTTGAGCGCGCGTGTGAACACCTGCAGCCAATGGAGGCTATATTTATAAGCCCAGACAATGTCAGGGATGCGATCCGTTCGACCCATAACTGGAAAAGTCCTGGGCCGGACGGATTACATAACTTTTGGCTCAAATGGCTGCGGTCTTCACACGAACGTTTGGCTGGGCAATTCCAGGAAGCCATCGTGTCCGGATCCCTACCATCTTTTATGACAACAGGAATCACCTTTCTGCTCCACAAGTCTGGTAGTATCACGGATCCAAAGAACTTTCGTCCTATCACGTGCTTACCAACAATTTATAAGCTTCTTACATCCATTTTGACTTCAAAATTAAACACACATTTGTATGCAAACAGCATTTTACTATGCGATGGTCGTTAATGTTATGCGCTAGTAAGTATTAATAAAGTAATAATTTATTACAACATGGTACTGGGTACCGAATGTGATACATTTTACCGTTCATTAGTATATACGTAACTACACGTTTGTTATAAGTCTTGAATTACTAGCTATCTTGTCATTACAGTCACACAGTTGGACATTTTTATTCTTAACCTTAAAAATATTAATATTGATAAAAAAGTTGAAGACTTTCAAGAGTTATTTAAGAAGAGTGTCCGTCATCATTGCGCTATCACCAGGTAATAGACATTTATTTAAATATCTTTCTTAATAAATATACCGTATCTTTAGATTAAAATAATTACTGTTACAATAACTACTAAAAATTGTGTTAATAATATTTGATTATATTATATAATAAACACAGAACATAATTCATTTTTTTATATACCTATTTGTTTATGTATTGCGGTTTTGACAATAAACATGTAACTAGAGTATTTTTTAGACTTGTTAATGACATCGAAAAAGTTTTTGGTGGACAACTTCTACTATTTTTTATTTTAAACGCATGTGTGATGTGTACAACGTTGCTACAAGTTCTTTCGGTGAGTTTTATATACATAGATAAATATTTTACATTTAATAAAATAAATACTTTATATTGCAGACTACAAACATGTTGGATATTACTTGGATTTTCGGATTTATATTTTTATTAGCGTTAATGCTTTATATCGATTGTTACCTTGGTAGCGCTATTACGGAGAAGGTAATTGATTATTAGAATCGCTCTCAAAATATTATAAGTATTCGTTTGTATTAGTAAACTGACTTATTTACTTACTTACGACACTTAAATAATCTTCTTCTTGTAAATCTTCGAATGCAAATCATAATTTAAGCTATTTATTCTGAGTGCCTTGTATTGTTAATATCTGAGATCTGTTTTCTTTATTTGTCCAGTAAATAAAACAATATATATATATATATATATATATATATAAATAATTATGATAGTAATTAAGAACTATGTTTTGTATACACATAAATTTATTTGTATAAATCTTTATAAGTTTGAAGCAAAAATAATTATCAACATTTGCACATTGTTTTCTTTTCACAGAGCGCTCAAATATCCTCAGTTATGTACTGCTATCCTTGGTATTTTTTGCCACAAGGTCTAAAAAAGAACCTTATCATAGCAAATAATCAAAGACCTCTGGTGATAAAGGCAGGAAAACTTATTCCGGTATCCATTCAGTCATTTACTAAGGTATGAAATGTGAACTTAAGTTGTTATTAATGTCAAATTTAATTTATCTCATAAATAAGTAAATTATTTCACGTAAAATTATGAATGTGTGTTATATCGCATGTATCTCCCTTACTTCTATCGGCACTAATTGTACAAAAAAAAACCAACATTCCACTGTCAGTTATAAAATAATAAGTTCATTGATAAATTAATAAAGTTCATGTAATATTTATTGTATTAATACAATATTTATTATATTAATTTTAATTTATTTAATCAGGTTTGTAAGGTTTAAATTATGGCTACAAGCAATAAGTCTTTATCTCCATTTGCCCCTGATTTACCTTCTCCGTCTGTCCGTCTGTCGTTTTATTTTTGTACCTATCATATGTTGTCGTTGTTCTTAATTGAATTTTTTTCTTTTAGGTTATGAATTGGTCGTATCAAGGATTTGCTCTTTTCAGTCAAATGAAAAACTAATTCTAACATTTAATGAAGGGTAATATGATCCTGGGGATCTTTTTACCTCCATTATTGCACTTATTTAAATATTTAAACCGTCACCGTCAATTAAAAAAAAGAGCAACATATTTATTTAATCAAAATGAAGCTTTATTACGCACAACGCCAAGGAACAATATTAAAAAGCATCACGGCAGAACTGGAATGAAAATTCCATGGTGAACACTTTAAATGCTGTGAAAAGTGATATGTTATATAAGACCGCTAGCAGACAATCTTCAGTGTTTGTTATAGCTGTCAAAAGACGGGCAAAGGGAGAATACGTTGGTGCTGTGGGGATATGAAACTAATGGGAAATTTTGTAATAACAAGGATTTACCAAGGAGCAAGAACAAGAGTATATTTCTTATCATCTTATCTTATCTTATCTTCTTCAGTATATTTTTAATAACGACGAAACTATATATGGATTTTCGGCTGTTGACGTATTTTAATTCGAGTACAAGTTGGCTGAAAAAAACAGTATAGGTAATACAACCGTTTTCTTCTACAAAGTCCAGGGATGGTAAAGATTGGCTTAGAGGATTTTCGCAAAGGCAACGTTGCCTCACTTTACGAGCCCCAGAATCAACTTCAGCTGCTAAGGATAGAACATTTAATTGAATAAGTGATTGAACCTTTTATTTTATTAAGATGTAATAAAACTAAATAATTACCAATTTTCTTTTTATTCCACTATACTTAATCATTTGTATTTGAAGGGGTAAAATGATCCTTGGGGATTATTTTTCCCTCTCTCTAGGGATCATTTTGGACACCGAGGGTGTACAAAATGATCATTTACTAGACCTTTACAAATTACGAAATTGTCAAATATTACAATATTTTACTTAGTTCTATGCTCACTATAGGTAGGTATAGGACTATAAACCAGCTTATTATAAATATCAAAAGTTTACGCAATGTTTGATATTTTTGCCGTCACAACGTTTTTCCCTTAGAGGAATCATTATGTACCACGTTCTACTATTCTCGTGTATACGACTGCAAAGCATTCAAAACGTCGCGAAAATTTAAAGTTTATAATATTTAACATAAATTCGATTATAAGCTATTCAGCCGCTTCTTGGCGGACGAAATAGGCTTTAAAGATTTTTACAACGCAAAAAAGTTTGTGTACATTGAACCGTAGTACATACTATAACATATTATACATACCATCGAGAACCTGAATTATAACATAAGGCAACATTTTTTGTTAACAACTATATAATTTGTTTTCTGATTCAACAAGGCATATTCATTGTTATTTTCAAAATCGTTTTCTCAAAATATTTTTTTATATTTTTTACGAGACAACATAACAACAAAAATAACAATATTTTTCTAGTTTTCTTGTTTGCTGTATTTAAAAAATACAGCCTGTGTTAAACCTTTAAAGAGATAAGGAGATTTTTTAAGGGGGAGAAAACCAAAAAAATATTTACCTCCTGAAAATATTTTGCATATCATAGAATAAATTAAAAATTGTGTTATACATGCAAATGGACCAAGAATTTATAAAATAACTTCTTTTTAATACTAATTGTGGATGTGGAAGAAAGCTGTTAACTCGTTTTAGACTTACACAAGCACAAAGTGATATTGATTCAAAGTGGAAAATAAATAAAGATAACGTTGTATGGGACAAAGATGAAACATTTTGTTAGCATTTATATATAATTTCATATTAATCCTCATTCTATTTTTTTTAAGAATTAAATATACAACTTCTTCAAAAAAATATATAAAAGAAAAGGAATATCGTATAAATCGATGTTAGAAATCGTCTCTCTTAATGAGAAAGCCGAGAAGTAATTAACGCTCTCGTTTTACTCAGACCAGATGAGATCTTGATTGTATACAGCTGTGTATTTTGACTTTCGATGTTCTGTTAAGAAAGACTTAAATGTTGAATAAAGTAGTTTTTGCCGTATTTAAAAATATTTTTTTTATATCTTTATTGACAATAATTTACAACAATGTTTCGAATGGTTAACGTGTTAGTCATTTTATGATAAATGGTATAATAAACTTTATAATTTATGAATGCAAGTTTAATGAGTCCCTTTACATTTCAGACACACCACATATTCTTCATGACATTTTTGTTATATACATATGATGAAGACCTCAATTTAAACACACGTAGTTTTAAAATTATTTCTATAATATATAAAAATTTGAACAGTAACCATACTTACGCATTGACCATCTATTATAAGATCTAGACCATAAGAAGGATATTTGGTATTCCGTCTAACCAGACACAAACTAAAACATCTACTTGGTTTTGTACTAATTCGTCCGTCCACGTACATAAATTCTCCGCTACATTAAAGAGTACTTAACATAGTTGTATGGCTAGTATGATTTTGTTTATTTAGTAAGTATTAAATATCAAAGTATATTTTATTTTTCAAATATATACAGGGTTATTTGTAATTAGCAGACTATCTTTCGCAGGCAGCTTCTCAGCATAAATACCAACAATATTAGTTCTACGACTTTTTAAAAATCTTGATAAAAAACACGAAACAAAAAATGTTGCCCCCTTTAAATTATAACTCTGTATTTTGTAAGAAGTGCTTAAAAGGCCCAGGCTCCATACCTACGCAACAAATAAATATAATTAATATATAATTAATTATAATAAATATAATTGTTGAATTGGGAACATATTGTCATGGGATTGCTATATATATATATATATATATATATATATATATATATATTTATATATATAAATAATAATAATAATAATAATTACTCCTTGGTAAGTGACACGGAATGGTCACGTTTTTAAATGTCAATTTTTGTTTAAAATATTTATTTACAAAATCAAGTTTTAATCATATTTAAATCATTTCATTCCGTTTACAAAATGCAATATAAACGAAAAAAAAAAAAAGAATACTATATAAACAACTGTGAACAACTTACAAAAAGTACCTGAAAAAAGAGAAAAGTTGACAATGTGAAAATAGAAACTATAATAACGATCACAAGGAGTAAAAACATAAACGCACGCCCACCACCGCAGCCCGTCGCACCCAACAGCTCCACGTCATCAGAGGAGGAGTACGCAACTCCTCCTGAGGAAATCGTGTCGAGCAGTGACGACGAGCTGCCGCCTCCAGCGCCGCGCCGAGCACAAGCGCCGCGCCGTGGGAGGCCACCGCTGCCGCGCTTGGGGCCTACTGGGGCATCCGCCCCGCATTCGGCCCCCGCCGTCGGTGGTGCAGTGCGCCGCATGAAGTGGACGCAAAATATGAACGAAAATGTCATGCGAGCGTACTATAGGGCGACAGAGGGTGGCACTAACCTCACTGCGTGGCGAACCCGTTTGCTGTCTTTGTTTCAGGTCCTTGAACCAGAGTTGACCGTTTCGGCCCAACGACTATCGGATCAGGTGCGGTTTATTCAACGTAATCGTGCGTTGGATGACTCCGCACTTGACCGGCTTCGCTCCGAGGTGACAGTCTCTGCATCCACCACCGAAAGCATCCATTCGCGAGCCCAGTTATCGTCCGCTCCTTCGGTGGCAGGGTTAGTGGTTGGAGATGCTGATGTGGGGGGCGTAGAGATTACAACCGTAAGTACCCAAGATAATGAGCAATTAAGGAGGACTTTGGAGGATGCGATTTTGGAATTTAAAGATATACCAGCCCGCGACAGACCACGGTTGCCCCGTTTTCCCACGCATAGACGTAATATGTCGCTTGTAATGGCTCTAGACTGCATGCTAGACTCTTATCTTCGTTCTGGCAATAGTCTCACTGATACCCATTCAATTCTTTATTGTGCAGCTGTTGCAGCGTGCCGCTCCGCCCGTGTCAGATTTCCTGAGCCTGATAGGGTGGTGCGGTCCACTGAGGACACACCCGCATGGCAGATGAGGATTGAACGGCGTATCAGCGCAGCTAGGGTCATTATTGGCAAGTTAATCTGCTTCAGATCGGGAAACATCCGGCCGAGAGTCATGCGTTATGTTACACAGGTCTTTGCCGGTACTGGCATTAGACCTCAGGATTACATGGCCTATGTAACAGAACGTATAGACTACCTGAAGCAGAAAGTTTGTGCGTGGGCAAATCGTATCCGTCGTTATAAACAACGTGTAAATAGGTATAAACAGAATCGCATATTCCAAAGTGACCAAAGAAAGGTTTATAGAAGTTGGGAGGAATCTGCTACGAATGTGATTGATGGGCAGTTACCAAATATGGAAGAAATGTTCACATTTTGGAAAAATATTTGGTCGGTGCCTATTAATCACAACGATGGTGGCTGGATGCGTGTTGTTGAGCGCGCGTGTGAACACCTGCAGCCAATGGAGGCTATATTTATAAGCCCAGACAATGTCAGGGATGCGATCCGTTCGACCCATAACTGGAAAAGTCCTGGGCCGGACGGATTACATAACTTTTGGCTCAAATGGCTGCGGTCTTCACACGAACGTTTGGCTGGGCAATTCCAGGAAGCCATCGTGTCCGGATCCCTACCATCTTTTATGACAACAGGAATCACCTTTCTGCTCCACAAGTCTGGTAGTATCACGGATCCAAAGAACTTTCGTCCTATCACGTGCTTACCAACAATTTATAAGCTTCTTACATCCATTTTGACTTCAAAATTAAACACACATTTGTATGCAAACAGCATTTTACTATGCGATGGTCGTTAATGTTATGCGCTAGTAAGTATTAATAAAGTAATAATTTATTACAACATGGTACTGGGTACCGAATGTGATACATTTTACCGTTCATTAGTATATACGTAACTACACGTTTGTTATAAGTCTTGAATTACTAGCTATCTTGTCATTACAGTCACACAGTTGGACATTTTTATTCTTAACCTTAAAAATATTAATATTGATAAAAAAGTTGAAGACTTTCAAGAGTTATTTAAGAAGAGTGTCCGTCATCATTGCGCTATCACCAGGTAATAGACATTTATTTAAATATCTTTCTTAATAAATATACCGTATCTTTAGATTAAAATAATTACTGTTACAATAACTACTAAAAATTGTGTTAATAATATTTGATTATATTATATAATAAACACAGAACATAATTCATTTTTTTATATACCTATTTGTTTATGTATTGCGGTTTTGACAATAAACATGTAACTAGAGTATTTTTTAGACTTGTTAATGACATCGAAAAAGTTTTTGGTGGACAACTTCTACTATTTTTTATTTTAAACGCATGTGTGATGTGTACAACGTTGCTACAAGTTCTTTCGGTGAGTTTTATATACATAGATAAATATTTTACATTTAATAAAATAAATACTTTATATTGCAGACTACAAACATGTTGGATATTACTTGGATTTTCGGATTTATATTTTTATTAGCGTTAATGCTTTATATCGATTGTTACCTTGGTAGCGCTATTACGGAGAAGGTAATTGATTATTAGAATCGCTCTCAAAATATTATAAGTATTCGTTTGTATTAGTAAACTGACTTATTTACTTACTTACGACACTTAAATAATCTTCTTCTTGTAAATCTTCGAATGCAAATCATAATTTAAGCTATTTATTCTGAGTGCCTTGTATTGTTAATATCTGAGATCTGTTTTCTTTATTTGTCCAGTAAATAAAACAATATATATATATATATATATATATATATATATAAATAATTATGATAGTAATTAAGAACTATGTTTTGTATACACATAAATTTATTTGTATAAATCTTTATAAGTTTGAAGCAAAAATAATTATCAACATTTGCACATTGTTTTCTTTTCACAGAGCGCTCAAATATCCTCAGTTATGTACTGCTATCCTTGGTATTTTTTGCCACAAGGTCTAAAAAAGAACCTTATCATAGCAAATAATCAAAGACCTCTGGTGATAAAGGCAGGAAAACTTATTCCGGTATCCATTCAGTCATTTACTAAGGTATGAAATGTGAACTTAAGTTGTTATTAATGTCAAATTTAATTTATCTCATAAATAAGTAAATTATTTCACGTAAAATTATGAATGTGTGTTATATCGCATGTATCTCCCTTACTTCTATCGGCACTAATTGTACAAAAAAAAACCAACATTCCACTGTCAGTTATAAAATAATAAGTTCATTGATAAATTAATAAAGTTCATGTAATATTTATTGTATTAATACAATATTTATTATATTAATTTTAATTTATTTAATCAGGTTTGTAAGGTTTAAATTATGGCTACAAGCAATAAGTCTTTATCTCCATTTGCCCCTGATTTACCTTCTCCGTCTGTCCGTCTGTCGTTTTATTTTTGTACCTATCATATGTTGTCGTTGTTCTTAATTGAATTTTTTTCTTTTAGGTTATGAATTGGTCGTATCAAGGATTTGCTCTTTTCAGTCAAATGAAAAACTAATTCTAACATTTAATGAAGGGTAATATGATCCTGGGGATCTTTTTACCTCCATTATTGCACTTATTTAAATATTTAAACCGTCACCGTCAATTAAAAAAAAGAGCAACATATTTATTTAATCAAAATGAAGCTTTATTACGCACAACGCCAAGGAACAATATTAAAAAGCATCACGGCAGAACTGGAATGAAAATTCCATGGTGAACACTTTAAATGCTGTGAAAAGTGATATGTTATATAAGACCGCTAGCAGACAATCTTCAGTGTTTGTTATAGCTGTCAAAAGACGGGCAAAGGGAGAATACGTTGGTGCTGTGGGGATATGAAACTAATGGGAAATTTTGTAATAACAAGGATTTACCAAGGAGCAAGAACAAGAGTATATTTCTTATCATCTTATCTTATCTTATCTTCTTCAGTATATTTTTAATAACGACGAAACTATATATGGATTTTCGGCTGTTGACGTATTTTAATTCGAGTACAATTTGGCTGAAAAAAACAGTATAGGTAATACAACCGTTTTCTTCTACAAAGTCCAGGGATGGTAAAGATTGGCTTAGAGGATTTTCGCAAAGGCAACGTTGCCTCACTTTACGAGCCCCAGAATCAACTTCAGCTGCTAAGGATAGAACATTTAATTGAATAAGTGATTGAACCTTTTATTTTATTAAGATGTAATAAAACTAAATAATTACCAATTTTCTTTTTATTCCACTATACTTAATCATTTGTATTTGAAGGGGTAAAATGATCCTTGGGGATTATTTTTCCCTCTCTCTAGGGATCATTTTGGACACCGAGGGTGTACAAAATGATCATTTACTAGACCTTTACAAATTACGAAATTGTCAAATATTACAATATTTTACTTAGTTCTATGCTCACTATAGGTAGGTATAGGACTATAAACCAGCTTATTATAAATATCAAAAGTTTACGCAATGTTTGATATTTTTGCCGTCACAACGTTTTTCCCTTAGAGGAATCATTATGTACCACGTTCTACTATTCTCGTGTATACGACTGCAAAGCATTCAAAACGTCGCGAAAATTTAAAGTTTATAATATTTAACATAAATTCGATTATAAGCTATTCAGCCGCTTCTTGGCGGACGAAATAGGCTTTAAAGATTTTTACAACGCAAAAAAGTTTGTGTACATTGAACCGTAGTACATACTATAACATATTATACATACCATCGAGAACCTGAATTATAACATAAGGCAACATTTTTTGTTAACAACTATATAATTTGTTTTCTGATTCAACAAGGCATATTCATTGTTATTTTCAAAATCGTTTTCTCAAAATATTTTTTTATATTTTTTACGAGACAACATAACAACAAAAATAACAATATTTTTCTAGTTTTCTTGTTTGCTGTATTTAAAAAATACAGCCTGTGTTAAACCTTTAAAGAGATAAGGAGATTTTTTAAGGGGGAGAAAACCAAAAAAATATTTACCTCCTGAAAATATTTTGCATATCAAAGAATAAATTAAAAATTGTGTTATACATGCAAATGGACCAAGAATTTATAAAATAACTTCTTTTTAATACTAATTGTGGATGTGGAAGAAAGCTGTTAACTCGTTTTAGACTTACACAAGCACAAAGTGATATTGATTCAAAGTGGAAAATAAATAAAGATAACGTTGTATGGGACAAAGATGAAACATTTTGTTAGCATTTATATATAATTTCATATTAATCCTCATTCTATTTTTTTTAAGAATTAAATATACAACTTCTTCAAAAAAATATATAAAAGAAAAGGAATATCGTATAAATCGATGTTAGAAATCGTCTCTCTTAATGAGAAAGCCGAGAAGTAATTAACGCTCTCGTTTTACTCCGACCAGATGAGATCTTGATTGTATACAGCTGTGTATTTTGTCGTTCGATGTTCTGTTAAGAAAGACTTAAATGTTGAATAAAGTAGTTTTTGCCGTATTTAAAAATAAATTCTTCTTTATTCCTTTATTGACAATAATTTACAATAATATTTCGAATCGTTAACGTGTTAGTCATTTTATGATAAATGGTATAATAAACTTTATAATTAATGAATGCAAGTCTCTTTATATTTCAGACACACCACATATTCTTCATGACATTCTTGTGATATACATATGATAAAAACCTCAATTTAAACACACGTAGTTTTAAAATTATTTCTATAATATATAAAAATTTGAACAGTAACCATACTTACGCATTGACCATCTATTATAAGATCTAGACCATAAGAAGGATATTTGGTATTCCGTCTAACCAGACACAAACTAAAACATTTACTTGGTTTTGTACTAATTCGTCCGTCCACGTACATAAATTCTCCGCTACATTAAAGAGTACTTAACATAGTTTTATATTAGTATAGTGTCAGTATCGAGAGATCATCTGTTAAGCCTAGTATTATTTTGTTTATTTAGTATGTATCAAATATCAAAGTATATTTTATTTTTCAAATACATACAGGGTTATTTGTAATTAGCTGACTACCTTTCGCAGGCAGCTTCTCTGCATTAATAAAAAATACCAACAATATTAGTTCTACTTTTTAAAAATCTTGATAAAAACACGAAACAAAAAAATTTTGCTCCCTCTTTTACTAACTCTTTTACTTAACTCTATATTTTGTAAGAAGTACTTAAAAGGCCCAGGCGCCATACCTACGCTCAGAGTTAATGTCAGTTCAGATACAACAAATAAATATAATTAATATATAATTAATTATAATAAATATAATTGTTAATATATGTGAATCCCATGACAATATGTTCCCGATAACTGCATCGAAATCAATTAATCCGTTTCTGAAATTAGCGTGCACACACATACAGACGTACAAACAGGACAGATAATATGAAAAAACATTGATTTGGGTTTTCTTGTTTATATAAAAGTCCCCTGTATGAATTTTTGAAAATATTTTTTTTACTATTGTGTGTACAACGAAAAGACAAACATATAAACAGACAAACATTTTGAAAATGCTGAAAATGGATTTTGTTAGTTATCACTTCACATCCTGGTATATATATATTTTTTTTTATTTTTTCAATGTACAAAGACTACTCCTCTTCACATCTTTTACATGTATAAAATAAGATTTGAATGGTATCTATTACGTGATTGACATAAAATGACATATCTATTTTATTTCTTAACCGATTTAGATGAAATAAACAGTAAATGTTGAATGAAAACTGTGTTTATATAATCCTGAAAATTGCATTCAAATGGGTTAAGCCGTTTCTGAGATTAGCGTGCACAAACATACAGACAAACAGACAAAATTAAAAACCATCTTTTTGGGTTCTCTTGCTTTTATAAAGGGCCCCATTATGATTTCTTCAAAATATTTTATGGTACTCTTGGCAAGCTTGATGATCCGTACCAATTTTTCTGTCACTTGAAAAGATGTTATGATTTTATATACATAGTTTTTCTCGGTCAGTACTATCGCAAGCCTTGTTGCCATTCGCAGACAAACAGTAAACGATTTGTGCGTACTTTAACCATTGTTACATAATTTGCCTCAGGAGAAACTTTTGATCAATCGTACTACGGTTTCGAAGCCACACTGGTAGTCCATGGCTGTTGTTTTAACATCTGCGAACAAAACATTCTCAATAATAACATATTTACCAATTTAAATTCATGAAATTCTGATCAAATATTTCCATGTATATGTCTCAAAAGTAAAACACAATAATTATTTTTATCAGAAGACACAATTACTTTAATTATTATACTATTGTTTTTCTATACTAATATTATTTTTAAGAATAGCTTTTATTTATAATCCCCGTATTTGACAAATATCAGATATTCAAGGCTCTCTGCTCGACTACCGAGTATCAACTGACTTGTCTAATTATGGTAACTGGTCTTTAAAAATATTGTAGTGTTGTCAACTTAAACGTATTTATAGTTGACAACACTAAACTACTTTAAATAAACGGTACATGAAATCAAAGATGTATAAACTAATGCTGCGAACAATATTTTATAGTTTAAACTTAATTGATATCAGCCACTTCTCCTTTAGTTTACCGAAACTAATAGCTAAATTAAATACCAATATTACCAGTATTAGTGTCTATCATCACCTAACTACAAAAATGATTCCTACTATATAAGATTATTTGTGGTGGTGGAAATTGTCTGATAAAGAAAACTCTTTCAAGCCACCGTTAGGGTAATAAAACATTTGCAAAGTACATTGGAAAGTAACTCTCATCTTTAATGAAATACTTTCGATTTTATAAAATATCAGTGCTATTGACATAAGCCGTCATTCGAATTTTGAAAGACATTATGACTTGTTACTATAAACGGTCTAGAAACCAGTTTTAAAAACTATTAAAATTAATAACTCACTTCACTGAGGTAGAACACCTTTAATTTTAGTTTTAACCGTATTTTTTTTTAAAGTTTACCTATGACATCAGATAAATATAAATTGAAAAATTATTATTAAATAAACGAATTCTTAATATTATATAGAATAAAAATGTTATGATAATAAAATAATACAATATAGTAAAAAAAACGCAAAAGATTCGAGAAAAACATAAATATTTCTAGCACGTCTAGAACACAATTAACTGAATCGGGATGGTTCTGTATTACCACAATGGCCACGATTTGTCTAAAGCCTTCATGCAGAAGGCGTGTCTAAGCAACGTCAAGTGATTTATTAAAAGCCGTTACTAAATATCAAAGTTTTTTATACTATTCATTTTAAAATATATATAAACTTGTAAAATGAAACATTTACAGATTACAACCATCAATATCTGGGAAACCGTCTTGGGAGATTTTTTTGGAACGTATTTCCCTATTGCGCGTTGTGAAAGGGGGCTAGACGGTAAAAATTCTTACCAAAAGTTGGCACGACATGTTTTGCTATCTCTCTCTCTCTCTTGTAGAAAGCAAGCGAGATATTTTCATTTCTATCATTATTATTTTTTGTATTATATTAAACTGCTTAGTAGTTTTTTATTATTTATTTGATATTGGAGTGTGTTCTTTTAGAATCAATTTTCAAATAAGACAGTTTAAATGAAAATAATAATACAAATTTGTGATCAAATATACTCGTAATGTTTTGTAACAACGCCATTTATTTATACCTTAAGGAAACATAACTACATCTGTTATATAAACATATCTGTAGAAAGTGAAACCGCTAGGTAGCGGGACAAAACTCATGGGTTCATTTTATTTACATTTATTATAAATTATCGGCGAAATATCATACAAAAATAGTATACAAATATTATTCATTAGCATATTAGCTCATATTAATAATTTAATATTTTTTTATTACAAAAGGTAATATTCATTTTTTTTGATGTAAATTATTCATTTACCTCTCTAAATCGTAGAAAAAAATATACTTCGTTCCATCCGGGTGTCCCTTGACAACTCTTAGTTTTTTTGTTATAATAATTAGAAAGACTAAAACAACAAATATTGTATATAAAATCGTAAGTAGTAAGCGTTCACAACGTACAGTAGAACTTTTCGTAGCTACGTAGGGTACTTAATATTTACGTATTTTCAAAGAAAAAAAACCATTAGTAGGTATTATGTCTTATTTTAGTGTAATTTTTAAATCCTAATTTTTAAATCGGCTTATTAATAGCGAATCAAAACAGATAGATCTCTCTTATTATAGCAAACATTATTCACTAATTGATGAGTCGCTAATTTCATATTCTGCAGATCGATTTCACATTGTTATGTCGCTATTTGTTTCATTATTAATTGCCGAGCATTCAGTTATAACAACGAAAATGGAAATTAAATTATTATGAACTTTTGAAAGTAATACAATATTTTAAACCTCTTATGTTAATTTACTAATTAATACAATATAAATATACAGTATGCTACAAACCTGAATTTACATATTTAAGATATATAAACATTAGAGCAGTTTTTTTTTTGCTTTCTTGATGTTTTGGGTTGTCTTCGAAACATTGATTACACTGACATTCCATTAATTATTTTCATTTCTTCACTATTATGATTATTATACGTATTTGTATTGTACACCACAAAATCAAAAATTACATCCACATATATGTTGTATTAAAAGCTGCCTTATTGCTTTATGAAGATTTTGTTCAAGGCGTCATAATAGTCATCACATTACCTTTAATTACTTCTATTGGATAATTAAAGCATCCTTCCATAATATTTAATTAAATTTAATAAATTCGTTTTAGGAAATAGTGACAAAATGATATTTCCTTACAATAAATTTATTTTATATTATAACATTGTTTTACGGAAATCTTTTCATGTGTTTTAAAAATTAATATATGAAGAATTTTTGTGATCCGTATATTTAGTAATATCTCAATATCGGTAATATATTTTCTAATTAAAAACTAGTTACCATAATATAATATTTCAGATTATAAAATATAAACACTATAACTATTTTCATCAAGTAATTATATTTATTTATTTTGTTTGTAGTGTTCAAATTAAATTGTATACAAAGGCAAGCCAGATGTAAACCAAAAGACGGATCAATGATCTTGCCATAAATATTGTTAACAATAACTATTAATAGAAGAACTCGTTCCATGGGGAAATTCTTCATTTGCCAATCGTATGGATTGTTTTAGGAACTCCAAATTATCATGGCGTATAGAGCAAGCTGTACTCTCTAAAACTGATCATAAATCATAATGCAGTGACTTAAGATCGGGACTAGACGACGGCCAGTTTTCAGCTCCGATGAAGTCCGACACGTTCGTTTCCAACCATAACTGCTTGGACCATACTTGGTTATTGAACATGGTGTTATTAAGGGGCTTAAATACCTTCTCAAGAATGGTATCTTGTTACACTTGTGCCGATGTTTTGATACGGCCAGACCGTTGTACGTATCTACGTTGACGATGGTGTCTTTTTTACGAAGTTTATCATTCAGGACTTAGACTTGTTAAGTATAGCCATGCTTAACATGGCTATACATGTTTATAGATATTTTTAAACATTAATTTCGGTAGTGGCATCTTTTCAATGTTTATCTATACTGCAAAGTTAGAAACATTGGTTAGGACTTTCGAAAGAAACCTAATAGATGTCACCACCGTCCCGATAAAGACGATCACATATAGAATGTTTAATTCACCGAGACGGACAGCGATATGGTAGCTCGGTTGGTAGAGCGACGGGACGGTTTCCCAGTAGTCGCGGGTTAGAATCCCTGCCCGTATCGGTTTATTTTTCATTCTATATTTATATAAATTTAAATAAGCTTAACATGGCTATACATGTTTATAGATATTTTCTTTATTTATAGATTTTTTTGTAAACTTTATTTAAAAATTCATTTTTGAAAATATTCAATGACTACAATGACTTCCACAGTAATTTTATTATATTTTGCCTCTTATTAATTCCCATAGTACAAATTATTTTTTTATTAATTATTATAATTTTAGTTCGATTTATATTTAAAGCGTATTTTTTAGTTTTTTTAAACTACATTATCTACTTAAGGGAAAACAGAAATATATTTGGCCGTGACACAATAAAATACAACGTTTTATGAAATATAATATGTACAATACAAAAATATCTAATAAAAAAGATTACTTACACTAAAATCTTGTAAAATGAAACTTTTTTGTTTTTAATCATAGAAACGACTAATAAATGAATATTTTTTTAGATGTCACTTTGTCGTAGAAACATTATTTGGTCATACTGTAATCATCTTGCGTATGACCAGTAAGACACAAACAAGGTATTCGAAAACAGTAAACTACTGAATACATATCTTTAAAACAGATTCTAGAAATCCTTGATTTGCTATGTTACGGTAGATCAATTAAAGCTATCATATCTATCATTTATTATAATTTGTAATAAGTACAAATGTAAAATATGATATTTAAATACATTTATTTAAATACAGAGGTGTTCTAGCACCAAATAAATATTAATTCAAGTAATAATCAAAAATGAAATAATAATTGAAAATGAAATAATAATTGAAAATGAAATAATAATTGAAAATGAATAACAGACTACAATAAGACATAGAAAGAATTACTAAACCCATATTTAAAAAAAATAGTAAGTAGTAGTGACATGTCATTATTAGATAAAAAAATTATCGAACGTTTAAAAATATATGTTATAGTTTTATTCCAAATAATTTCATAATTAATAATAAATAATACATTTATATTGTAAATTATTATGTTAAAAATGAAGAACATACTCAGATCTATAAATTGCAGAGTCTATTATGGTAAGTAGGTACGTTTGAATTCCTTGCCAAGGCAATTTGAAATGCATTAAGCCAAGAAGACAGAATTCAAGGATATTTTTTGAAAATTTTATTTTGATTATTCAATTCTTGTAACTTATTTAATTTGCCTACATTTAGACCAGTGATGTAAGGAGGGCTTGAAAGGGCATCCAAGAGAAAACCTTCGACTTAGGCAATGTACGTCTTATATACGCCTCTTATTGAATTTATATTTCTTAGAAAGGCTGCTGGTTACTTTAAGTTTTGCAATTTTTTATAAAGCAATCAAGATAAAGCGTCATTAGTCATTAATAAAGTGTTTTCATAATAATATCAAATTAATTATGCTTCACCATGGACCTTAAGTCATTCGAAAGGTTATTTTGTTTGAAAGAAAGAAAACATGTTTATTCGTAATCTCTACATAACACTTACATACAAAAAAGGCTATAAAAAGTTAAAACAGAATTAAGTGACTACTAAGTGATATGTACCTAAATGTCATGTTGAGCCGAAAAGGACTCAGCTCAGCTTACGCTACGATATATAAAATATATAATATAATAAAAATATCGCAGCACTGATTTTCAGTTAAGCATTTATAAGTATAAAGGCTTAACTGAAAATCAGTACTATAAAGTTATAGTACTCTATGGTTGAGCCCGCGACAGTGTCACCAGCCACACAGTTTATACATACTTAACCTATTAATAAACCTTTCCTCCAGATATATAGTAAAGTATGATATTTATAAGGCGAAATGTGACAGAGTCAGAAAGGAGATACCATTTATTGAGTTATAAACTGTACCTGTTACCATTTAAGATAATAATAGAAAAAAGAATGGTCAGAAATTAATATATATATATATATATATATATATATATATATATATATATATATATATATACATGTTGCTAGAATATTTTTATATAAATTATTGAAGCTACACTCTGACATAAAATTTGTGTTACCCCCACTTGGGTAAGATAAAATATATCTAGGTGCAAATCAATTCTTATTTCTATCATTTTTATTTAAATGCTGTATTTATTATTAAAAAAATCTTGATTGTTTTTTACTCATGGAGTTACTTTTATCAGATAGTTTCAAACATTGCTTGGCCTGGTAAATATTCTTGCCGAATTAAAAAACACATACTTTTAATTACATTGGCGGGCAGTATTTTTCATTCTTAACTGTAAGATAACTGTAACTGTAAGATTTATAGCAAAGGTCTTAGTAAACTGTAAATATCACGTATAAAACTTTAGAAACAAACTAAATATAACAATTTGCACTTGCATTTAAATTTCACTTAATTTCATGAAATGTTAGTCCTAAAATGAAGATACATGTAAACAATTTACATATAATTATAAGATTAGATTACGATAAAATATGAGTTGAACATTTTATTCATCACACGTTCTTTTGTAATTAGTAATAAAATGATACGTTCGTGAGTTGTAGACTGCACCAACTAATAATTATGTTATAAAATGAAAAATGTAAATAGGCAATGTTATGTTTCAGTTGTATTGAAATGCGTGAAATTCATTCCTTAGATCAAAACAAATCTAATGAAACTAAACTATATTTATTTTATTAATTGATACTTTTCTACTCATAGAAAAAATATTTAAAAACGTAAACTTCTAAAGTGGGATTACGTATAATGTAAACGTCTAAAAAGATGGGATTGCGCTGACGTACAGCTATTTTGAATTTCTTATACCAACTTTTTTGTGAAGGTTGTACGGTTCGGTCTTCTAAAGTTATAAACTATAATTCGGTTCGTAAAAGGTTTACTGGCACACTGTGTTAGTTTTGTGTGGTAAGACATTGTGTAATAAAAGGTATTATGACGTATTTGCTGTTTCTCTTCTTTCTGGATTAAACTAGATTTTAGTGACAAGCCATCTGACGTACAAACCATTCGAACCATCCATTCGAACCTTCCAACCATCAGAACAGACAGACCTGGACTTAAATTTCCAAACTTTAGCGTTCTATCAATATTTATTACGTATAAATATATTTTAATAGATTTTGTATTATCTTATTTTTTACTAAATACATTAGTATTTAACGATATCTTAATTATTAGAGTAACAGTTATTAGAATCGAGACCCTATCTCTCTCAAAATCTTATCAAACCTTAGGGTTTGATGAGAATTTGATTATGAATTTATTTAATAAAAAAGTTTTAATCTAAAATGTTTAAAACAAATTCTGAATCAATTAGAGAAGAAATGTATTTTAAAAAGTTTTCAATCTCTTATCATTTTTTGTAAAGATTTAAAAATAAATAAAAAGTTTCAGTTTTGTATTAGAGTCAGGTGATTCAACTCGTTCATACATTTAATATTATTGAAAAACCTGGGTTTTACTCCCGTTGCTTTAATGCTTACTACGTGGTTTCACTACGTTGCTTTACTACATACAGAAAAAGATAAGTATAAAAAATAACGAGTCAGAATATTAGATGGATCTGAATCTAGACACCTACCAGGTCCAAATAAAGATGCCAACCGTCAAAATTACCTAATACCTTTATAAAAATAAACATATCAAATCACGTATTTTAAGATATTGTTATGGATATTAAAAACAATTTAATACAAATATGGAAGGCTGTAAATATATTTGATAACACATTTTCAGACGTCACTAGCCTTATCTTCACACATTATCAATTCTATTAGAGAAAATAATGTCGCTTTTAAAGATCTTATCTAGAAATCATCAACCATATTACTGGAGCCGCAGCTCCAATTCTTACCAGGTGGTTATGACACAATAATGTAAATGTATTTCAGGAAGAATGTTTTATGATTCCATAGTTTTCCAAAAGAAAATAATAACGATAAGGTAAATTTACACTTTTAAAAAAATCTTATTTTTGATTTTAATTTTTTGATTTTAATTTTTTATTCTGTCGGTAAATGTAGAATGTAGATAATTCAAAATTTTTGCTCGATTCAATTTCTTAATTTAAAATGTATTATTCTCAAACAGCAACCCTTTTATTGAGTACTAGCTGTGCCGGCGACTTTGTACGCGTAGATTGCGCGTATGTAAAAACTATAAACCTTCAAAGTCTCATCAAACTCGATCAATTAGTTTTTGTGTGTAGGAGTATTTCTAGTTATTTAATATATTTTTTTATGTTTAAACGCTGGTAAGTAGCATTGGTACGAAAAGAAGAGATCATTAACTTATTTATTTGTTATCAGATTGTTAAAAAAAACAAATGTTAAGTGAAGCCAATTACAACATGTTCCCGAAAATCCAAATCGTTTCATCCAGAAACATATTAAACACGATTCTGAGATAAGTGTGCACAAACATACAGACATACAGACAAACAGACAAAATAAAAAGCCATTGTTTCTGGTTCTCTTGCTTATATAAGGTCTTCCCCCCCCCCCCCCATTATGAATATTTAAAATATTTTCTATGTACAGCGATCAGTTACAGTTACAGTTTTTTTTTTATTTCTTGAACACTTTAAATACATATATATTTTGGTAGAATGAAAAGTGTGCAATGAAAGTGAAAAACTAAATGTTATTCAGAGTGACGCTCAATTCTTATGTATAAAAGTGATTTAAATTGGCTACATATTTTTTACGTGTTGCGTGCACAACTAAAAGAGAAACAGACAAAAATGCAAGAAATGTATTCTGTTAGTTATAACTTTACATCCTGGCTATATAAATTTTAATCTTTTTAATGTACACAGACTACTCCTCTACAGATTTATTACATGTATAGAAGAAAATTTGCATCGTATTTATTACATGGTTGACAAAAATTTATATAACTTTTTTATCTCTTAACCCTGCAGTGGTCGCGCATCTAAACGAGACAACAGTGGTCGCGCGGACTACATACGTAGTCCATTTTTAAATTGAAATAACTTTTGTTTTTTATTATATAACTTCTTTATTTTACTTATAGAAATATAATAAACAATATACTTTAATATTTAAAATTAACAGAACTTAGTTATTATCAATCTTTTATAGCTATTAAACAAAAACAAAAATACTTCACTAAATTGTCATAAAAATCACAGGTTTTGTTTTTATTGCGATCACAATTAAATATAATTATTAAAATTAATTATTTATAACATTTTCTGCACAGGAAAGACACATAATCTTGGAATGATCCCCACAAATAAACTTTTTGCAGGCAGTGCACGACTTTCGGGTGTTTTTATTGCGTGCTCTTCCACAGTCGTGGCAATGACGCACTACATTATTCGACGTCGACTCTAAGCTGGTGCTTGTTTTTCTTGGTCTGTAAAACCAAGAATTTTTTTTTTTTATTGTCAAAGACCTTTGTAACGATTTTGTGTCAATTCTTTTCTGACCCAATGGTTTCATCCAAGCCAGGGACAAGTTGATCAGGAAGTCACGACGGCATACATTTCCGTTCAGTTTTTGTTAGCTGTGTAAATGCATAATGCATTTAGTGCACTTAAGTTTAGCAAATCGAAGACTGTTAGAGTCTAGAGACCACCTTCTAGAGTTTTTCGAAACGTCATACAAGGAACTCATTTTATCAGCCAAGTCAACGTGGTTCGTCATCTTCAGAGCTTTCGCTCGACCCCTCGAAATTGATATCTTGCTCCTGCTCTAATCCAGATTCGTGGTTCTGTTCTTCTAATTGATCTACTTCCTCGTCCGAGCTAGACTCAGCTTGACAGTCTCTATGTCGGCATCAGTTTCTCTCAACCACGCCTCTATCTGTGCAGCTTGTCGATCACCTATTTTATCCTAAAACACACGCTAAATTAATCTCCAATAAAGTAACAAAACAAAAAATATTTTAATTTCATATTTATGACAAAATTTAACATAAAATAAATAAAAATAAAAAAATTATAAGTGGTAAAATACTTACGTAATTGGTCGCGCGGACTACGGGTGTAGTCCCTAAACTTTGCGGAGCTTCTAATAATGCGAGCCCTCGTAACCAAGGCCTGCAATGCATTGAATAGGTCCCGCGGTTAGTGATTTGAAAGTACCTAACGGCACAAGAAACTAACGCTCACCGTTTAGGAAATAAATCGGATTTTCTATCGATGGACTACATATGTAGTCCACGCAACCACTGCAGGGTTAACTGATTCAAATGAAATACACATTAAATGTTAAAAAATTGCCACTTATCGATAAGACCGTCTGGCTTTCTTCGATGTACAATTGTATACTATTGTACTTTGAATAATTTATATTTTATGTAATTTTATTTGTTGTGGCTTACAATACAAGTTACAATACAAGTTTTAAGATGATTTATTAATTGATTGATGTCTGTGTGAAAACATATTACAGCCAAATAGAAATGAAAATGTTCTTAATAATATATTTATTAAAATGTGAGTTCAATGGAACGAGTGAGTTCTCGGTTGGAAAGCAATTGCCAACACCTACGGTTTTTAAGACATTTATGTTGTATCGACCTGAAGATGGTTGAAGATAGTAAATCATTTTGAGAAAATATCTCAATAACCGCTCTGTGGTTTGCATAATGATTATATTAATTCATGACATCAATACGATCAATATGATCAATACGATCAGGTTTTTGAAATGCACTAGCGGGTTAAAAGAAGTATAAAGTCCCAAATTAACAAAGGATCAAGTAAAATGGTATTTGGGTTTTAATAAATGAGCAATTGTAAGCTTTCTGTACGACCTATCTTAATACTTTCCACTACCACTTCAGCACAAATAATAATTTCTATTTGCATCAATGTCTTCATGTCAATTTTGTTTCATCCTCATAATTAAAGTACCAGTCACTCGATTCGGTTCGTACGAATAAACTTTAATAAAGTTTCAAATTCCTCAAGGTTTAATTTCGACGTATAATTGAAGAAATAAGTTCGTTCAACTTTAATGGTGGTTTATAGACATTTGAATATTAAATTGAAATCTGCCTAGTTTCAATATTAAAAAACCTTAAAAACTGGTAGTAGCTAGCATTCATTTACCTTTGCACCGTGTTTTAATTGATTTTAAAGTATATCGATCATTAAATCGAACCTAATTAAATGTATCTTTATATATATATAATCTGACATATACATAAATTTTGTGTAAATGTGAAAAGTGCACGAACGACGTCTCCGTGGATAAAAGTATAAAGGATATATAAAGCATATATATATATATATATATAATTGAGCAGTAATAATACTCTATTTTATTAGTTCCCATAAGAACTAATAAAATTATTTTTCTTACCAATATAATTAAATTAATTTAATTGAATATAGTTTTCTTAGTAGTTTCGCTTGCTTTAGTAAGTACACTTTGTAAATAGCAAGACGAACGCAGTGCTAATTTGTGGTTTCTCAAGAGATAGTTAAGAGTATTAAGTAGCAGAAACACTTGAAAGTTCAGTTACTAATAACCCAGTATTCTTCTATCTTAAATTGAATTCGCGGTTTAAGCTCGTACTAAGTTTAATCATACTAAATGTTTTAAATAAAAATAAAACAAATAATAATCTGGATAGGAATTCAAACCCTCGACTTACAGACGGGACGATATCTTTGATATTATTAATCTAAGGGAAATAATTTTTAAAATACCAAAATGCATGTTATATACATAGGCATAGTAGATAGGCGTTGGAAAACAATATATAATGATAATTGGTTATATATTGTTTTTTAATGCTCAACTATTTTTGAGTAATCCTAATTTATATTATAACGCAAAAAGTAAGTTTATATGTTTGTTTGTCACGTTTTTACATCTTAATTACTCAAACGATAGCGCGGGCGAAATCGCTGAAAATATCTTGTTTAAAGTAGTTTTATTAATAAAACAATTTTCTTATTTTGTATGTAGTAGGTTATTTGTTGTGTACAGTATTGATAATAATCTACCAATTACCTAGAATACAACTTATTACCTTAAAACACGAACACTTTTATAACTTGCAAGACGTTTTATAAATAAGTTGTGTTTTTGTCAGTATAAATTGTTTGGTGTCCTATTATTAATTAAAAGATATTCTTAAAAACTAGTATGACAAATTTAATTAAAATGTTTGATATTATTATACACTATATTAAAATAAAACAGTTTTACATATAACTTTCGAATTGTAATTGTTGCCAAAATCGTTTTATTGTCAGAATTAATGAACTACACTTCCAGTGATTGTTGCATGAAAGAAATAATATGATTTTTTGGGAATTCAAAATTTCATCTGTTTGCCAATATTTTTTATTTCAAGCTTTATATGTAAAGTTTTTTCTTTAAAATATATTATATTTTATCGAAGATATAAATATATGAATAGATTTAAATATGTTGATGAAAAGAAAAAGCGATAGAAAAAAAAAATAGATACAAATTCATTCATCGTTTTCTCATCCCTTCTCTTTCTAATACCACCTCGCAATTGCATAGTATTTCTAACCACTACACGTCACTTTACAGACTTTTACAGAACAATAGCTGGTTCATTTTTAAGGATTTTTAGATTTCATTGCTTAATTTTTATATCTTCTATTTTTTTGTCTCTTATTTCTTAATATAAACATTTTAAGTGCTATCTCTTTCTGTCACCGCCGAGAATCTTGTACATTATACTTGGTGCGAATTTTAAAAATATAAATTAAATAGAAAATATTTTAAGTCTCAGCCACGTGGTTCCTAAGTATCTTATTTCTTTTAATTTTGTTTTTCTTATTTTTCTCCATACAATTATGTTCTCTGTCTTTTTCTACCGTTCCATGTTCTCGTTCCATCTTCCAACCCAAATCTTCCCCTCTCCCAAAGGTCGAATCACGGGACCCCAACCAAAAGTCGACCACGACAGCGAAGCGAAATTGGGAAAGTCAAGTTTCAGGCTTCACAGCAAATTGCGAAAATAAAATTGTTATTATGAATTTATTAATATATTTATACCTGTATATTATGTATGTTCTAATATTTTTATTTTTTACAAGTCCTGAGAGTGGTTGAATTTATCCTTAATTATTCAGTGTAGCTAGCATGAACATTACCATTAACTGGTACATAACTTGTAAAAAACGCCATGAAAGCCACAATGTATAAAACTAGTTAGTGGTGTTCGTGTCACGTGGTGTTATAAATTTTACTAACAAACACGTTACTAAAATCTTTGATGACTATCGTCGAAAGAACAAATTTTATAATCTATAATATAATTTTCACTATAATCTTTATGAAATCTAGCAATAATTTGTTAATATTGTTAACCTTTACCCACTATGAATTTGAAGGAGTTGGTGATAATTAACGTAATATTTTAATAAAATAATATTTAGGATAATGAGCAATTAATAACTTCTTTTAGATAATGAATGAACCAATAAACAAGTTAAACATTTAAATAATGTTATACATGCTATTTAAACTTATATTACATTAAAGTCTGCTGTAAAATTCTAGCCAATAATTTCATAGCTCATTAAGAAGTTTTCATTTATTACTAAAGCTTTTTTTTTTAATAAATCAAAATGTAAGAATTTGGATACGGACTATGTGATTACTATGTACGAACAAAACTTGTTACTATACTCGTACCTTCTGCTTAGTTTTTTCATAAGTAAAGTTTTATAATGCAAATACATATATTGTGAATGGATTATAAAAGTCAGAAATTGCAAATGACACGGGTAGAAAACTGAAAGTTCCTCTTTAATTTTTTAAACCTGTTTAAACCTGGCGAATTCATTAATATAGTTTCATTAACCAGTTTTGAAAAGGTATTACCTACCCTTAATGATGATTAAGAGATCAAACGTATTGATTTGGAACCTAAAGTCTTATAAATTATTATAACTATTAATTATCTATACATTTAGTTATTTGGAGTCAATTATCTATACATTTAGTTATTTGGAGTCAATTATCTGTACATTTAGTTATTTGGAGTCAAAGAATGACCTACGTTAATAAATTTACAAGAGCTATTAAATATACAATATTTTATGAAAATTGTAAAGCTACAGATTGTATTTATCTTTACGGCAGTGCAAAAAGCAAAGCAAAATACAGATAATTAATTAAAGCCTGCGGGAAAAATCAGAATGGAACTTACTCGGAACACTATTAGTGATAAATACGGTTGAAGACGTTAAAAGATGCGATATTCCAAAACCACGTCAGAAAGAATTCCAAGACCTCTAGGATGAAACAGTTCATGCAGTTCATCAGTCTACGGCTTTAGGCAATTAAATAGTAGAATCTGATATTTAAGTGGCATGATAGAACCGAACTTTACGCAGTATGTAAATTGTCATATTTCATATTGCTTATGTTTTATCAAATTAATATATGTTTACATTATGTTGCTAAGAATCTCTACGTAAATTCATTATATTAATATTTTCATTAATATCTTATTTCACAACAAATATTAATTGCGAACAAAAACTTTTCTTTATTTTATTGAATAAAATGAAAGAGCATTTCGATTGCTGTTGGATTTCTACAATGAACTAGATACATAAATACCTCACATTTCAATTCGTTCTAGTCGTTTTGCATAAAAAGATTCCACAAAATTAACGCTTAAGTTTAATGATAGCGTGCAGTAATTAAAAAAATAAATCTGTTGATGAACTCAACACAGCAAGTTTGAGTATTAAACCTCTTTTTATATTTTATTTCTTCATTATGTAAGGAACGTTAACTTTACTATTTGAAGGTATGATTTATAAAAATGTTTTGTTATGACATAAAACTATTACAACTAATTGGATTTTATTTTTTAATTTGCTTTTGTTATTTCTCCGATTTTCGATTAAGGTTTACATATACTATAAATAAAACGGTAATAACGCAAAACATCCCAATCTTTAAAATACAAGACATTTTGTGATTTTAGTCGCAAGTTAATAAGAAAATAGCTGTCTACTGTTTCATGGTTCAACTCCTTTTTTTAGTAATCACAATTACTTTTACAACGTTATAATATATATAAACTACTGGATTGATTGTATACATTCCAAAAATATATTTATTATACCATTTCTATTATTCAATCCATTCTATATTCACTTTAATGACACTTTATTTTCAGTAAAATTGCTTTGTTGCAAGGAATAAATTTCATAGTAAATCGAGGTTTCTCTTTGAGTGTCCGAACCCTTTCACAAACGCGCTTTGGCACTGTTTACTTATTGGGTCATCAACATTCTCCTTGAACCGATCCAAAGCCAGGTGATACTGCATGAACGACACGTTTAACGAAACAATTAAAATGAACTCGGCTCTTCGGTTCGGCTCTCATGGTATCGTACAACAGTCATTTTCTAATACTCTACATACGAAAAATATAATTCTGGTGCTGTAGCCCACTTTTGTATTTTAATGTCCAACCTTTATATATTAATTCTCCAATGTACCTTAATGCAAGAGTGAGTTTTGAAATTTAAATAATGAGAGAATGAAATTTAATTCAAATAGAACAAATTTTAGCGCGTTATTAAAATTTACATATAACTTCTTGTTCTCCTGATTGGTGATTTTTATATTTGGTATCCATAATTAAGTGCATGGGAATATGGCCTTAATAGCTTAATTGGTTTATACATAACTCATTAAATGATTACCAATAGACCGCACTGATGATTATATATCATTCTATAAAAACCAGAAAAACGTGAAGATGTGAAAATTTATCTTTTTGTAAAAAATAATATCTTGTATTTTAATTTATGATAAGGAATAAGAAAAGACCTGTTTGAAATTTTCTACAAACATGATATGACTAATAAAGCCTACCCTTAATTCAAAGATACTCCTGTTTTCAAATCAACAGGCAAAAGTTGTAATAAATGAAAGTTTGCTTGGACACGAGCAGACAAGGGGGTAAAAGTAAATTATTATTGTACACTTAATAATAAAATGTTCATTAAATTTTCGTTTAACATTTTATTTGCAAATAAAGCTACTTTAATAAATAAATTTAAGGATTAATTGCCAGTACAATTTAATTAATATATAAAATATACATAATTAAAACCCGACGTAATATAAAAAAATATAAAATTGAATTTCGTTGCGGTAATTTAATAATTACAAACCATGTAGTTCGATTCCGCTAAAATCCTTTACAGATTAAAAACCAAATATATAAATAACCAATTAATGTTTGTAAACTCAAACCATGATGTAAAATAGCTAATGGTATATTTGATATTCAGTTCGTTGATTTGCTAGTTACGCCTCTAATTATGAACTCAAATTGAAATCATTTATAAATTATAAAATTGCACAGCACACTCTTCAAAGCAACGTTTAATAACTTTGATCTCCGAGAAATTAAATTCATACCAAACACCTTTACGACATTGTTGTAAATGGTTAAGATTATCAACAAAATAATATCTGAAATTAATATGATACATCATGAATAAAATCAATCGGAACTTTGACTAATAGGATAATAGCATTCAACCAAATTGTATTCCAATTAAATAACTGATTAACATATTCCATAATTTGAATGAATACTCCAACATTGGACGCATCCAGTTAAATATTAAAATTGAATTTTGGATCCAATAAAACAGAGATAGTTTTTTTTTATTTTGTCTATTTAATTAATTAGTCCAGTTTATCCTATTAATCATAGTTTGGCCCAAATCATTTTAAGTAATATTTTTTAAATAATATTGTTATACGTCCCGATAAAACGATCACATATGAAATGCTTAATTCACCGAGGCGAACAGCGATACGGTAGCTCAGTTGGTAGAGCGACGGGACGGTTTCCCAGTAGTGGCGGGTTCGTATCCTTGCCCGTATCGGTTTATTTTTCATTCTATATTTATATAAATAATATTGTTATTTATTATTGTAACAATGAAATAAAAAATATAACATGAACTTCTGATGACTTGACTTAGTTCTAGAGATAAAGTATTTTTATTTATTCTTATAAAAATTTTGAAATACTAACTTATGAGGGTGTTCAATACTCTCTCAATTTTCAGGTCTTAAGAGATTATTAGGACTTTTAGGATTATTCTTTGTAAATTGAATTACAATGAATGTCTCTCAAATGTTTTTTTTATAATCTATTAAATGTTCTTTTACCTAGTTGAAAGAGGGCGCTTTTTACGACTCTACATTATTAAAAAAATATGATTACGACTGTCATAACATCTATTTGAAATTATTATGTTAGAAACCTCTGTACCTCTGTAACTTTTAAGGTTATGGTAATACCAACCAACCAATTACAAGTTCGACACATTCAAAATTATAAACCTTTCATACACATATAAGTGTAAAACAAAATATAATAAAACCATTTATTGTTTAATTATTATCCTTTTCTCAGAAAGCATTCGATTAAAAGTCACAATGCTTTTAGCTAATCTTAGTTAGTTTTTCTTCGAAATTCTTTTATAGTAGTTAAGAAGTGTTTTTATTGGATTTTAGACGAAGTAGCAATTTTACCATACAACATAAAAAAATAACTTAAACACTTACCATGTAATTGATGGACAAGTAATATTGATATGGCTTAAATTTCAATACTTCAATATTACAATAATTCAATTTCAATTCAATATTACAATAATTTTGTTTAGATAATATTAAGAGTCCAAATAAATGAATAGTTTACTATATTATTGCCTTAGTAATAATATAGTAAACCTAGTCATTCGTATTAGGAACATTCTTTGCAAAACATTTTCCAATTAATGAAACTAAAGCACTTCCTTTGTAACATTATACGACAAACGCTGTAAGTCAACTGAGGTAGTTATTATTAAAAAAATAATGACTTCCTTTAATTGTAGGAACTATAACAAATATAAGTAATTATAACAAATAACGCTAACAATCGCGTTAACGGTAGCGTAGTATTTCAAAATTTGTCCTTTTATTTTTCTTATGTGACTGCTGGATCAATTTTTAATTATATTATATATAGCTTTAAAATTTCGACACATTTTATTAATAAGAAAAGTATATGTAACAAAATATCAATTTAAACTTTTTAAATTAGGAATGTAATAAAGTTTTAAGTTCATTTTACGTTGTTATGATCCTCATTGAACATAATAACGAGTATTGTAAAATATTAATATTGCTTCTACGTAGAAGTTCGTATCTTAATAATTTGCCCTCAACTTCCTTAGAAGCAAGTGAAAGCTTTTGAAACATCTCGTGTGATTTACATTCTTGAATAACTTGATATAAATTTGAAGTGTCATAAGAATAATGTCAATAAATTAATATATAACATTACATTCAAAAAATACTTCAACATTAACATAAAATAACTACATCCTTAAACCCAGTGGGATTCGTCAATAGGCCTTTAATCACTGTAGATATTTATATCACTACGAATAGTACAAAAAAGTCAGTCACTGAGATTTATTGCTAGTTTATATTAAAATTCACCCATTTGTTTTGTTGGCCATCAATAGAGAAAAAATATTGCGCAATACATTTTGGTAAAAACGTTCATTTAGCGTGAATTAAATTCTTGTAAAATATTTGTCACTCACACTCTAATCCTCGCCCCAATGTGATTGTGTAATATAGCTGACATGACATTTATAATATATAACTTGCAACATTATTAAAAATAAATCTTTACATATTTTTTGCAAGATTTATTTATAATAGTTCTCTTTATATATGTATAATAATATGTACAACCTACTTGAGACGTTACTATCATAGATATTAAGAAGCTTACTAAGTATTTTCAATTTACTACTATAAAACATTTTTACTATCTAAAGCTTTATCAGGAAAATTACTTTTCATATATTTTTAACGAATATGTTACGATATACGATGTTGATTTATATCTTTCTTAATGCCAACGTTTTTCATATATTTTCCATTACAGTATTTTACGTATCAGCATTAATTTATTCAAAACAAGTATATTAGTACACATAAAGGCTAAGTTAGTCTTTTGTCCTAAAAAAATACAAATCATCGTAGCTTACTTTAGGTCTGTATAAAAACTTAAACAAAAAAAATATATAAAAGTCGCAATGATGAAATATTTGAAAAACAAATAAACCTACAATCATAATTTGCTAGCTAACTATATTGATTAGTTTACGTACCTCGAAATTTCTTGTTTGTTATAACAGAGGATCGCAGTCAAAGATTTGATATAATCTAAAGATTAGCACAACATAATATGTGATGATATGTATAATACCAGAAATTTGCTTTTAAGGAGATATGGAGGATAGCAAAATCTCTACCATACCTTTTTGGTTTTCTGTTCTCAGGCTGCACAATCAGGTTACAAAATACTAGGACACCTAGGACGGCGCATCCAATATTTAAATCTCAATCCCACATCAAAAATATATTTCTGCCGTATCTTCAAAAATCTTACGTCCTGGATGATATATTAGTTACCCCACACAAGGACGCTAATCCCAGAACAATATATAATATAATATAACGTTAAATTATAATAAATTATAGCGGAAAAAGTTTTATGCAAGCAATACAATTAAAAAATATTCAAATAAGCGATCAGTGGTGCTACATACAAGGAAGGTTTCATTAAATGTAGGTTAAGTTGTGATATCGATTAAGGGATAATTCATTTATAAATTTTAAAACGTTACGTTGATTGGCCTAGAGAACGAAAAGAAAAATATACATAATTATTTACTAAAAATTAAACTCCCCAATAAAATAGTAATTGTCTTTAAAAACAACACGATAGATTAAAAATAAACTAAAACAAGTTATAAACTCATTCTATTTTCTCCTTGTACAATAGGTATATTAAAAGGTTTGCAGCAGTTACATGAACAACATAAAGGTTACCAACTTTATCTAACAAAAATAAAAGTAAGGAAAAGCTTAAGTAAAACTCATTAAGAACCTACCTCATTTCACGCTTAGTGCACTTGCTTTGACGCTTAAATTTATGGTCTTTATTTCTTTTTTGGGGTCACTTTTGTCGAAAATAGCTTTTATTGTTTTTGTTATTCAATGACTCTCTTATTAGAATTTTAAACATTATTCGTGTTTCCAATGATAAACTTTAGGTTGCCTACCATATTAGGTATACAAAAGTAATAATAATAAATTTAATCTATTACTGTCCAATAAAAATGGTAAAAGAAGTTAAAAAACAAAATTATAAGGGGGAAGAGGGGATTAGGTCATTGTATTTCCGGCGCACATTTACCAGAATATATCTTAAACAGAATGTCTGGTATACCATCAGAACCACTGGCTTTATTAACATCTAAACGACACAATGCTCTCCATAATTCTTTGTTTGATGCAGATTTCAGGCATCGAAATACCGCAGTGAGGAAGATGTGCAGGAGAAACATTGCCAGTGTCTAGATGCGAATTATCACTAAACAGAGATGCAAATATATTTTCTTTCTCTATCGCTGTATAGGCCAGGGATCTATCCGGCCTCAGCAGAGCAGACCCTCACTGGGTTTGACTAATGTTTGACTCGCTCGCTTTTGGGAAGAGATCAGAAAGCTTGACTGCCAGTTGGTCTGACAGAGAACTTTTCACTATTCTTAGCGATTCTTTTGGGACGAGCCTTCTGTAATATTTTTTTGTAGAACTTGGCAGCTAGGTTAAAGGCTCTCGAAAAAAAGGGTTCTTTGAACCTACAACCGGAGCTTTGCGCCTTTAAGCATGAGCCTAAATAAGGTAAACCGAATGTTTTCGGTCTTCAGCACATTTGGCACAACCATGGCGAGCTTTGTCACAAATGTGTACGTCGGCAAAAGGAATGAAATACTCCATTGCCTGATGCACCACATCGGTTATAGCATCCCGACAACTCTACGGAACCAAAGAAGAGAAGCAGACCTGTCTTCAAGGATAAGTTGCAAAAAAGTGCCTCATCTCATCCCTATTGTATATCTCAATCCTGCTGACTTGTATTTCATTACTTATCTAACTCCATTTGATTCGAAAGGTGGTGGGGAATAAACACAGATTTCATCAGACAATGCTATGGTAGGAGGTTCCCAAGGTGGAGCTGACCTCTACACGATACCTGTGCGGTAAATTATAACAATTATGTTAACCACTTATGTAAATATTTGTGACCCTTCTTAAGCACTAAAAGCACTAGAGAATCTACTCTCTATTACACTTAGCGAAATCTATTTAAGAATATTTAATGAACTGTTTCTACATTTGGCGGTTGTTACTATTTGGTTCATATTTTATGGACGATAATAAAATGAACAACACATTAAAAAAATTACAGTTTAAAAATGAGCTGATCACTCATATTACTTGTTAAACCTTTGTATGTATGCAAAATAAGTATAATATAGTTTAAATAAAGTAAAATGTTCATTTTTAATAAGATTAACATGAATAACATATTAAAAGAACATTACAGACAATTATTTATGTAGGTAAAATTATAAGAAACGCCTAAAACTTGTTTTATAAAATTTATTACTTTAAGCAACGCACTATACCTAAAAACCTTGTAGATTGCGATAAATGAATAATATTATTTATTTATAATATAGTATTTTTCAAGAAATATATATAAATTTCAGAGTGAATTGCAGATTGGTTTAGTTTTACGTAAATGTATTTTGTTAGCAAATAATTATTTTTAAGCGGAAAATATATTATTTAGCAAAGGGATGAAAACCATAATATTCCTAGAGAAATCTTATTATTCGTGTCATGGAACAAACAACGAAAGTATGGTTCATTAGGTGTTCAAACACAATGTTGGCAATAACGTTCCGAAAATGTTACTAATACAACTGTTGCTTATGATGCAATATATATTTTTATTTTGTTATATAAATTTATAAAAATAATAATAATATAAAAAATAAGTTATACAGATAAAATCACAAGTTACTTAAAAACGTATTTCAAATAAAAAGGGTTCGTGTCTAAGAGTAATAAATAGTATTTTGGGTAATTTGTAGATTGTTATACATATATAGTACATATTATAATTAACCTACTTCATGAAGAACAAGTAAACTTATGCTACATGCATAAACTTATTATTAAAATTTTCATTGATAATATATATATATTTTATTTACACTTCACTTGAAGTAGTCACTGTGAATAAAACGGCTTTTGTTTCAGAAGCATTTTAAATATCATTATTAATTTTAAAATTATTTGAGCGAAATTGATATTATTTTCCTGTATTCTAATTTAATTGCTAAAGTTAGTATTAAAATATTCATTAATAATATATATTTTCAATTTGCACTTCTTGAATAAAACAGATTTTGTTTCGGAAGTATTTTAAATACATTTATTATGAATAATTTTAAAAACGATTTGACCAAAAGTGATGCTATTTTTCTATATTCTAATTTCATTGCTTATTTACTACATTAATCACGGATTCCTAATAAAATAGATATGTGATAAGTAAATATCTTTAGTCTATAGCTCATTATTCTGTAAGCTCATCACTGAAGCTGACTACGTATTAATATATATTTTAACAGGAAGGATTAATATATATTTTATAAGGAAACAAAAAAAAACTGTTTTTATAAGTTTAGGTATATTTTTTTGTCTTTAAAGTATAACTGAAAAAACTTCATGGATACTCTTCTTAACTAATGTAATAATTAACATTTTATTTATAGTAGTATTCTACAAAATTATATATTTTTAGCTTATGCTTAGCTATAACAATTCATGGAAGCAGAAGATCTAGACTGAATATACGAAATAAAGGAAGCAATTGAAATGCAAGTAAGTTAACAAGGCAGATAAAGAAATAACGATATCGAATCTTATAGTCTACCTCCTCAATGATGAACTTCGTAAAATAGACACCATCGTCAACGTACGTACAAAGGTCCCCCGACGCGACGAGTTCAATAAGTACATTATAATACAATTTTTATATTTAGAGGTCTTTTGTATCGGGGTTATTTTAAATTTTAATTTTTTTTGGAACGTAGACCTTATCACGCGTTGTGAAAGGGGGCTAGACGGTAAAAATTCTTACCAAAAGTTTGCTATCTCTCTCTCTCCCTCTCTCTCTTATAGAAAGCAAGCGAGATGTTTTCATTTCTATCATTATTATTTTTTTGTATTATATTAAATTGCTAAGTAGTTGTTTATTATTTATTTGATATTGGTGTTTGTTTTTTTAGAAGAAATTTTCAAATAAGACATTTTAAATGAAGATAATAATACTAATTTGTGATCAAATATACTCGTAATGTTTTGTAACAACGCCATCTATTTATACCTTAAGGAAACATAACTACATCTGTTATATAAACATATCAGTACAAAGTGAAACCGTTAGGTAGCGGGACAATAACTCATGGGTTTATTGAATAACATTTTTTAATTTAGTTATTCATTTTATTTACATTTATTATAAATTATCGAAGAAATATCATACAAAAATAGTATACAAATATTATTTATTAGCATATTAGCTTATATTAATAACTTAATACCTAAAAAAAAAAAATATTTGGTAAAAGATTAACTAAACTTAGCTATGACCGGGTGAGGACGGCTGAGCCCCTGTTTTACCTAATTATCGATTGCGCCATATAGCGAGGCCAGATGAAATATGATTACGAGGTCCACCTTATATTTCAAGTATTAAACCTACACCTCCGAACTGTAAGTCTTTATATAAAATGTGGCATATCAACCAGAACACTTCAACATTCTCTTGCCCCTCTGGTTGAACAAATTTACGTTCGGTTTCTCGTTTCCGACTTCACAAATGATTTCGTGTTGCGTTTCGTTTGCTGTTCCATTTTTTAGTTATCGGTAAATTATTTTAGCCAGACAGTTTATGTGTGTATTTTTGGTAAAGACATAAAAGGCATATGATTTTTACCAATTCTTTATTATTTAAATATTTACTTTATGTCTGTTGTAACTCACATATTAAAATAAGAATTCAATAAGCAAATTTTTTATTTGCTTTTCAGTTTACAAAAATTGTTTGAAAATGTACATCTATAAATCATCGTAAGAAAATACCAAAATGAACTTTACTAAGATATTTTCATTTAGTTTCTGATATTTTATTAAATTAAAACTGTATTTTAAATTAGAACTATATTTGACAATGATTACATTCCTTTTTTTATCGTTGGAAAAATGCGTTACGCATTATCCCAGCGGCCAGGAAGGTGATGGCCGAGGGGGTATGTGGGAGCATAGAAGACGCTGCCATTTTTAAGGCTACCCACTAAAAAACCAACAGTTGACCTCATCGCCTTAGTGGGACGCCACGGGATCGCTTTCGCACTCACCGTGACAGATCATTACATTCCTGAGTTAAGCTTAAAGACTAGTTCATACATTTTTATTATAATTAGTAAAATTATAACAAAATTCTAACATAACCCTACATCTAAGGCTTCTTCTGAAAGACTCTTTTAATCTCCGTCATTAAGTTTAAATATATTATAATTTTTTTTTTTTTTCTTTTTTATACGATCTAAGGCAATGCTTGACTACATTCCACCTGATGGTAAGTGGAATGTAGTCTTAGATAGTAAGGCGCATTGCCCTAGCAACCTATTCACTCTTCTCTTGAAGACACCCACATTATATTTGGCCGGAAATACCGACGCAGGCAAATTGTTCCAGTCCTTCGCTGTACGCACTAAAAATGAGGAAGCAAAGCGCTTCGTTCGGACAGGTGGAATGTCCACAACAAAAGGATGGATACCTGCCGTGCGTCGGGACGTCCGGTGATGGAAGGGGGACGGGGGAACTAAGTCGTGTAGTTCCTGCGCACAGTCACCAAAATGTATCCTATAGAATACTGAGAGGCTAGCAATTTTACGCCTGTGTTCAAGGCTTTGGAGGTCGGCTTCGACCAATTCGGGATCGCCTATAAGCCTCTTTGCTCGCCTCTCAATTGAGTCCAGAACCTCAAGATGAGACTTTGCGGCACCAGCAAATATGTGTCCACAGTACTCTACACACGACCGGATCTGTGCTTTGTATAAAACAAGAAGCTGTCCCGGTGTAAAGTACTGCCGAACCTTCGCAAGAACGGCTTTGAAGAAGCTTTGCTGCTGCTGCTCTTGCTCTGGACTCAATGAACCAACCAAAGTTGAGGTTCGAGGAAATCTCTAAACCTAACAACTGAAGCCGGTCACTGTATTCCAAGGATACATTCTGGAAAGTAGGAGCCAAGGTAAAAGGGCTCCTTTTGGCGGTGAACAGACACGTCTGCATTTTGGTGGCGTTGAACTTGACAAGATTGGCATTGCTCCATGCGGAGACTGCCTGAAGTTTGTCATTCAAACGTTGCACCATGGCTTCTCTTTCAGACTGTACTTGATCTCGACTAGCCCGACTACTCGGCAGATATCTTTCTACAACTGTGCTGTCGTCTGCATACCCATAGATACCGGGTTTCAACAGATCATTAATGTGCAGCAGATACAGAGTTGCAGAAAGAACGGACCCCTGAGGCACTCCGGCATTTATTGTCAAGGGTTCCGAGGAACACCCGTCGACAACTACTCGGAGAGATCTGTGGCTCAGAAAGTCCGTTACCCAGCCGATCAGACCAGGAGATATACCGTACGCTGAAAGCTTGCTTATAAGGCTCGCATGCCAGACCCTGTCAAATGCCCTCGAGACGTCCAGAGAGACGGCGACCGCTTCTCCGTTCTTCTCGATGGCCTCGCCTAAAATGTGAGTAGCATACACTAGGAGGTCCCCAGTAGACCTATTACGGCGAAACCCGTACTGTCGGTCACTGAGGAGATCGTTACCTTCTAGGTATGCTAGTAGGCGCGAGTTCAATACACGCTCCATAATCTTGCAGAGTATGGAGGTGATTGAAATCGGTCTGTAATTGACAGGGTCGGCACGGCTGCCTTTTTTGGGCACGGGTTGCACATTAGCAAGCTTCCAGGATTTCGGCACTATTCCAGTCATGAAAGAGAGGCGATACAGACGTGTCAGTACAGGAGACAACTCAGCTGCGCATATCTTGAGCAGAATGGCTGGTGTACCATCAGGACCACTGGCTTTATTCACATCTAAACGACACAATGTTCTCCATACCTCTTTGTTAGTGATGCGGATTTTAGGCATCGAAATACCGCAGTGAGGAAGATGTGCTGGAGAAGCATTGTCAGTGTCTAGGTGCGAATTATCAGCAAACAGAGAAGCAAGTACATTCGCTTTCTCTGTTGCTGTGTGGGCCAGGGATTCATCCGGCTTCAGCAGAGCAGGCAGTGAGAATTGGCAGAAATTCGACTCGATCGCTTTCGCAAGGGACCAGAAAGCTCGACTGCCAGTTGGTCTGACAGAGAGCTTTTCGCCATTCTTAGCGATTCGATCGAGACGAGCCTTCCGCAATGCCTTTTTGTAGGACTTGGCAGCTTGGCTAAAGGCTCTCTTCTTCGAACTTACATCCGGAGTTTTGCGGCTTCGGGCATCAGCCCAAATGAGATATGCCGAAGGTTTTCGGTCTTGAGCATGACCACATTCGGCATTAAACCATGGGCGAGCTTTGCCACCGATGGGTACGTCAGCAAAAGGAATAAAATACTCCATTGCCTGATGCACCACATCGGTTATAGCATCCGCGCAACTCGACGGATCGAAAGAAGAGAAGCAGACCTGCCGCCAAGGATAAGACGCAAAAAAGTGCCGCATCTCATCCCAATCTGCTGACTTGTATTTCCATACTCGCCTAACACCATGAGGTTCGAAAGCTGGTGGGGAATATGTAAACACAGATTTCACCAGACAGTGATCGGAGGTTCCCAAGGGAGAGGTAACCTCTACACGATACCTGTCCGGATCAGTTGTCAGCAGAAGGTCCAGGCAATTGGCTGTATGGCCTACCACATCTGGTACCCTTGTCGCTTGCTTCACCAGCTGAAAGAGGTTTAAGGACAACGCAAAGTTCCGCGCTTCTCTTCCAGCATGGTCGGTCTTCTGGTACGGGAACAGCCAGTCCTGATGACAGGCATTAAAGTCCCCCAGAAAGACGAGCTGAACCGAAGGGTACTGATACAGAGCCATATCTGCAGCCTCACTGAGATACTCAAATAAACGAGTTGTCTCCTGGTCACCGCTGTGCGAACGGTAGACACAGGAATACAGGATTTTTTCGTTTCCTGTGTCCACTAAAACCCATAGGGAAGAAAAAGTGGGGTCTTCAAGGTGACGGAGACGCTGAATACAGAGGTCGTTCCGCGCGTACACACTGACTCCGGCCCGTGAGCGAAAGTTGTGCTCTAACGAGTAACCGGGATAATCCAAGTATGTAGCGCTCAAAGGACATTGAATCTGCGTCTCCGTCAAAAAGAGCAAGTGCGGCTGCTCTGTCTCCAGGTGGTGGTGGACAGCTAAAAGATTTGAGTGCAAACCCCTTATATTAGTAAGGTGCACTTTGAATGAGGAGGAGTGCAACCGCTGTGTTAACTTGTTCCTTTTCTTTAACTTTTTCATAATAAAAAAAATAAAAGTGAATAGGGATGGGAAATGGCAGTTGAACGAGGCGGTACGTATCGAACCCGACGTGGAAGATGGTTAAGTCATGCCACTGGGAGGCTAGCCTGGAGACTGCGGGGACGCCCGAACCCCCACCAGGGATCGCCATCGGGCCTCCTCGTCTAGTCGCCAACCAGCACGATGGAGCCACCCTGGGATTTTTCGCAGCTGGCGGGGCAGCCTTTCGTGGGTGGCTAACCCACTAATTGGGCCCCCAACTATCTGCGGGCGGCCAGCGGAAAGCCGTCGCTTCGGATCCCGCTACCCTCCTCGACTAGACACCCGACAAAACAAACACCAACTCGACGTCAACCGGTTCGCCAACGTACCGCAGCTGTTCAAACCCATTTCCCATAAACGGCTTCATCGAGCAACGTGCCGGAACACGACTAGGTCGCTTTGCGGCACGACTTTGCCCGATGGGTGGTAACTTTGCCGGCGACCCGATGTTATGGTCTACCACCAAGAGGTATAAATCTGTAAGGGAAGTTCTCAAATGGGTAAAATTGTTAGACAATTAAAATAAAAGATTTTCTAAAATATCTGTGAAAGCTGTCTTCTTAGCCTAATGCATTTCGAGTTGCCATGGCAAAGTATTCTAAACTACTTTCGATAATAGCTGTAGAAATTTAAGGATCAGAGTGTTTGTTATATTATAAAACAAATTTATAAATAACAATAAAAAGATATTAATTTGTGTTCGGTTGTGGTAAGAAAAAAACCATGGTTTGGCTTGTCACGTTTTTTGCTACTCCCAAAAGTAAAATAAAGGTCTTTGTTTGTTATGATTCTTTATGGTTTTTATAAAACAGATTTCTGCGAAAATTATATACACAAGTATAGTTTAATTATTGTATCATTAAAAACTTAAAAAGTGTAACAAATATTTTTAAATAAATAAATGGGTGAATAAATAAAAAAATATATATTCTTTTTAGGAGCATTACAATTTGACCATTAAACTGAGGGCTTAAGGCTTAAATTCAGAATTGAACACAAAATATAAACAACAATATTTGTAATATATTATGTATTTCTAATATTTCACTAGCGTGCAATATTAGAATATTAAAAATATATATAATATTAATATACATAATATATTAAAAATATATTTTTTTATATTTTCTGTTAAATTCTGTATTTTAAAAATATATAAGTTTTATATTATTTTAAGTTCAGGATATAACATCTATGTAAAATGTAAAAAAAATATTTAGAATAGTTATATATTTTTTCCTATATAATTATAAATTTATGTCAGTTATTACTTTGAAATATGTTACTCACCTTATATAAGTTTATGTTTTATTTACTATTCATATTCATTAATATTATTTCAATATTAAAATTCGATCTAGCGTATGATTATAATTGAGTAATGGCCTTAATATGCAATGTGAGAAAAGTGTAGAAGATTAAAAAAATATATATTCTAGAACATTTTAAAGAGTTTTGTATTTAATCTGAATGCTCACTACAGGATTAATTTCTGCGAATTAATCTTTGTTTACCGAAATTGCATATTACATGCATAAAGGTTCTTTTTGTTATTTTGTCTATTGTATTAGTTTCAAAAACCTTAAATTCTTTTGTATAAATTTGTCATTTTGTATATTGCAAATCTTTGTATTTATTTATTAACAAATCGTGATCGTAATTATCTCGAGTTTAAATTGATTGTTGGTTAAGAAGTTACTTATATGTTTCTGTAATAATTTAGTATTATGTAATTTTAAAAATTGCATTTTAATAATTTAACATTCAATTTTATCCCTTTTTATTATGTTAATATTCCTTTTTGCTATTATTTATTTTATATTCTAAATGTTTTTATAAAAGTGTTTTTCATTAAAGGCAGTCTGAATTTATAACAAATATGTACACTGTACCTACCATATAGCTTTGCTGTTTATGCAATTGTCCTTAAATATATAAACTTTATTTGCCAAATACATTAAATTTTCTTTTATAATTTAACAGTGAGTATTTTGGATAGTTTTGTTAATAAATCGCTTTTCGTTGTTAAAACTTTTATAGTATATGGGACTGATAGGTCGTACTCAGGCAAAGTGAAATAACTCTTACTCCAGATTGTTATTAACAACAGTAAAGACGATTATATTACCTGTTTTGATATGTTTACCCAAATTATAGCTATTATTTTATTTTATTATTTTATTTAATCATCGGTGTATGCATGTCATATATATGCATATTATTTGTATGTGCTATAGTTTAATTCTTTTGTTTAATCAAAATAACAAAATCATAAAAAAAATATTTTAAAATATATATTTTTTTTATACATATAATTTATTTTTCCTAGATCTTAAAAGAATAACTATATAAAATATTTAATACAACACATTTTTCCATATTGTTAAAAATATAGTCATAAAAAAGTTTTAACAATTGAATTTTAGATTTAGATGTTTGTACTGGTTTTAATTGTAAAGACAAAATGAGGAACGTATATTTTTATACTTGAAGACCTATTATTTGCCAAATGTTGTCTTATTAATATTGTTATTTGTGCATTTGATTTTCCAAATATGTAATAAAAAAATAATGAATGAATGAATGATTGAATGAGTGAATGATGAATGAATAAATAAAAATATAAACAAACAAACAAGCAAGCAAATAAATAAAAAGAGTTGTTAATACGGTAATTGTTTGGATGAAAAATTAAACTTTTGACATTAAAAAACGCTCGTCCACGTGGCATTCATTGTTTGTGTAATAATATGAAATACATTGCATACATTTTTACGATCAATGACCAATGCCAGTTGTTTTATATTTCGTAATAACTAAGAACTGAAAAACGAGTGATATTAATACAATTTCATACAATATCATGTTTAAGATGTGTTATTATCAAATTTTTACGAATATTAAAAGCTCTGCAAAAGTTTGTTCTGTATATAATAAGGGACAAGTGTATAACTCATGTAAAAATATAAAGCAACGTCGGATGAAATTGTTTTACGTATTTTTTAAAGCTCTTCACTTTTACTTACTTGTATCTTATTCTTCATCGGTTCTATATTTGAAAATCATCCTAACCGCAGTTTTATACCCTTCTTTGCTAACGTCCATTTAAATAATAATCATAGTAAAACCAACTACTTTACTTAACTTACTGGAAGTATCACTCCACGTAGTATTAAATATTGGTTTTAATTATGACGTCTTAGTGATTCACATTATTATAGTTTATTTTAAATTTTACTAATAAAACTAAATAATCAATTTTGTCAAATAAACTATATTAATCATACAAAAATAACAATAAATTGACTTAAATATTGTGAATATCAGGTAAACTTTTAAAAAATATTTGAAATAATTGGGCTCTATTGGTTTTTATTATTTAAGTTAAATCAAAGATTCATTATTTATATGAGGCAATATAGTGATTATCAAAATAATAATATATTATAACCATAATAAATTATTATTAAATAATCGTTTAACAATAATTAAACCTAACACAGTTAACTTTAAATTGTTATTTAATTTGAGATACATATGATGTTGGCACTTTGACTTTCATACTTTACTTAACTTTGACTTTCATACATTTGAAAGTAAGTTAAATGATAATGGTAATGACAATTAACAGAAACTTTTTTAATATGAATTAGAAATTAACTAGAGCTAACTTTTATATGAAATCGGAGATAATTTAGATTTTCGAAGAAAAATAAATTATTACTGTATTTCCGTAATATTGAATGTAGTCTTTAAATATATCTTATTTCAAAAAAAATATAATTAGCAGTTTTTGCACGATAAAATTTTCAAATGAACAAAATGAAAAAAGGCGTTAAGCCGCAAAATATTAAACATAGGATTTTTTTTTATATCTATAAAAAAAAATCTCTGACATAAAGGAATACAACTAAAAAAATGCAAAACTGGAAGAACCCTTGTTTAGTAATGATACTTAATACAGGCTGCATTTTACTACATTTATAAAGATTTTAGCCTTTTTACAGACATACAAAAAGTATTAATAAATGTATAACAAAATGACGGTTAAAAAAGACGGGTCCTTAAAGGTCAAAAATCTATTTTAATAGTCTTATGTACAATTAATAACCGGTTTGCACTGATTATTTTGTAATAATCTAAGCAGACATGATGTGCCTATAAAATACTGATTAATTTGTCCACTTTGTTATATAATTGAAGTCATTCTTCAAGTCGCATTGCCATGCCATTTCACTTTACCAACGAAACACTTAAAACGATACACAGTTTTTTTTTATACCTGCAGAAACTGTATAGTATATTTTTTATTATATATTACATGAAATCGTCAAGATTTTTTTGCTGGTTTGATCTTTGTATTGATTATTAACTAAATTATTATTTGTATTTAACTGACTACCTCTTGCAGGCAGCCTCTCTACATCAATATCAACAACATTTAATCTACTACTTTTTACAAATCTTGATAAATAACACAAAAAAACGAAACAAAAAATGTGTGTTCCCTCTTTTTACATATATAATTCAGAGTAATAACTGTATTTTCTAAAAAATACATAAAAATTCAACACCCCGGCGCCATATCTACGCTTAGAGTTAATGCAAATTAACAAATAAATGTGTGTATGGGCTATTATAAACTATTAATTTTATATAGGCCTGGAACAAATGTTGTTGGGATTGATGTAGAGAGGCTGCAAGAGATGGCCAAGTAATCACAAAATATCAAATAAATACACGAAATAATTTAAGCCTATCATTGAAAAGTTATTATTGTTGTTTTAAGCATAACAATGCATATTATTAACCAAAAAAAAAATATAACATTCAATAAATTTTTATAAAAATTATTGACATAAAATTCTACAAAGTATTTTCAAGAATGCAGATAAATATTTATTGATAAAAAGAAATACATTGTTTCAAATTCATTTTAAAATAAATAATTGACCAAATAACATTGGCAGAACGCCAACTGTAAAACAGTTATCCATCATTTGTTGCAACCGCTCGTTAGTGAGCAAGATATATGTGTAAATACATTTATCATAAGTAATTTTTGTTTTTAAAATGATTACTCTCCTTAATTATTAATTTTAGTAGAAATTAAAGGCTTTTATCTGTATGAATATAATAAAGTTTTACAATTTGTTTGAAAAAATATTTTAGTTATTTTTTTTTTATTTATTTAAAAATAATTAAATATTGTTTATCACATCATCAGACAGTTTTCATTTAGTGACCCAGCTCAACCATCTAAAGTATATTTTATTTTTAGAAGCCGTATGTTTTAAAATAGGAATTGTTTATTTAGTTTAACTAATTACCGAGTATTTTATAACTTTAATAAAAAAGCAACAATTAATATTTTTATTATTTGTTCTTAAATAAAATTTGTTTAATTCATGTATAACATATTAGAAAATAAATGGGTATCCAAACCTTACTTGAAGTTTTGTTTAAGTATATCAATTAATAACATGTTATGACTTCTAATTATCAATATTGTGTTTTAGTCTAACTATAGGTTAAACTTAAGGGCAAATTAAAGGTTCGCGTTAGTCTCGTAAAAATATCGGATAATAAATCATGAAACCCAAAGGATTTCTCTAATTGTTAGAAATATACGTCATTAACGGAGGAGTCTGTAATTCCTCATTCAGCAGAGTAATCTTTGATATATTGTTGTGTCACTGAATTTAAAATTACAGTGTGCTCAGATCAGTAATAATTAAAATAATTATTGGTTTCTTACTTACTGTAATAGGAGAAGGGTAGGATATAAAACATGTCTTAAGATAATAAGTTTAGTTATACAAATTTAATTCAATTTAATTTAATTATGTTTTGTTTTTGTTTAAGTTATAGTTGATCGTCATAATATCTAATTATAAGGCCCGAAAGAAGTTTTTTTCTTTAAATGGCATTCAAGACCAAAAGTTAGGTCAAGTGAAGTAAAGAAGGAAGGCAGATTCCATAATAGTAATAATATAAATAATATCACTGGTTAAATTACATAGATTGATCTGACGTCTAAGTGAGCAAATTATTTGCTTGTGTTAGAGGTACGATACAAATACATAGCAATACACATTATAAATACTTCGAATATATTTAATTAATCACCAAACCCAATTTGTAAAATAAATGACATCAAGTTCGCTCGCTTAGACCACCCCAAGCCAATTAGTGTTAAATAATATAAATAAAATAAAAAGTTTTATTATAATATTTCATAAATAATTTATTATTCTAAACTGTTCACCTAAGCCTAAACTGTTTAAAGTTCACCAATTTAGAAGTTTTGTTATTAATTTAGTTTTAGTATTTTATTTGAGACGAAAATGTCACATTTTTAAATATCTAAAAACCAAAAACAACTGTAATGACTAAGAATTGCATATTCAAGATAGTCTTTCTTACACAGCGTTTTAAATCATTTGCATAATGCTCTGTAACTAAGATTCTTATTTTATCCGTTTTGAATTTGCATATCTCCTTTGTATGTACATTTAATCTTTTCCTCCTAAGAGCTAATTATTCTGAGCATCTATAACAATTAAGATTTCATTTGTCTACTTACTTATATAAGAAAGGTGAATTGTATTTGTACAATTATTATTATAATTGTTAATTAAGGAAGATTAGTGATTTTTTACTTTATACATCTACATTAAAAGATAACTTTAATATTAATATGTTTAAATGTCTTATTTATTGTCTTAAGAGTACAAACACATTATTACACATATTTGTTTATAAGTAAGGCCGTCATTACGTTATAAGTACGATATAACCATTGCATAGACATTTTTTATAAGTGACAAGGTATGAGTTTACTTATTTACATATGTTTAAAAAAATAAACACTACGCGTTCTATAAAATATGATATTAAATTAACTTCTTGTTATATTAGATATATTTACTCCATAGTATTTACTTTTTAATGCAAATTAAAAATTCTCTGTAATTCATTTCATTTTATTGTCAAACAATAACTGCACTAAAATTTCGTTGTACTCCATTGTTTTAATATTCTGTACTTAATATTAGTGAAAGTTGTCTTTTCATCTGACATAAATAAGTTGATTTATGTCAGATTTTATAATTAAGTTTTCTATGAAGCGAAACAAAGTAGATCAAAATTATATAATAATAGTTTTACATACATTTATTAATTCATTCATTTAAATGTTACTTAAAAAGAATTCAAATATTACTTAAACGATCCATGCTATGTAAACAACCCATATTCTTATAAAAATATGCATAATAAATCCTTATTTTTTATCTACAACTAAATAAAACCAACAAAAAAAATATTACTTTATCCGCTATCCACAGAACGACGTCAAGGTTATTTTTATAATTAAATTGTTTTTAAATAACTTAGAAAACCCAGGTTTCTGTATTCTTGTTACAGTTCATTGTTAATTAACGACAACCATGCTAATTGCTGCTAACCAACCATGTTATTGGTCATTATATTTTTGTCTGACTTAAGAAAGGCTAACTATCAACGTTAAAAACAACCTTACTAACAACGTAAATAATAAAGATTTGGCGAGCTTATAATTAAACGTTATAGTGAACAAAAATGGATTTCTAAAGATATTAATATTGTACTTACAAGAGCAGGAATTACAGTGTTTTAATAAAATAAAGTTAGTGAATGCATTTGCAAGTCTCATAATCATTTACCTATGATACATTTTACTATCTTTGCATAAACGTAAAATATAAAGAAAATGAAAAAAGAAACCATTTTTCAAAAAAAAAAAAAGATACTTGAAATGGATACATACAGAAATTCCTTTTATCTATATGTGATGCTCAAATGTGCTTTTATAAATACAACCAGTTCAGGGTAAAACAAAAAGCACTAATATATTTAATTATCTGCTAGGTTAAAATTTAGTTTACCCAGAGGATCAACTGTCGACTGAGCGTCACTCGGCGTCTTAAGACTTAAGTCAAGTGTACTTTGGGCTTCAGCTTCAATTAATATAATTTTTTTTTTTTATTTTATTAATTCATTTATTATGTTATTTAGTGATACTTCTTATTGAATAACAGTTGCATGTTATTACTACAGAGAATTATTTTAATTATTACGTAGCATGTGTTCTAAACATAATTGACAACAAAATTCATATAAATTGTTAATTATATACGAACATAATATAAACAGGATATTATTTTATATAATAATGAATGTGTTAAACTTGTTTTATGAAATTCAAAACAGCATGACAAATGCGAATATTGTTTCATAAATTTTAAATAACGCGATAAAAGTCATAATATATTAAATTAGTAAGATGTTCGTTGCAATTAGCAGTAAGTGATATTGTATAATATGTCAGATAATTGTCAAAGAATAAATGTACAAATTATATTTTTAAATTAAGATTTATATTTCTTATATCAACAATTATAGTTTAAAAATACCTATAAACATGTTGAGCCAGGTTAAGCTTTATTTCCAGTGTGCGGTCGCTAGTGCCGCCATCTGGCGCGTCCCCCGGGTTGCGGATAGGGCAGGTCCCCCCAGATATGGGGGGCACCGGCTTCGGCCGGCGCGGACAGCTACTAGCAAATGTGGCTGCTTGCTTTTCGGAGCCAGCATTGCACAGCCACAAGATCTCGGAAGCCCGCACTGAGCGGGAACGAGGCCTGGACGGACGGAGCTTGCTCTGATCTTCTGGCTGCGAGGAAGACAACCTCTATAAAAAATCACCCTTTTTTCGTTGTGTCGTCGTCGTGTTGTCTTTTCTTCTTCGTGTTTCTGCGTCTTTTCTTTTCTTTGTTTTTTTTTGTCGGTCCGGAGGTGCGGCGTCTGCCGAAGGGCCGTGTAAGGACGAGGGCGCCCAATTCACATGAAATATGAGCGATTCCAAAAAGAGTCCCCAGGCGGGTGCTGAATCCCGCACGGCCGCTGTTGCCATCTGCCCCTCGTACTCTGGGGGGGGCAAGTACCGCTCGCGTGCAGGAGTCCCTGCCCTGGTCGATACCACACCGACCAGGCTAAACAAAAATAGTGTGAGGCGTGGTGGCGTAGTGGATGAGGTCGTCGTTGAGCTCACAGACTCCGACGACCTGACGGATCCGCGCCCTGCATCCAGCAGGAAGCGTATCCATGGGGTGATCCGGTCCCCGGGTAGTGCTACGGATTCCGATCCCGAGTCGTTTGTTGGCGTGGCTAAGGTCAACACGGCTCGGCGTGGAAGAGTAGCGCCTAAAGGACGAGGAAGTGGGCTCGCCCAGGCCAGGGCCGAGTTGCGAGCCATGGAGGAGGAGGCGGAGGAGGCCGAGTTTGAGCGCGTACTGAGCGCTCGGGCCCTCCGCTGGAGGAGGGCAGGTTTGGACGGGCGCGCGCCGGTATCCGACGAAGACCTTTCGTCGGAGGTGCAGCCCGTGCCGGACCTGTCCAGCCTAGGTACGGAGGAACTCCGGGCCGTCGCTGGACGTCACGCCGCCTCGATTTTCGAGGTGACCGCGAAGTCCAAGAACCTTAAAGGTACGATGGTCATGGCTCTGAGGGAGGCTACCAACAATTTGTTGGAAGTCGTGTCGGCCTTGACCAGTCGGACGGAACCGGAGGAGGTGACCCGCGTTCGGGCGGACAACGCCCGTCTCCAACGCGAGGTGACCGCCATGAGGGCGGAGTAATCTCCGCCCTCATGGCGGTCACCTCGCGATCTCCTTCCTGAAGAAGGAGATCGCTGAAGTGAGAGCGTCGGCGGCCACAGCCGCGGTTTCGGCACCCTCACTGGAGGCGGACTCCTTAGAGGAGCTGAAAAGCTCAATCATAACCTCAGTCGGGGTTATGGTGAACGCGCGCCTGAGGGGGATTGAAGATCGGCTTCTCCCGGAGAAGCGTCTTCGACCGTCGTTAGCGGCGGAAAGACGGAGAGAGGCGGCCGCTCCCACGGCCACGGATCGTCTGCAAGGGCGCCCAGCGCCGGTCTTGCAGACTGGGTCCGTGCCTTCGGTGACTCGGCGTGTGCCTCCGGTGGATACACGACCCCCAGCAGCGCCTGTTGTTGCTGGGGATAACTCGTGGTCCACCGTTGTCCGAAAAAAGGGGAAGAAGAAGTCGTCTCCAACAGTTGCGGGGACCGACTTGGTGAAAAGGAAAAAGAAAAGAAAGAAAGGAAAGAGTCAGGGGCGAGGTCTACCCAAGCTGCCGGCTCCGCGGACTCCTGCAGTGTTGTTAACGCTGCAGAGCTACGCGGAAGGCAAGGGTATGACCTACGCCATGGTTTTGAGGGCTGCCGCCGAGAGGGTCAACCTCTCGGAGCTTGGTCTCTCAGACGGGCTCCGCATTAGGCGGACGCAGGGGGGTGCCAGACTCCTGAAGTTACCGAACGGTACTCCGTAGCAGGCAGAAAAGCTGGCGGCGAAGCTTCGCCCAGCTCTGAGTGGGTTGGCTGACGCCGTCCGTCCCGTTAAGCGGGTGGGGGTCCGGATAAAGGACCTGGACGACTCAGTAACTAAGGAGAGTCTAGTGGAAGCGATTTTTCGCATCACTGACTGCCCTGGCGAGGCTCTCCTTGTGGGGGAGATCCGCCGAGGCGGCTACGGGGGCATGGGCGTTTCCTTTGCCCGGCTCCCCGTCGATGTGGCAAAACTGCTCGTAGACGCGGGAAGGATTCTGGTGGGCTGGAGCTCAGCCAGGGTGGAGCTGCTGGAGGCGCAGCCGCTGCGCTGCTTCAGGTGTCTTGCACCTGGGCATGTGCGTGCAGCTTGCCCGTCCGCGGTCGACCGAAGCGCCGCCTGTTTCCGGTGCGGTGGTGAGGGGCATACCCGAGCCACTTGCACCGGAATGTTGCGGTGCGCGGGCTGTGCGGACCGAGGTCTCACAGCGACCCACTTATTGGGGAGCCGAGTGTGCAAGGCTCCGCGGGTTCGAGGATTAGCACCTGGTGCGAAACCCTCGACCGCGGAGCCCAGCACGGAGCCGGCTGTGGCTATGGCAACATAGTCACATCGAGCTTCAGCGGGAGAGGCTGCGAAGGAGAAGGGTTCAGCCCGTTCCTTCCCAGCCGTAGGCCTAGGTGAGAGGGGGGGGGGCGACCTCTCTCGCCATTGCACTAGGTCTATGAGGTAGGGGTACACTGGTTGCCCGGGGTACCCCTATATGGAGGAGTTACGCCGGGGCGTCACGGTGAGTGCGAAAGCGATCCCGTGGCGTCCCATGGCAGCGTCGTGGGCAGCCGTTGGTTTTTTAGTGGGGTGCCTTAAAAATGGCAGTCGCCGGGTGCCGCACATACCGCCCGGCCATCGTCTTCCTGGCCTGGGTGACGATGCGGAAGCGCATTTTTCCAACGGAAAAAAAAAAAAAAAAAACAAAAAAAGGTTAAGCTTTCTTTAAATTTATATAAATATAAAATGAAGAATAAACCGACACGGACAGTTATTCGAACCTGCGACCTCTGAGAAATCGTCCCATCGCTCTACCAATGGAGCTACCGTTATCTCAATATATATATATATATATGAGATAAATGTACGGTACGATATATGAGATAAATGTACGGTAATATACGCTAGCTACAGATTTTCCCAGAGGTCGCAGGTTCAAATCCCTGCCGGTATCGGTTTATATTTATTCTATATTACATCCTGAAACTTATTATACGTCGAACCTTAACAGTGACACAGAAGGTAGAAAATCGATGTAGTTTACTAAACAAAACTTCAGGCTGTTAATTATACTATTTTGTTTATTTTAGATTCACTATTGCAAATAAGACGTTACATTATGTTTCATTCTATAAGTATTGAGTTTTAACGAGACATATCTTATTTTAATATAATGAAACACCTGATGCGCTTTGGGCTTACAGTCAATTTAATTATGCTGCAGATAAAATTAAGAGAATAAGATAGGTATTACATAAAATCTCTCGTCCAAGCTTGGAATAAAACAGCTTGCACTAAGTTGTTAATAGTCTGGACTCTTGCCAACTACTGATTTGAAGAAATTGCTGACAATCTACCCAAATTTTGTTAAGTTCTTTTAATTAAATATGTATGTATATACGAAATAATGAGTAAAGGAAGTTTAGAAATAAATTTATTATTTTGCCAATAAACAGTTATATTTTGCGTATGTTATTTTGTAGGTTCTGTAGGCACAAACATTAAATACTTTTGTTAGTACTAGAGTCATTTTTAATGTATAAAAATAATTCATTAGTTTGTAACAAAACGCTGTCAGTTACTAAAAGAGTAAATATAAAATTTACATGTATTCTTTTTAAATATCATAGCTTGTCAAATTGATGATATAAAAATAGATATTATGATATTTATAGTACATATATGCATAAAGTTTCTTTCATAGCTTTTTGTTTTTATAGGCTTGGGCACTTTGACCTTTCTCATCGTGAAACAAAGCTAATTAAATTACTGGATGATATTCTACTTGTAGATACCCCGGTAGAGCCGCCACACACTCGTGAATAATATCCCTCTCTAACAAAGACGGCAAACAAGAACTGTTTAATGAAATAACAAGATAACCATTTTTGTTTTTTTGATAATTAAAGCAATAATGTTTTTATACGTTTTTTAAATAGTAAAAAAATTGTAATATAATATTTACCACTTATGATTTATTATTTCTGCGTAGTATGTGTAGCAACTAAGGTTTATTAAAATTTTCTCCTTTACTTCTATATTCACCGACCGTATTACACGAAAAAATAAGTACTATTAAATTAGAATATTTAACTTATATTAAGATAATATAGCTATTAATCAGCACTTTGTCATTTCAAGTCTAGCCTAGAAGATATACGGCTTCAAACTTGATTACAAATTTTCAAAGTGGACCAACTAGCTCTTCTAAATAAATTAATCGGAGAAATTTCCCTAATTTAACCTAATTCATAACTGAATTTCAAACGATGTTACTTTGTGTACATGATATTATTCCAACTTTTAACATTCAATAGGAATATATTTCGTTTATGACTCATTCAAACGTTTTTTCTACGATACTGTTGACACCAGTATGATCTCAGTTTGGTGAAATATCAAAAGTAGAGATCGTAAGAGAGTATTTATTATTAAAGCTGTTATATTTTCGAGAAACGTAAGATAAAATTAAATATAAAATTGATGGCACATTGCACACTAGCACCGTAATGTAATCAGATTACAACGTAAAGACTTACCTGAGAATCATCTAAAAAAACATAAAATCGATAGCGTAATAATAAGTGAACATCTGAAAAGGCGTAACATAGCTGAGTAATCATCTATAAAAGCGTAAAATAGCAGTGTCGTCAGAAAATTGTATAACAGTTGCACTAAAAAAGAATGATACTGATAAAACACAAAGGTTCGACGAGAATATTATACAAGATATACATAACAAGCAGGTCATTACTGTGAGATCACATGCAAATTTTAGTATCGTACATTTTTTAGTTAAATATATATTGGACAAACGACCTCTGCATTGTTTTGAAAGTGTACGACGGTGACGACCAATAGTGATAATATTAAAAAACCTTGCGTAGTTCTCGTGATGGTGCTTCATTATTGGGTCTTCAAAAGAAACTCCTTGATACCATTAATTGCTCCGTTTATTAGGAAGCTATGGTTGTCTCCAAGAAGACTGTAAAGTCGGACGACGTAAGCAGGAAAGATATTTTCGAAAAAAGCAAGCGTATTTATATTCAAAATAGCACTTATGTAAGTAACAGTATAGATTAACAATTCATATCACATAACATTTTTTTTAATTTCCATTATTTAAATTTATATAAAGAAAAAAAATTGCAATAAACCGCCTCAATACGATCAGGGTTTTAATCTATGATACTATATAACGGTTTATTTTAATTCTCCGTATATTTTAAAATATAAACATATATATAAAATATTTAACAATATTTTTTTAATCGACCTAAAAATATTTATATTGAGTTGATAAAATGTCAATTTGACCGTATATTGAATAAAATTTTAAATTTACATTTTAAATCTAACCCATAGGGTTAACTATCTAACCCATAATTCATAGGGTTAGATTTAAAATGTTCATATAAAATTTAATTCAATATACGTGAGTTAAATCCGTAAAACTGGTTTTATTTCAATGTGTAGAACTCGTGAAAACCTTAGAAAAGACTTTGTGATAAAGTTTCATTTAATTAATGTAAAGTGCTTATAAAATTAAATATTTATTTAAAAATAAAAACTATGTATCGATATTAACGATAAATTAATCTAATTTGTTAGACAACCTAACCTGGTTATGTTTTCCTAATTATACAAAAATGGGAGATCTCTATTTCAGGATTCTAACTAATAAATCTACATGGACCGCATCTTGCTCAAAGTGGAAGGTAAACTTTAGTGAGTTATAGAGCTGAGCTAAACTGTTAGTCAAGATTACAACCGGCTTTTAGATATGTAAACCTATCGAGCTCCTTCCATTAATTAATGGAAAAAATAAAGGTACACGATCTGTACATCGTTACTATTAATTAATATTTAATATATATTTTTTTATTTTTGTTTGATACAATCAAATTATACAAGTTACATAAAAGTCAGGCAAAAAAGGTTAAATAATTTTAAATTAATAAAAAATACTCTCATTAACAACCAATTTATTAGATAAGAGACAGTATACATTTCTCAGGCTGACAATAAAATTGCCGGGCTATTTTAACATTATGGTTTTTAAGATTGTATTGTTAGTTTTCCATGTTTTACTTCGTAATATAGGTATTTCTAATTGTCTATTTAGCTATTTGAGCCGTATTTTTTATCATTAAGGGCAAATATACAATGTAACATTATTGTCATTTCATATCTTATATTTCTTTTTTTTTTTATTATGAAGAACGCCATTTATTTAGGTCGTATTAGATTTGATTTCGGTTAGAGTTTAAGGCCGTGGCATGCAACAGGCGTGAAAGTGAAAATTGTCAGCGGAATAAGATTAAATAGCTTCCTGGAGCAGTTTCCGTGATGAATGCGGTAGAAGAAGCATGAAGGTACGATATTCCCTCGCAACGCTAAAAGCACTTTCACGGAGCACTAGATCTCAGACAAATCGAAGTGCTCATCGTTGAACGCGGTCAGATGTTAGAAACTGACACAGATATAGGTGACGGAAAAACTGACAGTCGTTAGTAAATTTACAGTAGTCTAACACTTGGCAAAGCATTGGGCGGAGTTTTATCAAAGAGCAGTAATACCACTACTAGGGTTTTTTAATGATAAACACAAAAACTTCTGGAGACGAAAAATAAGGTTCAGTTTACCCCATTCAGAAAACTTCTTTAAGAAAGTTAACGTCTCAAAAGAAAACAGAAGTTTCTTTTGGCGTTATACGAAATATTCAGTACTTTTATCCACATGAAAATTAATGTTGGCTCTATCCAACGTATTATTGATATGCAGAAGGAAGGGAAGAAAGAAAAAAATTAAATGCTGGGAATAGCAAGCAGCCCTGGGGAATTTCATCACTTACGGGCTTGAGGGTCCGAACAAAACTCGTCAATAAATAACGACCTGTATACCCCGCTCAGTAAAAAGCTGGTAACCCACTTTCACAAGCACTGAGTTGGCAGTTTAAAAAAAGACTCTATTACTTTGCCAGGGAGCAGGAGCAAGGAGGTAATGGTAATAAATGTAGTAAAGCAGATTCATTGCATTTTTTAGCAATCAGATGGTTAAGCGGCGTCTTCCATGAGTTCGAAACTATGGCTTTTAAGTAGGAACCGAAATAGACGCTTTGTCACAGGAGTCAATTCATAATCATTCGATTGGAGAAAAGACTTCCGGCTCGCTTGACTTATGAACGTTATAGGAAAGTAGACTTCGTCGTATGAGTTTTTGTGGAATCAAAAAAAAGAGCAAAGAGAGTATCAAGAAGATTGGCTTTCTCTTTTGCCGTGTAAGCCGGGGAGTGATTCTTCTTCTTATTTTAGTTTGAGATAAGCTGTCATTTGTTTCAATGTAGTAGAAAAACATTTCTAATACTCATATAATCTAAGATATTATATAATCTTCATTTTAACAATCTTATAATCATATAATATTCATACGTTTCATATTTTAGGGCTGATTCAATATTATTAAAAAATCATAAACTTTTTCCTCCTAGTCTTAAAGTTTGTTGGAATATTTCTATTTTTACCGTTTTCACAATTGGAATTCATTATTGCAGTGCTCGCGAAGCCCTTTTCCTCTGTGAGAAGGTTTCTTGTAAACACGGCTGAAATATATCTTTATCGCGGGTAGACGTGATTATTTAGGGCGTCGTCCTGGCTGTCTCAGTTTCCTGTTTCCTGACTATTTCTAAATGTGAAGCCTGGTATTATTAAATTCCCGATCCTTCCCATCGTTTTGATTGAAAATTTCCGCTTAGATTTTAAGGAACAATTGATTAACTACAATCCTCACATATCGATGTAAAAGACTGCTGTATATGTATGTCTTTACTTGTCCAACATCTGGGTCCTATGAATTAAATACAATAGATTTATATTAGTGTTTTTCTTTAAGTATATTTCCTTTTATTGTTATGAAAAATAAATAAATAAATTAAACTATTTTATTATTTTAGTACCCCACTATAAATTGGAAAAGGGTAATTATGGACAAGATTCAAAACTGCGACCTCTTAGATTTACCGACCCGATGTTTTGACAATTAACCTACCGTATCATAATACGCTCCGATGAATTTACCATTTTACATAGTACGATTATCCTTATAGGTATCTTACTAAAATCGTAACCAATGATCCCAACTTTGCAGTATAAATTAACATTGAAACTGAATAATATATTCGAAAGAATACTCATAGATGTCACCGTAGTTTGGATTAAGATGTATAAAAGACCGCTAAATTCATCGAAGCACGTAATGGCAATGTAAAACAATTTATAATGCAGCGGAGCGGTTTCCGGAACATAGCTTATTTTAATCCTGATAGTATTTAAGGTTTTTTTATACATATAATCTTTTAAATATTATTTAACAAATTTTTTTTCAAAAACAAACTTTTATAAGTATATGAGAATTTGTTTATTCTTTTCTCACGTATCAAGAGAGATTGTTTTTCTTAGTTTTTTGGATAGGGTAGAGAGGTAATATCGGTTGCTTTTTGTTCCTTGGAAATTTCACATCTATCATCATCTATGACGAGCAACTGTTAAAAATGATAGAGATTATATACCGAAATTATAAAAATGCAATAACAGTTTGTGTGTTAATAACATGTAAGAACGTCTTTAAAAAGTGTATTGCCTATTCAAAAGAAGTGGTTTAGGTACTATTTGTATGATTGGTTTTTTTTAGTTCAAAAATAATTATTTTTTCTTTGTAAATATTTTGTAAGGAAATTTTACTATACCTGATAATAAAATAAAAAAAACAAGAAGCAGAACAGAATTCGATTATTAAATAACTAAAATAACAGTAGTAATATTATTTTTGTACTTTTCAGCTCATAAAATTGTATTTTAGTTTCTTATGCCAAATCTTAGTATTTATTAAAACTGACTATATATTGTTTAAAGAATTGATACATATACAAGATCAGTGTATTGTGCATTATTTTGTAATATAGAGATCGCAAAAAAAAACATTTTTACGTCAACTATATATATTATTAACTATATAATTATTACAAATTTAGGCACTATGATGTTCACAGACTAACTTGATTAAATAATAAAATGTCCTAGTCCTTTGCATTGTGTATGAAATAGTGAGAAGGTTATAAGCTCATCGGAGATATGTTTAGTTTACAGTCCTATGTATATGATGATGCTGTACTACCGCTTTTAAGTTTACCGCTTACCGCTTACCGCTTTTAAGAGCTTTCTTTATGCTAATAATTGGTTGCATGTTCAGTCACGTCTTTTCACGTTCTAAAAACCTGAGCTTCTTAATCTTATTCGTATCTTCTTGTTTCTTGATGAATCTAAAATATTTATGCAGCCTTACAAAATGTATTAATGTATAGTATGTATTTTTAGTACAGTTATAAATAGTATAATAACGAAAGGAAAATATAAATTAGGTATAACCAGATATATATTAAATAGACTACGATTTATAAGCCGATTCAGATTTTGTTTTAATATGACAGATTTTAAATCTTTTTTTAAAACATTCAAACTTTCATTTAAACTTTTAGATTTATTATCAAATAATAATAAAACTTTTAAATATATGTATATTAAGGTTAGAAAATTGATATACATTCTGATAATAAAAGTTAAAACATAGAAGTCCTTCACAAAAATTGGCGATTATTTTGTCCTAAGAACTTCCAATATAGTAAAGATCACTTTAATATTATGAAAATTAGTTATAAACTTAAGAAGTGTTTAAAAGGCTCATTGTTTAGTGATAAAATATATACCTACTCAACTTGTTTTGTTTTCCTAGAAATATCCTAGAAATATTACCTATTAAATATTATTTAATAACATGGAAGTAACTAGTATTTTTTCTAGTGAAGCTTCTATAGCTATAACCATACTAATACTTAAAGCAAACATTTTAGTAAGATAATAAGTATAGTTTTAAATTAAACTTTGTTGAGTTGAGTTGTTGATGATTCATAAATAATCGTCAACCTCTCTATGCATATATGCAGTTTAAAAAAATAAAATAAAAAAACTCTTTATACAAAAAGACCTCTAAAAACAATAAAAATAATATTATTGTGTTTTTATTGAAGTCATTTCTTCACTGGACCATTGTAGGTATGTTGGCGATGGTGTCTATTTTATGAAGTTAATCATTAAGGACTTAGACTATACGATTCGATATCGATATTTCTTTATTTGCCTTGGTAACCTATTTGCGTTTTAATTTCTTTCCTTATCAAGCGATCCCTCGACGCAACGACTTAATAAGTTCATATTATTATAATATTTATTCTTTTCAGAGGTCTTTTTTATTTTTTTTCTGCTTTTTAAAACTATGTTACTGGTTTTATTATTTACTATTTTCACTTGTTTAAATATTTCTATGAATATTGCACAAGAACCTTTCACGCGCACCAATTAAACTTAACTAAGTTGACTGTTTCTATTTCAAACAAACATAGCTAAGAACGATCTTGACAACCAGGCTTTCGATATAAAAAACACAATCTAATCCGCCCTCGCGTTTGGCTGCGACATTGCCACAGACAGACACACAGATACACAGATCGATAGGTCAAACTTATAACACCCCTCTTTATAAGTCAGGGGTTAAAAATATACATTGGAGGTGAATATTCTAATATATGATAACATATCATTTTTTTTGTTTTATTAACCCGTTTTCATAAACAAAAAGTTTAAAGCTTTACCCATTTCACCAGTCTTTACTATGAAATTAACTTAGCAAAGTAGTTAATAGTTAAATATTATTGTTTTCACTGAAACTCTTTTAATAATTTTTAAGAAGAAATTTATTATTAATGATAAAACGTTCTGGGAACCAACAAAGACAATTAGTTCAACGTTGCAGCGTTTCTGAGAATTTAATAATACAGTTACAGTTAGGTATGTTTATAGTTACATAGAATTCGGAAAATAGAAGTTACAAGGATAATAACAACTTTAAACCATGAAATATTAAATCATATTCCCAAGACGGCTTCGTTAGTTTAAATTGCTTATTTATATGTTTTAAAATATTTATAATATAATGACGTGTAACGAGTACGCTTTTTTAAATAAAATAAAATCATGTTTTTTTTGAATTTTGAATAAATATACGATGAAAGGTAAACCGATATGGACATGGAATCGAAAACGCTACATCTGGGATAGAGGTCAGAAGTCACGGGTTCGAATTGCCGCCGTTATCGATTTATTTTCCATTCTATATTAATTGTAAAAACATAATTATGTTTAAACAATAATTAAATAATCCGAAATGTAAGCTAAGTGGCATTTGGTCCAAATTATTAATTTATTTAATTATTCAATTAATTATTTGTAAAGACGAGAGACGACGAGACGAAGCTTCTTAGCAATCCATGGATTCACCGTGCGGGTGCCGGGCCCATCGCGTTGCAAGGAGAGAAGTGCAAGCAGTGCCTGGAACTTGCAACCCAGGAGTAGGTTTAAGGGGCCCCTTTATTATGCGCAAAAACGCTCACCTTCACCCTCCACACTCCTCTCCCTACCTAACCAAATTTGGAAAGAACCTACTAATGCCGCCTTTGAAATACGTTCTAGAAATAAACCGATGCTTGTTCTAGAAAGGCCAAGGTCTTTAAGTAGGCTATAGAGAGATTTTGCTGTTATACCGCTTGCTCCCACTTCTACCGCGTACAAACTAACTATAAATTTATTCCTGATCAGTTCGTTGGTCAGTTCGTAATACTTATTGAGCTTGAATGTGTGATCCCTTGGGATGTTTGTTTCCCAAGGAACAGTAAGCTCCACAAGTATCACGCGCCTCAGATGTTTCGAATACAGGAATAAGTCCGGTCTGGATGACGAAACACCAACATCCCCAGGGATTTTGTAATGCTTTTCATACGTGTCCATCATGAGAATCCAATCAGGAGCCGTATTGAATAAGGCTTCGCTTTTGATTTTTTGGAAGAGCCTTCTTTTACGAATTCTACAGATCGTTTGGTGGTTGTTATACCCTTCCGCGCTCTGGATACTGAAAGACTAACCGCTTCCCGTATAATTTCTAATACCTTGTCGTGGCGACGCGAGTATTGACCTTTATCTAGAATTACCCTACACCCTACTACTAGGTGTTTCGCGGTTCCTATTGCCTCCCCACAGATGTTGCAAGACTTTTCGGTGGCTTTGCCCCATCTTACTAAATTACTTTGATCTGGGAGAGTCATTTGGAATGCATTAAAATAGAATTTTAATAATGCTGGGGACCAATCATAAAATAAAGGTGCGCCACTTCAAAGCTAGTGGAATACAAAAATCTCCTATGGTCACCCATTCGTTTTGAATTTCTAGGCTCATCGCGTGGAGTCGGTAATTATCGTTTTCGTCTTATCGAATAAAAGATTTTGTTATGTCTATGTCTTGAACTTTCCTACTTGATCCTAGCCCTACTTTATTCGTTTGAGCACCTATCATAATTTTTTTATGGAATTGAAGTCTTGACTCGAGCTCTGAGGCAACTTTGTCTTTTGGGAGAGAAGTTACAGTATCATCTTTAGATTTTCCGATGATATGTCTTTTGGTAACTCTTAAATGTTTGTAGAGCTCCGATGGTTTCTTTAATTTGAATCCAAAATTGTTTCGGTCTCTAAATAAGGTTGAAGAGTCCGCTGAGTGCGCTAACCCGAGCCATGACTTCAATGTCTTTATGACGCCTGCATCTAACTTTGACAAAAGGGTTTTATTTATATCATACACGAGGAAAGGCCAATTTAGACGTGATGTTAAATAATTATCGTAAATCCAAGCTTTTTTGACGTTACTTATTGGTTGGTTGTCTACCTTTTTGAGATCGTTTAAAAAGCTATCGACTATTACATCCAACGATGGAGTACGGCCTTGGTAATCGATTTTTTTACCTAAAAATTTAAACGGAGCTGCTTCCGTAACCGTACTAACGCACTGACCGCCTATTATAAGACCCGGATCGTAAGAGGTATATTTGGTATTCCGTCTACCCAGACACAGACTAAAACATTTACTTGGTTTTGTCCTCAATCCGCCCGTCCACGTATAGAAATCCTCAACTACATTTAAAAGTACCTGACATTGTTTCGGATTACGTGTCAGTATCGCGAGATCATCTGCAAAAGCTAGTAAGGATTCTGTGTATTTGTTGTTGAACTTAAACCGATAACCCCACTTTTATCATTTGTAATTAATTTGTCTATTAAAATATTAATAACTATATTAAATATAATAGGAGAAATACAACAGCCCTGAAATAAACCAACGTTATAATTAAGTGGTTTTGAATGGTTTTCATTAAAAATTATAGAGAATTTTAATTTTGAATAATATGATGCAATAATGTCGCGAACTACCGTAGGAAAGTTATACCATTTAAGCGCGAACATCATCAGTTCATATCATACCGACCCAAAGGCGTTCTCTAAGTCTATCCAACTAACCGCAATTTGTCTCTCGCTAGTTCTAGCATCTTTAAAGCTTTCCGATATTAACGTATTATGTTCCAGGTATCCAGAAATGCCGGGCAAAAACCCTTTCTGGTGATTAGGCCTGAAATATCTATTGTTAATCATGAATTGCGTCATTTTTGTTTGTAAAAAAGAGAAAAATATTTTGGAAATTGTATTTGTTAGGACTATCGGTCTAGTATCCTTAGGATTATTGACATTGTCGTTTTTCGGAATGAGGACAAAAAGGGCTTATACAATATTTTTTCTTGCATTTGGACATAATATTAAAGAGTCTGTAAGGCATGCATCTTTTCTTTTACAATTTTTATACAGATGTATCAACTTTTTCTACTAAAACAAATCAATTAAATCATACTCTTATCACAGAAAGTGTAAAATTTCCTAAGAAGCTATGTAATAGATACACTATTGCATTAGATTTTTTTAAATATTTGACATTGAACTCATTTTCGACAGGAAAATCAATTATGTTTTGCATATTCCATTAAGTGAATATTTATAATTAATATTCTTAGATATTAATCATATTAAAAATGTTATGCTATTATTTTCCAACTTATCACACATTTCTATTTTTACATCGACAGAACGTTCAATTCACTTACCTTAACAGCGATATGTGATGAGTTATTATTATGCACCGGATGTAGGTATCGCATATAATCACTTTAATATAAAATCATTTAATACGATCTCCGTGTGTTTACGGTTGAGGTAATTGATATCAAGTAAACTTGATATCAATTACCTCAACTATGTGCAGTAACATTAAAATGTTACTGCATATGAAAACCCATATCGTACTCCTTTTGTAAGCATAATATTATAGTTTCAATGCAAGCAGTTGCCATTTTTTTTACAACATACAACAGATACATTTTAAACAAGGAAAATAAACTTTGCTTTATGAACAATCTTACATACTTTGCAACACATAACAACATTTCAAAACGACCAGCAGTATATATATATATATTTATGATGATAAATTCATCGATGTGGGTAGCGATACCGTTTTAATAATTCTTGTCGGTTTCTTACCTAAATTATTAATGATTAACATTAAAAATATGGGTTAACAAATCTTTGTTATTTGACATCTATGTGATAATGTGACTATGTACTTTCCTTGTCAATGATGTACAACGATGCTAAATTCATCGATGTGGTTAGTGATACCGTTTTAGTAATTTTTGTCGGTTTCTTACGTAAAGTATTAATGATAAACATTAATATAGTTAAAAAAAATAAAAAAACACGCTTTAAAAAATGAATCGAACTAAAAAGCAAAAAATAATTTATAATATGAGAATAATGGGCAAAATATAATAAAATTATTGCGGAAAAAAGAGTGAGCGGTGTGTGCCATATATCTTGTTTCATTTTTGAATTCAATTTTGACTTACTTTAGGTGGTCAGATCCTATTGGAACATTAAAAATAGTAAAAGACAATTGACTACAATAACTAAACTCCTGACTGAAATAGGTAAGATTAGTTCGTATTCTTTAAGATCACCAGAGTTAATAATTTTTACACATACTTTCGAAATTATTAATTATATTCATTTGAAATAAAACTATTTTTACGGATTTAGCTCGCGTATATTGAATTAAATTTTAAATTTACATTCTAAATCTAACCTAATATGGGTTGTATGAATTAAATTCTAAATTTACATTTTAAATCTAACCTAATATACCCACTCGTGAAAACCTTAGAAAATTATATTCATTTCTAAAACTAGAGTAAATTTTATCTAAAAATTAATTTTTGAAAATATTTAATCATTACAATGACTTTAAGAATGCCACAAAAGTAATAGCACAAAGCGCCCCACGCTTCTTTCCGCAATAATTTTATTATATTTTGTCCAATATTCTCATATTATGAATTATTTTTTGCCTTTTAGTTCGATTTATTTTTTAAAAGCGTGATTTTAAATTTTTTTACCTATATTAATTCTATGGTTTTTATACTTCTGTCTCAAATTCGGCATACTTCTCATATTTTTTTTAATTATATTATAGAACTAGCTGTGCCTGCGACTTCGTACGCATAGATTTCGATTTTGATGAAATGTACCCTTTCTACACATATGTATGTAGAAACTTCAAACCTTCAAAATTTCATCGAACTTAATTCAATAGTTTTTGCATACCTGTAGAAGTATTTCTAGTTTATTTATGAATATTTTACTAAGTTTAATCGTTGGTAAGTAGCAATGGTAAGAAAAGAAGAGATTATAAACTTTTTATTTTTTAGCAGATTGTCAAAAAAAAAAACGAATAACCATTGTTTTGGGTTCTCTGGCTTGCTTGAGTGACGCTAATTTTTTATGTATAAAAGTTATTTCAATTGGCTACATATTTTTTACGTATTACGTGCACAACTAAAACACAAACAGATGATCAGATTTTTTTTTGTTAGAAATGGATTCTGTTGGTTATCAAATCCTGGTTATTTATTTAATAATATTTTCAATGTATAGAATTGTAACACGTATAGAAGAAGATTTGATTGGTACCTATTTCGTGATTCATATAAATTGACATAACTTATTTATTTCTTAACCGATTTAGATGAAAGAAACACTAAATGTTAAGTGAAGACTATTACAATATATTGTTACAATATAATTAAAAAAATACTATTTATAAAGCGTTTTAAAAATTTGATGGTTAGGTTGCTGTTTGTATATATAGTATCATAGCACAACAAGGAGACTCCGAGAATACGATGTGCTACTTTATATATTCTATCTCATTCTTTCGCATTTGCAAGGCGCACGCTACGGATATGTTTCTCTCTTTATACTTGAAATTCGCCTATCCTGAGGATCCTGGCAAGGATACCAGGACAAATTATTGCATTGTCATCGGTCCTTGATAAGTATGCCAAAATTCATATTAATCCGACATTTCAAAGTAGGTCAAAATCACGTTCAAAGATTCCGACACATACCTACATACATAAATATATACATACATACGTACAACCCAAGCTAATAAAAGCATGTTAAAAAACGTGTTAAAAAGCTATGTGATAACGTGACGTTGTACTTTCCTTGTCAATGATGTACAACGATGCTAAATACATCGATGTAGTTAGCGACACCGTTTTAGCCATTCTTGTCGGTTTCTTATGCAAAGAATTAATGATAACCTTATTAATGATAACCTTATTTTATAATGTCATACACATTTTTAAAGAATATACCAAAAACCCTATAATTCTTTTTTAAACATGTATAATTTATTAATATTTATGTTGAGCATATTTAGTTTTTTTATAAACATACCATAAACAAATAAACCGATATGGTCAGAGATTAGGGTCACAACCTATGAGGTACCGTCCCGTTGCTGGACCAATTGAGCTAACGTATCACTATCCGTCTCGGTGAATTAATAAACCCCCGATACAAAAAAAATAAAAATAATATTATTATGTAGTTATTGAAGTCGTCGCGTGGGGGAACCATTATACGTACGTTGACGATGGTGTCTATTTTACGAAGTTAATCATTGAGGACTTCGACTATACGATTCGAAATCGTAATTTCTTTATTTGCCATGTTAACTTACTTGCATTTTAATTTCTTCCTTTATTAAACGGTCTCCCGACACAACGAATTCACTAAGTACATAATAATATTTTTTTTATTCTTTTAAGAGGTCTTTTTGTATCGGCGGTTTTTAAATGTTATTTTTTTTTCTGCTTTTTAAAGTTACGTTACTGGTTTCTGAATTGTAATAAATGAACCTACAGACACAAAATTTTTAATTGTCTAAGTATTTCTATTAATCTATCCTAATATTATAAAGAGGAAAGATTTGATTGTTTGTTTGAATTGAATAGGCTCCGAAACTACCAGACCGATTTAATAAAATACTTTATTATAGAATTATACATTATGATGTACAAAAGGTTATATTTAATACGAGAAATATATATATATTTATCAATCATATTATTAAAAAAATATGCAGAACCGTTGGCTTCTAATGAGCCATTGGTTCTGCCACTTTCATTATCCATTTTACACAAATTGAATTTATTATCTAATCACTTTTCTTTTACTTCACCACAAAACCACTTCTAATTTTCAAAACCACTTCTAATCTTCGTCCGCGTGGTTTTTAGTGTTGCCGCCGAGTTCCATACAAAATTGATATTTAAAACCCTTAAGGGTGGAATTTTAAAATATTTTCTTAGTACACTACTACGTAGAAAAACAAATGTATCCTCCAATTTTACTATCTCTACCACCTGCGGTTTAGACTGTATGCTATAACTAAGTCAGTCAGAACCTATTAGATTATATTAAATTTGCAGCATTTTTCATTGCTGCTTAACTTCTATTAGTCACAGCGAGATGATATATACCCTATAGCCTTCTTTAATAAACGGACTATTCAACACGAAAAGAATTTTTCAATTCGGGCTAGTAGTCCCAGAGATTAGTGCGTTCAAACCAACAAACTCTTCAGCTTTATAATATTAGTATAGATTACTATAACACCTTTTTAATTACTATTCATTCACACACTTTACTTTTAATCTGTCGTTATTACACCGAACTAATAATTAATGTTTTCACCGTCACTAGCACAATAATAAGACAACCCAAGACATTGTACGAAGTCTTAAATGCGTTTCGGAAAGACATTGTTTCGCGCAAATTCACAATCAGATCATTTTAGTTATTTTTACTTATTAACCACTAAGTACTACAAATCTGTACTACAACTTCACATCTGTTAAGCTTAATCTTAGTTATGTCTGTTATTATCTTAGTTATGTTAAGATTAAACTTAATCTGTACTACATTGTATACAAAAATAATCAAAATATTATATCATACAATTTGTTTTAAAACAGGCTTTCAAAACACTTAAGGTTTTTGTAAAGTTTAGCTAATATTAACTTCAAGTGCTGCCATCTGTCAGAACAGACTCATTTAATTTAGTCATTATGTTTACTAATAACAATAATAATAATTATGAAACGTCAAAGTAAATTAACAAAATAAAGTCAAAGATAATTAAACTTATAATTTTAATTTTTATTGTTCGCCAAGCCTACGCGGCGACATATATTATATTTAATAAAATAAGAATCCATGTGAAAGTTTCGACAATGTAATAAATTATAAATGTATTAAGTAACATGATCAAGACTTTTTGATATGGGTAGGTAGATAGGTAATAGATAGGTTTTAAAAACGTCATCAGGTATTTATTACTATTAAACACGACAGTATATGGCTTCTTTACAGTTTTTTTATGTAATTTACCGAGATTTTATTTTATTCAGCATTATTAACTTTTGTTATTTTTAATTATTATAAAAATATAATCGTGTTCTATTTTGTTGATTTATTCAGTTTTTGTATAACCGCCATTAAGTCCGCTTGAGAGTGGTTATTTTGCCAAATGAATATTCAAAGCAATTTTAAATCTCCAGTATTATTCAGTAAAGTTTCTTAGCATTCCTTTTGCTAAATCTTATGTAACCTTTGAGAAAACTCATCTAAAATTGCAGATGTTTTTTTTTGTATTTTTTGATGATTTGGTAACTTTTGAATAAATAAACAAATTTACATATATAATTTATCTATAGTTTTCTACTCTGGAATACTGAAAGTTCTGTTCCGATGTCTTTTTCTAATCCATTAATTTTAGGGTGTGATTATTGTAGGTTATTCTTGTAGGGGTTGACTTTTATTACTATTTTCATTCAATAACATACACTTGAGAATATTTTTACACAAATAATATTACAACCAAGAATACCCGCTCTGTTATATTGTTTGCAATTAACTTAATTTTGACTTATGTCAAAACCCACGCATAAACATTAACCTGTCTGCTATTGCCATAAATAAGAATATCTATGTAAATTATATACATTGAGTGGTAGATCTAATATAATAAATGATTTCTATTCTATATTAGATCTATTGAATCTAAAATGCAACTATTGAAAAGGCAATGATTTTTTTTCGGAAACTTAATTTATTTATTAATTGATAATTCAAAAACAAAATGTACAGATATATGAAATTGACTTAAAATATATAACACGTATTATGCTTATTTAAATGTTAATATAGAATAAAGAGTTATTAGTCGCCCTTATTACTTTAAGAGTGAAAGGACGAACTTACTGACTGTGTTACCAATTTATGATTAAGTTTAAAAATCGTAAAGATACATTCCCAATCCCATCAAAATAGTTAATTCGAACAAAAAATAAAAATGCAATACCATTTCTCTTACATTATATAATGTTGTTGTATTCGCTATAGTCTCCAGGAAAATGACAACAGGTGAGGATAATAAGTTTACTTGTTCTGCGAGATGAAGCTTAATCTGGTTATAAATTACATAAATCTTAATATCTTACATATTAGGTTTATGGAAGTAATAATTTAAGAAGCAACCATATCTTATTAAAATATTTATCTGTGTAGTATTAAAAAATAATTAGCGGATAATTATAATCTGTACTAAAAAGAAGAAAATTTTGTACATGACCTTGCTTTATATTATTTTATTTAACTGTTGTTTGTATATCAAGTTTATACTAAAAGGAGAATTTCATTTCATACTTTATATCTTTAATTTGTTACTAAACTCACTGTTTCCGAGGTCAAGCTAAAAAATAAGATGAAAATAAAGTACGATATTATATTTATGTTGAATTTTCTATAAACCGTTTTTGTTAAAATAAGTGTTAAAATAAGTTTTGCAATTTGCCATACTTAGTTTAGTGTTTAGTTTTAGATATTATTTTCTCTCCCTTATGTAGTAAAATCTATACTAATATTATAAAGCTGAAGAGTTTGTTTGTTTGAACGCACTAATCTCTGGGACTACTGTTCTGAATTGAAAAATTCTTTTTGTGTTGAATAGTCCGCTTATTGAGGAAGACTATAGGGTATATATCATCTCGCTGTGGCTAATAGAAGTTAAGCAGCAATGAAAAATGCTGCAAATTTAATATAATCTAATAGGTTCTGATTGACTTAGTTATAGCATACAGTCTAAACCGCAGGTCGTAGAGATAGTTAAATTGGAGGATACATTTGTTTTTCTACGTAGTGGTGTACTAAGAAAAGATTGTTAAATTCCACCCTTAAGGGTTTTAAATATCAATTTTGTATGGTACTCGGCGGCAACTTTAAATACCACGCGGACGAAGTCGCGAGCGACCCCTAGTACTTCATAGAATTAAACAGATGATAAAAGATGAAAGGAGAAATTGCATAAAATAAGTCTTAAACTCCACATGGCATAAAGTTCTTTAACACATGCGATGTACTGTGATGTGATGTGATGGGGTCATTTTTTATCGGTTATCGTCCGTTAACCGCGCCTTTTAAAACAGACTATAGAGTCCGACGTTTCGAGTGAGATGTATACCTAATTGAAAAAAAACTTTAGGTGTGGTATGTCGTGTGGTGATTCGTGTGGTGTATCGTGTCGTGTCGTGTCGTGTGTCGTGTGTCGTGTCATGTGTCATGTCGTGTGTCGTGTTGTGTGTCGTGTCGTATGTCGTGTCGTGTGTCGTGTCGTGTGTCGTGTCGTGTGTCGTGTCGTGTGTCGTGTCGTGTGTCGTGTCGTGTGTCGTGTCATGTGTCGTGTCGTGTGTCGTGTCGTGTGTCATGTCGTGTGTCGTGTCGTGTCGTGTGTCGTGTCATGTCGTGTCGTGTTAACGGATGAGAACCGATAAAAAACGACCCCATCACATCACAGTACATCCCATGTTTTGTTGAACTTTATGCCATGTGGAGTTTAAGACTTATTTTATGCAGTTTCTCCTTTCATCTTTTATCATCTGTTTAATTCTATGACGTATAAATATTATGTAACTTGAGTTAGCTGAAGTTCCTTCAACATCTTGTATTTATAACTAATATTTCATTTTGGTATTACGTACATGTATTTACTTTAATTACAAGTAATATTTCTACCATTTCTTTGTTTCAGTTATATCCAAGAGTAACCCCGCAGCAGGAATAATGGTCTAAACTACGGCTTAATTTATGAACTTATGTAAATAGATCGGGTATTTCAGTCAGAAAGAGACAAAAATTCCAAGATTTATTTTTTAGTTTCTGTTACTCATTTTGAATTGATGTGCAGACACTCGATTTTTACTGTCTTATTATATATTTGAGATTAATAGGTAAAACAATACATATGATTAACTACGATATTGATTATGCATAATTGCATTGGCATTTAATAAATAAACTTTAGAAGAATAAACAAAAAAAAACAACAGAAAAATACCATACGGCATAGGAAATAATTTATAATGAGCCTAGCTATAGCCTATGTCACTCGGGAATAGTGTAGCTTACCAACGGTGAAAGAATTTTTGAAATCGGTCCAGTAGTTTCGGAGCCTATTCATTTCAAACATTCAAAAAAATAATCAAACCTTTCCTCTTTATAATATTAGTATAGATATAGAACCAAACTAGAATATTAGTATAGATATAGTATCTAAACCACGGCTTAATTTATGAACTTATGTAAATAGATCGGGTATTTTTTATTTTTTATGTATTTATATCACTGTAATCTAAACTCACTCACTGTAATCAATTCAAAATGAGTAACAGAAACTAAAAAATAAATCTTGGAATTTTTGTCTCTTTCTGACTGTCTGGTACGTTATAACGTCGAAACAACTTAACGGATATGAACGCGGTTTTTACAAGTGGATTATGTATAATCTGGAGTGTAAAACTTTGGTTCGGTAAAATCAGTTAAGGGTAAAAGAAGTGATGGTCAATTTAAAATTTACTTCAAGCACTGTTTCCAAACTTTTAAACAGAATTGAATGCGGTTTACATAAACGTATTTAATTAAGATAAAGCTAGAATTTCTACTTTGTTTTATCTGAATTGTAAAATAAATTAAAATCACATAAAACCTCAGTAGATCGCGCTGACTTTTTTTACAACTCGCTTTGATTATGTTTTTGCATTTGGTATAGCAGTTTGAAACTCTACAAAGATATTCTTAAATTGACTATGTCTCAAAAACATAATATTTCGAATCCATATGCTTTAATACGTATATCTGAATAATGTCCTGGTCGTGTGTGTGTGATGTGGATGTATGTTATTATTTTCAGTTTGATATCGTAGCAATGTAATGCTTATATATATAAAATTTCCACGGGAATAGGATACTATAGAATTAACTATAAGTCTATTATAGGTCTGGATAATTGTAGTTTCCACAGATTACGCGAAAAGCGACATACACGCGGGCGGAGCCGCGGGCAACAGCTAGTTAATTAAATAAAAAAATATCTTTATTAAGAAAAATAAACATTAAAAGAAATCAAATGTTATTTTCATAAAGCGCCTTTTAAAAGAATTAATTTATACCAAATAATATTATTTTATTTATAAGTTCAATGTAATGTATACTTGTAGCAGCTCTCAGAAATACAATATGTATTTAATATCTTGTTCAATATGTATTTAATATCTTTATAGGAAACGTGATATGTTTTAGTACATATATTTTCGTACACATTATCTTCTCGCACTGATTAAGATCGTGTTGATATCTTCTCACGCGCTCTTAATACCCTGCATGTACTTTCAGCATTGAAAATTTGTCTACCTCTACCCTACCCAAAGTGTGTAAACGATTACTAAAACGTCAAGCAATTAATAACACTTAGGTGGGTTTACCCTTAGTGTTATATATATTTGAGCTCAATAAAGATTTTTATTTATAAAAGATAGAAGGTTTATATTTTTATTTAAAGTAGACCAGAATGTTCAGGATCCGCCAACTGCTTGTTGTCTACATCTTTGGGAATAGAATGGGGCTAGTAGAATTTCTATGCGCAAAACTAAAATATTCACTATATAAAATTTCAATCCCATAACATATTTATAATTATTTATAATATATATTTTATTTTTCTTATAATGGATGGAAGAAAGGACGAAAAGCAGATATTACAGTCTTCAGATAACGCGAGTATATATACAAATTTACAATTTCTATTCATAATATCATAATATTATTACGAGAAAAATATTAACCGTAAAATCTAGTACACAATATTTTAATATAATATACACAATACTTTACTAAATGGTTAGAGCTATTAAAGTTGTACTTCATTTATTTATTTTTTTTAACGTCAGGAATCCTCATGGATACACATCTCCATCCAGGGGATAATGGAGATGGTTATGTGAGACTCCTACTCACTAAAGCTGACGGTTGCTACCGCCGTCATAATGGGACACCACGGGATCGCTTTCGCTCTCACCGCAATGCTCCGACGTGATCCACGGAGAGGGCACCCCGCAACGAGGAGCACCCATCCCTTTTTCGCAGGTTTGAAAGATTGTGGAGGGATTCCCTTCCCCCCACCCAAGCCGGCTGCCTCTGTAGGGGGCCGAGACCCCCCTCTGGCCAGACTCGATCTCAGGGAATCAGGTGTACAACCCGACTCGACCATCCAGCCCCATCGCGGTAGTCTCCTCAAGAGGCGACCACCGAACAGGCCCCCTGGAAGAGCAGACTCTCGTTACGACCCAGCGGGTTCAGCGGCTCTGGTCAAACCGCGAACCACGCGCCGGGCCGCACTGAAGCCCACTCACGTAGGGGGCCCAACGTCGAACCCGACAGGCTTTTACCACCGGCCACGGTGATCAGCTGAGACCAGCAAGAAAAAGGCAAGTTGGGAACCCACCACGCCCAGACTAACCATCACCAAACGCAACCGCGGCGTCGCACTCGGCACCGATTAATCCTGGCAACGTCCCGGACCGTCTCCTCACCAAGCACCCTCTCTAGAGAAGTACCAGGAGCGATTCCGCAGACGACCCCGGCAAAGAAGACCTGCGCCCTCCCACCCTCGACGCCCCAGGCCAACTTTCCAAAACGATCAAACGATGGAAAGAAGCCCGAGCTCCCCCCCCCCACCCGCAGGCAGGCTAACCCGAAAGGTTACCTGCCCTGGCTAGCCATGGACCGGGCACAAACCCCCATGGCCGACCCCCACCGCGCCGGGTATTAGCCAACGGGAGAACCCGAAGGTTCTCTGTAACCGTTGTTGCCCAGGGAGCACCACGAGGAGGTTCCCGGCGTTCGCCCCCCAAAGTTGTTCTTTTTGTCTTAACATTTATATCTATATAATACCAAAATTCTAAACTTTGCACAAATGCATTAGAGATTACAGTACTGCTATTAAAAATGAATTAAATTCACCTCTTATCTCAAATATAATTTAAATTTAAAATATAATTATTATTATTATATATTAAATTTAAATGTGAGTTTATTTTGTGATGAACACAGAATGTCTACTTCACTTAATGTTGTCACATAATTTTTACACTAATCATCCTTAGAGAAGACGTAAGATCTTCAAAATGTCCTTAAAAAGATTTTTGTACCGCTTTCTGTAAAATTTTGGATATGAGCCCAGTACCTAAATTTGTTTTTTATATTAAATAAAAACAATGATATTCTATAAATTAAAGTTTTCTTCAGCTCGAAGAAGCGACTCCAATCATCATAATCCTAATCCAGTCCACCAGAATAAAAAACACACACAAACAATACACAAAACGTTTGATTGGTCTTTCCTAATAAAATTTAGTCTGATTAATATATATACATATATAAAAATAAATATAGTATTTCGATTTTTTTTAAATAAACGGTTAATGGCCAAATCTAATTCTTAAATGTTCATATGTATTTTTACGAGGAATAACGAAGAAATTCGTCAGTGAATATAAAGTGACTAATTAGGTTGGTTCAAAGCAAAGCAATGTGGTACTTTACTGCCACATGCACTTTGTCCATGAATAAATAGAGACTGATTTAATGCGAGGGATTCTGGCCTGCAACCACCGAGGGTTCCAGATCAGTACTTCACGTTACTGCATATTACAAAAGTAGCTCATTAATTTTCATCTCCTTAGTGAATAATTTAAGTTTATTATTTAATACTCTATAGTATTTAAATATAATTCAATTTTGCATTATTTTAATAGTACGAAAATGACTTTTTAGAAGGTCGTTTGTTTTTAAAATAGGCTAAGAAATTGACCATTGGAAGATTGTTGCTTGTAGTTTACTGATTGATTAATACGAATTAGTATTAAAAAAACAATTCAATTGCACTTTAACTGCACTGCCTGCTATTGATATAACACGATGAGATTACACAGGTTGAGAAAAAGCCTCGATTCAAAGGTGAAACTGTATTCACACAGTATTTTGTGTAATGTGTTAAATCGTTTAGAAATGAATCGTTTCATGGATAATTTTTAAACTATAATTGAACTATTTCATAGTTCCCAAAATTATAGTTCCCTTCCGCCGAACCAAAAAAAAATGGACTTAGGCCACGTGCTGACTGAGTGCGTGTGGAGATCTTTAATTGATTTTAGAATAATTATTAGCTGTAACGATTATTTTTATCTCAGATTACAGATATAATTCTAGCTAATTGACGGGCCCCTGAAGCATACCTTGAGTTGATGCTATCAAGGGTTGGCTTTAAATTCCTAAACATAATCATTTCTAAAGAATCTTTAATCGGGAAACGAATGGTACAAAATCCTAGGATGTTTGTATTTAATATTACATCGCTAGTTCATGCATGTCCTAACAACGACCTTCTAGTTTATATTATACAGAGGGATGGTGGAAATTAAGGTTTAATATTTTAAAGCTTGAGAAAAATTTTGGCTATACAATTAGTACAAAAATATCTCAAAACCTTCGATTTTATGCGGCATAAGACGCTTTTGAAATAACCCTTCTATGGGCTTGTGGATTACCAGCCAAATGAATGAATGTAGCCTTTAAACTATTTATTTATGTGTCGATTATATCATCGAAAAAAATATAATCAAAATGTTATAATAATATTAAATATACTAGCTAAATAATATTTTGTTGAGTTAAAAATACCTATAAAAATTGCCAAGTGCTTGTCGCCCTCACGCACGAAGGGTACCATAATATACAATAAACGGCAAAAAAATCACGTTTGTTTTATGGGAGAACCCCTTAAAGAAACATTTTTGTATTTATAGTATTGTTTGTTAGAGCGGTAACAAGAATACATAACCTGAAAAAAAAATAACAGCCTTATTATTACGATAGACGTATCAACAGAGAGTGAAAGTCTTATTAATAGGGTTCCGTTTTACTCTTTGTATACGGAACCCTAAAAAGATAATTTAATTTACGGAATATCAACAACCACATCATGTGCGATTTTATGTTCACATTGTGGTTTTACCGGAAAACCACGGTAGGGGAATATATGCATAATGCATATATATATACCGCATCATATTTTTTGGGTTGGCTGGAAGAAATCTCTGCACCTAGAGATAAGCTCACCTTTTGTGCATTTTTATCTGTTTCTTTTTCTTGTATTTATGTTTTGTGTGCAATAAAGTATTAAATAAATAAATAAATAAATATATATATATATATATATATATATATACGGCGTGTACACATATATATATATATTTGTACACGCCTTAAATTCGTTGTAAAACAATTCCCTTGTTACTTTTCTGTATTGGCTATTCTATTTCTTGTTTTAAAAGATACAATCATAATTACGACATCGGCAGACATCGCTCACTGTCCAAAATCTATTTAAAGTTTTTAATAAGAATACAATATTAGATACTGTCAAATTTTTGTAACGTCCATTTAAATTCTTTTAAAACAGTGTACTTAATAACCATTCTAACCCTATATCACACTTATAGATTTTCATTGAAAATAATCGATACATGACCATGTAAACTTGAGGAATTCTGAGCTACACACTCGCCGTTATATTGACCATCAACTTGCAAGTCTGGTTATATAAAAAAAATATATGTTCCAATTTAAATTCCAAATAATATGTATAAGACAATTCCAAAACCATTCTTAAGATGGTTTGCACGGTTCCATACCATAGTGCGCCGGCCGACCGTACCGCCGCAAACGCGATGACCCTATATTTTAAATCTGTAATATCATCGAAAATATTAATTTAAATTACATGCTGTACAGGACTATATTATTTAATATTCAATGACAAATGTATTTAAGTTACCTAATTAGATAAAGATTAAAGATGTATTGCTTAAAAAGTAAAGGATAAAAATTTGCTATTGTGGGTTATCCCTAAGAGATAACCATATATCATCGCGGACTTCCTTGTAGAAATTTTTAAGGTACACAATACTTAGTATATTATTTTGATTTATCTCATAGATTTCATCCAGTGTTTGCAATGTAAGCGCAAAACAATGTGTTCGTTTACGACTTCGCATTAGAAATCTTGAAATTGTCAGGTGGTTCTTTATTATATTAAGCATGTTATTATACATATAAACCTTTCTCTTGAATCACTCTATCTATTTAAAAAACTGCATCAAAATCCGTTGTGTAGTTTTAAAGATCTTAGCATACATACAGACAAAGGAACAGACGCGGAAAGTGACTTTGCTTTATACTATGTAACGATTTATGTACGATGAGATACGATATTCTTTATTGTACAAAAAAAACCAAGATATAAACAAAAATTTAAAAAACTACAATATACGGCCTTCTAATAGCAATCTCTTCTAGGTAACCTTTGGGTAGTGAAGTTTATGTGAAGTAGTGTAATAGCAGTGTAATTGTAATATATTAAATAAATATATCAGAATGTTATTGCTAATTTTTAAATAATTTATAGGTAACTGACCTAAAATGTTTTTTGTAATATTTCGCTAACATGTGTTGTTAATATCTAAAAAAATATTTTGAATTACTATACTCATCTTAAAAAAAAACATTTAGTTAAAAGGCACTTAATAATTAAAAGTCAGTACCTAGCAGCTTTTCATTTCAGGTTCAGAAATTTTAATCCGCTTATCTTTTGTTCTTTTTGATGATTAAAATTCATTTGGATGGTAAAATTCTTCAACATTATACGCTTTGCTCTGAAATATTATTCTGAAATCTATGAAATGGTACAAAATCTATGTATAGTTAACATCAAAATTTCATTAAAAAAAATGAAATATAAATCTTCTTATTTTTGATGTTATAATAAAAGATTACAAGTTCTGGATATTGATCATATTATATACATAGATATCACAAGTTTTTGATTATTTTTATTATTTATTACTTTTATTATTTTTATGTTCTGTATGTATGTATGTTAATTCTTATTATCGACACAAACTAGGTAAATTCTACGACAACACGTCAATTCACTAGTACATACACTCACATACAAATATACTTACACACACTCACACACTCTACATATTTTTAACCCTGTAATTTTTTGTTTTCAAGTTTCTTTAAATAATTTATTTATCCGTCAGAGTACCTTTCAGAGTACCAAGATATCCTTAAAGGGTCGGGGCCTAGCGCCCTTAATAGAAGTTGTCTTGTCAACTCTGTTTAAAATGTGCTTGTATTTTTATGCTTAATTAATGTACAGTGTACAATGTACATACTTTTACTACGCAAATAAATAAATTATTATTATTAATAATAATTATTTCTTTTAAAAAACTTACTCAACGCTTATACTTCTTGTCCTCTACCCAAAGGTTATCTGGAGGGGATTGCTATTGCTCTTTAGTGATAAGGCCGCCTATTGTAGTTTTTTTAATTTTTGTTCTGAAATATTATTCTGAAATCTCTGAAATGGTAAAAAATCTATGTATAGGTAATATTAAAATTTCATTAAAAGAAACTGAAATATAAATCCTCTTATTTTTGATGTTATAATAATAGATTACAAGATTTGGATCTTGATCATATGTAAATAGATATCATAAGTTTTTGATTATTTATTATTTTTGTGTTCCATCTTATTAATATTTTCGTTCCTAAAGTTAAAGGTAGTAATTACTTTTCTTGTACTTAAATTTAATTTTAATTCAAAGGATCTTAACAAATCGAACAACCTTAAATTACATTTAGTATAAACTATAAATTATAAAATATTTGGGGCGAAACATTTAAGTACTTTATTATATGTTAAAACATTTTTAAAATCAGCAAGAGACAGTAATATGTTCGTCGTCAGTGTTTCTCGTATATATACACAGAATTAGGCAAATTTAAAGTAACAAGAAAAATAAAAAGCTCTACGGAAGAACAAGTGAAATATATAACTTGCGCTTCAGAGAGAGCTTTGTGCCAGAAACCTCGTTTAAAATAATTTTCAGTTCTTGGCATTTGTTTTATTATGAAAATAGGTCAAGCTATTGATGTTATATTTTAAAAGGCAATCGTGCCAATAATGTATCTGAATGTAGCCTATATAGCACTACACTATACTTATTTTTTTACATGTGTTTATTAAAATTTTTAAATTTAATTAAAGTGATTCTTTTTAGTGTATAATTGATTTTTGTTTTTGTAATTTTATTATTTTGACTACATTGGTTTTTATTTAGGCTAAAAATATGTGATATTTTTTATTTGGATTTCAAAACTGTTGTCAAGGAAATATAATACACAGATACTTTTTTGATTAATAATACTACTAAACACTCGGGATAAATTATATAATTAAAAAAGTATATGCACCATATTACAAAAATAATAAATTCTTCTTTGTTTAAGCCCTATCATACTCAAATTCATTCGATATGGTTACTATTTTAAATTGCAAGAAATATATAACGCAGGTTCAGATATATATAAAAGAGGTGACGGATGACGTGACAAATCCATCAGCACAACACACAATAAATTCTCGTTGAATGGCAGTTTTACAAAACACATTACTTTTTTTATTTCATTTCGGTTAAATTGATGCCAATATTTTTTTACTGTGTAAGCAAAACCAGCAGTAAAGTCTTCTTGAAAACAGTGACTGGGATATTTAACTTAAGAAAATATATATAAATATACAAATAGTTAGCATACTTTCAAGTATTATTCTATTTTTTATTAACATTTATAATTATTCCTTTAACATTACCTTTTTTAAAAGTCAAGTTTTCTAATGACTAACCAATGAATATTTATGACCGTCGCTCTTACACTACGCTTTTCATAATTTGCATAATGCTCAGACCCTACTAAGTCTTGGTTATTTTATCTATTTTCTATTTACATTCGCTTTTGTATATTTTGTCTTTTTTCTTTAAACCGGAGCTAATTACATAATTTATATGCTTGTTCTTACGTTCGTTCACAGTAGTATATTTTTAATAAATAAAAATTGTACTTTGAAACAACACATTCAAAATGCCCAGGTCTGTTAACAAAATATAATAGAAGAATAAAAATAATAAAAATTTTGTCCCGTTCTTGTGTATAATTTTGTTTTAACTGAACAGGACGAAGGACAGAAGAATGTAAATATTTTTATAACAATTATTATATAACAGCATATAATTTAAAAATTATAACTTTTAATAAAATAAATTAAATTAGTTTACTAAAGAGTCAAATGTTATGCAATGGGCTTTCTTGTAGGTTTTTGAATTTTCACTGCGTAAAACACATTTACGTTTCAAATTATAACTCTTTAATTATGATATCTTTAAGTTAATTTATTTTTAACAACAAAACGACACATTAAATAAAAATCAATAAATCAAACTGAAATGTAGAATATAATGTCATGCGATCTTTCAATTTATAGTGGTATCTTAAAAATATAAATCGTTAAAATTTTATAAAAAAATTTTTGTTTTTTTTTTAATATCTTATTTAATAATGTTTATATTATAAATCTAAATAAGTAATTTATTAATTAATAAATCAATGATTTATTTACCTTTAAGTTTAAAATAAAATAATAAATTGGTTTTGCTGTTTTTGTCATGAATTTTCACGTAAATATTATTTTATTAAACCTTTAAACTTTAAATGTACTCATAAAGTAGACTAATTGCCACTAAAATGTCTTTTCTTGGTAATAATTCAAATTTCCTTCTCAATTAGAATCGTGTTACAAGGTATTGGGTATCCTCGTAGATCTCGATTTAGATAAGAGAAGGAAGAAGTCAAAGTTTTGTTAAAGATTATCACTTAAATTAAAAGTAAAAATATAAAAACATACCATTTTTTCAATATACATATATATAAGAAATAGTATGTTGTTGTTATTATGAGAAATTGGCATATCGATTTATTGGCGGTGGTATTTATAATTCGTTTCATTATAACAACGCTTACCTATAAATGTCATTTATGTATTATGTTCATAGTGTTTTGAGATCTTTTACAAATAAATAACAAAGTGATAAATTATTTAATAGTAATATTTAATTTATAAAAATATAGATCAAAAAAATTACTTTAATATCATTTGGTCTAAACTTAGAGGTACTTGTCTTAAACAAATTTAGATTCTTCACTATTATTTGATAATTATTTCAACAAAATTAAATATTTCAAGAACTGATTGTGTTCTATCAGTTATTCATTTAGAAAGTTTGGTTTCTCCAATTCTAAACTTCCTTTACATTTGTTGTTCATGAAATCCTCATATTAATCTAACCCGGTTTGTGGATCTAGTTTCCGGCTGATACCAGCTCTCTAAAGTTAGAAATCTAAAACTAAAATTAATTATTACTGAAGTTGGTTGTGTTTGGTTCATGTTAATCAAAATCAAATATAAAAAAAAACTGCCACAGACTTAAGAAGAGCTGAAGAAAAAAGTTCGATGTGCTTAAAGCCTAAAGACAACTAAAACAATACTATAATATGTTATTTATTTATTCTTTTTCTAGTTTAAATACATTATATAAATACTCACTAAAACAAATAAAAAAAAAGTTGAAAAAAAAAATCTTATGACATATTACTGGCTCTCCTCGTAGGGTTGTTTATTATTATAAAGCATATAATTAGCACTGTAAGAAAACACCCATAAATCTTGAAAGAGGCTGGTAGATATCGGTTTAAATTCACTGTAAATATTCCTCTCAACATTTGGAAATGGAATCATAACGTAGTAAATGTTATATTTTCGACGGTAGCTGTAAATAAGTTCACCCCTTTTCTGTAACTCACTGGAGCAGGGAGTCAATTTTAACCAGAACAGTATAACTAGTATTTTTCATTTATTTACAAGCTATTATAGTTTATTCTCAAGTTTTCACTAATCATGCAAAATAAAACTATACATTTCCAAATATTACGTTCATTTTATCTATACATATAATAAAATTGTCACTGATACCCTTCTGTGCATGGAATATGTTAAAAATAAAACATCGTAGCGGGACTTTATAAGAGCAATGGAACCAAAAACAATGGTTTTTCAGTTTGTCTGTGTTTCAGTTTATCTCTTTGTATGTCTATATATCTGTATGTCTGTATGTGTGTATGTTTGTGCACGCTAATCTCAGAAACGGCCTAACCAATTTTAAAAGCAGTTTTCAGGAATATATTATAATAGTCTTCACTTAACATTTAGTGTTTGTTTCATCTAAATCCGTTAAAAATAAAAAAAGTTATGTCAATTTATATCAATCACGTAATAGGTAACTTGCAAATCTTGTTCTATACATGTAATAAATCTGGGGACGAGTAGTCTTTGCACAATGAAAATATTAAAAAAAATATACCAGGATGTGAAGTGATAACTAACAGAATCCATTTTCAGCATTTTTAAAATCTTTGTCTCTTTATCTGTTCGTCTTTTAGTTGTGCACACAACAAAAAAAATATTTTCAAGAATTCATACAGGGGGACCTTTATATAAGCAAGAGAACCAAAAACAATATTTTTTTTCAAATTTATATAAATATAGAATGAAAAATAAACCGATATGGGCAGGAACTCGAACCCGCGACCTCTATAATGCAAAGATAAAAACATTGGTTAGGATTATCGAAAGAAGCCTAATAGATGTCACCACCTTCCCGATAAAGACGATTACGTATAGAATGCATAATTCACCAAAACGGCCAGCGATACGGTAGCTCAATTGGTAGAGCGACGGGACGGTTTCCCAGAGGTCGCGGGTACAAATCCCTGCCCATATCAGTATATTTTTCATTCTGAATGTATATAAATTTACATAAGCTTAACATGGCTATACACGTATATAGATATTTTCTAACAATATTTTTTCATTTTGTCTGTTCGTCTGTATGTCTGTATATTTGTGCACGCTAATCTCAGAAACGGATTAATCGATTTGGATGCAGTTTTCGGGAATATATTTTTTTTTACCAATCGGTTAACAAATTAAGAGGTCAACAATATCTTATTGTCGTACCATTGCTGCTTATCAGTTTGAAGGTTTATAGTTTTTATATACATTGGTAAGTACAAAGGGCACTTTTTATCAAAATCGAAATCTAAGCGTACGAAATCGCAGGCACAGCTAGTTATTAATATAATTGAATGAAAAAGAACTAAATCATTTAATTCAATTCAATTTAATCCAATCCAATCCCATTCAATTCAATTCAATAAGGAAAATACTACATACTTTATTTTTAATTTTTAAACTTTTAGACGACGTTATCAGAATCTGTAGGTGGTATCTGTAAGTGGTACATGTAGAGGTTGTTTAACATTCCTTATTAAAATTTTGGTTTTACAATCACTATATCTTAATACAGGGACCGGGTTTTTATGTATTTTGTCATATACCTATGCATTTTTTTAGTGTGGTTGGTCTTAGCTTTTTGTTTTATACCTTTTTAAAAATTATAATTTCTGGTTTTTATTCTGAATACTGTTCCAGAACTTCTCTTTTCAGAATAAATATTTTTTAATTTTAATAGTTTTATCAAACATATATTTATACAAGGATTGAGATAATTTAAAATGATCTAAAATGAGTTGTTGTAAATACTTGTTTCAAAATCTATGTCAAATGTTCAGCTTCGGTGTGTCTGCATATAATTTCAAAGGAGGTCAAACTAGTAGTTGAATGTATTGTATGGTTAAATGCCATTATTACATATGTAATTACGGAAGTGGAATCAGTATATTTATATTCATATTTAGCTTAGCGTTATTTCTAGAATTGTTGAATTAAATATCTTTTTAAGTTTCAGAGAATTAGGTATTTGCCGTTCCTATTTCAATTTATATTTCATACACTGCTAAAAGTTCTTTAAATAAGTCGTTATTAAAACCTTTGGAATCTCAAACGCTTCTCCAATTTTAATAAATGAATCAATTACTGTTAGATAATAATTGGCTTCGATAGAAAATACGACATATCATAAAATGTTTTTTTTTTCTTATTTTTCTCCATGAGTTTTAATTATTTACCATTTTTTTATTATTTTTTGTTTCTCTGATGAAAATAGTTTGAGACGATGAAGAGAGAAACTGTAAGAAAATAAATTTTCCTTTATTTAGAAAACTTCACATATTCAAAAGATCTTGGTGTCAGCTTATTTTGTTGTCAAATAAAAACGCAAAATCGAGATAAGATGTCATATTTAAGCGGTTATGATCATCAAATAGCCCTCGAGCTAGTTATCCATTATTTTAATAAGAAAGAAATGCTTTAAATATCTATAGAGTGTAGACCGTTTTAGACGAAAAAATTAATTTTCAAAACCGAATATCAAACATAAAAACCGTCAACTAACAAAAAAAAATAAACACCTGCGCCAGATAGTAAAAGGATTTTGTTTTAAAAAATTCTAATTGACATATGACAACAAACATTTATAGATATCAAAGTTTTTAATTTCTATGCTGTGGATTAATTGGATTATGAGGTTTTCAGTTTTGCTTGCAACGCTTGAAACTCTGCTAGTTAAAATTATTGTATTTTTTTGAATGAAGGTTGTATAATAATGAATATCATGTTTTTCATGAATTAATTTATGCAAGCAAAAGCATTGCATGCATGCATAATTGCATACCACTAAGATAACTTTAACAATATTTGTAGGTAATACATTAGAAAATCAGAATAACCATCAGACGTAAAAAAATAATAATAAAAACTTTAAACACCCTCGGGACCGTTGTTCATACGTTGACGATGGTGTCTATTTTACGAAGTTAATCTTTGAGGACTTAGACTGTACGATTCGATATTGTAATTTCTTTATTAGCCTTGGTAACTTCCTTGCATTTTAATTTCTTCCTTTATTAACATACTTCAATAAGTACGCAACAAAATATTTCTTTTGCTCTGCTTTTAAAGTTACTGGTTTCTTAACTGTATTGAATGAACCTACGGATACACAAATTTTCAGTTGTTTAAGTATTTCTATCCATCTATCTTATTATTATAAAGAAGAAAGATTTGTTTGAATTGAATAGACTCCGAAACTACTGCATTGATTTTAAAAAATCTTTTACCTTTAGAATCCTACATTATACCCCTGATAAACATAGGCTTATTTTTATTTTATTTTTCTTTAGATCCTTTTTTTTTCGTATTAAATATATTTAATACGAGAAAAAATATGGATCCACGTGAAAATTTCGACAATGTAATAAATTATAAATATAGGGATATACGAATATTAATAAATATTCAATTCGACAGGTCAAACTCATAACACCCCTGTTTTTAGTCGGGGGTTAAAGAAAACAAAGGATGGTGGTGAAATTCGGCCAAAACTGCCGACAATAAAAAAAACTTACTTAATTTTTTAATTTATTTCTTAAAACAGATAATAGAAAATATTATTTATAATAATTTTGTTTATTCTAAATAAGAATGTAATGAAAATATAAAGCATCAAAAAGTTGTCTAGTCTTATAATTAAAATAAATCTCATAGTTAATAACGCAAAACACAGATTAAGTTAGTAAACAGTTGTAGTTCTATTGAAATAAACGAACAGCGAGTCACGAAGTATTAGCTTTTATATCCCGCGCTAAGCCTGGAGCTTAAGGAAACGAATAAAATACTTTTGGAGAGAGAACTAGTTTAAAAACTTTTGTTGTTCTTATACGATTTTTATGTAGTCTTTATTGGTGATGTTAACTGCTAACGATTTTTTTTTGGAGGATTGAAATTGTTTATAAATATGTTAGTCGCATTACAATTATTACAATTTAAAATAAATAAGGAAGTAAAAATGCACAGCACGGTATTACAGAGGTCTATTAGCTATAATAATCAGTACTGTTTCAAATAAGTATTACAAAAAAAAACGTGATATTACTTTAAAAAATATATCCAAGTATTGTGAACGTTAAATTACAGTAGTATTTTTTGAGATTTTCATATCTTCACAATTATGTTTATCGAATTCAAACCGTTAAAAATCGTATTAATATTATTTTATGAATTTCTTAATTAATATTTTATCGTATTAATATTTTTAACTGAATTTCGTGCTCAATTAAAAATCTAAATCAAATTTTATAAACGGTGGAGATTTCCATTGCTTTTATTCGGTATTTTCCCATCATAAAATAAATATGTTGAGTGAATGAAAATCTAAATGAGTGAGAAAAAATTCTAATAATTTAGAAAAGATTCTAAATGATCTGAATCTATACATTGAAAATGTTGTATAAAATTATATACACTATATATATTTCTGTATACTTTCTTAAAATATACTCACACTCATGTTTCTATAAAGTTATCACATATTTATTTTCTACTAGCTGTTCCTGCGACTTCGTACGCATATATTTCGATTTCGATAAAACGCACCCGTTCAAATTTTCATCAAACTGAGGCAAGTAGTTGTTTGGTGTAGGAGTATTTCTAGTTAATTTTTATATCTTTTTTATTTTTAATCACAGTTTTTTTTTACAGTGGAGGTAGTCCAATTTCGTATTTTTTTTATTGGAAAGGATATTATTTTTCCCTGAGAGGAGGATCACTATTTCAATTTTGAAAAAATGTCTTTCCCCAATAGTACAAAAATAAGAGACTATTAAATTCTATATTTTTTAACAGTTTTAAATACAAAAAACACTAAATGTAAAGTGAAGACTATTAAAATATATTTCGGAAAACTTTATCCAAACCGGTTAATATGATGACAGGAGGGAACGCCTCTCTCCTTCCTACCCCAAGCAGGTACTCAAAGCATCCGTGCCCTAAGAGTATCTGCACAAGGCAGAAAAGAAGCCCTGGCGATTTCATTAAAAACGCCATACAACCGATTTTTTAGAGGTTTGTTATAAATTATTATAAAATACTATATACTTTCTTGAATCACACTTTAAAAATGATGTAATAATCCCAGTATTTTGAAAAACCATATGTCAAGTTTTGTTATAACTAACCAATAAAGCTATTCATTTCATAATTTATGGCTTTCGCTCCTACGTAAAGTTTTCCATTATTTGTATAATATTCAGAATATAAGTCATGGTTCTTTCATTTGAATTCATTGTTTTTGTGTAACCTCTCTTACTGTTCTGCAGCTATTTTTACAATTTATAAGATTGTTCATTTGACGATTAACATGCTTTTGATAAATAAATTGTCCATTAAAATATATTATATATTTAAAAAATTACATATTTATATATTAAAAAATATTCATAGAATAATAATAATGAATTAATTAGGTCATTGTCTCGTTTATGTTCTTTATATTTTTTCTTGAATTGAAATAATAACCGGTAGATTAAATATTATTAAATACAGGGCCATCATTTTTTTAAGTAATAAAGTATATAAAATATATACTTTATTACTATATAATATAATATATAATATAATAAATTATATAATATAATAAATTGTTTTTTTTTAAGATTTAAATGGCAACGTGAAGTAAAACAAGTTAAATTTAATTTTATTCCTTCACTTATTGCTATCACTTTAATTTGGACTTAAGATTAATTAAACATTCATTTGTTTATTCGTTTGCGAATAAGGAGTTACGTTTTATACAAGTGGCCTTCTCATCATTTTCGTTGCATTTCACTAATTTCGGTTTTAATTCATAACTATTAAAGTATTTCCGTAATCTTGAAACAAAATCATGTTATCTTAAGATTTAAAACAATTCTTAAAATTGATTAATATACAATATTTTTTACAATTCTTTACTAAGATATCTTTTATTTTATGAAGAAGAGTTATTGGTATTCAATATTTTTATGGTTGCCCTAAAACCTTATAAATAACCTTGCTGTCATTTTATAAGTCCCTATAATTATAATATGATATCTTATGAACCTTAAATATACCTATAAAGTAGACTAAATGCATTTATGCAAATAAATGTCCTTTCATTGTAATAATTAAAGCGTCATTCTCAATTAGAAACGTGTTAAAACGTATAAACTATCGCCGTCGATCTACATTAAGTTGCGAGATGAAGACAATACTGTTAAAAAGATTATCAAACAAATTAACAAATTAGAAAATAAATAATTACATAAAATTTGGATAAAACAATCATGAAAAAAACGCAATATTGAAACAGTGAGAAATTAGTGCGTTATTTTATTTAGGACACAATGATATATCTATTTGAAGATATTATTTTTAATGCACATTATTTTATACTAAGAATTTAATTCTAACAATGACAATAATTTTAAATTATATGTGTGAAATAGTAAATTATTTATTAATAATTTTGGAACTTATTAATAAGATTACTTTCATAATATACGATGATATTTACTTCCATTATAGGATAATATATACTTCTATCACGTATAAATGTTATCTTTTATAATTCATTACAACTATTACCGTTACACCAAGGTATTTTTTTATTTAACTCGAATTACGATTAAGTTATTAATTAATCTTTTCATTGGTAATTAGTATTTACTTAATATTAAAATCGTATTGCAACTTTTGACATCAATTCATTTATAAAATGTTGTTACATAAAAAAAAATATGTTATGTATTTTTTTTTAATTAAATTAGATTGAAATTAGGTTTTCGAAACCTTAGATATAAAACGATAACAAGAACAAATAATTAGCCAAGTAAATATATATAACTAGTAAATTAGTTATTAAATATCTAACTTTATTAAACAATTTTTGATGTTAGTTGGTTTCTTTGTAACATAAAGCAATGCAGTTTCTCAGAACAATATAAAACTAAATTGTTAGTCTCTTTGTTTTTACTTTCTTTGATTAATACTTCACCCGTTTTTATGATGCGGAAAGCGCTTCCTACTAACGACTAGTATACAAAGACAGTGGTCTAATTAGGTTATTTTCTCATTGTGCTATACAAATTATGTCGTCAGTTGCAATGTTATTTTAAATAAAAATGTATTTTTATAAATTATGAAAAAAGATTCGCTTTAAAATTTTTTGCATTATGCAATATTTAAATGCTAGAAAGAGAATAGCGTTATAAGCATTTCTTAGTATTTCTCTCTTTTTAAAAAGTTATAAATAGATCATCAAACCAAACATTTATTTATTCTAAATATTTTTATATTATTTTATATACTTACAAATTTACAAAATATTTGCAAATCTGTATTAAAAATGCTTGTAACGTCTTCTTTAGATTTATATATTGCATAAAGCAACAAATTTTAGGTATTTACTTAAGTTATTAGTTTGCTTTGTCAAGATCAATTAATTTCGGTTTTTTGTATTATTTTCTAATATTTAACTTTTTAGCCCAGTATAAAACTGCTCATACTATGATTAGATTTTGAAACTTTTACAAGCCAATACGATTATATGCTCACTAATGTATAGTCTTTACGACATCCGCACACATGGCTTAAAAATAGAAGAATATTTGAATATTTAATGATTATACTTTTTCCCACAAACTATTTTAAACTAGATATTTCTGTTGTTTATTTTGTCTCATTAATTTATTTCAATTACTTTAACGACGTTTGAAAATATCTATAAACATGTGTTGCCATGTTAAGCTTATTTAAATTTATATACATTTAGAATGAAAAATAAACCGATACATTCTAGGATTGGAACCCGCGACTGGGAAACCGTACCTTCGCTCTAACAACTGAGTTACCGTATTGTAAATTACCGTACTGTAACAATATTTTATATACAATAAACAAAATTTCTTGTAACTATATGAAATACACAATTAAGTTGGTCAATTATTATGAAATGTTGTGTCAGTGTTTACATTAAGTAAATATTTACACCTATTTTCTTAATGTAAATAGGTGTGATAACATAGACGTCACAATTGATGTACAAAAATTTAAAAAAACTTTTGAGAAATACCATTTCATAGATTATATGATATTAGACATAAACAATATTCTATTCTAGTAGAAATTGGACTTATATAGTATTGATATTATTTTTGTATTTTTTAAATTTAGCAATATACTAATACATGCAATCTGTAAACTATATTTACTACCAAAAGTAATAAACAAAAAACTATAAGTTAAAAACTAAAAAACGAACAATTTTAAATAATAATTTAATAATCTGTTTATTTTTAAGATCACTCAACACTGAGGTAAAAAGTACTAAACTGGTTATTGTTATTAAATATTGTAAATTGTCAAACCCTTATTATTTTCTAACTTCTTTATTTACTTACTTGTTTTGTATTATGTGCGTCCTTTCCAAATACAAAAAAGATTCGGAATTAACTTCCACTTCGCTCCGTCACTTCGGTTTTATATATCTATAACGTATTAGAACTACTATCAAGATATAAGGGGTCTAACGATATTTATTTTACCAAATGGATCTGTAAGGGAAAAAAAGGCATTTTAAACTTTTGAGTGATCCCAAGTTTTAACTTGGGATCAGTACATTTTAATGTATTGATAACGTTAAGCCAAATGGTATAGATACAAATATATATACAAATGATATTCCAAAATAAATTAAACGAGCACTATGTAAAAAGAGGCATGCAATAAATATGTCAATTGATGTTTAAAGATACCAATTTAATTGGATCTGGATGAATCCTGTAATTTACTGCGACATACATTTGGCAACAAACAAACATAGCCTGATTTAATGCAAATATCCGAACGAACTCTAGGGCGCTTACCAGATCTGTTCAAGAGATTAAATAATTCAACTTATGCATTCTTATAAATATAAGACCTTTTTAACCAATAGTTGTATCAAATCTATACCATATTAAAGAGAAAGCATGTATGTATGTCTCATAGACTCCGAATCGGCTATACCGATTTAGAAGAAATTTTTCAGAAAATCTTTGAATTAACTCAGCGGGTAATCAAGTTATGTTAGGTAGGTTGAGTTCAAAAGGACATTTATTTTTTTCAACTGTCAGCGACAATTTTTTACTACTGATATGTTATTGTTTTTACATTGAATTATTTTACGTCAGTTATAGTACGTAGTCCTTTAAGCCACACGTGTATCCGCTCGAGGAACAATTAGAAGAAAATAAAGTTCAGAATGAAACATAATTATTTTTAGGCTGGGTATGCTAATGATTGTTAATCATATATTTAATTAAATTCTGCTAGTAATTAGCAATCACTGAGTCAATCCACTGAGTGCTAACCGCAGCCGGCTACTGAAAATGGCATTAAATTTTAATCTACAATAGAACTTATAAAGCTGTTTTTTAATTTAAGAACTACTATATTTATATAAAAATTTTACCATATTTTAACGTGGAATAATAACTATTTTATATTTATTAAAATTGCAGTCAGAGTCTTAAATTATATTAATTTATATTAGCATTTAATCTGTTTAAATATATACAATATGTTCAAATAAAAGGCAGCTCAACTACTTTAGCTTGCTTTAAATTAATCAAAAATGTAACTGATATCCTCAATAAGAAAATTTGTCTATTATTAGAATTTCCCACAAGATATGGTTTTCTCCAAGGGATTGTTCAAAAAAAATATGTTTATAGGATCAGGGGCTAGGCTTTAAAATAGCTTAAAGTAACTTAAGTGAGCGAAAATTATCTGCAAAAATAACGATGTTCTAAATATAATAATAGGAAAAAATTAAACGACTATTTAACAGGGAATTAAAAAATGTTGCTTGATAACATCAATAAACATGTATTATTGTATTAATACGATTATAAAAATGAATATATATATTTTATGGACGACAACTGTCCTCCTACAATATGGCGTAATATACTCCTCCCCATAATGGCATATAGGGTGTGACGTCACGGTTTTGTTACTGGCTGACTGGCGTCATATAAACGAAATCTTCGGGTGGCGTGTTACTTTTGCCCATTGTTCCGCCTATGGAAACACAAAAACAACTAGCATATTAGTTCAATTAAAGTAGTAGTATTCTCAGCTTACTTTAGAATCAAATCGATAAGATCTTCGGTTAACAACTGTTTAGGAGTATTGCTACCACTACTATACATATATATGCTTCCCTATTGTATTGGCAAGTAGTATTTCCTGACATTAAACCAGTTAACTACCTAGGTCCTAACGTCACAAAATGGCAGCAGTAAGTCATTTAAGAAGGCTAATATTAAAAAAGTCGGTGGATAAATTGCGCAGACATCAACGCGTTGCTCGTTGCCATTCGCGCTGCCTTGTCACCGCCATAATTTTATGTTGTTAAGTGTTGTATTGTTATTGGAATTGTTAATCGAATTCCTTATTATTAGGTGCATAGGAACAGCTAGTGCATTCCCAATGCCCGAATTGAGGCAATTCTTAATGCATATGAGTTCTTACAAATGCAGTTTTTTAAGTATCTTCGGGTAAATAACTTATTGATGGTCTTTATCTATACTAAAAACTAAACAATTTTAACTAATCGGGAAACTTCACAAAGATCAATATGAGATAGAAGATATCTGTCACCTACGAGTATTGCATAAAATGATCGTGGCATAGCCTATTACGAACGTTTTTTTTTTAACTAGAATGATTACAGATGCGTACCTTGTGGATGTGTAAATATATGGACTGATATTCCTTAATAATTTACACTTTTTGTAAATCATATAATAAGAATTTTAAAATCTCTTGTTCCAAGTAAAATAATCTATCGTCGGCAAAATATAGACTGATCATTGAAGAGTTTATTTAACATTTTTACAAGGTGAGTACATACTAACTCATGAATATTTGTTTCGAAACAGTCACTGAATTTGGATAAAAGATTAATTAAAAATGTATAATCTACTTCATCTACGTTGCTGTGTATGTAAGTAGGAGTTGAACAAGGTCACAAAATTTTTTTTTTTTTAAGTGCCTCAAGGTTTAGGAAAAACGTTGGCATTAGTGCATTATTTTTGTAGTGGAGTATTTTAAAGGAACAAAATAGATATTCATGAATAAATGAGTAATTAAAGAAATATACGAAATTCGAGATACTATTTTAACAGACATTGTATTTATTAAAAAAGTAATATCTTAATGTACAAACCAAAGAAAGTTTTCCAAACACTTTTTGCACAAAAATGGTTATATTTTTATTGATATAATATTCTTTTATTATAATTGTATTACACTAAGTATCAGTAAATTATAAACCATTTTTCTATTCTCCTGTCTTTCAACGTGTTTTTATATAAAAATATATTTTAACATCACCAAACATAATTTATTTAACATTCAATCTTTCTTAGAATTTCCACAAAGAATTAAACAACTATAAACTACAAGAAAACTAAAACCGTAAAATATAAAATTGCGTTTCTTCGCCGCAGCGTCATTAAAAACCACTTTTGGGTACCAACTTCTTGGTATTCATATTTAGATGTTCTCAAGTTGATTGCATTAATGAAAATGAATAATTAAGAATTTATTAAAAATGTTCTTGTAGAACAAACTTTCTTAACCATTAAATGAAAAATGCAGAGTCGTTTATTTTAGTGATGACTCATAACAAACAAAATTAAATTAATATTCGTTATAATCAACCAAATATATTTTACTATTAATGAAGATACGTTATTAAAATTAAAAAGTAAAATTATCCGGTTTTTTAGGATATTAACATAGAACAAGTAAAACGAAAATGTACTAATAAATAATGCATTTATTGCAGCAACATTTAATCTTTTCTTAGTATTAATTACAATATGCAAAAATAATTTTGTAAAGATTGAAATGTTATACTAATAATATAATAATTGTAGAATTATAATCTTTTTTAATTAAATGATAAAGACATTGTCAAGAAGATAAAAGAATTTACAGATCCAAATGTAAAAGTTAATTTACATTTGCAGATCCAAATGTAAATTATTATTATCAAAAATTTAAATAAAATTTACATGGCTATAGATATTCATAGATATTTTCAAATAAAATAAATATTATTATTTTATAAAAAAATAAACTTTTACTTAAACTTTTAATTAAATACAAAAGTGTCCGCAATGAATCGCTTGAACCTTTAAAAAAATATATATTGGTGCATGAAAAAAAAAAAAAATAATAAAAAAAATATATATATATATATGTATATGTCGGAGATAGGAGGTATATTCGTGGGTAGTTCGGTATTGATGACGTCTTCTGGTACAGGATCCGAGGCGTAGGTCTCAGGCAATTAAACCACACAGACACAATATGACAATTCTTGTATTAAATGTAGGTAATCATATATTACAAATTACTTTGTTGGTATACAATTATAAAAGTTGCGTGAACCACCGGTCCCGTTTGGGGGGTTCGGACTGTAAGGCTCACACTAATCAATAATCATCTCGTCTCGATGCTCTCGGATATTTAAAATGTCTCAGGTGCCCCTCCAAACGATTCCGATCACGTGACTCAATACGTCGCGGCGCTCGGCGTCCCCACTGTTACAATGATATCAATTGAGTTACTAATTATCGTTAAATTATCGTGATCTGCGACATATATATATATATATATAATATAATATTTATTTTATATACTTAATATAATATAACCCTTTCAAGTTTACAGAATGAAAGACATTATTATAAATTGTATTACAAAGAAATTTAAAGCCGTAGGAATAAATAGTAAACCTTAAAATAAAAACACTACCCACCATAAGAAATAAAAGTACTAAAGCAAATCGCAAACAAAATAATATATCGATCAGTAAAATATTTATTTAATATAACGATAATGGTAATAAAACAAAAATGCGATAAATGTTTGTTCATTTATAACTAAAGACTTAAATTAATTAAATACTTTAATTATAATAATGTTTAAACATTTACACAAAAAATGTACTAATCACGATAGTTGATTCTATATTATTTAGTTTTTCCTACGTGTAAGCTGCACAGATAAGACATATAAGGGATTAGCATAAAAGTAAACAGGAATGATGTATAGGTATGCAGACCAGTGTGATTAAACTTTATATTACACTTAAGAGAATCTGGATTCACACGTATAGGGCTAAGCGATTGTTTACGACGCAGTGCATACAACATGCTTATGTATATTTATGGCAAGATATACGAATGTTAACAGTTGTAACCAAAGTCTACCGTACTGATTTAATATGAAGAAATTCCTTGGAATTAATTGTATTGCGGGATAATAACAAAATATTTGGTATTTTTTGTACATAAACTATTTAACATCTCCTAGTTTATACAGGCAGTATGATATTCAATTATGACCCATTTTTACGGATTTAACTCGCGTAGACTTAAATTTTAAAATTTACACTTTAAATTTGAACCGATATGTCAAATTAATTTCACGTTGGTGAGGTAAAACGAGTTAAAGGTCTCTGTCAGTAAGTAGACAGAGAGATTGGTAAGAGAGATTTAGATATGGGAAGAGGTTTTAGTTCACAGAGATAAGAGATAGGGCAAATGCCATTTATTTCTTCTTAAAACTTTAATTTGATTTGGTATCTTTTGTAACAAACTTAGATTCCTGCCAAAAAAGTAACATCATTGAATGATACTTGTGTAAAATGCAAATGTTTTTAGTAGTTCATATCAAGGTCATATTGTATTTGTCTTTAATTTGTCTTATTTTTCTTTTTTTCTTCTATACTTAATTTATTTAACATTTATATAATTATAAAAACAAATGTACATTATTTTACTCGTATTTGTTACTAAAAAATTAGTTCCTATATCTTCACCTTTTTCTCTTACGAAAATAACAATTTCAGAAAATCATTTCATTTATAAAACAATACCTGGGTGAGCTTTATATCGCGGTCGCCTCGGGGAGAGGAAACGAACTGAACGGAAACGCTTTAGGAGAGAGGATTCTTGATTGAGTGTGTAGGCATTTTATTTTCTCTTGAAATAGTTTCTTTCTAGATAATATAGGAGTATACTATTTAAAATTTTAGTACAAAATATGTAAGAAATGTTAGAAACAAAATATATATTTTAAAACCGATCAACTGAATTGAAATAATAATAATAATAATAATAATATAATGGTATGAAATTGTAGGTTGAAATTGCACAAAAGTGAAAAGGAATGCCTTAAAGTTATATTATGAATCGAAAATGTACTAATATGTATGTGATTTAATTTAAAATTTGTTTTCAAAAATTTTATTCTTGAAAAAAGTTTAGTAGTTAGTTTTATAATGAAAAAAAATCCCACATTTTTATTGAAAGTCAATTTTTACAAGATATTATGTTCAAACTACCATCAACTACCAGCTGGGAAAGATAACTGAAACAGACGTCCGAAAAGCTGACGAAAGTAACTCAGGGGGCCTATATTATGATACTTTTCAAAGCCATAATCAAATATTTATCTTCTACTATATATTCATATAAATTAATAAAATTAGAAATTTGTGAATTCGCATGAACCATTCACACCGCGGATCTTGCCATCCCCACCATGCTTCAAGCTCATGAATGAGGACCCCTAATGGATTTGAAACTAGTCGAGAAAATTCTGATTTAATTAATTTATATGAACTATTTACAGCCGTATCACTTGTAATCTAAATTGCTCTTACCATATGTACGCAGACGATCTTCAACTGTATATGCAAGTTGACTGTGGTAACATAAATACCGTAGTTTTCGAGTTGTATGATGCCTTACATTATATTGCTGACTTCTATCTATCTCATAAATTTAGAGCAGTTGTAAATCCAAAAAAAAATCAAGCGATTATAATTGGTAGTTCTCGCAGAATTGGTACAATAAATCTAAATAATAAGAAATGATATATTTCTCCTTTAGTCTTCAATAATTCTCATATTCCTTTTTTTTGTCGAGTTAAAACCTTGGTACTACATATTAACTGTACGTTATCTTGGGAACCTCAAGTACACGAAGTATGCAAGAAAGTGAACTCTGCCCTACGAACTCGGTACATCGGTACATAAAAACTTTCTCCCTACAAACACCAAACTACTTCTTGTACAGACCTTATTACCAATTATTGATTATGTGGATGTGTGTTACTCTGAAATCCATTTTCGCTGCTAAATAAACTTGATCGTCTTTTCAATAATTGTATACGTTTTATTTTTGGTCTTTGCAAATACGATCACATCTCCAATTATCGTTCAAAACTTAAATGGCTTTCTGTTTGAGAAGCCAGTTCATCGCCGAAGTTTGAGAATTTTGTGCACTCTTTTTCCCCTTCTATATGATAAATATTCTCCTAATTACTTAAAATCCCGTTTTCATTCTCTCGGTGATACTCATAGTCGGCAACTTCGCTCCACTGAAATTTTAATACTCCAAATGCCTCTTTGTCGCACTGACTTCCAATTCAACTCATTGACTACACAAGCTATTAAACTATGGAATGCCTTATTTACTCTGGAAAGCTCCTAAGAGAAATATTTTCAAATGTCTTGTTAAATAATATGTTATATCTATATTCCTTTGTAAAAAAATCTTATTTAAGATGATGTTTTATCCTTTTATTCCTTAGAAAATTTTGTTTTTACATTTGTAGTATGTTTTCTTATTTCTCATGTTTTATAATTACTATTTTATTTTGGGTTTATTATGCACCCTTGATGTATTTACTGTTTATTTCAGGGTTTGCTGATAGAGAATGCTTGTAGCATTTTGCTTTCCTTTGCAGGACGTGGGGAAAAAAAAATAAATAAATATTTAACAATCAACATGGTTCTGGAAAACGCCATACTTAAAGCCTAATATTAGTAATTAGAATATTTTTTTTTTATCTCTTCCACTTTTTATCAATAATAATCAAGTAATAACTTGTGTCTTTGTTGTAATCACTATTTCACAAAGATCGATATTTAGTTAGCGATTTACAAACATAAACCATCGCAATCAATTCAATAAAAAAATATAATAGATTTAGTATATTAAACCATCGCGCCGTGCCCAGAAACTGTACCAATCAATGAAGCACCACCTGATTACGCGCATAAGGTAAGGGTCAGTTGTCTACCCCTTCACCATATTTGAGGGAGGACTACACTAAACTCATAGTACCTACTCATTCGAAAAATAGCGTTTATTTTTTATTTAAATTTTAGTATTATATGATTTTTTTTATAATTGTGTTTTTTTACATAATCGATGTTTCAATAATATGTCATACATTCTTATAGGACCTTAACAATTTAATATAGCTACTTCAATCTAATAATATTTAAGTTGTTTAAGCGTTTTTGTTTCATTAAATCTTAGGAATTCATTTGCATGGTTATAAATTGTATAAAATACAATTGGGGAAAATCACAAAACAACAAAATAAAATTCAATATAATATTATTGGGTGCACTAATATTTCCTGCAACTTTTCAAATTTCAGTCAACAACGTTCTAATTAAAGTGAATGTTTCTATGTGGCGTGTCGCTTTATTAAAGAAACTTGAGCGCAGGGTTACGATATTATTTATAAAATACATTGTTTATATAATATTCCTAGATTATATTATATTAAGAAAAAAACGTGATTGTTCAAGTCTTTGTTTATTAGTAGTAGATGTTTTTTTACATTTATAAAATCGAGTTATAAAGGTTCTTTATTTCATAAATAAGTTTCAGAAATAATGCTTAATTAAAAATAAGAAAGGAAACATAAGCTTGTTAAATGGAAACACAAAATTAACTAAAATTAACTATTTTATATAAATTTTAATAAATAATCATCTCTCAGTACATCACGGTTCATTTATTTTGAAATTATGTATAACAATATTTGTGATATATATATATATATATATATATATAGTATATTGTTTGTTTTGAATAAGGCTGATTTAACTTATTTTCCAGTATGTAATAACGAATTAGATACTATAAGGGCAAGGTATACATATATGTCGGGATAAATGACATACCTACGTACTGTTTTAAGAAGTGTGGTGTCACAATTGTAAGCATTCTGATGGTGGTTCATTATCAGTTTCTCAAAATAAAATTTTAAAACAACGGAACACGTTATAACTTTTCAGAGAAGTTTGTATTGTTAGCTGTTCGAACAAGAATTTTTAAAGCTCCGATATTGCCCCATTATATTCGCTAGATCGTCTCTCCTCCATGACAATCACTCAATAAAATGAAGTTGACTTAGAGGATAATTACAATTGTAGGATTCAATATTAAATAGTTTCTAAGATTTCAACTATTGTAGCATGTGATTTTTGCTAAAGTTACAATCACATGATATTTATTTATAATATATTGCTAAATTTATCAAAATACAATAATTAATACAATTACTTGTTTTAATAATTATCAAATAAACTTTAAGGAAACTTCCACTAATAATAATGACTTTAAATAATAAAAATTGTAAATTGGTTGATTGATGTTCGTCTTTAACCCATATATATAGATGATAACCGTATAGTGCTAATTCTTAATTCCTTATTTTATTTTGTACATTTTAAACATAATTAAATTTAAAACATTTTCAAATAATCTAGTTAGTTATGTTAGAGTAGATTATTATTTTAATAGCACGCTAACGGAGGTTTTAAGACCTTTATAATCTTATTATGTATTTAGGATGGGACTTTATTCGTCTGATGCGTTGAATAATGATGAGCTTTTCATGCATCTCTTTATAATGAAAATTCCTAAATGTCTGCATCTATGAATACAGTAGACATAGATAAATATTAATTTATATTGTATACTTTAAATTTATAGAAAAGTTGTTTATTTATTAAAAAAAATAGTATTTTAGTTTTTACTTTTATAACAAGCGAAGGGGTTAAGGACAGTTGTTTGTAAAGGTTAATTAAAATATGCAAAAGATTCTAAAGAATAGATTGCTTTGAAAAGCAATGTTGTTGACTATCCAACGTATTATAAATTATAAAAATATAAGGGTCAGTATAAACGAGAGACGTAGAACTTTGGTACTAAAATAAAGCAGGTATTTCGATTTAAATAAGAATTTGAACAGAGAATTAATGTATTGTCGAGGCATTGATGAATAAACAAACCTTTATATTTATGTACCTAACCTAAATTTAGAATTACTCTTAGCTTCGAACTAAGAAAATTGTTATTATATAATTATAAACATTTAGTGAAAGCTAAATAGTTGAACTATTTCTAATTTATGTCTCTCTCTATACCTATAAAAGAGGCTATACCTATATAAAGGCTCGGGTTCGATCCCCGACTGGGACAGGCATATATTTGATGAGCATACATGTCTGTATTTCTGGGTTTGATCAGATGATAAAAAATATATACTTTTTTTATCTTTTTTTTATTTTTATTTTTATTTTCTTACAATGTTATGATATGAAGTATTTAAGTATTTGGTATATAATAAAAAAAATATTATTAAAAGTTAGCATGCATAAATTTCTTATATTTTCTCAGTAACGCTTTCCTACTAAAACACTATTGTAGTGGCCTACTGTTATTTTTACTTTTGTTACTCATCTCGAGCAAGGTTTCCACGATAGCAAAGTCTTTTATAGCTCTCTTGATATTATATTTTATGATGTTGTATTGTATCGCTTTCATCGCTCGCCTGATAAATCTGCCGGTCGCGTTGTCCTCGCTGTCGGTAAAATACACACAGCTCCCGGTGTGACGCGACACTGCTACAACCGCGTGGGGAACGCTGTCATGCAGTTGCATCTCACTCCTGGTGTTAATTATAAAAACGGAGCCGAAAGTGAGTCCTTGTGGTTCGTGTATGGTTAAGATACGCGACTCTTCGCCTGATCCATAACCCTCGTTAGACAATGTTATCTTCTCTTCCTGGGTGTTTACTAAGTAGACTCTTCCTGGGGTATTTTCGATCCTGTGTAATTGAGCATTGTTAAGGACTGCACTAGTTTTTTGCTGGAGTAGATGCCGGAGTAGACCTCTTTTAAGGCATACGCAACATCTAAGGAATTCCGATGTGTGCACAGTAATTCCTGGCTGATGGACGTTATCATTGCGGGACGACAGTACCTCATATCGAATAGATTATTTCTATCGAAGTAAGGTAACTGGTTCATGTCACCGACGAGGAGAATTTCGCCAGCACCGGACAACCGCGTAGCCATTGCAATGGATCCGAAATGATTCATAAGAGCCTCGTCTACCACCATACGGTGATAGTTTTCTGACTCTTTGAATCCATTTACTAATACAGAGGCCATCGTACGCACTCGATTTTTTGATTCTTCGCCACTACGTTGAGAGATCTTCTCTCTTAGATCTTTAGCTGCCTCAGTTGTAATTGTAACGATGACGTCCTTCTCCGCGTCGAAGTGCGATATTATTAACGTAATTTTGCCACATCCTGGAACCCCGTTGACCCAGTTTAGTATTGGCACGGTCCAAGCCTCCAAGTTCGTTAATGTGCTAGCTTTGTCTAGGATAATATCCTCTAGCATAATGTTGGTGCATTGGGCCGTGACAACAATTGGGTCGTTAGATGGCGTCGTATATTTGGCATTGCCTATTCGCTTCGTCTGTGCCTTATCCAATATAACGAAACCACAGGGCGCATTGTATGCTGCCTATGCTCTCCTGCCATTGTGCCGTGAATGATCTTTGCAGTTTGGTTGTTGTATATGGCTGCATCTGCCTCCTTGAGTTTCAGCTCCAAGAACTTCCGATTACCGATTCCGATACCTCTATGTATTTCTATCGTTTTCTAACACCCTTAGCATAAACAAATAATTTGCCTAATTACGGTTAAGATCAATTTGTGTAATTTATCCTGATAATTTTTTTATAAGGTCGACGTGTGTATCTGTATACCTTTGTGTTTGTGTAGTAGCTGTCTGTAGCATCATAGAAGTCAAAAGAGTAGACTAATTTGAATGCGTTTTTTTATTTATTCGAAAGCCTAGTCCGTTGACATGGCAATAATTATATTATTCTTAGCTATGGCAATAATTAAAGCACTATAGCAATAATTGAAAAACCCCCGACAAAAAAAACCTTTAAAAAGAATAAAAATATTGTTATTATGTACCGAATGATGTCTTTGCGTCTTGGGACCGTTGGAAGTACGTCGATGATGGTTTCTATTTTATGAAGGTTTCGGGTCTAATGAATGAGAATTTAGACTATATGGTTTGATATTGTTACTTCGTTATTTGTCTGGATAACTTGCTAGGTTTTGTTGCATTGATTGATTTTTACCTTTACGTTCCCCCAACGCACCGATTTCAAAAAGTACATACCTAATAATATTATTGTTATCCTTTCTGTATTGGCTTTTGGTAAACCAACAGTTTAAGTACAATTTAAAATATATTTTAAGACTGGAAAGTGATAACTAATATTTTTTATATTGTTCTTGAATCGCCATTTTATTGTTTTCTATTCAGCAAACTTTCTGGTTCTGCTTAAAAAAAAACTGAAATATTTAACTTCCTTTTAGAGATTATAAACTGAACTAAGCTGTGCTGATCAATAGTTATTATAATAATAATGCAACATTTTAATTAAGTAGCATTTTAATGTTCCTAATAATATTATTTATCTTTTTATTAAAATTTTTATTTATCTTATATTTTGATAACGTTTCTTAAGATTAATCCAAACAATAAAGCATGTCTAACTTTAATTGTGAATGTTTTATATTTTATTTTCATTTATTATATTTTCATAAAAATGGTCGTTATAATTTTATATAATTAAATAGACAACTCTATTGATATATATAATAGAAGTTTTTCACTGAAACATCTCTTTGAAAAATATTAAATGCATTTTATATTCATTTCAACTCTCGGAACGTTATTTCAATACATTGCTAAAATTTTTACATAGAAAATTTGTTTTAAAGAATTTAAATCTAACTGTAAATTTCTGCTTATAAAATATTCATCACAACATTTTTAACTTATTACAAAATTAAGAAATAATCATTGTTTCGTTCAAAAATCATGACCATCATGAATTTTGTAAGTATTTTATACTTTGCAAAGTATATTTTTTAACTATTAAACTCTTTTGAATTATTTCTTAACAGTTTTATGTAGAACTGAACAGACAAGGTAAGAGTTTTTACATAATTATTTTTAATTCTACAAATATTGAATTTTCCATAGTTTAAATATAGAAGAATGATGCAAATCGCAATTAATCATGTCATTTTTTATTGTAATCAACGTGAGCAACGTCCTGCAATATAAATCTTGTCTGTAATTTAAATCGAAATCAATGTGAAAGTTAGAGTAATAGCACTACTTTTTCAAGCTTTCAGAGGAAGCTTAAATACGAATGAAACCTCAGCTTTTACATCAATTACAATCAGTTTGTTGGTTCGAGCTAGAACCGAACTTAAATGTTCTATTGAAGAATGAACCATTACTCGAAATTGCAACTGCAACGATTAATGATTCACTTTAAGATTTTAGTGTTCATTTCAAGTTAATCTGATTAAATAGTCAGTGATTGGTTAACCAACCAAAAACATGAAAAACAGGAAGAAGTAAAGGCTGGGAAGGAGGAATTTGCTTTTTTTTGTGCCAAACCAAGCCGAGATTAATAATTCATTATAAATCCACCGCATATTCACAAAGAGATTGTTTGAATTTGTATTTGGGATACGGTATGACAGCCTTCATTGGGTCTGACGAACGCTACAGACTTTTTATATTATCATACAAGATTCACATTTAATCAACAATGATAATTTTGTTAAGAATCTCTTTGTTTATGCATATTTTACAACTTAAATCGAGCTTTAATCTTTTTACTATCTGATTTGGGTAAACGTGTCAAAACTATTCAAAAATAAATTATTATAAGTTAAAATCTGGGTCTTAAATATTTTTTTTAAAAAAGCAATAAATTTTACCCCAGTCGATATTACAAACATAAAATATTATTTATAAATATACAACTTTTATAAAATATTTAAATACGGATTCATCATTAGAAAAATTACAGTAGTAGGTACACATTAAATGTTTCTAATGAAGAATTTTTATAATTAATAATAGTTGCTCTAAATTCGATATTGTGTATGACTAAATAAAGTTTAACTTTTGCCTTAAAATCTATTCTTTATATTCTTTGTTAAAAGCTCCTCTGATATGTCTATAGTGTTTTTTTCTCTCAACGCTATTTTGCTATCTATTCTGTTTCTAGCATTTAGTCCCTAATCACATTTATAAAAATTCAAATGGTTTATATTTAGCCCATAATTTTAGTGATATTTCTATTTTTAATTATATTTCTGAATTTAAATAACATGGATGTTTATTAGAGAATAAAATTGATGAAATTTAATTACACGGAATTCAATGAAATTTTAATTTTCTAATACTTGAACAACAAGATTTCATTGAGATATTTAAAGCTCGCACTATTATCTTAACTTATTTATGAACATTCTATAAAGCAAAACGAATTACTAAATGAAACCTAATATGAACATAAGAGTCGACTTAAGGTAAATCTAGTAAGTAGTGTGAATATGAAAAAGGAATTTTGGATTTGAGGTTGTTGTACGTTTACAAGGTTTCATCTAGAAACTTAACTTTTTAAAATAAATTATTAGATAGAAGTAAAATTTTACTATTTAAAAAGATATAAAGCGAGTAGCACATTAAAATATAAAACCTTTATTATTACGCCTGAGTTGCATTAACTAAAGAAGAGAAAATAATTATATAAAGCAAAAAACGAAAAACGTTATATTAAATGCAGTAGTGATAAATTAGTACTGTAGTTGAAATCAGAATCTGTGCCAAATGATTATGAGCAGGAGATATTTTTTTTTCTATTATGATGAGGATTCTGCTATTCAAGTTAAGAACAGTATTTTTTAAATGTATATTGTCTATCTGTTTGTATAGTTGCGCTTCACGTCATAATTATTAAATCGATATTTTTCCAGTGATGAAAGCTTAAAATCAACCAAAACTAATAGTTTTGTACGCCATGTCCTAGCATAAAACAAATTTTCTTAAATATTAAGAATTAAGAAGGTCTAATTATTTCAATCACTGATTTAATAGTTTACGTAGCACGATATTTAGAATTATTATGTCAAGCAATTTTTATTTTTGTATGCTGAAAGTAATTTAATTGAATAAGATTATTATTTATGTGAGGAGGGAAATTTGTTTTATTAGTAAATAGTTGAATAAAATAGAAAAGTTGAAACCATTAAGATTTTATAATTAAAACCAATATATAATACCGTGTATAGCGATACTGAAAATAGTTCATTTACAGGTAGTTTTTTATTTTTGTATGTTTGAAGTAGTTGATTTGACTATGATTAATATTAATATGAAGAGGGTAGTTTGCAAAGAAGAGTATAGGGTAAGGGTGTGTATGCCGTTAGGACGATATTCGGAAGAAAAGCTGCTGTATAGTAAAAAGAAAGGATTAAATGCAAGTAATTAAAAGTGAAGTATTAATTGAAAAATCCGTGCTACATTTCAATCCAACTTGGCCCTTATGGAATATAAGAGTTCGTTTTGTTTTATTGGACGTCACCGAAAAAATGATTAAAACGATGTGATTTATTAATAACATGAAATAAGATATTGAGATTCCATGAAACTATTAATAAATATAAATTTCAATACACAGATTAAAATTGTTATTATTTATATTTTTCGTAAAATATATCTATAAAATAGTATTTGATTGATTTAAAACATTTTTAAAAACTCTATCATTTTACTTTACCTTTTTTATTTAACCTGTAAAATATTTTAAAGGCAGTCCATAAATTTTGCTGCCATATTTCAATCTCTAGTAATGGAAAGAACTCACTGCGGTTGCAGTTTGAACAATTCATCTTAAATTTAAGCCATTTCATTAAAAATCTACATGTTCGAGAAAAGAAAAATAGATGGTCAAATAAGCAGAAAGACAAAGGGTAAGACGTATCAGTATTAAATGAAGTTTATAATTTCAAAGATTATAGACATGTTAATAACATGTCTTTAATATTTGAACAAGCATAATCCTAATATTTTATTTATATATTCTGTAATATATTTAAATTTGTTTTACATTTTTACAGATTTATTATAAATATTATATACATTTATAACAAATCTGTTGTGATGAAATAAATGATCGTTTTCTGAAAATACATAGAGGATTTATTCACTTTTTGACGTTGGTTAACAAACTACACAACCTTGTATTGATATGAGAACCCTTCGACAGTCTTCATTCGAACAAATCCATTATGGGTTTCTTCGGAATACATCGCATATTAACAAGGTATTGTTTGTTTTTTTATTCGTACTAAAACTTTTTGCTTCATAATTTATGATTGAAATTTGTTTTCTCTCAAAAACTTGATTTAATGAAATCTCATATTTGTACCGTTCTTCAATCTATGCAATTTGAATTAGTGTTTAACTTATTTTACTAATGCCTAATGCTTAATAGATATTTTAATTATTAAGAAATGTCATATTAGTTGTAATTTAATAATAAGCATTTACTTAAGAAAAAAATATTAGACGTATTTTTTCTATACTTACAAATAATACATTTGTATGTATTATTTTTAAGTATAGAAAACATTTATATTATCTAAAATATAATCCATAATCCCAACTTTATTATATTAAGGACATGTTATTCTTCGCAGACTGGAAATGTTAGTCCTATCTTTATTTATAGCAAACTCACACAGATGACTGAAGCATATTGCTTTGCTTTCAGAAAATAGCGCTTTTAACAAAGCGAAGCTATCATTCAGCTTCCACTTATTCTACTCAGTTATTTTGTACAACTCTTTACATAATTTTATAAAATACTCATGACAATGTTTTTTTTTATAAAAATGTAATTAAATTCCAAGAGTGATTTTTGCATATTTTAATACGTTTAATTTCATTGATAAATCGGTATTGATTATTCTTGATCATTCTATTTAATAATCAAATTATACAACATCACGATTAATGATAATTGAATCTGACTTTGCTATAATATTTCATTCAAAACGATCTGTGTACGGTCAATCAGTCATAATTATCTCGATTTGGCTCTTTGCCTATCCCATATCATATTTCATTATAAAATATATAATATAGCAAAATATGTTGTGTAGCTATCATAGATAATACTGGTTAAAATGATTTAGCTAAAAAAAAAGCAAAAAAAGAAATAAAGAAAAACAAATAAAGAAGACTGTTATAAGAATTAAACACATTTTAAATGACTTGTGTTTTAAAAAAAATACTTGATTTAAAACCTTTAACTTGCCTTTACATGCAATCTTTTTGAGGAGGCGGGATGACACGTCCGCTTTGAAGTATCTTCTTTAATTAGGGCGGGGAGATAGAAATCGGAAAAGTTTCTTGAGAATGCGTCAAGCGGGTCAAGATGTCTAGTGACCTTTTTCTCCCCATTCAATAATTGAATTATAAAGAATAAGGCACTACTAAAGTAATTCAATGAAGCAATAAATTTAATTTGTTAATTGGATGAATAACTAAAATAAAGTCATTTATTTATCAATAAGAAAAAAAAACAAAATTTTAATAAAATTAAATTTCAAATTTAAAAAAACTGGTGATAGAAAAAGAGTTCTAAAAAGGATAAAATAATAGTAGATATTATTATATACGTATTGAAGTCGTATCGTTGGGGGACCGTTGTACTTACGTTGACAATGGTGTCTATTTTAATGGAGATTTAGACTAAACGATTTGATATTGTTATTTCTCTCATTTGCTCTTGCATTTTGATTTCTTTCTTTATTTAGTTTATTCAGTTCCCCAATACAACGACTTCAACGTTAGCATTAACAACTTCAACGATTTTTTTTTCGTAGCGTGGGTTTTTATTTATTTTTTTCTTCTTTTCAAGTTTAAGTTATGTTACTAGTTTCTATATTATACTAAATGAACCTACGTATACATTTACGTTTAATTGTTCAGGTTTTTACTATCAATATTGGATAATAACCTTTCACCAGCACCAATAAAAGGTCAATGTCTTGGAGACAACTGTTTTTTTCCGACCAAACATAGCTAAGACTCATTCCGAAGTATCAAGCTTTCCATTAAAAAGAAAGCAATCAAATCTGTCCCCTCTTTGATGGCACGATTGCTGATACGATGGCATAGATAGACACACAGATACACAGATATTTTCGTCTTTTCGTTTAACTTTTAACACCCCTCTTTTAGGGTCATAGTTTAAAAAATAATTCTATGAAAAAATAACATTGAAATAACAAACTTTCCGTAAAATTTAAATATTAAGTTTTTCATAATAATATTATCGCAATAATTTTATTTTGTTTATATTCTTTCAATAAAATAAACAATTTTATTTTAACATTATATGTTATTCATGCGCTACATGGTAATATACTGAATTGTAGAACATGTAGATGTTGAAAATGTAACAAATCTTTTAACCTTATTTACAAAACGAACCCAAATCACCAGAGGACGGGACCACATTGTTTGTTTATCAACAACTTCAAACAATTTTCAGACAAATACAGTATACGACTTTGAAATACTATTTAATGTAGTAGTCATACACGTATAACAAAATTGTGAAGAAAAATAATAGTGGTTTAATAACATGAATTGTTTTTTCAGTGACCTTAACACTTATGCGAATGAGCTTATATCTCGGTTTGTCTTATTAACAATAATTGAATAATATTCGACCTTAACACAATTTGGTAATCTTAGTTATAGTACTGCACCAATGGATGATTAAGAAAACCTAACTCATTTAAAACTGTAATTCGGGAATAAATTAATAATTAAGAGTAATATGGCTTAAGCGCAAGATGATTGGGAGCCATAATTTATCCTTATAACGATTGGAATAAATATAATATTACAAATAAAGTTTTTGCCGTGATTGAGGAAGTGACTATAAAATTGCAAATTATATACAAAAAAAACGCAATAAAGTGCTTTACCTGGAAAATCTAACTTTACAATGATTTTATACGAAATTACTTTGCCAGAAAGCGTTTTCTCGCAGTTCGTTTCCCTGCCCCGGGGTTGGAGTAGGATGAGGCGTTGATGTTGATAACTTAAAAAAAGGGATATTCTATGATTGGATGAACGGAAATGAATGATTCTTTTCGCTATACTATTTTGTTAAAAAATATTAATTATTAAAGAAATACCATTTATTATTACATAAAAAATAACATAAAAATATTGTGTTATCCATAGTTTCGAGTTGATAATTTTTAGATAAATATATACAAAAATAATAAAATAATGTACTTGAATTAAAAGATAAACCGGCTAAGTGATTTCCTTTTCCTTGGTCAATTTAACTTATTATTTAATTTTTATTTCGAATTCGAATTTTTTGTTATTAATTCTCAACAAAACAAACAAACAAAACATTAAAAGCATAATTTAAGATTTTATTATAAGATATCACTATATACAACAACGGTCTCTTTAGAATTTTTCTTTTCAATAAAGATGGCATTGTATCATCATTTTTCATAAATGGCAATAGAATTTGCTATTTCGATTACGATTAAGTGATGTTATAATATTTTAAAATGCTGAAACAAAATAAAAGTTCTTCCTTGTTTATACACCAGAGACGAAAAAATAATGAGATAGTGTGAATGAAAAAGGTATTATTTTTTTTTTTGCGGCAGATCCCTCATCTAACTGAACTACACAATTAATAATATGTATTCTGAAGACATGTATCTTGACTTAAGACGGACTAAATTCAATTTTCATTATTATTTTTGTGTATTAAAAAAATATCTCAAAATTTTATCTTTAGGAATAACCAAAAGTAAAAAACCTAATATCTTGCCAACTTTTGTTCTTGATATATTTGTCAAAAATGTGTAATACTTAAATAATCACATCATATTCAGATTGTGTGTGACGAGGTGTGTAGCTGCACACTCATGGATAAAGGGTTGTAGAAAAAGTAAAAAAGTAGAAAAATAAAAATGTGGGACTATAATTGATATTAATATATTACACATACAATAAAAGAGAGGTTAAAAATAGAAAACATAGATCTTTTCTTCTATTTTATCTTATTTTAAAAATAACGAGCACGTTTCAGAAATACAGGCAAAAATATTTAGGTCAGAAATTATAAAAGCGTGTAGATTTTCAGCCAACAGGTTCTCTCGTAATCTTTTTAAAGATAATTCTATGAAATAAAACTAAACATCACAGAAATTATATTACAAGTTACTAAGAGGAAAAGTTTAATCACCACATGCAAGAGTTGAAATGCAATGAAAAGATAGTATTTTAATATACTTTCAGCTTAATTATTTTATTATGATACCGCTTACTTATAATTAATTATAACTACTAGGTATTTGATACATATAGCGAATAATTGTAGTAAATCATAATATAAAAAAAAATCCTTCTTTATTTTTATTTATTATCGTATTTAGAAATTTAGACACATTTAGACATATTTATGACAGACTATAATACCTGCATTCTAGAAATTGTCTATCAATTAGGTCATTATAAATGGATAACAATTTAACCATTATAAAAAAAGAACATTTCAAATGCAATCAAAGAAACTCCAACGCCTCATAATTACATTTTCGTCGCTTTATCTTCGTGACGAGTTGTAATATATTACAACTCGAAAAAGGGCACCTTTATTTCGTGCCCTACAATTGAGTAATCGCGTGCATTATTCACCAGACCTTTGACCTTAGCCGTTATCAGATCCGCTTGACCGGTATGCAGACTATAAAAGACACTTAACTTAATGTACTACTATAATGACGTATTAAAAAAAACTTTGTAACTTAAAAAAAAATCCTAACTTTCACACATACGCAAACTCACTACATATTACTCAAAGTATCAGCGAGCTATCATGGAACCACATAAAATTCCTCGATCATTCACTGACAGGTAAGAGTTTTGGGACCTACCTCGGGGTACGAATTGCAATGGAATGGAAATCTGTAGTGCATTTCAGACGACAAACAACAAATTTACAACATTTTACAACATTTCGGACGACAAACAACAAATTTATAACATTTTTCCCGGAATCTCTAATGGCAAGCGCCCATTAGATGTTTAACATCTTAGGTTAACCTGAAAAGATATATGAAAATAAACAATATAAATTCATCTCGATGTGAGGACCTGGCAGTTGAAGACTTTTAAGTGGAGATAACACATAAATCAAATTATCTCCGACTTTTGCAATCGAACGACTTATATAATGATACACAATACCGGATGCAATAAAGAATAGATCCCTAGTTGCCATTTATATCTATTAGATCTACTACTTTAATATAGGTTTGTTGATAAACTGGATATGCAACAGAATGCTTTTTAAAGACAACCTCGACGAGCTAAAAAGCACATTATTTATAAAAACTAATAAAAACCCATCGCAATCGCTGCAGCCAAAAAGAACTACGAAATTTTGATAGACATTTAAAATTTACGCGCATCACATAATTTACAATGAAAAATATATAAATTTTCTTATTAACTTATTGATTTTGATTAAAAATGAGATATATATTTAACACTATAAATTGTGTGCTAAATTTATAACAAAAATATACTATTACATAATATATAAAATAAATAGAGCAGCTACTAAACATGCTATGGTTGTAGTTGTAAATTGCACGCGGTATTGCAATAGTACTGCGGCATTTGTACTTTGTATTTATGACGGCTTTAAAGCCACAAATTGAATTGTCGGGACGCCATTTGTCATGTCCGCGATAGCTCTGGTTGGTGTCTAATTTGTAGCAACTAATGTCAGATACTTTAAATCGTTACATTTATATATTTCATTCGGTTCAAAAAAGATTATTTCCTTTTTGATTCATAGTAATAACAATGTTAGTAATAAAATACTAAAACCACATTTTCATAATATTAAAACCACAAAATGAAAAGGTATTTATTATATTTGTTTTTACTAATAATTAAATCTATACCTACATATAATAAAATTTTCACTGATCCATTTCTGTATATGGAAAATATTAAAAAAAAACATCATAGACGGCCTTTATAAAGCAAGAGAACCCAAAACAATGGTTTTTCAGTTTGTCTCTTTGTCTGTATATATGTATGTCTATATATCTGTATGTTTGTTCACGCTAATCTCAGAAATGGCTTAACCAATTTGAATGCGGTTAGGTCTGGAATATATTATTATCACAGTCTTCACTTAACATTTAGTTTTTATTTTATCTAAATCGGCTAAGAAAAAAAAGTTATGTTAATTTATGTCAATCACGTAATAGGTACCATGCAAATCTTATTCGATACATGTAATAAATCTGTAGAGGAGTAGTCTTTGTACATTGAAAATATTTTAAAAAATATACCAGGATGTGAAGTGATAACTAACAGAATCCATTTTCAGCATTTTAAAAATCTTTGTAGATTTATCTGTTTGTCTTTTAGTTGAGTACACAACACGAAAAAAAAATATTTTCAAAAATTCATACAGGGGGACCTTTATATAAGCAAGAGAACCCAAAACAATGTTATTTTTTCATTTTGTTCGTCTAAATGTTTGTATGTTAGTGCACGCTTATCCCAGAAACGGATTTGTCGATTTGGATGCAGTTTTCGGGAATGAATAGTCATGGGATTCACTCTATATTTTGTTTTTTTTTAATCGGTTAACGAATAAAGAAGTTAATAATCTCTTATTGTCGTACCATTGCTGCTTACCACTTTGAAGGATTATAGTTTTTACATACATTGGTAAGTATAAAGATTACGTTTTATCAAAATCGAAATTTACGCGTAAGAAGTCGCAGGCACAGCTAGTCTTAAATAAAACAATATACAAAATGATAATACATTTTATGTTGAAATATAATTCAGATCGTTTTTTTTTTTGCATTTTTTATATACTTATATTTATACGTGTATGCACTTGAATCACGTAATTATAAGCAAAAATATCAATATGGCCTATTTTTCAAGTAAATTTAATATATTGTTTATGCTTTGAAAAATCCTCAATATGCTCCTATTTTGTAAAAATTATAAGAAATGATAATGATTTATTATATGATGAGAAATGAGGGGTAGGAAGAGGGTCAGATGAGGTCAGCGGCAATAGCACGTTATTTGTAATCAAATAGTAAAACATAACGATATTTTGGAGAAACAAGATAGATATCCTAACAAATTCTCATATTACATAAATATATGTTTGATAAAAATGTCATGCTTAATTTATTTTTATAAAAATAATGTGAGAATGATAATTTAACAATTAACTATACATTTTTATTTAAAAAAAAACAAAAAATATGTAGTCACAATCATATTTATGTAAAAAAAAAAGGTTGTATACGATCAATACATTATCAAATATTAACTTAATAAAAAAATAACGAAAGATTCTGAAAGGTAATTTTTGATGTTATCATAAATTGCCTTAGGTACTAAGGGGAGGAAAAAGCTCTTCAGTTAATTTCTTAAGTCTTCAGTTTGAGATCCATTAGTCAAGAATGTTAAAAAGTCAAGTTATTATTCATCAAAAAGCTGTAAGTATTATGACTCCGACTTCCTGTTACTTTCTATTCTAATGTTATACTTATTTTATTGAATTAAAATAAGTATTATACTAATAGTTACTAACACGATAAATTGTTGACACTGTTGGCACGTTATAAATAAATTTCTATTAAATGTAACTTAATAACAAATACAATAAGCTTAACCACAGCTGAATAAGTATACAAACAATTTCTATATAACATTTATAAATATCATTGCAAAAGCTGTCTGTTACCGAATTCTTAAAAACTAAGAGGCGAGAGCCAAACTTTGTTCGCTCATTAATTTTACTTATATCTTTCCCAGAGGAGATGACGGTTGAATAATTTGTAATGATTAACACACTTGGCAGAACTAATATTTTTTCTCAAAACAATTATTGAGCTTGCAGATTTATATTGCTTATTTTAAACCTCTCATCTTTAAGTTTATTATGAGTACTTATGTTAATGAAATATATTTAACATTCATATTCCAGAATAACAGGTTTGAATTCTTGATGATTTGTTTTTCATTTTGTAAGTAACTTTCATAAGGTACTTATTTGATTACCTATTTATCTATTTGATATCATTATGCTATTTATACATTAAAATATTTTCAAAGAAATATATTTCGGAGATAGATGCATATTAGTGACTTGCTCGTTCTTGATGGAATATTCTGGTACAGGATCCGAGGCGTAGGTCTCAGGCAATTAAACCACACACACAATATGACAATTCTTGTATTAAATGTAGGTAATCAATTCTCACAAATTACTTAGTAGGTATACAATTATCAGAGTTGCGTGAACTACCGATCCCGTTTGGGGGCCGAACTGTAAGGCTCTCACTAATCAATTCCTCCTCGACTCAATGCTCTCCAATATTTAAAATGTCTCCGGTGCCCCTCCAAACGATTCCGATCACGTGACGCGTTACGTCACGATGTTCACACCCCACTGTTATAATGATATCAATCGAGTTACTAATTATCGTTAAATTATCGTGATCTACGACACGGCCATACTGACAAGTCACACGCCCTCGTGTGCACGTATCTGAAATCCAAACAATATACAACTTTAGATGTCACTTCGCTCGGCCTTCCTGACCAACTACAATTTCAGTAGTAACCAACAAGATTGTTTTAAACAACGTTATAAGCATCAACCTTTGGTTGTAAGCAAAGCTCAGTCTACCTACTGGTTGGTATCAACACACTATACCACTGAAACTTTATTTCTTATTGTCAAAGCTACTTCTGCTCCAAAATATCGACTATCATACTGTGTTGTTACTATCACCTATATCGAGTGGTAGTAGTTTATACCACCACCTTCAACTGACAATAACTTTGCCACCTCCATAGAGTGACGATAACCTTGCCACCTCCATCGAGTGACGATAACCTTGCCACCTCCATCGAGTGACGATAACCTTACCACCTCCATCGAGTGACGATAACCTTGCCACCTCCATCGAGTGACGATAACCCTGCCACCTCCATCGAGTGACGATAACCTTTCCACCTCCATCGAGTGACGATAATCATGCCACCTCCATCGATTCCGATCACGTGACGCGTTACGTCACGATGTTCACACCCCACTGTTACAATGATATCAATTGAGTTACTAATTATCGTTAAATTATCGTGTTCTACGACATATATATATATGTTAATTTATGTGCTTAACCATTAAAGGTAAAAATAATATATTAAATATTGTTTACCAACTTCCAGAAAGTTACTTTATAACTTAATAGGTAACTTAATATAAGAAAAAATAGTATTCTATTACAAAAAGGATTTTCGTTAGAGACAAAACTTTGCTACTATCACTTAATTTTCCCCTCCGATTTCCACAAAACCAGCTCTAATTAGTATGCAAAACTTTAAGTAGGTCAGAAGATCGGAAAAAGCTAGCAATTGTGCTCATTTTTGCGAGGGAAGTTTTTGTTCGAAATTTTTGAGGAACGTTCAATTTTGGACTTTAGAAAATCGGAATAATCGTTTTTTTTTATTTACTTTTGTGTTTATCACATTACCTAATGTAGTCAACGTCATATTAATGTTCCGTAAACTTAATATTATATTAACACTACAATATATATTACCTTATTTAAACAATTATTTAATTATTTAAATACATACAAAATATAACGAACGTGTATAATATCTTAAGATTTAAATTAATGAATATGTTACAGCTATACAGGTCACAGCACGGCACATTTAAACACACGTCTTCAGGTTGTAATGTAAAGGAGTTTACAATGGAACTCATGTTTAAATATGTGAGATACGTGAAATGCATGTATATTCGTTGTCTAAGAGACTTGTTTAAAGCTTTGGTAACATTTCGTTCCCTAATAGAGACACTAAACAGGTTTACTATTGGTTTCATACGAATGCGGGTAATATTTGTATGTTTTATTTTTATGCCTTATTTGTACTTCATTATTTATTTGAAACCCATTTGTTAAGAAAGATATATAAACTATAATAATATGCTACCCGCCATTCATCTAGTAGTTTATTTTAAAACTGCTATAGATAGGTGTATACTCTTTGTTGTCTCGGTTCAATCAGTAAAACTAATATTCCACACGTGTTTCAAACACCCTGATAAAGTCCACTGGGCAGTACACACCGACCTAACCATTGAAAATCTTTATTTTTTTTTCTTATGAAACACTTTGTTAAGCAAATGTTTTTTATGTAATTACCTATTTACCTTTGATATATTTTTAACCTCGATCCAAAAAGAAGGGCCACATCTGTGGCATCGTAGTAGCTAAACGAGTAGTCCGATTTGATTGCGTTTTTTTTTTAATATAAGCCTAGTTCGTCGAGATGGTTTTGATCTATGTTTGGTCGAAATAAGTGCTAAGCTAAGCTTTAAATAATGTTGGTGAAAGGTTCTTATTCAAATTGATAGTAAAAACCGAAACAAGTGAAACTTTGTGGGTTCGTAGGTTTAGTAAAATATAGAAACCAGTAACATAACTTATGAAAGCAAAAAAATAAAAATGTAATCCTTATCTACTTATTGGAGTCGTTGAGTCGGGGGACCGTTAAAAAAGGAAGAAATCAAAATGGCAGTGAGTTACCCAGACAAATAACCAAATAACAATATCAAATCTTATAGTCTAAGTTCTATCGTATAGAGAGAATAACTTCGTAAAATTGACGAATCTGTCAACGTACGTATAACAATCCCCCGACGCAACGACTTCAATAAATACATAATAATATTATTTTTATCTGTTCTAAGGTCTTTTTATAGGTTTTTTGTTAATTTATATTTATTTTTTAACATTACAATAGTATAATACTGGCAAAACGAACATTTCATCCAAGAAAATTGTTCCGTTTGACGAAATAATGCGCTAGATAGATAAACAATAGGTAAATCTAACACATCATTACTACTTAATTAATTTTGTATAAGTAATGTTTTAGTGATTAAAAAATATTTTAATTCATTAAAATTAAATAAGAAATAATATGTATAATCAAATATGGTCGAACATCCGGCATATGCAATAAATACTTTGACTATAAAATTGTTTTATTTTTTTTTTAATTGTTTTCGGTTTTTATTGTGAATTTCTATGACCAGTTCCATTGTTAACTTAGTAAGGATACAGTTAAGTATAAAACTTCGGTATTAAAAAATATTATAAACATGAGAGATTTCATATTAACTTTAATTTGACATAAGTAACTTTCAGAAAGTATCTATTTGTATACATTAAATATTATGTTCATAGTAAACATTAAAATATTATGTTCCTTAATATATTCTATGATGTCTTGAGCAAAAAAACTTTTAGAAGGCATCAAATATCGTAATTGGTTTCTTATAGGTATATACGAGACCATATTTATGTTATAAGAGGAATCCTCTTCTGTAATGTAACTAATAATTTCCCTGTTTCTATAAGGAAATGCTAAAAGTTTGAGGACAGATCACAATCATGTTTATCGTTTTCATCGTAATAAGTTGATGCCAACAATTCTAACGGTTTATATGTTTAGGAAAATATACGTCTGTATTATTTGTTTCCACTATTTTTATTAATGTTATCTCTAAGATGTTTATATGTGTTATTAGTTTGTTTTATTTTGTTTGTATGTTGAATTATTTTTTGTAACATTGTTTTTATAAAAGCCTATTTTTAACATATTAATCATTTCAAATTAAGAAAATTCAAATGAAAAATACTAATTAAAAACTCATCTAAGTAAAATAAACATTTTGTTCAATTAGAACATATAAAACAACTAACGTTTCGGCTTCAACGAACGTTTTAGTTTTTGTTCAACGTAGGATCATTTACTGGGCGAGAGAGGAAAAACTACCTAGGCAGTTTGCCAAAATCTATTTTAGCCTTCCCCCTCTTTATTTAGAAGGCTCGCTAAATGACAAACTCCCTGTTCCCGTACTAACACCGGTATTTGGATAATCGATACTACGTTCAAAGAAACTAAGTTGAGGGCTCAAACCAAATTCCGGACATTTTGTATTAACTGAATTTAAGTTCAACAAACTTTGTGAAACGTCAACGAAGTATGAAGTTAATTGCGAAAGATTTTGTTAAACTAGCGAATCATGGTAATCAGATTGCGGCTTCAATTTTTTTAAGTTGATTAATGTAATGACATACAAGTATTTTAAAGGTTCTAATAAAAAAAATATGTATAAATATAATTCTGTTTCCTTATACTTTTTGAGGGTACTTTATACATAATTGTTTTATGCACAATCATATGTCACGGAATAAAATTGAATAATATAGTAAATTTCGCCACAGAACGTCACAGGCGGTGATGTGAGATATCAAATTATAAGAGGTTGTTTGCGCAGGCGCGTTGGGTTCTGTAAGCCGCAGCGGCCAGTCTGCTAGACGCTTGTGCTCTCATCGAACAAGCCTGCGCGATGTTTGCAATGTTTCGAATTACAAGACTCGCACTACCGAATAAATAGCTGTTTTTTTTTTATCAACAAATAAACAATCGTTTTTGTTTTGTACCGGTGGTTTATTTTGTTATCGGAACTTTTTAATCATTCCTTGCCAATCTGAGTGTTGTTTTAAAAGTTTATAAGTTTTATAAACTGTTTATGTGGACTTTGTATGGGGACATGTGAAAATAGTGTTGTGATAAAAACTTTTTAGCGATAAAAAGTTATTAATAAAGTATAATCAATATTTTAATAACATTTAATAATATACATTGCTTGAAATTATCACTTTTTAAAGTATAAATATAAAACGTAAGGGTCATTATTAACCGAGAAACGTTTTGGTTACTTACTGCGAAAATTATTATTGAAGCCCATTAAAATTCGACGTTAGTCCCTATTTAAATTCACAAAAGGTCATGATTTATAAGGCTAAGGTTATAACTTGCCAATAGTCTTAAATTGCTATGTAGATACAAGTACTTACTTATACATAATAAACTATTTTTGTTTATAGTTTTATGATCTTGTGGATTTTTAATCACTAACTATACGAACGTATATATTTTAGTATGATTTTTGGAATCTGATGATAGAAAAGTTTTTATAAAATATAAACCTTGTTTATTATTAGTATACAAAAAGAATCAAAGTAATTGAACATTGTGTATAAATAATTGATAAAAATGAAAAAGATATAGTAATTCTTCTAATTGTTAATTGAGACTATTATTTATAGCATTCAGTATCTAGTCTAGTTATCTAGTAGTCTTCTTATTATTTTGATATGATTAGGAAACCAGAAAAAAAGAACCAATCAAAATTAGAATATGATTTATAGTAAAAACGATTGATCAAGAAAAAATAATTTTAGATTGCTTGTTTTTGTACACAATTATTATAAAATATATAATAACCCTAAAATATATAATATCCTTGATTACCAGAATCAATAATTTTAATTACCGTGATAATTTATAAATGTTCCAAGCAATATATAGATAAAATTATAAAATTTAATTTTGATAAAATTATAAAATTTAATTTTGATAAAACTATAACATTTAATTTTGCTTTTATTTGAAAATAAACTTACTGTTAAAATAAAAAATAAAACATGTTTAAACTGTAATTACATTATCATTTCATAGCAAAAACAATCTATATATAATATTACTTTGATATATTTAAGCTCCACCTGTTTTTGAATTTTCGTTTGATATTTTTATTCAAATAATACACAAAAAAAAACAAATATAGTTACAATTGTGCCTCTTCTCAATTACCTTTATACACAGGAAATTAACAGATTTTTTTTTTGTGAAAAGAGGAATATTTAAAAACATAGCATTTAATATAAATTTCAAGGCAATCATTTGAACCCTTTTAGTATAATTTACATTTTCAAACCTTAACAATGATGTTATTGTTAATTAATAATCCTTAACTTTTCTTTTTGGGGACGTTGTGTTTCCGTTTAATGAATTTGTGTGTTAATACTTAACCTGTTTATAAAAGATTAACTATATTATTGACTAAGACTAAATAATAAACGTATTACAAGTTAGGATTGAGTTTGCAAAGTTAATCTCCTGTGACAAGGGTATAATATGCAATTAAATGTAACTAGAAGCAAATTATACTCTCCGTAAACCTGATTAATGATCTACCCGTATGGTGTTTTTTATTACAAGTTCTTAAATTAATCAATTTAACTTCACACAGTTTCAATAACTAAAGTGAAATGGAAAAAAAACATATTTTTGTCAATAATAAAAATAATGAGCTAGGCGAAGATCCTCAGTTAATATAAAAAATTGTACCATTTAAAAATATTAACCTTAAAATAAATTTTGTACAATCTCTCTTAATAAGAGGAAAACAACATCTCTAGTAATTGAAAAATGAACCGTTTCATTTTCTTTAATTACGTTGTACTACTGGTGTAATTAACCACTGCCTAGCAGGGATAAGAATTTCTACTTTGAAATAACATACTTTACTGGGTTGTTTGAATATATGTTTAAATGGAACATTATAACACTTTTGAAACATTAAACAGTAGGCTTTAAGCTAAATTGAATACAGAAGTAGCGTTGTATGTAATTATTATATAATAAAAATACATTAATTTAAATACATTTGTTTTAGCACGTGTATATTATATAACAGTAAAAATATTATCATGTGGTTTTTCTAAATAGGAAGGTTAGTGTTTAATTTATATGGCTTTTGTTAAAATACCCAAAAACATGATGATTGCTTATCGAATAAATTTAATTTATAAGTAAGCAAATTATTTGCTTGTGTTAAGGGTATTAGACATCGATACAAATACATAGAAATACACATATAAATACTGAGAAAATATTTAATAAACGACCAAACCCAAAAACACAGACATCTATGCATATCACATAAATGCCTGTCTCTGCCGGGAATCGAACCCGAGCCCCATTGCGCCGTGACACGTTAGGCGTCAGCGCTAACCACTCGACCAACGGGGCGGTTAATACAAAGATATTAGATATTATTCTAAATGTAGTTTTTCGCTGCTGAATTTGAAGACTCTTTATACACGAAAACAATTTATAATAATAAAAATAAACTGGACAGCTATTTTATTAAGTTAATTCACGTTAAGGCTTTTGTTGTTTTTTAAATTCACGTATTTTTCTTTGATGACATTAATAAAAGAAAACATATGTTATATTTGTATAACAAATTTAGTTTTAATTTTAGTTAATTCATTTAATTTGTTTCTTCATTTATTGGGTTTACTTTAAAGAAAATCCCAGTTTTAAAAAATCCTGTCCCGATAAGACTTTTTAAATATAAAAATATCGAACCAAACTATCTACGCCTGTAGACAGAAGAAGTATCTGTAGATCACACTAAGTGTCCTTTGGGGGAAATTAAAGGTACAACCTTGGGGTCAGTATCCAGGGTTACTAACCGCTATACGGATCCAATTTTATATATTAAAAAAATATATGAGACCTACAAATATATATTTTTGCTGTAGATATTTAAATCCATCAAATTTATTATTATACAAGCCAATATTGGTTCATGGGTTTGGGCAATACTGCTTACACAGGCACAAAGTTTAAATTGGTAGTCCCTTAAATATTTGAATTATTGGAAATTTTAACCCGGCGTCAGCACAGTTAAAATATGTTACAACGATAGTAGGGTTGGGTCCAGGAGACCCGTGAAGAAAATCGTCATAATTTCAATAATTACAAGACATTTACTAATATATGGCTGTAATTGGATAAAACGACTATAATTTAAGTGGTCATGTATGAGTAAAAAGAACTTGAAGTAAAACTTTCTTTTTAATATTTTTTTTTAGATAGTGGAGCAAAATATTAACAAAAATAACAACCTTTATTTTAAAGTCACAAAACTTGAACCAAATATAAACTTTTTTTCGAAAATATTAATAATTAGGATACATGTAAATCACATTTAATAAGACTACAAATAAAATTACAAATTAGTTTTATGAATCAGTCATACCATTGCTTACATATGCGCAGTCTCTACAGTACAATATTGCAAACTCAGTGTAGATATATTTGTTTCAATTCCGTCAAGTTTAATTACTTTTTCAGTCTATTTTGGCAGGACAGTCTTGCAACCTTTTTCTGACCTTCAGTATCTTTGCAGACGGGTCTCTAACAGGGTTTCCTAAAAAAATCGCGTATTGTTTGGCACATTCGTCTTAGCAACTGCAGGATGCCTTTACGGTCGCGCAAATGCTCACGAACAAGAGTAATGCGTAAATTGAGAATTTGCAAAACTTTGCAACAATGTTGTTATTTATCTTAAGAAATATATGTGCATTTATTGAAGCCATATTTATATATACATATATATTATAAAATTTTCAACCCTAAATCGAATGTTTAGGCCTAAAGGCATCTATGGCCACTTTATTGTATCTCTTCCAATAAAATTAATAGATTGTACCTGGCTGTCGTAAGTGCTGACAAAATTCTACTGTGATTCTGTTCTGTAATTTAATCAGGGGTTTATTATCACTATTCATTTTACATGCGTTTCCGTCGGTATTACTAGTTTGGCTGCTATGCTCAAATGGACTTCTACATCTTCAGTTTCTGAATTTTCATGATCGGAGTCTGATTTCTCCAAGATACTCAATATTCGCTGTCGTTCGCGTTCTTCGAGAACCGTTATTTCAAAAGTCATGCGAATAAAATAAATAAATATACTTTTTTATAATGGCGCGAAATTACTACACGAAGTGTATGGTTGGGTCAAATTTACCCTTTGTCATGTTTAGAAGCGTTTATAAACCGCTGCGATTGCAATACGACTAAATATAGATATTCCGTGGAAAGATACGACCCTTAGCTCCAGCTATTGAGGATTATGGCAATGTGGCACCAAAAACATTAGAAATACGCGCATTTGAAAATAGCCCGGGTCAAATAGACCCAACTGTGCGAACGCCGGGTTAAAAACCGGTAATAGATTTTTACTAGGGTGAAATGTTTCCTCGTTACCTTCGTTGCTTAGAGCCTTTCAACTTAAATTGTCACAAGCCAGCCTGATTGCACAAACGTTTTCGAAAATGTAGAGTTTTTCACATCCATCCTCCTTGTGCGAAAACGATGATTTTAGAAATAGAACGTATTTTCATGTAGAGTCCAAAGTGATTTATACAGATAGTAGACAGCAATGAAATGACAAGTTATGAACTTCATAAATTGATAAAGTATTTAATTAATACTGAATACCTTTGTTAGTTAACATTTTTTTAAATTAGGTTCTCCTATTGACATACAAAAATATTTTTCTGTAAAATGTTAAGAAATTATAGGATTTAAGTTAAAAGTTGTGAATGTAATGCAATGTACTTCAAACCAGCTCCGGTATTTTTTTAAATAATTTGTACATAAAAATATCTAAAAAAATCAAGGCCAATTTATGATAATTTTTTTTAACATTAACGATATCCGTTTGAAGTTTCTAGTGGATAAAGAGACTAAAACCAGTATCTCTTCACTAAGATCTAAATTATTTACTATGTTACGGATCAAAAAGAGTAATGTACGAAAGGATGTTATTTTATTAATGATATGTGGATAAATAATAAAGAGTATTAAATAAAAATACTTCTAAAAATAAAGACATTAAAGTATATATAACCATAGTTTTGTACATATACAGATTGTACAGATACCTTTAAAATTAATATCACTTTTTCACTAATATCTCATCTTATGATACAAACAAAAAAAGAAAGACTCTAGTGGGTAGAGATTTTATACTCAATTCATGCATTATGAGAGGTAATGATTAAGATGTTTAAAAAATATTAAACAATTTAGCTACGTATACTATACAATACAATCTGAGAATATCAACAAATCTTCGTATAGACGATTATACAATCAGGTAAGCAATAAGCTTACGGCGGTATGGTTGATCAAAAGAAGTGCGGGCTTTCGCGAATATTTATCGCTTAAGCCGAGCTCAATGGCACTATTGAAGCTTTTTATTGGCTCTTCACAAATCGTCTTGGCGAAATAAGTTCGTGCTAAGAACCCTCTCTGAAAATGTAGAGACCTTTATTTTTTTTCAAAGGAAATATATTTACTTAAGAGACTTACAACCGATTTTACTATCAAATTTCAATTGTTGACAGCTTAACTAAGTGCATGGTTTACCTTTTGTAATGTTATTAAAACTAATTTGGAAATAAATTTGAATATCTTAAAATTATTATCTGCAATCGAATATACATTCGATTGCAAGATAACTAAGAAAAATATATTTTTTTAAGACCATTGTATCCAATGATAAAAAAATATATTTCAATATTATTAAAGAATAAAAGAACAAAATATAAATTGCTAAAGAAAACTGGTCATCAATAAGGAACAAATATTCAAAAGTGCAACATTGGAAAGTAATAGGAAAATTGTAAGAGATTTTCTTTTAGGTTAGGTCTGTATTAAATAAAAAAATCACTATTTCCTTCTGTGATTCTAAATACTTGTTGGAAAAATAAACGTACACGGTTTTTATTTAAACGCAAAAAGTTCAAAAGAATTACACTTTCATAGTAAATTTTATATTCTTCTTAATGCAACTCTAAAATTTAAAAAATATATAATAACATCGAAGATTATTAGTATTGGTTAACCCATTACCAAAGTTCAGTACACACATACACGATTTATCACAAGCTGGTGATCATCATCGCAGATTAAACTATATATTACATTAGATATATTTAGAAAATTAATAATTCAGTTGAGAAATGATTTATTGAAAACATATTTGACATAATGTTTTTGTACAAAATGTCGGAGAAAAATGTGCGGAGAAATAAAAAAATATTTAACTTTTTTCTTAAATAAAGCAGATATTTCATTTTTTTGATCTTAGCTTAAGCTTTTAGCTATTGATTTATTCGTTTGTGTTTTACTTTAACAAAAATTGAGTTTGCAAAAACTTCGAATTGCTTTTAACGTTGCTATGAAAATGTTAATAAACAAGTCTGCTAAGCAGATAAGTATGGTCTAATTTCCATGTCATAAATCGTATTGCAAAGAACGTAATATTCTGATTTATAATACTCTTATGTAACATTCATAAAATCTCGAAAGTAACTTATTCAATTTCATATATGTTTTGTTTTTCAACCTCAGCATAATCCTCTTTATTTAAGATCAGTAAAGTTTGTACTTTGCTTACAAACAACGTAATCCTTAGAATGACAGTCAAAAGAAAACAAATAGGTAATGTAAAAGTATCACTTCTAAGAGAAAAACTCAACAGCACTATTCAGGAATTTTACTCTCGCAGACGTCCTTGTGAAATAAGTTCAATTTAAATCTCTCAGCAAATTTATATCGGTTAGTCTCTCTTGCGTATTTCGTATACAATCGGGATGTAGAAGTCCGTAAGAATTTATATTAGATTTTTTCCATTTTAAGTATTGATATCTTTAATTCATACTTAATTTTTTAACGATTATCTTTTTGTAGGACCCAAAAGAATAACACAAGTTTAAAATATTTATTTATTAAACTTATTGTTTGTTTATTAATATAATACTGTAAATTATAATTTATTATTGTTCTTAGGACTCCCCTTTTTAAAATACTAAGAACACTTTGAATACTTTTATATAAATCTGAAAATACGTCACCCCTTTTATATACTACTCAGCTTTGTTGAGAACGTTATTATGTATCCATGATCAATTTTGTAGTTTTATTTGTAACTAAAGAAACATTCTTAATATTATTAAGGCCCTTTAACAATATTTGGTACTCGAATACAAGTGCACACAAAATCAATGGTTAGGTTAGGTTAAGTCGTATTTTTACGTAACCTGGTAAAATACTGACGTATAAATATTTATGAAAATGTCAGACACTTTTTGAAATCTTCATTACAATAGATATAGACTACATCTTTGTACTTGGTATAAATAATTACCATAAATTAATTGTCTATTTACTTACCTGTGTTGTCTTTTTGTCGCATCATGCTAAAACCAACTCTTGGATAAAATTTGGTGTTGTTATAATTACTTATCCTTATAACTTGTTATCATAGTTAACGTACAGTACTTTTAATACGAGAATACCTCCTATTCTTATGAAAAACAATTAAACTGATTTGAGTTGTGATAACATATAATAAAAAAAATCCTCATGGATTTTGGCAAAATTTTAGTTGATGATGTCAGGAAAAAAGAGAGAGTAGATTAAATTCATGGCATCAGTATTTAGTAAATAAGGTAAGATTCTTAAAATATTATACTGTAAATTTTAAAAGTCGATAGAAAGTCCAATAAAAATTCCTCAAAGGAAAGCGTGACTATTTTTCTCACTCGAAACAATATAAATATAAATATTTCTTTTGTCATTCCGACTCTTTTATTTTCGTGTTTATGTTACGGACGAAGACAGTTTTCACAGCATATAAAATTCGCTAAAATGGCCTCTTTCGCAGCGACTAAGCAATTGTCTCTTGAAAAACGGGGGTCGAATAGACCCTTGTATAAATATTATCACAGAGTGTGTTTACATTTTATAAAGATTTGTAAGTACATTTGAATGAAATTATTGACGATACTTTGCATATTTAGATTTTATTTTTAAATCTTTAACTTATATTGTCTACTAGTTAATGAGAAGATTAGAAAAAGACGCAAGTTAATTAAAAGATTAATATAAGTTATATTAATCTTTTTATTAATTTAAGTTAATACATCTAAAGTCATTGGTAGTTTAAGATAATAAAAGGATTCTTCAAAAATATTAACCGTCATTTGTAGTGTTTGTTAAAGTTATTTGCAGATTGTCAAAAACAATTTTGGTTTAATAAATAAAATGAGTACAATAGCAATATAAATTCTATATAGCGCAGCTTTGTTACGGTGAAATAAAAATATCAGGCGAACAATACCTTTTTGGAGGCAACAGTGAATAGGCTATTTTCTAGCCGCTCTTCACCTTTGCCACTTACCATTACGCGAGATTGTATGATGTGTTATTTTGTATAACATAAATTTATGATCGATTTTTTTTAGCTATTTAATATATAAAACTTAAATTTCCTATTACTACTTTATTACCTATTAGCTTAGCAAAACTCTCTTTTAGTTTTGAATAGGCATTGAAAAGCCGTAAAAGCTTAATTTGAAACAAAAATAGAAAAAAAAATAGTGAAAAATCTCAGTGTGTTATAAACATTACTACATTTAAGGTGAACTAAAGTTTAAAAATGGTTTGCTGGAATTGTGTATCATAGATTAAAAACTTTTATATAAAATTGTGATTGACAAATGAAGTATTATGAATTATGTGAATAAATAGCAGTGATGTGGTTTCCGGCGCTCTTGTACTTGCTGAGTCAATCAGGTATGTATTGTATTTTTTTTTTTTTGATACTAAGGAACTTATAATACTATTTTTTATATATATCAAATATTATTCATTCGTTCTTTCATTCATTAAATATGAATCATTCAGCACAGTTGCTAAGCTAGTTCTACTTATTAAGAAATAGATGTGCTTGGTTCAAATAATAAGTAACGTCTTACTAGTTCAGCTTTTGAAATATTGGAAATTAAACCTCTATTTGTGGTAGCTTATAGCTTATTAACGGTTTTTCTACAATCCTTTTTAATGATGTTGATACAAAAACTAAAATTTGGTAAAGATCGTATTTATTCATTACTTTGATAGTTAAACTTATGATATATTGCATTTTAATTAATAAAATTAAAATACGTCATTAATAAATTATTAGATTTAAGGACATAATTTTTAGCTTTTATATAAATACAAACTTAAATATCACCAAATAAGAAACAAAGGAATATTAAAACAATAATTTTAAAGAAAATTTAAGTAATTTGTTACCGAAAACAAACAAATCATATTACAACAATTACAAAGAACATAAAGACAATTTTACCCAAAATAAAGAAATACAAGTATATCCCGTAAAATATGTTCGGTAATTGATTTTACACATGGTTACTTCATACGTTAACCAACGTACTGGATAATTTACTGGGTCATTGGATATTGATTACAAAAATAGGTAATATATTAATACTATATTATGTATTAATTTAATATACAACGATGGTGTTGAAAAGATTATCCAAAAGGTACATCATTAAATATTTGTTCCAATAAAGATTATTCTTATTTATAAAAATTAAATAAACAATAATAAATAAATAAAAGTAAAATATTTTACAATGTAGCTGTTTGTTGGACTCATTTATTTTCTTTTGAATAGGCATTCATAAAATATTTTAAAAATAATACGGAACAATCTTGATCTTTATCAATTCTACAAAATGTACAATATTATATAATTTAAATAAACTTATATTAATTGTTATAATATGATTCCTTTTCTTTCCGTAAAGATTGAAAGAACTTTTTCAAAAAAATCCTCAGCAAATATTTGTATAATAAATTTTTTATATATGTTATTTTCTTGATGAAAGTATAATGTATTTATTATTACCTTGAACACGACGATAACCCTCGACTCTGGGGACACAGTATTGTTCTGCTAACTGTTGGTGTCCGTGACGATTAATTCTCTATTATATTTTATAAATTCATATATTTCAGGAAAAGTTGTGGAAATTCTCAAGCAATTATTTTAATTTTACGCTGAGAAAAACATTGGCTATGTATAACACCCGCTTATTTTTTGTATTCTCTTAAGACCAGTTAGTTACGTCACTTTTATTTCGCGAGGTCTCCTAAATCAGGTTTCTTACAAAATAGATAACATGGCTAGGTCTTTGAAAAACATATAAATTATAATAAAAACAACTTGCTGTATAGACTTTCTTTATATAATTACAAAGTTATAATTTTAGTTCCAATGTTAAGTAATGTTAAAGTTCTTTCTTTGAAATAAAAAGTTCTTTTAAATAGATAGATCTTATTACAAAATAATTTCTTATACATTTTCGTTATAAATTAAGTTTAATGACTTAACACTTGTTTCCATTTTATATCTGTAACTAGAGTATTTAGGTTGTAGAAAAATATATATAATTTGAAGTTAGTTTAGTAAGTCATTTGTTATTTTTTAGATAATTATTATATCTTGGACTTATATGTGCTTATTATCTCTCTATAAGATTTTTGGTCGTAGATAAGTCAAACACATTTCAACAAATTAAATGAACGAAAATAAAACTAAATAAAAAATTGTCAATTTAAATAAAATAATTATTTTACTTAGTACCACTTTATTTTTCAATATTAAATGCATATTATGTCTGTATTCCGTAAATCTTGACTTCGTATAACGAGCTTATGCCTTCACTTCATTAAAGTCATGTACTTAAGGCAGACCCACTTAAGATTACCGCTAAGTATAAGCCGTCTTAGCACACAGATTTTCTTATAATAACTGTTTATTAGATAGAATAAAACGTGTTAAAATATAAATTTTATAATAAATTCATGAGGATTTTTAAAATAATATAATGACGTTGTTTAAAAAATATTTAATAATATATATTTAAAGAACACATTTTTATGTTAAAAATGCAATAATTATAAATTAATTCGGAAAATTAACTGTCTCAGTCCATTGAACCACTGAAAGAGAGGAAATTAAGAACTTTTATTTGTTTATTTTAAAAAAATGAATAATAAAATAAATAAATTGCATTGATTTATTTAATAAGCTTTATTAATCATAAATTTCACGAGTTTAATATGTTAATTATATTATAACATTGACGTTACTGCTAGACTGTTTGAAGTGCCGAAGGAAAGAAATAGGTCAAGAAATAATCAATATCTATATTAGGGTAATTATTAAGGTGTGCCATATAAGATATAACATAAATTAGAAACATATTTAAAACCACATACGTGCTCATTCACACAAGCAAATATGTTTAGACGACAGTAACTAGTTCAAACATAGTTTTTCCAGAAACAGAAAACAATAATCTTTATTAATATAAGTTATACTACTTTTATTACACAAACGTTGATAGAATATTTTTTATTTGGTATAGTAAGTATAAGCTATTTGGAAAGCATGTCAGCAATATATGAAAATCTTACGTTCCGTCCCTTGTAAGAAATAAATAACAAAAAAATCTTCAGCCAAATAGGATAAAGTTCTCTACACACCCAACTATATAAAGAACCTTAGCTGTTTATTTTGACCGTAGAAAAAAATTACGACTTGGGTTTCCTTTCATTTTAGATTTATTTTTTCACAAGGGCTAGTTCTTTTGGGTTCGCAATCGCCACGCTCCCTTGGCCCGTGTAATTTTGGGAATGTAGCACTTATGAAAGAAAAATCGATATACCTACCCTATTTTTAGAAATAAAGAAGTCGAATATTTTTTGTATTTCGAATATTAACATTGAATAACTTAAAGGTATATCTAAATGTTAAATCAAATAAGACGCTTATTATTACTAAAACAGCATAGCACAGTTTAGAAAAATATATTATAAAGCATTTTAGTATTTTTTTTCCGTGTAGACTACAGAAAAATTCTGAAACTAAACACCATAAAAATTTTGAAACTTCCGAACGTAACCGAGACTCATTACTTTAATATCAACTGTTTAATATATATATTATTCAATTTCTGGCTTCAATTATTAGGATAATTACTTCCGCTGATATAATAGAAGATAATAATTAGTAGAAAATATGATTAGCAGATAATTATCATATCAATTTTTGCAATACAATTGAGTTCAGTAAATAAATTTAAATCACTTGAAATATATTTATATAATTCACATGATTTGAATACATTATTTCGATCGTATATCTACTATGGGTTAACTAATATGATGACAAAGGTCGATTAAGCCATTGTAGAATTAGTTCGAAATTGATTACAGTATTCGATATTTTCAGTTTTAGCTAAGGTTTTAAATTTAGCTAAAACTGAGCAATTTGGGTTAATTATAGCAAAAGTTCTATTACCTAAATGTTTTATAAGGATTTTGATTGATTTTAGAGTTTTTAATTAATACACACTATACCCTTATACATAATATAAATCTCAGCTCAAATTCACAACTCAATATTCTAGTAAATTACGAAAGTAAAAAATACTCTATAAAATCTCCTAACTTGCTTTATATTTGGCTGAGAAATATATTCATTATTCATCCGCAATACATAAGTGATGTCGTGGTTGAAAAGTTTTGCTAAAGATAAATTGGAGATCGAAACCCGCATATGGATTCAGGAGCACAACTTATCTCTTTACGCAGCGATTGATCCTTAACTTTGGTAGTTTCATCATTCATCACTTGTATTTTGTTTCATCATTCATCATTGTATTTTTTTTTACTAAATGAAGTATAGATCTGACATGTATGTAGTATGAGACATATTGATAAATTTATATGTATTAATTATAACCTAAAATAGTAATGATGTATTCGTAATGATGTATATATATTATTCTAATTTTAGGTTAGTGTAACTATGTATAATGAAGAATTTTTTTTTTTTAGAAAATAATAATAATGCATGTATATATACGTAGGCCAAAAGACATAGGGTAAAGGACGTACATGTATATAAAACCCTTTCAAATACACTTCTTTGAAGTTCAAGGATATAGTAATGGGATATGGTAGTTATAGTAATAACACCAAATGGAAGTTAGTTTTTCTGCTAAAAAGGATTAGTGACCAAGACTATCATCCTCACATATAAAGTCTTCATATACAAGACCTCCATTCAAGACTTAACCTTTTTCCCTTTTTATAAGGTTTACTTTCCTTTGTTCTGATACTAAAATGTGCTTTTCTGATACGTGGTTAGAAAATGTTCGAGATAGTTGGCTAAGATAGGGTTGGGTCTTTTCGCTTTGAACCGATCTTATGTATTTTGGCAATATCTCTTTACGTTATCACTAAACCAAATAATGTCTTCAAAACGGAAATAGGTAAGACATTAATTATGAATTTAAGAATTTTGAAATATTAAATACTCAAATTATGACGAAACAGGCTGTTGTGTGATATTTAAATCTATTATAGTTAGAATAATAAGTACAATCGTTTTGATATAGATATATGCTAACGCTGGGTCTTCCAATAAAATCTGGCTGGCCAATAAAGTCTGTGAAGCTGGCAACCGGACTTGAATCCGTAAAATAGGTGTAACGGAAGTAACGAGCTCGCTACAGGGCAATGATCTATACAACTAAGTAATGCGTTCTCCATCGGGCATAGACTCATACAATGGATGTTACTAAAGTGACGTTCTAAAACAACAAATCAATGTTCTATTCTATTTTATATATTCGAAAGATGATTATAGCTTCTCTGGATATTTTTTTTTATATAATTTGAAAAGGACTTATCATGTCTTCAGCAAACCTCGGTAGAGGTTAGTTTTATTAGATAATAAATTAGAATTATTGATAAAATCTACACTTGGGGTTTTATATTTTTAAATTTTATGTTTCAAAATAATCATCGAAGAACATGATTAATTGGTTAATTTATATATCAACGTATCTGTTCCTGGCAATATATTTTTTCGATAAATTGAACAAGGTTTTGTTATTCATTATAAAAACCATAGAGGTTTAATTTGAATGTTAAGAGAAATATAATGCGTTTAAATGGCACAGAAAAAATTAAAACAAAGATAAATCAAGTTATCACGTCAAGATATTTAGTAATTAAATATTATTTGTTGCTTCTGTAGATTGACTAATTACAATCCAAATTAGCGAATAATAATTAATTAAATTAAAATTCCGCTTTAAAGAAAATAATAATAATATTCATATGCCTGGTAGTTTTAAAAATATAATTGATATTGGCAGGGGTTAATTGTTAATGGTGATACTCTTTGCTATTATCTTGCGGTTTTACCATAGTTGTTGTTTGCAATTGATACAATTCATGATATTGGCAACCATTAAAATGGGATTTAGAAAATACCCTGTTGTACGGGATCGTAACAAGATCACTCTTATAAGCCGTTTTAAACAAATATTTTAGAGTTGAGATGTTTAAGATAAATAAATGTATTTAATATAAAAATGCGTTTTTTGCGCTATATAAAATGAGTACCTATATAAGTGCTAATAACAAGACAATTAATTATATTTCATTTAAATAATAGCATAATATTTCGTTTCAGTACCTACACCGTAAAGATATGAAAAGGTATTTACTTATTCTTTGAAGTGAAAAACTCATTTACACGACTTAATGAAATCCAGAGACTTGTGTTTTGCTAATATTGACGTTGCTATGCTTTGAGATGAAATCTATTTATTTTAAAGCTATTTTCCTTTTTTTCCTTCATAACATTGTAGTTATAATATTATCACCAAAACATTCATATACCAATCTCATATACTCTCATACATTATACTCATACACTCATAGATACTTATACACACTTATAGACACATAACGCTTATAAATTTAAATCATTTGTCTTTACTTATTTTAATTAACTAAACCCCTTGTGTGAATAATTAAATGTTTCATAAAAGCATTTTATACTGAAATATAAAATTAGTCAGAAATATACTATACGTAATTAAAAATATAATAAATAAATAAAAGCCTAGCTTTGTTTTATCAAGCATTTAAATCCGAGAGGGTATTAACACGGCAGTAAATATGAATTTATTCCCTTGAGCTACAATTGCGGTAAACGCTGCAAAAGATTTGTAGTAATATTTTTAAAGAGTATGTAAATATTATGACAATTTATTTATAATAGTGGTAGCTAAAAAGCTTCCAGAAGCAATTTTGCTATACATGTCAGGAGCATATTTTAGAAAACAATAATGGCTATACTAAATTAACTAAACACGTGACATAATTATAAAAAGTAAGCTTTTCTATGAAACAGAATTTTAAAAGTATTATTGTTCTTTATCATGAGTAAATCGAATGTGGTCTTAAATAGTTTAATTCTTATAGTGTTTTAATGAACGGTAAAATATAGTGATGTTGATAGTCCATTACCTCGTAACCTAGATTTAGTGCCGAGCAAGCACAAAGAACTAAAATGTGAGTGTGTGAGAATGAAAGTAGGAATTTAAATTAAGAAATGCTTTTTTACTAGTTTATCTGACCTACATAGGTTAAATATTTCATTATTCTTAAATGACAGAAGGGGGTCGTGAGAAATATTAAATAAAATGTAAACAAAAAACGTCTTTATGTAATATCACACCAACTTTTATTATTAAAAAAACTCTTTAAGAATTTATTGATTAGAAATATAAAGTTTTTAAATGACTATCTATTAATATCACTACAGGAAGCAACTTTATAATGGCTCTAATGTAATTGATGACCAGCAGTATCATCCTCACATACGAAATCATTATATATTGTGCCTTGATGCAATATTATACTCTGTGTTCATGGAATAGAGTATACTATTCTGTAAAGTAATTTTATTCGTCAGTAAAATTTATGAAGTAGAGTTTAAGGCTTTTGTATCGAAACAGTGTTTACTTCTCTTAGTAATATTTGTTAAGTGAACATTAGGCTTTTTAATAGATTATAAGAATAAATAATTTATAACCAAGAGGAGGTATTACAATATGTATAAGTACATGGAGAATTAGCGAGATAGGTACGGACTTATCTCGTGAATTTATCTGTATCTCTGTCTTAACTTATCTTATCTCTGTATCTAAGTGAACTTAAACAAAATGCATTATTATGTTTATTCTATAATTTATATTTGAACGACAAAATGATCAATTTTACATATATATATATGTTAGCTTTCCTATAATTGGAGGGTAGGTTTTGATAATCTATTGTTATATATTGTATATATTGTTTTGATTTTTGTAATCTTCGTATAGAAGTTTAATTGACTAAATAAATAATTGTAATATTGGATACTGATTTGATTAAAAGTAGTGTATATATAAATCATCTCCCAAGTAAGAGAAGGCCGTGTGTGATCGAGAGACTAAGTTATGTAAAAGAATTAGTATAATAAAGTTTAACAGTAATGTAAAGAGTTTAAAAAGTAAACAGTTTAGTTTGTTTGTGAGTAATGCCTATTTTTTCTTATTACTCTGTATATTATAAGAAGTACTTAAAAGGTCAAGGTGCGGGCGTCAGACCTACACTCGGAGGTAATGCCAGTTTGAAGGCAACAAATTTTGTAAGGAAAATCTTAAATTTAAATAACTATAATTTTTAAAAAGTTGTTGAACTAATGTTGTTGGGATTGATGCAGACAGGCTACCTGCAAGAGGCGAATTAATTACAAATAACCCTATATATGTATGTACATATATGCAAGAGGTGGCGAATTAATTACAAATAACCCTATATATATGTATGTACATATCCTGTTACCTAAAACATGTTTATATTCATAACATTATAAATAAATAAATCATATAATGTAAACTACAATAATATAATTTACACAAAAAGGTTACATTATATGAATTGATTAAGAAGGACGTTTGAGTGTACGAAAAACAAGGCTTCATTACCAATTAAGTACTTTAAAAAATACTCAAATCATTGGAGCTTTTTGTCTTTTGAAAAAAAAATTTAGGTCACTGAAGAGAAGACAAAGAAAACTTTCTAACAATGTCACTATTTTTAGATCATTATCCGGTTTAAAAAAAAGTCTTTTATGAAATATTATTTTAAATATATATATTTATATATTTTGTATATAATGTAACTGACTAATAAAATACTGTGCTGTTTGATATCAAGTTTATGCTGATAAATGAATACTGAGGTACAAATCGTAGGTAGTAGCTAAAATAATTTATTTATGTTATATAACCAGAAAAAAATATATGTTTTTGAATTATCTGCTCCATAGTTTAAAGAGTAATTTTATTTTGCTACTCATAACATGCAAAAACATATTTGTAAACACAATTCCATTTCAAATTTTCTTATAATGCATTTATATCTAGTAACTCAATTCACGTCAATGTCATTATATCACAATGCTTATAAATATGTATGTTATGTCAGCAGGTACAAATATTTTTTTTTTATTTGACGTAAATTTTTGATACATGTTTAATTAATAATATATACGATAGATAAAAGTCATTAGAATTCTAGGACATAAGAAAATTATTTTACATCAGTATTATTATATATAATTGTTATATAGAAATTCTGTAATACGTACATTATCTGTGTGTGAGGTCAAAACCAGGTCCTGTTTAGTGGGATTGGGGTCTGGCTAAAATAAATATTTGGAAAATGTAATTTAAATAATATTTGAACGTAGTTATTTTACTTTAAATCAAAAGCATTGTTACGAATCATAGTTTAATGATTTTTTGTTTGATATAAATGGACTATCTAAATATTCTAATAATATATTAAAATAATACGATGATGATCCCAAAAGAATTTGATCGTAGATACTCGTTTAGAGTATTGCAATGTCACACACATGTAAGCCTGTATGTGTCTCATGATGGAATATTATATGGGCACAATCGCCCCGATATAACAGTCCATTACTAGCGCTACTATGAGCGTGCTAACGAGTAGGTTTACATAGAGTGGTAGGTTCATGTGTTCATTTTTAAGAGATTAAATTAATAATTGATCTACAATCTGAGATTTAAATATGCATGATGTTTATTGATAAAACATGGTCAATGAAATTTAACTGAAATATTTAGGATTATTAATTTATAATTTGTAACAAATTCTTTGGTATTCAAATGTAAACTTGTAATAAAAATAAATTGTTTATTATATAGATTTACAAGAGCTATTCATTTATATTCAATAATAAAAACAATAAATTGAAAAACATAATAAACATGTTTGCCAATGCCAAGCTATTTAAAAAATACGTACTCGAGTTTAGTATTTTATTACTTGTTTGTAGTAAATCATGACATGCTTTCTGAAAGTTTGCAATAAATGTCAGAAAAAATAAAGTAATGGCTATAATTACAGCCATAAGGTATTGCTTTTTTTCATGATATTATTACATTACAATACATAATATAACATATACTTTTCTATTGAAATAACATAATTAATTACTCTTTTACAAATATTTTATTTTAGTATTTAACTGTATTTATATATATTATTACTAGCTGGACACCTCATCCGCCGCTATTTAATGTATTGTCCTTTAATGTAAAGGTACCTGAAAGAGATCTCCTATTAGCTATAATGGCGCCTCTTGTACATTTTGTTTTATAATTTCATTTTTATTTTATTTATTTTATATTACATGGAAATAATATACTTTTGAGGATGTACAAAAAAGATTATTATTATTATTATAACTTAAATAGAAAAGTATATGTTAGCTGTAACATAATAAACATATCTAGTACCGCGCTTCAAAAGATATTTCCAGGTGTTTCTACGCTCGTTAAAATATAGTGATGTTGATTCACCATTACCTCGTAGCCTAGATTAGACTCAGGACAAAGAATTTATGGCGCTTTGTAGCGTAAAACTTAGCATTTAATTTAAGAAATGACCTATTTTCCTGTTTTCATGTAGAACTTTTAGATCATATCAAATATAACTTATTATCATAAAGAGGATTTAAGGTGTAATGAAACTGTTTGAATAAAGACTTAATCAAAAAAATATTTTAAATGCAATTATTTTCTTCAAGATTTTATTTAGTATTTATATGTTATAGCTAGTTGTATTTTTTAAATATCGTGGTTTAAAAAAATATTTGGCTCGTAATATGAACATAATTTAAGTTATTTTATTTTCTTGGGTAATTTCAACGCGGTTGAGAAATATAAATCAAAGTCCATCTACAAATCGAAGTATAATAATGTTATAAACTCGGCGTCACAAAAATCGCACCTCTATGTTTTTTTCAGTAAATCGCTCCTAGAATCTAGCACATAAGTACTACGTATGAAAAAAATATATCATTCTAAAGTGCACTTCAATACCTTTATATTAATTACCTGTATCATTAAAAAAACAATTACCATTTCTAACCAGGGACCAATCAAAAAAATGTTTAAAAAAATGATCACTTAAGGAGCACTACTTGTGCTACCTTATAAGGGTATAAAAGCTCATGTAAAGGTAAAAAATGGGTCAGTCGCTACTCAGACTTCAGAGTGAACACACCGGAACAACATGCGCAAGAGAACAGTACCTGAAGATGGATACAACCCCTGATAAAGCCGCTCAAATCATTGCGCTATTGCAATCAGGACTGCGACAGGTTGACGTTGCTCGACAGTTGAACCTTAGCCGATTCTCAGTTCGACGAATATACCAACGGTTCCTTGAGACTTGTGGCTATACTCGAAGACGTGGATCCGGAAGAAAACGCTGCACGTCAGAAAGAGATGACCGCTTCGTTGTTTCCACATCCTTGCGGCACCGCTTCAGCAATGCTGTTGAGTTGCAACAAGAGCTCCGATCAGCTTGCAGAACGTCTGTGAGTGTTTCTACGATTAGAAGAAGACTGAAAGAAAAAGGAATTGAGAGCTCACAGACCGTGCAGCATCGAAGAGAGCGGTTACGATTTGCCCAGGAGCATGTCAACTGGACGAGTGAACAGTGGAAAGCCGTTCTCTTCACCGATGAGACACGAGTATGTCTTTTCTGCAACGACAGACGCAGAAGAGTATACCGAAGACGAGGAGAGCGATTTGAACAGGCTTGCATAGAGGAATCCGTCGAATACCGAGGTGGTTCCTGTATGTTCTGGGGTGGCATATCCGTCGAAGGGAAAACGGAGCTTGTGTGCGTCTCTCGGACTGGTGGTGGTCGCGGGCAAGGGTCGCTGAATGCTCGGCGGTACATAACGGAGATCTTACAAGACCATGTGGTTCCGTATGCTGGTTTTGTTGGCGATGGGTTCATGTTAATGCATGATAACGCCCGTTGCCACACTGCGTTTGCTGTGCGGGACTATTTGGAAGAGGTTGAGATCCCTGTTATGCAGTGGCCAGCACGAAGTCCAGACCTGAACCCGATCGAGCATCTCTGGGACGATGTAAAGAGGCACGTACGAGCACGAGATCCTGCTCCCACCACTCTACAAGAGCTCCAGGATGGCGTGAAAGACGAATGGGACAACATACCCCAAGCAAGAGTGGTGACCCTCGTGAGCTCCATGAAGGATCGACTGGAAGCTACCATCACAGCAAGGGGTGGAAACACTAGATTTTAAGGCCTTATTTGTAATTTTTATGATGTTATTAATTTTATTTTTTGTCACTTTGTCATGTTTTAAGTTTTTTGTTATTAAAGAATTAAAATGCATACACATGTTTTTTATTTTCTAATAGGCAATTGAATTACCTTTCCAATGATATCCTACAATCATATCCTTACAATTCACAAAGTTTGAGTAAAATTATTTTGAAGTTGCTTTTTTAAAAGGTGCGATTTTTGTGACGCCGAGTGTATATACAATATTGTAAATGTCACATATTTATATTTGTTCTTAAATATTCCTGTACAAATGGTCGGAAGTGTAATGAATGCAAGTTTTTAACTTCATGCCATAATGCAAATAATTTCCTTAGTTAGGTGAGTGTTTTTATTATGTAACAAGTATAGTAAATTATTTGGAATAAAATAGGTTATGAAAGTGCCCAATGTTGTTGGACTTATTTGAAAAATATTGATAAAGAGAAAGTAGGGATTAGAGTTTAAATTCATTTAATTAAAAAAATCGTTATTAAGGTACGCGGTGCATGAATATTCAAAAAATATATAATTTCATTAAAACTCCTTCATCATCTCAATATTTTGATATCATACGATTATCTACAGAATGATATTGATTCTCGGAACATAATAAATTATTCGCATTAATTATTTATTTAATTACTTATTGCACAAAAACAAAATTATTTATAGGGCGTTATGCCACTTAGACATTTTCTACCAGCCAACCTTAAGATGTACAGGAGAGGATGTTGGTAGACGTGCATAAAAAAAAAAAATAATAAAAACCTCAGAAAAAGATGATGTACCCTCCGAATAATAAAAAATATTAGCAATATATAACACACATAAATTGCAAAATTTTTATTTTATTCGGAGGGGACATAAAGGGTCATGATCAATCACTTTAATAGGGTTTTCATTTCCGTCAACATTCGTTTCCACCTCCGATATCCTATTTTACTTCACACTATATTCATATTACATGATAGAATAGATATGGTATAAATCCTTAAGATTTATTAACCACATTACAACTAAATCAAATACTACCGGTATGGGCTATAGTTACCATGTTAGTTAAGATGCATGAAATAAAACTAAATTTGAGTAGTTAATAAAGTTTTATTTTGTATTACTTTATGTACTGTATTGAATAAATAAATGTTTGTAATATAAACTAATATTACAAACATTTATTTATTCAACATTAAATGAGTAACTTTCTTTTTATGTTTACCATAAAATGCACAGAAACCAATAATTATGTATTTAAATAGATGACTTACCTATGGACTTTAATATATTGGAATCATCAAATTTTAAATATTTTTAAATAAAATATATAACAGCTCGGGGTGCAATCTTTCAAAATCAATAAATCAAAAAAACTTTCAAAGATTTTTTTTACAAAATTACTATTACATTTACAGAAACAGAAATTTACTCATTTCATGTTGAATAAATAAATGTTTGTAATATACTTCATATTACAAGATGAAACATGATGAAACAAGATAAAACTACTCAAATTTTGTTTTATTTCATGCATCTTAACTAACATTGTAACTATAGCCCATACCGATAGTATTTGATTTAGTTGTAATGTGGTTAATTAATCTTAAGAATGTATACCATATATATTCTACCATGTAGTATGAATATAGTGTGAAGTATAATGGAATATCCAAGGTAGAAACGAACTTTAAGTTCTTTTTAGAAACTCCTCTTACTCTTCTTATCTTTATTTGCAAAGTGAAAACAAGAATATCCATCTTATCTAAATTGGATTCAACAATGTTGCAAGCACTAGGATGAAGGAGTAATGTTACAGTTTATTCAAAAAATATACACATGGTAAATAGTCCTTAATGCGCAAGTTAATGTTAAGTTAAAATTAATGTTAACAGAAGAAGAAGTTTTTCTGGATTATAAAATATTTTAAGTAATAACTAACTAACCCATCAGGTTTTAACGTTTACAACAGCTATGTCTTATCTCCGATTAAAAATTTTATTATACAAAACAGACTTACCTACATTATTTAATGTACAAAACAGACATTTAAAAAGATTAACCACTTCTCTGAAAAATAGAAGGAATATTTTTTATCGGTATATTAAATTGTTACTATTTTGTTCAAAAATATTTCGAGATATGACAGTCAATTGCCACTTAAAGTATTTATTACGCCCCTCAATGTTAGAAAAGATTTGTGTAATGATGTATTCAACGATCTTAAATATTACGTTATTATCTTTTTCAAATCGAGTCAAATCGAATTTTGAAGGGTAGATTGTCGAAATATCTTCGATATTTATTAATGACTTAAACACAATTATTGCCTAAAGTTAATTAAAGCATTCGTTATTATTCAAATAAAAAAGATACATATATATTTTTAAAAATATTAGTTATAACATCACCATATTCATAGAGAACACAAATAGGTTATACAAAACTATTAACAAACATTCGTGAATGAATTGGATTCATATTGGATAACATTATGTACAAAATAAATAATATAATATTAGTTTCTCTATTAAAATATGAGATCACAATATCAAAAGACTCCGAAGCCGACCTCCCGTCGAAATGTATTATGTTTCAGGAGTTTATAGATAAAGTGTCTTACCTCGATAAAATATGCTTTGGGTTTATGTCATTTCCAATAATGGCTGATTTGGACACTTACATAACTGCCCTGACGTTCTAAGATCGATGAAGTATTTTTCAATTTTGTAGAATATTTTATGTTGTATTTATATCAGTTGTAAATTATTTTTTTATAATAGTTTAGAATAAAATATAAACATTTGTCTAATGTAATATATATCATAGGTGGAATGATTTTGTCTCACCGCATTCACCTTGATTTAGTTTTTTATACATGATTTGAGGACCTACACACTTATGCATACACACACATTCACACACATGCATACAAATACATACACACGTCAACTTACACGTGCACATATAAACGCTTACGCACACACAATTATATACACACACACATAGACACATACACGTAAATGATAAAATAGAAGGCTATAAAAACAGTAAAGAACTGAACACACATATCAAAATTTTTCCATTAAAATGTGATTATTTTTTTAAACCTTACATTTTAAATTGTTATTTTTTTATTTTGTTTTTAAAAACTAACTTAGTAATACTTAATTCCTAAGGACATTTTGTAACTTGTAAAGAAGGGAAGGATACTGGCTTCTGCAGGAATCAGGACTGCTTTGAAGGAATCAGCGTAATGTTTTATGGTTATCTTTTTACTGTCTGAATGGTGATATGTTCAATAAAAGGTTCAAGACTATAAAATTTTTCTTTCTTTTAAAACAAATAAATATCTAAATATTAGGGATGTTTATTACTTACAAAGCCTCTCCGTAATGTCATTCGTTTATCCTCCACTAACTTAGTCCTTTTTCCGTTAATAAGTCCAGATTCTTTGAATGTAATAATAATTAACGACAATAAAACAACAATAACAACCTATTATAATATTTTTTGAAATACTTGGATAGTTAATATTAATTTAAATAAAGATAACATATTCTAATTACAAAATTATCTTGAACTAAGATTTTGAAATCAATGTTTCTGACGGGGTCATCGGAATTCTGGCGTCTGAAAAAAATTAGGTCATCGAGACAACAAAGACATTCTTCTCACAATGTGACTTCTTTTGAAGGATTTCTTGTTTTCATCCATTTTCTTTATTATCGTTCCAAACTTCAATTAAAAATTATGTTGCAAATAATGCTGTTAATAAGACATTGATTATTTTAGTTATTATAAATTTTGTAATAATATCAATATGTGATATTTGTTTGTAAATAATGATAATTGTTTAGTCCTCCAAATATGTTGCTTTCAGTTACAGCTGTCTGGCTGATGAGAATGTACGCATTACCAAGGTGCTATATATGTATATTTTTAATAATTAACTAGGAAATTTAAATATAACATATTAAATATACGATTTTATATTATTATATCTATTATGTATATATCTGTAATTTGTCTCGAGGGTCTCAGAGATCACTCTACCTGAGTTTCCAATATCCTGTAGGGGTTAAATTATACTAGAATATTACTATTATTATGAATATATTTATACTAACAGCATAATATTCATATTATTATAATATATTTTTGATCAAATTCATAGCGTGCATTAACCACTAGAAAGACAATTATTAAAGTATGAGGCAAAATGCTGCTTGGAGTAGCCAAAAGTACTTAAAAAAAATTAAAAGGTAAAGTTTTTCAATGCTTAACACAAATAATACATCTTTTCATAAATTAAGTTCATAAGATTTATAAATGTTAAACATTACTAATGCCATTTTGATGGCAAAACTATTATTTTGTATATTATAATAGTGAGAAAATCGTTATATAAATGGTCAATAATTTATTTTTTTACTGTTCTGTACCCAAAGGATAAAAACGGGACCTTATTACTAAGACTTCATCCATCTGTCTGTTTGTCTATCCGTCTGTCTGTCGTCTCCATACTTTATTTCATGAACCATGATTGCTGGGCAGTTGAAATTTACAGGGATGGTGTATTTTTAGAGCCAATATAACAACAAATACTACAAACAGAACAAAGATTTTTTTATGGAGGCTCCCATATAAGAAACATTTTTTTTGTGTGTCTGTCTCCTCGCTGTATTTCATGAACCGTGACAGCTAGACAGTTGGTGCTTTCACGGATAACATTATTTCTGTTGCCACTATAACAACTTATACTAAAAACAATTTTTTTATGGGGGGACTACCACATAAAAACTTGTTTTTTTTTTGGGCGTCTGTCTGGCTCCACACTGTTTTTAAAGAGCCGTGATAGGTAGTCAATTGAATTTTTCACAGATGATGTATTTTAGTTGCCGCTCTTACAAAAAATACTAAGAACAAAATAAAATTTATATTTAAGAGGGTTCCCATAAAACAAACGGGATATTTTTTATGTTTTTTGTAAATAATGGTTCCGTTCCCATCTAGCTCTTTGTGTCCCTCTCGCACTTGGTCGGTTTGTTCTCGGTAAGACGGGTAGCTCCTCAAATATATTATGATATTTAAAATCATTTACAATTATGAGAATTGTTATGCTCACTTAAAAAATAATACCGAAATCTCGTCAGACCTCGTTCGATAGCCCAAAAGGAAACATTAATATTAAAGTACTTTTAATTATTGCTTATTGCACTTATTATGTTTATTATAACATTATTTAGTATATTATATTAATTTTACCAAACTCATATGGTTCACGTGTCATATTATGTTTCTTTTAAATATATTTTAAGCAGTTCAAATATGTTATACTTATATAATCTTATATTCAAACTAATAAAATATTTAAAACATTATCTTATATTCCAAACGTTACAAGCAGTACGTCATAAAATAAAAACTGCGTAACATGACTAGTGCAAGAAAACATCAACAAAAGCTAGTTACCATTGTGTTTTCTTTTGTAGGTCGAGTACTTTTATCTTTATGAAAAGTGGAAAAACTACAAACTATTCTAACTAACGTAGGAAAGCCAATATCACCTGTTGCAAGCAAATATTTCTATCTTCTAACCCAGATGACAAAAGCGAGGGGCGTCAAAAAATGTATATGTATGTGAATACGTTTAAATGTGTATTTTGTTAGTCTGTGTGGCATCATTGCTACCAAACAGTTAAACAATGTTAGTGCGGTTTTTTACGCTTTTTAGTTTGCGATCGAAATATTTGTCAGTTGAGTAAATTGTGAGATATATTTATTGGGAAATAAAAGCAGTCGTTTCCAAGATACTCAGTTCTCTTTGGAACTAGTGGCAGGATCTCATACAGCAGTATTGTGAGTTTTTAGATTTAAAATAATTATATCATTGAATATTAATGAATCAACTTCAATTATTATATTTGGTAATTTATGAAACTAAATAATGTATAATAATTGTTATAACTAAAACTATTTTTTAATAATCTTATTTTATATAATGTAATGTTCAACTAGATCCTTTAAATTGTAAACTAACTCTAAACCTAAATTAGCCTATTTGATGTTGACAAAAGGATTCCAAAGCTTGAGGCATTCTTTGAAGTATGGTCTTCCAAATGTTTAAGCAAATTCCATGAGACATCCCAAAAATAGTCTTTTAGGACTATGCTTACCTACTATTCAAAATAACCTAATATTTAGTTTTCAACGAATAGACAAAATATTGAGTCAAATTGTATTACGTGTAATGTACTTGGTATTACTTGATTTGTCTTTGGTAATACATTATAAAAATATTAAACGGAAAATATTTTAATGGAAAACAATAATTTTAAGAACATTGGATCACTCTAATTTATTACAGATTTTTCTTTTTCTCACTGAAACGCAATCATATATGTTTGATGATGCTGCAACCCCAATCACAGGGTAGCAATGTGTGTTCAATAAACATACCTTCACAATCGAATGACGTATTTACTATAATATAGTATAAATTTTACAGTATAAGAGTTGCAGAAGCACTTACATAGGTTACCCAACATATATTAAGCATTAAACTACTATACTTATATATTACATTTAAAATATAATATAAGATATAAATTTATATAAATATAGAATGAAAAATAAACCGATACGGGCAGGGACTCGAACCCGCGAGTACTGGGAAACCGTCCCGTCGCTCTACCAACTGAGCTACCGTATCGCTGTCCGCCTCGGTGAATTAAACATTCTATATGTGATCGTCTTTATCGGAACGGTGGTGATATCCATTAGGTTTCTTTCGAAAATCCTAACCAATGTTTCTAACTTTGCAGTAATAAATTCATTTTTCATTCTATATTTATATAAATTTAAATAAGCTTAACATGGCTATACATGTTTATAGATATTTTCAAACATATAAGATATATATATCTTAAATTATATTTTAAAGTTTTTTTTATATAACTTATAAAATTGTCTGATCTTATAAGAATTATAAAAATATCATAACATTGCGTATATAACAGCTATTATTATTTACATTAAAACAATGCACTGGCCTACATTTCACATCATTTAAAAGGTAACAAACAAGTTTACACGGGTCTAGAGCACCCGAACTCATTATTCATAACAATCGATAAACTTTTACGACCAACTTGATTTTCCACAAAAACTGTATTATGGATGCCTTTTATTAGATGTCCAGGCATGCGAATAATAGAAAGGAAAACCAGAGTGGGTGCTGACAAAGCTCTTTTGTCATCTGATCTCAATATTATTATAATGTGTATTGATTTCTTTAAGAGTACTCGTGGTTTGGGTATTAATAGCCGGGCTTAACCTACCTAAAGTATTTAATTATATCAAACTTGTATAGTTTTTGTTATGTTTTAAATTATCTACAATAATTTAATAGTTCAAACTAATTTGTGAATTTATTGTTTTTCGTTTTAATAAAACATTTTTTCACGTGACTTTTTTTTATTGTAACTATACTTTAAATTAATATTTTGTATTTTATTAAAACAGAAAGCCAATTTTATCGAAAATTTTGACTTATGGCATTATGACATTCGTCTTAAAACATTTCGTTTATACGACATAATATGTGAAAATTGCTGTGTCTAAGACTTCGTGCGCGTAGATTTCGATTTCGATAAAACGTACGCTTTGTACATACCAATGCATAAACTATAACTTCAGAGTTTTATCAAACTCCGTTAAGCAGTTTTTGCGTGTAGGTAATTTCTAGTTTATTTTTATATTTTTTCTATGTTTATTTACACATATTTTTCTACAGAGTCCGTTTCTCAGAGTTAAGTTATCATTTTACATCCTGGCTATGTATTTTTTTTATATTTTCAATGTACAAAGACTACTCCTCTACAGATTTATTACATTCGTAGAAGAAGATTTGCATGTTTTCTACTACGTGATGACCTAACTTGTTTATTTCTTAGCCGATTTAAAGGAAATAAACTCTAAATATTAAGTAAAGTCTGTGACAATATGTTTCTCACAAACATACAGACAAACAAGTTCACTTGCTGTTTATAAGGCCCCCATTATGTTTTTTTTATATTTTACTTGTACAGAAATCCATTAGTGACAATTTTATTATATGTATAGAAGATAAGATTTTTTAATTTGTAATGGCTGCAGAGGATCCAAAAAAACAAAATTTGAATTAAACTGTCATTAAAACTTATATTATTTCATTATAATTTAAATTATAACTAAGATGACGACGGCTTGCTCGATATTAGATTACAAGTGACAATTATATTTAAAATTAATTATAAGGAAATACAATTTGTCTGAAATGTTGTCTCAGCTTTTTCATTGTTACAATTCTTGGATCCTGATAACCCACCATCTGTCGGTGCCGTACATAACTAAATGGTAAATAATTAAAAGATAATATTGTTGAAAAATGTAGATGCGAATACTTACTTGTCATTAAAAAAAAAGGTTAATAAAGGAATCTTTTTTTATTTTTTTTTTGGTCTTATTCAAAATTAGTTAATTTATGTATAAAGCGACAGTATTGCTACATAACGGTTATTATTAGAAAAAAAAAACTAAATTTAGTATTAAGAATAAACTTCAAGTATTAGTGTCTTCCTAATAATAGCATAAACATTGCTATAATCCTATTTTAGTGAGCTATAATAGGGTATGGCCCTAATTAATAATTTACTTTTGTGAATACTATACTATAATATTATATATCGTACTGTAATTACTGAATTTAAATTGTATAGGTACATAACATATCCCTGTTTATGTACAAAACTACATCGACATAAGCTTTCGGAATGTGTCTTTCCATCTAAAGGCAAGTAGGAGAATTATTATCCTATTAGTTCTCAAACGAAGGAATATATACCTACATAGTTAGAATTTTCTGAATAATACATTTATATTACGGAACAATAATACTATTCGTTATGTCCACCAGAGACTGAACGAATAAGGGAGTGAAAATAATTAATTGACCCTCAAAAACTCACCCTCAGAATCATAAAACTTTTTAGATCAAAAAATGCTTAACTTTAAGCATATTTTTTTACTTAGCAACAAAAAGTATTTCGAGTTTATTTTATAAGTTTGCTATTTCTCGAGTTACATTCTTTTTTCTTTAGTTCTGTGTTTTCTCCACGGACCCTATATTACTTTTATGTCGTAATCGTTGCAATCGTTTGTAAAGAATATAAATACAAAGTTTACTCTAAATCATTTGAGAAAAGCGAAATTTTGTCTTCTCTGCAAACTACAGTACATTTGCTAGTTCATATACCCATACACAATTAACAAAATCTTTTTTGCCTAACCTTATAAAATTGATTCTTAATATTCTTTTTACATTTGGCAATTTATTAGGAAATTATCACGTCCAGAGCATGATTCCTCAGAGAAATTAATCCCGTACAAAATTCAATTCGCGTCATTATTCTTCAATTTCTTGCCTGAAAAAGTTAGTGTTTTTGGCAGACGTCAAGATGATGTATGATGTGATGTCTAGATTGGCAAGTTCACCCTTGGGCAAACGAAATCATATTTGGACAGGTCATTGACGGGAATTTCATAAAGCCTTTTGATACGACAAATTGCTTTATCCGAGTTAGGTCGATTGCTTTTAAAATGGATAAGTGGATCCTTCATGAACATAAACACATTTATTTTTTACACCTCTGGTTTTCTGATAAACACGTGTCAATAACTCCTTATTACTACTTAAGAAATACTCCTTAATAAATCTAGTTATAATATTGTAGTCTGTTATTTAACCGGATGTCAAAGTAGCTTTTTCGATCATAGTAAACACTTTTTTCAATATAGGTTTTACTAAAGGCTTAATTTTACTTTTGTACTAATTATTTATTCTTCTATGTTTTTTATTTTCAGTTCTATAAGAGGCAACCAGATACCTTCTCAATCGAAGCTTATAGAAGTAGAAAAAAATATTTAGAATAGTATTTTTGTTAGAAGTGGTTAGACGATCGAACGTTTAATAATATTCTTCATCTTAAACTATATAAAATACTTTTTTAGTCCTTAACCTTTAAACCTAAGTTAATGTCCATTTTACTTCAGGCCACCAACATTTTGACTAGTTTGTGAATTTTGACTATATATATGATACCGTCTAGATTTGTAACAAACTAAATAAACACATTCATAAAAATGTTTAAGTATACAAATGCAATGAATTAAATACTGAATACTAAATACTAGTTTAAAAACGATGTGTATATATGTTTAAGACAGAGACAAAAAACAAATATACTTATTGTGTTTCAATAACCACAATAAGAAAAAAAATATTCCGACAATGCTTTCTCACATTTCATAAAATAAATTGCTCCATGACGTCTAAAATATAATTCCAGTTAGAAGAGGGACTTCCTTAAGAATTCAATTAACAATGGGGCAATGTATATGAATATGCTTTGATATTCCGTTATACAAGCTTCTGTTTTTATTTTAATTATTATAATGAAATATGTCATTAACACACTTTTTTAGCTTGATATGTATTTGAGTATGTCACGATGTAACGAAAAAGTTTAATATGATTTTGTACACTTTAAAACATCGGAACTGTGAATGCTTATCAAGGATCGATGACAACGAAATAACTTAGATAGTTAGTGCCGTTATCCTTGTCAGGATTTTCGGGATTTTGAGATTTATTTATAACTATCTATAATTGTTTTTGATGCCCGCATGGCATAAATAATAGTTGAAAAAAACTAAAAAAACACCATTTATAGGAAATCCAACATTATGATTGAAAATAAATAAAAACTGGATTTTCTGTTAATTATCATATTTGTTATTCTGGAATGTCATATTTATAAATTATAGTTAAAAACCTTAAAACTGTTCTTAATTCAAATCATTAAAAAAATACACTATTCTTTACTCGAATTTATTAAATGTTATTATCCATTTTTAATTTGGTTTTCTATAAAAGCGTAAATCTTGATTAGAAACATTTGTAGATGAAATGTCACGACCAATCAAAGTGCAACGTCAAAAATGGCGGCATATGACCATTTTGAATTGAATCTATTACAGGATTATGTACTAATTAAAATAACAAATTTTGCTACATTTCATTGTGCCGAAATTAAAAGCACTAACCGCAATTTAAAATGGGTATTAAAACATAAAATTTTTATTTTACTTTTACAATCATTTTAATATTCTTTTTACCGTCTGCTAAGCTATATTTTTAGTGTTGCATGTTGCTCGGTTAAAATATAGTGCAAATTACAAAAATGTTTTATTATACGTATGGTAAATTTTTATTAATAACTATGTTATAATGCAAACATAGTCTTAATTATATGCATAAACGTATTTTGAGCATATTAAAGTTGTGTAACATAAAAAGTAAAATCTAAGAATCTTCAAGAAATCCAAAACATTTACATATTTAATTTTTGTGTAGTAAATTATATAAAGGGGGTATAGATATGAGATCTCACTATACATCCACAAGGACAGCGTAAGGCGTAATATGCACTACGGACTAATTTGGGATGATGCAGTTTCAAGATATAATTATAATCAAGTAAAAGACATTACATATTATTAATTATTAAAAAAAAATATTTAGACTAGTTTAATATTACACTATCTTTAATTATTTAATAGCAAAGATACATTAAATATGTACTATATATACATGAGATAAAGTAAAATAAAAAAGGTGAAGTATTGTAAAAAACTATTAGTTGGATTTAGATTCTATTACTTTAAAAGATTTGATACAAATACATATAGCTATGTAGTAGAAGCCTTTAACCCGATTTTACGACAAAGCGAAATTCTGAGTCCACAAACGAAAACCAGTATAAAGAAAACTTGTACACTGTCGCGAATTGCAGGCGTGATGAAATCTATTGTTGTCTGTTCCTTTTTGAAGGCCGCAATTTTCATGTTTCTTATTAAAAAAAAAACATCTTATTGCAGCGTTACAGATACAAAACATATACCTATTAGAACAAACATAATGACATAGACCATGCACATTACATACTAAAATAAAGTCCTAGTAGGAAAAGTTAATTAAAAATTTTAATATACGTAGAATTCACGAAACTTATTCACTAGTCTAGAACTAACATTTTATAAATTTAACGAACTATAAGCAACTTTCGTACTGTAAACTAATTCAGTTAATTTCATATAACAACGAAACTATTTTAATTATCTATACACGCTAGAGATTACAACTTTTTTAACAGTTTTAATGTTTATTCCAAAAATAATATACCAGATGGTATATTAACACTAATATTTTTACAATTTCTTACGCAAAATATTGTTTGATTAATTTTATGTGCCCTGCTTTATTTGTATGCCTTTGAATCTCAACATTATATTTATATATACTATTTATATATACTTTTATATATTAAAATTAACAGGATCGTCGGCTGGTGGTAGCGACACCACTGACCCTGATGCCATCTTTGCCGTTAATAACGGGACGGCTGCTACTGATACTATGGTGCAGCCTCACTTCGATAATGCAACCAAACGGGAGTATACCGCCGCAGTTGGACAGCCCGCGTACTTGCACTGCCGGGTCAAAAACCTTAGTGACAGATCAGTAAGTAAATATTAGGTTTATTTGTATATTATTTAGCCATTATTTTATAACAGCATCATTTGTTTAATGTATAAAAATATCGTATTAAATAGCTAATTATAATAAATTACACAATATTTACGTCTACTTTTCTTGGATAAATTAAATTTTGAATGGGCAATAGTTCTTAACAATATAACTAGAAGTCTTCTGTGTTGTTAAATGTATCAGCTTTGTCTGAATCTTGAGTATGAAATAAATAAAACTCCAAATAATTTAGCCTTATAAAATATTTAAGAAAATCTTATTACATTAGGTATATTGCACTCAATTCTCGGACAAATTAACGAATCAAGGTTTCTAGGAATTTGTACAACATACCTTATATAAACTAAAAAGCTGCTGTAAAACTTTTAAAAGTTCGGGTTAAAATGTTACGGTTAAATATATTAACCAATATATGCAAGAATAATCCGTAAAAGGGTTTTAATTAAAATATTAAATACTTTTTAAAATTTTAGAAAAGTATCCTCAATATTTAATTGTTTGGTTTTGCAATTTATATTGCTCATATCATCGATCTTTTTATAAATAATACAAAAATATTATAAAAAAAGTAATTAGAATGGTCCATTTGTTCACTTCTATAACACATTCTTTAGTTTTCTTTTCCTCTTTCTAGTTTTTCCATAGTGAAATATAAATATTTCCATACCAGCCTTTTCGTAAAGTGTTAACCAAATATTGCCAATCGAATTTTGTCGGTCAAGCTCTAACATTTTTGCAACGAGTTTTGAAAAAGATTTCAGTTTACACTCTCAATATTGACGACGTAACAAATTTTCAAATATTTCACACCCATTCTTTTCCCGATGAGATTGAATCTTTCTCATCTCTCAAAATATGTTATTTTACGAAATAGGATGATGCAGTATGACACATTTCATTTCAGACATGAAAATATTTTATCCCAATATTCAGTCCATATTTTGGCGCAACGTAATAAATTTAAACTTGATCAATCAAAGTGCACCTCGAAGAAATGTGATTTAAAAGAAGAATAAATTCAAAAGACCTAGGGAACTTTAATTTAGTTTTAAAGTAAGCTGAGAAGATACAGGTTTGCAAATTTGAATTTACTTATAGTTTTTGAATATGGAATTTCCTTTACCTGATATTGAATATTCTAAATCTAAAGTAAAATTAAGGTTAAAGTATACAAAACCCCTCTCAAACTCTTTTTGTGGTTGCGTTTGACATAGAAGATTTTTAAGCGTTCAAACATAAAACACGTTAAAGACTCCAATATGTACCCTACAAATAAAACCGAGCCTTTGTAGGTACTTATTTCTTTATTTATATTATTAACTTGCTGTTGCCCGTGACTACGTCCACGTAGACTGTGAAAATCATATTTGAAAGAAAGAAAACTTTTATTCGTTCGGTTATATTTAGGTATTTGACTTGTACTCAGCCACCTACATATTTTTAGAGTCTACGTAAGATGGAGTCGTGGGAAACCGCTAGTAAATAATAAATCATGGAATGAAAGCTTATGTAATACTTCTTATTACATCAGCTACCTGAAAGTCGAAGTCCCGTAAAAATCGGTTCAACTATTTCATAGATTAGCGTGTACAAACAGACAGAGAGACAAACCGACCGACCGACAAAATTATTATATTTTTTTTGTGTATGTACCGTGTATACATCCATATGCAGTTACTAAAAAGCGGTTATTACAATATTACAAACAGACACTCCAATTCTTTTTATATGTATAGATAACGATTCTACTCCGTTTTTCAACGAAAAAATAATTATTAATACACACTACCCGTATACCCAAACACTAACCCAAAATCATTCAGTCTAAAACTAAAACAATTATTTAATAACTGTTGGGTTCGGCTAAGACAAGAACTTTAATCTTTATTTCATTCGTGAACAAATATAATTTCCTTTATTATCAGTATAGTAATCACGATGTTTTAAATTCTGGAGTGATTTTTGTTATTGATCATTAACCTAAAGTCCTTGATCGATACGAGAACAACAAAAGAAATATATTTTATATGCTAATGGCTAAATACTATACGATGATTAAATTATATTATACAATAATATGGATATAACATTAATATACCTATTTTTATTTTGAAGATTACAAGTAGGTATACATGTAGGTACAACAGACCGATAATAAATAGGTTACTCACGCTACTCTGTCATGTATTTAGCTGATATAATATATTTTTTTAATCATCAGGCATAAAGTGCAAGTTGTAGAATCCACAAATATGATTAGAATGAGGCAGTATGTCGACTTTTTGGATGTAACTATTTTAATTCAACATTTTAAATTGCAATTTCAATTATAAAATATAAATAATATTTTTAAATTTAAATTGCAAAATTAAATTATAAAATATGATAATAATAATAATATCAGGACAAATTACACACATTGATCTAACCTCTAAGTAAGCAAATTATTAGCTTGTGTTAGGGGGTTTGACAACGATACAAATACATAGAATTACACATATAAATACTGAGAATATATTTTAATAAACGACCAAACCCAGAAACACAGACATCTATGCTCATCACATAAATGCCTGTCTCCGCCGAGAATCGAACCCGAGCCCCATTGCGCCGTGACACGTTAGGCGTCTGCGCTAACCACTCGACCAACGGGGCGGTTATTATATTAACAAAATCTTATAAATATAGGGTAGTTAAGTCTTAAAAATAGATTTAGATGCTCTTAACGTAACAAGCCTGTATGTTTTCTTATTAGTTAAAATTAAACCGTTAAACTTACATTAACGTTCATATTATTTTGAGTCGCTTAAAAAATATATAAATAATTCATAAAGTACCTAACTAAAAACACACATTACCCTTTTACGTTCAAAACTACTTATCATAACTTATAAAAAGTTTATAAAAAAAATCTATACCTTTTTTGTTAACTTCACTTGGTTTTTTCACCTACTATTATAACTTTCCTTTACAGTTTATCCATAATCCAATTTCTAAAAGTAAACCAATTTTTTGTACTCAAAATCGGGAATCATAAATATTTAAACATGCTTTTAACCTGCGATAAGCCCGTTTGTCATGTGAAACTTAACTTTTTAAATAATGACTAACTAATACCTCTCGTAGATTTTGTTTTTAAATCCTGCTCGTATTGATAAATGTTGCACTGTTAATATTTTTTAATTAACCAACAAGATTTGTACTCATAAACTGCTTTATAAAAATTTATTTTTATAAATAATTCGTTTCTAAGAATAATCCTTAAAATAGCCATTCAAATAATATTGTTTTTTTTTTATTTACTATAAGGCTTAAATTAGTGGTCGTTTATTAATTCATATGTAATGTTATCTTACGCTAAGACAAAATTCGTTCGTTTAGAAACATGTAATATTCATGTAATATTCGTTCGTTTAGAAACATGTAATATTAATCATAACTAACATACATCTTTACGCTATTGACTCTTTTCATACCAAAACATATGAAATATTATAAGAAGGACGACAGAAATTGCTTGTACATTAACTTTTACTTGTCAACATCTTTGATAGCCCCTTTCAACTAATACACAAGTAATTTGTGAAAAAAAGAAATGCTCAGAGAATAAGAAAAATGGACCACCAATGGGGATGGTGGTATTTCTATAGAATAAGAATATATGTTTTAGTATTATGGTTTATATTTTATATTTGTGTAATGAATATGAGCAGTTGTAGTCATATTTATGTTTTCTTTAAGAAATATTAAAGTTACCTGTTCCAAAAATATGTTTTTTTCTTCGTTTAACTTCAAACCAAACTTTTAGCAAATAAAATGCTTCTATCAACAAAGCTTTGTTGCAACTAAGCGAAAATGCTCAGATCAACAAAAGGGAAGTTTAAACCCTGAATGTGCAGGAAATAACAACAATAACACAAAAACAATTTTAGTAGAAGTTGGCCGCAAACACTGTAATAACTTTGATACACAGTTACCATAAAAATGAGGTGCTGGCGACAAAATCTCTGTTTGTTGGTACGACAATTTAACCGTTATTTTGAATACAATAATTTTAAAGACTATTGCTTATTTTATTCTACTAATACATATTTTGCAATTGAGTTTTTTTCTTCTAGACAATAAATAATATAAATAAAATAATTATTTACAGATAAAATTGAAAAGAAAACTTATTTAAAACGATGATATAATATGCAAAAGAAATTCTATCCCTTAATTTGTATCATAAGACCGTAACTTAGAGGATAGCGAGAAAAGTTCTTATATTTTTTAAGAAATAAATACATAACTTTCTCAAACAAACTTTTTAAATTATCGCTGAAATGATTATTGTCACAAATTTTCAGATCCATTTCATCTAAGGGGCGACAAGTTTTCAAGTAACTTTTTAATATCTTTAGAAAATCTTGTAAATAATTTTTTACTTCGTTTACTTAGTAAAAACGTCTTCTCGTGATAAAAATTTTAATAAAATAATGAATAATTTATATTAATTAAATAAAATATTGTTTTAAGAGATCCGTTTGACTTTTTATAAGTATATTGAAATAAAATAAAATAGAGCTAATAATAAAACATTTTTTATATATGGCAATTTAAAAACAATTTCAAAAAATATTATACATAATATAATTCATTTTTATTTATTTATAATTTAGTATAAAACCTTTTATCACAGTCACTAATAAGAGTTACGAATTCTTAAGAAATTAGCATTTTTTAAATAATTATCAAATTAAACCAGATATTTAGACTATCAAACAATGAATTAAGTCGTAAAAGTAAAAATTAAATAAAAAATTTTAAAAATCGTTGACACAAAAGGACCTTTAAAAAGAATAAATTTAATATTGTTATACACTTATTGAAGTCGTTGCGTCGGGGGACCAGTGTACGTACGTTGTCGATGATGTCCATTTTAAGAAGTTAATCATTGCGGACTTATACGATACGATTCGATATCGTAATTTCTCTATTAGCCTTGGTAACTTAGTTGCATTAATTTATTCCTTTATTAAACGGTCTCCCGACGTAACGACTTCAATAAGAACATAATAATATTATTTTTATTCTTTTTAGAGGTTCTTTTGTATCGAGGGTTTTTTAATTTTTTAATTATTTTATTTTTCTGCGTTTTAAAGTTATGTTACTGGTTTCTTTATTGTACTAAATGAACCTACGGACACACAAATTTGCAGTTATTTAAGTATTTCTATTAATTTACCCTAAGTATATAAAGAGGAAAGATTTGTTTGTTTCTTTAAATTGAATAGGCTCCAAAACAACGGGATTGTTTTAAAAATCTTTTACTATTGGAATCCTACATTATCCCTGAAGAACATAGGGCATATTTTATCATCATCATCATCATAATCACTAATATTATAAAGAGGAAAGATTTGATTGTTAGTTTGTTTGAATAGGCTCGGCTCCAAAACTACTGAAACGATTTAATAAAATATTTTAGATTTAGAATCCTACATTATCCCTCTGATGAACATAGACTATATTTAATACGAAAAAAATAAGGATCCGCGTGAATATTTTCACAATGTAATAAATTATAAATGTATTAAGTAACAGACTTTTTCATATAGGAATATCACAAAAATGTATAAAATATAAACATTTAGAATTAAAATGATTTACAATCACTAATAACACTATGATGAAGGGATTTATATTATCACTAGCTGTTGCCCGTGACTCTTTATGACTACGATCATAAGCCATATAAAAATAATTTTTACTTTCTACGTGGCAACGCAGTTACGGGCAACAGCTATCCCTTTAACAGCTAGTATCACTGTAACAGCTAAAAAAGTACTTTACCTGTCTAAGTAAGTGTAAAAACGTTTTATACCGTAACGTAATATAGCGCGGGCGCAGCCGCTAGATACTGCTAGTATTGCATAAGAAACTTTCACCCCGCACCAATAACACAAAAATATCTTGGAAACGATTGTTTCTATTCCGACTAAATATAGCTAAGAACAATCTCGACGACCATAGCTTTCGATTAAAAAAATCTGCATTCAAATCCGTCCACGCGTTTGTCCGCTACATTGCCACAGACAGACACACAGATACACAGACACACAAATACACAGACACACAAATACAGAGATACATAGATAAAGAGATCGACAGGTCATACCTATAACACCCCTCTTTTAAATCAGGGGTTAAAAATACGCAATAGTATAAAATGTAATCTCATTTTTTTAATAATTGAGGTGATATATTTTGTGTATATTACTTTGTAACAAATATATTCAAACATACTTTAAAAGTATGTTTGGTATTATTTTTCACTCTTGACAAACTTCTCTTATTTCAATAGTCATTGTCTTACCTATTGGTTTTATTTAATTTATTTCAATTAAAGCAAAAAAAAGTAAGTAATAAACATGCTCATTTTTCGTATTTAGATTATCTTATTATGAATATTATTACAATATTACTTCCACAAGAGATTATTTACTGATTTGTATTTTTTTATTGTATTTTAAGACGATATACTTACTGATTTGTATTTAACAGGCGTAATGACGTCTCTTAAATACAAATTAGTTTAACATTTGTTGTACAAATCTCGTACATGCAACGAAAATGTGTTCAAAATTGTTGAGATTGCGTAAAAAAATAAATAAATACATCATTGGTTTGACAGACTAACCCAGGAAGAAGTTTATTTATTTATTTTTCTAAGAATACTTCATACTACGTTATTACTTGGTGACGGGTGCTATGAAATTGGAATTGTATTAGCTGCCGTCAATCTACCGAACGTGACTGTTCAACCGCTTAATACCGCCTGTGTGTGAGATTTGATTTTCAGTAAGTGCTATAGGAAATGTCGCGTGAGCGTTCACTAGAACTTCTCGGGAATAAAGTATAGAATTGGGTCGAGGCTTGCAGAATAGCACATTTGGAACAAAGCCAGCCAAAACTGTGGCGATTTGTTTATTTTTATTCCATAAAAATATGGCATGACTATTTTCCAAATCAATAATGTGTTGTCCCATTTGTGAATCGACAGTTATCGGTACACAGCTTTTATGTTTTTTTCCAATATTTGTTTTGGTTCAACTGGCAATGGCGACTAATATTTGTATTTACGTGAGCAATATAAACTTATTTACATTGGTAACAGAAGCTCTAAAAGCTCAACCTAAGGTCTATAAGTCGGTCAACGTATACGGTTGATAGTAAAAATGCCAATCGCTCGTAAAAAATTCACATTGTAAATAGCCTTTATCTACAGGCAATAAGTTAGCAAGTGTAGATGAATTTCCCAAGAGAAAAATTATGTTATCGTGTGAAGGTGTCTTTTCCCTCGGCAGAGGCGAGAAAACAATCTTAACACGACGTGATATGAGACCCTTTCTTGATTTATATCTTTTGCCAATCCCGATCACCCTATGTTACATATTTCAAAATTGCGAAAGTTTTATTTTATGCTTTCAACAGCTTAATATATATATGTTTATTATTATATAAGTTACGTTATATTATATGAATAAAATACTCCAAAACAAATAAAATTTAAGGAATCAAGGAAATAAAAATATTATATTTTATATTATGTAACGTAATGAATTTAAAAAAAGTAAACATTCTGCAAGAATTTAAATATAAATAAATAATTATTGTCTACAGTTTTTCATTCTGCAACGTTTTTGTATTAAATGTGCAGCAAATGAATCATATTTACTTAATGCATTAGTTTAATCACCATCTTTAACGTGTATTACAAGTTTAAAAAAGTTCATAATAATTAATTTACCTAAAAAATGCAAGAATGATAAGTAGTAACAGATAGTAGTATATTTATTATTTACCACGACTTATATATGACCTCATTGGGATTTGTATGTATGGTTAGATCTTACCAATCAAACATATAGAAATTCGTCCTTATTTTACGATATAAATGGGTACTTTACATGGGTACACCGCATAGAAAATAGCCCGAAAATTTGGGTGATTCAAAATTTTTATTTTTTTTGTAAAAATTGTGACTTTAAAGTTGATCGGTCAATTATTACATTTATTAAAAGAAATGAGATAATAATAAGGTCTGTCATGATTGACAGGGTCTCTCTAGTAGTCTCTGCCATTGTTTCTGCTACTCAAACTTCGATCTGCAATTTTTGTTTGAAAAAAAAATATAATCGAAAATTATCGTACATCGTACGTTAGGCCCAAATTATCGTACATGTAGGATAATTATCGTACGGTTGCCAACACTGCTTCTGACCTACTAGTATTATTTACATGACTCGTAATATACCTAATGAATATTTATTTTATTTCTACGGTACTAATGGCATGACAAAAATCAATACAAATTATATATATATTCATTTATTATGTGTTGTGTTGCATAAACTTATCCGTACATCAATAATGAACATAAATTTTATCTAACCGCAAACATTGTGTTGGCTGAAATAAAATACTACCTACTACCATCTTAAATTATAACCAAAATAAATAATACCTATAAAATCCGACTTTGATAAGTGGAAAAATATTAAGAACATTCACCACATTTTATATGCGTCTATATTTTATTAACTATCGATATTTTGAAACTTGAAATGTAGCCTTACATTCTTCAAATGTTTAAAGTTACCTTAGTAACCGTTAATTTATAACACTACAATTTCTGAAATGGAAAGACGGTAATACGTCAATGTCATTTTTTTAATCAAAACCTAAATACATACACTTTCGTGATTTGCAATTATTTTATTATTCCGAAAATAGCTTAGGTGTGTCGTTAACACGAAATGGCGAGGCAATTACGCCAATCGTTAAACTGAACATATGTGCTGGAAATTGCTTTAAAGTTACACTTGAATGAGAATTAAATAGCTTTACGTACTACGATTTAACATTCGAAAACAATTAACTTTGTTTTGAGATTACTTGGTTTTACCGTAACACTATTGTACTTTTGTATATATTTAACACTATTGTAGTTAAGTATTTAGTCTTTAGTTTCAAATAATTAATTTAATTAAAAGTTTTGATAGAAAAATATGTCAAGATATGTTTTGATAATTGTTTTACTGATATTTCTTAAAATATGTTTCAAAAGATATAAAAACATATAATTTAATTTACTTCCTTATTTTTTTTACAGAAAGACTATTAAAATATTCAATATATAATAATTAATGTATCATGTAAAAGAACGTTATTTCACCTCAGCAGAGGCTTCAGATAAAATAATAGTGTGGAACACGATCCGGTCAAGATATTTATGAACAGAGAAACGGCAAACGACTACCTACTTGTCTACTAAATATTAGTTACACGCACAATTTAGATAACGCCTACAACATCTTGTTAAATGTGTTGTATTATATAACTGTAATATAGACTGTTATGTTAGTCGGAGTATATATAATTTGTTTTATGTCTTTTTTTACAAAAGTTGTGTTACTAACTTTGGCTACCTATATTAGAAAAGCTAATAGAAAAATCAATAATTGTGTTCGATTTAAAAAAAATTACAAATTATATATGCTCAAATATATCACAAAAGTGAGACGCAAACAACAAAACCAGTTACATAACTTAAGATTGTTTGTACAATATCAACGTAATATTCGTTTCATTTCTCCCTTATTTGTTTGTGACATGCCACTATGAAATAGGTTACCACGAATGGAAAATGCTCAAGGCACATTTTGATTACAGAGGTATCCAAGGGACTATTTTTTAATAAAATCAAGGTTTTGATATTTGGTTTATTCAGTTTTTACATGTTTTTTGACATAAATAAAAAGAAACCAACAGTTTATTTTACTTAATGAAAAAATATTAAATATATTATCCTGTAATATCTCAAACAGTTTTATTATTTAAGATGATTTCATTTATATATTAATATATAAATAAAATTGGAGTGATTGTTTGTAATAAAATTGAAATAACCGTTTTTTAGTAACTGCATATGTCTGTGTACACGGTACATACAAAACGTACATACGTACAATATAACATTATAAAAATATTGTTGGACTGTCTGTTTGTAAACGCTAATCTCTGAAACGGTTAAAGCGATTTTGTATTTTCATTATTGAAGATTCTGATATTACATCCCAAACTCATTAAATATAAAAAAAATGTGTATACTGAGTAATACATATTGATAAAAACATTGGCAAAAAGTTTATAACTGCACATTTTTTAATATCCCTCGAGTCCTGCAGTCTGGCTGGCGAGCACTGCATTTAATTGGAGACACCATATTGTTTCGCTCCGACGCCTGCCTGCCAACCTTAGCGTAAAGGAAACTGCTAAAGCAGGAAAATTTTCCCCTTTTCCGGAGGGTCGTATTATATTTGGAAATTATATTTTGACTCTGTAGACTAGAAGGGTGCTAGATCTTTATATTATAAGTGATTATTTTTGTAGTGTAACGCATATTATATATTTACATTATTATAATATGGATTATAAAAACGTATGTTATGCTTACGTTACGATTAGCATAACTTTGATTATTTTTTTCAGTGGAAACGAGAAGAATTTTGATAGCTTTTTTTATAATAAGTGCTACTAAAAAAAATCCTTTGTTGATATATCTATCATCAAAACTTATACAGAATATACATATTATTTAACATTTCCAAGAAGCTTAACTACGTTTTACTCTGTTTAATATGACAAAATGACAGCCTCTCATATTTCTGTTTATCGTAAATCTACACTCAAAGTGACTCCGACAGAACCTTGTTATCGAACACTACCATGCATACATAAATAAACTATTTACTGTACAGTCATGCCATAAATTTAAGTCCCTTCATGTACAAGTGACGTAACTTTATACCGTGTTTCCTATCCTGTCTCGGCTTAAATCTCTGGTTAAATCTCTCAGCTTTAGTGAACTTAGCTAAGTCTTGCAATGCCTATACGTACTATGTAATATATTTTATAGAATTTTGAATATTTTATAACATACGTCTTTTGATGCAAATGTTTATAATATTGATAATTATAATTTAAAATTATAATTCTTAAGAATCACAAAAAGAATATCTAACATACATATTTATGTACACATTATTAATATTACATTATTATTGTAATTTGTGAACGGAAAAATAAGCAATAAAAAACAACAAAAGATATTCAAAGTAATTGGATAAACAAAATTACGTTCAGATGCGATCAAACCGTTCGACAAAACATGTTGTAATCCAAAAGGAAGAAGATTTATTTTTATAATGCTTTATCAAAAGTCATTTGATAGTCCTGTTTTGTTGTCTTTGGGAAGTTATTAAATCTTGACATGTGCCTATAGCGTCATACTTTTTGGAAAACAAAATAACAACTCATAGTGCGCATTATTAATGTATATCGATTTGGTATTAAAAATAACGTAGCTGTTGCCCGCGTCCATTCACTTGAAAAAGCGGGTTCTTACATGTCAGAACATTTGTTTAGAACTACGGATCTATATCTGAGAAGAACTTAAAATATCTGTTCCTGCTACACTTTAGTTTAAGATATTAAAAACATGATATAACATAACCTACAGTAATCTAAAATGTATATTAAAAATACTAAGAGTTAATAAAAAAATCTGCGATAGTCCTATAGAATTTTATTAGCTTATATAAATAATACAAGAAATTGCCAATTCTAGCAATACCACCTCTTTCTCTGTTCTGATAATAATTTTCCGTCAAATATATTCAACACCAAACCCGCTGAAGAGCCTTATTTTGCGTGAGATAAATGAAACCTTATACGCTAATCTAGGGCATATTTGGCTCTGAACCAACAAAATATCCAATCCATTACGCGGCCTTTTCATGATTGAGTAACTGACACATAGAAATCAAACTACTAAATTTTTTAAGTTCAATTTTTTTAAGCAGATTATTCATCACGTTATTTGGATGATATTTAAGACCTTATGAAATCTTTTACTTTAATGAAAATTTAGGACATTTAGACGAAACGTACATTTGAAGGTTGAAGTTGCTTTCAATCAAAGAAACATTCCTCCTTAAACATTAAACTATCTGGAATGCAATTAAAGATTTCAAAGATGGTATCCTGAGTCGTTTTAAGTTAGAATCATAAAGAATTTGCATTTATACTCCTTGAAGTGAACGCTTTACAACTTAACAACCTCTGTGAGGTTAAAAGTAATATAAAACCGACAGTAGAGATCAACTTAACTTAAATCATTATATTGTTAAAATGTAATTTTATAATTGCTGGAAGCCTGTAATTATTTTGAAATTATGATAACTCAATAAATAATTCACATAATTACGCAAACCTGGCCTTTTAAATTAAATTACAAATCTTTTAAGATAATTACGATTTAAAAACTATCAAGTAAAAAGTTAGAAACATTACATTTTTCATGTTATAGTATACCACACTATAGAAAATAATACAATATTTAAATGAAACGGAATAAAAAATTAAAACTCGTCAGTAAATTATAAATACGTCATACGCGAGGGTGACTCTATCTAGACTCGTCGCATAATTGCTCAGTCACCTTTTTAATACAGCAAACATATCAGATTACAGTAATATGTTTGAATTTATTAAAATGATTACATAACAGAAATAGAGAAATCTATTTTTCAATCTCTCTATCTCTCAGAAATAGATAAATATTCTTTATTTTTTTTGTGTTTTAAAAAAAATATAATTTTGTATTTAATATAAGTGTTAAATTATATATCTAAAATAAAACACCCATATGAACCTCTACTTAAAACAACATTTTGTTACAGGTATCCTGGATTCGAAAACGCGACCTCCACATTCTCACAGTGGGGGTTCACACGTACAGCAGTGATGCACGGTTCGCTGCTCTACATACAGACGGGTCCAACGAATGGACGCTGCGGGTGGCACATGCACAGCCGCGGGATTCAGGCGCGTATGAGTGCCAAGTCTCTACTGAACCGAAAATAAGTTTGTCTTTTTGGCTTAGTGTTGTAGGTATGTTTGCAGTTTATTCTAAGCTTAATAAGTAAAACGATCAGTGTATTACTTTTATTTAAACAGCTGTTAATTTTTAAGTAAAACGATTTATTATAATATTCTACCGCACAATAGTGACCGTCTAAAGGATTGAACTGCTTACTTACTATCGCAGAACGCTGTTTTGAACTCTTCAATAGCTTCTTTGTTAATATAAAAAACCGGCCAAGTGCGAGTCGGACTCGCGCACGAAGGGTTCCGTACTATCACCTATAATAGAAAATCACGTTTGTTGTAGTAGATCGAGTAAAAATTGCTTGAAAATTACGTTTGTTGTACGGGAGCCCCCCTTTAATATTTACTTTATTGTTATTTAATTATTTATTTTAAAAGGTAATATACAAGTAAATATTCTGTGAAAATTTGAAGCGTCTACCTGTTACCGTTTTTAATATTGAGCAAAAAACACTGTTATTGTATAGGGACCCACCTTAATATATATATTTTTAAATTTTTAGTATTTGTTGTTATAGTGGCAACGGAAATATATCATTTGTGAAAATTTCAGCTTTCTAGCTGTCATGGTTTATGAGATACAGCCTGGAGACAGAGAGACAGACGGACAGACAGCGGAGTCTTAGTAATAGGGTCCCGTTTTACCCTTTGAGTACGGAACCCTAAAAAGCATTGACAACAGCATGTTTAAGTATTTTATAACGTGCGTCTAGTACATTTAAAACATTTGATTTCATTGCAACTTTACTAAAAGCCTACTATGAGAGCACGCTGCCTTTATTACCCCCTAAACAAAGCCAACTTTACTTCCAAAATATATAACGTTAACTAAGGCACATTTAGTCTTGTATGTACTGACACGGGCAACGATGCGTTTTATGTAAAGACGTTAGTAGATAAAGTTACTGCTGTAGTCGCAATCTGCCGCTTGCGTTTAAGGACATTTTATTTTATCATCTGGTAACATTTATGTATCAATTAATACTACAAACATTAATATACGTTATTAATATGTTCTACTATAATAAGTTTAGCCTATAATACATACCATAGTGTAGTCTATATACAATGCATGTTCTTAAAATAATATTTCCATTTTATTCCGAAACATAACAGTTGATTCTAATAATTACTACCAAACTAATAATTATTCAGTTATAGTAAATTAGGTTATCTTAACATAAAAACTTTGGCATTTTTAATAAAATTGAAGAAGGATATCATTTTATGGATCATTTTCTTCATTCTCTTTTTAAATCATAAATTATGTTCATATGTAGAAATATTAACTAGTTCAAACTCTTATTGAGATAGATATAATAAAAATTATACATAAACTTAAGTTTATCTTTTTTTTAACATTACATGAATTTAATTAAATTTACATAAATATGGAATGAATAATAAACCGATACCGGTAGGGATTCGAATCCTCGATGTCTGGGAAATCGTCTATATATAGATACCCGTCTATATATATAACTGGATAGAAGCCTAATAGATGTCACCACCGTCCCGATTAAGATGATCATATATAGAAAGCTTAATGCGGACAACGATACGGTTGCTCAATTGGTAGAGCGACGAGACGGTTTCCCAAAGGTCGCGGGTTACCCCTAACTGTATCGGTTTATTATTCATTCTATATTTATTTAAATTTAAATAAGCTTAACATGTTTATATATATTTGCAAACATTAATACATGAATTTGGTTATAGAAATAATATGATCGAATATGATGAATTATAACTTTGGATATGTAGTATCCCAAAAACCTATAAAAAATCTTTCAGTATAGGCATGTGAAAAACACAAAAGATAGTGATATTGTAATATCCTAATATGCTGTACTGTAAACTACTTTTTTTTAAATAGTCACTTTTAGGTGAACAGAATAAAATATGCAAGTATAAAAAAAAATATTATAGCAACAAGCAAGTCAGTCAATGTGACAACGTGAAAGTAATACTTTAATTAACAAAGGTACCTACACTATTGAAAAATACACAAAAAATATGCATGGTATCAGAAATTACTGGTAATATTTGCAGTTTTTTTTTTGTAGAATTATCGACAGTTATGTTATATTTGGAAAGGCTTTCTTTAGTTTTTCTACTGAATAATTATTAATTCGGATTGAAATATCTTGTCCGTAATAAAAAAAGGAAAAAGCTATTTTTTTTAAATATGATGTATTAGAGAAAAGGTAACGTCAGCATAGCTGCCGTCACTGTCGTAACCTTCATGATAGAGTGTCATTATTAGATCTTCAAACAAAACTTTTCAACTAATTATAACTTCGTTTATTCCACGTTTATTCACGTTACAGAGAGGTCCGTAGGTACTGTTAGACTACTCGAGCAAGAAGTCCATCAAGCTCTCGATATTATCTTTATTATATCTGATCGCTTCTCGCTATAGAAATCACTCAATAACATGAAATTATATCTGAATTTTAGTTGAAGGACTCAATATTATTTTTTTAGAGTTTAATCATTGTAAAACTGTGATTAATCGTTTATTATTTAAACATTTTCAATTATAATTTAGTATGTAAACATGACAATAATGTAAAAACACAATCGTAAAAAGTAAAAAGTCAATCACTTATTTTAATAATAACATTTAAACTTAGATTTTTAAAATATCAATAAACATTTTAAATAATTAAATTTCAAAACTGATTGATTTATTGATAATTTTTTACCTTAACACCAATATATAATAATTATATTGTACGACAGTCCATATATACTGTAGAGTTACAAAGTGAGCTTTTGTGAAGAGTTAATCCCAATGCCATAATAGGATGCATGAACTTTGCAGCTTAAGTTACTTATACGTGAGTACGTAGCTTTTGTGGCGCTTATAAGTCATCTTAATGTTACGTCTCTACATTTATTTTATGTGTATTTATTTGAGAGTAATTTTAATATGAATTAAATATTGCGTCTCCGGGAAAACCTTGAACATTTTTCTTACTTTCTACGAACGAAGCATTTAAATTGAAAGCTAAATTATTCAACGTTCTATTATTATTTTTTTCAATACAGTATGGTATACCATATTAATATATTCATTGTTTTCGATGAACACATCCAAATTTAGGAAACTCTAAACACTCGAACAACTAACATATAATTGAACATGTAAAAAGCATAGAGCACCTAAATGAATGCCTGCCACTATTAAAGTTTGACCCTGGAATTTGTTAATCGTTCTGTAAAATAAAGTTTTAAGGGAAATCGCAACCTGGCAAGTTATTCGGAACAATGAGTATGCGGAGAGTTAAAATGCTCTTTCTTATATAGTCTATCAAATACATATTATTATACACATGTTTACAATTCAATATAGTTTTTAGTAAGGTATTTTTTCTATACATATATCAACCAAGTACTTATAAAAAATTTAAAAATACATGCGCTACGTAATCACATGTTAGGAACACATAAGAAGGTTCTTATAAAATATAAATCTTCTGATAGTAATCTCTGAATTCTTATAAATATATAAGCAGTTGTGATTAAATGTTGCAGAATTAAAATTTTATTTAATGAGTTATTATAATTTAAGGCCCTTCATTTTAGTAGACTCCTCGATGTATTTGGTTGTAAACATATTTTTTAGAACTCATAATATGGCGTCCATAATCCGTCATTTTCCTTTTCTTAATGTATCCAGTATCTTGACTTGCGCTATTGAGACGTATCAGATAATACCTAGTACAACTTTTTCAAAAGTTTGCTACCTGGATGCTAATGAGGAGCTGCTCAATAAATTAGACCGCCTTCAAAACTTGTGCATTCGCTTTATTTTCGGATTGCGCAAGTTTGATCACATTACAGACTTTAGACGTCAACTTAAGTGGCTCCCAATTCGCCTTCGCCGGAATATGCATGTTTTAACCACGCTGTACAACATCCTTGCAAATTTAGCTCCCTCTTACTTGTATGAAAGATTCCATTTATCATTACCAAGCAGCCGTCCTAAACGTTCCTGTGTTACAGCTAAAACCTTCAATGTGCCTTACTATAATTCCTCTTTATTTTCTAAATCGTTTACCATACATGCAGCACGTTTATGGAATACTCTACCAAATCATATTCAAAATAGCCCATCTACATTATCTTTCAAACAAAGATTAAAGCTTTATTACCTCTCCCAATTATAAACATATATATTTATATATTTATTTGTATGTATGTATATGTATTTATATATGGGTATATGTATTTATATATTTATTTTATGTTCTTTAAAATCTATATTTGTATCCAGTTTTATCATATATGTAGTGTGTACCTATTTCTGCCCATTAAAATTAACTGTGTCTCTCTCACGGGTAGCTGGTAGAGATCTCTTATTAGAGATAAGTTTATCCCATGTATTTTTAGTTTTCCTTTTGCATTGTTTTTTATCAATTAACCTGGTACATAAATAAATAAATAAATAAAAACTTATGTTATATGTAGGGAACTAAAGGGAGGGTCTTGCGCGATTCCGTATTGCCACATGGAAATTACGTAATCGCGCTACTACTTATGTTCTGTCACATACAAAACCACGTCCAAAAGTTAGTATTTCTATATCCTATATGTAATTTTGGTACATAGGCTATATTACTACTAAGTTTTATAAAAATGCGTTTAATGGTTTGGTGTGATTAACTTACAAACATTTAAATTTTTGCATTTATAATATATAAAATAGGTCTATAAAATAGGTCTTAAATGTTATTCCTGAAACCTTATGCCCAACTTTACAAGATATTTTGTCTTACATGCAAATGCTGAATATTTTCTATATAACATTTTTATATAAAAATGTTTAATCAGAAATTTATTTTAGTTTCGAAAGCTGAAATACTTTCGGGGCCTGAGCTGTTCGTACGCGCTGGCTCAGATATCAACCTCACTTGTGTTGCTAGACATGCTCCTGATCCTCCCAGGTAAGCGTTTTAATCAGTCGAATTTTCTTTGTTCATATTCTTCACGACACACTAAAATTAAAATATCACTCAACAAAATAAAAATATTTAGAAAACCGACAATTACAATTTTTGACTAGTTCAACGATCATATTTTTATTTATCACTAAATATTATGAACTACTTAACACAATACTATAGATTGTTTAAATTCTTCATTTATAGCACTTTATTAAAGTGGTGCACTGAGCTGTGTGCATTTGTGATGGAAGTGAACAACATATGAATATATGAAGCTATATGCACACAAGGGCGGCTTGTTATTCAGAGTACAAGCATTTATATAGCCATTACAGCGCACATTTAATCAGCGCTTCCCTACAGCATTTTGTTTTCCAGTTTTATTTCCGTATTAATATAAAAGCATCATTCTTATCTTCATATGTATATACAATATTATAAAAATGGATACATAGAGTTTCCATTGTAAAACTTAAGTAAAACTCCATTTCAAATGTATATACTAAAATTGGAAATGGTAGTTTAGGTAAGAGATTGAATTTGTTATATTAATCATCTTAATACTAATTTACCTTAACAGTTTCATATATTGGTATCGTGGAGCGAACGTGGTAAACTATGCGCAGCGCGGGGGCATCAGCGTCGAGACTGAACAGCGTACTCGCACCAGTCGTCTGCTCATAGCACGGGCATCGCCAAGAGACTCCGGCAATTATACCTGCGCTCCAAGTAGTTCTGGTAACAACATTTTAACAATCAGTTTGCTAAATTTTGTTATTAAACTATTTTAATATTATTGTTTATTATTGTCTCCTTCACCAGATTCAGCGTCAGTTGTTGTCCACGTAGTTAGCGGCGAGCGTCCAGCGGCCATGCAAAGTAATTCACATAGAATTGCTCCATCATACATAATCTATTTTTTAATTACTTTTATTTTTAACAAGATATTTATCATTGATATTACTCTCAATGTCTTTATCTCAATATTTCTCATTAATTTACATCTCGATAAAATTCATTTTATTTCGAATTTCAATGTTAGGCGCTTGTTATCTAGATGACCTAAATAACTGATATAGATGTATGATGCATAAAATGCATAGTTACAAATTAATAAATACTTGATAAGGTATAAAGAAACGAATTATTATAATACATACTTACCGTCTAGAAACTAAATATTATTATGTCCAAATAAACCGTTTATTTTCTCGTAATGTTGTATTTTTTTTATTTATAAAATAATTTGGTACCTAATTAAAGTTGATAATTAGCTTGACAACTTTTCTTATTGAATAAAATATACATTTTTGAGATCGAAATTGTAAAAAATAATCATTGAATTCTGAAATTGATGTACTAAATAATCAATAATATACGATAAGTGTCTATGTAGAGTAAGCAAGCTTTTATCGTTAACATAAAATAGTCCATCTATTTGCATTAGAAGCAAAATTACATTAACATATTGAATAATAAAACATGCCTTTGTTAAAATAACAGGGCCATGTTTATGAAAAAAAGATTCATATTGATATATGTAAATATAAGAAAATATGTTCTTTGTAAAAAATGTCTGTATTGATTACGTTATTCGAGACTACCAAGTATCCGTTTTAAATTTACATTTCTTTTATTCGTACATAAAATACCAAATTAATAATATGGAAAACACATTTTATTAAATCATTTAATAATCTGTAATATTATGTCTCTCAAAATGTAGCAATAATTTAATAATATTTTCTCAATTCGCTACACCATATATTTTATTATTTTTATTATATTAAAATAAAAATACAGACTATGAAAGATTAACTACCAATGATTTAAAGATAATAGATTCTAATATAAAATTAATATAAATTGATAACCTTTTGACATTTCATGAATGACATAGTAAATACAAAGCGCACTTGTATATCCAGGGTACATTGATTTGGACTCAACGAGTAATATTGCATAACCCATTCAGGATACACAATTGATGAAGATAAAGAGTGTTTTCTTTTTAAAAATTGTATAAGGTTTTATGCAAAATATATTATGAGTATTTTTTTGATACGCAAGGTTATTCTTATTATTACTTTTACAATTCACGTAATATCATTGATTATCACTAAATAGAACATTTATTGTAAATATATCTTTGTAAAATATATGCAATGCTCTGTAGACTAAATAGGTATTAACAAATATTTTTAAAACATAAACACATGTCACAACTGCATAAAATGCCATTAAAATGGTCAAAATAGCACTAAGTTAATTTATTAGCATTTACCTGTGAATATGTTTCTGTAAATAAAATTAAAGGATTACGTGTTATTTAAGGTTGTTTTATTTCTAGAATATTATTGCACATTAGCTTTTATATACTTGCAGAGTTTTATATACTTGCAAAGTTGATTGCGCTGTAAAAACATTTTTTTTATCGCAAAATCATTTAATATTTCTCGGTATTCGAAAGTCTCCTCACAGTTCACTTTGATTTTATTAATACTGAAATCCAAGAGTACGAGAATCAAATCTATCTTAAATCTATCTAAATCTATTTTAATAACTAACGCCATCTAGTTTCAACTACATTACAACTACATTCCCGTAAGCATAAAATTTTAATTATTGCATTGCGTTATTCAATTGTTGAAACGCGACAAATGACCGCAATTGTAATTGTATATGGTTTGTAATTTGGAATTTGCGATGTAATTAATATTTATATTTATTTAAAGGTTGTAAATTGAAAAATATATAAAAATAAGATAAATAGTGTTGCACTAACCGCCCCGTTGGTCGAGTGGTTAGCGCAGACGCCTAACGTGTCACGGCGCAATGGGGTTCGGGTTCGATTCCCGGCGGAGACAGGCATTTATGTGATGAGCATAGATGTCTGTGTTTCTGGGATTGGTCGTTTATTAAATATATTCTCAGTATTATTATTATAGTATTTCTATGTATTTGTATCGTTGTCTAACACCCTTAACACAAGCAAATAATTTGCTTACTTAGGGGTTAGATCAATGTGTGTAATTTGTCCTGATATTATTATTATTATTGTTATGTTATTAGATATAAAAATGTAACAAACAGCTGATCGATACATTCTTCATTTTCTCAAACCATTTCGCAATCTTTAAATAAAATAGAAATTCCTTTTATTTCATTAAAGTAACTATATATATATATATATATTGACAGAGTTAATTTATTTCATTGTTTATTAAGAATTACATGAAACTTAATAATTACATTACATAAGATCTTTCTCTAACGAAAATTTTTCAATTCAATACGATATTTTTTTAATATTATTTTATTTTGAATTTACTATTATTATCCAAAAGTAAACTCCTCTTGTTAAGGGTGAAGGCCTACTCCATACTTACATACATACTCCATATACACAGTGGTCTCCATTTGCGACCCTTTCCCTTCAATATCATTCCAGCAGTTCCTTTAATGTCGTCCCCCTATCTGTTTCAAAGTCTAGGTATAGAATAGTTTAGTAAGTCTGTAAATCCAGTTGCTTCTTATTAAATAATTAGTAATACTGAAAAGAGTTATCAATTCTATGTTATCTAATTTCAAGTTTCCTTACAGCCTTATTAATGGATTTAAAAATGTGTATTTTTGGACTTTTTACCTTATAAACTGCTTATTAATTTCTGCTAAGATTTTACATATTTTTTTAATTCCAAAGCAACACATTTAAAAAATACTACTCAGTTATGAAAAAGAAGATTTGAATTTGAAACCATACTTATTGAGGATGGCTATAGACCATATACAAAATCATACACCGCCAGCCATCTAACTGCAGCTCAACCGGGGTAGCATAAAATTACTCTTGAAAAACTTCGACAATTAGATATTACAGCCATGTTAGGACAGTGACTGGTAAAGTAGGATGCCCCTTCTTTTCCGAAGTCCTGAATCCTTTTACTTTTTATGTAGGGTATGATATTATGACGTAGTGTTGATTATCTTACTACTAAGGCAATAAAAAAAATATATAATAACTTTAACACAGCTAAACAACAAAGTAATAGACCCTGACTGATAATAATAGGAAAAGAGCAGAAACCTACAAAAATAAATAGATGGCGCTATGTAGTCCATTATGATACAAAAATATGATATTTATCACAGATTGCAAAACACCTCTTTATTTCTTTAATCTGGATCCTATATATAAATAATACTATTATAAACACATTCTGTGTATACTAAATTAATCTTAATTGGTTTGTTATTGGTCAGATCTGCGTGGTTGCCAATTTTAGATATTTACGTTAGCATTTATTGCGTTTGGAAATTGGCCTGCATTAAGGGATATAAGCTACAACATTATTAAAGCAGAAGACAACTTTAGTTATTTAATATTATTGCGAGATGAGCGTCAGGGCCCCTGGTCTTGTTTAACGAGATGATGAGAATTGCCTAATATGTACATATTACTTTGAACATGAATAGAAAATATCTTTAGTAATCCGTATACTATATGAATACATATGATAAAGTTATAATAATTCTAATGAAACATTTCTTTTAGTATAAATTAATCTTGGTCCCTGTTTTTGAATCGAGGTCCAGAATAAAAATCTTTAAACCCGTATTTCAATTTTCCGTTCTAAATAATAAATGGTAGTATCTATATTGTACTATTGTTTCAGAAATATCATATTTTGGTGTTTTTTTTTGTTTGTAAGTCTGTGTTTTCCTGAATGGTTTTGATTTCACAGTAGAACTCGTTAAAACTCGCTGCGATAAGTTTTATTAATTTAAGGGCTGTACTAGGTTTGACGATAACTACAGACGACGTCGTGGATGCGATTCGCCGCATCACCGACTGTCCTGGTGAGTCTCTCCAAGTTGGGGAGATTCGTCGGGGCTCCGGGGGTATGGGCGCTACCTTTGCCCGACTCCCAGTCGATGCGGCGAAAGCATTGGTGGCCGCAGGGAGAGTCCTTGTGGGGTGGAGCTCGGTGAGGGTAGAGCTCCTGGCGGAGCGGCCATTGCGATGCTTTAAGTGCCAGGAGCTCGGGCACATCCGTGCCAATTGCCCTTCCGAGCAGGATCGCAGCACCGCCTGTTTCCGGTGTGGCGTGGCGGGTTCAGGCTGCACCGGAATGTTGCGGTGCGCGGTTTGTGCCGATCGGGGCCTGCCTGCAGGCCACCAGTTGGGGAGCAACGACTGCAAGGCTCCACGCGTCCGGGGAAAGGCAGCTGCCTTACGCGTGGAGCGCAGCGTAAAACCGGGGGTCGAGGCGATGGCGCCGTGACCGGCGGTGTTGCCCTCAACGGAGGAGGCTGCGAAGGAGAAGGGTCCAGCCCGTTCCTTCCCAGCCGTAGGCCTAGGTGAGAGGGGGGGGCGACCTCTCTCGCCATTGCACTAGGTCTATGAGGTAGGGGTACACTGGTTGCCCGGGGTACCCCTATACGGAGGAGTTACGCCGGGGCGTCACGGTGAGTGCGAAAGCGATCCCGTGACGTCCCATGGCAGCGTCGTGGGCAGCCGTTGGTTTTTTAGTGGGGTGCCTTAAAAATGGCAGTCGCCGGGTGCCGCACATACCGCCCGGTCATCGCCTTCCTGGCCTGGGTGACGATGCGGAAACGCATTTTTCCAACGTAAAAAAAAAAAAAAAAAAAAAAAAGGTTTGACGATAACTAGATTTCCCTTATATTATTCCATAATTCTACCTTGATTGTTATATAATACAATAAAAAAAAACTGATAATGTTAATCCTATTACGTTAATGTGTTTGTTTTATACTAAATAATCAAATATCTTGCAAAAAATTCTTGTATCATGAATAGATACGTAATGTTAAAGTAAACTGATATGTAATGTTAAAGTAAACTGATTACGGTTATCCATTTAGAAACAAATAGGTGCAGAAAGCTAAGGTTTCCAATTTAATAAACGTCAAAAAAATTACTATTTTAAAAGGTTCAACCCCTTTCAATTACTTTGGAGTCTTAGTTAGAGTGTGCATATTATATAGAAAACATTGTTGAACAGCCTGGGAGAAGTGAAGAGATTTAAAGAATCAGTTTACTGTCACATGAAAATATACACTTGTATTTTTTATTTAATTGATAAAACCTTTTTAAGATATTTTCAAAATGATAGTTCTTCTTTTCATATTTGTCAAGAATTTATTTATAAATACCGACACCGTCCACCCCACTGTTATATTTAAACTGTTATAATTAAATGTATATAAATAATATAATAATATATATATTTTATTTATACCATTTTCAATTCAAATTTTTATTTAACTTTTTTCAAACGGTCATGACTATAAATTGGAAAAAAATATTAAACACAATTATAATGAAAAAAAGCTATGAGTATGTAATTGTAATCAGTGTTAGGGATTCGTTTCGATAGAATAGTCAAAGCTATGTTCGTGTTATGATTTTATTTCATCAATATATTTTTACATTTTTAACTATTTTATAGAAGATTTGTTTGAAAATATCAAAGACGATATTATGGTTTACTTTTCTAAAATCAAAATTAATCAAATGTTAAGTTTATAATAGCATTTTATCTGCAAGTCACCAACAGCTTATTGCTATTATTCATTTACTTTAAATATTTAAGTATATTTATTTTTAATGTATTTTTAGATAAATACATGATAACGTAGAAAACTTTACAACTATTATTTAAATTAGCCCCGTATCCAGGGAGTTGTAAAGGTTATTATATTACTATAAAAATTTTAATCTGAGATGAGGAAATGCCATGCCATCCCAATCTGTTGCCATGTTGCCGATGTTGTTGTGGGAGCATTTAATGGACACTATACTCCGTACCTTTATCAAATATTACGGAGGGTGTCAATAATCGCCTAATTAATAACTAAGATATTCCAAATTATTACAAACCACGATGGCTTTAACCAGTACCTATTAAAATTTAAATATAAACTTTTGCCCATCATTAATCTGTTATTAAAAATAAGCACTCGCTACTCCAAATATTATTGGCATGCCCAATATACCAGTTGTTTTAACAGAAGAGAAGGATGGACACGATAATAACAAATAAAAACATAAATAAAATAATTATGTCTCATTACAAGCGTTTATCTTCAATCCCTAAATACGAAGACCAGCGCGATTGAGATTGCTTGTAAAAAAAATTCTCTGTCAGAAGTGAAACCAATACCCATTTGGGTTAATATCTCTCCTATGAACAGTGTCATGTTCAAGCGAGGGCAAAGCGTTTGGTCAAATCAGTCAGTCAGTCTAATCAATCCATTTGTGTTACTGTCATAAACAGCAGCCGCAAGTCCTCTTAAAGAAAATCAAAGAAGTATTTTTTTAAATTATATAAAATTTATTTTTGATTAAATAGTGGAAATTAATTATAACGTCATTTTATAATTTACAGTACTTAATTGTCGACGCTTTATTACGTTCTTTTTTCTACTATGGACTGTAAAATATTTAAAAAAATATTATTTTCTAGTAAATATAATTAAATAGAAAGAAAAGTGAGAATATAATTTATATAGTTTGAAATATCTGTCTATTAAAAATATACATATTTTATTATACTCGTGTAAAAAAATCTATGTTATTGTGAACATTATTTATACTAAATGAAGGTGCAAAAAAAATATTGATATCATTTTTGAAATACCTGGTAAAGTAACTAATAATAAATCATACAATGTAGAATCCTTTTACAAAATGGGACGGTCGACCCTACTATTTGTCACCTTCCTTTTATCATCTCTTTAGAAATGCACGTAATATTTCACTCCTCTCTCCTACAAAAGATTATACACTGATTGTACCCAGTGTAATATTTATTATTCCTATTTCACTCATTCTATATGTTACGTGAGATAAATACTTTTTACACAACTTATTTCAACTCTAAACTTTCTAAACGCATGCTAGGCTAAGAAAAATATTTTACTCTAGCTGCATTTTCCCAAACTTTTCTTTAAAGTTAACTGTTTAGTTCTATTTTTTTTTATTTCGATTAATAATTGAAGATAAATAAAATATGGATATATTAACGTAATTCTGTATGTTGGTTTCTGATCGTGGAATTGCACGAATGTCTTAACTTATTAGTATAAATTTGTTAAAATTACGTTGTACAAAGTGACGCGGCGTGATGTGTTATACGCAGGTGGAGTGGCCCCATGCTTCGAGCGCATGAATAAAAACTCTGAAGGGGTTTGAAACTAGTCGGGTAATATTTCAATTAAATAACGTAAACGTATCCGGGTAAGTAAATATATATTTTAAAATCATTATGGTTCATGAAAGTTTAAATCCCTAACAAATGACTACAAGTGTTTTTTTATTTGTCAGATATCGTATAAAACATTTGATTCCTACCTGAAAATCGAATGGCGGTTAGACATGATCATACCAGCATATTGGCATACTCACAACTTTATCTACATATAAGCACTTTTTTAAATAACTTGCACAACATTTTAGCCTTCTCTGATAAAGGATAAGCTAAAATTGTATTTTATGCGATCAGATCGTGCTAATTAAGACCCTTCTCATATCTTATTTTTCGTCTTGTTGACTTCTATTTAAAGGAATACGTCCAGAGCTAGTAAACCATAGTGCTATTACAATATCTTTTCTAGTTAAGGTACACCAAGAAAACTACGACCGAACGACAGAATAGACAGTGGCCATGGCTTGTTTTATACAAAATACCAATCTTTTAGTCAAATCGTAATTTTGTCAATTCTTATTATTCAAAATCATGTCTTGAATATTTTTCTAACTATAGGCAGGTGGTCAATATATAAAGGTAAACAATTATAAGGTAACTCTTTGGTGTTAATTTTAAGAATGTTATTATTGCATTTCCGTTACCGGAGAGCTACCTAGCCGTTATAAAGTTATGAAGTAGCACTTGTTTAAATATGTGTATTGAAATCATAGTTTTAATATATAATTTAATATTAACTTTGTTTAAATTAATTAACAACATCATTTGAGTCTTTACGACAAGGTAAACTATAAAGACAAAGGCTTGATATTGTTGCTACAAATGTGGCAGCCTAAATGATCATAATGATATCAAAGGCTCAGGTGATGTTAAGGAAAATGTTTAAAACATGTCAGTTATGCTTTTAGGTGACCATAATTAATGATACAGGTAAGTAGATATTTAAAAGTACTAGATATGTAGTGTTTATGTACATAAATAATGAGTTCTTAAAATAACGAAAGACAATGGTCTAGCAGTTAATAATAATAAATATATATTTGTGTAGATATCAATTAATTCAATGGTCCCGAATAAGTAGGTTTAATAGTCATTAATAATAACATATGCCGACACCTTTAAGTAGATCCTATTTAAGGCACATAAAATACTTTATCTTCAAAAGTAGTGCCTACTTTTCTTTTTCTTTTTATACTTGACAAAAATAAGTATTTCACAAGAAATTTTCTTATACAAAAAGAAAAGATCCCAATGATAATTTAATAAATTCCTCTCAGCCCATTTTTAATTCCAGGAGTTTTGTTCGAGCGACTGTTTAACCTAAATTCCAATTTTCATTCCAACGTACAATTTCTCGGTTCTGTTGTTTACAAGCGGTAAACTTAAGCGCTTATTCATAAATGAAACCTTTTTAATCTTAATCATAAATTTACGGAATGAAGTAATTTCTCTTTTTTTGTAGGTTTTCGTTATCGCGTGAATATTTTTTTATGGGTTTCTTCTGTTTTTTTCTAAACTTGTTTAATATAATTAGATTACTTACTTTTAGACTATAGCAAACTGTCAACCCATTAGTAGGTTAAAAGAGTTCAAAAGTTATACAATTATGATAAATTTAATGGCACATGAATGAATAAATAAAATAAATTTAATTTATCATATACTATTAATGTATATAACCTTAATGTATATAGTATAACCTTTATGTATATATTATTTCATATATACGTTAAGATTCATAAGTTTTCCCTTGTGAAAATAAGCAAATATTACTAGCGACCCCGAGTTGGTGCCATGTCAGCAAATATTTGTACAAATGTTTGAGGTAAATGTATAATTGAGCTGAGCGTAAGCGAAGCTCTTAACCGTTTGGGAATCAATTTTTTGAGGCAACATCACAGGAAAACCAACCAACTTTAACCAAAATTGGCACGCATGTCAAGGACGTGACTGGGCTTGTTCTCCAAAAAACAGAATAAAAAATATTGTTTCCTTTTAAAGATATGGTCAAAAAACTGAATTTCCCATAGACTTAAGCTAACAGTTTCTAGATCTCAACAAGGTCACTGTGCATGTCCGTCGTATTTCTGGATCGCCGTATTACATACAAAAATGTTGTTATCATAGTAAATTGAATTGTTATAAAAATATCTTCTAAATATTTAGCACAATTCGGCCCTGGAATCTAAATAAAAATCATCTGACGCCATTTTGTTCTTGTTCATTGGGTCGTTTTAATATCAACATTTAAAGTTTATTGAGCTAAGCGTAAGGAAGCTCTTAACCGTTTGTGAATTATTTTTTTGAGGCAACATCACAGGAAAACCACTTGTCCGCACCGCATGTCAAGGACGTGACTGGATTTCTACTCCAAAAAACAGAATAAAAAAATATTATGTCGTTTTAAAGATATGATCAAAAAACTGAATCTCTCATAGACTTAAGCTTAACTTAACCTGCGCGCTCGCCAATCGTTATTCTTAACCTTTCCGGTGCCAGCAACCTCATTGGAAGTCCTTGGGCCCGGTATGGAGCGACTTTAGTAGCATAAAAAAGGGGGAGGGCGCTCAGCTTAACTCCCGCAGCGCATTGTGGCGGATCCTAGTATTGTAGTAATATACTAGCCCAGCAATGCCAAATATATCGTGTAATTCAGAGGCCCTGGATTCGATTTGCCACCACCAAGATGTTTATCTATACTAATAATAAAAAGGAAAGATTTGTTTGTGTGAAGTTAACAGGCTCCGATACTATTGGACTACTATTGTATTTAAAAAATCTTTTACCATTAGAATCTTACATTATCTATGGATAATGTATGATAATTCATTATGATGAACATAGGCTATATTCCAATATCATCATTATCATCATCAGTAATATTATAAAGAGGAAAGATTTGATTGTTTGTTTGTTTGAATTGAATAGGCTCCATACCTACTAGACCGATTAAAAAAAATATTTTACCATAAGAATCCTATGTTATCCCTCTGATATACATAGGCAATATCTAATACGAGAAAAATGTAATACATGATGATGAATACAACATTATTCTAGACCTTGTCATATATATACGAATATTAATAAATATAAACATTTAGAGTTAAAATGATTTACAAACACTAATAACACTGTGATAAAAGGATTTGTTACTAGCTGTTGCCTTTGACTCTTTATGGCTATGATCATAAGCCATAAAAATATATTTTTACAGTACGTGGATGCAGTCACGGGCAACAGCAATTCCTAATAAAATACTTTATCTGAGTAAGTCAGTGTAAAAACCTTTCGGCCTACATAACAAGGCTTTTTTCCTATATAGAGCGGGCGAAGCCGCTGGGAATAGCTAGTTATTTATACTTCAAATATGTTTCAGTACATAAGATAATATCGGAATTAAATAGTAAAGTTAAGCCTCGTTCCTGAAAAATCCTGACGTGACTGATTTATTTAAGTTTTAGCAATATATATACAAATATTTTTATCAAACTGGTCATCATTGGATTATAGCACAGGTCTTTAATTGGTCCTGTCTTATTCATTCTATTTCAATGGAAAATTGATTCAGAGATTTCTCAAAATAATCTATGTTGGCATTTCGTTGAGAGAAAGCCAAAGAAGCTTCTGTTAAGTTTATCAAAACATATTCAAAACTGACAAGGTTGGAACCGTTGTAATTACGGTTTGATAAAACGTTGATTATAATTTGTATTCTAAGATCTAGGTAACATAAACGTCAATCTTCAGGCGTTATAAAGTCAGAACGTTGGCTTTGGCCTTATAACCAGGAGCGCAGACTTGCCTGAGAGTCCACAGTACCTACATTACAAAAACTGTGTTCTGTGTTGTTGAAAAGTTTACCAACATTTTTCAAGACGGTTTCTTCATACACTTCAGAGGAAATTGTCACTGCCTTTTTCATGAAAATGAATTTTAGTAAAGAAAAATCTAAAGACCTTTCTGACAACTTGGTGAGTTTCTTATAGCGCAATCCTTTAATAGCAAACATGCAATGAATGATTGTAAAATATACGTATTTGCCTCAATATTTATTATAATTGTATTTATTATTATATATTCACAATACAAATATGTTTTATTTAAATGTTTTGTTTTTGTTAATAGAAACACAGACTCAGACTTTTTTTGAACCTTAAACTTAGTACATATTATTACTGTCATTCTTAGTACTTAGATTTTGCAATAAGATTTGTATAAACCTAATTATAGGATAGCGAGCGATCTAGTTACATGTATATTAAGTATATTATATTAGTATTATAGTATAGTATATATTATTAAAGATTGATACCATCATAGTAAATTTTAGAACCCTTAGAGTTAGAGAGGAGCAAAAAGTAGAAGGCTACTTAAAATAGCTGTAAATTAAAATTAATTTCGTATCTTATATACGTATACCTACAATCATTCATCTATGTAGTTATCATCGATCTAACTAATTAATTTTATCTACAAAATAATAATCTTATTAATCTAGATTGTATACATATACACCCATACACCCATACATTATTAAATAAATCAGACCTGTTCAAAAAGATATGATTGAAATGGCTATTTATTATTTTAAGTTTATTTAGAGGTTAATTAAAATGAACTCCTGTTCTGCTTCTGAATATATGTAAATATATATTTATAATTACTAGATATTCCTTACATTATGTTACGTTAAATTAATGTTTTATGTCAAATTTTATAAAAAATCGGCATAAAACAATTATTAACCATTTTGAAATTTAATGAACAAAAACCACTTATATACTGCAAATTGATATATATTTGTATATTGATTAGAATCTATGAATTTTACACTGTCTAGGTTTACACCTACCCATTAAGCTCATTAATTCTAATCAATATACTGATAAGAACATTATAACGTTCTTCGAATATAGAATAATACGAGAATTATACGGCAGTATAATTAATACTCAATTAATTTTATCATGTCTCAGTGACATTTATAGTCAATAAAATTGCTTATATATGTATGTATATATATATTATATATATATATACTTTCCCTGTGATATTGGTCGAGTGGTAAGCGTAGGCAGTTTACTTATAGCGATGCAATGGGTCTCGGATTCGATTTTCGCCAGGGAGAGATATGCATGTCATGAGCAATAGATGTCTGTATTACTGGGTTTGGTTGCTTAATAAATATATTTGCACTATTTATAAAGTGTATTTCTATGTATTTATATCGTTGTCTAACACTATTAACACAAGCAAAAAATTTGCTTACTTAGGGGTTAGATCAACGTGTCTAAATTGTCCTGTAATGTTATTAATGGAACGTAGTTCCTTATTGCGCGTTGTGAAACGGGGCTAGACGGTAAAAATTCTTACCAAAAATTGGCACGACACGTTTTGTTATCTCTCTCTCTCTCTCCTATAGAAAGCAAGCGAGATATTTTCATTTCTATCATTATTATTTTTTGTATTATATTAAATTGCTTAGTAGTTCTTTATTATTTATTTGATATTGGAGTTTATTCTTTTAGAATCAATTTGCAAATAAGACAGTTTAAATGAAAATAATAATACAAATTTGTGATCAAATATACTCGTAATGTCTTGTAACAACGCCATCTATTTATACCTTAGGGAAGCATAACTACATCTGTTATATAAACATATATGTACAAAATAAAACCGCTAGGTGGCAGGACAATAAATCATGGGTTTATTGATTAACACTTTTTAATTTAGTTATTCATTTTATTTACATTTATTACAAATTATCGGCGAAATATCAAACAAAAATAATATACAAATATTATTTATTAGCATATTAGCTTATATTAATAATTTGATATTTTTTTATTACAATAGGTAATATTCATGTTTTTTTTGACGTAAATTAACCATTTAACTCTCTATGCCGTAGAAAAAATTAAATAGGCTTGAAAAATTTCTAGTTTTTTTTCAAAGTGAAAATTAAAACATTGAGTAAATTTGAACCGTTCAACGGCGTCAAATGACACGTCCAGTCAATGTTTACTATGAACTTTTTATTTACTTCATACATATTTTAAGTTTTAAGTGTTTTACAAGTCATGGAAGAAGATAAAAACCATCTTACAAGTATTGTATAGCACCGGAGTGCAAAAATAGAATTAGAAAAACACCCGACAAAGTGTTTTTTATATTCCAAGATATGCGAAAATACAAAAACAATGGTCTATGGTAATTAAAAGGGATAATATATGTCTTAAATTGTGTTTATATTGTTGTGAAGATCAATTTAACGTAAGTATACTTTATTTATAATAAGTTTAATTTAAAAGTTTAAATTTATAGTAAGTTGCATTAGCTATTTAACATTAGAAAATTTGAGTTAAAATTAACCTTAACTAGTTTACAAAAGTTCAGTATAAGTTTCTATAAAAACCGTATTCTTTTTTTGGTTTTACGAAATTTTTATGGTTGTCGATTTATTTCAGGTTAAGGAAGATACAGCTAATAATATTGAATATAATATGTATAAGGGAACAACAAGGAGAAAAATGTAATCTAAGTTTGAAGAAAGGAGTTGTTCCTCATATATTTTTGTGGCAAAAACACCAGCTGAGAGAATGAGAATGTGCGTAGTTAAAAAGCAAAGATTGACATCGGTTAATAAAGCCTTTTCAGAGTTAGCTATCAAAAGTAGTGTTAAAAAAAATTGGTGCCCTTTACAAAGAATTGATATAGTAAGTAAGTCCTAGCACTGCCCATACAAATGTCTGTGATATTAAATGTGATCACAAGGCAGAGCCTTGCTTTTTGCTTATTAAAGATAAATTACCAAGTGACTAAGCTGTGCAAGTTAATATTAAACCGAAGTACAGAAGTAAAGGTGACAATGTAAATATACCTGCTTAAAAACAAAATGTAGCATCGTTACCATTTCCTCATTCAACACACAATACTTTTACTTTACCAGTAAAACTAACTATTTTACATAGTTTTACTTTACCAGTAAAACTATGTTTTAAAAAGAAAATTGTTTACTGAAAACACTGCTGATAATACTTCTATAGCATCTTATATCTTCTATATCTGCTGATTATCAACAAAGTTATATCTGAGTCAAGTGAAGTGGAAAATGATTACCTAAACAATCGTATCATTTAATAAAATTTTTAAGCACGAAAATATAGGTTTAAATTATTTATTTTTCTCAGTAACACTAATACCACAGTATGAACTTCGACGCCGATAATTTGAATGGCGTGTCAAATGACGTCACATTTCCTTTCGACCAATGGTGGCTCGTTTTTGAAGTTTGAATTTCGCTCCCTTAATTTACACTTTTCACAATTTTTTTTATGAGCTTAAATGATTAGTAAAAAGAAAAAAAAATTGTTTTTATTATAATAAGATGATAATAAGTATCCGAAAAAAAAGTATTTGATACCATTTTAAATTTTATGCATATTCCCTATTCCTTCAATAATTCGACTCCGATAATTTGAATGGCGTGTCAAATGACGTCACATTTCCTTTCGACCAATGGTGGCGCGTTTTTGAAGTTTGAATTTCGCTCCCTTAATTTACACTTTTCACAAATTATTTTATGAGCTTAAATGATTAGTAAAAAGAAAAAAAAATGTTTTTATTATAACAAGATGATAATAAGTATTCGAAAAAAAAGTATTTGATACCATTTTAAATTTTATGCATATTCCCTATTCCTTCAATAATTCATTGAAAGGTACTTCGTTCCATCCGGGTGTCCCTTAACACCTCTTAGTTTTATATATATGGAAGACTTTAAATATAAATAAATGTACACAATTAATATTATTTTTATAACAAATATAGGGCGTTAATAACAATAATAAATTATCAATTTTTGCACTTTGCAATTTTTGACTTTTTTATATTTTACAAATGGTTAGATTGATCAATTTGACGTTTGCATACGTGAAAAGGGGGTCTTTTTATTAAGAAAATCACGAACACGTTTAATATGACCAGCTCCATCGTTAAATCAGTTTGTAATAAGAACTCATCGACAGTACCGTAGTTTTTCTAACGTGTTTATTATAACCTCCACCTGCTAAAATGTCTTCTCACGAACATACATTACCAAAGATTCTCACATTTTTAAAACGTCATTTTTAAACTTCTGTAAGTTAATGGACCTTACAATTTTGGCGATATAAACTGTTTTATAGCATTATTTTTCTGTATTACACTCCAAACAAAACACTACACTCAACAGAGTGTTTTTGAAACTTAAGGGTTCTCTTTTAGAAACTAAGTTAGAACTTTGAGTTGAGCATAACAATAGCACTTACTTTTAAAACACTCTTCAACTCCTAACTCAAAATTATTTTCATTGAAAGCTTATCAGCAGCATCACAAACCAGTATATACTAGCTAAGTGTAAAATCAAATTTTATAATCATATAATTTTTAAAAACTAAAACGATGTAGATAACTAATTAATAATGCGATTTATTTCTCCTCTGATGATCAACGTTTTTATAATCAAATAGGTTTCTTATAATATGTATACAAGCTTCCAAAATATATTAATAACTGGATCAATTCATAGAATATTTTTAATAAAACAGTAGTGAACCCAATAAATGCGACAAACTTTTGATAAGATTTGTGTTTATGAGTATGTAATATTATATGTTTGAATGTAATTAACAGAAATAAATAAAAAATGAAAAATAAATGTGCTATATAATGAAAAACATTCTTTCACACGAATTGAATTAATAATTAATAATAATTTAACATATTTATTTATTTATATACTTTATTGTATACCACATAAATTACATATTACAGTTATAAATTAACCTTGAAAACAAAAAACACAGGGAAAATACAAACGCGATTTCTTCCAGACAAACATATTGGTAGGATATTTAAAAAACTAGTGCATATAGATAGGTGGTAAAAAGTTATAAAAACTAATGCTACATACCAACATTTACACATTAATACATAAACGTAATACTAACATAATTGTATATAATAGATATTAAATAATAAACTAAACAGTACTAATAAAAATAAATACATTGACAATACTTTATAGAATATGAATTAAACAAATAAGCAAAGCACATTATGATAATATTATTAAAAAAATAAATAGAATAAGTCGTCTCAGTTTTCTTCTGATAAGTAAAGTGTTTTAACGGATTTTTTAAATATTAGCAAAGTTTTCCATTTTCTTATAAAAAGAGGCAGCGCTTTCCATAATTTTGTTACCTGGACTGTAAAGGAGGGATTAAAAAAAATATTATGAACTAGAAATGAAATAATCAACAATAGTGACGATCGTACATCAGCCGGAAGTCCAAAGAACTTTAATGTCTCCTTCAGATATGAGGGAGTTTTCAGGTGTAATAATACACAGTACATAAGAGAAAGAATGTGTAGATCCTAGCGGCGAGGCGGCGTTTTGGAAGCCACTTGAGTTTTTGACGAAATTCAGAAATGTGGTCATATTTTCTTAAGCGTATAGCAATATTTTGGATCAGTTCAAGTTTGTTAAGTTGGTTTTCATTTAAATTAAGATAGCTTGCATCGGCATAATCGAGAACAGATAGAAGACGAAGCGTGTGCTAACATAATTTTAGTAAGAATCGGAAGAAAAAAATACAGTCGCCATAAAGATCTCATTACAACAAAGATTTTCTTGCTAAGTTCTTTAATGTGACTAGACCAAGACAACGTGTGATCCAGATAAATGCCTAGTTTTTTCACAGTAGAATAAAAGGGTATAGAAACATTATTATATAAAATTGCAGAAATACTTCCTCAATTAATTCTTGCAATCATACAGGGTCTGAAAATAATAATAACCTGGAATTTGGCAGGATTTATTTTAAGTCCATACCGATTACTTCACGTAGAGATTACAGTCAGGTCACTATTAATTGCAGATATGGAGAACTTTTGAATGTCTTTAGATTAATAGATTGTCTGCATAAATGTGATAGAGAGAAGATATATATTGAGTAATAGAATTAATGAAGATTGCAAATAATAAACGAGAAAACACGCCACCTTGAGGTGTACCCCTGCCGAGACGTTACACCAGGACGAGAAGGTCTTATCGTTCCAAATGCGCTGTCGATGGTCGGTGAGATTGCCAACCGAATATCATCAGTTACTTTGACCACGACAGTTACACCACACGACACGACCCACCACACCTAAAGTTTTTTTTCAATGAGGTATACATCTCACTCGAAACGTCGGGCTCTATAGTATGTTTTAAAAGGCGCGGTTAACGGACGAGAACCGATAAAAAACAACCCCATCACATCACAGTACATCCCATGTGTTGTAGAACTTTATGCCATGTGGGGTTTAAGACTTATTTTATGCAGTTTCTCCTTTCATCTTTTATCATCTGTTTAATTCTATGAAGTATAAATATTAAATAACTTGAGTTAGCTGAAGTTCCTTCAACATCTTGTATTTATAACTAATATTTCATTTTGGTATTAGGTACATGTATTTACTTTAATTATAAGTAATATTTCTACCATTTCTTTGTTTCAGTTATATCCAAGAGTAACCCTGCAGCAGGAATAATGGTCTAAACCACGGCTTAATTTATGAACTTATGTAAATAGATCGGGTATTTTTTATTTTTTATGTATTTATATCACTGTAATCTAAAAAATAGATATTGTATACAATTTTAAAAAAAGTTATATTTTGTAAATATTTAATTAAGCGTGTAAGTTCATAACGAATGAGATTATATTGTACATTTTATAAATACACGAGTCATCATTGTACAATTACAATGATGACGTGATAACCAATGTTATTAAATTTGTTTTATTCTAAGGATTTCTGAACATATGTGAAATATTATTGATCTATATATATATATATATATATATATATATTAATGTATGTTGTTGAGTTCTATATCTATACTAATATTATAAAGAGAAAAGATTTGATTATTTTTTTGTATGTTTGAAATAAATAAACTCCGAAACTACTGGACCGAATTCAAAAATTCTTTCACCGTTGGCAAGCTACACTATTCCCGAGTGACATAGGCTATAGCTAGGCTCATTATAAATTATTTTCTATGCCGTATGGTATTTTTCTGTTGTTTTTTTTTGGTTTATTCTTCTAAAGTTTATTTATTAAATGCCAATGCAATTATGCATAATCAATATCGTAGTTAATCATATGTATTGTTTTAACTATTAATCTCAAATATATAATAAGACAGTAAAAATCGAGTGTCTGTACATCAATTCAAAATGAGTAACAGAAACTAAAAAATAAATCTTGAAATTTTTGTCTCTTTCTGACTGTCTGGTACGTTATAACGTCGAAACTACTTAACGGATATGAACGCGGTTTTTACAAGTGGATTATGTATAATCTGGAGCGTAAAACTTTGTTTTGTTAAAATCAGTTAAGGGTAAAAGAAGTTATGGTCAATTTAAAATTTACTTCAAGCACTGTTTCCAAAATTTTAAACAGAATTGAATGCGGTTTACATAAACGTATTTAATTAAGATAAAGCTAGAATTTCTACTTTGTTTTATCTGAATTGTAAAATAATTTAACAAATTGAATATTAGCATTTTAAATTTAGTCACTTAAAATCTCAGTAGATCGCGCTGACTTTTTTTACAACTCGCTTTGATTATGTTTTCGCATTTGGTATAGCAGTTTGAAATTCTACATAGATATTCTTAAATTGACTATGTCTCAAAAACATAATATTTCGAATCCATATGCTTTAATACGTATATCTGAATAATGTCCTGGTCATGTGTGTGTGATGTGGATGTATGTTATTATTTTCAGTTTGATATCGGAGCAATGTAATGCCTATATATATAAAATTTCCACGGGAATAGGATACTATAGAATTAACTGTAAGTCTACTATAGGTCTGGATAATTGTAGTTTCCACAGATTACGCGAAAAGCGACCTACACGCGGGCGGAGCCGCGGGCAACAGCTAGTAGTATAATAAAGTATAAAAGTGATACTAAAGAGTTTAAATAGTAAACAGTTTAGTGTATTTGTGAGCAGTGCCAATAAGGTGTTTTATAGAATATAAAGACTGTCATTGCTGATTCTTGCAGCAAGAGAGTTCTAATAATTAGAAATTGGAATTATTTGGGCTTGTTTCCAAATATCGGAAAATTTACTTATGGTAATGGAATGGTTTATGATATGGGTTAAAATGGGAGAGATAACATCTAGGATGGGTTTGATCATATTCCGGATAATGTTATCAGCATCAACAGCATTCGATGAAATGGGTAAAGTTAAATAGCAGAAAATAAAGTAGTAAAGAAGCTAGAGTTTTGAGGGATGTAAGAGTTTTAAGCATTTTAGCTTTATCAAGGGTGTCAATGGCCTTTAAGGACGAAAAATGTTTATTAAGAAGTTCAATATCTACATTACACGAAGATGTGTTCGGTAATTTACCAACTCCAAGTGCTTCAAGAAACCTCCATGAAGAATCGGAAAAACATGTGTTTTTTTTATTAAGGGTAACATTAAGTGGATATGATATACTATGTAAATTATTATCATGTAATGATTCCACACTTGATGACAAGACACAACAATACACGATCATAAAATTTATCACCATTGATACTGTTTATTGACGACATACTCTAAATTTTGTCTTATATATTATATACAGTAAACTTATCAAGTCCTCGTCAAATTAAAATAAATTAAATTAAAACGAAGTGTAAACTATTGTTAATACAAATTTATGTTAATGTATTTCTTAATGAAATGATATAATAACTTGACGTCAAATTATTGACAGAGTAAAAAAGTTGTCAATTGTCAATGTCAGTAAATTTTAAAATTATTATTTGTACCTTCTTAAAAAGCTAATTTATTTTAATGTAAAAACGACTTAATTATATTCCTTAACGTTTTAACTAGACTCCTTAATATATAAGATCTAACAAAATGATTAAAATTAAAACCTATAAAAGAAATACAAACACATAAAAGAAACAAAAATTAAACAATTCTCAATAATACAGATAAATACTAACCACAAGACTACTTTTTAAAAGTTCTTTTGAACCCGAACTGTTAACTGAGCTAGCTTAGCTTTAAGATCAGATATCTTGCCAGAGAGGTCACAAGATGCATTAAATTCTGACTCAGGCGTACTTTGTATGTTGAGTTCCACAGTCGATGATATGTTGTGACGCTTCCCATCCGAACCAAAAACTGTCACAAACCCACTGTTTGTCCAGCACTTGGGGATTCCAAAGCACTGTCTTTCTGACCAGAACTTGTCATGCCTTGACTTGGTAAGAAATTCAGAGAGAGTATCCTCCACTCCACTCCTGTATTTTTTAAATAAGTCTATGAAAACTAGAATTTGTATAAATGAATATTTGTATAAATGCACTAAATGTGCCAATATCGCATTAAAATATAATTTGACAGAAACTATTTCGGACTGACATACTACTTTAATTTGAATATTCAAAAGCAATAGCATTTTATAATATCATTAAAGGCCAAAATTAATTAACGATGTTAATTGATGCTGTCGATTTACATAATTTCGTTAATGTAAATTTCCAATAAGATAAAGTTATTTATTGAATATTATAATGGCAAACATCGTTTAAGTGATATAATAACTTGGAAAAAAAAGTTATATGTACGTGAAATCATTTTTTAGCCTATATTTATGAAAACTTTGCCCTCATTAGTCATCCCTTCAATTTTCCCTTCACTAAGGATCTACAATTATATAATTTCATAAAATTATATGATTGTAGAATTATGTAATCTTGGAATACCTTTAATATTCTTTATTATTACATATTATTTTATTAGTTTACGTTTATAAGAATATTTGTATAAATTTTATTTGGCTAACACCTAAAATACAAAAACTTTCAGAAAATAGTTTGGGTTTCTAGTTTCAGTATAGTAGTAGTAATCTAATTTAGGTGTATAGGTATAAAAGGTGTAGTTTTTAACAACTACTTCAAATGATATAAGCGTGAACAAATGAAGTTATTTATGCAGATAATAATTTTTAAACGAACCTATATTAAAAAACATAATTTAGTTCTGAATACCCACACAGACTCACATGAAATTAAACTTTTTATTTGGATGTCGGATTATGCTGTGCGTAATAATTTATTATATTTTTGCAACAGTTATTGCTAAAATATGCAAACACTACCGGATATTTTCTATAACAGCCTATATTAGAAAATATTTATCTCATTGTTTGGTTTATGTTAAGAAAAGGTCACCTAAAAAAAGCTGTTTGCGTTTTTCAAACTTCTTTGCCATTCATACAATTCATTTAGACTGTACAGTAAACTACTGTACTGTACTGACTGTACTGTAACTTACTAATTATGAATGGGTTCGTAAAGTTTGGTTTACACAAGCCGCTTATAGCCCTTTTTGGATATGAACTAATGAATACCTTAGTTACGAGATACAATCAATACCTTACTTACGAAATACAACCAGTATTTGAATTTCAGTAGTAATAGGATTAACTATCCTTTCGAAGAACTGAATATTAATCAATTAGTTAATTTCGGTACTCCAAGTAACGGAAAAGCAAAAAGTTATGTATCTATCTACTGTGGCTAATAAATATGCTTCACACTATTGGTAATGAACAGTTAGACTGGCAAAAATCAATTAATGGAGAAAATTATCCTTGTTGCGTTTATTTATTAGTGTTGAAACCAATATCCCATGTGTCCAAGCTTGTTTAGATGACGTACTTTATAATGGTAGACAGAATTCAATTAACGTTGAAGCAGATTAAGTACAAGCTTAAAACCATTTTTAAAAATAGCAGATATATTCTAATAGTCTCCTGGTACTATTTGTCGTCTTAATTTACATTTTCAGCAAGGAGACGTTTATTGTACATTTTCAAAAATCTTTGACGTAGTGACAAACTCTCTCCAAAATTTAAGTCTTCACACAATGACGGTGGTGCTTTTATAAACATACGTAATTAAGGAAATATAATATTACAATGGCTAAAGAAAAGTGAAGATAATGGCTAGGTAACCTGTTAGATGAAAATATAACTTTAAAACCTTCTTTATCAGATAAGACCTTTTATTATAGTGCAATTTTTCAAATATATATTTTTATATATTTTTTATCACGCTTTTGAAGACTTAATAATTAAATTTCCTATGTGTAAATTGTTTTTATAACGTAAAAAACCTACTATAAAAACCACTGAATGGTTTACTTGGTGTTTGTCTAACTCACTGAAAGCCTGGTAGCAGGTGACTGACCTCGGTAACAGTCAAAATTAACAGTGACATAGTCATGTAAGGACATATCGAGGTTAAAGTTACTTTTGACTGCTTTCCGTTGGTCGGTTTTTAGCTTATGTTGGAATCAAATCTATATCTGAAGCAGCGAAGCAGTGAAGGAATTTAGCGCTTCTAGGTAAATGACAAAACATTAATAAAATATACTATGTAGTACGAAGTATCAGTCAGTATGATTTTTAAAGATAATATTTATTATTTACATACATATTTTTGGGTTCTTTAGATTCTCTAAGTATTTTAATTAAACTTGATTTCCTCTTCTATAAAAAATATCCCAATTGTATGGTTTTCAATATCATATTATTTATTTTATTTTTGTTACAAGGCATGGTATGAGATTTTATTATTGTGAGCGATTATCAATGCGATGCGCTTTCTAGTTAAGGCACATAGGAAAAAAAGTACATAAAATAGGAGACAGTTAATTGAACTATTCGAATATATGTGTGTGTGTGTTTGTACGTGTATGTGTATATGTATGAGTATGTATATGTATGTGTGTATGTGTATATCTATCTCTATATGTATATTATTCAATATTATACTTTGTTGTAATAATACTTATTGACGAGAGTTCGATCTGCCTACAAACTACTCAGTAGTTTGGCGGAGTTTTTATATTGTAACTTGTTTGTATTATTATGAAATAAATATATTAAAAAAAATATAAATATAATCTTTTGAAAATGATACAATATTCTTAATATGATTTACGAGGTCTGTCTTAACGACCTGTATTTCAATATCATGTAGGATAAAGATATCCTTTCATTGAAATCAAGAGTACTGAATTCAATAATAATATTTACTAGTTGCAATAACTCTTTCAATTATTTTATTGTAAGGAATCGTATTATGAGTAGATATAGGTAATAAATATTTTATATGCCACGTAATAGGTATAGGTAACAGATATTTTATATGCCACGTAAAAGGTATAGGTAATAGATATTTTATATGCCACGTAATAGGTATAGGTAATAGATATTTTATATGCCAAGTAATAGGTATAGGTAATAGATATTTTATATGCCACGTAATAGGTATAGGTAATGGATATTTTATATGCCACGTTATTACGTGGCATATAAAAGTATCTTATTGGTATAGATAATAGATATTTTATATGCAACGTAATAGGTATAGGTAATAGATATTTTATATGCCATGTAATAGGTATAGGTAATAGATATTTTATATGCCACGTAATAGATATAGGTAATAGATATTTTATATGCCACGTAATAGGTATAGGTAATAGATATTTTATATGCCACGTAATAGGTATAGGTAATAGATATTTTATATGCCACGCAGTTTTGTACGCTTTGAATTTACATAGTGACTCGTTTGTTTCAGCTCGGCTGTAATATAACACGGCCATAAATTGACGCGCTGTGTGTTCGTTTATTGTTCGCTTAGGAGTATTTAAATTACATAATATATATTTCTTCCATTCAGAAAAACTATGAAAAATATTATATCGATTTCATTCCTATAAATTAAGCAATCTAGAGATAAGATATAGTCTGAATATTTATTATTCGGAATTTGCAATGGAGTCAATCGGCCAGTTACAAGTTACTGTTATTATGAATAAATATTATTTACATACAATAAGTAATTCGCCTTGGGGTCCTAAACTCTAAACCCATATTATATTTAAAAATACAATTTGTCTACAATCGTAGAATATTACATTATGGTGTATACCAGATACTTTATAAGTGGCATCGAATCAAACCAACCTAATATTGTACAATTCTTTTATTATAAATTATTTATATGATTAAAAAAACAAAATATAAATTAGGTAAAAGCACTTAGAATTCTTACTTCAATTATTAACTATTATTTCAAATTAACTGTATGAAGATTCCTTTTTTTTTAAAAATTAAAACCCCCGATACAAAAAGACGTCTAAAAAAAATAAAAATAATATTATTCTGTACTTATTGTAAGTAGTGGGGTCCGTTGTACGAACGTCGTCAACGTTCAACGGACCCCCTATGCAATGTGTCTATTTTACAAAATTTTCCGCTTTAATGAATGAGGACTAAGTAAAGGGAGAAATTAAAAATCCTTTTTAGACGTCTTTCTGTATCGGGACATTTTAAAATTTTCAATTTATTTATTTTTACTTATTGAAATGCGTCTAGCTGACGGCAGCGATGTGACGATGCCAGCCTGTTGATGAATATTTCATTAAATAATTAATTAGATTTACAAAAATACAATTCATGTTCTAGATATTAAAGTTGTATAATTTTTAAGTTATATTTTTCTTAAACATTGCTTACTTAGCTATATTGGTATCTAAAATATTTCATTAAAAATGATTTATAGTTACTTTCATTAGAATTGTTCCAAAATTATTTGGGTGAAAATTAAAAATATATATATATTATATATTTTAATATAAAAAAAATCTGGATCAAATTATTATTTCATCTTAATATTTTATCGAATGGCAAGGTGAAAAAACAATAGAGTCAATGTCTAGTCGATTACATCTATATATTTATTATAAGTATTATGTGTACTACTCAAAAAGTCCTTTTAACAAAAATAGTAAGAAAACAAAACAAATATTACGGAAAATATTTTTCTTGATATAGATTCTAATATGTAACTTGGCTATTACTCTAGTTGTAATTTTAAAAAAGATTGAAAATTTTCACTAGAATGGTACATTTTCAAAATAGCTCCAGTACATTCATCATGCGCCATTGAAATGAACACCGCTGCGAATTCCTTTTTGGATTAATTTAGTGCCTGTGATTCCTTTCGTCTGAATATTCAACGAATCTTCAGGATGTATCAAGCTTATATAGCTAAGATACAAACAAATTTATAATTTAAAAAATAATTGTAACTTTACCGACATTCACCTTTTATTATTTAGCGTGGGGTGCTCGATATTTAAAGTATTACAATCATTCTATTAGCAACTATCTATGAGAGGATAGTTATGAATCACAGTAAAATGCACCCCACGATTTTTACTCAGAATTGAATTATTCTGTTAATAACTTAAATTTTATTATAATTTTATATTAAGGCGATTCACTATGATTAATTGTTCGATCTTCTACTACTGTAATTTTATACTCTTTGTCATTAAATATTTTTTTCTAGTTTTTAGTTCGGTTAGCAATAAAAGCGTGTTTTTTTAGTTTTTTAAACTATTGTTTATTTTTATGATGTAATCATTTTTATTGTTCCATATTCTTTCTCTTCAAAACTGAATATTGATGATAACAAAATTTAAATCATTGTTACCAACATGTTCAATATATTTATGTTTCGGTTTGTTATTAGAAGAAGATAAATAGAGTAGAACGAATAAGAGAAACATTGTGTATTGAAAAAACGTAGCCGCAGCATAGATCGAAGTTTCTACTTTACTTCCCTTTGCACAGTTTTACATAAATCATGTGACTTTGAAATGAAATTCTTTGTATTCTTTGTAGAGATTTGATTCAGAATGAGTTTGTTTTTCATGTTTCCAGGATTTATGCTTGTCTGTAAAATATACACACAATATAAACACAATAATTGTATATATTTATTATGTAGCATTTTAAGTATTTCAGTGAAGGAAAAATATTTGTATCAAAATGGAGCGAACAAATAGTTCATGATATTTGTTAGAGAAGTTGACTAGTTCTCAAATATGAGGGACGTATTTAACTAAAAATGATGCAATGGATTTTGTGTGAACCTGGCTGTAAGTATTTAAGAAAAACTAGAGTGTGGGATATATACTGGATATTATTACCATAACATTACAGAATATGGACATCACTCGCTGTGCGACTTATTAATAACTTAAAATGTAGAAGGTAAGGTTACAATTAATATTGAAAAATATTTTTTTGAGTAACACAAAAAAGTAATTTATAGACTTATAATAAACTCTTAATAAAAACTCAAAAACAAAATGATTCTCTTTAAATAAACGCTGGTAATATATTTTTTGTTATACTGAGCATGTTTTATACCTTAATATAAGTAAAAATGGTAGTTTATTATATCTAGAAATAAACTTTTACGCGAATTTAAGTCTTGCTGAAAGAATGGGCTTAAAATCATTTTGAAATGTAATATTGTGAGATTTAACAGGACTTCTCAACCATTCAAGTAATAGTTGTCAAATGTCATAACCGTTTGAATAAAAAAAAAGAAACAAGAAAGTAAAAATTGTGTTTAATCGTAATTAAAAAAAAATAATCTGTTATTAGATAATGTATGAACTTAATACGAACAAAATACATAATTACATAATAATAATGTTATGATTTTTTTTTTAATTTGCACTTTTAGATTTTAGCATTAATTTAAAGTTCATAAAATGATATTATATCTTACATGAAAATGTCTGTACGATATTATATATTAGTATTCACTATGGCACATTAGCACGCAGTAACAGTATTTGACAATCGCAATGTTTTTTTTGCAATTACTAGTTTAATTGTAACAAATCATTTTATGAGTACATGTTGACAGAAATATTGTAACAACATTTTGTAAGACCCTGATTTACACTGTGACTCGCTTGCCGCATAGCTGTGTAGGCAAGTTATGGTCTTCTATTAACAAGTCCATAAAATGCTTCACTGTTTTATCGTTTAGTTCTCGTAAAAGCGTTCTTTAAAAATAAATTTAGTTTTTTTTCGACAATAATACCATTTAATGCAGTTAACACGATTCTATGTCGGAATCACTAGCATAACTCAGTTATTATGATTAGATATCTTATAATATGTAATGCATTGCCGCAGGTGAGACATAAGCTCTGAACCCATATCATATTTAATAAGATTGTTTGTCTGCCAACCCTAGAACATGTTATTATGTGGTATTTTCTGTATTATCAAATTTATTGTAGAACTATTTTATATTTTTATATATTTATATTATTATTAATTATATATATATATATATATTTTATTTTATATATATATAATATACGAGGTAGTATATAAGGTATATATATAATTATATATATTTTGAATACAAAGAATATTCGTACTCAGATTGTATATATATTTTTATTATTACTTCTTTAAACTTAAACAATGTATAAAAATGATAACTAGTGTTTCTTTAGTGCAGATAAAAGGTACTAAAAAATATAATATATGAACCCTTGTCTTGCCAATAGAAGGGTGTGGTAGTTTGCCATTATAAACCGAAAGAATCATCGTGAAAACGGATATATTTAAAAGAAGAGGGCGACCGCAGAACTTCACTGTCTAAACTGAAAAACTTATGATTGAAGAGCATTGAAGATTTAAATATATAGCGCCGACCCTAAGTAATGATGTTTCTTTTTTATAATTTGATATTAAGGTAAGTAGTAAAATTTCAAGAAAAAATTTTGACACGTTGTTTGATAATGTTTATAAATCACGATGTATAGCCATGATAGGAGATGGCATTGCATTGAAACTGTTATTATCGTCTCTGTGTTTATTTTCATAAAATAAATATAAATAAACAAAATTAAAGAGGAATGTTTAGTGAGAACTGTTTATAAGTGCTTGAAGAATGCGCTCATTATTGAAACAAGGACATTAAATGGACAAAATAGTTGAAAGTGGGGGAAAAACTATAACCTAAAAAATTTGGTGAATCATCAAAAATAAAGTTCTGGTTATACATAACTACGTCGTACAACGCCATCTACCGGATTATCACCGAACTGACGTAAACAAGTAGTGCCAAATATCGATTAAAGCTAGAGGTAACGATCAACTAAATTGGTACATGAAAATACCAAGAGAGGGCGTGGTTACAAATCATTCGAAGATAATAACTACACAAAATTCCTACAAGAGGGCGCCATCGCACCATAACAAAAACGCAATAACAATATATCATGTAGGAAGTATTAAACGCACTAAAAGCAATTCAAAAAGAATTAGACGAACAGAGGCAGGAAATCAAGGATACTGGAAATAATGTTACAACAGAAGTGACATATAATATTCACAACATTCTGGACGAAAAATTTGGCATCGAGGAGACTGAAAAGTCATATGCCGGTCTAGAAACAATCACAACCAACTGGATAGAACAATACCTCTCTATAAATATTAGTTGCAGATATATACAAGAAGTCAAACGAATCGGGAAGAAATTAGAAAGACCACGACCAATTATTAAACTTTCTGTACATTAGGAACAAAAATTAGAATAATAAAAAACAAACAAGCACTAAAAGATACACCTTACTACTTTAAAGAAAACTATCCAAAACAAGTGTTAGAAAAGAGGAGAGAACTTCAAGAGCAAGTCAAGTTAGAAAGAGAGAAAGGAAATATAGTAAAAATAAAATATGACAAATTGTCCCACAAAAACCGAACCATAAACGACAACTCCACTCCTCGCCTACAAGCAACTCTCAAGTACAAAATGAAACCAGTGCTCACATAAACAAGAAAAACATAATATCACAAGTTCATTGTTCAATTCAAAGATCCAATAGCATTTCAAGCGTGTTTAAACTAAGCATGTCAAACTTTTTGATACACAAGAAAAACAGCAACATAACATCAGAACAAGACACAGAAACCATAAGAAAAACCTCATAATAATCAAGGCCCTCCTCCCCCCCTCCTCCTTTTTTAGTGGGTAGCCTTAAAAATGGCAGGGTCTTCTATGCTGCCGTTTAGTCCCACATACCTCCTCGGTCATCACCTTCCTGGCCGCAGGGATGATGCGTAACGCATTTGACCAACGATAAAAAAAAAAGAAAAAAAAGGGTACTCCAGAGTAAGCGGTAGCACTGGCGGCGAAGCTTCGCTCAATGTTAGACGGGGTTGCAGACGTCGTCCAACCGGTTTAGCGGGTAGCTATAAAGCTAAAGGGTTTGGACGACTTTGCAACAAGAGACAATGTAGTTGATGCGGTCCGCCGCATCACCACCTGTCCTGGTGAATCTCTGTTTGTTGGGGAAATTCGTCGGGGCTCTGGGGGTATGGGCGTCACCTATGCCCGACTCCCTGTTGATGCGGTGAAAGCGTTAGTTGATGATGGAAGGATTCTTGTGTGGTGGAGCTCGGCAAGGGTCGAGCTTCTGGCGGAGCGCCCTTTAAGATGCTTCAAATGCCAGGAGCTCGGGCAAATGCGTGCCAATTGCCCTTCCAAGATTGACCGCAGCACCGCCTCTTTCCGGTGCGGTTTGGCGGGACATACCCGTTCCAGCTGCACTGGAATGTTGCGCTGCGCGGTCTGTGCCGATCGAGGCCTCTCAGAACGCCACGTGCTAGGGAGGGTGCCTGCAAGGCTCCACGCGTCAGGGGGATGGCAGCTGGTCCCGCTGCCTTGAGCGTGGAGCGCAGCCAACCGCCGGTCGAGGCGATGGCCGTGGCTGACGATCTTTTTTTTTTTTTTTTTTTTAACGTTGGGAAATCCTTTATGGATACCACCCCGCCCAGGGGAGGGCCGGGGTGGTTATGTGGAAGTCCTGCACTGCAGTTTACCCACTAAAACCCAACGAGACCACAAAAGAGATGGGCAGATGATATAGTTTCGACCGTGGGGAAAACTGGATCAAATTAACACAAAATAGAGAAAAATGGCACAATTTGGAGGAGGCCTAAACCCAACAGGGGTTCCTATAGTCAAATAAAATAAAAATACAATACTTACCTACTAACATAGAAATAAGTAATCAAAACAAATAGCATGTAACTAACACTATCACTTTAAAATCAAAATATCTACGACCATAGTATTAAGTTATTATATTATAGCCATGACAAGCATACTTAAATTTATATAAATATAGAATGAAAAATAACCGTCCCGTCGCTCTACCATCTGAGCTACCGTATCGCTGTCCGTCTCGGTGAAGTAAGCATTCTAAATGTGATCGCCTTTATCGGGACGGTGGTGACATCTATTAGGTTTCTTTCGAAAATCCTAACCAATGTTTCTAACTTTGCAATATAGATAAACATTGAAAAGATGCCACTACCGAAGTTAATGTTTCAAAATATTTATATATATAAAAATATGTAAAATGAAAAATAAACCGACACGGGCAGGGATTCGAACCCGCGACTACTGGGAAACCGTCCCGTCGCTCTACCAACTGAGTTACCGGATCGCTGTCCGTCTCCGTGAATTAATTATTGACACTTTTTTTTTCCACATTGATAAAAACTGATATGGATATGACAATAATATATTTATTGGCCATAAGATTGAAAAACAACAACAAATGATTGTACTTAGAATCTTTATAGGCATTTGAGTAAGATCTGAGGCGGTATTTTGTTGATTTTTTTGCTTCATGTTATTTTTTTATAAAAGTAAATAATAGTTCATAGATAAGCATATCTGTTGGTGAAACACAAAACCCTAAAAACCAAATTTTTGTTATCTTTTGAGAAGTTTCCTGTAAATCGTGTTTCGACGTTTTTCATTAAGAACTCTTATTTATTTAATTAGAAGAAGATCAAAAAAATATGTTAGTTAACAATTTATAAGCAAAATGTTTTAAATATAAATCATACGAAACGGATAACTTCTTATTAACCACTAATTATATGATAAAATTTAACGATTATGATGTAATTACCTAATAGTTGAACTTAAATAATAATACCAAAAAACTTCTTTTTTGTTTTATATCAATTTGTATATGTGATAAATATGCAAAATTATCAATATTATGAACTGCAGAATTTTGCTCAATTATTATCGCACCAATACAACAATTTAATAATCAAAGAAAAAAAAATATAGACCTGTATCGTGCCATACCAACACAAAATACCGACTCGAGTGACAGTGTTTCGTAGAGGTAAGTGTCAAGCATGACGACTAGTAGTTAATAAATGACCTGCAATATGTCATTCGCCATGATTGATCATCGGGCGATTTACTGGGGAAGAAACTGGGTGTGATCAGCAGAGCTAGGCAGTACTTTACGCCGAACCAAAGGTTCGCATTTTATACAGGCCGGGTCTTCTGTCCCTTCATCTGATGCCAAAGACGAATCTTTCAGTAACCAATCTAGTTCTTAAAAAGTTGATCTTGTGAATTAAATTATTTATCGTCTAATGATGACGTGTTATGATGAAGTGGGACGCTAGCTCAGTTCATCTAAAACTGAATCAAAAGCGTTACGTTGATTTGTGTTTTCTTTGATGTGCCGGTGACGAAATAGTTCAGTGAACACATCTATACCGAATAGTCAATTGATCGGGCCGGCTATTTCAAACCCAAAGTCTGCGAGCGGTAATGAATTGACTTGTGATGACGTCACTACAAAATGTGCATTTACTATATTGAGAAATAGGATCAAGAGCAATAGATTTTGCTTTTATATTTGACTAAGGATTTAATTTTATTTTTATTAAATTTATTGCGAATTAATAATAATTATTAAATTGGACATGTAACTTTGGTAAAATGATGAAATTTCGTATCAACTAAACCTAAACAAAAGTTTCTAATAACTCTTGAAATACATATAATAAATCATTTTTAAATATATATATATATATATATATATATATATATATATATATATATATATATATATATATATATATGTATTTTACATGGTAATAATTTTAACAGGGATATACAAGCATACATTTGTAAATGTTAATTTAAAATAAATATACAGGGAAAAAATATTGAGACGGACAAGAACTTTACCCTCGAACCCTCAACCTTTGGAATACCGTCAACAATAAATATTTCATTCTATATTTGTTTAAAATTACAAAATTCTTAACATAGAAAGCTTTTTAAAATTAATGTTTTAAAATATAAAGACAACTTCAAACATTAGTTTTCGTTATGACATGTTTAAAATGTTAATATATACTTCAAAGGTAGAAATATTATTAAGGTATTTTCAAAGAAATCGAATAGATGTCACCTATGTCCCGATAAGGACTTTAATTTTAAAGGCACCCTTTCGTATCAAATCCTTATCGTCTTCATTAATTTTAAATTCACTTTAGATAAGTATTAAATTAAAAAATATGTTATAAGTAATATTACTATAGGCGATTAAATAACATAATGCAAATTTTATAAAATAATTGTTATCAATAAATTTCATTAATTCCAATCATAACGTACATTTAAAAATAAATTTAACGGGACGGCCTTGTAGATAAAAAATGAGCAATACATAAAATAAAAAAAATGCTTAAAACCTATTTCGAGCCCAAAAATAATTTAAAAGGCCACTAAGAAAACAACACGGAACTAACAATTACATTCGGAAGCTTGGTCTTAATTCACTCCGCATTACTTATACGCTTCTTGGCATCGGATATAAATAGAGCGTACATAAATTTAATGAATATGGCCATCTTGTGCTACTTTGTAATCGATTTCCACAATGCATGAAAATAGCGTGTTACTTGTTAAATTATCCATACTTGTTTTCGTAACATATTAAATTTTCGGATATCACAAGGATAACTATAGCTTAAAAGTCAATAAAATAAAAAAAAATAGTCATTTTGTTGCAGGATAACGTTTTTAATTTAAGGTGCTATAGCATTGTTAATATATTTTCGAATAAGTACAAATTTATCTTCACAGTTATCTGTTACACTCTTCCATCTCATTTGAAACTAGTTTGTTAGCCATATCAAATTTTCCATCCATCAAATGTCTTCTCTGTCTTAGTGGTTTTTCTCTTATAATCATCTTAATGTAGGTCTTCATGTAGCATGAACTTGAAATTATGAAGTCTTCTTGAAATTTAATGCAATTTCTATTAAGACTGCACTCATGCCATAACCGAAGCTTAATTGATATTAGCTATGCGGTCAGTCTAGGGCCATCTTAAAGGAGCGTTTGCATTGTGTTAGAACTATCGTAGCTTTACTCTACATGGATTAACTACTGTCCCTGACATTTAATAATAAAAAAACTTTCAAAATTATACTTTATCGTTTGTTCTATATTCTATAAATTATTAAAAAAAAGATAGAATAGTAACCAAGATCGGATGACCTAATAATATAGTCCATTGCTACTAATTACAATTACTTCTCGTGTAAGAATATCTTTTATATTCAAATTCTTTTTTAGACTAAATTATATAATATATCTATATTTCCTTTTACAATATAACTTATCATGTAAAATAAACTAACATAATATAGTGTAACAATAATATTATTACTGTTTCCCGTTAGTATAGTATGCGATAGACTTATATCTTGAGCTTTAATACTGAGGTTAATGTAACGTAATACATTAATGTAATAAATAAAAAACTGTATCAAGATAAAACGTCGTAATATCTTAGCATTTTTCCCTGTAATAGTTTTTCTAAACTATGGTTTTTTATGTACACGAGTGGTATATTAGGTAACATGACATTGTTTTAATACTTGAGGCTTTTTTTTATTTTAAAATAATTAACATTTAAATAAAATAAACTTATTACGGTTGTTTCAATAAAAAAAAGTATTTTATAAATTTCTTATGAAGAACCTTATTAAATAATCAGTTTTCAATTGACGTAACTAACAAAAATGGTAGTAGTTTTAGTATTTTTCTTATGGTTGGTATCATCCATACTCGTATGTTAAGAGATAGATGCAGCTGCATCGCTATCATACAATGGCAGCTCATACTATGTCAGAACATACTGTTAACAAAAGTTTGGAATTAACTCTCAATAATTAGGTTTAACTATTTCTTTAGATAATAAACATATCCTCTAACCAAATAAATAACAATTCAAAATATAATCATTATTTAAGAAAAATAAATATTGTTAAAATATTTAGTAATTTCAACAGAGTTATTACCACGATGTCAGATAATATTCGGAGAACGTCAAGATATTTATCCAGTCTGTTTGTTGAAAGGCAAACTGTAAACTTCAACTACTACTTGCATCAGATGTAGAGGAATTAATTATTGTAAGCATTTATAGGACAGCATCGTCAGGTATATTAACAATTTGAGAAGATTGTGAATGACATTTTATGAACATATCTAGCTAGCTCTTCTAAAGGTTACTAAAGATGTAAGGGAAGTGATAAAGTAATTAAACTTAACTATATAAGTTCAGTTCACATTGATTTCACTTACTTCTTTAATACTGTTAATCGTGACATATTAATCAAAATTTTAGCACACCTTAATATTTTTATTAAGGAACTAGATGGTTTTTTTTTTACCTTCAGGAATACCAGTAAGCCATTATATATGCATAATAATTACATTACTAGAGTAATGCGACCTGATAACATTGTGGTATTCGGGGAAAAATAGAGAAGAATAGATGAGTACCTTAATTATTGTTCTCTTTTTATCTTTGTTCACTTAATTCATAAAAATCAAAATCAAAATGTTAATTGAAAGTTAACTTCACACACAACTTTTTTTATAATCAAAACTTGGTAGTTTTGATTATAAAAAAATCGATCGATAATATTATTGTCACTGACACTTTTTGTATATAGTACATAAACGTACCTTTGTTACGTTCTTAAATTTGTTAAACGGTAAATCTTGAACTTTCTCATTGCTTTTTTTTTGCAAGTTTTACGCACTTTTTAGTCTAGTAACACAGGTAATGCGAGTTTGTGTTAGTTCCTCGTATTTATATTTTGTATTAATATTTACTTAAGAATATTGGTAATTTTACTAAACGCAGTAATCTGTAATTTACAAAATTATCAGTATTCTATATTAAAATTTTTCAAAAATATTCTAGCTGGCGACCGGAAGTACAATAATTTTATTGGGGCCTACCATGAACGTTTAAATACTGTCATAATTTAAGGACGTGTTGTAGCAATATTACAATAATATTACTTTGGTTCGTACCATGCACTTTATAAAACAATGTTGTTTACTACAAATACACCTATTATTCCTACCTAGTGACGTCAAGGAAAGAATGCTTTTCTATTCCTGCAATAGGAGGGAATAAGACAAAAGTTTTATATCGTATAGCGGCATCTGTTTTATACCATGTTGTTAATTATATTCTTCAACACCTACTGATTAAAACAATATTTAAAAAAAAAAAATCAACCTTTATATAATCAGTATGTTAATAGCGTTGTATAAACGAAGCCTACTTGTTTAAGTTTAAAATTTGATACCTTTGATACCATCTAGAAATAAAAACAATAACGTAGTATTACCTATTTTTATTCCTAATGTTAATATTACCTGAAAAGGTACGTTGGTTGCAGAGGCATTGAAAATGCTAAATAATCCAAAATTTAAGTGGCAGGAATATGGAAAACAAAATATAATGTACATAAAACACAAATCAAATTATCGGGTTTGAGTTATCTGATTAATTGATTGATTAAATCTGATTACTTGACAATACGACTGCATGGACCTGCTATTGAAACTTATAAATAAATTCTAACTTGAATATGAGATTATCAAATATAATTTATAATATTTAAAATACATTGATTGCCTGAAATAGAAGAAGTAAGAAAGAAAAGAAATACGAATTTTGGCTGAGAAGTCGAACATTGGGTGCCTGATCATTGCAAGGTCTGCTTTGCTATATTATGAAATGAGAATATTATTCGTCACACAGAGTTGATTCACGTCCTAAGTTTTGATTTTTGTTTTATATAAATAAGAAAAGTTATTGTAATTTACAAATAAATAGAATAAAGAGTAAAAAGTTTAGTTGAAAAGTTATTTAATTATAAATAGTGGTTAACAAATAAAAACTCCTAAAAAAGGTACATACTAAAAATATTGTGAATTTGATGAAAAAGAAATAAAAATATATGACTGATAAACTGTCTTTGAATTGCTAAGTGGTGCTAAGTTCTACACAATACTATTAAAATTATGTTATAATAAAAGAGTTAAGAGTGATGTATGCTTAACTAAATGATTACATACTATAAACAGTAAAAGTAAAAAATAATAATAGTTTATCAATTTAGACTAACTAAAACACAAAAATGTTTTCAAATGTTTGGAAATGGAAATAGTTCATATACTGAATTGGGCGTCATTTTATTTCTACTATTTAAGGTTTCACTTTAAGAGTATCACAGAACTATATGTGGTTTAGTTAGCTGGCCTAGACTTATTTTCTAGTAGTTGTTTCTGTTGTAGTTGCTTGCAACAGATAGTTTGAAATATATTAGTGCAATAATTAATTAAAACCAAACAAAATTGTAACCATAGTTTAAAATAATTAAAAACATTTTTTAACGATGCCATTTATTGAGATAATAATAATACAGGACAAATTACACACATTGATTTAGATCATAGGGGTTAGCCCCTAAGTAAGCAAATTATTTGCTTGTGTTAAGGGTTATAGACAACGATACAAAAACATAGAAATACTCATTATAAATACTGAGAATAAATTCGATAAACGACCAAACTCAGAAATACAGACATCTATATTCATCACATACATGCCTGTCCCTTTCGGGAATCGAACCCAAGCCCCATTGAGTCGCTATACGTTAGGCGGCTAACCACTCGACCAACGAGGCGGTCAAATGTCGATGTTAATACTATGTTAATTTAAAAATAAAAGTACATTTTTGTAACAAAATAATGAAAGAAAATTGTTCTTAATTTAACATTATTACTAGGGCTGCTGATACAATGCAATGTTGTGGCTGTGGCTGTGGATGTCTACCAAAATATAAAAACGCCAAAATATAAAAACCCTTCCTTTTTTACAGAAAGAATATTATTATTATTCAATGCATTAATTTTTAAGTACTTGCATACCTACTTGTTTTGTTTGCTTTGTCTTAATTAATAGTAAATAATTAAAAAACTATTAATTATCAAGCTGCTGCATGTTATAAAAGTATATTATTAATTAGTTATGTTTTAGAAATTCAAAACTATTCATACCACTTAAGTTATTTGATAAAATAAACATATAAACAAATATTATGATGAATTCTTCGACGAAACCAATGCTGACTGGAATTAAAGTAAATTATAAAGTAATATCAAGTAAATCTGTCACGAAAAACTAAATCACAATAATAAAACTGTACATATGAACAATATTACATTCTAAATCCGTCGTGAAACCTAACGATTTTTTAATGTCAAAATTGGACATAAAAGCAATATTACTTTCATATTTCTGGTGTCAAAAACAAGTTCATGGTACGAGTTAATAATGTTTTACTTGGTAAAAGAGCAAATGATTTAGGACGACGTCATCAAAACTTCTTATCGAAACATTATTAAAGTAATATTACTTTTAGGATGTCATGGTACAAAAATCCAAAGTAAGATTATTGTAATACTGCTTTAAGAGTTCATGGTAGGCCCATTGTTATAAAATTATAATTTTATTAGTATAAATTTATGAAATAACTTATTTTTAAAAAAAATTAGGACCTTAAATGTAATTTGCAAGAATAGCGCTCTTTTATAAAACTTAAAAAAAGTTTTACCAGCAGCACCACCCCATACCAATATACTATACGACATTATGCTATAAAAATAACTAGAATATTGTGTATAACTTGGCAGTTGTCTCGTCAGTGAGGAGAGATCTTATTTTAACACCATACGTTGCAGAGCTAAGTTTATTAGCCAATCCAGTTATATGATGCTATGGCATTATAGCATAAAGAGTTATTTCTAGATAAACTGGATTCCACCATATGGTGGATATATATATATATATATATATATATATATCCTCTCTTATTCTAGGTATTCTTAATGTATAAGGATGCTTATGTCATGGATCAACTTTTTAAATTCCAAATGTATATTACATTTTGAAACATTTTCTTGAATTAATAACAAGACGAATATAGGAAAGGTGCTTAAAAAAGTGTTAATATCTGTTTTTTATGATTTAAAATTTTCTAAAGCTAATTCCATTTTCAGATTTAATTTTATTATTTGATTGTCTATGTTTAAAGTCAAATTCGAATTGTTTATTAAATTCGATTTGATATATAAAATTCGATTGTTATAATATTCCATATCATTTTTATTTTTGTTTTGTTTAATGAATTATTAATTAGATTTCTAACATGTCATAACCTAGTTTGTGAACAAACTAATTAAATAATTTTGAATAATTTCTATCAAGTTGAGCACTGAGATTAAATTTTCTGTCACTATAGAGGTCATAAAGTTTTTGTCTACTTTTCTTCACGGCCAATTCCAAGATTCGAATTCTGCCAGGGTTGTTAGTCATGAGAGCATTTGCTTACCCTTATGAATTCCTGGGGTCACCCAATTATTAAAAGATATAATTTTTAAAGTGAAGTGGGTTTTAAAAGAGAATATTAACTTGAATTCAATATTAATTTATTTCAAAAATTTGTCATACCGTTGCAAAAGATTTTTACAACTTTCTAAATATGGACATTTAGATTTATTAGATTGAGATAGAAAAATAGATCAACCTGTCAAACAGACAACACAGCATCGTTCATGAAAGGGCGGTAGTTCAAAAAAAATGTGTTTACCGTATTACCCTTGAATTGAAGAGAAAAAAATATTAAACTGTAGTACGTATGGTCGTGTTTCCTATATCAGTATACATAGATCAGAATACTGTATTTCAAAAAGAGTACTGTAAAAAAAAATACATGCCACTAAAATGCAAATGAAGAGATAAAATTATGGTATGACGAGTAAATAGAGTAAGAAATAAACATGTAAATGGTAGTTTGAAAGTCACACCGGACATAGAAAGAAAGAAATAATCGTTTTTGTGATATTTTGTGGACTCGAAATTTTGTAAATATAACTCAAAACATAACTTTCATAAGACTTTAATATCTTATTATTTTCAGTGTATCACAAATAATATTAATGAAAGTAACTGCTTTTTACAGCAACATACAATAAATTCTGAAAATTATCAAAGGCAATTAAAACTGATAATAGGAAGCATGAAACTCCCAATATACAATTAACGAAGCGTAAAACGAATGTCTTTCATTGAAGTTGTTAAAGGCCTTGATTAATTTTATATTTTAAATATTTTAATTAAAAACCAAGGTTTTCCATCAGGATATATTTCTATTAAAGAACATTTTAAGATATGACACGGATTAAAGAGATATTACCAAAAGAATTCAATAAATCAATAAAAAAATAAGTAAGTTTTTATGCGATTGTATTGTTTCACAGATTTTACTAATCACACCTCACTTTTATTTACTTGTATTTAAACCTTCCTTGAACGGTATTCGAGGGCGATATTCGAGAAAAACGCTGCTGTATAGTAATATAGCAGCGTCTCTCTCGAATATCATCCTAACCGCAGTTTATATACCCTTCTTTATTAAGTCCCTCTTCACATAAACAATAATCACTGTCAAATCATCTTCTTTAAACGTACAGAAATAACAAATACTCGTAAATGAACAATTGAAAGTATGAGATAAAAGTATAAGATAAACACCGTATACTAATACTGGTTTACTAATACCGGTTTTAATTATGAAGTCTTAATGGTTCTAACTTTTCTAGCTTATTCAAGTATTTACTAAACAAGCAAATGTCCCGCCTTACATAAAATCTTAGTCAAATAAACTACTTTAAGCATACGAAAATAACAATTACTTGACATAAGAGTTCTAAATATTACTAATTAGGTAAGTTAATAAAACAATGATTTAAATAATTAGACCTTATTGATTCTTCTTATTTAAGTTACAATAATAATTCACTAATTTATACGGATCAATATAGGGATCATCAACATATTGAAACGAATCAAAACATTATGAATTATTATAAAATAATTATTTACGTTTAACAATAATGTACCTAACCTAACAATTTTTTGCTTTGAGCATTTTATTCAACATTTTTTTCGGCTGATATTAAATTGATTAATTATAATTAATAGCTCTTGACAGCTAAAAATCCTTAATTAGTCTGTGAAATTACGTAATATTTAAGGGATTGAATGTTGCCTGCTTGGGTTACTCTAAAATGTAAAGGAAAATATAAAATGTTTTGTATTTAATATTTAGTATTTTACTTAATAATAATATAATAATATATCAGGACAAATTACACACATTGATCTAACTGAAAATGAATCTATGTGAAAATTTAAAAAAACAAACTTTTTTCTTTTATTACCGGAGCATGTTTTATTTGAGTTAGAATTTCAAGAACGACAAAACATGTACGTCCTTTATTTTACTTTTTGCATTGAATTGTATGTTTTTTTTCAATTATAACGTCGAAATAAGTACCGACCATTAAAGGTAGGTAAAAATAATAAAATATCTTCAATTTAGATTTACGTCGCAACTCTTGATTCATTGGAAGGACAGAATTCTCTTTTTAATGTAATCGGTCTCTTTTAGCAGAAATTTGGCTAAACAGGTTACTTTAAATAAAAGTAAGACTCAAGTATACTTGGTAAATTTTGATAAAATATTATTAGTCGTATCACAGTATTTCATAGTCAGAGAATCAAAGATTATATAAGAAATATTTGTTTTGTAAAGATAGTTCAAAAATATGTAATTAAAATAAACAGTCACATTTCATTGCATGCAATAAAGATAAAAGAGGAAATCGAATTGTTTTGCAAGCAAAATTGAAAGACCTTTTGTAGCATTTAATTAAAAAAATTATAACTTACATTTAAATTTTATGAAGTATAAATGATTAATATTCAATTATAGTGTTAATTAAATAATATATTATTGTGTAAGAAAATAGCAAGGATTCAATTTAATTATATTTATATATTTTTTGATAACTAGTACGCACGTAACGTAAGTAAGTACAAGAAAAGAAATAAATACTGCGATCCATAATTAAAGTTTCTGCTTTATGTTACGTTTATTGAAAATCAGTTTGAAAATTCTTATATATTTTTAAAATTCTGGTAAACACAAAACAAGAAATAAAAAATCGGCCAAGTGCGTGTCAAATTCACGCACTTAAGGGTAAAATTACATATGTATAAAAAACGACACTAAAATGACGTCTTTTGTGTGAGGGCTAAATAAATATTTATTTCATTTTGTTTACAGTATTCATTATCGGTATAAATATGTCATTTGTGAAAAAATCGACGATCTAGCTATCACGGTTCATGAGATACAGCCTGAAGACAGACAGACGGACAGCAAAGTTATAGTAATAGGTTTCCGCCTTTTTACCTTTTTGCCTTTTTGCCTTTTTATTTGTATAAAATACACATTTTTAGGGCTCTGCATCCAAGTTGCTTCCGCAACTTTCAAGTATTCACTAAAAGTGAAAAAATTAGATATGAAAAATATTTAGGTCTAATGGGATAACCATTTACTGTTTAATATTTAGTTATTTAGTTCTAATAGGATAACCATTTAATGTTCAGATAATGATATTTATTAGACAGGTAGAGCTTTTGCAAGATGCCTTCAAACTGGTTTTCGGAGATAAGCGAAGTTCGCATTTACTAGAGAACTTTGCATTATTCAGCGGACGATCCTTTTGTGTGAACTTAAAAGTTGGCTGTCCTTCAATACTAGACTGTTGGGTTTATGCTGTGATATCATTTACGATTACAATATATACACTGCACTTGCTTTGAATCTTATTTTATTATTTATTAATTTATTAAGGCTTTCATTACTTTATAAAATTATTTTGATTATTCATATTACTTTATTAACTATATTACATTTTAAGGATTTTCGTATCATATATTTTTAATTTTTAAATGAAATAATTCAATGAAAAGTGAATATATACTTTTTCTTAAATTGAAAATCGTAGTATGAGTTCAGGATTAAGCAAATGTTATACATTCAAGATATTGTAAGAAAAAAATAATTTCAACGTTTGTCGCAATGAAATAAACCTTATATAAACGTATATATTATAATCATTTTCTTGTTTTAATCTTAATTAAAATAAATATTTTTCTTATTTAAAATATACTCTTATAAACTCTTATAAACTATTAATGAAATTTTGTTACGAAAATTTAAATGAAAAAACAGAAAACACAAAAATGAAAAAAAATATTATTAAGTAAATACAAGATAATACATAAAGGTGTATGTATATTATTCCAAACTTCTACAAAGTAAATCTGTTGCTAATTTATAAGTAACGAAAACGATAAATATACCTTATTTCACTATTTTCATTTTATATAATGTGTGAATGCTATATAAAATTTAAGAGGTAACGTAGATATGTTCTTTAAAATATGATAAATTCAATAACATATACATTCAAATGTGTAATGCTCTTATATCGCGAAATTCAAAGTATTAATTAAATTAATAAATATTTTTTTTAGACAATAGCAAATAAGTTCGTCCGTTTTAGATTTTAAAATAAACTAACAAACAACAAGACATATAGGTATATTTTTATAAAGATATATATATATATATATATATATATATATATATATATATATATATATATATATAAATATTAATCGATACCCAGAACCCTCGACCTCTGGAATACCATCCGGTTGCTCTGCCAGTTGTGTTACATTAAAGATTCTTAGATTCCCAATAGCATCATTACATAGTTTAAAGCAGTCGCATTCCACGTCTGTCCCTATGTCTATATGTATGTATGCTTAGATCTTTAAAACTACACAACGGGTTTTGATGCAGTTTTTTTTAATAGATATAGTGATATAAGAGGAAGGTTTATATGTATATCGGCGCGAAGGCTTCATAAAACAAAATCATGATCGTCGAAAGAGGAACATTGGATTATAATTTATTAGATTTACTAGTTATTGCTTGTAACAGAATCAATTTATAGTAAAAAGTGATCAAAATACATTGTTAACTTGACTTGTTTATGTCAGTCATTTTAATATAAATACGGGCGATCGACAGTCCGAGAGTTAGTCTTGCTCGAGTCGTCGGACTGTACGGATCTCTATAAGGATACTGTTACGCTGTCCGTTGAATAAACGAATCTATAATTATTTGTGCAGTTTTATTTTGGAAACGTCATTATGAATCACCATCACGAAGTCTACAATACAGTGACGGCAGCAATGCTGACGTCACACCATCTTTTAAAAATACTTACGGAGGTCTTCACTCCGTTATCAGAAGTGGGATAGAACTTAATGCCATCATTGGCATCGCATTAGAGAGCGAGTGGGTTCTGAAGGTAATCTCTAAGGCGAGAGGCCTTGGGACGGGGCACAACTCTCAATGATACCCGAGAGTGAGCTGCCCAAACCGACAACCGCGGTGACCTTTCTCACCCTTTCTGAGGTGGGAAATGTAGACCAGGCTCTGCTAGTCCTGCCCAAGCAGAACACGGGTCTGAATGTCGAGCTGTGGAGGGATTCTGCACAGTAGAGCTGTGGAGAATTGTGTTACGTTCGCCATGGATGAGCCCTCTGTGGGGGCACTCCGCAACCGAAATTTCGTAGCAGCTTTTGGTTTTAAAAGTATCACCTTTAAGGTCAAGGGTGGTCAGGAATCAACCCACTGGGGATCAAGCCGCACCCCACTAGGGAGCGAAATGTACGTCCCCACGCTGGCAGCACGAAGCTGGCCAGTGAGACGTACACCCAGACTTATCCGTTGCGACTGTCTCTTGGCTCTAGCAGAATGCCAAAACATGCCGAAAGGGGTGCCTACAGGGGAAGCCATGCGGCACGGGGCAGAAGTAAGGCTGACTGTCAACCGATGGGGCTGCAGCAAAAGCCCAAACCAAAGCCTACCGGGTCATCGATGCGAATAAAAGGGTGATTGTTCCATTTACAAATAACATTTACATTTACAAATACGTCTGGATGGTCTGAGATGCCCAGTCCTCAATGGGAAAGTGATCCCATTCTCCCGTGAGGTCAAAAAGTGAGGCGTAACCTTAGACCAAAGACTGAAATGGAACACTCACATTGATAACATCATAGCCAAGGCTAAGATGACCTTGGGAGTATGTGGTAGGATGAGGCAGGTGCGGCCTTCAGTCCAAGATGATGTTGTGGCTCTATACCGAGGTTAGGGACAGGCTGAACAGCCTCCGAGGAACTGCCTGTCGCATGATGACAGGCGCCATGTCCAGTTATCCAGGAGCGGCTCTGAATGCCCTACTGGATCTCCCACCTCTCGACTTACATGTCAAGAGGGTGGCTAGGGGCAGTATTCTCAGAGTATCAGCCCAGGGCAGTACAAACTGGATGTCGTGCAGGCTGAGAACCTTTAAGGACTCAGTCATGAGCGACAACGTATTGTCGATGATTGGCGACAGCATGGTTCCACACTGCAATTTTGTGCAGAGCTATCCTTTGGAAATACCAACAAAGAAGGAATGGCCGATCGGCCTCCACTGGAGGAACGGTTGCTTTGTTCGGTGTACCGATGAATCAAAAATGGGACCCTATGTACGATGCGAGGTATATGGAGAGCGCCCTGGCCACAGGGAAAGCTTAAGCCTGGGTAAATACGCCTCCATTTTTCAGGCAGAGGTGTACGCCATAATTACCTGTGCAACCCTGAACCTGCAACGCAACCATACGAATAGGACCATTTACATCTACTCGAAAGTCAGGCGGCAAAGGCCCTAAAGTCGAATACTATCACGTCGAGACTGGTGATGGATTTCCTGACGAAATTGAACTCTGGGCCGCAAAAACAGAGTGGTTCTAATATGGGTCCCGGATCACGAGGGCCATACCAGAAACGAGAAAGCTGACGAGCTGGTCCGTGCAGAAGCTGCGAGCAATACATACGGTCCAGAACCAATATGTGGTGTTTCAAACAGCCTAGCTGAAGAACCTCGCTAGGTGTGAGGCTATAAGGCATTGGGAGGAGATCCCTGGCCTCAGACATTCCAAAGGCCACATCAAACCCTATAATGCGAAAGCAGCTAAGGAGCATTGGGCTGAGCAGGAATAATCTACGCATAATAACTAGAACGCTTACACGGCACTGTTGTCTGAATAAGCACCTAGCGACCCTTGAATTAGAGGATGGAAGAGTGTACAGATATTGCACCGAGGCGGATGAAAAACCGATCCATCTGCTATGCGAGTGCGGTCCGCCGATGCTTAAACGCAGTGACACCCTGGGAGACACATCCTGGACCCAGTGGAAGCCCATACACCTCACTGCAAAGGAAATTCTGCAATACCTCAGAGTGGCAGACCTATGCAGTGAACAGTAGGCAATGGCGATCACAATAGATCTTTTAGGTCGCAGTGATACTTGGCTCTCGTAGCCCTGCAGAGCCGTGCTTTCAAATAATAATTTCGTCAATCTGCGAAGTCTGGACCAGCAGTACTTAACCCTGTGTTATATGCTTTGACTAGCATATAGCATCATCTTCCGTAACATAACAAGACAGTATGCAAGTATATTACTAATTTTATTGAAGGATTGCTTTACATAACTTAATAAAACTGTTTCAGAATTGCAACGACCAAGGCTTTGTGAAATCTTTATAGCAACTTACAATTCCAAAGGCGATGTAACTGCTAGACTGCTTCGACTGGTCGACCACGGAAATGTAAGCAAGGTACAACGCCAGAGGTATTGGCAGTATGAGTTGCGTCCGTGGTGTAAGGAGACAATATTTGACGCCGACATAAGGTATCTTAAGGGATATTAAAACTAAAAATGAAAGAATCTTCAAATAATCTACGAGGATCTCGAGTATAATCTACAGTTATAAATATCTAGAGAGTGATATCTCTAGTATGTGCATTACCCTTGAGCTAAACACGGATCCTAGATGTTATCTTAAGAGAGTCATGAAATGGCACTGGAATGCCCTGAGCAACCGTGATTAGTCACTTATTCAAGTGTTTAAAAGATTATAAATAACTGGTGGTACCTCTGAGCTACTCATGTGTTACCCTTGTGCTAACCACGGATCCATGATGTATCCTTTTGAGAACCATGAGATACCGTTGGGACCCCTTGTGGAACTGTGAGTAGACACGTACACACAACAGATTTAAGATAATAAATAACTAGTGGTACCTCTGAGCTACTCATGTGTTACCCTTGTGCTAACCACGGATCCATGATGTATCCTTTTGAGAACCATGAGATACCGTTGGGACCCCTTGTGGAACTGTGAGTAGACACGTACACACAACAAATTTAAGATAATAAGTAACAAGAGGTTCCTTTGATCTAAACATGTATTGCTCAGGTGCTAACCATAGATTTTTCATGTATCTTTAGGAAGACCATGAGATACCGTTTCGATGCCTTGTGTAACGTACATACTATAGATAATTATGTGACAAGTTAAAATTTTATTTTTTAAAATAACATCTTGGTGAACATATGACCGTACCGGCGGAAAACGAACCACCTTCTCTATGAGATCGTGAATCTGCACCATCAGATTCAGGAGAAGAATCGGAACTACAGTCGACCAATCGACAGGGTAACGACAAAACATGTGATTAAAAGTAAGTAACTCTCCTAAATACTTCAATCTTTGAGAACACTCCGAGACCCTACGAGACCCAACGAGAACCTCCGAGACCCAACGAGAACCTCCGAGAGCCTACGAGAACCACCGAGACCCTACGAGACCCTACGAGAACCTCCGAGACCCTACGAGACCCTCCGAGAACTTCCGAGACCATACGAGAACCTCCGAGACCCTACGAGAACCTCCGAGACCCTACGAGAACCTCCGAGACCCTACGAGAATCTTCGAGACCCTACGAGAATCGCCGAGACCCTACGATTTCTTACTAATAAATAACCTACTGTTTTGCTGAATACAATAACAGACAATAATTTGACTATAAGCAACGCTGGTTGCTTACAGATGCCAAACTAAAAGAAAAATATTTTCATGATTACAGAACTTATCAGGCTGGTGCAGAGCGCGCACCGCCTGTCAGAATGGCCGTATCCGAAATGTCGAAAGAGGAACATTGGATTATAATTTACTAGATTTACTAGTTATTGCTTGTAACAGAATCAATTTATAATAAAAAGTGATCAAAATACATTGTTAACTTGACTTGTTTATGTCAGTCATTTTAGTATAAATACGGGCGATCGACAGTCCGAGAGTTAGTCTTGCTCGAGTCGTCGGACTGTACGGATCTCTATAAGGATACTGTTACGCTGTCCGTTGAATAAACGAATCTATAATTGTATACTGTATGTGTGTATATGTATTTATATGTGTATGTGTATGTATGTATGTAGGTATATATAATATGTTCTGTTAAAGTTAGATTTGATCATAATGATTATTGTTTCTAGACAGCATCTACCAATTAATATGAATTCATTTAGTAGTCATGAATCTTGGTTTTGTTATTGTATAAATATTTATGTTATTGTTATTCATAAATACTTATTCTTTTTTCTTAACTTTATTAATATAATTACATATAACCACTTATAATTGTAAAACAGAAAAAAATATTTTAATAAAAGTGTGTATGTATTTTGTGGAGCGAGTCTTACCTTGCCGTAACACAGTTGCGACTAGCACGGGAGGTAAAGAATTCTTGTATATTCTTATCTGTATACCGCCAACTACCGGTTTAATTAAGACAGTTGCTAATGCATGGTTTACGTAAATAAAATAAATAAATATTGTATTGCATTGTAGTGATACCAAAACCATTAACCTGTTATTACCTATTTTTAATTTAAATACTACTGTCATGTACTATGTGAAAATAAAGATTATTATTATTATTATTAATTATTTGTGCAGTTTTATTTTGGAAACGTCATTATGAATCACCATCACGAAGTCTACAATACAGTGACGGCAGCAATGCTGACGTCACACCATCTTTTAAAAATACTTACGGAGGTCTTCACTCCGTTATGTATAATAATATCTTCTTCTATACATATAATAAAATTGTCACTGATCGATTTCTGTACATGCAACATATAAAAAAAAACATTATGGGAGGTCTTCATAAGAGCAAGAGAACCCAAAACAATGGTTTTTTCATTTTGTCTGTTTGTCTGTATATTTGTGATGCTAATCTCCGAAACGGCTCAACCAATTTGAAGGCAGTTTTTGGGAATGTATAGTAATATTCTTCACTTAACATAAGTGTTTACTTCATCTAAAACGGGTAATAAATAAATAAGTTATGTCAATTTATGTCAATAACGTATAAGGTTCCATACAAATCTTATTGTGACTGTAACTGATCGGGTGTCTGTACATGTAAAATATTTTCAAAAATTCATAATGGGCGACCTTCATATAAGCAAGAGAACCCAAAAGAATGTTTTTTTTATTTTGCTTGTTCCTCTATATGTCTGTACGTTTGTGCACGCTGATCTGAAAAATGGATTAATCGATTTAGATGCAGTTTTTCGTTAATATATTGCCATGGGATTCACTTAACATTTTTTTATAACAATCAGTTAAAGTTAGTACTTAATAAACTTTTATTTTCTTACGATTATTGCTAACCAGTGATTAAACATAAAAAAATATATACATACATAAGCAAGAAATAATCCTACACGCAAAAACTACTTGATTGAGTTTGATGAAAGTTTGAAGGTTTATAATTTTTACATACATTGGTAAGCACAAAGGGTACGTTTAATCAAAATCGAAATCTTTGCGTACAAAGTAGCAGGTATAGATAGTGGTTAATATATTAGAAAACCACTGATCATTTCAATTTTTTTAATGGGAAGTCGTAAACAAACACATTGTTTTGCGCTTACATTGCAAACGTGGCTGAACTCTACGAGATAGATCAAACAATGTACTAAGCATTAAATATCTTTAAAAAATCTACAAGAAAGTCTGCTATGGTATATGTTTATCTGTAAATAGGACGCACAGAGATCGGGTAAGAAATGACATTTTTATTGAAAATAATCTCAGCACATATTTTAGCAGATGGCGCTAGTAGGTATATGACATTTTGTTATATTTCAACATCCCCACTTCACAAAATAAAAGATGCAAACACATAACAATACATGTATCCATTACATATTATGTTTATCAAATAAATCAAACATTCCTAAAAAATTAAATGTATCATTTTACATAAACCCTTAGTAAGTAGATCTGCGGGCATCTCTGAAGTCGACAATTATTATTTTTTACAATTTCACTATCGACTTTTTCTGTACAAAAATGGTACCGCACATCTATATGTTTCGACCTTTTATGGTGGACAGGATTTGCTGACAACTTATGGACTGACTGATTTTCATTAAATATTGGTATAGGATAAGTTACTCCAGTTAATTCGCAAATACACAGCTTCTTTACAACATTATTTCTGAAATGCCCAAATATTCAGCTTCCGTACTTGACGGTGCTACGGTAACCTGCTTCTTAGCTTTTGAAGATATTGCACAATTCGACAGCCTCAAGAAGTATCCTGTATAAGATCTTCTATCAATTACATTACTTGCCCAATCTGCATCTACAAAAGCTTCTAACTGATTATTACCACTAGCTGAAAACTTTAAACACATAAATTTAGTTTTTATTAAGTACTTTAGAACCCTCTTTGCATAGGCCCAATGTTCTTTTGTGTAACAATTGTTAAATTGGCTTAGGAAATTTGCAGAAAATACAATATCAGGACGTGTGAGTCACAATTCTCACTTTTAGTTAAATTCAATTTAAGCTCAATAGGTGTATCTGCAAACTCACAATCAGAAATATTAAATAATAAACAGTAATTCATCAATATACCTTCATTGACTTAAAGTTATAGTACCATTCTCTTTATCTATTGCATCCATACCTAAACAATTTTTAATATATCCCAAATCTTAAATTTTGAACCTCGATGACAAACTTATTTTTAACAAATCTGTTGTATTTTGATTTTTGTAAAATACGAAGAAATCGTCAACATACAAATGCAATAATAACTTTTACATTTTTATCCATTTTTATATATAAACATGGTTCTTGTTTTCATTTTTTTAAACTAAGGATTGCAACAAATCATCAACTCTTTTATACCATGCCCTTGATGACTATTTTAAACCATAAATAGCACGTTTTAAACGCAAAATCTTGTTCACATTATCATCACTAACATGAAAACATGGAGGTTTTATCATATACACATTTTCATTAAGAGAAACCATTTAAAAATGCAGTATCTACATCCAAGTGACAAATATCAGACTGAAGCTGAACTGCTAAATCAAATAACAATCTCAAACTAGAATGTCTAACTACGGGTAAAAAACATTCATCGAAATCAACGGTCGGCTTTTGGGTGAAGCCCTTAGCAACAAGCCTGGCTCTATACCTGACATTATTATCATTATCAATTTTTCGCTTGAAAACCCATCTGCATGGTACTACAGTGCCACTGTGAGGAATGTCCACTTATTCCCACAGTTAATGTCTTCAAATTATCTAAATTCACTTTGTATAGCTAAATTCCACTGTCCATTCAACACTTCATTTAGAAATATTTCACTAGCAAAATAGTTTTAGTGGTTTGACGTTCCCACAAAACATCAAAACCGTAACAATCAGTTTGTTTGCGTAGACAACACGGGAGAGTGCCTTGGCTGAGTAGGAAGCTGTGGCCTGGCTGGTACAGGCTCCAAAGCTTCAGCTGCTAGTACGTCTTCCTCAAAGCCATCTTCATCAGTATCGTAGCTTTCTTTAGGGCTCAGTACCTCTTTCTGCTCCTGATTTTTCTCTGTTTTTGTGTGCATCATATTCCCCACTTCTTGGGTACATTCTTCCCTTTATTCTTTCATAGAAAAGATATCATTAGTTCCCACACTAATATTAATGTGTGTCACTTCTTGTTTCTGGTCGTGGAAGCGTGCTGGGCCCATAACCTGTAAATAATACGCACAGAAGTCGGTTAACAACTGTCAACTATATTAAAAATAATATTAGCACATAGTTTAGCAGATGGCGCTAATAGGTATATGACATTTTGTTATACATTTCAAAATTATCCCTATCATTATCATTGTCCCAAGGGACAACCCACAATAGCTAATTTTTATCCTTTACTTTTTACGCGAAATAATGGCTTATTTACGAAGCGATTATAAGCAATATAGCACTAATCCTTATTTAATGTAGTAAATTAAATACATTTTACATTTAATATGTAACAATATAGCTTTTTACAGCATGTAATTTAAATGAATATTTGCGAAGATATTACAGATTTAAAATAAAGAGTCATCGCGTTTGCGGCGCGGCGGTACCGTGCAAAAAATGGCTTTTGTGAATATTCTGTAATAAAAATTTTGATATTGCATATAGCTAACTGAATGTCTTATACATATTATTTGGCATTGAAATTGGAATTTTTTTTTTTATTAAACCAGACTTGCAAGTTGACGGTCAAAATAACGTCGATTGTTCCTCAAGTTCAATAGTCATATTTTGATTATTTTCAATGAAAATCTATAAGTGTGATATAGTTAGAATGGTTATTAAAAAGCTAGTTCTATATATAAAAACCCTGATCTTGATTTTGGCATTCTTAAAAAAATCTAACCAGTACTTATTTTTAGAATTAAATAATATTTGAAATGGTTATTATTTCAATTACCTTTGAAATTGTGAGAAACCAAATCGTTTTTTATTTTAAATTTACAATTTTATTGCACTCCTGATATTTTTTAAAATACAAATCAAAGTAATTAACTAAATTATTGAATTATGAGAAATAGAAACTTAAATCAAGAGACTTAAATAGGTTTTATGTTTTTCTTTAAATTAAAATGCTAGAACTGATGCGAGAAGTCACAAAATCTACCCCTAGTCTTTGTAAATATAAAATATTTTCCCAAATAGTATTTATCACAAGACTTGATTTGTGCCTAGGCCCTAGGGTATTTAACATATTTATATATTCTTAAAATCAACTCAAATTGTTAAAAAGTATTGCTCTTAAGAAAATTGTTTTCATTAAAATAAAAAATAATTGGACACAACCAATTTGTTTTCCAGTATTATAATTAAATTATATTACATTTCCAAGAGCTGGAATAACAAAACATTACAGACATGAAGGTATTCAATTAAGCGTTAATAGCTAACAAATATTTTGGCGAATAGTGTAGGACACCTATCTATATACCGTGTAGATAGAGACCGTGTAGTATAGAGGCACGCAATGCTTACCACGTAATGTTAATAACGCGACCTAATTCTCGAACTCTTAACAACTGAAAAGGATTATAGATGTAATAAATATATTCAATTTATAATTTAAGACTTCCTTAAATTTTAAAAAAAGACTAGAAACGGGAGACAGAAAATGGAGCATAGTCTAAGTAAGTAATCTATTTTAATGTTCACCGGTATGGCAACTACAATTTTCTTTATTTCAGAAGTAATGTAAATAAAGTTAGTGCATGCTGATTATTTACGATATACCATTCGATAGAATGGTGTCAACAATATGCAACTGTCAGTTTATTAGAAGCGTTAGGATCACGCAGTTCGCATAAGTGTAAAATAAAATTTCATCGTCAGCAATACCACAAAGTAATCCAATATACACACACATATATACATATATATAAAAATATAAAAGTCAGCAATACCACAAAATAATCCGATATACACACACATAGGAACATATATATATAAATAAATAAATATGTGTGTAATTTTGTGGGTTTTATTACTTTCAGAGTTCGATCAGCCAATAATAAGAATATAAACCAGCTATTAGTTTACGGTAACATTGTTGTTGTTTACTTATCTCATCATGGTTCTTAAGTAAAGTGTATTACAATGCGAAACTAGGTTCAGTTCATAACATTAGAGTATTTTTGTTTTGAAGCCGAGGTAACAAAAACAAACAACTATTAGTAGAACAATATACATACTAAATTGTTTATTTAGTTGTTAAATAATGATAATAAATGACAACCTTATTGTAATAAAGACAATTTTAACGCTGTAATATGTAGTTTTAAAAAATATTATTGCTTAATTATTATTATAAAATATAAAAAGTTTAATATTTATATATAAAGTCCTGATTAAGTGTTTTTTTGTAATACAAATCATATTGTTTTTTTAATTAGTCATATTATTCTTACACTCAAAGTAAAATTAAATTCAACATCAACTAACCTACAGCTTCATGCCAGAGCAAATGTCAATAATCAATATTGACATCCTTCAACAAACTTTTTGGTCTATTGAAATTTACTGCCTTAGATTGCAAACACAAACTTTCTCAACTATTGGAATTTGGTAGAAAGTTAAATAATAGAGTTAAAAATCACTATGTAAGAAAAATATATTATGCATGTACCAATAATAGCGTTAATATCATCAAACCAGATATATGATGTTCCAACGGATTTTCTAAATAGGACTGATATCTTAATCCAGAGAGACTTACCGTATAATATATACAAATATTTTAACACATCTTCAATGGAATGTCTTCATCTGACCTACTTCCAGTAAGTTATTAATTAATTTCAATATTATTAATTTGTTGGTTAACATTCTTGCATAATCTCAAAATAATTATTACTTTTTGGTAAAATTACTAAAAAATAATTCATAATTTCTTCAAAATAAAATCATACAAACTTTGTAATTACAATTATAACCTCCAGGTCCTATAGTTTAAAAAAATATATATATTAAAAATTAAGACAGCCATTAAATATTCGATGAATATTTAAATCAGTGAGAAGTATTTTACTCAAAAGCGCTTCATTTTGCAACAGAGAGATAGATCTTTTCATTCGAAGAGCACTAACGATCATTAAAACCTAAACGCCCTCGCAATCACTTTATAAAGAAGCCTAAGGAGCGAAATGTGTTTAAATTTATAATGATTTCGCTCACTTCAACATTAAATACGATATTTAAGCTTTTATTTTACTGCACTTCACATTGTATTATTTATATGCAAGCTTTCATATAAAGTAAATAAATTAATTAATCAATATTATTGACATTTAATTTAATGAAGGCTTTTTGGAATTGAACAATTATGATAAAGTATTTTGTTATCAATTAATCTCTTTGGTTTGCAAATTGGTACCGGTTAGGATAAGATAGTTTTGATAATCAAATAGTGAAAAAAAAAATAAATACTAATTTCTATTGCAGTCAGATATTTTTATTGGATTCATAATAAAAACAATAATATTTTAAGGTAACTAAAATAATTAATAATTAATAGTGTGTCCTTAGAACGTATATCTATATTTTATTTTTAAATGACTTCTACCTATGTTCATAAAAGATCTAAAAGAGTTCTCATTAATATTCTAAAAAGAATATGCCTCAATCCTAAAATATGTTAAAATCCCTTAGTTCTACCATTTAATATATTTATGCTATGATTAGCAAAAATATATTAAATGGTAAAACAAGGCTTAAATAAATGCATTAAAAAGGTCACCTGATCACTTTTTATATCTTTTTATAGCCATTAATTGTAATACAATTATATTTATTTGAATTATAACTCAGGAGTTACGCCAAGAAAAAATCATTTTCATGTTTCACTAATGTTTCCCTTGAGATTAAATCTCTATTGTCAGGTTAATTAGTCTTCCGAGGTTTTTTACGTAGCTCTATGTTATAAGTTACCAAATATATAAGTTCCATAATAACTGTTGAACTTATATATATTGACTGACACTTGATAGATACTTCGTGCCTAAACTAAATTTGAACTATAGACATTAGCGGTTTTCAGCATATTTAGGTATAAAACCCTACCCAAGGGATAATTACACATAACATCGTGAAAAGTCCGGCATCAATTTATTTTTGGTGTTTTTTAACCCTTTATTATTTTTTTAGTTTAGGTTAACTACATAACATTTTTATATTATAAGGATAATGAAATCGTTAATTAAATAATGTAATTATTATTAATAATTAAACAATATTTCGCCTTAAAGTTGTTATGATAAATATTCTCTATTATACCTTTAAAAACATTCACATCATTAACTTTCTATATTTTTTCTCATTATAAACTGAATTTAAATATTAGTTATTCTACATATTATCTTTTCTAATTTTACAAATGTTATATATGCTCTTTTTACAAAATCAAACAAAAACCACAAAAACAGTTGAAAATAAATATAAATTAATATGTTCTTTAAATAAATAAAAATATCATTACAAAATCCCTGGGGATGTTGGTGTTTCGTCATCCAGACCGGACTTATTCCTGTATTCGAAACATCTGAGGCGCGTGATACTTGTGGAGCTTACTGTACCTTGGGAAACAAACATCCCAAGGGATCACACATTCAAGCTCAATAAGTATTACGAACTGACCAACGAACTGATCAGGAATAAATTTATAGTTAGTTTGTACGCGGTAGAAGTGGGAGCGAGAGGTATAACAGCAAAATCTCTCTATAGCCTACTTAAAGACCTTGGCCTTTCTAGAACAAGCATCGGTTCATTTCTAGAACGTATTTCAAAGGAGGCATTGGTAGGTTCTTTCCAAATTTGGTTAGGTAGGGAGAGGAGTGTGGAGGGTGAAGGTGAGCGTTTTTGCGCGTAATAAAGGGGCCCCTTAAACCTACTCCTGGGTCGCAAGTCCCAGGCACTGCTTGCACTCCTCTCCTTGCAACGCGATGGGCCCGGCACCCGTGGATTGCTAAGAAGCTTCGTCTCTGTCTAAATCTTACTAATTTGAAAATAATAATTATTACACTCCAATAGTATAATATTTTTACTTTGTTTATATAATATATCAAGCTTCTTCATTATTGCATTATATTGTTGTAACAATGTCAATATAAAAGTCTTGGCATGCATAATATTGTCAACGCTCACAAATTATTTAGCAAAATACTTCATCTAGTAACAGACAATGAAGATACTTAAAACTTCCACGAGAAGCTTCAAGAAACTTCAGTTACAATGAAAAGCAATTTTAAATATTCTTGTCAGAAATAATCGTCAGAAAAGTTACTTCTAGTAAATGTTTTGGAAATGGCTTAAACATTATTGTTCAACATTCTATATAAACGCGTGTAGAGACCCGTAAAACTATACATAAAATGCAAAATCAGATTTGCCTACATCCATGTAATGTTAGAAAAAAATAAACCTGTTAGTGATCACATTAATAATTTTTAGTTATATCTAATTTTTAAAAGTAGATACATATAATCGTATCTAATAAAACTAATAATATTCTAAATTTGCCTTATTATATATATTAGTTCTGCATGTAAAAGCTCTTTGGTTTAAACGGAAAATTATTCAACATGATATTATTAAATCAATGCGGAAGTTATCAAAGATGACCACGTAACAAATAACTTTGTTTTGGTTCACTTTGAAAGTTTTGGGGGAAACTTCACTAACATATTAATTGATAACTTAGTCTGTTTCTTAGATAAACATTAGTTGATTTAATTATTTTATTAAAATATTTCTAATACTCGCTAAAAATATAACTTACTCCTACCCAAAAAAAAAAACAAAAAAAAATCGTATATATTTAAATATTTATCATACACAGAGGGCTAACGAATAGATGGTTTGCCTTTTTGTAAGAAGATACCGTCACCCATGAACATCTGCAATTATAAGTAGTTTCGAATGCATTGTCACCCTTCAATAACCATGTGGAAAGAAATACAGAAGTATTGGCTGGTAGTGCAATGATATTTTAGGTCTTGCGGTTACTCTACAATACACAATCGTTATAAGATTTTGTATTTTTTTTTAAAGAACGAGTAATTTACATAATGAATTCTACAATTGTAACCTGTCACGTGTTTTGGATGTTTTCAGAATTGTATGATAATAAAACTAACTACGTTAAAAAAAACCGACTTCAAAACTAAAAAGTAAAAAATAATGAAGATTCAATAATATTTATTATATACTACCTATTATTTATATGTCCTATTTACTAATAGGTTTGAAGTCGGTTCCAAGCCACTTAGTATATACATTTTCATAATTTTGTTTTTTTTATTATTATTCGTAATGATTGAGCTGCTTATAATGTTAAGATTTAATTGCTTTTTATTATGTTTATTTACGTATAATAACCATTAAAGTAGGCATTTCATTGTATTAATTTGCTCGTATTTATTTATGTGATAAAATATAATTATTTGTTTAAGGTTTGGCTCCGACTTCAAATCTATTAGTAAATAGGACATATAAATAATAGGTAGAAAATAATTAATATTAAATCATCATTCTTTTTTAGTTTTTAGTCTTGAAGTCGCTTTTTCTTAACGTAGTTATTTTTATTTAATAGTTTTTAGTTTATTTCTCCATTGTCAATTACCCATGAGTACACCTACAAAAAGTGCTGCGCGCCTTAAAAAATATAGATCTCAAGAAACGGGAACGGTTAAAATAATTCGTCTCCGTTAATGCTCTTCGAAACCCAATTTCACGTTCTTGTGAGACTATTAAAGATCGTGAAAAACGTTGTTTGGCTACGAAGGCATATATATGAAATCACGATTACGTCAAGAAACTCTTGATCAGCATAATTCTAGACTCGGTAAGATCCAAGAGCGTCTTGCGAATTGAGAGCTAATAGACTTGGCCTTATTAATGAGCGTCTGGCTAACGAGTCAGCTGAACAGAGGACGTATAGACTTGGTCTCATTAATGAGCATTTAGAGAACGATTTGACTGAGCAGAGGGCTCACAGATTAGAAGTGATACGCAACCGTACAGCGACCGAGTCTGCTCAGTAGCGTGAGAACTGGCGAGCAGCAGCGCGTCAGACTTCACACGGACTTCGTCCAATGAATGGGTGTAATATTATAACCACCAAAAAAAAAAATATTCTGAAGTACCATGTACAGTTTGTTTACTTCTAACATCAAAAATGAGAGATGCCATTAGTAACAGCACTTTTTGAATTCCTTCCAGAGGAGCTAGTAGAAAACTTGGACAAAAGTGCTCATAAAATAAAACTAAGGGGTCTACCTGCATCAATTTTTTATGGGACCAATTCGAAACTATTTCGCATCAAACAAAAAAATAATTACTCAAATCGATTTAGAAACCTCGGAGAAATCAGTGTACATACATAAAAAAAAACATACATACCAGCCGAATTGAGAACCTCCTCCTTTATGAAGTCGGATAAAAATAGTTACAAAATATATAGAGTCACCTGTCATTTGGTTTCCCACCACACAATATCTACGATTATAATGAAGTTAATGTGGACCACTAATTAACGAGTTTTGGCGTAAAAAATATTTAAAAATGGCAATGAATAAAACCGGCAATTACATGCGGAAAAGCTGGTAGTATTCATTTGTCTGTCACTATTATGAAAAGGCTCATCCAAAGTTAAAAGAATTAGACTCTCTTAGAGAATATTAAAATAAATTAAGAGTTATAGTAAAAAAAAAAGATCCAGTTGCCTAATTATTTATATTTTTAACCTGTTATTTATTTATTTATATATTAAACGCACCAACAAGGTAATCACTATAGCAAACAAACATTGATACAAGCGTACATTAAAAAGTAAGTGTTACCTCAATTATAGGAGCAAACCACATTGATATGAGCGATATATCATAATAACATAAATATTATTTGTAACTATTATTGAACATATTAATTAATTAGTAAAAAACAATAAAAAAATACATTACTATATTCAAGATTATGTCAGATTTTTGAATGAATGAATGAGTACAAAAATTAAATTATAATAAAAATTAAAACTAATATTAACAAAACAGCGGAATAATTCAATTTAATAACTGCATTAACAGGTTTTTGAAATATTTAAGAGAATTTGAGAAAATATCTATTGTTATCTTCAAAAGAGTTCACGGCAGTATTTAAAAATTTGTTATGTATATTGTTGTAACTTCTGGAAAGTCTGTTCAGAGGAACGTTAAGCCCTAGATTTGGTCGCGCTATTTTCGGATGAATGAATTGTATTTCATTTGTCTAGGCAATGTTCTAGGAATATTTATATGTGATAAAAGATCAGGAGCATCAAGGTGACCATTAATGAGCTGTTACTCTCCGGGTGTCCAAATCTCATTTCATTTCCAACATTTCTCACGGTACTCAGGAGCCGCGACGTATTTGAAACTATCTATTCAGCTGTCCATGGATGATGGACTAGTCACTATTTATTGGATAGTTAATATATATAACATAGTAGAGTATATATAGTAAAGTATATGACTATAGAACCAGGAAGATGTTATTTAAGAAATTATTCAAAAGTCATTGATATCTGCTATATTATTCGATAAGTTAATAATAAAATTATCTCTGAAAGGAAATAAGTATAACATTTTATTATTGACATCAAAGCGTCTGTTTCATTATGAATAAAACATTTTTAATTTAAACAGCTCCGTGTGTGAAATGTGTCATTAATAATATAATAACTTGACACAAAATTTGGCTCGCGGCCTCATTTCTGTGAGCGGTATATAACCTTTTAGCTCTTTTATCTTTATAATACTTTAACGTTATTCGTTGATATATATTCATTATCATTTTATTTTGTTATTATATATTGTTTCTCTTTTAAGCCAATCGACTTTATATTCTCTACAGTAATTAATCTGATTAATTGAAAAAAACGAACAAACGTAGGTTTTCGTTTTAATTTTTATAAATATTTTATATTGACTTCGAAGAAAAAAATCTATATTTAGTTTTATTATTCTTCCACATACTTTTATAAAAGTAGTTCCTCCTACAATTGATTTTATATAATAAGAAAATTCAATTCCAACACACAAACGTGTACGACTGACAATTACTTTTCATTCTTTAATAAATGTCACAGAAATATACAATAATTATTCATTTTACATGCGAGGAAATCAGATGATCGGTTCAAATATATTTATGTATGATATATGAAGGATGATATAGTTCAAATATATTTATGTATATATATGAAGGCAGCTGCGGTTGATTTGCGGATCAGCCGTATTCGTTAGGAGTGTCTGGTATAGGGTTTATGGCGTAGGTCTTAATCAATTAAACCGCAAGAACACAGTTTGACGATTCATGTATGTAATATATGTAGGTAATCACCAATCACAAATTACCTAGTATAATTATCAGAGTTCCGCGAACCACCCATCTTGGTTTGAAGGATCCGACTACTTATCTCTCTCTAATGAATTCCGCCTTAGACTTTCCCATATTTAAAATGTAACAGTTTACCCTCAAATGATTCCGATCGCGTGACTCGTGACGTCACGGCGTTCACACCCCACCGCTACAACAATATCAATTGAGTTACTTAAGTGAGTGTAACTACAATATAAAAAGTTATTAGCAGTTGTGTACGATTACATAATACGCTCGCAAAGTTAACATACGTAGGAAACATAGGAAAGGAAAATAATATAAACCATGATATCATAACTACGTGATATATTAAGGAGTGTAATTATAGCCACCCAATAAATATAAATAGCCTTATCGATTTCCCATTAAAACTAATGTTCTCCCATTATTTGTACTTACCGTAAGTGGTTTTTTGCTATTTATGACTCGGCTTTTTACGACCTATAAAGTATCTACGGGTTCTCGTTATTGTAGTAACAATATTATACGAGAACATTGCTTTCTTTAGCATATTGACAAAAGGTTATTTTTTTTTAATAACTTTTCTGAATCACATGATCTAAAATTGTGTAATAAGATTACATAATGTAAGGACAACGTCAGGTTGAATTGTTTTATGTACTTTTCTATTATCATTTCAATTTTACTTTTTTTTTTCTTTATTATTAAGGATTTTGTCGCTAGGCGACCACATCCTCCCGTTAAGCCTTCAAATGCTACTAGCGTATTAGCATAGATATCACTCACTACAATTCAAAGGTATGTCGGCCAATAATTTAACTTAAATATTTTTTTTTTTAATTGCTTTTATTCTACCAAGAGTCTGCATACATTTCAATACATTTATTTTTAATTCATAATAATAACTTATTATAATAATTTAAGAAATTAATTGATTATTATTATTATTATTGTCAATAATATTATATTATTGTTAATATTATTATTATTATTATTTTTATTAATTGTATTTAATTCTTCTTTGGTACTATATAACAGCTTCACTCCCAAATTTCGTCCAAAACACAGTTAATATACCTTCTTTATAACCATAGTAAAATCAACTTTAGTACTTCAAACATCACGTACAAAACCGTCCCGTCGCGTTGGTCCAATATTTAGCGCAGACGCCTAACGTATAGCGACGCAATGGGGATCGGTTTCGACTCCCGTCTGTATTTCTGGGTTTGATTCTTTATTAAATATATTCTCAGTATTTATTTTGTGTATTTCTGTGTATTTGTATCGTTTTCTAACACCCTTAACACAAGCAAATAATTTGCTTACTTAGGGGTTAGATCAATGGGTGTGTAATTTGTTCCGTATTATTATTATTATTTAATGATAAAGCAAATACCGCTACTCTCTAAAATAATAATCTTAGTCAAATATCAACAATAACAATATCGATTCTAAATATCTCTACGTAAGTTTTATTGCTTAATATTATTTTAATCAAAATAATAATTCATTAATTAATTATTTTATTAATAAATAATCGTTTAATGTGTGATTCTTAATATCATTCTACACAAAACATTTTTGTCAAGTTTAAATTTTCTTACTTACTCTCATAATTCCAAAAAGAAATGGAAAACGTGAATAAACTAATAATTTCAATGTAGCTCTTATACAAGCTGACTCGAACGGTGTAGTAAACCGTCTTGAAGTTTACCTATTATAGCTACACTTCGTATGGTAATTGAGATAACTGAATATCCAAGCATCCTTTCTTTTTCTCTGCTTATAATCTCTTATATTTCTAAATAGTGGTAAGTTTTAGATGTACTTATTCTGCGTAATATAAAAATAATTGCATACTTCTCTAAAATCATGTACAAAAGTTCGATTTATCATAATCATTTCAATTGCATTTTATATTACTTTTTACAATTATAATTATGTGTAGAAATTCCGAATAACATATTACTTTAGCCAATGTTTTAGTTTTATTCATTGGGGTGGGCCCCAATGAAGTAGGTACCTGATGTCTCGATTCACTAACCTTTGACACTTACCAACTTGAAATTTATGCATGTCACGTGTAACCAAACAAATTTATTGAGTAAGCAATTTTTTCACTTCATTTATAATTGGGTAAGTAGTTTTTAAGACATAAATAAAAATATAACAGCTTCTGCTCTTAAAAATTATATATATTGAAAATACAATTCGAAAAGGTTCTTTTTTTCATTCATTGATTAACGTGCTTTGTAATTTATTATATTATATCCTTCACTAACGATTAGGTACTTTGATGAAACATGTAAGAAGATTTCGTTTTAGCGATTGTTTTAATTTGCTCCTTCGTAACAAACATAACTTTCTATAAATTCCTGGCTTTCAACACTTCCGGATTTGAATTTGGATCTAAGTGGACATATATGGTCGAAAAGTCTATTCTAAATAACACTTCTATAAAAAATATACAAAATGCTAAAATCAAGTTTAATACGCTATTATGGCAGAGTGACAAACTATTTGTAAGTAGAAGACGATAGAACAACAACAGAATGAATATAATATTTAAGAATTATAGTGTGGCATAGCCGCTCAAAAACAGTAAAAATAACTGGAATTGAAAACAGTCTATCAAAACGAGTTATTCCGTTAATAATAACACCAAAACAGCAACATGCGATTCAATTTAGGACCGTCATATTTCCAATACACAGAATATTTTAAAATATTTTTCGTCTGTCAATACATAACATACCAACTGGTGTTATGAGAATAAATAGGAACACTTTGATATTTGCAATGAAAAGATTACAATATTAATATGCCATTGATCGTAAATTACAACAAGTAGTTTTACTATTTAACAAAAAAAAACGTGTGAAAAAATAACACTTTCTTTCTATTAAAACAAGCCCGCATCACCCACGCCTACAGCCACTGATACGTTGTTTAAGAAAGACTATATATGCAACAAGAGTACGAAGATTTACATTACAATTACATCATTTGAAGTAAAGAACTTTGACTAAAACTATGTAACCTTAATATAAATATAATGTAATTTAGCGTAATATTTCTTTGACGCTTCATTTATGTATTTGTTTTATCTACTAGGATGGTGTTTACGTATTGTATCAACTTTTTTACTCTATTATAAATATATGTATGAAAATACAGTTTTACGTTTGCATTAGATAACAAGTTTCTAATAAAAAAAAATATTCTATCGAAGTTACTAATACAGGGATTGCAAACCTTATTAAACCTTATTTTTTAATGATAGTTATAACTAAACCGTACCAATAATTTTTTCTCAAGTTTTCAGCACTTAAACAGTTAGAAAATTTCAAAGTTGTTTGAAGATAACTTGTCTAGTGGAATTCATTAAGTACTTTATTAAAATTCCCCCGTTTACTATGAATGTCCGTAGTGTCTCTAAAATATTTTCAAATGAAGCATTTTTTTAACATTCAATTAGTTTGTGTTTCTTTTTATAATATCTCCCAATGCATTTGGAAATATTTTTTTAATATTTTGGTATGTATTTGCCCTGTTGAACAAAAAGTCTGAATTTAATAACACTTATCCTAAGTCGTTAAAAATGTATGTACATATATGTATGACTTGCAAAATAATCATGTTGCAGATGAGATAAGAATATGAGTATTCAAATACAGTGAAATAAATTTCTTCACACTTTAACTACCGCTTTAACCGTGTCAACACCACTCAACCAAACTACTCCGGTGCTAATAAATATTATCTATCTAAAAATAATCTCAAAACGCGTGTCCTAACCCGGCAGAGGAAAAATAAAATATTACTGTGTGTGTCTTTGCCTCTATACCTCAACATTAGTCCACCTACCATTAGACAGCCTTCACGACACTTGACATGCTACACTCGTGCAATCGGAAAAAGTTATCCAGATTCATGTATTAGCTCTAGAATTACCACAATTATTTAAGTCACTGAGTAAGATCTAAGGAACCAAAACTGATTTATAGGGTCATTGGCTGTATCGCCTTAATACGGGCTAGCAAGACATGCATGGCTTAATTTTTTAGACAAGTATATAACTACTGGTAGGACCAACCAGGGAGCTAGCTAAACAAAGGCGATGTGGAGTCGTTCGAGCCCGATGCGGGGCGTTTTTCTTGCTCCTCTATAACAACCGTTGAGAGCAGAGCTCTATAGGTCATCGTAAGCGTTCCGCTTTTAACAAAAACGCGTTAGGGTGGATAAGTTCATAAATTTTTATATATACCTATTTGTTAGAAAAAAAATATATATTCGTTAAAGACATCGTATATTTTACTATACGGAATCTCATTCGTTGAAAGTTACTTAAAAGAGATTTTCATTAATTTTCTCCAACACCAAGAGTTCGGTTAACATTTTTATAACGTCAACATAAAGATCGTCGCTCGGTGATAGAGAGATTATCTACCATTCGAAAAAAAAAACATAATATCGACAGAGCCATCCGGTCATTGGTGACGGGAGCAATGTTCGCATAGATCATAGAAACTAATTCTTTAAAACAAAAATATCATGATTTTTAAAAGATTACCAGTTGGTTACAATGGCATGATTTATGACTTAAGCTTTAGTCATTCTAAGTACTTTAATCAAAATAGAAAAACAGAAAAAAAAAAAAAAAATTTAATCGATCTATTCAACTGTACTCTTTGTTATTTTCTTTTGACAGTGTACAAATGTTTTTCAACACCTTATCGAGTCGGTACTTCAAAACAATTCCGGTAACTTATTTCAAAACTCATTTTAACTTTCGGTTACGGAAAAACTAACAGGATATTCGGTATCTTCTAAACATATAATGAAACTTACTGCCCTGTTGGTCGCGTTGTTAGCGCAATGAGGCTTGGCTAGGAACAGGCATGTATGTGTCGATCGTATATGTCTGCAAAATTTTACTTTGTATTGGTTTTATAAATATATAATTTTTATTGTTACGTACATACAAAAAAACATTGACTCAAATTCATTGACATCCAATCAAATCAAAATTAAATACGGTCGATATTTATGACTTCCTGCTTTTTTAAGCCAAATTCAAACTAAGAAAATTAAAGTATTTCTGAAAGTGAAACTTAATAGTAACATAAACGTATTTTAAAATAAATATCTCAGAAATGGAGAAATTAATTTTAATAGAAACTCTTACGAGAGGAAATAATTGGCTTCCGATCAAGTAAATCGCTTAATCGACGTCTAGCCGGTATAACGATTATAAATGTTCTTATCTAACGAAGAATTGCGGATAAAAATATTATTTATTCCATGTATTTACTTTTACTTTGAAACAGATAATAGCATTGATGTTATCAAAATAATTTGTGTTGCTACAAAGGCTGTATAATCACATACCACGGTATATTAATTTTAAGAACATTTATATTTTCTGAAAATAGCTTTTTTATAAAAACCAAATTTGTAAAGACAAAGACTTATGGACTTGTATTTAATGAGTTGTAATTGCTTGAATTTAATAAAGCTAGGACAAGGCGTAAGTGAACTGATACTTTGCGTGGATACACAACGGAAACTCCGAACATCAATAAGCTTAGTTAGTTAGTTTTTTTAAATGTATATTTTATATCCTGTACTTAAAATTAAAGCCATTAAAAATAGAATTACAAGAGATATTTATTTATTTATTTAACACTTCACTGCACAAGATAAAGTACTAAAGTATTCTCTTCTAGTTAATCAAAACGGCAAACAGAACAATAAAACAATGAGGGTAACAAATTAATAAACCGGAAAAAAACATTAAACTAAGCATATCAATAATGCTATATTTTTAAATATTATATTTAGTAAATGCATAGATACATAACAATAATATAAACTTACATAAATTAACAATAAATATATATATATATTTATACACACAAAACGATAAAATAGACTAAGTACAATAACACACATTGAGCAATAATTGTAGATACAGACAAATATATTATGTAATAACAGGATAGAACAAAATGAATAAATGTTATGATCTTTTAAGAAGATAGATATTCTCTGATGCATTTCTTAAATACTTGCTTATTGGGGGCACGTCGAAGTGCATCAGGAACGCTATTCCATAGTTTTATGACGTGTAGACGTGACTGTGAAGAAATTAGACATAAAACCAGAATTATGCGAAGGGATAAATAAACTTAGGTTTGTTGAAGAACGGAGATGAAAGTCGTGAGTAGACCGCAAAAGTTTAAACTTGGACTTTAAATACTGAGGAGAAAGTGGATTATTAAAAATGGAAAATAACTGACACAGAGTTCTTAACATTATTCTTTTACGGATAGGAAGCCATTTAACCCGGCGTGAATGAGGTGAGTAATTGTTACACCAGCTATGAGGTGGGTATGAGATACCCAAAACTTTAATGTTATTTTTTTTTCATACAAACGTTTAATTTGCATTACATATGATAAAACATTCAAAACGCAATTTTAAACAAACAAGATTACAAAAAAGAAAAGAGGTTTAAGTACAAACAGTTTTAATGATTATTAAAATAACTATGTTAATAAATATTCTATGAAAAAATACAAGTTTCGGTGGTTAATTAACTTTTTGCATAAAAATCTAGCAAAATTCTAACTTCTTTGTTAAATCAACATAATAAGACTATTTTCTAATAATTCTAACTCAAAGAAGAATTGGACAATCTTATGAGATCATGTAACATATCGCTAAAGTTACACCTAAAAATCAGCACAATGTCCGCACACAATAATCGCGTGTTCCATACATATTGGCTTTATACATTTAGAACAGCAATGTTTTATCTTTTTATTTCTTTATTGAGGACCATATCTAACATATTTGCTAAACATTTTTTGGGAACTGCTGACAAAGGTCCCCACAGGTGATGGGCAATTCTTTTTCGTATTTCCGCTGGAAGACGAACTTCCTTTGAATGTTGCAAAAACTATCTTTTATTAGGTTCAGACTTCAGACCTAAATTACGAATATAATCACGGTGCGTAATGCGTTTTTTGCCCCATAAGTGATTTTCCCTGTAGATTATGATAGTTTATAGTAGCCATATTGAGTATACCATATAACTCAGATGGTTATTTCCCTGCGTATAGCTCCAGTTTGAGAATGTAAAACTTTTTCGCATATTGAACTTGAAATTTGAGTCCACCTTTAGCCGGTTTATTAGGAATTTATACATGAAACGATAGTTACATTTCATCAATAGTAAAGTTCTCAGAAGTCACATAATGGTCACTAATATTGTCGACTAAATTATCCATAATATTCCTTATTGCAGCTAGATTGTCAACCTTCTTCATTTTTTCATAATACATCTTGATAAATCTTAAAATAAATCACAAAATACTAAAAATAAGAATTAATTATAAACTTACTGTCACTCCAAATATGTGACACCAACTACGAGGTGGGGTATGTCATACCCTGGCGAAGTTTGCAATCGTATATCTCAATTCGCAATTGGTGAATAACTAAACTTGATGCCAAAACTCACCCAACACACCCTTACCTCCAGCTACTGCAACAACGGGACTTGCATAGCAACAATAACATTAAACAATTTGCATTTTAAAACTTCGCGGGTATGAGATACCCCACCTCATTCACGCCGGGTTAAGCATAAGACGATATTCTGAAATGTGATCAAATTTACGTAAACTAAAAATGAAGCGAATGCAACTATTGACTAGGCGATCCAATTTGTTTAGATTCGCTTCAGAGATATAAGAGTAGCACACATCAGCATAGTCTATAAGAGGAAGAATAAGAGGCTGCACTAACAGAGTTTTGGTCCTAATGGGCAGAAAGTTTTTGTGACGATAAAGCGAACGCAACGAGTATGTGACTCTTTGACATAACTCAATTATATGGGCATTATATGAGAGTGTTGTCTATATGAAGACCTAGATTTCTTACTGATGACGTGAAAGGTATGTTAACGCCATTGTATATTACTGGCGACAGAGTACATGTTTTAATTTTGTTTAAACCATGCAAGCTGCCGATAATAATACAATACGAAGTCTTATAAAGATTTTAAAATACTATTTGTTGATCAGATTTAGAAGATTAAGATGTTGAGTTTTATGTGCTGAAAATATCTGGTAGTAAACACAAACCGTAAAGTAAACATCAAGTTGGCTATTATGAAAACCTTCCTGATTGCTAAAATGTGGTTTATATTTGAGAATATCTATAAACATTTATAATCATGTTAAGCTTAAATAAATTTATATAAATATAGAATGAAAAATAAACCGATACGAGCAGGTATTCGAACCCGTGACCTCTGGAAAACCGTCCCGTCGATCTACCAATTGAGCTACCGTATCAATGTCCGTCTCGGTGAATGAGGAATTCTATATGTGATCGTCTTTATCGAGACGGTAGTGACAGTACAATATGAAAAAAAAAATTGTGCAATGGAATTTGTTTTAATGATATTTTTTACAGTTAAATATGTATCTGAATTTCATTTGAACCTCTTTGAATGTCACAAGCACTATTATGAAAGTAACCGACTTCAGAGTATAACTTTCTAGTAACTAGAACATTAGTTATATGCAAGGATTTCTAATCGATACCGCAAATAGAATTTTCGATCACTAAGCTTTAGCGGCAATACGTTTAATATAATATGAATGAGGAAAACAGGCCTTGTGTCTTGTTGTTAATAGTTTCAGCACAAAGGTCCCACAACTAGAGTAGTGTGTAACTTTTGATTAAATTCGTCTAACTATCGTCTATTTACAATGTCCTTTGTATAGTACCAGTTGAAGAGATAAGTTATATTTCTACAAAATAAGCCATTATATATAGATTAGACCAACTCATTTCTCATAAATTTCTCATTTCTTATAAATGTGGTTATTCGGAAAATATTTATTTTCTATGTAACAATTTATTACTGTAAATCTAATAAATTACTTGTTTATAATTTAATTTAAGTTCAAAATGAACTAGATAAATACAATTTTGGAATTCTAAAATACATCTTTATATATATATTTCTTGTGTGCGTGTGTATGTCACTGAACTCCTCCTAAACGACTGGACCGATTTTTATGAAATTCTTTGTGTGTGTTCAAGGGGACTTGAGAATTGTTTAGATTCACAATTTGGTCCACTGGAAAATGGTTTTTTTGATTAATTTTTAATGTGTAAGTAGGTGGTGATTTTGGAATGTTTCACATTGGTTCCGACGGACTGCGTTACCATGGCAATGTCAAATATTAAATAATATTATATTTTAATTATAGTCTGCCCTGACAGTTGGCGTTGCGATAGAAATAAGAAAAATATTTTAGTACTAGCGGCCCGATACGTGTTTCGTTGTAAAAAGTGAAATTTAAAAAAAACATTGGAACAAATTCATTTATTCAAACAAAAAATCTTTTTTACATATTCATACGGTATCGATTGGTCAAATTATGATAAATGTACATGTAATGACGTTAGACATTGTGATAACTTTTAAAAAAATATTTTTTTGAGTGTTTGATTTTTTAAATTAAAGACGCGTGTACAGGACAACGTCTGTCGGGTCCGCTAGTTATTTTATATATTTTTAGTGAAGAATAATCTACTGGGTTTAATGAATAATCGTTCTGTTTAAATAATTAAGATCTATATTTTATTATAGTCCAGTTGCTAATAAAGAGTGTTAATGCTGCCTTATGATATCTGAAAGATAGATTGTTCATCCGATAAAGTCGTTTACCTTCCCATTTAGGCTAATCTACTTATAATGACAAAATAAAAGTCCGCCTTCTGGAGAAACATGGTAGGTACTTCCACGGTTGAGGTACTTCATATACGATTTGCAGATTTTTGTTTCTTTCTGTAAATAAATATATTTTAACTGGTTCTCATAAAACTTTTAGATATAAGACTATTATCACAGATTTAAAATTTAAAATATACATTTTAAATATAACCCGACGTTTCGAATGATTTGCAGCAATCGTGTTCACGGTACGACAAGATGGAGGTGTGACAAATTAAAATATGTATTTAAAATTTTATTAATTATAACCGAGAAAAAATAGTTTTGTTTTTATGTGTAGTACTCGTGAAAGTCTTAGAAGAAATTTTTTATCACAAATCACCAAGATGTGGAATAAACTTCCTTCAGCATTGTTTCCAGATCGATAAAACATAAGTACTTTTAAACAGATGGCCTAATTAAAAACTGACCAGTTTTTTACTCAATAATACCGCTATTGAGTATGTTTTTAAGGATATTGTAACGTACATAGCCTACGTATAAACATGATTTGTGATATTATGCTCTGCTTTAATAAATTACTTTATGGTTTGCTAATTCATAGACATTAACTACAGAAATTAAGTGGCAGACCCCAGTTGTATTACCGCAATAATTATCTCTAAGTCTGTTTATTATATTTTTTCTGTCACGGTATATATGATACAAAACGAAATATGAAAGGACCACTGATTTCAAAAAAATCATATAAACTGTTTAAACCTCGAATAATTAAGTAAGAGTTAGAATTACATATCGTTTTTATTCGCCAACTATTCTAATCAAAAGTTCAAATTCAAATTATTCATAAACGAACTCTTATCATTTTATTATTATGTTATTACTGGAATACTTACATTGCAACTTTTTAAAATAAAATATGTTTATGTCATTGGCTTTAAAACGAATACATTCTTTATTACTCTTAAAATTTGTTAAAAATATTTTGAAATTTAACCGGCAAATTTTTTATCTAATAGTAATTAGAATTAGAAATGCCACTAAGAATATTAAAAAATAACAATAAATTATTTATAAAAATGTTATGTTTTATTTTTAAAATCTATCCATCACTGTCTTACAAAGTATCTTACGTCATAGTACATTTTCAAAGCATTTTTTTCAGTCTTCAACAGGAGTATCTGCTGGAAATATCCTCAATGGCTTTTCAGATAATAGTCAGTGCATCTATTTTCAATGGAAACCATAACACCTTGAGCTAGTTCCCAAATAAAAGGAATCACTTGAAATCCCTCGCTTGAAAATTTTGACCTTCGCTGCCGCTCCTTTCGGACACATGTTATTCGGTTAGCCACCTGTGTCTTGCCTGTTTTACACCTTTAAAACCTCCGAGGGGTCTTGCGCAGGGCTTCTAAGGGTAATTCCTACGGAACAGCTCCGAATATAGGTAATACTAAATGGTATATTAAATTTAAAATGCTGTGTGAAAAAATTGTATACGCCGAGCAAAGCTTGTATAAAATTTAAAGCAAACCATCCATTAATTTGGCATTTCATATAAATTAATAAATACAAACTGACAAAAATAAGATTCTTTATGGACAAAAAAGAGAAAATATATCTGTGAATTTTACGTCAAGCCCATAACAGGAACAAATAACTCGTGGAATGAAGAGTGATGCTCTAAAGGACTGGCGATTGGTAGCGTTTTCAAAATATGTTAATAGCACTGCGTCAACCTAAATAATTCAGAGATTCCATTTTAAAATTATAATTTTCAAATAAAACAAGTCTTTTTAATGTGTTTAAGAGATTAAAATATTTACAGGAAAATTTGTTAGTACTATTTTTAAATGTTCAGTATTTTACGCGTATTTTATATAATTTTAATAAGAGCTTATAATAACTTTCCATGCAATTTAGGACGTTATTACCTTAAATACTTAGAACAATACATATTTGATTTTTTATCTATATACTCTTAAAATCAATTTATATTTCTATTTCTCTAGTGACGTAGGTTTCGACGTATTTCGATTTCATGATTAACTTTTTTAATACTTCATTTGCTTACAACTATATATAAATGTGTGACAATAATATGGTCTAACCGATATCCTTTCTAACTATATTAAACGACAAAACTGAAAACCCGTGGATTGTATGAAACTTGTTCATTATTTTAACCAAGTACCAAATACTTAAAAAAATAAATATTATTATTATTACAAATTGAAATTTAATTAAGGTTATCTGAAAGTTTTATGTTAACATTTAATATGAGGTAGCTAATAATTGTTTTAACTATAAACTATATAAATTTATGATATGCTTGAATCGTTTGTAATCAATCTTAGTCGTTAGTTTTCAGTATCGATATAATTTTTTTATTATGGTATGAATTAAAATACCCTGTTTTTTGTTATTTTGTGATTTAAAATTACAGAGCAATTCACATTTGCAATATTGAAACTAAACGTCTACTCTCGTCTGATTGTTATTTAATAATGACATATTTTGTTATTCCTACTCCTTATATTTAAATTGAAACTGTTTTCAATATGTTTATCTAATAAATGAAATACAATTAAATTCTTTTTTAAATATTTAAAAATTTAAATTTTAAAGATTTATAAATTTTAAAATATTTTTAAACGATATAGAAAAAAACTTCATAGCAAATTTTTATAGTTGGTTTATTCAATGGGGAATGTTACAACTATTCAGAGAGGTTTGTACTGTTCGGCTACTCAAACAAGAATTCTTAAGCCACCTATATTGCTTCGTTATACTGGCTAGATTGCCTCTCACCGTTACAATAACTAAATAACATAAATTTGTCTTTGCATTAGACTCAATATTTGTAATTAAATAGTTTCTTACATTTTAACAATTATAAAACTATAATTATTTATATAATATAATATAATTAAACATTTTTATATATTTTTTCACAACAACATTTAATAAAACAATTACATTATCAAAATACAACCTCAAAAACTTAATACACACTATACATGAAATACTAAACAAAATGGAATGGTATAAACTCATTACAAATTACACATATTGTTCGTTATTTATAAAATTCATACCTTGACGTAACATAACTTATATTAATAATGATTGTTCATCTTTACGCCCATACGAAAATACTATTAGGCGGTGCGAGCTCTGCACCTGCCCGAGTTGTAACATTAAATGTCTGAAATATCATAGGATATATATAATATTATTTAAAAAAGTTGTAATGTCATAGACGTATGGTGTGTACATTCCATAAGGCGCTCCAACGGTATTTCATGATTCTCTGAAGGATACATCAAAGATTGGTATTTAGCTCAAAGGTTACACGTGGCGAGCTCAGATTTAACATTTCAGTTATTTATTAGGCTATATATATATGGGGTATACATGTCTACTTATGCTTTCATAAGGTGTCCCCATAATATCTCATGGTTCATGGTTGATTCGTGGTAACATAATATGCTTAGCTCAAAGGTACCTCTCTCCAGATATTTATTTCCGTAGATTATACTTGAAGGTTCTCGTAGATTACTCGTAGGCGATTAGAATTATACATTTGACATACATTCTCACCAAATATCGCTGGTTTAGTTTAAGGTCTAGCATAATTAGTTTGTGGAGACTATATTAAACAAGCCATTTTTTTTGGGAATATTGTTGATGGCGATGCCTCATGTATTTTGAATCGTCGTTCAATAAAAATAAACATTTTCTGTTGTTTCTACTGAATAGGCTAATTAATATCCATAATTTTACTGTTACTAATTTATTTCTCATTTAAATAAATGTAAATAATTAACTATTATTAACTAGGTGGATCGAATAGAATAAATAATTTACTGCCAACTGCTACGCGATAAGGAAAAATACTGTGATACTAAATACTTGATAGAAAATAAATAGTAGGCACGATACATAACGTTCATTATTAATTTAAATGTTTACTTTATGGTCACCATGATTTTGCGAATGTTAAATGTAACGTACCTATAAAATTAGATTAGATTTTTTAATGATGAAGTTTATAAAACATTTATAAAGCTTAAATAATAATGCGACTAATTTGAAAGTCGCTCAGTATGAATGTAGAGTAGCTTTCTTTTTAATATCATTATAAAAATTATACCTCATATCTGAATTAAAAATGCTCTGTCTACCCTTACGTTGCTTGACAACATGCCGTTCTTGCTTTAAATATCATTCTATTTAAAATTATCCTGCATTTAATGAACCCTATTCGCCTCTTCAAAAATAAAAGCTTGGGTATATTGAAATATTTACTTATTTTATTTTTATTTATTTGAAAAGTACTTGCTTGTTGTCATTTTTTCGTTCAGATTACAACAAACTATACATAACTCCAGTTACACATGTCCGTAATTCCTACCAATTCTCATTATAACTCGTATTCAAAAGTTAAAGGACTAACTTAATAACTAGGTAAAAGGCATATTTTAAAAATTATTTTAAAGACCAATTTTAATAATTAAGTAAAGAAATATTTAGTTATTAATATCACAATACTGGTATAGTACCATAAAGCAAACAAAGCGCACGTACCACTAGCTCTGAAGATAGCCTTCTAGAAAGATTAAATAATCGGCAGTTCCAACTTATTTACGTTTCAATATAATATAGGTATAGTATCTATTTAAATAACAAATATTAATCTAAATATTTATTAGATAAAGATAATACGAACACTCAAACTTCATAACTCTATACTTGTAAACATTGGCCAAAACAAGAAAATAAACACAATTAAAGTACAAATATCTCATACAGAAGTTCTTATATACAAACTGTTTGTTGTTGTTACTGAAAGAAAGTTTTCGTGAATTTAAAGCTAGCATAAGCTAACAACTACGTTAGTTAAACCAATTTAAGTAACCGGTATATTCTTTATTCAAATTTCATAATTCACGAAATATATATATGCTTTTTAAATAATTAGACGGACAGCGTAGTCTTATTAATAGGGTTCGATTTTTAAACCTGTGGTAAGGAAACTTAAAAACAGTCAAAATTTATGTCCTTTTCATTGTAACTAAACTTTCTTTAAGCTTGTATAGGAAACGTTATTTAACTTTATTATTACTTTTGGTAACAAGAGTTTGCTATATTTTTTATTAATAATATTTTGTCCAAGAATTTTTAATTGTAATTATTACAAATAACATTATAATAAGTAGTTCTATGTGTATTATATTAACTCATTATAAGAAAAATAAAGTAAAAAGTGTACAGTACTATTAGAATGTTTAGTTTAGATCTTTAACAAGATTTATATGTTTTATATCTTTAATAAGAAATATATGGATTACAACATTAGGTCCTATTTATACGTAATACATATTCTTGTTATGTCAACAAAATATCTTATTCACTTGTTCACAAGTAGGTACAAAGTTATACGCAGCATTCCACTTGATATAGAAACAAAGCGAAGCCTTCAATAGCATTTCTCTAAAGCTAACTTTTGACCTCTCAAATTACAATAACGTTAGAAGTTTGCTAGGAAACTTTCTCCACTGATTTGACGTTTAATTAATTACATTCATATAATATAACCTAAATAGGTCTTAGAACTTAGTCAATATAGTAATTTCATTTATAAATAAATTGTTAACAATATATAAGTTAAAAGTGAATTATAGAATGAGGTCCATGTGAAGATTAGGAAGTAAATATAATGTCTTTTATAAAAGTGATGTCACAACAATGAAATCCCAACGAAATTGCTATAAGTATACACTATATTATAAGTTTCGATAAATGAAAAAAATATATATTTTATAAATACGGAAGCCATATTTAGATCTGAACTTAATACTTTTCTTTTTCTTTATGGGCCATTACCCAGCCCACACACACACGTCCCGCAGGAATTAAGTGATACTTGTATTGATCACATACTTCAGATACATCAACTACTGTACTTTTACCTTACTCAACTTTAACTGAACACCATTCCGTCTTGCTTTGAATCAAGGAAAGAGAAGAGTCTTCAACTGTGGCAATTTTTTTGGGATAAATCGACTAAAGTATGGATATGGGTTGCCCACATCATCCAACATACGTATTTCAAACCTCTAATATTAAAAAAAATACACACACACAAGCACATACACACGCACTCTAGTCTGTAATATGTAAATTTTCAGTATTAAAGACGGGCGCTGTTTACTACAATACAGGTCTCCTAGTGTAGCCACAGAGGCTTCAAATATATATGTAGTGTTTAGTATAATTAAAATTGACTGCGCTGCTAGTTTTTAAATGTAGATATTTTATACATACGCAAACAACTGGTAACACCTCATGTGGTTGGCCCTCATTATTTCAATTACTGTATTACAATAATAATAAATTTAGTCTATGAAAGGTCAGGTTTACGGTTTGTTTAGATATTGACAAGCTATTTTTAAATATTTCATTAAATTAGATATATTTGTATCATTAAACTTAACGTGGTCTATAAATATATGTTTTAGTAAAAAAAAAGCGACGGATACATTTATAGCTCGTTAACTTGAAAGCCGTTTAAAGTATGCTTCAATACCTATGTATGCTAAATTTTGCATCATTAGGTGTACTTAAGTGAAACCATATAACGTACATCGTTAAGTTGTCTTTTGAAAGCGTCTTAGCAAACACCCATTAAATGATGTATTTTATTTAGTTGGATAACTCATGTTCAAGGTTTATTTCAAATGTTTTAATGTTCATTTTAACTGTTTTGATGTTCATTTTGATTTTTTTTTTGCGACAGCTATACATATAGAATGAAGTGGCAGAAAACATATTTTCTATTTTGGTACAATTATTTTAATTGTATAGAGAACTTAACAATATTATAAATAGATATTATAATTATAATTTATAATTAAAACTAATTTTCAATCTTTGGGTACTACATGAAAAAAAATATAATTAAACAATCTCAATTTAAATAAACGGCTATTTTAATAATGCTTAAGGAAACCTTATCTTACTTTGTCTCTATAATTATCTCACTTCAAAAAAAACTTTTTAAATCTTAAAAAAAAAAAAGTTAAATTCAATGGAATTTGAATTATAATTTTATTTTCTACTTTGTTCAAGCAATCTTATTCGCAATTTTATTATATAATTTGAAAATATTAACTATTTTACATTGTTCCATACAAGAAAATAATGTGATGTGTGAAAAATATTTTCCTTTTTTTAACATTTATAATACGATCGAGATGATCATAAAAATAATTTTCCACGACAAAAGTCAATTAAACTGATCCGTAATACTGGCGTAGGTTATACAACGATGTTATTATGCAGGGATACGTGATAAGCTTTTAAGCAAATTCTGGTTGTAAAAGTAAAATTATACGAACATTTTATATTTCATTGTTGAATGGTTATCGGTTCCCGCATTTAATAATGCTTCTGTTGAAGATTAACTGTACCTTACAAATTCACAAGCAGAATATTACATAAAGAAGCAGATATTATCTACTTGAAGAAAATGAACTGAGTTCACCTATCCTATCCTATCCTATCCTACTAATATTATAAATCCGAAAGTTTGTAAGGATGTGTGTATGTTTGTTACTCTTTCACGCAAAAACTACTGAACGGATTTTCATGAAACTTTGCAGTAATATAGCTTTGATATCAGAATAACATAATAAGTTAAAATTTATAGGGATTTATATAATTGGGTGATAAAATAACGATAACTGTCAAGTAAGTCGGAAAAAATCAGCGCCCCGAGAGCTATATTGGCGTGCACTGCTCTTATTGTTTGAGTTACACAAAGATAATTACTGTAAGATTATTTATCTTAAATAGTTCCGAATAAAAGTCCGCGACAGCATTTATCTATCTTTTATATGTGAGTCACTATGACCAAAATAGTGAACCATACAATTTAATTGGATATTTTTTAACAATGCACAGTTCAGAATATTTATCGAACTCTCAGAAAATTGATATATCTGTCACTTTAAGTATTGAATGTAAATAAATTTTGTGTTTTACACTAAGTAATTTGGAGGAATAGTTTAAAAGTTACCACGATAAGATTGACTTAAACGGAATGTCTAAAACGCCTAAAAGGCGCGACGCGCGGAGCGAGCGAGAGGGGAGCCGTCATCACTGAGTGCTCCCACCCGACCGCACAGACACGCGAGGGCAGACGTCGTTGACGGTTGTGTTCATGTTCATAAAATTGTCACTGAACCATTCCCGTACATGGAATTAAAAAAAAACATCATAGGGGGGCAAGAGAACCCAAAACAATGGTTTTTCAGTTTGTCTGTTTGTCTGTATGTCTGTATGTTTGTGCACGCTAAGCTCGGAAACGGCTTAACCAATTTGAATGCGGTTTTCAGGAATATATTATCACAGTCTTCACTTAACATTTAATGTTTATGTAATCTAAATCAATTAAGAAATAAAAAAGTTATGACAATTTATGTCAATGACGTAATAGGTACCATGCAAATCTTATTCTATACATGTAATAAATCTGTAGAGGAGTTCATTTTGTCTGTTCGAATAAATGTGTTTGTACACGTTTGATATATATATTTTAAATGATAAACTGAATGTTTATCATTTAAATAGATATATATTTTTAAATAAAACTAGACCTGAAATTTGATGGTGAAAAAAACGTTGATTGTGTAGCTCAGAATACCTCAAGTTTACATGGTAATATTTTGATTATGTTCAAAGAAAATCTGTAAGTGTGATATATGGTTAGAATGGTTATTTAGTAATCTGTTTAAAAATAAAGAAATTTAGTAAAAACAAGAGAGGTATAAAAATAATTACAGTACCTAATATTGTATCCTTATTAAAAACTTTAAATATACTTTTGACAGTGAGCGATGTCTGCCGATGTAGTAATTTTGATTGTATCACTTAAAATAAGTCATATAGAATACAAAAAAAGGGAAGTGGGAATTGTTTTACTACGAATTTAAGGCGTGCGAAGCCGCGGGCAACAGCTAGAGTAGTGGAGTATAAAGTATTATAGCGTGAATATCAAGATAATATTAACATTCATAATTTACATTCCCATAATAGTTAACGTGCTGGCAAGTAGCATATGACTAATGCGTAATAAATTCATACTAATCAAACCGTAGATTGAGGTTCGTCTTGCATAATTAACCGCCCCGTTGGTCGAGTGGTTAGCGCAGACGCCTAACGCGTCACGGCGCAATGGGGCTTGGGTTCGATTCCCGGCAGAGACAGCCATTTATGTGATGACCATAGATGTCTGTGTGATGTTTTCGTCATATATGAAATATATTCTCACTATTTATATGTGTATTTCTATGTATTTATATCTTTGTCTAACACCCTTAACACAAGCAAATAATTTGCTTACTTAGGGGTAAAATCAATGTGTGTAATTTGTCCTAATATTATTATTATTATTATTAACTACTAGTTTGGAAAACTGTTTTTAAACGGGTAGATTTCTTTTGTTTATAAAATGGTATATAAATTGAAATTATATTCCAAATGATCAGAAGAAGGGGAAAATATAGAGTAAGTTATGTTTTTAAATAATTCCAATTCCTTTATTTGCATAATCTAATAAACAATATATACAGGTACGTTTACTCCAAAAGTTTACAAAAGAAGTTTGAATATATTCATAGACAAAGACAAATATCGTCGCAAGTATAGAATACTGAACGTCATATTTATTGTACAGCTGCATTTGCATCAATTTTCGTCACGAACTTTTCGGAATCCCTAAGGATCTGTTTCAACATGAGTATCTCTACAAATTTCTTGTATTTTATTATTATATTCAAAGAAGATTTTCTAGGAAGGTTGGTATATTGTAATATTGCTCTATCATAATATATCAACCTTCCTAGAAAATTGTTGATGTTGAAATTCGTATTCGTGTTGTAATTCTTGGATTCCAACAATTTGTACAGGATTATATGTTAAATTAAGATAATATGTAAAGAAAACTTTGGTTGATTTAAGACGTTTATTGGCCCCTATAATAGGTTTATATAATTAAGGATATAATATATTACAAAGTTTATATAATGGCACAAACTTTTATACCAGTAACAGTGTAAGTACGAGATTATCCAGTAGTTATAAAATGTAGGTAGTTAGGTAAAATTAATGTAACCCACTAACAATGTCTTAGTTTATCACAAAATTATTTATCATTTTTACATATTGATGCTGGTTGTAAAACAGAATTAGTGAAAGAGGGAGTAGGATATTTTTGTAATAGTAGTTTTAAATACATAGAAAGAAAATATATCACAGCTTGTTCTGCTGATCGTTAAAGTGAAGTAGCATGTGCAAAAATTGAGGGAAATATTATATAAATTATTAAAATTCTATGGAAGTTATATCTCACTTTCTTCCAAAGGTTGGATTAAGTGTATATTGTAAAGATGAAGCATTTTATATTTAAACTACATGAACTGTTGACTTAGAAATTCCTAAAACAACAAAGAATGCCGCAGATTTCATAGGACCGATTCAATTACTCGACGCACATATTGTTTTGTTGATGCAACAGGAATGACTTGGTTAAATTCACCGTGTTAAAAGTTTTGCACTGCGGCCAATAAAATAAGTAAAAACTCGAAATAAAGACAGAACCAACTGCGACTGCTGGACAACAGTCATTTGAATTTAAAAAAAAAACAAAATTTTAAGTAATAAATATTTATTTTTAGATTTAATAAGCTTAAATTAAATGGCTTTAATGCTCCTAGATAATAATATTATATAAACCGGTGGACATATTTAACGGAATGCAAAAAACAGACTGCAAGATCATATGAAAACACATTTTTGTTGTACAATACATTTGATTATTATTCTGAATTAATTAAATAAACATTTTTGAACATAAAAAATCACAAAATTAAAGCGAAAGAAACGAAATTAAAGACAATAAGGTCAGTGACTTAATTCTGAAGAGTTTTGACCTAACACAATGAAAACTAAAGAAAAGTTAATTTTGTCCAAATGACTGGTTTTTTCGCGATGAGTGATACAATCACTATTTAGTGTTGCCACCTCTTGCTGTTAAAACTGCCTGCATGCGTCTGGGCATGCTCTCTATTAAATTGTCAATAAAACTTTGCGGCATTGAGTTCCATTCTTCAACCAATGCGGTTTTGAGGTCTCTTACGTTGACAGGTGATGGATTTCTTTGTTTAATTTGTCTTCCCAGTGTGTCCCAAACGTGTTCTATTGGATTTAGGTCTGACGAGCGTGCCGGCCACCCCAAAACCTGGATTCCGACCACATTAAGATATTCCAAAACTAATGCCGCAATGTGAGGTCGAGCGTTGTCATGCATTAGAAGAAAATTGTCTCCAATGAAAGGGGCAAAAGGCATCACAATCTGCTCTAAAATGTCGGTTACGTATCTTGCCGCAGTCAGGGTGCCGTTTTCTACGATGTGTAGCTCCATGCGTGCTCCTAAGCAAATACCGCCCCATACCATTACTGACCCTCCACCATACGGCTCTCTCCCAATAATGTTACACTGAGCGTATCTTTCTCCGGGTCGTCGCCATACTTTGGTACTTCCATCATCTGGTTTGAAACAAAATCTGGACTCATCACTAAAAAGAACTTTTCCCTAAGCGTCATTATTCCAATTTAGGTGGAAACGAGCAAAGCTGGCCCGAGCCACTCGATGACCTGCGGTGAGCTGTGGACCTCTGGCAGGCAAGTACGCCCCTATACCAGCTGCCTTCAGTCTTCTTCTGACGGTTTTGGTACTAATTATCACTTGTCGAACTTCCTGCAGCTGGTTTCGTACCTCAGAAGAAGTCAAGGTACGGTTTTTGAGAACACTGCTGACAAAAAATCTATGGTCTCTCTCTCCTGTTACTCTTTTGCGACCTTGTCCTTTACGCCTGGTATACTCTCCAGTCTGCCGGTATCGTTTAATGTTTGAGCCACTTCATTGTAAGTGTAACCATTTTCAATTAAAGTTACAGCTTTAGAAACCAGAGCAACGCTGAGATCCGGCATTATCGCCTAAATTTATCGAATTAAGTTCACTTCACTCAATAATGACAATTTTTCGTCAAAAAAACAACAGAAATAAAGTTTTTGTTAAAAACAACAAAAGCCGACGAAAATTCCATACACTACGTGTCTCAGAAATTAGCAGATAAACAAAAAAAACAAATGAAATTTAAAATAAAATTATTTTTAAAATCATCTTTTTTTTAATACATAATATTGGTATAGTGGCCAGTACGAAAATATAAAAATATTTTCCGTTATTCGACCTTTTTTTTTCGTTCCCCTAAATATGTCCATGAGTGTATATTAGGATATAATATTTCATTTATTATTTCAATTTATTATGATTAGAAATTGTAAAAATCAAAGGAAGATTTGAAGTCCACAAGCCATTATCTTATACATCAATTTAGATTATTTGTTTTTATACTAATCTTTTTACCGTCCAAAAAATTAACATACTTAGATTGTATCCAGTTAAACTGAAAAAATATTATAAGAGTTTGATGATTTTTTATCCTGTTAAAATATTTTATGACAAGTATTATTTATATTGGTGTTCAAAAAACGTGCACATAGATACATTCTCGAGAAGGCGAGTTAAAATTTTCCTTCTTATATAGCGTAATGATTTATTATTTATAAGATATAATGTTGTATATATAATAGTTTAATTTTATGTTTACAGCATTTTATTTTATACTGTATAGTGGTTCGGTTGACTTGTAGAGAATGCTTTAGCATTTAGAAGTGTATATTTTATTGTACAATAAAGTTTAAATAAATAAACAAATATTGAAATTATTTATATTGCATACTATTTCTGTGGGACAAGTGCCAAAATAACGTTTTATAACCTAAAAGTAAACATGGCTGCCTATGAAATTTGCTACATGAACGTTATTCATGTCAAATGCACACATGTACAATATTAGCCTAAGGCTGTTAAATTTGAGAAAATAAAGACTTTATGAGCCCAAATATTATGATAATAATATATATATGAAAACGTATATAAATACAAAGAATAACTTAAATTATTATCTAACTCCAAATGCAGTTGTGTATCAAGTACCTTACAATTTAGATCATAAATTGCAATGGGTCCTCATATAATATATGGATTACTGCTCGATTAGTTTACTTTCATAGTAAACCGTATATACATATCTTACTACTATACATATCTTATGGGGTGATGCAGCTGATATTGATACCATATTTACACTGCAAAAGTGGGATGTTCGAGAAATATGTATTTTGAGATTAAGAGAATTTTTAAGAAATAAATTAAAAGAATTTATAATTATGACCGATTATAATCCGTATATTTATGAAAATTTATGAAAATTAATAAAAGAAATAAAAATAAACTCGCTATGCCCAACACTCTACTTCATAAAATAGGTCCGTTAAAGTTAATTGTATATGTTTGTATATAATCTTTTAAGGTTAATTATATATATCGGCGCGATGACTTTATAAAACAAAATCATAATCCTCGAAAGAGGAACATTGGATTATAATTTATTAGATTTACTAGTTACTGCTTGTAACAGAATCAATTTATAGTTAGAAGTGATCAAAATACATTGTTAATACAACTATTATGATGTCACTAGACTTGTTTATGTCAGTCGTCATTTTAGTATAAATACGGGCGATCGACAGTCCGAGAGTTAGTCTTGCTCGAGTCGTCGGACTGGGTCATAAATGCGGATAAAACGGTGATTGTTCCATTTACAAATACGAGGCGTCTGGACGGTCTGAGGTGTCCAGCCCTCAATGGGAAAGTGATCCTATTCTCCCGTGAGGTCAAAAAGTTGGGCATTACCTTGACTGAAATGGAACACTTACATTGATAACACCATAACCAAGGCTAAGATGGCCTTTAGATTATGTGGTAGGATGGGGCAGGTGCAGCCTTCAGCCCAAGATGATGATGTGGCTCTATACCTCGAACTGAGGCCGGTGGTGACTTGCAAGACATGTCAAGAGGGTGGCTAGGGGCAGTATTCTCAGAGTATCAGCCCAGGGCAATACAAACTGGATGTCGTACAGGCTAAGAACCTTTAAGGGCTCGGTCATGAGCGACAACGTATTGGCGATGATTGGCGACAGCATGGTTCCACACTGCAATTTTGTGCAGAACTATTCTGTGGAAATACCAACAAAGAAGGAATGGCCGACCGGCCTCCCCTGGAGGAACGATTGCTTTGTATGGTATACCGATGAATCAAAAATGGAGCCTAATGTACCTTGCGGGGTATATGGAGAGCGCCCTGGCTACAGGGAAAGCTTAAGCCTAGGTAAATACGCCTCCATTTTTCAGGCAGAGGTGTACGCCATAATTGCCTGTGCAACCCTGAACCTGCAGCGCAACTACACGAATACGACCGTTTACATCTACTCGATAGTCAGGCGGCACTAAAGGCCCTAAAGTCGAATACTATCACGTCGAGACTGGTGCTGGATTTCCTGACCAAATTGAACTCTGGGCTGCAAAAACAGAGTGGTTCTAATATGGGTCCCGGATCACGAGGGCCATATCAGAAACGAGAAAGCTGTCGAGCTGGCCCGTGCAGGAGCTGAAAGCAAAACATACGATCCAGAACGAATACGTAGTATTCCAAACGGCCTAGCTCGTATAAATTCAAATTCAAATTCAAATTCAAAATATCTTTATTCAAGTAGGCATTTACACGCACTTTTGAATCGTCAATTACATTAAATTGGTCAGTATAGTCAGTCTGTGAGTAAGCTACCACCAGCTCGGAATGCTGTTCTGCTGAGAAGAGCTGGCCAGAAACTCAACAGTTGCTCTTTTTAAATAAAATTTAACAATGTTTGACTTATAAATTATAACATCAACCCTGCAAATGAGTCAATGATCCAAGTTCCACACATTTCGATCAACCAAAAACTCTTGAATGTTATAGTAAGATTTATTTAGTAATATACCTTTAATTTTAGATTTGAAACCAAGAAAAGGAAGATCTAAGATATCTTGTGGAACCTTATTATATATGCGTACACTCAAGCCCATGAAGGATTTCTTAAATTTTTGAAGTCGAAATTTAGGCGTTACGAGCCTATTTTTATTTCTTGTATTGATTGAATGTCTGTCGCTGTTTTTTTTATAGTTATTTAAATTTTGGCGTATATATAGTAAGTTATTAAAAATGTATTGAGAAGCGACCGTAAGAATACCGATTTCTTTAAAAACTTCTCTTAGGGAGTCTCTAGCTTTTAAGTTACAAATAGCCCGTATAGCTCGTTTTTGTAAAATAAATATAGAATTAATTTCGGCAGCGCTGCCCCATAGTAAGATACCGTAAGACAATATACTATGAAAATAACTAAAATAAACGAGTCGAGCCGTATTAACGTCTGTTAATTGACTTACTTTTTTAATTGCAAAGACGGCTGAGCTAAGTTTGCTTGCGAGTGTCGAGAGATGGGGGTTCCACTGGAGCTTTTTATCTAAAGTTAATCCTAAGAAAGTTGTCGAGTCAGTCAGTTCTAACACTTCATTGTTAAGGAATAAACTACAATCTTGACTTTTTACATTAGGAAGTGTAAATTCCATGCATTTAGTTTTCTTAGTATTTAATACCAAATTATTAATTTCAAACCAATGAAGAACACGTGACAGAGCACAGTTAACTTTGTCAAAATTAGCATTATTACGATCAACTTTAAAAATAAGTGAGGTATCATCAGCAAAAAGTACAATGTCACATAGTCCTTTTACGTAAAAAGGCAAATCATTAATATAAAGTAAAAATAAGAAAGGGCCTAGAATAGATCCTTGTGGAACACCCATTTTTAGGTGAGATCCAACCGATTTACAATTATTTACATCAACCGTCTGAACTCTTTGATTCAAGTAAGAGGCAATAAGATCAAGCGCAGCACTACGCACACCATAGTGATTAAGTTTGCAAAGTAATGTTTGATGGTCCACGCAATCAAAGGCTTTAGATAAATCACAAAACACTCCGATTGCATTCTGTGACTTTTCCCATGCGTCGTAAATGTGCTTAAGAAGCGCGGCACCCGCATCAGTTGTTGATTTGCCTTTGGTGAAACCATATTGTTCACTATGCATGATTTCATTGCTACAAACAAATTCTGACATTTGGTTTAGTATAATTTTTTCGAAGATTTTACTTAAAATAGGTAAAATAGAGATAGGTCTATAATTTCCGGGTTCTAGTCTATCGCCACTTTTGAACAAAGGAACTACTTTACTATTTTTCATTAAATCTGGGAAAGTACCGGTTTCAATACATTTGTTAAAAATTAAGGATAATTGTGGAGCTATATCATTTATAATACTTATTAGTAATTTTACTGACATACCCCAAAGATCACCGGTTTTTTTCATATTTAGATTTCTAAAAGTTTTAACAATTTCATATGATGTAACAGGTTTAAAAACAAAACATTTATTACTGACTCTTACGTTATTCGTCAATTCGACGATTGCATCACATGGTGAAGAATTTAAATTACGCGTGACTGTTAAAGGAATTTCGTTAAAAAATGTCTCAAAAATAGCCGCTACGGTTGAATTTGAATTTATTTCAATATTATCAATTTTTAACTTAATAGGTCCATTAGCAGCCCTATTTTTCCCAGAAACACTAGATAAAACATCCCAAGTTGCCTTTATTTTATTTTCTGAGTTTAAGATTTTATTTCTTATGTAAATCGACTTAGCTTGTATGCAAACGGTCTTAAATATTTTAGAAAAAATCCTAACTTTATTCAAGAATACCGGATCTTGATTCCATTGCCTCTCACTATATAAATCATATAACTTATCTCTACTTTTATATATTGCCACGGTAGCCCAATCACTAAATTTAAGTTTTAGGTATTTAGTCATAGTTTTTGGCTTAAAAACATTATTAAATTCTTGTAACAAAAAACCGAAAATGTTATTATATAAATTATTTGGATTATCATCGCTCATGTCTACTTTACCCACGTTTTGCTGAACAGTATTCTTAAATGTTAGGACCCGGTTTTTTGTAATTGGTCTACAAGTAAACTTTTGGGGCTTTTCACTTTCGTGATTAATTAATAGAGAAAATTTTAGACCACAGTGGTCTGAACTTAAATTCGTCATTACTGTTTCTTCATAAATGTTACAGCGACAGAACACATTATCAATACAAGTCGCGGAAATACTAGTAATACGAGTAGGTTCAAAAAAGACGTTCAGTAAGTTAAAAGATTTAAACAAATTTAATAAACGTACACTAGACGAAGTTTCTTGTAATATATCTACATTGAAATCACCGCACACAATCACGGACTTGTTTTTATGACAGAGCTTAGTTAAAATATCCTCCATTTTGTTTTCAAATTCATCAAAGTCACTAGAGGGGGGTCGGTACACGCACAAAATAATATGTTCACTGAGCTCAATGCAGGATAGTTCAATAATTCGCTCGACAGAGAGCGCCACTATGTCTGATCGAGACTTTAACACTACATCATTACGAGCTAAGATAAGTGAGCCACCGCGAATAGCTTTCTCTCTACAGAACGAACTTGACAATTTATAATTTTCTACATTTATAATATTGTTATTCTTTGATAACCAGTGCTCTGTAATGCACAATAAACTTATGTCATATTTTTGAACAAAGAGTTCCACTTCCAATTCCTTGCCACCTAAGCCTTGTATATTTTGATGGACAATATTCAACAACTTAGGCTTTGTCTTATCCATTAGTTTAAAGTGGAACGCTTATGTTCTGTCAGTAATACATTATTTAAAGTACATTTATTTTTCGTTATATCTGTTATAACGAAGTTTTTTAAATTAAATGCTACTAAAGTAGCAATTTGTTTTTTATAATATAAAGGCAGATACATTGTACCTTTTGTCATCCTAAACCTATTATAAATAAATTTATTTACATCAAAGTAAAAGAATGCATCACTATGACGGTATGTCAAATTATATAATGTCAAATTTAAATTATATATATATTTATTTTGTTTGTCTGAATAAGAAGATGAATATGGAAATGCACAAATTACAATTTTACAATTATTCTTATTATGTAAATTCAATAATTTTTCAATATTACTAATTATTTCAATTTTCTTAATCGACAAACCATCTCCATGTAATAGTACAATAGTACTGTTTTCAGTCAACTTTGAGTCAAAATTAATTATTTTATCTATATTGTGCTGGTAACTAGCACCAGGTGAGCATATATTATGTACATTATTTAATTCCCTACTTAAAAGAGACCCAAAGCCCTGACCTAATTGGTCAGAAAAAACAAAGTAATTATGGTTGTGCACAACAGAGGACCTATTATTAATTTGATTTTTATTCATTATATTTATGTTTTTATTACTACTTTTAGTATGTATAGCCGAATCACCCAACACCTCACAGTTTAGTTTAGAAACAACATTTAATTTTTCACTTAAACAATTACAGTTAACATAATTATTAGTTAATGACTCAAACCGTTCTAAGTTATAACTACATAGGTCAACTAAATTACCTGTAGCTTCAATATGTTCCTTAATTTGATTCTGAGAAGATTCATATTTTTTACTTATTGAATGCAATGCAGAAGTTAATTGAGAGATTTCCTCATGCAAGTTTTGGGCGTCTCGCTCATACAGTGACCTACTCTCAATCATTTTCCTATTATAAACACTTACTTTTTTAATTAATGTGGAGCGTTCAATTTGTAAATTCTTTATTTTCTTTGCAGGAAACTTGTTTTTGATGAGATTATTACATTTTTTAATTAATTTCTTAACCTTCATATACTTTTTTAATTTTTTATGACTTGAAAAGTATATGGGGTGCACAATACTTGACTCATCTTTTGTTAGATCAATTATAGTAGAATTAACATTTATGAAATTTGATTGAGTAGGTTGTGAGTTGCATTCAACCAGCTCCTCATATAAGCTATGAGTATGCTGACTTTCTACATTTAATTTGCAGGTTTCTAGGTCTGAAATAGTTATCCTAGCCTGCACCAAATCAGACTCAAGCTCTGATATGCGATCTAATGCCCTTTCATGCTCATTGCTGCACTGGTCAAATGCAGTCACTATATTTCTTAACTGATCTCGCTGAGACACAATATCCAAATAATTGGTGTGTAGTTCAGCGAGCTTACCTTTAAGATTAGTATTTTTTATAACAATATCTTTAATTTCCTCTTCACTGTCCTCTCGTTCCTGAAGTAGCTTGTTGCACAAATCTTTGGATGATTTTAATTCTTCTAAAGCCAGTTTTAACTTTTGCTCCAAATCCTTTGCAGAGGCCTTGCGAGTTGCAATTATTCTTTCCATTGTTGAACCTGGGTACAAATTAACTTTTAGATACAAATGGGAGTTTCAAAATGCTTGTTTTATGTATATAAGTAAGGTAAAGTAAAAGTAATAGTTTTGTATGAGGCCAATGTTTTTGTCTTCAACTTTACTTCCAACTAGTCAAGTAAAGAGAGTCAATAACGGTGCCAGAGTGTGTGGATGGACGTAACTCACTATAAAATGAGTAGTTGTTAGTTTAATGTAAGTGTAATTATAATAAAATTAAAATAAAATACTCCCCGGGATTGAAGAAATTTGAATTCGACATCCGTTGGTTGACAGCTCAGTATATTTCTTTGTTCTTATGAAATTAAGCACGAAGACAAAGTACAAACAATAGCACTATAGAAAAATGGTATTTTTAAATACAAAATGAGATAATTGCACTTAATAAATATACATAAAGTAATTTAATATTAATTAAAATGTACAGAGAAATTTTTTGACGACTAGTTGTCAGTGTTGCCACCAATTCAATCCTATAACCCTGAATAACCTCACTAAGTGTGACGCTCTAAGGCGTTGGGAGGAGATCCCTGGCTTCAAGCATTCCAAAGCCCTCATCAAACCCTTTAATGCGAAAGAAGCTAAAGAGCTCATTCGGCTGAGCAGGAATAATCTACGCATCGTAACTAGAACGCTTACACGGCACTGTTGTCTGAATAAGCACCTAGCGACTCTCAAATTAGAGGATGGAAAAGTGTGCGGGTATTGCCACAAGGCGGATGAAACCCCGATCCATCTGCTATGCGAGTACGGTCCGCTGATGCGTAAACGCAGTGACACCCTGGGGAGACACATCCTGGACCCAGTGGAAGCCCATACACCTCACTGCAAAGGTCGCAGTGATACTTGGCTCTCGTAGCCCTGCACAGCCGTGCTTTCAAATAATAATTTCGTCAATCTGCGAAGTCTGGACCAGCTGTACTTAACCCTGTGTTATATGCTTTGACTAGCATATAGCATCATCTTCCGTAATATAACAAGACAGTATGCAAGTATATTACTGATTTTATTGAAGGATTGCTTTACATAACTTAATAAAACTGTTTCAGAATTGCAACGACCAAGGCTTTGTGAAATCTTCATAGCAACTTACAATTCCAAAGGCGATGAAATTGCTAGACTGGTTCGACTGGTCAACCACGAAAATATAAGCAAGGTACAACGCCAGGGGTATTGGCAGTATGAGTTACGTCCGTTGTGTAAGGAGACAATATTTGACGCCGACATAAGGTATCTTAAGGGATATTAAAACTAGACATGAAAGAATCTTTAAATAATCTACGAGGACCTCGAGTATAATCTACAGTTATAAATATCTAGAGAGTGATATCTCTAGTATGTGCATTACCCTTGAGCTAAACACGGATCATAGATGTTATCATAAGAGAGTCATGAAGTGCCATTGGGATGCCCTGAGCAACAGTGATTAGTCACTTATTCAAGTGTTTAAAAGATAATAAATAACTAGTGGTACCTCTGAGCTACTCATGTGTTACCCTTGTGCTAACCACGGATCCTTGAGATACCGTTGAGAACCATGAGATACCGTTGGGACCCCTTGTGGAACTGTGAGTAGACAACAGATTTAATATAATAAATAACTGGTGGTACCTCTGAGCTACTCATGTGTTACCCTTGTGCTAACCACGGATCCTTGAGATACCGTTGGGACCCCTTGTGGAACTGTGAGTAGACACGTACACACAACAGATTTAAGATAATAAATAACTAGTGGTACCTCTGAGCTACTCATGTGATCGTGAATCGGCTCCATCAGCTTCAGGAGAAGAATCGGAACTACAGTCGACCAATCGACAGAGTAACGATAAAATATGTGAACGTAAGTAACTCTCAAATAAAAAACCTACTGTTTTGCTGAATACAATAACAGACAATAATTTGACTATAAGCAACGCTGGTTGCTTACAGATGCCAAACTAAAAGGAAAATATTTTCATTATTACAGAACTTATCAGGCTGGTGCAGAGCGCGCACCACCTGTCAGAATGGCCGTTTCGGCGCGATGACTTTATAAAACAAAATCATAATCGTCGAAAGAGGAACATTGGATTATAATTTATTAGATTTACTAGTTATTGCTTGTAACAGAATCAATTTATAGTAAGAAGTGATCAAAATACATTGTTAATACAACTATTATGATGTCACTAGACTTGTTTATGTCAGTCGTCATTTTAGTATAAATACGGGCGATCGACAGTCCGAGAGTTAGTCTTGCTCGAGTCGTCGGACTGTGCGGATCTCTATAAGGATACTGTTACGCTGTCCGTTGAATAAACGAATCTATAATATTAGTGAAAACGTCATTATGAACCACCATCACGAAGTCTACAATACAGTGACGGCAGCAATGCTGACGTCACACCTTTTTAAAAACACTAACGGAGGTCTTCTCTCCGATATATATGTTTTTATAATTAGCTCCCAAATAACTCCTTAAGTTTATCATTCAATAAATTTAAATTATTTTTTTAAAATTATTTTATAAGAAAATCTTACTATAGTTTACAGGATTACATCAACGACAGTATGGCTCGGGACTGAATTACATTGTATTGCGAAGATTACTAGTAATCTTCGCAAAATTGCTTTTAAGATTGACGTTTGGGAATCAGTGATCACAATAAAAAAAAATCCGACTGTGTTTGTTGTGTGGTTCTTCACAAATCAGGACGCGTTTGGAACCCTCATAGTTTTAACCTTGTGCTTAAAATATCATAGATAGATAGATAGATAATATTCTTTATTGCACTCCACATAACAACTTAAATAAAACAAGAATAATAACAATAATGAACGTAACAGTAACTTAATAAAAAGACAAGTAAATTATGAATAAGTGCAAAAGTCGGCCTTATCGCTGATAGCGATAGGAAAAACATTATACAAATATATATTGATATATACAAAAAAATGTATACATGGAAATGTTTAATACGAGTATATTAAATTATTAAAACAATTATTGAAACATACGCCCGTTTCATATAAATATTACATACATACTTCAATTATTATAATTACACACGTTACACACATTACTATAGTAATTTTCTTATAAACAGTACACATATAGAAAGTAAATAAGCTAAAAAGATAAAACAATAATATAAATGTATAAATAATAATAATAATTAAAACTCGATCGACCGATATCATCACTGAGATAAATACAATTGTTTTACCTGTTTTTAAAAATGTCCAAGAAATTAGCTCTATAGATTGATCCAAAAATTTAAACCGCGTCTTAAGATATTCAGGAGACTTAGGATTGAAGAGGATGAGAAAGTATGTGAGAAATACTGCGAAGGCGTATGGAAAGGTACATGAACTTGTTGTGAAATTCGGAGACGTGTAAGAATTTATGAAGGCTAAAAAAATAAACCGATTACATAAATGTTAAAGGCGTTCAAGCCTATTAAGCCTTTTCCTCGGTAATATTCGTAACAAAACCGTTGGCATAGTCAAGAATTGGAAGAAGGTGAGATTCTGCTATCGCAATTTTTTGTAGGAATGGATAAAGAGTTAAAAAGTTGTTGTTGTTTAAGGTAAATCTTTCTACTAACTTCGTTAATATGAGGAGAATGATCTATCAAGTATCAGTTCTAAGTTTTTAACTTTCATTAAGAGAAATAATATCGCTATCAAACAGTTTAGGTGGAACATTTGACCAATTTATACGCATAGTTAATTTTTTACTCCCAATGAGTTAAGTTAGTTAGTGAGTATAACGGGAGATCCACCACTCGAGATTCTACTACTTGTATACAAGTGATAGAAAGAAGAAATATGGGTGGTTATGGTGGTAAAACAATTTAAAAGAGAAGAAGAGATAAAACGTCACCTTGAGCGACGCCGGTCTAAACTGCGCACAAAGTAGAGTGCTAGTTATGAACGCGAATACATTGCCGGCGGCGGTGCAAGTATGAATTAAACCAGTTAACTACCTCAAGAGATATGGTAAGAGAACTCAATATGGTTAATAACAAATCAAAACCAACCATCCCAAATGCATCACTATAATTTAGAAAGGTCAGAATAGCAAACTTTTGATTATCCATACCACTCCTGATGTCGTCGATGATTATAACCAAGATAGTTATCGTACTATGACCGTGACGGAAACCAAATTGAGAGGATTAAGGAGGCAGTGGTTATAAAGATATAGGAACAATTATTAGTAGACAAGATGCTCAAGAACCTTAGATAAAAAAGGAAGTATGGAAATTGGACAATAGTCAGAAAAATTACTAAGATCAGGCTTTTTAGGTATAGATATGATTAGAGCGTCTTTCCAGGACTTCGGAAATGTTGAAGAATGAATGGATTGATTAAGAATTGAGCTGATAACTGTAATAACAATATCAATAATAATAATAATAATGTACTAGTAGAAGTATAATGTTGATTAAGCTGATTTAAGTTTAAAATGACGACAAAAATTACTGCCTGATGCAAAATTGTAGTCATTCAAGGAGCTGATGGACGTTTTATCGTAATTAATTTAATTAGGGCGTAGTGACAGTAAACATTTAAAATATTGTTGTTAAGAAGGGAGATTTTCTTATCTACTGTCGTTAATAAGACTGTTAGGAATGGGTGGACATTTTGTTTATCACCTTCTCAAAGCGTCATAATTTAAGCGAAACAATTTACGTATTTGCCTAAATGTATTCTATTCTTCTAGGAATAATAAATAATATCATGCCCAGAAAATTCAAAATCGGAGTGTTGACCAAATTTATTATTTTATTTTATTATTACACATATTAATTTTTGTATCGTCATTGAACGACTATTCTGTTTATGTTTATAGTTTTTTGGATGTTAAATAAAAATGCTATAAAAGGCGATTTATTTGGAAGGGACAGAAATTATATTATAAGACAATCTAATTCACGTCCCTTGGTTAATAACGGGTACATTAATAAGGTACAAATTTTATGCGATAAAAAAATCAATAATATTACCTAGGAAATATAGTATGTGACTCATGAATAGGTATTCGATTTTTTTTCTAATAAATAGTTTACTTTCTAATAATAGTGTCAAGTTTTATCGCTTGTAGCTAATCATTGTTTTATACACAAAGTACTTTTAATTTCATTGATGTAAGGTTATATTTGTTACAACATTATATTTTCTTGATGTAAATGTGTAAGTTTTATGATTACACTATATTTTAAGATAACATTTCATCCATATTTAAATTATTGGATAGTGTAAACACAATATATGTTACTTATACGCAGAGGGAGAGAGAGTATAAACGTATACAATTCAATAAATTAAATATATTTTTAAATTCTATATTTTTGAAATGAGTTCCATCTCTTATATAGAAGTCGAACATTTTTAAGAGAAATCTAACTAGGAAGAAAAGAAATTTAATAAAAGTAAACCTTATTTCTCGAGGTTTCTTTTTTTTCTATAAACCCTTAGAACTATAATGATATTTAATTTATAAAAGAGAAAAATGACCACTCCCACTTTTTAGTTAATATTATCTTTTCAAATAATTGGTAACAAAAATACTTTATTTTTATTACAAACCAGGGTAGGAAAAAATATTTAAAACAAATTTTACTTGATAAACAAAACCGATTTAAATTACGTAATGAATTTGCAATTACTTAGTTTTAATATAGTTTTTGATATTTTAATGTTAATTCGTAGCTTAAATATTTTGGCTTTTCAAGTTGTTTAAGTTGGTTTGAATCACGCTTCAGTATATTTGTAGACTAAAGTATATAAAAGAGATCTTTAAGGTATGCAACATGAGTTGCAGAAAGAGATGCTCTAATTATTTTATTATAATTTTATACCGAAGCTAATTTAATTATTCCATAAAAATTGAAACTTTATAAATGTATCATAATAGAGCCGCGACTAAACATACGTAAATGTATGAAATATATTCTATGCCTTTATCATTCTTAATAATATCGTTTGATTTAGATAACCATAGATCACTTAATTATAATATAAGAAAATTATAAGAATAAATATTATTAGTTATTGAAACATTTAAACCGAATATTTATCAAATATATTTCTCCAATAAAACAATGAAGGATGGTTTGGCTTTTCTTCTGAACTCATTGCCCGTAACTTTGTTCTCTTATGATAAGAAATATTCAACTTAAATAAGAATTTTACATAATTGTAGTAAAGAAAATAAAAAGTATCTTAAGAGGACCTGTAATATACTACGTAAAAGAAAACCATTTCAGCATGAATTATTCTACGTAATATTTCTACTTAATACTCTCTCAACTCAGGTAAGACAGATTCAACATACTTTACAACTGGTCCTTAAATTACTTTTATATTCCTAGAGCTCTAAGGACAAGTACCTCTTTTGTAGAAGAGATTGAGATTACTTCATGTGATATATTTTATAAAACCTTGTAGTAAATATTTGTAAGTGTAATTTAAAATTTGTTGAAATATTTTGTTATAAAGATTATATTATTATTTTTTGACAGATTTTCTTTGCAAACTTGTATTATTACTTCAGACTTAAATAAAAAGCAATCTCTCATCACCTAATTCTAATGTTTATTTATATATTTAAAGATTTATAATAATTGTTGCCCAAACTAATCTTCCCCTAATATTTTTTTCAAGTCTTGTAATCATCTTAAACGTTAATTCTGATGATTAACCAAGAAATGAAATTGTACATTTGTATTTTCCCAAAAATAAGACATTATTAGTGAGTGAAACGTATTACACTCTAACCGTGGCAATGGGATAGCCAAACTAATTAACAACTTTTTCTGTCACTAAACAGAATAAGTTGTTAATTAGTTTGGTTACGATTTTAATGGAATAACTTTTAAGTTATTGCATTGAGATTGTTTACATAAACAGATAATCGGAGACAATGACAATTATTTTTATATCATATTCTAAACATATATTTTGCCTTATTTTATTATATGTATAATATGCATATCTTGATTGTATGAACAAATAAAGAATAGTATAATAGATCCACAAAGGAATGACTTGCAACTGTGTACATTGAAAGGCTTTACCATACGTGAACTGATACTTAATAGAACTAGCAGACTACAACTACTATAGAGTTCTTAATTCTATTATAGAAGTTCTCAATGTTTTTTTGAATAAGAACTTTATTTTCTATAAAAATGACCATAAAATTTCATTTAAACTCAATAAAACCTTAAATTTCTTTTTTATTAAATTGAACTTAATAAACCTTAGCAACCATAATTACTATGTTACTCTGCTTAACAATCTCAATTGTCTTATATATTTTCATTAAAATATAATTCTTAATCAATTCATGCATTTTTTTAATGTAGCACGCACTCTTGAGAGAAATTACATCTCATAAATACGCACATAATACAAGAGCTACGACCGTAATATTCAAGTCTCGTCAGCAGCAACCGTAAAGTCATTATATAAATTCTGATATTGCACACGTAAAATGTAAGTTTTTGTATAACAAACAAGCTGTTCCATAAGTACAATCATTGAAAACTATTCCATATTAAAAATTATCATAAAAATCCGAAAAAATATTATGTGATTTTGATTTTTATAATTTTCTGTAAATCTAGATATTTATTTCATTAACATTCTACATATTCATTTTTTTTTTCGTCGGAATAATGGAATGGAAGGGCACATAGAGTACGCTGCCATTTTTAAGGCTACCTACTAAAAACCAACGGTTGACCTCATCGCCTTAGTGGGATGCTACGGGATCGCTTTCGCAATCACCGTGACGCCTAGGCGAAAGTTTCTCCCTATGAGGGTGCCCTATCAACTAAGGGCACCCTCACCTAAGCCTATGTAGGCATAGGTCTCGTAGCCCTCTACGGCTAGAGAAAAGATTCGGGCTAATCCCGTCTAATTTTATCCAGCCCCCCCCCCTCCCCGTTGAGGGCAACACCGCCGATCACGGCGCCATCGCCTCGACCCCCGGTTCACTGCGCTCCACGGTCAAGGCAACTGCCTTCCCCCGGACTCGTGGAGCCTTGCAGTCGTTGCTCCCTAACACGTGGCCCGCTGAGAGGCCACGATCGGTAAAGATCGTGCACAGCAACATTCCGGTGTTTCCGGTGTAACCCGCCATGCTACAGCGGTAACAGGTGGTGTTACGGTCTACCTCGGAACGACAATTGGCATGTATGTGCCCGAGCTCTCGGCACTTAAAACAGCGCAAAGGCCGCTCCGCCTGGAGCTCTACCCTCACCGAGCTCCAACCCACAAGAATCCTCCCAGCTTACACCAGCGCTTTCGCCACACCGACGGGCAAAGGAAACGCCTAAACCCCGGAGTCCCGACGAATCTCCCCAGCCTGGAAAGACTCGCCAGATGCGGCGAATCGCTTTCTCAACGTCGTCCTTCCTAGCTGAATCGTCTAGACCTTTAAGCCTCACGGTACATGCCGTACAGGCCGGGCGACATCAGTCACCCCGTCTAATACTGGGCAAAGCTTCGCCACCAGTGATTCCGCCTGCTCCGGAGCACCTTTGGGCAACTCCAAAAGCCTGGCACCCGCCACTGACCGGCGAATCTTAAGCCCATCCCTTAGGCCTATGTCGCCAAGATTGACCATTTCGGAGCCACGCCTCAGGACGTGGACGTAAGTCACCCCCGCCGCTGTCACCTTGGAAGTACCCACGGAAACCTTGAGCTCCGTGAACACCTTCCGGACCTTCAGTATCTATTCCCTGAGGAACGAGACCTCGCGACAAAGACGGGCGTTATCCGCCCGAATTCGCCGCGACTCCTGAGGTTTTCCACTCACCGCATATTTAGAAAAGGAATATAATTCTGAAATCAACAATATTTGTATCCCCGTAGTCTAACAGTTTAAGATAAACTAGTTAATATACGCTCGTGAACCACCTGAATGACTAAAACTATTCTTAACATTTCGCAATTATTTTATTGTTTATATGTTTTTACGGTTCACAGCTTTTAATGTATTAAAAAGTAAAAAAGTTTTGACCATTGTTAATATTGGAATTGGAATTATCAATTGTTGATGGTCATATTGGAAATATTGGAATAATAAAAGAAAGTATAGGACTGTTTTTAATATACTCGTTTTAAACAAGTGCATAGCGATTCAAAACATTAATTACGCAAATTTACACATTTGTTACTGCAGAAGCGATATTACGTTCTTATTTAAACACGAGTTAAGATTGTCGTTGTTTTATTAAAAAGATATACCATATAAAATTATTCACACATATAATAAAATTGTCACTGATCCATTTCTGTACATGAAAAATATTAGAAAAAAACATGTAAAGGGGTCTTTATAAGAGCCAGAGAACCCAAAACAATGGTTTTTTATTTTGGCTGTCTGTTTGTATATTTATATGTCTGTATGTTTGTGCACGCTAATCTCCAACATAGCTTAACCAATTTGAATGCGGTTTTCACAAATGTATTATCACAGACTTCACTTACCATTTAGTGTTTATTTCATCTAAATCATTTAAGAAATAAAAAAGTTGTGTCAATTTATGTAAATCACGTAATACGTACCATGCAATTCTTATTCTATACATGTAATAAATCTGTAGAGGAGTAGTCTTAGTACATTAAAAATATTTAAAAAAAAATACCAGGATGTGAAGTGATAACTAATACAATCTATTTTCAGCTTTTTTAAATCTTTGTCTGTTCATCTGTTTGTCTTTTAGTTATGCACGAAAAAAAAAATATTTTAAAAAATTCTTACAGGGGGACCTTTATATAAGCAAGAGAACCCAAAACAATGTTTTTAATTTTTTTCTTTATGTCTGTTCGTTTTTATGTCTATGTTTGTGCAGGCTAATCTCAAAAACAGATTAATAGATTTGGATGCAGTTTTCGGGAATATATTGTCATGGGATGCACTTTATATATTGTTTTTTTTTTAAATCGGTTAACAAATAAAGAAGTTAATAATCTCTTATTATCATACCATTGTTGCTTACCAGTTTGAAGGTTTATAGTTTTTACATACATTAGTTAGTAAGTACAAAGGGTATGTTTCATCAATTTCGAAATCTACGCGTACGAAGTCGCAGACACACTTAGTAATAAATAAACCTAACTTACTTGATATATATTCTGTAGGTTATTTTTAGGTATTTAATATTCTATTAAATTTACGGAGCAGTTTTCCAAACTAGTGAGTTAGCAACACGAAGCTCATACTTACAGTCTGGTAAGTATTAATTTACTTCGCATTACCATACGCTACATTACGCTACTTATAATGTTTAATAACATAAGATCATTATTTGATATTTTCTGATTATGAAGCTGTGTTTGTCAAGGTGGTTCTTAGCTATGATTGGTCGAAAGAGTTTTATTGGCGAAAGGTTCTTATGCAATAATTAGCTGTTCCCAGCGACTTCACCCTCGCTATATAGAAAAAAAGCCTTCGTATGCAGGCCAAAAGGTTTTTACACTTATTTACTCAGGTAAAGTACTTTATTAGGGATAGCTGTTGCCCGTGACTGCGTCCACATAGACTGTAAAAATTATATTTATATGACTTATGATTGTAGTCATACAGAGTCAGCTAGTGGTGATATAAATCCCTTCATCATAATGTTATTAGTGATTCTAAATCATTTTTACTCTAAATGTTTATATTTATTAATATTCATATATACGTATATGAAAAAGTCTTGAATCATGTTACTTAATACATTTATAGTTTATTACGTTCACGCAGATCCTTATTTTTTTTTGTATTAAATATAGCTTATGTTCATCAGAGGGATAATATACGATTCTAAAAGTAAAATATTTTACGAAAACGGTCTAGTAGTTTCGGAGCCTATTCAATTCAAACAGACAAACAATCAAATCCTTCGTCTTTATAATATTAGTGATGATGATGATGATGAAGATTATAAAATATAGCCTATGCTCATCGAGAATAATGTAGGATTCTAATGCAAAAAGATTTTTTTAAATCGGTCCAGTAGTTTCAGAGCCTATTCAATTCAAACAAACAAACAAATCTTTCCTCTATATAATATTAGGATATAATATTAGGATTAAAAAACCTCCGATACAAAAAGACCTCTAAAAAGAATAAAAATAATATTATACTGTACTTATTGAAGTCTTTGCGTCGGGGGACCACTTAATAAAGGAAGAAATTAAAATGCAAGTAAGTTACTGAGGCATTAAAGAAATTACGATATAGAATCGTACAGTCTAAGTCCTCAATAATTAACTTCGTAATACACTATCAACGTACGTACAACGGTCCTCCGACTTCAATAAATACATAATAATATTATTTTTATTCTTTTTAGAGTTCTTTTGTCGGGGTTTTTAATTTTAATTATTTTTTTATGACAATATTTAAAATCCAAAAAAAAAAATACTATTTGTAAAAATATACATATATTTAAGAATAGCAACTTCTTTTATATGAATTACATTACAAATGTGCTAATAAAGTAACATAAAAGTATACAACTTTTTAAAATATAGCTTTAACTCCTTATAGTATGGATTTGTAGTATGAATACAATTTTTCAAGAGCAGTAGTTACAACTACTTCAACACTCAGCTGTAGTACCTTACGTGTTTAGATTCTAAAGTAGAACACTTCAGTCTCAACTACACTTTACACAAAACGTATGTCTAGACAAAAAAATATACATGCCTAAAAAATATGACCCGAAGAACAATTTTACAATGACAGTTAAAAAGGTTGTTTCTTAGTTTTTCTAATGGATTATTTGTTATTTAACGAATCAGAATATTAAATAAAAACTATTACGTCCGGAAGTTGAAATTGGTGTAAAGCATTATAAGATCAGTATTCAACACTAAGTTACTGAGTGGATTTATATATATTTTATGGTTTATTCGTCTTATTATTATTTTTTTATTTGATATTTCACCACTTGAAAATACTCGATATATAATTTAAAAAGTCTTTTTGACTATTTTTTAATTCTATGAAATAATTGTCACAATTGATCTACTGATTACTATGTATATTACAAAGTGTAATTTTTTTATTCTTGTTTTTTTTGTGAGAGTTCATTTTTTGGTTTATTGTGGATTTATTATGAAACTATTATAATAATAATTATAATATACTTTATTGCACATCACATAATTTAAAAATTCAGTAGAAAAAGAAAACAATATAAAGGTATTAAAAATACTTATCGCTGTACAATAAGGCGGCCTCATCGCTAGGTAGCGATCTCTTCCAGACAACCTTATTCTGGTAGGACCGAAACATCGGAGATACAGAAGGGTGGTGCATAATATAATATTACTAATATAAATACACGCATAATAAAATACTGAGTCCAATGTATACACTATACAGATGTATAGTATACTACTATTACACACTATTCTACTATTATCAAAAAATTTTGACTTATTATAATAATATCATCTTCAGAAATAGCTTTGAAGCTTTTTTATCGATAAGATATACCCAGATTTGCTAACAATTGAAATTAAAAATATTAAAAGAAATTTAAACAAAAATAAAAAGAAAGATCATTCAAAAAGTCAGTTTTTTTTTATTGTAATTTATGAAATGCCTTATTTTTGAACGCTAAATAATAAAAGACAATAACATTAAAGTAATTACAGTGTAGCATTATTTGTAGGTGATAAGCAAATGTACGGAAGTAAGGTGTTATCGAATATTAAAACCATAGATTTATAATTCTATTCGACTAACGTCAATGGGTCTTGTCTAGACCCTAAGTCCTGAATTGTTAATTGTTGTTTGTAGTAACCAAAAATTGGTTATTGTCCACTTCGATATTGTTATCACATTTATTATGTACTCTATAAAGTTGTTGGTTTTATGAACGTTGCTTTTATGAAGGTTGAATTTTGTGTAAACAATGTAAATTTAATTGATGTAAAATGTTTTTTATTTTTACTGAATTTAGTATTTTTTATAACTACATCTAGTTTACATACTATGTGAGAATTTTTTACATTTAATAATTTGTATGTTTGCCATCTTTAATTATCATACATTTTTAACCCCCGACTAAAAAGAGGGGTGTTATAAGTTTGACCTGTCGATCTGTGTATCTGTGTATCTGTGTATCTTTGTATCTGTGTATATGTGTATCTGTGTATCTGTCTGTGGCAAATTTCCGGCCAAACGCGTGGACGGATTTGAATACGGTTTTTTTTAATCGAAAGCTATGCTCGTCGAGATGGTTCTTATCTATGTTTGATTGAAATAAAAATAGCCGTTTTCAAGATATTGACGTTTTATTCGTGCGGGGGAGAGGTTCTTATGCAATAAATAACGGTTCCCAGCGGCGTCGCCCGCGCTATAAAAGAAAAGAGCCTAGTTATGAAAGCCAAAAGGTTTTTACACTTACGTACTGAGGTAAAGTACTTTATTAGGAATAACAGTTGCCCGTGACTGCGTCCACAGAGACTGTAAAAATATATTTATATGATCGTAGTCATAAAGAATCACGGGCAACAGCTAGTGATAATATAAATCTCTTCATCATAGTGTTATTAGTGATTGTAAATCATTTTGACTCTAAATGTTTATATTTTTTAATATTCGTATATATGAAACCTACCTACCTACCCATATGAAAAAGTCTTGAATCATGTTATTTAACGCATTTATAATTTATTACATTGTCAAAACTTTCACGTGGATCCTTATTTTATTAAATATTATACATATTTCTGGTATTAAATATAACCTTTGTATATCATAATATAGGATTCTAATACCTACTAAAAGATTTTTTAAAAATCGGTCTCGTAGTTTTGGAGCCTATTCAATTCAAACAAACAAACAAATCTTTCCTACTAAAACAATTGAAAATTCAGAAACTAGTGACATAACTTTAAAACGCAGAAAAAAAAATAACTTAAAAATTTAAAAAACCCCCGATACAAAAAGACCTCTAAAAAGAGTAAAAAAAAGATCAAATGTTGCAGTTTTTTTTTTATTAAATCGCTATTTAACGCCTTTTTCAAACCCATTTAAAACATTATTTTTAGACCTCACAATATGGCGGGTCAAATTCCCCAATTTTCTTTGTGTCACTTGCGCCATCGAGACGTATCTACCGATACTTCATACGTCAAAATCCTTTAAGCCATTTAGGCTGAAGCAGGAAACATGCAAATATTTACATACATATATTTGAATAAAAGAACACTCCTTTTAAAGCCGTCGGGTAATAAGAAGGATTTTCACAAATACTTATGTAAGATTCAGTGAATCAAATTATTAGAAACAGGAGCTCCTGTGGCGATTATGTATTCGCGCCATAAGCTATGTTATGTCACAAACAAAACCATATGAAAAAAAAATAGTATATCTATAATCTATGTGTTACTTTAGTACATAAATTAAAATATTACCAAGTTTCATCAAAATCCGTAGTTTTGGCCTGATTGAGTAACAAACATCCATTCATCCAAACATTCAAACATTTGCACGTATAGATAGATGCCCTCGCAAGCACATCAAAGAGGTTTAATGAAAATTTAATTTTAAACTAAAATAGTTTACCGATGTTACAAGTTAATCTCAGGAATAAACATCAATTGTGTTTTCTTTATTATAAACTTAGTATTCATGTTTATAAAGAAGTACATGTATTTCTTTATAAACATGAAGATAGGTCTAAGATAAGATAGATCTTTTTTTAAGATAGGTCTATCTTAGTCTTTGTTTATAAACATGTATACTTAATTAATGATTATTATCTATTTTTCAACACAGAACTATGAATGTATATACATTTACTTATTTAATATTTTATTTCACAAAAAGTTAACTCTTCGAGTTACCATCATTAGATAAGCGTTATAAAAATTATATAAATCAGATTTAGAGAGAATTTTGAAGATTAATAATATTAAAAACTCATCAAAAATATTTAGAAGGAAATTCTTTTAGAATAATTTCATAAAATATATTATAAAATTGAAATACAAGTTTATTTAGCGCTCTAAAACGTAAAATAATTGGATTTTTTGTTCGGTCATATTATATCAAAACTTACCACACCTAAATACTGAAAGAATCTTGGATGTGGCTTTTACAAGTTAATTTTAAATTCGAGTACTAAGAAGGCAATGAATGAATTGCCACGGGCGATTTATCTAGGTCAATACTCTTGAGATAAATTGTGGATGGCGATCATTTATCATAAGTCGGAACAAGTATATAGACATTTGCTTGATTGTATTACTGTAATAAAAAAAAATACATAATAGTCTTTAAATCTTGTCCAAAATATCTTTGTAATATGTAAAAGTGATATAGGCAATTTTAGGTATCAGAGCTAACTAGAGTGATCTATGAAGAAAGGGTCACAGAGAGAAATACTAATAAACCGAACATAGCATGCGACAATAATTAAAAACCTACATATTATGTTGTCATTAGACAATCTAAAAAAATAAAAAATAATTACACAATTTTATTTATTTTTTATTTTTACATAAATTTAAAAAATAATTACACAATTTTATTTTTTTTTTATTTTTACGTAAATACAATAATGTATTTACATTTGTCGTTAAATAGATTATTTTAAATCATAATTTATTCACTTCTAAAGCACTATCCTTACTTATAATAAATGTATTTATTACTTGAACTGTATATAATCAATATTTTAAAAAAAGCTGTGTTCACTATAATATGACAAAAAACTCAAAGCAGTATATTATATTTTTTATTACGACAGATAAGTATTCTAAACTTAATGATATCAAAATAAATATTATTATAATACAAATTTAAAATTACAAGCATTTTTTGAGTATTAACAGTTGTTAGTAATAGTTGAAGGCACTGTATCATTATTTGTAAAAATCGTGTAAATTCACAATTATTCCATGCAGCATCCGAGACATCATTTAGAACTGTGAAATTGACCTATCCATTTTACCTGTCTTGTTAAAATTTAATTTAATAATCAAGAAGAAGTCAAGAATACCTAAACAAACTACATTAGACGTATTTAATTTAGATATCGATTTTAGAATTTAAAAGCGTCAAAAATATACAAGTTCTATCTCAAGTAGTTAATGTTTCACGTGGTCTGTACTGTCCTGGTACTGATTTGTTATCTTATATGTATTATTATAATTCAAACTTTAACATTCACAAGTATTTAAATAACAGTTTTTCTTAAATTTGTTCACTGTTGCCACTGTTTGTGGTAATATTTTTTTTTTCATTTTTCTTTATTTATTCCAAAATGTGAAAAAGTGTATACAGTATTAAACAAAATAAAGTTATGTTTCTGTATAAGCATTAGGTAGGTAAAATATTAAGTGCCACAACGCCTACCCCATATAATTTTTCTTTCAAGGACAAATTTATTATGTATAATGTACAAAATATATTCAAACACACACGCGTATATAAATTCAAACGTAGAAAGGCGTGTTTTGTTTAATATTCATTAATTTGAAACGAAATCTCGGATATTATCCACAATAATATTTTTGTCATATTTTTATATTTTTGTTCCTGTTTTATATATTTAATTCCTGTATTTGGTGTGAAATATATTCGAACTTACAACGCTTGTGAATTTACTAAATGTAAGGTTTTTTTTTTTATACATAATAAAGACAACACCCGCATAAGAAATTATATTATCCCTGTGTTGCGGGTTACTTCACAAACATAAATAATAGATTATAAGTTTCACCCAGACATGGAACATCTATCTGTGTATCACACAAATAAATGTTCCGTGTGGTGATCGAAAAGCCCACTATCTTTGGTTCAGCAGTTAGTGGTTTTTTTTTTTATTTCTCCCACATGGGTGGATGGAATAAATTTTTAACATGTTCCTTTTTGTAGGTATTCAGCACGTGTACGTTACAGTGTCTTTAGATACAAGCCACATTAGCACGGCATGTTTTTATAGAAAACATTCATCTCATATCTTGTCCACACAACACTGTATTGTGACAACTGCCAAAATTCGTGGTAGTTCAATGCAGTATCTTTTAAAAGATTAGAGAAATAATAGTTTTTGTGTTTATAAACAATTATTTAAATTCTAATTATAAATGGTTATGGAACAATATAATCATTACATAATGATTTGCGCCCATATATACATGGTCTGTTAAAAAAAAATTGCGACAATTTTTTTACGATAATTATTTATTTATAAAATAATGTTTATTTGTCCCCTTCAAGTAATTCATTACATATTACTTGTTAGATTCATTCATTAGATGATGTTTACCTTAACCTTCGATTCCATCTTTATCTTTTCTCAAAGTATCGTCGTTTTTTAGTTGGCCTCTTTAGTTAAATAGGAAAAAGTGAAAGAGGCTAGATCTATTGATTACGGCTGGTGCATCATCAGTGTGTTTATTTTGGAAAAAAGTATCATGCACAAGTTACGATGTGTGGCTCACACATCTACTACTGCATTATTGATAAAAACTGTAAGCAAAACTTTCACACTCAACCAAACTTTTCGCGCTTTTATTGATCTTGGCTCGTGCGGCAGCTTTTATAGGAGCTTTGATGATTGAGCTTTGGTTGCTGATTCGTCACCAGTTATGATCTTCTGGAGAAAATTTGAGTTATAGCGGACATAATCTAATAGGTCATTAGAATAAAAAGCATTTCGATTTTAGTTATAATATGAATATAAAATATAACAAGAAAATTTGGTTCATATTACAAGTTTGACAAAAAATGATGAATAAAAACAGTAAAGAGTAACGGAAAACTAAGTTACAGAAATAGCTATACACGCGACGGTTAGATTTCAAAAAGATTCAATTAAAAAATCTCTTTCTTGACAGGGTAATAGTGGGTTCCTAAACCCAATGGTATTAATAAATTTCTGAAACAGTTTTTTATGAAAAAATTAATAGGGACATTGTTATCTTCATTTCCAGACATAACATCGGTAAAATGTATAAACTTTCTATTATTAGACTTTTACTATTAATAAACTTTCATCGTTTAGACTTAAGTGACATTTCCAATCAATATTTGACTTGAAAATGTTTCAAATGCCGTTGCAAATATAGAATGAAGAACTTTGAATGTTTAAAGCTACTTTATGTAATATAATTTGGCTTGTCTTGTGCTGATTACACAATATAAATTGTCCCAGATAAATTAATTAAAAATCAGTTTATTTTTATTAACAGATACACCAAACAGATAAATTTTATGGAAGTTGTAGTCTCCAAAATAAGAGCAAAATGAATGTATGTTCTAAACGCCAGAAATATTCTCTTATTAATTTGAAACCCAGCTTAATGGTTAGCAATGAGACAGTTTCCCAGAGGTCATATTGGTATAAATCAATGCCCGTATAGAGTTATTTTTCTATTATATAGAATGTTAAAAATCTACACTTTGAAAAATATGGTTCCTGAGTAGTAAAAATAAGAAGTATTAACGATGAAAATAATACTAACACCAATATAATTGTTTAAAAAAAAATATGGCTAAAATAAGCAATTTAATTAACAATGATAAATTATTTACAAAATTCCAGGAATCGGTAATACTCGGGAGCAGTGGTCGGATGTTAACTCAATTATTTACTAGATCATTTTATTATCTGCTAAAGATAATTTTGTAAAATACTAACATTTTTCGTTGATTTGATGTTTTAAATTTATAATTCCATTGTACAATCTGTATTTAGGACGACTTAATCAACAAAAACCAATGTTATTGTTTGATTTTATAATTATTTTTTTTAATGAAATATCCATTTTATATGAGAGTTTTACACAAAATTAAGTCAGCCAGCCACAAGGAAGTAAGATTTACAGTATTACGCAATATCGACATAAACTTACTTTCTCTTACTTATACGTAATTAAATTTCGTTTTATGAAGCATTGTAATATGCCTATATGTTTGGGAAGTAGTGACGCTTTTCTTATATTGTTATGGTAAAATAAAATTTCAAATGTAATTTATAAAGCTTACTCGTTTAAACAGAAATGTGTGTTACTCCTTACCAAAAGTTTAATGAATTTTCTGTCACTATTTTTTATCTGTCACTATTGTCAATATTTACCATACTAGAATTAAAACTTTCAATTCTAAAATGTGTTTATAATGTTTTTTTTAATAAGATCGTTATTGTAATATTATCTTTATTATATTATTATCGTTATTGTAGGTAGACGAATTTAATCTTAAGCTTATTTTTAAGGTTTATATTATTTAATTTTATACATACTCTATTTGTTTTTGTGAATTTTTAATATACGACACAAAGATTGTATTTTTCAATCAAATTATGCTTAGTGATTAAGGTTAATTAACTCATTGATTAATCGTTAAGACTTTTAATTAAGATCGTAAATTCATTAAAAAATCTCTGTTCATATTACTGTAGTTTTAGTTTCTGGAAAATTACACGAAGAAATCAGTTATCTTCACAAAGGTGTTTAACTGTCATGAAATTATGTACAATTGTCAGCGTAATAATAACTGAGAACTGTTACTAAGCTGTTTATAATTACACTGAAGCAAACTACAATTTTATATTATCACAAAGAGTCAAATTAATTCAGATAGATATAGAATATATTATAATATTAGAATATATTATAATATTAATAAATATTTACACACACTCGAACCCCTATAACGACTATCTTAAGTTTAAAGCAAGGACTACGGAACCCCAGAAGGCTTATAAAACTTTATTATATTCTTAACGAAGTCAATTTCTAATAACGAATGTATTTACAAAAAATATTATATTATTTGTTTTGATTAATTTAAGTATGTCAGTAAAAATATTTTACCTGTTTAAAATAATTATAAACAAGACAAAATCTTAGTTAAAGAGAATTATTAGAAACGTATAGAGTTTACGCGAAAAGCCTTCAAACTAGTTCTCAGAGATAAGCGAAGTTTGTATTTGCTAGAGAACTTTGCATTATTCAGAGAACCATCCCTTTGTATGAACTATGAAGTTTGCTGTCCTTCAGTACTAGACATTTAGGCTGCATATTATTATACACACTACTCTCGCCGTGGATCTTATCTTATTATTTAATACGTTGGTAATATGAGCTCTTTAATTTTATAGTATCTCAAGTAATATTTTAAATAACAGATAAATTGATATTTATGTTTTGGCTTCCACAACCCGTTGTAATGAATTCTTACATTTTTCATTAAGTTTGTTTTCCTTGATAAAGTAAAATTAAAACTTTTTAAAAGTTTAATATAATTTCTTGTTTAAAAAAACAGAACGATTCAACAATTCATGCAAAGCAATAATGAAATAGTTCAATTTAATATGTTATAACCGTGCATACTTACTTATACTTGTTTCCTGTGGGCTACTTAAATGAAATAAAATATGAATTAATTTAATTTATTATAAAAAAACATTAATATTGTTATGTAATAAAACTACTCTCTAAGTGCCGGCATTGAAAATTATATATATTTTTTTATAATAAAACAGAAATAAACGCGCTAGGTATCTGTTATTTAATATTTCCTAACCTTTTTATTACGTTGCATTGACAGTAGTCACTTAGTGGCATGCTACGTATGTCAGTATGTATCAGTCAATTATGTATCTTCAATTACCTAAAATTAAATAATTAATCAACCCAATAACTACAATTTTGACGGACGACAACTCTTTTTTGGATCCGTCGAGTTGCACGGATGCTATTTCCGATGTGCCTCAGGCAATGGAATATTTTATTCCTTTTGCTGACGTACTTATCGAAGGCAAAGCTCGCCCATGGCTTAGTTCCGAATGTGAACGTGCTGAAGACCGAAAATATTTGCATACCTCGTTTGGGCTGATGCTCCAAACCGCAAAGCTCCGGATGTAAGTTCAAAGAAGAGAGTCTTTAACCAAGCTGCCAAGTCCTATAAGAAGGCATTGCGGAAGACTTATCTCGATCTAATCGCTAAGAATGGCAAAAAGCTGTCTGTCAGACCAACTGGCAATCGAGCTTTCTGCTCTCTTGCTAAAGCGATCGAGTCGAACTTCTGCCAACCCTCACTGCCTACTCTGGTGAAGCCAGATGAATTCCTGGCCCACACAGTAACATAAAAAGCGAATGTATTTGCTTCTCTGTTTGCTGATAATTCGCATCTAGACACTGGCAATGCTTCTCCAGCACATCTTCCTCACTGAGGTATTTGGATGCCTGAAATCCGCATCACGAACGAAGAGGTAAGGAGAGCATTGTGTTGGTCCTGATTGTATACCAGCTTTTCTGCTCAACACATGCGTAGCTGAGTTGTATCATCTATTGACACGTCTGTATTGTCTCACTTTCATAACTGGAATAGTGCCCAAATCTTGGAAGCTTGCCAACTTGCAACCAGTGTCCAAAAAAGGCAGCCGAGCCAATCCTGCTAATTATAACCCTATTTCAATCACCTCCATACTCTGAAAGATTATGAAACGTGTATTGAACTCACGCCTTCTAGCTTACCTAGAAAGTAACGATCTCTTCAGTGAAATTTGACAAGGTCTGGCATGCGACCATTTTAAGCAAGCTTTCAGCGTTTGGTCCATCTCCTAGTTTGCTTGACTGGGTAACGGATTTTTCGAGCCAGATATCCTCGGAAACCTTGACAATAAATTCCGGAGTACCTCAGAGGTCTGCCTCTCTGCCAAGTATTCGGACTAGTAGAGATCAAGTACAGTCTGAAAGCGAAGCCATGGTGCAATGTTTGAATGACAAACTTCAGGCATTCTCCGCATGAGGCAAAGGCAATCTTTTCAAATTCAACGCCACTAAAATGCAGACGTATCTATTCACCGCCAAAAGGAGCAAGAGAAGAGTGAATAGGTTGCTAGGTTAATACGCCTTACCATCTATGACTACATCTTCTCTCTCTTTCAGGTGGAATGTAATCCAGCATTAACCTAGTTTTGTATTAAAAAGAAAGTTAATTTATGTTTAAAATATTTTAAAAATAGTTTAAAAAATGTTTTTACTAAAACTAAAAATATTTTTTTAAATAATAATTGAAATACAATTTTTAAATAAATGCCAAACCTATAAAACAATTGTATTAAAATGATATGGACATAATACGGACATAAATCATATAAAAACAATTATTGGTTATCTTACATCTCATAAAATAAAAATATGAGTTAATCGATGTCATTATATTTATTTTATATCTTTAATTATTATTTATTGTAAAAAAAATATAGAATGAGAAATCATCAAATCACAAACTTTGTTTGTAAATATTTACTGTATGTAAATATTTACAAACCATTGTTTGAAAGGTTTTCAATTTCAATAAATTATGAAAGTACCCATATATTTAAACCAGTGAAGTATTAAATGGAACGCAACAAAATTTACCAGGAATAGCAGATAATACTCGACAAAGTGACGGACAATCCCTAGATTAGGTAATGCTTTTTTCTGATTAATCTAAAGCCTTAGAAGTTTTGTATTTGATATTTTTGACTTATAAGTTATTAAAGTGTTGAAATTCCACTAATTATAATTAATGCTACAACAATTTAATACTTTTTAAACTATTAATAAAATCCATAAATAGTAAATTCGTAAAATAATTTATCCGGTTTAAATAACATCTGTAATACTTTAAATTAATTATAATAACTCATTCCGATAAAAACGTTAAAGATAATGCTATAATAAATAAAACCCCAAATTGCGGGTTATGTTCCGAATACAAATACAAAAATTAAAACAATGGATGTTGTAGTTTTGCCACAACATCACACGAAATAAATTTCTTTTGGTAAATTATGCGAATACCATAGCTTAAATGTATGTAAGTAGACTGTCACTGTATAAATAATACGTCAAACCCAATAATTAAATTAAAATCGATAAACATATTTTTTTACTAAGATGGATAGCACTTTAAATTTTAAAACGAGATAATCAAATCAGTTTAAATTATTTAAACCAGCATAGACAATATATAAAAATTGATAGTTACAAAGCAGCTGTAACGTTATACAAAACCTAAACACATTTATATCGTATTATACGAAGCTATGGTATTAATTATATTTCCCTTATAGTTTCCAATAAACCTCCTATCTCAATAAAACTTTAAAGAGATGTTTCATCTGTTCTCATATCAATATTACAAGAAAAAAAATAAACTGTTTTGCAGAATCCATAAGATTTGACTTTTTTTTTTCATTTGAATAAGTGGATATCATACGAATGTTGTACCAAGCGTATTGTACCGATGTTGTACCAATATTGAACTATAGTTTATTTATATATTTATTTATTTATTTATTTATGTACTATTAAATTAAAAATACAAAAAAAAAAGAAGAAAATTACAAAGTACAAAGGATTGATATCATATTTTATAAAGAATTTTCGCTACATAAATCACTCCACAAACTATTTACCAATAGCATTTCCGAGAGCGATGGAACATTGGAGACGCGGCTTATGTGAGATGACTTTAACCTACTTTTTGAAGATAAACGTAGTTGTTCAGAATTTTGCATTATTCATCATGTAATCCTTTTATATGGACCCTGGAGTCAGTCATACCGACCTATATTTTTATCTTTATTTTTATAAAATATTTATTCTGTGACGGAACCTTGTTGAATATTTCCTTGTTGAGAAAATGATTTTGACAAATTTGATTGCAATATATTTTTTTAAAGAATAGGTAAAAGAAATATTATATCACACAATTTTGTAGGCTTCCCTTTTACGTCATGACTCGTTTGCCTTAGAGCCGCGCTCATATTACACGGCCATAAATTGTCACGCCGTGTCTGCATTTGTTCTACGCATACGCTTACTGTAAATCCTACTAATATTATAACTGCGAAAGTTTGTAAGGATGTGTGTATGTTTGTTACTCTTTCACGCAAAAACTACTGAACGGATTTTCATGAAACTTTGCAGTAATATAGCTTTGATATCAGAATAACATAATAAGTTAAAATTTATAGGGATTTATATAATTGGGTGATAAAATAACGATAACTAAGATAGGTAAGATTATTTATCTTAAATAGTTCCAAATAAAAGTCCGCGACAGCATATATCTATCTTTTATATGTGAGTCACTATGACCAAAATAGTGAACCAAACATACAATTTAATTGGATATTTTTTAACAATGCACATTTTAGAATATTTATCAAACTCTCAGAAAATTGATACATCTGTCACTTTAAGTATTGAATGTAAATACATTTTGTGTTTTACACTAAGTAATTTGGAGGAATAGTTTAAAAGTTATCACGATAAGATTGACTTAAACGGAATGTCTAAAACGCCTAAAAGGCGCGACGCGCGGAGCGAGCGAGGGGGGAGCCGTCATCACTGAGTGCTCCCACCCGACCGGGCAGACACGCGAGGGCAGACGTCGTTGACGGTTGTGTTCATGTTCATGTTTAAGCGATTTTTTGTATGACAAATTCGATTCTCAAAGCCATTTATTGTTTCATACAATCTATACATATTATAAAATTGTCACTGAACATGGAATTAAAAAAAAATATCATATATCATCATCATATCATCATAGGGGGGCAAGAGAACCCAAAACAATGGTTTTTCAGTTTGTCTGTTTGTCTGTATGTCTGTATGTTTGTGCACGCTAAGCTCGGAAACGGCTTAACCAATTTGAATGCGGTTTTCAGGAATATATTATCACAGTCTTCACATAACATTTAATGTTTATGTCATCTAAATCAATTAAGAAATAAAAAAGTTATGACAATTTATGTCAATGACGTAAGGTACCATGCAAATCTTATTCTATACATGTAATAAATCTGTCTTTGTGCATTGAAAAAATGTTTTTTTCATTTTGACTGTTCGTCTGAATGTCTGTGTGTTTGTGCACGTTTGATATATATATTTTAAATGATAAACTGAATGTTTATCATTTAAATAGAGATATTTTTTTTAATAAAACTAGACCTGAAATTTGATGGTGAAAATAACGTTGATTGTGTAGCTTAGAATACCTCAAGTTTACATGGTAACATTTTGATTATGTTCAATGAAAATCTGTAAGTGTGATATATGGTAAGAAATTTAGTAAAAACAAGAGAGGTATAAAAATAATTACAGTACCTAATATTGTATCCTTATTAAAAACTTTAAATATACTTTTGACATTGAGCGATGTCTGCCGATGTAGTAATTTTGATTGTATCACTTAAAATAAGTCATATAGAATACCAAAAAAGGGATGTGGGAATTGTTTTACTACGAATTTAAGGCGTGCGAAGCCGCGGGCAACAGCTAGTATGTATATACATTACTATAATTGTTTAAGCTCCTGAATCCAAAAATCACGCCTGAAGTTCAATCGGGTCACTAAGACTATTTATTACAATAATATACGTACGTTATTCCCAAGTTTTAAAGAATCTTTCAGGTCAAATGTGTTCTATACCACCTGCTACTTAGTTACATATAACATTTGCAAAGGCTTTTAGATTTGGACATTTTATATAAAATATTTATAAAACTGCACGCTTTCGGTTGCCTACTATTAAACGATGGCCGCCGTCCTCACGTTAATAAGAACCATCATTAAAATATCTAGTTTTAAAAAAAAATAAATATAATTTTACTGGAGGCAAAAGATTACAAAAGATAATTTTAGGTTCATAATTAATATAATCGTATATTATGATTCCAAAACAAGTATTAAACTAGAGCAAATATAAATATTCCATATAACGTTAACGTTACTGGCTGTCCTCCGCTACTCCGTCCACGTGGATTTTAAAAATAATATTTATCTGCTTTTGTACCTGTGGCCCGTGATGCCTGTAAAATTCAGTGAACCAAACGATTAAAAACAGAAGTTCCCGTGGCAATTACTTAATCGCGCTAAAACCTATGTTAAATCACTGATAAAACCCACTCGCAAGATTAAGTATTTGTATAGCCTATCTGGTAAGCTATAACATTGCCAATCTGCACCAAAATACGTTAAGTAGTTTTGGCGTGATTGAGTAACAAACACCCATCCATCCCAACATCCAAACTTTCACATTTATAATATTATTATAGATTTAATAAATATATATACATGAACTGAAATTCAACTAATAATAAATAACGGTTAATAATATATAGCCATCAAAAATTAAATAATACCGGAAAAAAATACCTACTAAAAAAAATATCTTTTGATGGCCAATCCAAAAATTTATCCTAATTTATAACTCCTTTCTTGTTTGCTAGTTTGAAGTAAATTATTGCCAAAAAAGTCATAGTTTTCTGGACTGCGCTGTTAGATAAAATCGAAACCGAAGTGGTCCTTTACGAGATGATGTAATAGGATTGAATTGGGCCGGGTGACAATATATTGTTGAATTGCGAACCTATTTCTATAAGGTTCCATCTTTTCGAGAACGATCATTGATCAGATAAAAAGAAATATCTATGTGATATAAATTATTTTAGAAACTACAATTTGTTTAAAACACAAATTTTTAGAATATTCCTTATTATTGCTTAAAATGTTATACCGCTTTTAATTAATTACAAAGTATTTAATGATATTCACACGAAACAACATGGTGGTTGACCTCAAAAATGAATAAAATTATAGTAATCAAGATTATATTTTACTACGAAAAAATGTGCTTTTCCCCATCCACATCCTATGATATTTTGAATTATACATCCATATTTACATCTGACTAATATATTATATGTAATTGTTTGGATGTTTGTATAAATGGATGTTTGTTACTCAATCACGCCAAAAATACTTAACGGATTTTGATGAAACTTAGCAAAATTGTATAGCTTATGTAACAGAATAACACAAAGGCTATAGAAATACCAATTTTTGCTAGTGGTTTTGGCTTTTATGTTTGTTACTCAATCACGTCAAAACTACTAAACGGATTTTGATGAAACTTAACAATATTGTAGCATATGCACTAAAATAACACATAGACTATGGAAATACTGAAATTTTGCACGTGGTTTTTTTTGTGACGTTTGTTACTCAATCTCTCCAAAACTACTAAACGGATTTTCATGTAACTTAGGGATATTGTAGCTTATGTACCAGAATAATACATGCTATAGAAATACTAATTTTTGCATGTAATTGTGTCTGTGACATAACATAGATTGTAGCGCGATAACTAATTGCCACGAGATATCCAATTTCAATCGTTAAGTTGACTGAATTTTACATAATTATTTGTGAAAATCTTTCGTATTACCCGACGACTTAAGAAGAAGTGTTATGTAATTTAGCCAATTATGCAATTTTTATGTTCCCTGTTACAGTCTAAATGGATTAAAGGATTTTGACGTATACCTCATCGGTAGATACGTCAAAAATAATCGAAAAATGGCAGAGAATGTAAGCCATAAAAATATTATATTTACAGTATGCATGGACAAAGTCACGAGCAATAGCAATAGTCATTTACATTTTCTTAAGATTTCCTAATTCGAAATTCTTTCTTTAGATTTAGAAGTCTAAGTTAAGTGGACCACCAGCATGAACCGGTATAAATCATGAAACAGCCAGACATTTACCTGACTGTACATACTGGCTGTACATACGTACATAATAATTAAAATTTCACCGACCTATGCAGAACCAACTTTGTATTTAATTGTATATAATATTTAGCTCAGGGAATCATATGTATTTAACTAAAACATTTATGTGTTCACAAAGCAGGGAACTATTTTCCAAGGTAATCAATTTCAATTAAGCACGTGATACGTCTTATATATTCAACCTTTCTGGTGTTGAACAAGGTTAAAATTTTTAACAGATGGTATACAAACGAGGACGTAGTTGTTTAAGATTGTTGTGAAGCTTAACTCTATGTAACTCTATGTAATCTCTTCAATTGAAATATTTTTGTCCTAAGTATAGATATACAGACTTATAAAGCATATGACGATTTTATTTCTAAAAATTTAATTATTCTAATTTCTACTATAATACTTCTTAAAAATTTTTCTTATTTCATTTATTTGAGCATCTTCAATGACAGGGAGAACCAGGATATGTCTTAAGTCTTTCATCTAAGATTACAGGTACCTTATAAGTAATTTGATATGACTTAATATATATACACTTATTTGATATGACTTAATATATATCCAACTAGTTTGTTGATTAGCTTACGAGTAACCTACGAGAAAGACCGGAATCGCTGCTTTCTTGTTCACTTGATCATAAAATAACTGTTTGTTTTTTAAACTAGCTTGTAAGATAATTGCAACAAATATATATCAAATATCTTAACTGTTTGTTAATATTAATATATTTTGATATCAACTTTTATGTATGCCAATACATTACGTATTCACCAAAGACTTTTTAGTTAAACTGATAATGTTATTACGTCGTCAAGCACAAAATGATTTAGGTTATTAAACGTACATATGCTTTGATTTTATTATCACATTTTTCGTATTAATAAACGTAACTACACAATAGTTTTGAGATAATTCCATGAACTTAATAAGGGTGTGAAGTCATGCTGATCATCAGCACTTGGCCAAAACGATTTATTGCTGTCCCAACATTTTGCTTTAACGTTTTATTGTGCATATGTAGATATCTAGTCCGTAACTTCCTTTCGTAATCATCAATAAGTACCGGACCAATATTTGTGATTTTTCGGGCTATAGATAAATTACGATACGAACAAATAAAAAACAACAATAAGAAAGTAAAGTGTCTCAATAATTATAATTTTACTTTCAATCACGTAACCAAATAATTAACGGTATATAAACATATATAAAGAACTTATAGAAGGTTCTGCGTGTAAACGCAGAACCTTCTAGAATCTTTCGCGGTAAATATACTGCGACGATTTACTTATTTATCCCGAGAAGGTCGAACATTTAACCGCAACTATTTTTGTAACTACTCAAATAACTATTCAAATAAAGTACAAATAAATCATATTTTAATACTTTAATTTACTTGTTTTGGCTATAAAGAATATTAAAATTCACCGAGACGGACGGAGATACGGTAGCTCAGTTGGTAGTGTTAAATTTAAAATTTAATCCATTATACGCGAGTTAAATCCGTAATAAATAGTTTTATTCCAATGTGTAGTATTCGTGAAAGTCTTAGAAAATACCTAAACCTCCTAAATTTAATTTCTTAAATAATACGATACGATACGAACTAATTTATACTCCTTTTCTTTACTTTCTGATGGCTTTCTGTGGCGCAAAGATAGACCAATTATGTTTTAATAAGCTGTCAACAAATCCAATCAATCTTATGACTTCAGATTTTATAAATGACAGACAATAAAAATTATAACTTAAAATATTCAAATGATTACAGAAATTAATTTTCTACCCATCAATATTATAAAATTTATAAACCATCTATTATATACCATTCGTCTATTTTTAAAACCAACTATATACATGTATTAGGTAATTGATAACTACTTTTATTACACTTTATATAATTTGCATTTAAATAAGATTTTGAAATACTTGAGATTTTTGAAGGTTTAGAAATATTTATTAAAAACAGATTAATTGTGTATTGTATTCCAAGTTAGTTAGAAAAATATTTTTTTGTTATATTCGGAAGCTGAAACAATACAATAGCAACAAAAAACTCTATTCTTGTCTTTTTTATACCAGGTGGTATAAAAAAATAGTTTCTATTGAGGTGATTGCGTAAAAGAGAGACTTTAGATATTATGACACAGTTTGTGACTTATAGGGAAATGTAAGAAGGTATAGTTAATACCACAACACATTTGTTTTGGTATTAAACGTGTACTTCTCGATGTCCTGTAAATCGCTGTTAGGGTTAACAATCCTGCAGTACTTTTTGCCAGCTAGAAATTTGCAGGAAATTTAGCTTTCCATCGCGATCCCGCTGAAATTGCCGCAAAAGATTAAAAAAAAAATTTTATGAATAATGACGCTATTACAAGGGAATGTTTTTAATTATTTCTAAATCTAATTATAAACAGTTCACGGTATTTCAAAATAAAACAAGTAAGCATAATATGCATAAAATCTGTATTTATTAACTATTAATAACAGAAATCAGTCATATTTCTTCCTTGCTGTTAATAACTACACCCATAAGTCTACTAAAAATTAAGAGATCAATTGCAAAATAATAATTAGTCATTGGTAATTTGTTATTTGTAATATAGTATTAGGGGAGAAGTGGCATGAAAGTGACATTTTTGGATTTAAGGTCCTAGTAAGTAAAGGAGACAATATTTAGAACAGAAAGAAATAGAATAGGAAACGTTAATTATTAAATAATTGAAATGAAATGCAATAATGGTCATTAATATATATATTTTTATTTATTTTTGCATCTTTAAAAAAGTTGTATTTTGTCCCTTTCATAAATGGACGGTATTGAAAGGGACACAGTTATTTATGAAAGGGACAGTGCCAAATTTTGAGTAAATGTGTGACGTTAACTAGTTAGATATAATTTAAATCAAATTTAACAGTCACTAGAATAATAAACATTGTTAAATCTGACTGTATAAATCTTAAAGACTAGTAATAAACTCTTTTATGTAACCTAAATAAAAATCAACAATATTAAAATATTTTTGTGAGAAAAATTGAATTTAACAATTATTAATATCTTTTATCAAGGCACTTATTTGTAATCGTTTTACTAGTAAATAACAAGAAATTAAATAATTTTATAAAATTAAGAACGAATCAACAATTTAAAATAACTTTTAAGACTTAGACTTACTCAACAGTCTTCATAAAATTATAGTAAAAAAAAACCTAAAATTACCTTAGATATCTACTAATCATTTTCATCGTTGTTATTTTTTAGTGGCATAGTGAGCAAAAATAATTGAAAACACCTTTAATTCCACAACTATCGTGTGCCCATTTCATGCAAATTTTACATTGAAACCAATCTTCATTACTCTCTGAATATTTTCTTTTACAAACATTGCATTGGTTATTATCGCCTGTTTTATCTTTTGCAATGGTACGCTGTCTTCTTGGGGTTTCTTCATCTTCAGAAATATCATATGAAGAATTTTCGCTACTGCTACTACTGCTTGCGATTTTTTGTGCAAATTTCTTCATTTTCTGACTACCTTTGGCATTTTCCTTAATATCAATTTTCTTATTTTTAACTTTCTCGTAACTTTTAGTTTTATATGATTGTTGGTCTGTTAAATTGGTTTTCAAAATTTGTTTTACATGTTTTAAGTTTAGTTTTTCAGTCTTTGGTATTTTCTTTTTTAAGATGTCCATCATGTTTTCTAACAGCAATCTATCTTTTTCAGGAGTTTCAGTGATAATTGAGGTTTTAACTTTACGTTGCTTTCCAGTAGGTTGTCGAGGTAAAGCTTTAGGAAATGGTCTAACGGCTTCCGGAGTTAATAACGGGTAGGTAGAATTAGAAGAGTCAGGTCGTATCTCTTTAAAAGTAGATGTTATGGGTTGTGGCTCAATAAAAGCAACAGATTTAGGTCGTGTCTCTCTTGTGGCAGATGTTTTAGGTTGAGGGTCAATCAAAGTAGAAGGTCCAGCTTGTGGCTGATTTAAAATAATCGGTAAATCAAGTTTAGTATTAAGAAAGTTAGAAAAGGTTTGAGATAATTCTAGTTCATTTAAAGAAGATTCGTCAGAGTTTGCAGCTGAACCAGTGAAGGTCTTTAGAGACTGTGGTCGGTCTGTCACGAAAGAAGGTAAGAAATCTTCATCAGAAAAAATATTTTTATTTATTGGCCATATCCCGGTGTTCTTGAAACCTGAAGTTATATTAGTCATATTGAAAGCAGTATAAAAAGCATCCTTAGCAAATTGAGCCACATTATAAATTGTAACAGTTTTGCCAGGGTTCGAAGTCATCCAGTCATGCATGCTAGCTTTATAACGAGCTTTGAAGGGTCCGAACACTGTCACATCGAGAGGTTGCAAGCGGTGACTGCAGTGAGGTGGAAAGGTTAGTATTATTATATTATTAGCTCGGGCATACAGTACTATATTAATTGTTATATGGGTCTTATGATTGTCCAGAACTATTAAAGCCGGTGATTCAGCGCAAGGCTTTACGAAGTGAGCAAAATGTTTTAAGGCTTTTAAAAAGCAGTCTTCTGTTATCCAACCAGATACACTTGCGAGGCCTAAAGCACCCGTAGGACCGTTTTCAAGCATATGGTCCTTAAAATGAACACGCGGAAATATAAAAGTAGGAGGTATACTTCCACCAGCAGCATTAGCGAAACCCAGCATAGTTACAAGCGTGCCCCGTTCAGTTGAACTGATTTGGCCAACTCTCTTAACACCTGCTTGGGCAACTATCTTGGGTGCATTAGTGACTGTCATGCACCCAGTTTCATCCAAATTCCAAATTTGATGTGGAGGAAAGTCATGCTTTAAATAACACTTCTCCAGATTATCAAAAAAGTTTTTAACATTATGTTTATTAAAGCTAGTAGTTCTAGCTAGCGAAGTGTTTTCTGGTTTTCTTACGCTCAGCGAATTATGCCTCTTTAAAAACCCCTTTAACCAATCCAGACTGGCTTTATTATTTTTTTCCCAAGAAGATGATATGCTCCGATTGAGACGTACAGCGTATTGGTAAGCAAGCTCTCTGACTTGTTTAGTGGTCAAGCCATGGCACATTTTCGCAGAAGTCTTTAAATAATCCACTAGAGAGCATTCTTGTTCTACCGTGAAAACTTTTTTATTGCCAATATTTGGTTTATAAACAAATGGAGTACATTCAGTAGCTTTAGCTTTTATGATTAATCTATGCAAATGGGATTTGCTTACATTAATAATTTTTGCAGCCGATCTTACAGAAATGCCTTTTTGTATAATTTCATTAACTACCTCTTCAATTTTCTGAGCAACGACACGCGTTCGCTTCTTAGGTGGCATTATTAAACTGCAAAATAAGTATAAAAAAAATACAAATCTGGTACAAAATAGCAGTTTTGAAAGGGACAGTTATGAAGGGGACGTCCCATTCATAACCGTTTGTTGTGTCCCTTTCATAAATATCATTCAAAAATTTTCATCATAACCATAACATCTACAATATTAAATTAAATTTTACTAACCTTCTGTTCTTGCTTCTGTGAATGTCCAAGCTGTTTTAAACAGTGATTCACACTTAAATAAGAAAATCGCAGTACTCAAAAAAACGTTTCCAATTTATAACAAAAAAAATTCAATTCTATACAAAAAAAAACACTCAAACTTTACCGCCATGTCAGAAATGATAGGAGTATGAAGTTAGCCGCGAAAGAACTTGCTTCAAAGTTGCCATACGACAAAAATAATGATGTTTGGAAATATTTTTTATTTTACGGGTAATTTGAGTTGTCCCTTTCAATACGTGTCCCTTTCATGCCACCTCTCCCCTACTAAGTGTAAAATTACACATATTATAAATCAAAAATAACGTCGTGTTAAAAAACGAGAAGAAAAATCACAAATCATAAAAAGTTACTTATTATTCTGAAAATAGGAGCGTAAAAAACAAATTCTATCAATTGTTTTGTAGCACAATTTATTTCACATAGGACTTTAAATACAACCTGCAGCAGAAAATGCCTTTTCTGTGTATATTATCTAGTGTATTTTCTGTGTCTATGCTTGTAAGGGTGATAGTGTTGAAATGATTATAAACAAGGGACAAGTATTTACCTTTTATTCTCCTATTCTCGTATTCAGTCATCTCAACCTTAATTATTTTCTCAAAATGTTGACTTGTTGTAGACATTGAAACATGGACGGTGTCTCTTTTTTGTTTTACTAATTGCATTTTTAGTGTCTCTTTAAGCGATAAATTTACTTCTGGTGTAATTTCTTTATGTTCCAAACTTTGAAATATAACAGGTTCATCGTCCATTATTTCTTGGAAACTCTCACATTCTTTCACATATATATTTAATTTCGTAGCTAATATAATTTCTTTTGGGAACTGAAAATGTAGCTCTGGGTTTTTTTACGGCTGTTTTTGGATTGTGGAGATATAGGACGATTCCAGACAAATTAGTCTGGCGTTCTTTATTTCTTTTACGAAGAGTAGTAACTATGGATATCCATCCATATCATATCCATATGGTTATACCATCAGATATGGTTATCTAATTTTTCTAATCTCTTCTGCACAAAACTTAGACTCTCAATTTCAATGGTTGAAAACTGAGAAGTATTTTTTGATATTATCCTACTCTTCGTCTAAAAATGTAATGTTTTATCTAACATCGATGTAAGTTTTGATGGTACAGATTTTAAGAATGTTAAGACGCTCTAACATATCAAACAGACTACTCCACTTCGTTTTGCAGTCTAGTATTAACCCGTAATCTTTACCGATGTCTTGTTGTACATTTTTTTGCAAGCAAGCATTCTTAGTTGAAGATTTCCTAAAACTCTTTACAATCTTTCTTACATTCTCTATAAGTCCTCTGTAATTCGGAATCACCAGGAGGCTGTTCTAAACAATGAAGAAATAAAAAGACCTGCTCTTCAACCATTCCGTCATTGCAAGAGTCGTCCTCTTCATCATCGGACATTTCATTTTGTAGAGAATGGGAGACCGATTCCTTCCTATATAAGGTACCAACTACTGTCAGTTGAGTACCAAGGGAAAACATAGTTTTTGTTAGGAATTCAACAGTCTTCTCACTTTTTTAAAATACTCGCACAGTCAGTAATAATTCCGAATGTCCACTGAACGCGCGCTGGGACTCGTAGTGATAGAAGCCCTATAGGGCCGTCAATCGTTAGTGGCGCCTAAACTATGTTGCCAAACGGATGTGTTCTGTTGGTTTAAAAATTTCATTTTTACGGATTTACCTCACAAATTTTAGGGATTTACCTCACAAATGCTGAAATTCAGCAGTCAATATTAATATGCGGGAAACCGCTTGAATGCGGTAACGCGGGATGTGGCATTGCAAACCCTAATGGCTGTAAAGTGTTTCCTCAAACACTTTACAGCCATTAGGCCATTTTATTTAGTGATCTTTAACCTGTCGGTGAAAGTCTCCTAGCATAATATATAAGTGGTTACAGTTACAGTATGTGGTTAATTTTACCACAGAAAACTTTGTGGCGAAATTACATTTTTTTTAACTTTCAAAACTCTGACTATTATTAGTAATTTGGGATTCTATTAGTGAACATTGTCTTTGTGAAAATGTGTATTTTACATTAACAAGAGCTATTGACGTATTATTAATTGATTAATTGATTTCAATTTAAAGCAATTACATCTTACTGCAAATGATAAGTTTTCTTGTACATTTCGCAGAATCCATACCTTTTGTAAAAGATCATTTGGGCACCTCATTAAGCCATAAGTTAATAAAACATCAAATACGAAACTTCTAAGATTTTATGGGTAGGTTGAATAAATAAGAAATCTGTAATCCGTCACATAGATAAAAGCATTAGTCCATGTGAATATTGCCAGTCACTTTATAGAGTATAATCTGCTGCTTCGGTATTTTGGTCTCATCCTATGCAATACTTCGCTCTGAAATCTGATTTGGATGTACAGTCTTAATGTGCCGAAATAAGTCTTAAGTATAAGATTTACGGTTCTACTGAGTAAGAGAAACTTAAAAAATTACATTAGCTTATATTTATCAAGTTAAACCACTGAACCACTTCCTAACTTTAAACAAAGTCGGAACTGACCCGCTAAACTTTGATTATAAATATCTAGTCATTTTAATTCTAGACAGAATTTTAAATACAAAACTATCGCTTTGTCTTTTTTTTGCTTGGAACCTGTTACTCCTTATGTTTAATAAAGACAATATTCTTTTAGTAAATACTCTTTTTTTTTACTTTTTTAAACGAAAACTGAATATTTAAGTTTTGTTTTATTTTATTGGCTCCAAAGACAACAATTACTTGATGACGGATAATTGTTTTGTATTATTTACTTTTGATACCTTTTATCTATTTAAGTACTTCCACCAAATATGAGCCCCCATTTATATTATGGCTGCCCCTTAGGAATAAAGGTTTAGGTTAGTAAAAAAATATATATTAAGAATTTCACGAGCGCGTCAGATTAAGGTAAGGCTAGTTAATTATGCTTAAAAGTGTATATTTCACTAACCTGACAGCTATCAAGTGATGCAAAAAAGTGAAGAAGTGATGCAATTTAAAAATATGACATCTCGACATTCTCGAGTAGCCAATTTTTTGACTTTGAAAAAAATAATTTAAGGATTACGAAAAATATATAATCTGACGATTTCGACAAGCCAAAGTAACAAAACTTCAACGGTGAAGTTTAATATATCTGAGAAATAATATATTGATAATAATATATGAGATCTGGTTTGAAGGTGATCAATTCACGATAACGTGTATGATAGTCATAACACCTGATGTTCTGGGGGTTAGTCCAGAATAATTTATACTTTTTATATATCTATAATTTTTATATATCTTAAAGGCAATCAGAAGATGAAATGAGCCAGAATATTAATATTCTGACTGATGAATAAAAAAAAGTGCTTGAAAAAATTATTTATTTTTTCTAAATATATTTTCTTATATTTATATAAAATATGTATTGTATTTAAAGGACAAACTATTTTATTTGAATGTTATTTTTTGGACTTTTCAATTAATTTAATTCTATGGATTAAAAAATAATCAACAAGATAAATAAATATTGTCAGATTAGGCAAATATCTCCACATAATTATCATATTATGGCATATCATGTTACGACATACAGAGAAACCATATATATGCCGGAACTACAGATCTAGGCTGCACTATTGTTAGTTAACAGAAGAGAAACAGCGATACATTATAAACACTACTACCACACCAATGTATTTATTTATTTAATAGGAAGCTAACGTGATACACAATAGAAAAAAATACATACATGTTATGTAAATATAAATTACAAAGTATATCCCAATTATAGGCTAACTTAACATGCAATTTTAGGTTGGCTGTCCACAAAACCTTAAAAATACACATCAAAGTAAATGCTACAGATTTCATTTGCAAAAGTGACAATTAAAATGTACAATATGAGTAATAAAAAAAAATAAACAGAAATAAAACAACTAAAAAACATAGAAAACTTAAAAATTAAAACAATATTAAACTAAAGTAAAAATATAACTTATCTAAACTAAAATAACACATTGGTTTTTATTTTAGTTTAGATAAGTTTTATTTTTAATGGTAATGGTAAATAAATATTAGCTACAATTTAAGAACATAAGAAAATAATTAAATTGTTAAAAACAGTAAATATTAAATAAATTAAAGGAAAAAAAAAATTAGCAAAAATAAAAACAAAGTAATTTGAAGGGTATTTTGAAGTATTTTTGAGTTTTGTTAAAATATATTTATTTAATTTAAAACAAAGAGTTCAAAAAAGTGTTTGTTTTTAGCTGTTTTGGATAACTGAACCATTAAATATATCAATATCGACTTTCTTAGAAATAATGTTTGATAATTTTTTTTATTGAGACAATTAAACCCAAATGAGTTCTAGAGAACCTACTTTTAAAAATTGACAAATTTGAAAGCCTTGCATTTGCCCTATGTACAATTAGACTAATACCCTGAAGTATTCTAGAACAGTCAATATTCTCTGATATTATTCTGTGTAAAAAGCACAGGTCGGCTATATCTCTTCGATTTGAGAGCGAGGGTATTTTTATTGTAATAAATTATCTTTATATGAGAAAAAATTTAACATTTTCTTTTGTATTTTTTCCACTCTGACTATATATACTTGATAAAAGGGATTTCAAGCAATAGAAAAATATTTGAAAATATGTATAGCCATGTTAAGCTTATTTAAATTTATATAAATATAGAATGAAAAATAAACCGATACGGGCAGGGATTTAAACCCGCGACCTCTGGAAAACCGTCCCGTCGCTCTACAAATTGAGCTACCGTATCGCTGTCCGTCTCAGTGAATTAAGCATTCTATATGTGATCGCCTTTATCGGGAGGGAATAACAATGGTCAATGTCTATCTATACTGCAAAGTCGTAGTAAATACATTGGTTAGGATTTTCGAAAGAAGCCTAAGAAGATGTTACCACGGTCCGCGACCCGCGACGCTCCTGGTACTTTTCTGTTTGCAGAGTGGACTGTAGGTTGGACCCGTGATTCTATGGGGGGTACGCAACGCAACGCATCTTTTCCTTTCTGAGGGGGTGGCCGTTTGCTCTGTTAGAGTGATAGGCCCGGAATATTTATCGTCAGGTACAATAGCACTTGACAATGATTAGTCTAGGTGAGGTAGTTGCGGAGCTCTTCCCTGGGAGGGCTCCGTTAGCGAGTTGGCGGGTCGGTTGAGGTCGCATCACCTGCGTCGTCTCCAGGCGGGAATTTAAAGCGTCGCAGATTTGCGTACTTCTTCCGGCCCTGTGCGTCGGGATAGTTTTCATCGGAGGGTAACCACTTCTATCTTCCCCTGGATGGAGGTGTATGTCCATGAGAATTCCAGAAGTTAAAAAAAAGGAAAGAGGAGTGTGAGCGGTAAGTACCTACTTAAGTAGGTGCTTTCTGCCTGGGTCTTGCGACCGTGCGACTTACTAGGTTTAAGCCTACACCTGGGTCGCAAGTCCCAGGCATTGTTTGTCCCTTTCCCATCGGAGTTGCAAAGAGGCGTTGCAAGGTGAATCCATGAAATGCTAAGAAGCATTGTCTCTGTAAACTGGATTAAAGTAACTCAATTATCTGAATTTCATGTATACTTTCCTCAGTATACCTGAAATTCAAATACCTTGATACAAGATATTTTTTAATAAGTTATAAGATACTTAGTAATAATAATTAAAGTTTCATCATAATAATGCAATAAATAAATAAATCATATTAAATTTATTTAATCTTCATTGTTTATCACTATAAACATTGCATTCATAAATTTTCGCATTCAGACCTCAAACAGAATCACGAGTCATTGTTTGCAAATATTTAAGTTATAGGCATTTTCAATATCGCAAATATTCTCACGATCAATATTATTTAAATATACTCTCTCTATTGCGTAGCATTACGATCAGATATTTTAAAATTTACTTTAAATTGGTCTTACCCTGTTTTTTTATACGTTGTGTATTCGAAAAATCTTCATAAAATAAAAAAAAATATTAGAAAAAAAATACGTTGATCTTCACATAAAATAGAAGATATAAAAATAAAAAAAAACTACATAATCTAAATAAACCAGAAAGGTTTTTTCTAAGAATATTACTAGTATAAAGAATATTTTTGATATTAAAACTATTCATATTTCATTATAACTTTCATACGCAGAAAATACATTGGAATTGCAAAAGATGTATGTATCTTACTGTAAATTTTTAATTTGCAATTACTACATTTGAATTAGTATCATGTAAAGTTTATATTGCTTTTAGTACCTATAGTAAAGTTCACAGACGATAAAATACTAACTAATATAAAAGTATTTTGAAGTCTGCAACATAAATAGCTAGTAGCTTCTGTTGCTTAATGTAGCGTATATAAGCAATTGTAATAAAGTCAGGAGAGTTTGGGATAAAAACTTTCAATTTCTCAATAGCATCTTCCGAATTCGGTTCCTAGAAAATTGTTAAAATATGAAGCAACTATTCCCCTAAAGTTTGCCGCATATTTTAAACTATTTACCATTATCCGTATAATATTTTATCGAACTTTTAATACGGACTTTCACTACTTAGCGTCTCTATTTTATGACTTTTCAAAATGAACTCCGAAATACCGTATACCTCTCATTCCATCTATTCTATTCTGTTTTTGTTTTGGTTTTAAGTAATTATTAAAATAAACTTTTTATCAATAATATTTATTTACATACATAATGATAATATTTAAATATTAATATATTTTTTTTACATTTATTTACATATCTGTAACCAAAATTTATACCATTGAGTTAAAATGAAGAAAGGTAAAACATTTAAAGTAAATTCAGCTAAACTTATTTCAGCGCTTAATCCAAATTCCACACTCACAAGGCATTTTATTACTTCACGTTTACTGTTATTTCAGAAGACTAAGTGTTCATAGATCTTTTAATTCTTATTCTCTTAGTGATGTATTTTCTCATCTATTTACTGCAACGAATAAGTTAAAATCTTTAATTGCTTGGATGGCCCACTATTGATTGCCCTTTTTTATAAAATTTTGTTACTTAGCTATAGATAACCATTAGTTTTAGAATAAAGCACTGTTTAAAATATGTATAAGTTAAATATTTTTTTAATATTTACTGATATTTAACATTTAAATATTTTTTATGACTTATACTCTTGTGCTCACTAAGTAAACTAGTTAATGTATATATTTATAATACCTTCATATTTTAGTGATGTAAAATATTTTCTTGTAATGTTATGTTGATGTTCTTATTAAGACATGCCACCCATTATACTGTTATTCTAATAGTTTTGTGTGATAAGAATTGTTTTTTTCATGGGAACCTAAAGATAAGACGTTTATAGATGTTTTTCTTTGAATAACTTATTTATCATTGCGTGTAGATATATATATATATATATATATATACATATATATATATATATATATACATATATATCATACTACTAATATAGACTTTCACAGCTCAGCGCTTTTAGTTTTCGATGCTAGGAAGTAAACTCTGAAACAATACTGTCAATTACCCTGAAAACTGTTATCTCGAACTCCATCTATAATATAATATATTTTTTTACTATGATTAATTTTAAAAGGTTTTTAGTAAAATTATTTCGAATTTCTATCACTTATTTACGGTTTTAGAGTTTTACAGAACGTTTCCGCTAAAAATATTACTACCATCGTTCTTTTCTTTTATATTTTCGTATGAAACCAATTGTTTTTTACATGAAAACATAAAGATAAGACGTTCAAGAGTTTTCTTCTCATTGACTCAGCCAAACGCCATTGTTTTATAAATGCCGTATAGTGGATTTGATGCTTTTTGTTTCAGTCAACTTTAATTAATGCAAAACAAACCTATTTTTGTGTAACATTGTCGAATTTTATATTTTTATATATTTATCTGAAAAGATTTTTTTTATAAACCAAAAATAACATATTTTGTTTTGATAACGGTTTAAAGAAAAGAAAAGAAATATCAATGTTATAATTTTATAAAATTATTTATTTACTACAGTGCAGAGTTTAAACTAATTATTTAATCTTTATTTAATCTAATTAACAATAAATTAATTTACAAGAATAAGATAATTTATTTAATAAGCTCATAATTACCACCAAGGTTTTTGTATTGTTAGCAATCATTTTGTATTCATAGGGTACATTTTACATTAAAAGGATTATCATTAAACCAATTCACAATAGGCTGACAAAGATTTATAAGTCATTTTAAGTATAATGTGTCCATTTGGTAAACAGAAATTGCAAGATAAGGCTTACTATATGATTAATGATTATATATATGACAATAAGGCCTGAGACTAAATTATTGTAAGCCTACCTCATAAACAATTGAAAAGAGTGACCATGAGTTTCTTTGCTTCGATATTCTCATGAGCTCAACTAATTGAAAGGGCTTCTTTTTCAAGTCAAAATTGTTAAAATGGATATATTTTTTATTATATATTTTTTGCAATATTTTGTTTGATCTTGACGTGGCCAAATAGATGTAAAACATTTTCAAGGAATAAAATATATATGATTTTGAAACTTGAATTACTATGTGATAATAAATTTTACTTCTTCTTAATCTTGTTTACTTTTTCTTACGTCATTCGTTCATGTCAAAAAAATATTTCAAGAATTTCAACAATCATCAGAGTTATTAGGCATACATTTTCGGGTAGGCGTGGGTTATTGAGTACGCAGAAGGTAATGTACCAAAACAACTTCACGTTACTTTATAGTACAATCTATAGTTTCACCAAATAATTGTGGATCACTGAGACTAAATCGATTAAAATGTAATGATTATCAAACATGTGGTTCCTAACAAACATCGAGATGATTCAAAGGAGGCAGATTTCACAAGATGGCCGACACATCAGCACTCTGTGTTCGTTTTGAGTATTGACATTTGTATAAAGTGACAGCTGATATACTTAGTATTTTTGATTACATGATATTTTTAATATCCTCTAATTACGTTACTGTTATATTGATATATAGAGTATGTGATTATATTGATATTATATCAAACAAATGGATAAAAATTAAGCCTCCCTGTTAAAAACGAAAGCGAATATTTGAATTTATGTAACAAGATCAAAGGATAGGTACTTTACAGTGCAGCGTAACAAAATTTTAACCTTCATATTTATTTTAGTTACGAATCATAAATATACCTATTTTATCATTTATCATCAATATTTTTCTGTGCAATTGATCGGAAATATATACGATCGTATTTTATAAATTGGCAGGAAATGTATGTTACGAATACGTCTCGTAAAACCTAATTCTACGTTCTCACAAAGCTCATAGTTCAACTCGTAAAATGAACTAACATATCAGGTAACGTCATATAAAGTTTTATTTTAAGTAGAACTAAACCAGAATAAGCGAAAATTGCACAAAAGGTTCTTCTATACTAAATATATATCATGCTTCTCTTAGCTTTTCCTTTATTAAAAATATTTATCTATAACCCACAAGGTTTTAAAAATGACTTTGTTTGAGACTTAACTCAAATAAAAAAACAGTCAATAAATTCAACAAGTAGATATTTATACAATGTTTGTCTTTTAAGATTTTGTAGTTGTTTATTTAAAAAAAATGTAATGAAAATTTGAGAAGTTTCTGGAATAAAAAAGCCATATTTTTATATGGATATATTAAAAATTATTTCACTTTCGATATTATGATCTATTCAATACCTTTTTTAAAATAGTGAATTTGGACTGAATAATCTGCCAAAAACATAAAATAAATTACCAAATTTCGTTATCAGATTAAAGTTAAATTACCAAATTATAAATGTAAATTAGCGAGTCAGAAATAAATATTGCCATAAAATCAACAGTTGCTTAAAGCAGGTTCAAAATTTCAGCTAAAATGGAAATAAGATTATGAAATCTCATGAATTGGCGGTTTGTACGAGCTAACATAGAATATGAATTACCTAAGTTACTCGCTTGAACATTTTAACAACATAATAGAAATGACTTCACCTTTTCTCTAAAACGATATAATTTAGGTTAAATGCTAATACTTTTTTTGTATGTTTATCAGAAAAAAAAATTTTTTTTTTTGATGACAATGAATTTTTTTTAACATATCTATTAAGAAGCTTAGAAAAAAAAGCGAACCTTGCTAAATATCGTATTTTTGTTAAAAAAAAAGGTACTTACTTTTTACTTTGGTTGGAAAGGCCTCAATTTTTATATGTAATGTAGCTTAAAAATAATAAATAAACTATTGCTATATGAACATATTGCAAATAAATTAAAAAATATTGTAGAGGTTTAATTAAAATGAAATAATATAATATATATTTAAGCCATTAATAAATCATTGGTGTAACATTTCAATTTGCTTCGCCGGGCGTCGTAAATCAGAGAGTTTAAAATGATGCATTTTTGTTACATCTGTAAGGTGAAGTTTAAACACATATTATTATCGAAACATTATTATTTTTTTTTTACAAAAATAAAACTTTTTTTACTGATTTAACTCGCATATATTTAATAAAATTTAAAATTTATATTTTAAATTGAACCCGACGTTTCGAATTCTTTGCAACAATCATGTTTACGGTAAGTCGAGATGGAGGTGTCTGTCAGTAAGTCAGTTAATTAGTCATGTACCTCCAACATAAATAAATATCCGATCGTATAGTTTAGGATTCAAATAAAATGCACTAACAGTTTCTTGAGATCCTGCGCTGTGGTCACAGACGTGATGTTATATTTTTCAAGAGTGGGTCCCAGGTGTTAGATACACCTTCGTACATCGAAGTCAGCAGTGTGTGAACATACCGTAGACAAGTCCAATCATTATAATATTATAAATCTTAAAATCTCAAAATAAATTTAAAATTATCAATCTATTATCTAGTCCAAAATTGTACTACCATAGTCTATTAACATAATATCATTTCAATACTCTGACAATAAGCAATTTATAATGTAACATTCTTATTTCATTGTTAAAAAGACGATTTTTTTTGAAGTTGTTCAAGTCTATAAATTGTTTTACAATCGGTCATGGCAAAAAAAATATTCGAAAATAATAAGAAAGTATGAGAAATTTGTAAATATATTCATGTTGAAACAGGTCCGTAGGGATTCCTTCATATATCTTAAATCCTAAAACTGATGCAAACGACTAAAGAAGAGTTGTAACTTTATAAGCTAGTATTAGCTTTAGTAACTTAGATGTTTAGTTTTACAGGTAGGATACTGAAGTTTCAAATCTATATGAAAATTACCAGTTTGTAAAATAATAAATTTTATAAAAGCGTTGATTATAAAGTATAATGTCCATTATTTGATAAATAGACTATTTCTAAGTTATTTTGTTTCGATCGAAATAAAAACCAAAACACGTTTTATATCTTTCAATTTATTTATTACTACTAAAGACTAAGACTGGTTAAAAGCTTTTTAAAGCTAATGTGTAATATTAACTACGTCACTCAAAATTATATTTATTTTTAATAGAATTATTAATGATGAGTTTATTTAAATTAGGGTTTGGATAGATTTAAGTTAAAATTTAAAAGGATCTGTGCATTATTACGAAACGTTTTAACTACTTTTAAACTAGAAAATTATTAACCTAACGTTTTAAAAAGTCAGTTTTGTATATTTTTGAATTATTATAACACCAAAAATTTTTACATGTTTCGCTCAACTTAGTAATTTAGTTAAATCTTTTTAAATAGCTAGGAAATTATATTTTCTATTTATAATTAAATTTATGTTGGTCGCTGTTGCCCTCAGACGTTTGGGAATTGGCACTCAATATGGCGTTGATTACGAAATTAAGGCTATGTAGGTTAATGCTGCTGTAATTTTACGTCAATAATCTTTATCGCGGAAAATGTCTACATTATAATATAAATAACTTATACATATGGTAATGGTGTGCATTTTATACATAAATTATATTATTATATACCAACGTTATGTAAAATTAATTGTAGTTTTTTAAAAAAATAATTAAAAATTAAAACCGCCCGATATAAAAAGACATAAAGGATAAAAATAATATCATTATGTACATATTAAATTCATTTAGGTATATGTTTTTCTTAATAATGTTATCTTAAATTAGCCCTTGCAAATTCTTCTTCGTAACACGCTCTGTTGAGAGAAATTACATTTCATAAATCACAAGAGCTACGACCGTAACGTTCAAGCCTTGTTACCTGCCGCGGTGAATATGTTATAATAATCATGCTATTATATACTTTAAAAGAAAATGTTTATTTCGAGCACACGTTAAAAAAATCTTAACTCGTTTTCGGGTGGGATAAATTACTCTTATTAATTATTTATATATTGTTAATTTTACTCTATTAATTGCCACACAATAATGAGGTTTTCTTTCTTTAATTCGATGTTTCTATCCTAAACATTTAAAACTTTTGTTTTTATAGAACTTTTTATACAGGACATAAAAAAATAAGAAATTAAGCGAGTGAGGAGTGAAGCTTTGTGTTTTTGGTTTCGTTCCACGTCATCAAACATCCTCCTGTTATTACTGAACCGGTTGGATTCATTTTTTATCTATTGCTGTGACTCTGGTGAGTATTTATAAGCAAAACAATAGGTGATAGGTCATGTCCTTAAGGAATAATCAACCAAAAATGATTAACAAGGGTTTGCATTGAGCTAAGCTTGCGCGCGCTTCTTGTTTCCATTAGTCGACCAGTAGGCTGGACTCGGGAATGAAAGTCTATATTATACTGTGTGAAAGTTAATTCAATTCAAGAATTAATATTTTGATCTTATCAGCTAGCTGTCAACCAAGGAATTGTAATTGTGTGTGTGTGTGTGTGTGTGTGATATTAAAAAAAAAAAACTTTAGTATGACTCATATTATTATGGATATCCAACACAATTAAGATCTAATTATCTAACAATAAATCTGATTCAGTTATACTTAGTATATCTTAGTAAAAACGTTTTATTTTAAGACTTTAATGGATACAATTAAGAATTTATTATATTGAAAAAAATATATAATTTGTGTATGTTTTTGTTAACATATTTCAATTTTAAGTGACGTAATTCGATCCGCTGATCCGCTAAACAAAAAGTTTGTATTTATTGAAACACTTTATTAATTTATTTTTTTCGCTTTACAGGCAGTTATTGCAATGAATGAGATACACAATACTTTTTAAGAGTTTATAAACACGCTTATTGGAAAATAATGGAATTCTTAAACTGAAATGGTAGTTCTTCGTTAAATTTGTTTATATTAGTTTCATAAATCAAAAAACAAATACCACATTTCTTTTTGTATTGTAAAAATAATTTGTTTTATCAGCCTATCATGAAATTTTAAATATATCAGAAACGAGTACTCCATTAGACTAGGTAGTAATGCATAATCTGTCTATTTTAAGCCTTGCCGAAGATTGTTAAATCCTAAAGATTCTCAAAGTACACTAAGTTACATAGTTTATTACATTAATTTATTGAATGTTGATAGATTAAAGAAAAAATTAAAAACATATTCTCTCAATCTTCTTAATTATTTGTAAGACAAAGGTGCATTCTTGTTACTATAATAGTTACAAAATAAATATTGCATAAAAAGGTGGCAACACGCACACTTATTTTACACAATTTTTCACACAAACTTGTTCATTATTTTTTTTTTGTAACAAATAATAATCAAAATACGAAAATTTTAATACATGTACATCAAAAATAAGTAACTAATTAATAAATTGATGTTTTTGATAATATATGAAATTAATATAATAGTGAAAACATAGTGAATTACTTCGAAAATTCAATTCAATGGATTCGGTTATGAAGGAGCATAATCTCTTATTACAAATACGTATTATCCAAAAGGAGATTTATTTTTCTTTCAATTATATAATATCAATAGAATAGATAATCATTATTATTATGACATCATTAGGGTTCTGCTGAGGTCCGATTTTTTGTGTAAGCTTTAATATTGCTTCTCGTCAGATACGACAAATTTAACTTCTTTATATAAATTTGCATAATTTGTAGAAATATATGTGTTAACTATGCAATACTCCTGATAAACTTAACTTCAAGATGAATTAGTGCTGGGAGACTATTACATTTTTGAATGTATGAAACTTACTGTAAGTACAATTAATATTTCAAACTTTTAGGTTAAAGTTCATTACAAAATATACTCGTATTATAATTAAAACCCTTTTGACCTTCTTTAAATGGTCCTAATCTACAGCATTACCATAATCGACGAAAAGCGAACGCCTTACGTAATATTTATGACACAATTTTATATCGAAGATTTTATCCAGTGAAATCAACGGACTATCTTATAATTTTGGCTATATATTATTTTTTGTAGAGCAAGAACAATAGAATTGTAATGTAATGTATTGATAGAATCAAAACTAATGAAACGTCCCGAAATTAAAATTGACTATGTTTATGCAAAAGTCAGTTACGATAAAAGTAGTAACGCTTCTGTGTTAAGATAATAAATATAATTAATATTTTGTGTAATACCTGACACTATTGCAAAATAATGAACTATATTACTAGTCAAATTATATGAACTTCGTAATAGCCTGAGTGCATCCTCTTCAACAATTGGAATATAAAGGCAATTTTACAACTTCGTTAGAAATTGATATAGTGAACTGCTGCAAGAACAGTCGTTTTTGCGTGTTAAATGTTACAGAATTAGCATTTAACTACTGTTCGGTAGCACTTGCTAGTTTCTAAAGGAATTTGGCAAATTACGATTCTTGACGAGGCTCTTGTGTAACATTAAAATTTTACAGAGATATATTACTAAAAGATAGTTTATGTACATGAAAAATAATTAGGTATTTATTTTTATGTTAGTTCATATTAAAATGTTTCAACGAATTTAAATGTATACATGGGTTAAATTTGAATGCAAGTACATTTTAATTTATAGGAAAATGGAAACGTTAACTGCTCAAAAATATATTTATTACAACATAAAAACACATATGTTATACACACTGGTTAGTACAAATAATAGGTATACCTTAACCAAGTTATAAATCAGGATGGAATTTTTTTGAAAATATTGTCTATTTTTAATAAGTTTGTTCACTACCTAAAACTTCTGATCAATTGAAACCATTTTTCTTATATGTTACATCAAAATCAAATAAGTAAAAAATAAGCTATTATAGACAAATTGTTCCAATTACGGCACGCTAGCACAATGGAAAATACGATTGATACCGCAAAACGACATGTTCCGATAAATGTAACGATACTTTAAGTGTGATACTTAATTCTACGTAAATAAGTTTCAATTGACTTTAAAATAATTTACAAAGAAAAAAGGATATCCATATCTGTAGTCACATGAACCAGACTAAAAAAAATCATTCGAGCAATAAAAGTGTAACTTAAAATTCAGGAAAAAAAGATCGTACAATATATTTGAAACAATCATTACGTAAATATACTATGTTCAAACCTACTTTAATTTAATTTATTTTAACTAATTGTATGATTTTTTTTGTAATTTAGTTAATAAAAATTTTATGAATCATTATGACTATTAAATATATATACCTCGCTGTAATAACGTAAATAAATAAATAAAAATCCCGACCAGTTTTAAACTCATTCGGGGTTTTTATTCACGGACTTGCTGCATGAACATAAAGATATAATATATATTGGGCATAATATTAGATATGAAATAGCATAATATTTAATACACATTATAATTGTGTAACATTACAGTTGCATTAACCTAAGTAATCTTTAAGGAAAAGTTAGTTCGGAATCTGTTACTTCATAACTTATAAATGATATTAAATAATAAACATAAATGTGGTAAGATAACGTAAAAATGAGATGAGCATTTTTAACATAAAATATAACAGTAATTTATTGCCCAAAATATGCATGACATTGCAAGGATTAGCCAAATGTAAAGTCCCCGTATGTGTCTTGAAGCATTTATTACCTCCACTAATGAACCTGAAAGACGCATTGTCCCTTATGGGAATCGAACCCACAACCTTTGGTCCAGCAGTTAGGTTTACCAACCACCACACCAACAGGTCATAAACAAAAGTTTTTTGAGAATAATTTACATTAAACTTTCTTAACTACTCCTTTGTTTATATTTTATGAATTTTAATTGTCAATTTAAAATCTGGTAGTTCATTTCACATATACACAGTTACGTATAAAGACCTCAAACGTTTTTAAATGTATATTTATAGCGAGGCGGCTTAAGTCGTTACTTGAACAATATATATATATATATATGAGTGTTAATCTATTTTCTTTTTAAACTTACAATAACTTCACGAAACAATTATTTGCATCGATTTCTTATTATTAACAATTATTTTCATCGATATGTTACAGCTCTTCTGCCTTCTATCTTCCATTTTCGGTCTTCCGACATCGTTTGTCTTTTGTTATTAGGTTAGGATCATCCGCTTTCCCGGTTTTATGTTTTTGAGCTGCTGGTAATAAGGTTTGATCTCTGAAATAGGACTTCTTGGTCACTTAATAAATAAAATTTATACATTAGAATTTAATAATTGTTGTAAATTAAGTGTATTGAAACGCACTTGCACTTCAACTAGAAAAACATTATTATACTTTGAAAACTTCTAAATAATCATCATTTTAATATCATATAGAAAATCTATTCGTTTTCAATAATAAAACCTCTTAAAAAAAAAAGTGCTGAAACTTAAACGCAATATTAACTTCACAAATTTTGTGCAAATAACGTGTTAGAAATACAAAACGGAGAGAATAATATTAATAGTGTTCCTTTTACGGCAAATTCTCGAATTTTTCGCCGAGTTCAATATAAGGCCAATGTCTTCGCGAAAATATTTAGTTTTATCCTTCACTGTACTTTTCAAGCATTTTCATTTACAGTTCCACTGTTAGTGGCCTTGATAGAACAATATATAATTTTGATAAAACTTGTTATTAACATCCTTAACATATGAAGATTTTACCATTAACTTATTTTTGGTAAATCTGCTCAAAAAAAATTGTTATATTACTTCTCTACAGATTTTTTTTTCATTTGCAGTGTTTTAAATTTATATCGTATAAAATATGTTTAATTCATATTAATTAATAATACATTAATTTCAACATAATCACATTCACAGAGAATAAAATAATGTCTTTTACATTCTGCAATAGAAAGCTATTATCTAGGTCTTATAATAAACTCATGAGTTTGGAACTAAAACATTCACATATTCAACAACAATAGCTTCTTACAAGGTAATCTTAGGAAATTGTTGAAATATGTTAAAACTCTCGTCGTAAACTTTGTCGCATATTTTGAAGTAGGTATATAACATTCAACGTTTTATAAAACTTTTATAATGTCTTTTGATGTTTAGTTTCTCTATTTTTCAGAATGTTATCTCGAATTATATTTAAAACTACACACACACACTGTTTCCTATACAACAATGATTCGTTTAATTTGATATTGAGAATTTGGTCTCTTATATAATGTAAGGCACGTTATTACTATTACTTGGCCAGTTTTTGCTTAGGTTGCGCCTCAAGTTTTATAGCATCATTCGGCATTTAGCTGAAAACTAAAAAATATTACTATAATTCTATCATTCCATTATAAAATATTTTCATTACTATTTACTGCATGAAAACTTAAGGTTTATGTTTTAATTTATGACTTTGTATTTTTTTAGGTTCCATTTCTTTTTTTTATAATTTATTGTAATAATTTTATTTTTAATTTTTAATCAGTACTTATCCAAAATTTTTTTTTAAATTTAATTTGCGTATAATTACATTTTCAATTAAACCCGACGCCGTACACCGTACGTTTCTTACCCTAAGGTAAGAAAGACATCTCCATCTCGTCTTACCCCGAACACGATTACCTACTGCAAAGCATTCGAAACGTCGGGTTAAATTTGAAAAGTAAATATAAAATTTAATTATGCGCTAGTTAAATCTGTAAAAATAGTTTTATTTCAATTTAATAGTATTTTATAATATCATTTAATCCTAACGAAAGAATTGAACATGTTATGTTATGTGGCGATATTATATAGACATGAAATTATGCGACTATTTTTTATATTTAGGTTGGTGTATTTAAACAACAAATTGAAAAGCAAGCCTCCATAGATTCTTATCTGGCAAATAGTAATATTTTTAGGATAGTTACTATTTTTGAGTATTTCCTATAATTTATTAATAACCTATAACTTTACCATACTTACTGGCTTAACAATATTTTATTCTTATTACTTATTTTGGACATATCATAAAGTTTATATTTTCTGAACATTGGACTGAAATGAAATTAAACAAGACATTGATACTTAAATAATTTATAAAATAAGAGAAAACAAGTTTTTACGTGCATATTACGTTTAAAAATGCCTTAACATAAAAAAATAGACTGATATGTCAGGTTGAATAAAGATTTATTTTAAGTTGAACAACACCGGAACGAACGAAAGATGATGACAGAGCTGATGTGCAAAATATATATTTCTAGCTTGTCTTATATTCAAAATATTTATTTATTATGCACCGTTTTTTTGCATGCCGCTTTGATTTGATTAAACTAAAATAAAAAGCATTACGGTTATTTTTTTTCCCAGTTACTAATTACATATAAGATATATGATTTTAGCTTTACGAATATGTTAGGTCTTAATATATGTTACCTAAAATTTATTGAATTCGCACATTGAAGTTCATATCACATTTTGTTTTATATTGATTTCTTAAACTTTAATCATGAGCTCGGTAATTCTGCTCGTTAAGATTGAAAAATCACTCTCGTATCTTTTTTAGGATTAGGTATAGCGTTTAAAATGTTGTTCTCTCTATACATTTTCTTATTAATGTTTGACAATATCCTTAAACATGTATAGCCATGTTAAGCTTATTTAAATTTATATAAACGTAGCTAAATTTATATAATTATATGATACGGTAGCTCAGTTGGTAGAGCGACGGGATGGTTTCCCAGTAGTCGCGGGTTCGAATCCCTGCCCGTGTCGGTTTATTTTTCATTCTATATTTATATACACTTTCTTATTAATGGTTAAATTTAATTATATTTACACATTCACCATCAGGTAAAATATGTTTGAACTAAATACAGGACAGGTGAAAAAAATGATTTTTTTTATTGATTGAACTGAATGGACCTGTTTCGAGTACAAAACAAAAATTTTTATTTAAATATTTTAGCAATAGTAAATAAAATGAAGCCTCATGCTTAATAAATGCTTAACCACTGATATCTGTCTATTAATTAAGTATAAGTTATAAATATATTTAAACGTCGTTCAAGATTTATTTTTGTATTTTTTATAGATCGATCCTATTCGAATCTATTCTAATAACATTAATTTAAACCTTGATATTTTGAAATAACAATGCTTAAATCAATCTACCACTTAAATACAAACCAAGAAGTAGTTTTGTTTTTTCAGCTTTCCTTGGTGGTAGACCATAACATCGGGTCGCCGGCAAAGTTACCACCCATCGGGCAAAGTCGTGCCGCAAAGCGACCTAGTCGTGTTCCGGCACGTTGCTCGATGAAGCCGTATATGGAAAATGGGTCTGAACAGCTGCGGTACGTTGGCGAAACGGTTGACGTCGAGTTGGTGTTTGTTTTGTCGGGTGTCTAGTCGAGGAGGGTAGCGGGATCCGAAGCGACGGCTTTCCGCTGGCCGCCCGCAGATAGTTGGGGGCCCAATTAGTGGGTTAGCCACCCACGAAAGGCTGCCCCGCCAGCTGCGAAAAATCCCAGGGTGGCTCCATCGTGCTGGTTGGCGACCAGGCGAGGAGGCCCGATGGCGATCCCTGGGGGGGTTCGGGCGTCCCCGCAGTCTCCAGGCTAGCCTCCCAGCGGCAAGACATCACCAATTTCGAAGTCGGGTTTGATACGTACCGCCTCGTTCAACTGCCATTTCCCATCCCTATTCACTTTTATTTATTTTTGCCATGAAGAAAAACCAAAAAAGAAAAAAGTTTGTACAGCGGTTGCACTCCTCCTCATTTAAAGTGCACCTCAGTAATATTAGAGGTTTGCACTCTAATATCTTACCTGTCCATCACCACCTGGAGACAGAACAACCGCACCTGTTCTTTTTGACGGAGACGCAGATACAATGTCCCTTAAGCGCTGCGCACCTGGATTATCCCGGATACACGTTAGAGCACAACTTTCGCTCACGTGCCGGAGTCTGCGTGTATGCGCGGAACAACCTCTGTATCCAGCGTCTCCGTCACCTTGAAGACCCCACTTTTTCTTCTTTATGGGTTTTAGTAGACACAGGAAACGAAAAAATCCTGTATTCTTGTGTTTACCGTTCGCACAGCGGTGACCAGGAGACAACTAGATTATTCAAGTATCTCGGTGAGGCTGCTGATATGGCTCTGCATCAGTTCCCTTCGGCGCAGCTCGTCTTTCTGGGGGATTTTAATGCCTGTCATCAGGACTGGCTGTTCCCGTACCAGAAAACCGACCATGCTGGAAGAGAAGCGCGGAACTTTGCGTTGTCCTTGGACCTCTTTCAGCTGGTGAAGCAAGCGACAAGGGTACCAGATGTGGTAGGCCATACAGCCAATTGCCTGGACCTTCTGCTGACAACTGATCCGGACAGGTATCGGGTAGAGGTTACCTCTCCCTTGGGAACCTCCGATCACTGTCTGGTGAAATCTGTGTTTACATATTCCCCACCAGCTTTCGAACCTCATGGTGTTGGGCGAGTATGGAAATACAAGTCAGCAGATTGGGATGAGATGCGGCACTTTTTTGCGTCTTACCCTTGGCGGCAGGTCTGCTTCTCTTCTTTGGATCCGTCGAGTTGCGCGGATGCTATAACCGATGTGGTGCATCAGGCAATGGAGTATTTTATTCCTTTTGCTGACGTACCCATCGGTGGCAAAGCTCGCCCATGGTTTAATGCCGAATGTGGTCATGCTCAAGACCGAAAACATTCGGCATATCTCATTTGGGCTGATGCTCGAAGCCGCAAAACTCCGGATGTAAGTTCGAAGAAGAGAGCCTTTAACCAAGCTGCCAAGTCCTACAAAAAGGCATTGCGGAAGGCTCGTCTCGATCGAATCGCTAAGAATGGCGAAAAGCTCTCTGCCAGACCAACTGGCAGTCGAGCTTTCTGGTCTCTTGCGAAAGCGATCGAGTCGAATTTCTGCCAACCCTCACTGCCTGCTCTGCTGAAGCCGGATGGATCCCTGGCCCACACAGCAACAGAGAAAGCGAACGTACTTGCTTCTCTGTTTGCTGATAATTCGCATCTAGACACTGGCAATGCTTCTCCAGCACATCTTCCTCACTGCGGTGTTTCGATGCCTGAAATCCGCATCACTAACAAAGAGGTATGGAGAACATTGTGTCGTTTAGATGTGAATAAAGCCAGTGGTCCTGATGGTATACCAGCCATTCTGCTCAAGACATGCGCAGCTGAGTTGTCTCCTGTACTGACACGTCTGTATCGTCTCTCTTTCATGACTGGAATAGTGCCGAAATCCTGGAAGCTTGCTAATGTGCAACCCGTGCCCAAAAAAGGCAGCCGTGCCGACCCTGTCAATTACAGACCGATTTCAATCACCTCCATACTCTGCAAGATTATGGAGCGTGTATTGAACTCGCGCCTACTAGCATACCTAGAAGGTAACGATCTCCTCAGTGACCGACAGTACGGGTTTCGCCGTAATAGGTCTACTGGGGACCTCCTAGTGTATGCTACTCACATTTTAGGCGAGGCCATCGAGAAGAACGGAGAAGCGGTCGCCGTCTCTCTGGACGTCTCGAGGGCATTTGACAGGGTCTGGCATGCGAGCCTTATAAGCAAGCTTTCAGCGTACGGTATATCTCCTGGTCTGATCGGCTGGGTAACGGACTTTCTGAGCCACAGATCTTTCCGAGTAGTTGTCGACGGGTGTTCCTCGGAACCCTTGACAATAAATGCCGGAGTGCCTCAGGGGTCCGTTCTTTCTGCAACTCTGTTTCTGCTGCACATTAATGATCTGTTGAAGCCCGGTATCTATGGGTATGCAGACGACAGCACAGTTGTAGAAAGATATCTGCCGAGTACTCGGGCTAGTCGAGATCAAGTACAGTCTGAAAGAGAAGCCATGGTGCAACGTTTGAATGACAAACTTCAGGCAGTCTCCGCATGGAGCAATGCCAATCTTGTCAAGTTCAACGCCACCAAAACGCAGACGTGTCTATTCACCGCCAAAAGGAGCCCTTTCACCTTGGCTCCTACTTTCCGAAATGTATCCTTGGAATACAGTGACCGGCTTCAGTTGTTAGGCTTAGAGATTTCCTCGAACCTCAACTTTGGTCGGTTCATTGAGTCCAGAGCAAGAGCAGCAGCAGCAAAGCTTGCCGTTCTGGCGAAGGTTCGGCAGTACTTTACACCGGGACAGCTTCTTGTTTTATACAAAGCGCAGATCCGGTCGTGTGTAGAGTACTGTTGTCACATATTTGCTGGTGCCGCAAAGTCTCATCTTGCGGTTCTGGACTCAATTGAGAGGCGAGCAAAGAGGCTTATAGGCGATCCCGAATTGGTCGGAGCCAAACTCCAAAGCCTTGAGCACAGGCGTAGAATTGCTAGCCTCTCAGTATTCTATAGGATACATTTTGGTGAGTGTGCGCAGGAATTACACAATTTAATTCCCCCGTCCCCCTTCCATCACCGGACGTCCCGACGCACGGCAGGTTTTCATCCTTTTGTTGTGGACATTCCACCTGTCCGAACGAAGCGCTTTGCTTCCTCATTTTTACTGCGTACAGCAAAGGATTGGAACAGCTTGCCTGCGTCGGTATTTCCGACCGAATACAATGTGGGTGTCTTCAAGCGAAGAGTGAATAGGTTGCTAGGGTAATGCGCCTTACCACCTAAGACTACATTCCACTTACCATCAGGTGGAATGTAGTCAAGCATTGCCCTAGAGAATATAAAAAAAAAAAAAAAAAAAAAAAATAATCTACTAACAAAATGCATGTTATATAAATTAAGAACGTTTTATAGAATATCTGTATTAAGGAACAGCTAACTTCAAAGTTTCTAGAATAATGAAGCCTACCTTCTGAATAATGCAAAGTTCTCGAACAAAAGCAATTGTACTGGACAAAAGTTATATATCAAGGTCATCATCATTAGGTCTGACTAATTTCGATTACATCAGCTTCTCACCAATATAGTTTTTCTTACAATACTACAAACTTTACTTGTTAATTGGTATTTATTCATCCTAGAAATTAATGAATAACATTCACAATATTTTTGACGAACATTAAAAGACAAGGTACCAACTCCTGGAAACTATTTAATATTAACACAGTTAACTTTCGAGCAATATGCATTGTATAGTATTATCCTTACATTTCTGTGCTATTTGCAAGTTAATAAATAAACTTAACACATTTTTAAACATACAATAAATTATAAACTCCGGGATTCAAATTCAGTTTAGTTAAAATAAAAGTGAGTTTTAAATTAACATAACATTATGTAGACGGAAAACTTTAGAAAGTTTTACGTAATATCAATGACAGTTTAAATTTCAGAAATGAAGCATAACAATGGCTTAATGTTTTTCGTACTTTACTATCTCACGCCTAAAAAATATTTAAATATTTATACCTTTTATTTATATGAGATGTAGGTATCTTTTTATTGTAATCTTTACATGGAAAAAATACTATAAAATGCCAAATTAACTTATTACTTTTATAAAAAAAAAATAATCATTAATAATAGTGCTAAGAATGGTTAATAATATATTTTATATTATCAAACATTATTGCCAGAAAGAAAATTATATTTTGCGCCCACTAAAATAAAATTAGTTGCTCAGCTTCAGTGCATACACTTTAAAGGGAAGATTATGAAAGCAAGTTGCCCTTAATTTTATTGGAAATTCAGTTATTAAGAATAGTGAAGAGTTGAAGTGTATTAAAAAGAAGACACAACAGCTCTTATTGCCTTTTAAATGTCATACAATAAATATAATTAATAATAGATAATAGTATAATATAATTAATAATAGTGTTTAACTATCATACCTACTATTATAGTAGCAATTACAGAAATTTTTAAAATACTTGAGAAAATCAGTGCCTTCGATGAGATCTTGGGTAATATAAAAATATGTAGTGAAACATATCAATAAAAGTTAATATAGTCATAACACATTAATATATTGTTAGAATTACAAACAAAAGTCTTGTTTAAGTTTGGGATATATAATTTAACTGAAAACTTACTTAATTCTAAAATAGTTATTAAGAAATAAAATATATTGTCTAATGAACTAATAAAATGAATGAAACTAGCAAGACAATACGTTTAATAAAACTATAGCTGTGAAAGTATAATAGAATATTATATGGTTTAATTTACAACGACAGTGTTAATTAGCACTAATGAAATGACATAGTACTATGTCATTATGGATGTTTTTGTCTCCACTACTTAATGTAGCTTGCAGAATCTTCTTCTAGTTAAGAAAATAAATTGCGTTCAGACTGAAGACTACTTTGTATTTTCATATAATTCTCTGTAGATTTATTATCTTGATATATATTATCTTTAGATATTATATTAATATATAAAGGCGATAAATAATTCCTTATAAAAAGATTTATATGTTTCAATATTACAATTCAACGTTAGTTCCCGCTTCTATTTTATTTCTAGAAATTTAGTAATCGTAATTTATGTGGTTTTGAATAATCTTTTGTAAGTTTAAATTTAATAATACCAGTTGAATTAAAACATACATTCATTTTAATTTCTTACGTTTATCTGGACACATAGGGACCTAAAATATTAAAATGTTTAAAAATGACATTCCGTAAAGTTAACTTTCTAGAGTACCTACTTGTAAGAACATAGAGAACAAAAAAGAATTTCGTGTCCAAACTCAACCACTCGCAATAAGAATTAAAAATATTTTTTTTATAATAATACTCCATTAATTATACAAATATATAATTATATTTTATTTCACATTTTTTTTATAATTTAATGAGTTCAAAAATTAGACCTACACTCACACTTTTTTAAAACTTTTATATATAAAATATTCATATAATTATTGAAAGATTGGAAATATTTTTCTAACAATAAATAAAAATAAAAAGACAATCATTTTTATTAAAAAGCTACAAAACCAAATTTTAAAAATTATTTCATACAGATGTTTGGTGCTTTTCAAAAATATAATTTTATTAAAACTAACTATTTAAACCGGTTAATTACAGAATTCGATGCTATCTAGGAGTCTATTTAAAAATAAATTAAAATAAAGTTGCACAGACTGTTGTAATTATGAATTTCAAAATACAAATTTGTTTAAATTATTTTTGATGTTTATATTCTTGAAAATCATATTTTAGTTATATTTTAGTTTTCCTTTTTTTTCTTACCAGGAAATATTTTTATTCCAAAGATTACAAATAACAAGTAGTCATTGGTTCCTTATACTTCTGCTTCAGTATTATGAGAAAAAATACATTATTCAATTCGATATTTTATATTTTTTTCACGTTTATCTTCCCAAACTGATTGTGAGAATCCGTCGCATTGAAATAATACACGGAGATAATGCGTTATAAGGATACTTTGGTAGTATTTTATATTTTTCTTGGTAGAGTTGGTTAAATATTTTTAAAAGACTGATCATTGAGATATATCTTTTGTGTTATGTAGATTTTACATGTTTCATAACCAAACCACACGGATGACTGATATGGGATACTTTGCCATAAGTCAATTGTATTTTTTATACAAAAAGGTTTTTTTACAGAGTTTTAAATTAAGGTATTTTTCTTTTTATAATATTATATTAAATCGAAATGGGTATATAATTCATTTTAAACTAATAAAATTCTGTGGTTTATTATTATGAATGTTGCAAAACATGTGCCTTATCACATACAAACCTTAAACACTACCATATAAAAAAAAGCGCATTCGATATCACAAATATTGGTAAGATTAATATATGAATACAAGGATCTCAATTTACTAGTAATAAATATAAAAACATGAAATACAAACTTTTTGATATGTTTAAACAAATAAAAATGGTACATAAGACTAGCAAATTTGCCGACCACCATTATTACTTTTCAAACGAACACCATCATATGTGGTATGAAAAGCAACATTATTTTGGTTCAGATCTATGGGTACTTGACAAAATAAGTTGTTCATCGTCTTCGCTAGAGATTTGATATTGGTATGTCGTGGTTAAGTGTCTATACAAAAGGTCTATAGAATTAATATATGCATCAAAAGAACTTAAATATAATAACAAAAAAAAATTAAAAATCTTTATTAATTATTTAATTTAATCTTGCAGGTAATGCTTTATTGTGGGTTTTCGAGCTAAGGTACCAAATAATTAAGAGGCTAACCTTTTGTGACACCTTAGTAGAGATACTCTGATTGAAAAGGGAATTCAGGGACCAATTAGAGATTCTAATTACAATCATCGGTGATAATAGAGTAATTCAAAAAATATCCTATTTTTTTATTAGGTGCAACTCTTTGGGATCTGATTCGAATTCCGTTATTTTTAAAACATAAGTGGTGTGCGCTAGTCTCATAATCAGCCCTAGTACCTTACGTGTTTAGTTTCTAAAGAGGAGCACTTGAGCTTTAACTACACGTTATACTGAGATCATGTCTGAAACCAAATTGTAAATATTTTATAAGTTATTCTTCTTTAAACTTTTAATAGATTATTTGCGACAGTATCTGATGTGGGTTCAGATCATCTCGTTATCTCGTTTTAGAGTGTCTATCCACAATTAAGACTGTATGCTAATATTCGTTAGTTTAGTTATTATTACATTATATAAGTGGATATCTATATTTTATGCATTTCTAAACAGGTATTTTTTAAAAAAGTTTTGGGAAAATAGAATGTTCGTCTTTTACGATTATTTTGAATGTATTTATTTAAATCTATTTTTACATATTGTAATAAAACTATTTTTTTTTATATATTTCCGTGAACCAAATATAAAAACAATTTCTTGATACCACTGGAATATATTTGATACACGACTCTAAAAATAGGCAAGTTTAAATGAATAAGCTATAATGTAATATAGAACCGAGTAATTAAATTCTTCTTGGTCCTGATAAATCATTTTTACCTCAATATCTATGGGTCTACCATGAACTCTTAAAGCAGTATTGCAATAAGCTTAACATATATTTTTATTACTTTTTTAGTAGGTACATTTTTAATAATTGTTTATTTCTTAAACACTATTTATAAATAGAATAGAATTTTTCAATCAAACTTTTTTACTCTCCATTGTATTTAATCATAAATGACCATAACTTTTCTAATTAATATTAATCAAAAAGCTAAGACGTAAGTGAATCGACTGTTTGTGACGAACAATATTCTCATAGACGAAACATATAAGCACCGCACAAAAATAGACAAATGTTTATGCTTCAACAAATGTACAGAATCCATTTTAAAAATAATAACTTTGGTCTTCTTAACATTTTTGGTTCATCACTATATCACAAATACAATTATTCTTCTTTAAACAACATTTCTTGTTTGAACAGTGATCGAAACTAATAAACGACAAGTTAATTATTTACACGATTTTTTTCATAAATAGTCAAATCACCTAGCTCCTTAAACATCCCAAACCTCTTCGTTTTGTTTCATTATATGTATTTCGTTAATTCCTAATAAAGTGACTCATCGACGTTACAATTCATTGAAGAAGTAGGTACAGACAATCTGATTCTGATAAAGAATTTTCCATTTTTGATTACCAGGGAAAAACTTGTCTTTATCCTCAGATTAATAACTATTATATAATAACTATTTAAAAACTTTTTTTTTTGGTAATAATGAAACAATAATATCTCCTTGACTTTCTTTAGCTGGTTATCGTTTTCATCTATCCCAAAAAGTTTTCGCATCAATTAAAACTCACTATATAACTGCTTCGGTACGAGCAGGGATTCAAACTTCCCGAACTCTCGAAAACCGTCCCGAGGCTCGAAAAATCAATCTACCTTATTGCTAACTGCTTCCATGACTTCAACATTCAATATATTATGATCGTTCTATCGACACAGTGTTTCATTCTATTAGGTGAGGAAGAGCCAGGTTGGGAAGTTGCAGCTGTTTTAGTATGATTATTATTTATTGTTATTGTTCTTAATTAAGTTATGTAAATCTGATTAATATTATTTAATTTAATGTATTCCAAATGTTTATTAAATCTATCGTTAAATATTAATTTCTTTTGTAATCTAAAAAGTTACTTTAATATACGTAGATTATTGTGACGTTTTTAAAAATAAAATAATAGGTACATTTATACATCGTATAAAGAAAAGAAAAATTCCTGGTATCTGCCCCTACGTAGCTGAAATCTTTAAAACTACCCAATGAAAAGCTATTAATCACATTTGATTTTGATATAGCAAAATGATTTAACCTATAGATAAGGATTCACAGAAAACGCACTAACAGTATCTTGAGATCTTACAGTGCGGTCACAGACAGAGGGTTTTATATTTTTCAAGAGTGAGTCCCAAGTGTTATATAATCCCCAATCATCTTCTCTATTAAAATTAGGATGTCTTTAAAATTTCAATAGCCTCACGAACCATTCTTGGAATGTAACGTTGTTCTTTAGCGAGGATTTTAGGCTTATCAAATCTTATATAATGATTAGGCTTGTCTATGGTATGTTCACATACTGATGATTTCGATGTACCCCTAACCTTGGTATTCGAGATGAATTTCTCACTCTTTTCCGATGCTCCTCTTTGTTTGACTTATGTATGACAAGCCACTATCGTAGTCAAGTTTATATACTCCGGCACATTGTAAAAGAATATTAGTCTCTTAGAAGATAGGTCTCTAGAATTAGCGTATTTTCCTTTCAGATTTGTAGATGGTTCTTATATAAACCTTTTTTAAGATGTTGCCGATTCTGTCAGTAACTCCTTTCACATATGGTAGTAGGGCTGATTGATCATCATTGGACGGTGTGTGCGATGCCGTTCAACCGGTGAAGCAAGTGGCAGTGAGGGTCAAGGGTCTCGATGAAATGGTCCAAAAAGAGGACGTTTTCGATGCGATTCGCTGGGTGATGAAGGTCATACCCGAGCCACTTGCACCGGAATGTTGCGGTGCGCGATTTGTGTGGCCCGAAGTCTCACAGCGTTCCACCTATTGGGGAGCCAAGTTTGCAAGGCTCCGCGAGTTCGAAGGGCAGCACCTGGTGCAACTCTCTCGAGCGCGGATCCCAACACGGAGCCGGCTGGGGCTATGGTAACATAGTCTCATCGAGCTTCAGCGAGGGAGGTTGGGAAGGAGAAGGGTTCAGCTCGTTCTTTTCCAACCGCAGGCCTAGGTGAGAGGGGGGGCGACCTCTCTCGCCATTGCATAAGTCTATGGCGTAGGGGTACTCTGGTTGCCCAGGAAACCCTTATCAGGGGGGTTCACCAAGACGTCGCGGTGAGTGCTTATGCGATCCCGTGGCGTCTCATTGTAGCGATGAGAGCAACTGTTGGTTTTTCAGTGGGGTGCCTTAAATATTTCAGCGTCTTCTATGCTACCGGGTGCCGCATATACCACCCGGCCATCGCCTTCCTGGCTGGTGTGACGATGCGGAAACGCATTTTTCAAACGGAAATAAATTAGGGCTGATTGACGCTCAACTGTGGAGGCTTGATGTGGTTTCTGCGACGCTGGTGAGGTACGGGCATGTGGTTGTTGAACAAGGCATGCTTGACATGCTGCAACTCGCCCTCCAGGTGTTCAGGGTCGTAGATTGATTGTGCTCTCTGAAACAAATATTTTCCAACTGTAGCTAACTGGCTAAGGTGGTGGTGGTGTGATTTACCATTGAGGTATCTATCTGTATGTGTGGGTTTCCTATAAACAGTGTGTCCTAAAGTGTTGTCAGGATTCTTGATGATAAAAATATCGAGTAAAGCTAAAGTATTATTTGACTGCAATTCCATTGTAAATTGTATTTTGTTGTTAATGGAATTAAGGTGTTCTAGAAATGCAGATGTTTGATTCATAGGTAGTGTAGTGAAGGTGTCCTCTACGTACCTACGTACCGTAGCGTACGTACCTAAAGATATTCGGTATAGACGTTGCAGACAGGATGGACAGGGCCCCCGACTCAAAGTGCTCCATGTACATTTCGGCAACAACGGGGGACATCGGAGAACCCATTGCCACTCCATCAACTTGTACATAGAATTCATCTTTTCACATCAATTAGTCAGCTTGTTATCCTCCAGCTTTTTCTTTCAACAATTTCAATTCAGTCAATCACTTATAAATATTAATCACTTATGGATGCCTTATGAATAGTGACTGTATATCGAAACTAACCATAATGGCATTGCTATTTTTTTTTTTTTGTTGAATATCACTAACGAACTGGTCAGAATCCTTGACATGAGCTTGTGTATGTCCCCAGAGAGGTGTCAGTATCCGAGCAACGTGTTTGGCCAGTATGTATGTTGTTCATATTTTTACGTAGTAGAGTATATATTATCCTTTATTATTAGTAATTCGATTAAAATGCTATTTATTTTTAGTCCGCACGTTGAAGATTAATTTTTGAACTTCTAATTATAAAATTTTTGTTGATAAAATTGGCAAGAAGTATTATTTCTGCTAACAGGATTTACAAACTTCACATGTTAGACAATTTTATCAGTTTTTAAAATAAGAAAAAACAATATTTAAAAGAAAATATATTTCTTTATAATCTAAATATAAATAAGTAACATACTGTTTAGAAAGATAATACGAGTCAAACGCAGTTATTACGATCAAAAATTTTGGTAACGAACGCTCCTAATTCTTTAATTTTAAATCTACTAAATTGTGAGTTAGAAACTATATCTAAAATCCATCTGCAAAGACTAAATTTAAGGAAAAAATAATAATTATCTGCCGATCACATCGATATCGTACCAAATTTGTGAAAGAAAAGAAGAAGACTACACCTACTTACCTACTATGTAAATGTTAACACGTAATTGATTATTAATGGGAAGTAAATTAATTATACCTAGAGTTTTCGTTTCAGGCCCACTAGTTTAAAATTTTTCTCATAAATGTACGGATTTGTAAGATTACTTATAAGGTTAACTTTATGGTACTACAAGGATACTTAAAAGGTTAATTAATTAAGTTGTGTTCGAAAAAAACTTATAATAAATATACTGTCAATTAAAAGTTTTTTATTATAAATATATTTATTACATTTTTTTGTTGTTATAATTTTATTGAACATATAGTTATACTAAATTTTACTTAAGAGGTTATAAAAACCGGTTTGAATATAATCATAGACCATGATAAATATCTTCACGTGTGTAGAATACTAAAGTCTTCTAAAATTCCTTCTGCAGTCGCATTTGCAACAATTTTCGTCACGTACGTTTCTGAATCCCCACGGACTTGTTTCAACATGAGTATATGTGCAGAAGTCTTATAATTTTTGAATGAAACAAATATAACAGACAGAATTGTTAAGATTTTGTGAACCATACATATATCAGTCACATTGTTCGTTTCGTTTTGTTTATTGTATAATAGTTGAATCTTTTATATAATTTTTTAAATATTTGTTGAATCTATTTATCTGTTTAAATAGTTACATGAATTCGAAAACAAGTTTTAGTGTAGGACATAACTAATGATTTTTTTAATTATGATCATTTATTCTTGTTTTATTGTCAAAACTACCACAGTTTATCTGTACCATCAGGTCGGCAAAATAATTACTACAGACTTGAAAAGTGCTGGTGACAAAAACGCAGCGAGATTGTCGTTTATTTTTCCTGATAAATGACACGACTTCTTTTAATGTTATAGTAAATCTCGATGTTATGGAATGTTGTTAAAACGCCGACTTTAATTTTAAAAGCATTAACGAGTAACATAAACTCAATCCGTAATATTATCATAAGTTACACCTACGATGGTAAAGTGTTTGAGTATGCTGTAAAAAGTGGTTTAAGAAGGTAGCGGTTATAAAGGTAAAATTATATATTTTATGATAAGGTTAGTCCGCTTCGAAAAATCGGCAATGCATATATTTCTCTTACTTCTTCAACATAAATTTTAATTTAACTAGCAGACGGATAATACCCACTACAAAAGTAAATGAAATTATTTTACATGTACCTCATAGTTTGAACAAAAAAATTGTAAACAAGGAAATCTTTAATAGCTAAAAACGGTGTATAACATAATTTAATGTTGTATAAGATGAAAATGTAGTTGTTGAAATTTTCACTTCTACTAGCATTTCTAGTGCGTCTGTTTTATTAATATAAATAACGGATAACAAGTCATACCCTTATTATCCTATTTGATTACTTTTGAGCAATCCATCTCTGAGATAAGTTTCTCTGGGAGCAATAGGTCGACTAAATCTACAGCTAAATTAACTCGGATACCATATTTAGAATAAGTTTGCGTTGTGATATGAAATATAAGATAGTGCGAAGCTACAAGAACTAATTTAAGTTATCTTAGTGTTAAATCAATTTTATATTGTAAGATTCTCCTAATAAAATTAAAAAAAAAAACAATATTACGCTTATGAATTATATTGTTATAGAAAATATTATTTACCTCCTAAGATTTTATTATTATTTTAAACTGTTTTTAAAGGACACACTTATTTTTTTTTATAAAAAAGATATATACTTATATAAATATAATCCTTTGATTAATCAGTTCAATTGAATTCAATTGCTTTTTATTATATTAAATATATGAAACTATAAATTTATTTCTTTATTTATCTCCGTACTGGACAATTTGGAATGAAATAAAGCCTTCCTAATATCGATATATACTAATTTCGCAACATTCAAAATTCCGGTGGTGTCTTAATATGTCTTTAGCAGTTCCCTGTTAGAATTTCCCACAAAGTTAGGACAACTTGTTAAATTGGCTTTATAATCCGCCTGTAGAAGTGGATGCACTCAGGCTGTAACTAAGTTTACTGTAATTTGCAAGAAATATAGGTTAATATTTAGCTAAAGTGTTTGGCTATTCACAATATATTATTAATATTTTATTACTTTGACAAAAGCAAAAAACAACTTTTAAAAGTTTTAAATAAAAATAAATATAGTTTTTTAAACTTTAATTTTAATCCCATTAAAGAACAAATATCTATAGTTTTAACTATAATATAAAATTGGTGTAAATTTGAAAAGTTTAATGAATATTTAAACTTGTACCCTATTATAAATATTGAGTGTAGCGATCACTTTTTAAATATTAACAAAAATTACAAACCATTAAAAATATGTAACAACATCAGAATTTTATATCTTTATTTTTGTAGTGTGTTAAAAAAAGATTATTGAATGCAGCACTATAAAATAAGGCAAGTAATCCAGACCGAGGGGTTGGTCAATACCAACTACAATAAATCGATGACCGTTACGATATTGGAAGTCGTCCGCCGAAATTAGATCAGAGAGCACTTAAGAACATTCCCCGTGATAAATGTATTAGCAGACGCTAAAATATGGCATTTACCTATGCAACACTTGAATATCTAGCTTTTTAAATGTCGTAGTGACAACTCGATGTCACTGCGACAACTACGGCTTGTTATCTTCATCAAATGGCAGAAGCTGATACTGAGGCGATTTAGATCAAAGAAAGGAACAACACTTAATAATGTGTGTGATTACGGCCTTAAATACTGCCTTGCTCTGTTGATTTTGTAGTTAATATTTTAATTTTATTAGAATAACTGAAAGAATAAATATAAAATTTCAATTGTTTAATGTTTGAATATACAAAATATAAATTTACCATTACAAAATCACATTGAAATTTTGTAGTATTTTTGTGAACACAAATAAATAAATAATGAAACTATTAATGTCTTGGGTAGGTCAAGTATGTGCCCTAGTCCTAACAACAGTTATAACACCAGACACAGGCAACCTCTTCATGAGTTGTCTTCGTCGCCTATAAATATTTGGAGCAACATATGTCTCTTATGCGTAACCAGCCTTTAAGGATTTTACTAGCGTATTTTAAAGGGGCTTATATTGTAGTCCATTATTGTCTCAGAAGAAAGCTTATCCTAGAGTTAACAAGTTCGTTACTAAAAATAACCAGAAGACTTAGTATTTTCTAGGACTTTCAGGCGTACTACACCTAGAAATAAAACATTTTTCTTAGGAAGGAGGAATAATACACAAAGGATCTAGTTCTTTTTACTTCCACAAGTGATCGAAACACTTGCAGGGGGACTGAATAGTATGAATTAGGGAATTCATACTTCCTATTATATAGATATAACAAGAAATATCAAGTAAATGAATTCCTTTGGAAAGAAAATTTCAATAAATAAACCAGAACAGAGGTACCTACAATTAATTTTTATCAGAAATTTTTAGACACTAATATTCAAGGGTAATCCTTGCTATATAATACCATCTGCAAAACAAAAAAAATATTTCCTTAAAAATAAAAATTTGAAAATGGTATTTTTTTTGTCTTACTAAGGTACCGCGAAGCATAAAAAAATATTATAGTTTTGTTTTATTAACGACTTATAAACAAAACCTCCTCTGTATTAAACCAGAATGGTATTTAGTTTTCTTGTATATTTTAAGTCGAATAACAGATTAATGGGCGACACAGAGTAATAAAAATCAAGATAAATTTGTTACAATTACTTTTTTACAACAAAAAATCTAAAGACGAGAAAGTTCAATAAAACATAAATTTATTTATATCCTTACTTATTTATACCTTGATTTTACGAGCAGCAAGTGTATAAAAAATGAGAAATAAATGAACTGTTAATAAATACAACAATTTTATTTTTAAATATATTGAATATAGTAAGTTAATTCTGAAACTATTTATTAATATTTGATACCTAATAAAGTTCTATAAAGAATTGTAGAAAAGCTCTATAAAGAACATAACATAATTAAAAGATTGTTCGTATACTCGTTGTTTATGGTAACGAAGTATTTAAAGAATATAAATTTTAAATTTAAATAACCTCTTATGGATGGATATAAACTAGATGGAAGAAAATGTTTTATGAGTGTTGAATTTGTACTAAGCGCTGATAAAAAATAAATTAAGCTGAATTTATTTTTAAATACTTCTAAATAAAAACTTAGCTTTTGAAATACAAGTTAAAAAGAGTTGTGATTAACATATCAAGTTAAGATTTATTAAAAATAACCTTAATTCATTAATCTTCATGTGTGATGAAAAAAGTTGTAAACAATAATTTCAACGACGAGAAAACGAATTATGGGCAAGAAAAAATATAATTATTTCTATCTAATGTGTCTCTCTATATTTCTGAGAATGACTTCTTTAACCTCCTTTTGCGTACCGCTTAACAAAGTCGTTTGAATTTTATCATGCTATCAATTTTAAAATTATCAGTAATAATCACCAATACGTCAAATCATAAACACCATTTTTTTTTTGCACATAGCTGAATTTAACTGGTAATTATATCAAAATTACATAATATTATTTATAAAATTGTGTATAAACATGTTATTCGTGCTCTGCTTACTTTAATTTAAAATTAGTATTTAAATTAAATTCATCAACTTTACATGTCCGTCCTCGTTGCTCTACCAATAAAGTTATCGTATTACTTGTATTTTCTTAGAGCCAAGCGAAATCTTCTCGCCGCAAATAAAGGGGATTTAAAGTTTGGGTTTAAAGTTGACATTTAAATTACGTAAACTTGCACGTTTTGGACGAGTCTGCAATCTAAAAATATGTCGCAAGCAAAACACACCAGACACGTGCATGTTGTAAATTACCAGTTTGTTTATTTTATTCCAGTGACTCAGGTATAACAAATCTTTCACTTCGTAAATAAATGCACCCTAAATATAAGTAATTAACAACAAAAATATATAAAATATATTTATATATAATGACAATAACTTTTCTTGGACACTGGAAATTTGTTTCCAAATTGTTATTTTCGAGCTTATAACGCTTTATACGTCTTGAGTTTTGAACGTCCGTCCTTCCTAAGATTTTTAAATGTACTTCTTAAGGAAATATTTTTTCTTGTAATATGTATCGGTATCTTTAATTAAAAGCTCAATTATTCTTTTAAAACAAGAAAAACACATAAGTCATTTTTGAAAAAAATATTTATGCATATCAGCAGGTCTTAATTACAAGAATGCATATTTAAAAATTTAGATTTTCAAATACTTAAAAAAGCCTTTAAGATATTTGTTAGAGTAACATTTATAATCTTACGTTATTTTATCATTAAATTCTTTAATTACTAACGATCGTATATTAAACGACTTATTTCTAATTTAATAAACAATCTGGAAACCAGTCGGCCAAATTCACATCTGAATTCATGAACATACAATACTAACAAACTAATTATTTAAAATACAATGCAGTAAAGAAAAAAACATCAAACCATAGTTTTAGTGTGCAATTTTACTTGACATTCAATAAATTAATTTTACTTTCGACTTAAACTTAAATTATAGCATTATATAATATGTATCTACAAGCATGTTTTCTCTGCACCGCACACACCATAAATGTTATAAATTAATTAAACCTGCCGGTTCAGGAACTCGTCATTGTTATTGAGTCTTGCGTCTCATCAGTCGTGTTAAGCTTCCATATCTTTTTTCCTTAATGTTCACTCTTTGTTACAAATTTATTATAAAAGACTTTATTTTCAATTGCTTGGTAAATATCGTGTCAAGATTGAGTGCTTAAAATATTTTGCTGTAGTAGTATTTACTGTCTTTTCTTTGAAAGTATATTAAATTCAAATTATCACAATGCAGCAAGCTTGTCTAACTTGTTGAAACATCTCTCATGCTATAAATAAAGAAAATCTTAATGTCAATTGTTTAAAATCTATATACCTAAATATAGTTTTAACCTATTGGATGGGTCTGTCAACGCATAACTCTCACACCTGGATTAAAGATCAAATTTTTAATGTAGATTCTTTTTCGGATGTATGGATTCAATAGAACGAGAGTTTTTTTTAAAGTGCACTAATGGATGTGTTATAAGGACGGTGATATTTTTCATATAGAAATATAATCATTTTCTACATCGGCAAGACAACAGCTGGCTAAATTTATGAGATAAATAACTTCAATTAACTGTAATATAGACCTTGAGTAAAGAAAAATGGCATTTAATATATTTATGAGATTCATTATTGTGAAAAAGAACCTAAGTAAAAGGCTGCTCTTTACATAAGTAAAAAGCGTGTATATGTGTGTGTAATTTTTACATTATCTTTAAAACAACTAATATTTTCTTCTAACACTATTTCAATGTTTGTGATATGTGTTTCATTTATCTTTCAAAATTTTGTAATAGTAATACCTAATTTTATAGTTTTACAAGTATTAATTATTGTTTGATTAGAACGTTTTAAAATAATACACACGGAAATTCTGCGTATTTGATCTTATCTTATCTTATCAGTTTTTCAGTGAGATTTTTTTATTTAGTGTGACATCAGTTAACGTAGAGACATCATGTGTTGGTGATCAATAAAAATGTTCCTTTTTATTGTTTAATTGATCTTTACTAATTCTGGAACTGTTATATGACCAGTGTTATATTTTATCATTACAATATTTACCAGCGTCGTAAGAATGAATGAAAGCTCGTAAAAAATTACAACTCTGACAAGGTTCCCCTGATTGTATACTTAGAGTATCTAGAGTGTTTGTAATAAAAAAATAATTCTGCTTAAGGGTGTTGGGAAAACTTTTTTGAATTCAGCCAAATAACACTTCAAGGTGCCAAAAAGTAAATAAGACTTCATTTTTGAAAAATATTCCTAATTGTAACGGATCAAATTTATTCAAATCTATTTATAAAAATTGGTAAGTACGTACGATAAAAAAAAACTTACTATTTTAATTTAATATAGATAATCCGTTCGAATGTAAGTTTATGTTATAATATTTTATAAAACTATTCGAGGTTTCTAAAAGCTAAATTTAAGCCGCTTCAAACTTAAGCGCTAACACTTAAAACAGTAACAGCATTTTTAGTATTAGTTATTATTAAATTATTATTTTTAACTAGATGAAATTGAAACCATTTAAAATTAGTGCTTGGACTTAATGTGTAAAATATTATCATTGTTCTGTCTAAAAGTAACTAACGATTTTTCCTCGAGAATTTTAGACTAAGAAATTAATTTCTATAATAATTTCATTTTAACTGAATTGAATAGTATACGGAGCAAGTGGTTACGCTCCATATTTTTGTAACCAAGAAGAAACTTTATTTTTTCTAGATTTTTATTTTTAGTATGTAGTTCTGTGATAACAACTAAAATGAATATGCGAGAAAAGAATAGAAAAAAAATAAATTTCAAAAATTTATTAATATTACATTCATGTTTCAGCCTCATTAAGAAAATAATAAATGGTCTTTGAATTCGTTTTTCTTTACAATTGTTTAATTTATTAAAATATTTTTTTTTTATTTTCGTTATAAGAAATAGGTAATTTAAAAACAACAAATCCACAGAACATATCTAATCCAATAATGTACCTAATGTGCATTGCACTCCTGCTGTGTTAGAATAAAGTTACCAAGTATTTTTGAAGTTATACTTCTTTAGGCGCGTTATGAAAAAATGATGAGAGTGAAATTTTACGATGCGCGCGCATCTGTGACACGAAATTCACAGTATGAAGTACGGGTGGATAACTTCATACCATAAAAACTCGCATTAATAAAAGGCTTACATTATCATATCGAAATTGACAGTCTTTCCCCCTCTCCTCTTTCCCCTCTTTCGCTGACATTGAACTGACAGAGTACAGTATTATTTGCATAGAGATATTATACAATATTATTTGTATATTAATTCTATGAATATTTGAATATGAAATAATCGCCATTATTACAGTTTCAGAGTTGATCGAGTGAAGTTGCGTTGAGTTTTTAATTCCGTTTCTTATCCTCTCCGTGTCTGTTATTGTAATAATATCCTTAAAGCTTGCACGATGTATAATCATTATGTTGTGATAGTATACGAAAGGACGTCAACTTTTATTCTTTTCCAAAGAACGAGATAGGACTCAAAAAGTGGTTAGAGACCATTGATTGTGATAGATTACGGAGCTTATCCGACCGATTCACAAGCATTTCGTGTGTCGGAAGCACTTTGAAAAAAGATTTCTGACATCATCGTCGTTGAGATCTCGTCTTCGCGTCGGCGCTTATCCTACACTGTTTACAGAAGATGAAATTATTAGTGGTATCCCTCAAACCACTCGCACCGTCATCAACAAAAGTATGTAATTCCTATGAACATATCTTCGTAATTTTCTATGTTTAGTTTATTTTGGACATAAGTTTTTAGATAAATTATCCACGCAGGTATGATTTATTTTAAAATGAGTACCCAAATGCAATTTTCTTTAAAGATAAGAAGCAGAGATGAAGTGTAGATTTTCAAACCACTTAACAAACCGTCTGAGTCCAGAAGTCCATTAAATACTTTATATAAAAGAAGTAGATCAGACATGTGTATTAATATTGTTTTATTAATAAAAATGATGAACAATATGAGCTGTAACTCTTGAATATACATCATCATTTTCTAAACGAAGGACAGATTTTAGGACACAATAATTTGTTACTTCATGTAATTATTAGAAATGTAAAAAAACAATAATTGAATTAACTTAAAAACAGACCAAGCTCAAGTTATCTTGAATGCAGGTGGTGGCTATTAAACCGGTGACCTATTTATCTATTGTTTAGAACTACAATTACATATTGATAACCATTACTTTATTTTAATAAAAAATAGTTTAAAATTATTGTTTTAAATAAGTATTTGTCATTATTCAAAGGTTTAAAATTAAAACCAGCTCTTTAAATGTGTCCTTTGTCTATACTTTAGTCCTAGGCTATATATAATAAGCATTTATGTATTTTATTTGTATTTTAGTAGAGTAAAAGGAGGAAAACAATTGGAGTTTACACATAGAGCATTGAAATTTTCAAAAGAGAACTCTTTTGAAAGAATGACAGAAAAAATGAATCCATTAGCAAAAAGAATCATGTGGATGCAAATAAAACAATGCACTAAAAAATCTAAGGGGAGACGGTTCTCTTATGAAGATAAACTTATAGCACTGTCTATAATTAAACAAAGCCCAAAATGCTACAAATTTTTACAGAAGATATTTATATTGCCATCTAAATGCACTCTTAATAAAATTATTTCTGAGTTAAACATTGAAACAGGGATCAATCCTCAAATCTTTGAAGCTATAAAACAAGAGGTAACTATTAAACCTTTAAACAATGCTATGCTTGTATATTTTTGTGCCAAAATCTATTAATTCTCCATTAACTATATAGGCTATATATGAATGTATGAGTTTATATATAATTGTTTATATATAATAAAAGAGTGCAATTAGCTAATGTGCCTGTATATCAATTTGTGTGTATAATATTTGTTTTTGAATTCTGTTGAACTATATGATATTCATTCCCAAAACCACCAAAAGGGAAATTTGTTCAATTTAAAAAATAAAGTCCAAGTTGGGTCAATAATATTTCTCTAATATAAAGAAAAGTTATCATTAATTCAATGTATTGCCAACCCGGAAGAGATATTGCGTGACTTTTATTTATTATTATTATAGAAACATGACTAATTAGTTATTTGCTTTTAGGTGAATACTTGGGAAGAAAAGAAGAAATATTGCTCAATCCTTTTTGATGAAATAGCTCTGGAAGCTGCCTTGACATATGACAAACACAAAGACACCATAGATGGTTTTGTTGATCTGACAAACATGAAAAGTGAATATTAGATAAAGAAAATATTAAAAATATTTAAATAAACTTAAATTCTATTTTTTTATTTATTATTAAATTTATTTATTTACTTTAAGAATATTAAATAATCAATAATTAACATTTAAAATTTAGAATCTCAAAATATTTAGTACAAATTATGTCCTATCCATTTATTTATTTAATTTTTCAAATTTAAACTAAAATTTATTGACTGTTTTGACTATCCTTTTCCAGTCCTTTTATTATTTCATTGTAATTAATTATTTGCATGCAATTAAAAAAACAATTTTTTAATGATGCCAAAGAAGTATAATTTCTTACGCGCGTGCATAAGTACACGCACAGTTTTTTTTATTAATATATTTCGATGCATAACTAAGTAAGCAATGCAGAATGCATATAAATAAAGACTAGTAATTACATGCTTGCGAATTAAAATGTTATACAAAACATTTTTGTTCGTTCTGTTCATCTCGACGCACATGGTGACTTAATTTGCCTTCGCAGTAAGCTAAATTGAATACGAGCTAAGTTGTACATTTTAAAATATAGAATGAATAAATCAACTTGGGAAAGCTACAAAACTGCAATCTCCGGACAAACTGTCGCGGTTTCGATTACTGCTCGTATTGAAGAATTTCTTATTCTATATTCTATTAAAATTTCAAAAAGCTTACCATGTTAATTGTAATTTAACTTAACTTAGCGAAGATTAGTTAAAGCAGATTTCACATCTTTCTATATTTTAGTTCACAAGACAATCTAAATATAATGGGCAAGCTAATTTAAGTGAACCGTCGACGCTAGAGAAAATAAGTGCATTATGTGGCATGGCTGTGTGTTTTTGTTATAAGCTTCAAAACTTATTCTCACATCGTGACCTTGTTTAGTTTAATAATATTATAGCAGCTGATCTCAGAAATTGGTTACACCAGACGTATTCTATTGCCTCTTTAAAGCCATTGGAAATGCTAGTAAAAGTAATAATTTCATCTTTATTCCTTATTGTTTGAATTGTATGAAACTTTATTCTCATGCAAATGGGGATACTGAAATAAGAATTGATTCTTGATTTTTTTGCTGAATAATGATTCTTTCTTAAGTATGCTATTATGTGCGTCATTTACTTTTGCAGTGGATAATATCGTCAGCTTGTTAAAGTGCAACTTATACTAAATCAGTAATTGAAGCGTTTGCATTACTAATTGTGGGAATACGTAGCAAATTACTTTGTCATAAAATACTTTACCAAAATACTCTACAGTAAATCTTACATTTACAACCTTAATCTTCTTAAAAGTTTTCTGCTTATGCAAGTACTTTGGCATCTTATTCCGTTATTACGAACTGGGTTTATATTATTCGTTAGTGGGTTCATAACCGTCGTGTATTTATTTTTATATTAATATACATAGTAAAAGTTGAAATTTTGCAAACATACTAGTAATATTTTAAAAGATAGAGCTGTAAATATTTGTGAATATGATTATGAACTTCAGCAGTGAAGATGTATTTCAGTCTAAGAAAACGGTGACGATGCGTTTTTTTTTATTATATTTATTTTCCAGCCTAAAAACGATGCATAACGGCTTGACATAAAAAAACAAGTAAAGTAAAACCACATTTATTAGTGGAAGTTAATCTCTATACAAAACATGGATGGTGGTGACTAAATTAAATAAATTTTATTCATGCAAACTGATTATAGAAAACCATAAAATCAATTCCAGCTGACGAGTTCTAAAACCGGTGAGATTGGTGATTGTTCAAAATACCAAATACATATCAACTAACAAATAACACTAATCATACAAACTAACAACCACACTAATCATAGTAACAAATTATAATTATTAGTTTACAATTTGTAACATCAGTTATCGAAAGTGAAAGTTAATCGATCTTTTAATTCTCAAAGTAGTTATTTTTTTTTGGGACAAATATAAAGCATACAAATAATCTCAACATTAATTTATAAATTCTTATAGAGCTTTATTTTATGTAGCAAAAGTTAAAGAATAGTTTAAGAATTGAAGAACTACATTGAATATATGTTCAAAACTTGCTTTTATTAACAGAAAAATACGTCTATATTTCTGGGTCTGGTCGGTTATTAAATATACATATTCACAGTATTTTTAATATGTTTTTATATGTATTTATATCGTTGTCTAACAACAAAATTACACAAGCAAATTATTTGCTTAATGAGGGGTAAGACATTTTTTTCTGTAATTTGTCCAGTAATATTATATTATTATTATATGTTTCTTATATGTTTTATACTCTTCTTGTTCGTGGAATAAATATTTAAATGAACAAGGATATAAAGACATTTATCTTTAAAAAATGTTTCCTTCTCTGTTTTTTTTTCTGTTTGAGTAATCTTGATATTTTTATTAGGTATGTTGTGTAGCTTATTAATCAGTTCATAGAATATTTTCTTATGAAATCATTCCATCATTTTTTTTCTTTAAAATACTTAGATAAGACGTTCAATTTGTTTTTTTTTTCGAAAAAGAAAATAAAATGAAAAAAGAAACTTAAACAAAAAATACTAATTATAATGGCGTTAATTTATTAGTTTCTGTTTTCATTAATTTGTGTGTAATTATTAGTACACAATGACCTGTAAATGGCTTTTTTTTATTTAACGGCTTAAATTTAATAAGGCTTTTTGTCGTAATACTATATATAATACTTGAGTTAAAAAAATGAGAAGTACTTAGGGTAGGGCGGGGATAGTTGAGCAGTTTTTCACTTAATCGTTTATAGTTCCTCAACGATAATTCGTTATGGCTTATGATGCATACTGATGGACGAGTAATTTATCTCTTAACTTAGTGTCCATAATAATTTATTTCTAATAAGTCGAATTTGGAAGCTACATGTATTTTAATGCAAAAAGTCAAGTATGCTCAACGTACCCCATATGTGAGGTAAGTTGAGCAGGGGTATGGGGCTAGTTGAGCACTTAGAAAGTTTACCCAAATCATAGCTCCTATGTTAGGTAGATTTAAATTAAAATTCCATTTTGATAATTAACTTTCAATTATAATCTTATAGTGACAAAAAATCAAATCTAAAAGTAGATTTCTTGGAAGAATAAGGTAAAAACAGAATCAACAAAACAACAACGTTCGTAGCTTAACTTAACTATTAGAATCAGACTTTAATATTTGTGTAATTATTTTCAACATAGCTTATACTTAAAGTAAAATAACATATTTAAGAAATCATGGAGTCACGTAAGTCGTTTTTTTGGGCCATCTTATTTACAGTCCAAGAGGGTGGAATTTTATTGCCAAATTTAACAGCACTCTCAAAGGCGACGAACGTTTTTTGGAGATCCATAGAAGATTAATACCGTTTGTAACAAGTATTTTTAAAAGAGTCTTCTTGCGTGGCAGAAAATACTTGCCTCGGTGTTGCTTAACCCATGGACGTATCACCTTCTTCATTTAATTTCTTTAAAAATCTTTATAATGTCATCCGTTTGATTCCAAATTATTTGGCAGCGGCATAGCCACTTTTTCCCTCTTCATTGCATTAATTTTATTGTTGAACTGCCAAAATTACTTGTCTTGGTTTTATAACCAGAAGTCCTAAAATTTCAATAGCAACGCGATTAGGTTACTACCTACAAAATGGCAAAAGTTATCGAACAAAATATATAAATAAATATGTATATTATTAATAAATGTAAATAAACATTGAAAAAATAATTTTTACTTTTTATTTAAAACGCAATTAAACTTTTTCTCCAACCCTTTATTACAAGGATTTCCTTTTTTTTTTTTTTTTTTTTTATATTCTCTAGGGCAATGCTTGACTACATTCCACCTGATGGTAAGTGGAATGTAGTCTTAGGTGGTAAGGCGCATTACCCTAGCAACCTATTCACTCTTCGCTTGAAGACACCCACATTGTATTCGGTCGGAAATACCGACGCAGGCAAGCTGTTCCAATCCTTTGCTGTACGCAGTAAAAATGAGGAAGCAAAGCGCTTCGTTCGGACAGGTGGAATGTCCACAACAAAAGGATGAAAACCTGCCGTGCGTCGGGACGTCCGGTGATGGAAGGGGGACGGGGGAATTAAATTGTGTAATTCCTGCGCACACTCACCAAAATGTATCCTATAGAATACTGAGAGGCTAGCAATTCTACGCCTGTGCTCAAGGCTTTGGAGTTTGGCTCCGACCAATTCGGGATCGCCTATAAGCCTCTTTGCTCGCCTCTCAATTGAGTCCAGAACCGCAAGATGAGACTTTGCGGCACCAGCGAATATGTGACAACAGTACTCTACACACGACCGGATCTGCGCTTTGTATAAAACAAGAAGCTGTCCCGGTGTAAAGTACTGCCGAACCTTCGCCAGAACGGCAAGCTTTGCTGCTGCTGCTCTTGCTCTGGACTCAATGAACCGACCAAAGTTGAGGTTCGAGAAAATCTCTAAGCCTAACAACTGAAGCCGGTCACTGTATTCCAAGGATACATTCTGGAAAGTAGGAGCCAAGGTGAAAGGGCTCCTTTTGGCGGTGAATAGACACGTCTGCGTTTTGGTGGCGTTGAACTTGACAAGATTGGCATTGCTCCATGCGGAGACTCCCTGAAGTTTGTCATTCAAACGTTGCACCATGGCTTCTCTTTCAGACTGTACTTGATCTCGACTAGCCCGAGTACTCGGCAGATATCTTTCTACAACTGTGCTGTCGTCTGCATACCCATAGATACCGGGCTTCAACAGATCATTAATGTGCAGCAGAAACAGAGTTGCAGAAAGAACGGACCCCTGAGGCACTCCGGCATTTATTGTCAAGGGTTCCGAGGAACACCCGTCGACAACTACTCGGAAAGATCTGTGGCTCAGAAAGTCCGTTACCCAGCCGATCAGACCAGGAGATATACCGTACGCTGAAAGCTTGCTTATAAGGCTCGCATGCCAGACCCTGTCAAATGCCCTCGAGACGTCCAGAGAGACGGCGACCGCTTCTCCGTTCTTCTCGATGGCCTCGCCTAAAATGTGAGTAGCATACACTAGAAGGTCCCCAGTAGACCTATTACGGCGAAACCCGTACTGTCGGTCACTGAGGAGATCGTTACCTTCTAGGTATGCTAGTAGGCGCGAGTTCAATACACGCTCCATAATCTTGCAGAGTATGGAGGTGATTGAAATCGGTCTGTAATTGACAGGGTCGGCACGGCTGCCTTTTTTGGGCACGGGTTGCACATTAGCAAGCTTCCAGGATTTCGGCACTATTCCAGTCATGAAAGAGAGACGATACAGACGTGTCAGTATAGGAGACAACTCAGCTGCGCATGTCTTGAGCAGAATGGCTGGTATACCATCAGGACCACTGGCTTTATTCACATCTAAATGACACAATGTTCTCCATACCTCTTTGTTAGTGATGCGGATTTCAGGCATCGAAACACCGCAGTGAGGAAGATGTGCTGGAGAAGCATTGCCAGTGTCTAGATGCGAATTATCAGCAAACAGAGAAGCAAGTACGTTCGCTTTCTCTGTTGCTGTGTGGGCCAGGGATCCATCCGGCTTCAGCAGAGCAGGCAGTGAGGGTTGGCAGAAATTCGACTCGATCGCTTTCGCAAGAGACCAGAAAGCTCGACTGCCAGTTGGTCTGGCAGAGAGCTTTTCGCCATTCTTAGCGATTCGATCGAGACGAGCCTTCCGCAATGCCTTTTTGTAGGACTTGGCAGCTTGGTTAAAGGCTCTCTTCTTCGAACTTACATCCGGAGTTTTGCGGCTTCGAGCATCAGCCCAAATGAGATATGCCGAATGTTTTCGGTCTTGAGCATGACCACATTCGGCATTAAACCATGGGCGAGCTTTGCCACCGATGGGTACGTCAGCAAAAGGAATAAAATACTCCATTGCCTGATGCACCACATCGGTTATAGCATCCGCGCAACTCGACGGATCCAAAGAAGAGAAGCAGACCTGCCGCCAAGGATAAGACGCAAAAAAGTGCCGCATCTCATCCCAATCTGCTGACTTGTATTTCCATATCCTTTGATTTCCTTGGAACGTATGTTACTAAAAGCATCCCTTAAGTATATTGGAACTTTACTTCTTTTCTTATTTTTGTTACTTGTATTCCTACTTTGTGAATGAAGCAATTTTTTTTACTTCGTTAACATATGATTCATAACCTATTTTATTTGTGTTATTAGAAATTGTCTTGATATTAATATTAATTTTTTGATTTAGGTTATCAAGCAATTGTTGTTATTAATGTATTTTCATGATTGGTATAAAATTTGGGTACATATTTAATTTAAGTTGATAAGATAATTTATAATGATAACCAGCATGTAATTACACGAATTTCATAATTTGGGTGAAGTAGGTACTCCTTGTCTTTCTTAGTGTTTTATATGTATTCCATATAGGTATAGAAAGTCAGTATAGTCAACAATCTCTAAACTGATTACATCATTATATATTGCATTCAAAATTTAATCTGAGTACCGTAAATAAAATCTTGAGAATATTATATACGGTTGGTACTGAAAATACAGACCAAGGAGGCGAGACGGCCAACGTCACCTCCATACAAAAGATTCATCCCTTGAATGCAAAGTTCGCAAATGCTAACTAGGCTCGCTCTAAAGAAGTAGCTTACATAATGAATAAATTTATTATTTTGGCCTAATATATAAAACTAATTTAATTATATTTTACATAGAAGTATGTTTGTTTCTGTTAGCATTAGTTTCTAGTAGCACCTTCTACGATCATGTGTTTTAAGTAAATGCCTGGCGAACGTAATTCTAACTTTTTCTATTTTATTTTAAATATCTGAAAATGATTAGGCTTACACTCTTACACTCTTAATACTGTCTATTTTAAACCCATTTCATTTATTATGAAAGAAATACTAACTATATTTTAAACAGATGGTATTGGATCATTTTTGCTCTCATTTTGTTTTAGACACAACCATACCGTCCTTTGAAGTATACGAAACGGTTTTCCTACAATTATAATATTCCGTTAAGATTAATTACATAACAAAATGTCAAAAACAGTTCTATTTCTAAAAAAATAATTGTTACAATAAAATATAAAAAAGAGATTTATCTAACACATAACTGCAGCTTTAAAGCATCTATTATAATTAGTATAGGATTGAAAAAAATCGCGCCATTTTTGTCAAATAAACATAAATGAATTTCTTTATTAACGGAAAAAAGAATTATTATCATTATTTTAATTAAGGACCATTTCAAAGCTTTTCTTTATTGCTATGTTTAGATTGTTAAGGATTTTTGATAGAAGCATAATTGATAATTCTAAATTATTACATCGATGCTACGTATATTAAATCTAGAATCCTTTTATTATGTACCATATTTTTCCACTTTATATTATATAAAATGCACATTAATCGAGGTGGGTTGCGACACAGTAGCTTAAGTGGAGTAGCGATAATTTTTATTTCGATGGTCATTCTATGTATAATAACTTTATGGTATAAATTTGACCTTAAGTTTTATAATTGCAGTGAAAATTTTACACGTTAACTGGCAACCACGTGTTGGAAGGAAATGGAACTGAAAGATTATAATTTTTAACGTCAAGAAAAACTTGATTTATGTGATAAATAACATTTATAAAAGTTATAAAAATCTTGAGTTTAGAATTATGGTAGGTTATTACAACTGAACTCATTAAATACAATATAAGTACCACTTAGCATACTTATGAGAGGCAGAAGCAACAAAAAACGAATGAACGAAAAACAACTTCAGTAAAAGGCAGCTCTCTAAAGAAATGAAAAGCTTACATTTTACAGCATTATTACAACATTAAACATTTTACTTTTTATAAATGAAATGCATTTTCAACAACTGTTTTTATTTTTCATATGCATTTATTTATTTTTTTAATTTTAATTTTTTTTTTTTGTAATACTAACTTAATTTAAATTTTTAGGTATTATGAAATGTATTATATGCCGCCATTTTAAAACTACAATAAATTTAATACTTTTTTTTTTTTTTTTTTTTTTATTTATTAATTTCTACTTTTATCCACGGACACGTCGCCCGTGCACTTTTCGCATTTGGTTTGTATTTTGCATATTAATTGTTGAAATTTTGAGATAACATACTCAAAAAGGAGTCTATTACTACAGGTACCTTAAAAACTATATTAGTAAGGTAAGTCCTTTGCACAGCAATTACACATACTTATATAAATATAAATATTATATATATATATATATATATATACATATATTTTTTTAATTTTTATTTATTTATATATTTATTTTTTTTTTTATTTTTTTATTTTTTTTTTTTATAACCGATACATATACTTCACTTATGTAAGCAGAAGATATAAAAAAATCAAATTGTCAGACATAGTCAAGTCTTCAACAACTTAGCAGTTCAGAACTTTTTTCAGCTTACTTTTAAACTGGATAAAATTTAAGTATTTCTAATTATTCATTACTATAATTTTCAAGAAATGGTAAATGATGTGAGTTAGGTTGGAATATGTCTTAACATATTGAATGATTTAAACTAAAAGCTTATCGGATGTAAAGTTTTATATTACGACAGGTTTCGTGCGTTACGTACGTTTTTACGTTTCAAATTCATAAAAAAATATTCATAAAATTTGACGAATAAAATGTCATGTCCACCCTATATACATAAATTCATTAAACTTTTCCACACCTCTTTGTGAAACTACGAATAAATACTGTAGCAATTACTTTTATAAGTATGACAAAAACTACAATAACATCGATTTGTTCAATAATTGATTTATTATAATCATTTCTTCACTTAAAAATATACATAATTTTAGCTTTTTGTAGGGATCATAATTATTGTTTCAGGTATTTGAATGAACACTGCTATTAAATTTACTTCCTGATCGGCATAATGTAAATTTTTTCCGTGTAAAACTTTTAGTATGTCGTAATGTGCTGTAAACATTTAATTCACAAATTAATAAACATTGCCTAGCTTTACTGAACTGTTCTACCTTCTAACAGAAAATCATGCAATATTTGGATATAAATAATCTTATCAAATCAATCTAAGTTTATAAAAAATCGAAGATTATAAAAATTATTCTAGGTATTAACTGCTACGTTAAACGGTTTATATTAATTGTAAACTATTTATCAAGCTAATAACTCTATTAAAATTAAACAAATGAGCACATATCGTCTAATCTTAGCTGCGACAATGAATTGGATCCAAACTAACAAGGATGTTTGTGAAACCACCAAGAAACTGTTCTTGTATAATGGTTACCTTATAAAAACAAGAAAAATTAAAGAAAAGGTTCTCTACTTTTTCTTTAATGTCATCAAATCAAATAATAATGTAGTCTTTTAATATTTATTTTAACTATTTTTGGTGTTATTACCTGGCTAGTGTTATTTTATTATCATAATATTTAGCAACATCATTAAATCGTATAAAGACTATCGTTAAACTTTACAACTCCGATAAGACTTCTTGTGTATACTTAAAACGTCAAATATGTTTGTAACGTTAAAAAAAAATTATCGAGCATAACTTAAGATAATATTAGTAAATACTTATAATTGTTCTGATTAAAATATTTTCTTTACATATAGAATAGGGCTTATGATTATTTCCTCTTTGTTGTAAATATCTATTGAGTTTTCTGAATATTGAATTATTAACTTTATTTGTATAAAATACCTTAATACTATTTTTTTGTTAAGTATTGAAGAAAAATCAAAACGTTTATGAATTTAATGAAGGAATGAATATCAAATGCAATATAATATCTTTCCTTCAGCTGTAAACTTTAGCTTCGAGAGAGTTTACCGCATCCAAATATCCCGCTGATGAATTCTTGAGAATTTTTAATTTTAATTTCCAACACAGCTTCGCATTTCAAAAGTATTTACAATCCCACTGTAATTTACATATATAGCATAATAATAAATGAGCAATGCACATAAATACCAATTCTGATACAATATTGATAGTAAAAACCTAAACAAGTGATATTAGGGTGTTCGTAGGTTCATTAAGTACAGCAAAGAAAAATATAAAATATTTTTTAAAAGCAGAAAAAAATATACAAAAACACACTCGATACAAAAATACTTCTAAAAAGAATAAAAATAATATTATGTACTTGTTGAAGTCATTGCGTCGGGGACTAGATAAAGGGAAGAATTTAAAATGCAAGTAAGTTACCAAGGCAAAATAACGAAATAAAAATATCAAATCGTTTAGTCTAAGTCCTCATAATAAGTAAAATCCACCGAAAAAAAAAATAGACACCATCGTCAACGTACACCCCCGACGCAACGACTTCAATAAGTACATAACATTATATTTATCCTCTTTAGACGTATTTTTGTATCGGTGGTTTTCTAAATTATAATTTATTTTTCTAATATTAAATTAGTTTATACTAATTTAACCACTTATTTTTAAAGTGAATGTAAAAATGATTATACTGTGTTCGGTCTTCACTGAAACCGGATTGCAGGCAGCGGTTGGCGGGGCTGCCGTGCGGGCTCCGAGACTTTGCCCTCCGATGATCCGCTATTACTTTGTATTCTCACAACTGTGCAGTCACGTTAAAGCTTGTATCTCAACCCGTCTGCGTCTTTTTTTATACAGACCACTACTCAACATCCTGTTAATATTTACCGTTGCAGAAATTTCGTCAAAAAATCAATATATATTTTTTACTTTATTCTGGTTTTAGTATTCGTTACTGTGACAGTAATATACTATATTAAAAAGTAAGTCTCTAGATATCACGATTCATGAGATACGGCATGGAGACATACAGACGAATAGACGGGTAGGCGGACAGCAAAGTCCAATTAAGCTTAATAGGGTTTTACGTGTTCATAGATATTTTCAAATAGTAAATGTATTATATTTTAATCGAGTATAGTGAACCAGTTTTGATTCAAGTCCATAATATAATGTAATATAAAAAGTCAAATTGTCGACGAGTGACGAAAGGATTCATAAAACAGTAACAACTTTGTTATTAGCAACAGATAAATGAAATAGTACAATTGAATACTTAGGTTTATGATTATTGCTTTGACTTATTGCAAATAAATCTTAATTGTTTATATTTTCGTGTGACAAATAGTATGATTCATTATTCTTTCTCACAACTTGCTTCGGTGTAAACAATAAACAAATGTATCTCGAAAATATTAGACAAAGAAAGCAATTTATATACAAGTTCTAAGTTTATCTGCAAATACGTTACTGCTATATATTTACTTTTAGATCAAGACCTCACATTGTCGTTTTCCACACATTTAAAATATATATTAAGCACTTTTTCTAGAATGGACGATTGATAATTCTTCTTACAATTGATTGCATCCACAAGTCAATTAGACTATGGTTTTTACATTTAAAAAAATAACAAAAATATGAATAATATGCGATCCTATAACCTATTTACCTAAATATCACATGTATATTGTAAACGCTTAATACAATTGATATAATTACTGTTACAAAATGAAAGTAACATTTCTATCAAGTCAATAATCTTTTTCAACTAAGACGTATAAGTAATGTTTATACGTTATTTCCAGCTTTAAAGACTCTTTCACCTAAATCGTTCAAGTCTAATGCAGTTCTAATACCTGCAATTTAGTTTCGTATAATATTTTTCTGCCGTTATAAAATGGTTTATTATATAAAAATATTTTTATTGAACTAAACCCTCGCCTTTTCATGTGTGTGAGATGTATTTTTTTTAATTGTGGGGTTATTATAATTCATGTAAGTATATTAAATAACAGTGATGTGAGTAATATAAAAATTTAAAACTAATTTATAAATGTCTACTTAAATCTTAAGGTAAGGCATTGTGAACGAAGAGGGATTGGTTGAGAGATCTTCAAAGAGAATAGACTAATTTAAGACATTGTAGAAACTCTGCCCCCATTAAGTTAATACAATTTAACTGTAAGTAACATATCTTTGTCAGTGATTGTGATCTATAGCTGAGCATCATTGTATTTTAAATATAACAATTATTTATTTTTTTATTGAAAACCTTATCACATATAGTGATAATATTATCATAATATTATTGTGATTATTATTATCACACCTTTACCTATGATTGGCTCATTTTTTCTTTGTCCGTTTTCACACAGATTAATAGAGGTATGTCTAGTTTCTTATTTTGTATCAATTTAAACTTATTTTTTTTTTTTTTTTTTTTTTTTTTATATGATTTAGGGCAATGCTTGACTACATTCCACCTGATGGTAAGTGGAATGTAGTCTTAGATGGTAAGTCGCATTGCCCTAGCAACCTATTCACTCTTCTCTTGAAGACACCCACATTATATTTGGCCGGAAATACCGACGCAGGCAAATTGTTCCAGTCCTTCGCTGTACGTACTAAAAATGAGGAAGCAAAGCGCTTCGTTCGGACAGGTGGAATGTCCACAACAAAAGGATGGGATACCTGCCGTGCATCGGGACGTCCGGTGATGGAAGGGGGACGGGGGAATTAACTCGTGTAATTCCTGCGCACACTCACCAAAATGTATCCTATAGAATACTGAGAGGCTAGCAATTTTACGCTTGTGTTCAAGGCTTTGGAGGTCGGCTTCGACCAATTCGGGATCCCCTATAAGCCTCTTTGCTCGCCTCTCAATTGAGTCCAGAACCGCAAGATGAGACTTTGCGGCACCAGCAAATATGTGACCACAGTACTCTACACACGACCGGATCTGTGCTTTGTATAAAACAAGAAGCTGTCCCGGTGTAAAGTACTGCCGAACCTTCGCAAGAACGGCAAGCTTTGCTGCTGCTGCTCTTGCTCTGGACTCAATGAACCGACCAAAGTTGAGATTCGAGGAAATCTCTAAGCCTAACAACTGAAGCCGGTCACTGTATTCCAAGGATACATTCTGGAAAGTAGGAGCCAAGATGAAAGGGCTCCTTTTGGCGGTGAATAGACACGTCTGCGTTTTGGTGGCGTTGAACTTGACAAGATTGGCATTGCTCCATGCGGAGACTGCCTGAAGTTTGTCATTCAAACGTTGCACCATGGCTTCTCTTTCAGACTGTACTTGATCTCGACTAGCCCGAGTACTCGGCAGATATCTTTCTACAACTGTGCTGTCGTCTGCATACCCATAGATACCGGGCTTCCACAGATCATTAATGTACAGCAGAAACAGAGTTGCAGAAAGAACGGACCCCTGAGGCACTCCGGCATTTATTGTCAAGGGTTCCGAGGAACACCCGTCGACAACTACTCGGAGAGATCTGTGGCTCAGAAAGTCCGTTACCCAGCCGATCAGACCAGGAGATATACCGTACGCTGAAAGCTTGCATATAAGGCTCGCATGCCAGACCCTGTCAAATGCCCTCGAGACGTTCAGAGAGACGGCGACCGCTTCTCCGTTCTTCTCGATGGCCTCGCCTAAAATGTGAGTAGCATACACTAGGAGGTCCCCAGTAGACCTATTACGGCGAAACCCGTACTGTCAGTCACTGAGGAGATCGTTACCTTCTAGATATGCTAGTAGGCGCGAGTTCAATACACGCTCCATAATCTTGCAGAGTATGGAGGTGATTGAAATCGGTCTGTAATTGACAGGATCGGCACGGCTGCCTTTTTTGGGCACGGGTTGCACATTAGCAAGCTTCCAGGATTTCGGCACTATTCCAGTCATGAAAGAGAGGCGATACAGACGTGTCAGTAGAGGAGACAACTCAGCTGCGCATGTCTTGAGCAGAATGGCTGGTATACCATCAGGACCACTGGCTTTATTCACATCTAAACGACACAATGTTCTCCATACCTCTTTGTTAGTGATGCGGATTTCAGGCATCGAAATACCGCAGTGAGGAAGATGTGCTGGAGAAGCATTGCCAGTGTCTAGATGCGAATTATCAGCAAACAGAGAAGCAAGTACATTCGCTTTCTCTGTTGCTGTGTGGGCCAGGGATCCATCCGGCTTCAGCAGAGCAGGCAGTGAGGGTTGGCAGAAGTTCGACTCGATCGCTTTGGCAAGAGACCAGAAAGCTCGACTGCCAGTTGGTCTGACAGAGAGCTTTTAGCCATTCTTAGCGATTCGATCGAGAGGAGCCTTCCGCAATGCCTTCTTGTAGGACTTGGCAGCTTGGTTAAAGGCTCTCTTCTTCAAACTTACATCCGGAGTTTTGCGGGTTCGAGCATCAGCCCAAATGAGATATGCCGAATGTTTTCGGTCTTGAGCATGACCACATTCGGCATTAAACCATGGGCGAGCTTTGCCACCGATGGGTACGTCAGCAAAAGGAATAAAATACTCCATTGCCTGATGCACCACATCGGTTATAGCATCCGCGCAACTCGACGGATCCAAAGAAGAGAAGCAGACCTGCCGCCAAGGATAAGACGCAAAAAAGTGTCGCATCTCATCCCAATCTGCTGACTAGTATTTCCATACTCGCCTAACACCATGAGGTTCGAAAGCTGGTGGGGAATATGTAAACACAGATTTCACCAGACAGTGATCGGAGGTTCCCAAGGAGGACGTGACCTCTACACGATACCTGTCCGGATCAGTTGTCAGCAGAAGGTCCAGGCAATTGGCTGTATGGCCTACCAAATCTAGTACCCTTGTCGCTTGCTTCACCAGCTGAAAGAGGTCCAAGGACAACGCAAATTTCCGCGCTTCTCTTCCAGCATGGTCGGTCTTCTGGTACGGGAACAGCCAGTCCTGATGACAGGCATTAAAGTCCCCCAGAAAGACAAGCTGCGCCGTAGGGTACTGATACAGAGCCATATCTGTAGCCTCACTAAGATACTCAAATAAACGAGTTGTCTCCTGGTCACCGCTGTGCGAACGGTAGACACAGGAATACAGGATTTTTTCGTTTCCTGTGTCCACTAAAACCCATAGGGAAGAAAAAGTGGGGTCTTCAAGGTGACGGAGACGCTGAATACAGAGGTCGTTCCGCGCGTACATACTGACTCCGGCCCGTGAGCGAAAGTTGTGCTCCAACGAGTAACCGGGATAATCCAAGTATGTAGCGCTCAAAGGACATTGTATCTGCGTCTCCGTCAAAAAGAGCAAGTGCGGCTGCTCTGTCTCCAGGTGGTGGTGGACAGCTAAAAGATTTGAGTGCAAACCCCTTATATTAATGAGGTGAACTTTGTATGAGGAGGAGTGCAACCGCTGTGTGAACTTGTTTCTTTTTTTTACCTTTTTCATAATATAAAATAAATAAAAGTGAATAGGGATGGGAAATGGCACTTGAACGAGGCGGTACGTATCAAACCCGACTTCGAAATTGGTGATGTCTTGTCGCTGGGAGGCTAGCCTGGAGACTGCGGGGACGCCCGAACCCCCCCAGGGATCGCCATCGGGCCTCCTCGCCTGGTCGCCAACCAGCACGATGGAGCCACCCTGGGATTTTTCGCAGCTGGCGGGGCAGCCTTTCGTGGGTGGCTAACCCACTAATTGGGCCCCCAACTATCTGCGGGCGGCCAGCGGAAAGCCGTCGTTTCGGATCTCGCTACCCTCCTCGACTAGACACAAGACAAAACAAACACCAACTCGACGTCAACCGGTTCGCCAACGTACCGCAGCTGTTCAGACCCATTTCCCATATACGGCTTCATCGAGCAACGTGCCGGAACACGACTAGGTCGCTTTGCGGCACGACTTTGCCCGATGGGTGGTAACTCGGTGGATGTTATGGTCTACCACCAAGAAAATTTCCACTAACTATTTTATAAAAATATATTATTTATTATAGGAAATAAAATCTGCTATCAAAAACCATAGTCTTATAGTAAAACCGAGTAATATAAACCTGATTTATAAATTTGTGAGATCTTTAACTTATACCTCCGATGTTGAAGTTAAGTTAGTTAAATAAATAATTATAGTGTAGTGTAGTGAAACATTAACAGTAGATTCCTCTATTCAGTGACGAAGTGCCCATTCCTTATTCTCGAACTACTTTTTTTAAACCAGAAGATTTCCAGCACCCAGCACCTTTTTTTTTAGATTTTTGTCAAATCATCCTAAAACATGTTCTGCAACTTAACAGATTTTATTATACGCATGCTTAATAATATTTGTTGCACAAAAATATTAACATATAGTGTAATAAGTAAAATTTTCAAACTTTCGATAAAAACAAGGAAAAACATAAATAAAGTTAATATAAGTATAATACTCATACTAGTAAAATTATAACTGTATAATTTTCTATAATCACAACTACAACGACTATACTATATTAATATTTATTATACCATTTTTATTGATATTTCAATAAGAAACGATTATTATAGTCTGAAATAAATTTGATATGTCGAAGGTTAGCAATAACTTGTCTTGCACCATTTAATATCTTTATGGTGAAGATATAGTGGTATAGAAGATACAAAACTTCATGTTAATAATATTGTAGCAGAGATCAGCGTTTGATTTATATACTAAATTTATTCAATACAAAATCATAATACCCACGCTTACTTTTTAATTAAAATAAGATAATCCTCTTATTCATTTATTTTTTATCTTTTGTCTTAGCTACATTGAAATATAACGCTGTTCGACGCACGCTAAGGATACATATAGCTTACAAATTTGTACAAGTAAAACTCACGTCTTACATAAACATGGTTAACAATAATTACTAAATAATATTGTGTGAACTAAATCTAAGAAATTTTTGGACAACAAATTTTAATATCAGACTCTGTTACGGATATAGACTTGGGATACTTTTGGGTAACCTACAGCTATTCTAAAAATGCTAAAAATGTAAATAACAGTAGAATGGTAAAAGAAAATGCTTGAGAAATGCGAAGAAGTCACATTTAATGAGAAAATTAAATATTTTCGCGACGACATCGCCATTTTATTGAGAGTTGACGAATTCTCGCGAAGCTACAATTTACAGCAAAGGAAACGCAATTTTGTTGCACTTAATATTCAGTCCGTTTTGTATTTTTAATAAGATATTTTACAAATTTGTTATGTTGATATTGCGTTTAAATTTAACTAAAAGCCTTGTAATACCTTAATTATATTTTAGGATATATTAGACATTTTGATACCGTGTAAAATCATTTGATTTTTTATTTATCGTTACTCTTGTTTAAAATAATAGTGTATAATTATTTTAACCAACATTCAAATTTTTAGGGAACGGCTCAATTTGTCAATCTCTTTTTTTTCACGTTTCATATTGATTTAGAAAAGAAATAAGGACCGCCTGTTGACCTGACTACGACCCTCCGTAGGAATGCATGTTGGCTAGATCTCTACAACCAAATCTTTTCTTTCTTAGCCAATGGGCTCTTAGTACAGCTTTGGATAGATATGCGGGAATCTTATCTTAAGTCACTTCACTTAGCCATCCGCTAAGTATTGATATTTAAATATATTCAAACTTTATGAAGAACGTAAAGAAAATATACATAAAATAATTTAATTAATTTAGTGCATTTTGCTTTTTTTTAAACGTTTGTACTTAGTAAAAATCTAAGTATATAAAATTTAATTATTGCTGCTTGATCATAAAAACGAAATTGAAGCTTAATTTATGAAATTAATTTATCAAAAATCTTATTTCATTGTAACTATTTTAAGTTTTTTAATTATTTTTAATTATGCTTATTTAAATATATTTTAAGATTCTAAACACTTCAGATGCTCAAAGTATCCGATCGTAACTTTATCGGAGGATCAATTTTTACGATGCAATGACGCTGGTAAATATTACAATGATAAAAGGTAGCACTCACGATGGTAAAGGACTACTTTAACATTTCATGTCCTTACAGTTTTGTTATTAGCCTTGTTACTTATATAACATCATACTAAATAAAATATGTTATTTATTTTTAATAACATTGCTAGTGCATAATACAAGATATATGATGCTGTGGATCAATAATCACCCTTCTAAGTTTGGATCCTACTAATTATATCATAAAGTTAAGGTATTATATTATTTATTGTTAGTTATCATGTATTCGACAATAAGTGTAAGGTATAAAAAAGCGTGAGATCTTGAGTCCTATTTGCTTATAATTTGTTGCGAATACCGGTTGATTAAAACAAAGCTAATGCAGGCGAGGTTAATTATTTCAAAGAATACTAAGATAAATTTTAAACAAATATAAAATGAAATATAAACCGATAAGAACAACATTGATGAAAGACTACCGTATATAGAATGCTAAATTGATCGGAGCGGGTAGCGATACGGTAACTTAATCGGTAAAGCGACGGGATGGTTTCCCAGAGGTTTCCGGTTGAAATCGATATACCCGTATCATGTTTTATTCTTCATTCTTAACATGATTATGCATATATCTAAATATTTTCAAACATTTCTAAGACGAATTAAATGGGTTAGAGACTTTTGTAATACAGTTTTTTTATTTTCTTTTTATTTCCTCTTTATGTTTTTATTTAATTAAGTGTAACATGTGTATAGACTTACAAATTCATACTGAAAGTGATATTTATAATGTGATTCTTTATTATGAAATTTGGAACATTGGCTATGCTAGTTTTGAAGGAAATTGAAAATAATTTGCTCCATCTTGAGAAAAGACGAATAGCAAAACGATTCTTCAATTAAAAAAGCGATAGAGACTGATCTACACAACATCTAAACAATGTAATAACAAATATATTTAGGATTTTATTAAAACTAAATATCAGTGATCTTATGTATTTATAAGTATATATATAGCATAAACCTAGTCTTGCTATAAATCTTGTAAAAGTGTGTTAGTGTAATACACAAATAAAAACTATTAAAAATGTAAAAAGCTAATTCAAAGTGGTAACCATTGGCTGCAATACAGTCCTTTAAACGTTGAGACTAGTTATCAATAGAAGCACGCGCTCTTTCCATGGTGAAATTCTTCATTGCCAATCGTATGGATTGTTTTAGGGACTCCCAATTATCATGGCGTTTAGAGCAAGCTATACTTTCTAAAACTGACCATAAATCATAATCCAGCAGATTAACATCGAGACTAGACGACGGCCAATTTTCAGCTCTGATGAAGTCCGAGACGTTCGCTCCTAACCTCCTCATCTTAGATAACAATAACATGAAACGACACAATATAACTTATATTACATGTTTCAATAGTTCTGACATAAAGTTCGAAATATCATTTCGAGATATGAGTCAATTTACAATCAAGTGTTGGAAGTGAAATGCAATCCAAAATCTAACTTTTCTGACATATATAATGATTGTACGATTGTACGTACGTACATATATAATGTTTGTACTTTCTACACATTTGTTACCTGCGGACTACTCTGTATAGTATTTTTTGTTAATTTGTAAATTATGTCAAATATTATAAGTTAAGAACAATAACCAGTTTATTAAAATAAGCAACGTATGAGATGTGTAACATATAAAAATAGAATTTATACGTTTATTTATCTTACTTGTGGTATATTTATCTTATTTGTGGTACCACTTGGTGGCAGATCGCGGCCTTGGTTTGATGCGTCTGTCAGGGCTGCAGCAGCTGACAAACGGCAGGCTTATCAGGTTTGGGCTAATGCGTTAGTCACTAAGGATCCGAACTCCAGAGTTCTGAAGAGGAAATATAATCGTGCCTCCAGATTCTTCAAACGGAAAATCGCTAGAGCAAAGTTCAAGCATGTCGTCAAAATCGGGGATCAGTTGGCAAAGTACCCACCTGGCACGCGCAAGTTCTGGGCGCTTTCCAAAGCCAGTCTGGGAAACTTCTGTCTCCCATCCCTGCCGCCATTGCACACTGGGAACGACTCTTTAGCCCACACGGCAAAAGAGAAAGCCGATCTCTTGGGCACTCTTTTTGCCTCAAACTCGACTTTGGACGACCAGGAGAGGGCACCGCCTATCATCCCGCGGTGTCCGAGCTTTATGCCGGAAATAGTTTTTCGGCAAAAACTCATCCGAAAAACCCTCCTTTCCTTGGAAGTTCATAAGTCGAGTGGGCCAGATGGTATCTCTCCAGTTGTGCTACGAACATGTGCCCCTGAGTTGACACCAGTGCTAACGCGTCTATTTCGGTACTCCTACTTGAAAGGCGTAGTCCCGGTCTCATGGAAGCGTGCCCTTGTCCATCCGATCCCAAAAAAGGGCGATAGCTCAGACCCAGCTAACTACAGACCTATCGCCATTACCTCTCTTCTCTCCAAAGTAATGGAGAGCATCATCAATAAACAGCTCCTAACCTACCTCGAGGATCACCAGTTGGTCAATGACCGGCAATATGGCTTTCGCCATGGTCGATCGGCTGGTGATCTTCTGTTGTATCTTACACACCGTTGGGGAGCTGTTATTGAAAGCAAGGGAGAGGGTCTGGCAGTTAGTCTGGATATGGTGAAAGCCTTTGATCGTGTATGGCACAGGGGGCTTCTTTCGAAGCTACCTTCCTATGGGCTTCCCGAGAGTTTATGCAAGTGGATCACCAGCTTCCTCACTGGGCGGAGCATACAGGTCGTTATCGACGGCTTTTGCTCGGACCCTAAGCCCGTGAACGCTGGTGTACCCCAAGGCTGCGTGCTATCCCCAACTCTGTTCCTCTTGCACATCAATGATATGCTGGATATCTCCAACATACATTGTTATGCGGATGACAGCACTGGGGATGCGGTATATTCCGGCCGTGCAGGTCTCTCTCGGGAAAACGTCGACGAGTGCCGAAAGAAACTTGTGTCTTCTATAGAGACTTCCTTGGGGCTGATCTCTGAGTGGGGTGAACTGAACCACGTACAGTTCAATCCCCTGAAGACACAAGTTTGCGCGTTTACCGCTAAGAAAACTCCATTTGTCGTATCACCACTCTTCGAGAGCACTCCCCTCATTGCCTCGCCAAGTATCAGAATACTGGGTCTCGACATTTCGAGCGATTGTCAGTTTCGCGGTCATCTGGAGAGCAAGGCCAAGTTGGCCTCGAAGAAATTGGGAGTGATTAATAGAGCGAGGCAGTATTTCAAACCTGGCCAAAGACTTGCGCTCTATAAGGCGCAGGTCCGGCCACACATGGAGTACTGTTCTCATCTCTGGTCCGGATCACCCCAATATCAGCTTCTACCATTTGACCGCGTACAACGGAGAGCCGTTCGGATTGTCGGGGACCCGGTGCTCTGCGAACGGCTGGACTCTTTGGCATTGCGTAGAGACGTGGCTTCTTTGTGCGTCTTCTACCGCATTTACAACGGGGAATGTTCCGAAGAACTATTCGATCTGATGCCTGCCGCCGAATTTCATCACCGCACAGCGCGCCATCGCCTCCAATACCATCCTTACCACCTGGATGCGTGGCGATCCTCTACTGTGCGGTTTTCAAGGACATTTTTCCCACGTTCCACTCGCTTGTGGAACGAACTCCCCTCGGTGGTATTTCCAGATCGGTACGACATGGATACCTTCAAAAAAGGCGTTTACTCCTACCTACATGGCCGGCAACACTCTTGTAAATCCTCGGATGTTGCAAGAGTTCATGGGCGGCGGTGATCACAAGTCATCTGTGACCCGCCAGCTCGTTTGCCCTCCTCTTACATAAAAAAAAAAAAAAAAAAAAAAATCTTAACAATTAAAAAAAAAATGAATGTAATAAAATATTTTTCCAAAAAATTTTAAACAAATAATGTTTTAATTTAGAAAAAAAATAATATTCACTTAGATTGTAAAGGTTAGATTTTCCATGAAGATAATTTATTATTATGTTATTTAATTTAAAATTTTGTTAGAATATTCTGTGCTATATACAAAAATAAATGTGTTATCTATACATATAATAAAATCGTCATTGAGCCATTCCTGTACATGGAATTAAAAAAAAAACATCATAGGGGGGTTTTTCAGTTTGTCTGTTTGTCTGTATGTTTGTGCACACTAATCTCAGAAACTGCTTAATTAATTTAATTGCAGTTTTCAGGAATTTATTATCACAGTCTTCACTTAACATTTAGTGTTCTTTTCATCTAAATCGGTTAAGAAATAAAAAAGTTAAGACTATTTATGTCAATGACGTAATAGGTACCATGAAAATCTTATTCTATACATGTAATAAATCTGTAGAAGAGTAATCTTTGTACATTAAAAATATTTAAAAAAATAAACCAGGATGTAAAGTAATAACTAACAGAATCCATTTTCAGCGATTTTAAAAAATTTTGTCTGTTTATCTGTTTGTCTTTTAGTTGTGCACACAACACGAAAAATAATATTTAAAAAAATCATATAAGCAAGAGAACCCAAAACAATTTTTTTTCATTTTGTTCGTCTAAATGTCTGTATGTTAGTGCATGCTAATCTCAGAAACGGATTAGTCGATTTGGATGCAGTTTTCGGGAATATGTAGTCATGGGATTCACTTTATATTTTGTTTTTTTTTAACAATCGGTTAAAAAATGAAGAAGTTAATAATCTCTTATAGTCGTATCATTGCTTCTTACCCGTTTGAAGTTTTATAGTTTTTACATACCTACATTAGTAAGTACAAAGGGTACTTTTTATCAAAATCGAAAACTACTCGTACGAAGTCGCAGGCACAGCAAGTTACATATTATAATGCAAAGTCGCTTTTCGCGTCTGTATGTCTGTATGTATGTATCTTTAAAACGCAAAGGATTTTGATGCAGTTTTTTTTTTAATAGATAGAGTGATGCAAGAGGAAGGTTTATATGTATTATAACATGATTAGTATATCAGAGAATCACTGATAATTTCAAGATTTCTAATGCGAAGTCGTAAACAAACACTTTTGTTTGCTCTTACAATGCAAACGCTGCAGCGCGCTGGTTGAACTCCACGAGATAGATCAAAATAATGTACTAAGTATTGTATACCTTAAAAGTTCTACAAGAAAAACCGCGATGGTATATGTTTATCTCTAAAGGATAACCCACAAATTTTTATCATTTACTTTTTACGAAAAATAATAGGTTACGAAGCGATTTTAAGAAATACTGCTTTAATCCTTATCTAATTAAGTAACTTAAATACATTTTACATTTAATATGGAACAATATAGCCCCTTACAGCATGGAATTGAAATAAATATTTTCGAGGATATTACAGATTTAAAATATAATACGGTCTACCGGTGCACTCTGGTATGGAACCGTGTAAACCGTCTCAAAAATGGCTTTTGTGAATGTTCAGTATCGAAAATTTTGTAAAAGCATATGGCTAACTGAATGTTCATCATTTAAAATAGATTTTTTTTTAAATAAAACTAGACCTGCAAGTTGATGGTGAAAATAACGTCGATTGTGTAGTTCAGAATTCCTCAAGTTTACATGGTAATATTTTGATTTTGTTCAATGAAAATCTGTAAGTGTGATATATGGTTAGAATGTTATTAAGAAGTATTTAAATGGACGTTTAAGTAAAAACAAGAGAGGTATAAAAATAATTACAGTTCCTATTATTGTATCCTTATTAAAAACTTTAAATATACTTTTGACAGTGAGTGTTGTCTGCCGATGTTGTAATTTTGATCGTATTACTTACAATAAGTCATATAGAAGCCAATACAAAAAAAGGGAAGTGGGAATTGTTTTACTACGAATTTAAGGTGTGCGAAGCCGCGGGCAAAAGCTAGTAAGCAATAAATTCTTATAATTTAATTATTAGTTCGGCTCTACTCATCGTATTAAATTTAACGTGGGGTTTGGACCCTTTTCATATAGCACTTTATTTATAATTTCGTTCCTTTTAGATTAGTAACTGTTTAAAAGGCAAGGAGATTTGATTGGCTGTTTATAATATTTCCTTAATTGTGTATCGTTTATATGTGCTTCATCGTGATGACTTGGTTGCTGTTCCCCAAAGACTTGGAAGTTGGAACTCGGTTGTCGTTATGCGATTAAATATAAAAATAATTAAGGCTGCTATGTAGGTTAATGCAATTGTAACTTTACACAATTATCACATGTACTAACTTTAATACAGATATGTTATGTTAGTATGTAAATATTAATATGAATAAATAAGGTTGTCTAATGTATTTCATAAAAAAAGTATAACGTCAATAAATTTATTAAGAAATATGAAAATGTATTTAATATAAGTTTATTGCTACTTATTGGATTAAGATTTAAAATGTATTACATAAAATCTATTATTATTAAATATCCGATCTTCCATATTGCTTTGCCGAAAGATTTCAGGTGTGATGTTAAATTAAAATTAATGTATTGTATTAGCGTACATAGGATATCATACGCCACAAATTACTAAATGTCTTAAAAATTAAAACATGAATCCATATTAATTGTCCTATGTGGATAAATAACAGTTATCCGGAGTTCTACTACGGACCAAAGTATAGAATCTAAAGTAATTAAAAATTATAACAGTAATTATAAACTATACTCGTACAATGTTAACCGTATTCCTTGTTATGCAATGAATTTCGTTAGTTTGATTAACAAATCTCAAATATCAATGCACAGACACCAATATTATTATTTAATAATATTTTGAATTGAAACAATAAAATAGTTTGTATTTAGGGTTACGAGTTACCGGCGAGTAGACGAAAACCGCTTTTTCATTTACTAGTTCGTAATAAATTATTGTCAAATAAGTCTTTTTTTTGGAATGTGCTGTAAGATAAAACCGCAGTGGTAAAGAACCACTGCGGTTTTATCTGAGATGTTTTATTTTATACGAGATGATGTAATAGAATTGAATTGGCCCCGGTGACAATATACTGTCAAGTTGCGAATTATCTGTCTTAAAGGTCTATCTCATCGAGAACGGTCATTGATCAGGTAAAAAGAAATATGTACTTATGTAATAAAAAGTATTTTAAAAACTCCAATTTGTTAAGAACACAACAAAATTTTGTGTGAAACGTGAATGAAAATCTTTATGTTAAAATCATGCTTCAGACAATATTCTTTAAAATCTTATATCGCTGGTAATATAAGTATTTATCTGACTACATATAAAAGAATAAAAATTTCATCCACATTATCACAACCAACAAATCAGATCATTAGTAAAAAACAAGATTGGAATATATTTATTTGTTTATAATTTAGGTCCGGATACCATATGTATTTAACTAAAACCATTTATGTGTTCACAAGACAGGGAAGTACATAGTTCCCATAGGAAGTCAATTTCAATTAATCACGCGATATGTCTTATCTATTCGACCTTTCTCGTGTTGAACGAAGTCACGATTCTTTACAGATGGTGTACAAAGGAGGACGCAATTGTTTTAGATTATTGTAAAACTACTTAACTCTATGCTCTTCAATTAATAGATTTTTATCCAAGGTATATCTATACCTAGGACAAAAATCAGTACAGACTAATAAAACATATAACTGTTTTACCTGTAACAATTACTTTGTATAAATATAAACGTAACAATTATATATATTTATATATTCTTGTTTAAAAATGTATTTGCTCCTGTAATTATTAATGTTTCTATTATTCAATTTCTTTGAACATCTTCAATAATAGGGAGAAGCAGGATATTTCTTAATTATTTCATCTAACATTAAAAGTACCTTAAAATTAATTTGATAGAACTTAAAACATATAAAATAGTTTGTTGATTAGCTTACGAGTCGCCTACGCGATAGAACGGAGTCGCCGCTTTCTTATTTACTTGAATCTTGATCTACCAAATAACTCTCTGTTTATCCAAATTAGAGGAGCAAGAAGAGAGTGCAAACAGTGCCTGGGACTTGCGACATAGGAGTGGGTTTAAGGGGCCCCTTTATTATGCGCAAAAACGCTCGCCTTCACCCTCTAAACTCCTCTCCCTACCTTACCAAATTTGGAAAGAACCTAATGCCACCTTTGAAATACATTCTAGAAATGAATCGGTGCTTGTTCTAGAAATGCCAAAGTCTTTACGTAGGTTATAAAGAGGTTTTTCTGTTTTCCCTCTCGCTCCCACTTATACCGCGTACAAACTAACTATAAATTTATTCCTGGACAGTTCGTTGGTCAGTTCTTAATACTTATTAAGCTTGAATGTGTGATCCCTGGGAATGTTTGTTTTCCAGGGATTGCAAATATTAATATACTTTACATTTCAACTTTTAAGTATGAAAATATATTACATATTCACCAACCACTTCTTAGTTAAAAATTTAATATAATTACATTAATCACAAACTTATTTAGGTTATTTAGTGTACATATGCTTTGATATCTATACATATAATAAAATTGTCACTGAGCGATTTCGGTACATGAAATATATAGAAAAAACACCTAACGAGGGGCCTTTATAACAGCAAGAAAACCCAAAACAATGGTTTTTAATTTTGTCTGTTTGTCTGTATGAAAGTCTGTAGTTTTACGGATTTAACTCGCGTATATTGAATTAAATTTTAAATTCACATTTTAAATCTAACCCGGAGTTTCTAATGCTTTGCAGCAATGTTTGCTATAAAAATATTTTTATTTCAATATGTAGTACTCGTGAAAGCCTCAGAAAACACTATGTTTGTCTGTATGTCTATATATCTGTATGTCTGTATGTTTATGCACGCTAATCTTAGAATTGACTTAACCAATTTGAATGCGGTCTTTGTAGGAGTATATTGTAATTGTCTTCATTTAACATTTAGTGTTTGTTTCATTTAAATCGGTGGAGAAATAAAAAAGTTATGTCCATTTATGTCAATCACGTAATGGGTCCCATGCAATTCTTCTTCTATACATGTAACAAATATGTAGAGGAATAATCTCTGTACATTTAAAATAGTAAAAACCTTTATATAACAAGAGAACTCAAAACAATGTTTTTTTTTAATTTTGTCTATTCGTCTGTATGTTTGTATGTCTGTATATGTATGTCTGAATTTAATATTGTGATTAGCGTTCACAAACGTGAACGCTAATCTCAAGAACGGATGAACCGGTTTGAATGCAGTTTTCGGGAATTTACATGGGCTTAATTTTACATAAAGTATTTTTACATAAATCGGTTAAGAAATAAAAAAGTTAATAATTTGTTATTTTCGTACAAGACTTTTTTCAAAATTGATGGTGGAAAATAGTGGTTCTCACCTCAGGGAATAATAATACCCTTTACAATAAAAAAATCTGTGATTAAAAATTACAAAAAAATATAAATATGCATTAGAAATACTCCAATGCGCAAAAACTACTTGACTGAGTTTGATAAAACTTTGAAGGGTTATATTGTTATATATAACGGTTATACATTGATATGTACAAAGGGTACATTTTATTAAATTCGAAATATACGCGTACGAAATCTAATAAACGTAACTACACAATATTTTTGAGATAATCCCAATCACTTAATAATAATTTGAATTCATGATATTATACTGGCCATCAGCACTTGTTCAAAATGACTGAGTTATAGATGTGCCAACATTTTACTATGACGTTATCTTGCTCATAGGAGTTAATGTAGACGACATCCTTCTGGTACCATCACTGCCTATCGGTATCATCAATAAACACTGAACAAACATTCATCTTGAAAAACAGTTTTCTTGGGAAAACATGGAGCCAGCAAAAATCGTTAGTAATTTAATCAATGACACTGCTCGTTAGCAGTGTCACTGACTCCCACACTCGACTCTACCCACAAGAATAGAAGTAGACACAGTATCAAAATCGTAAGTTTGAGATCCAAAATAGCATGATAAATTTCTTACCTCAATCCACTTCTTGTACAATCATGGAGGTCAGGTCCGTTGAGACATTAAAAATGGTCATTTTAATTCTAGGCAGAAATTTAAATACAAATCTAAGGCTTTGACTATTTTTATTTAAAAGCTGGTGCGACTTATATTTTATAATGACGATATTCTTTTAGTAAATACTTTAGGTATTATAAAGTATTTATTTACTTTAGGTATTACAAAGTATTTATAGTAACGTAACCTTTTCACCTATTCACACTGTTGTTAAACATTTTCAACTTTTATCTCACTTACGGTTTTAGATTTTTATAGCATTTTTCCGCAGTTGATCAAAACTCAGAAATATTACCGCAATCGTACTCCTCCTTCATATTTTCATATAAAACTGTTTTTTTATATGAGAACATTAAGATAAGACTTTCAAGAGTTTTCTTCTCATAGTCTAAATGAAACGTTTTTGTCTGTCTTTGTTATATTTGACATATGATAAGATTTATATATAATATTTATCTGAAAAGATTTACTTTATTGAGCAGAGCGAAGCGAAGGTTTTTACCGGTCAACTCTATCTTTTTTTGTTTGCCTTCTTCTCCTACACCATTAATACTACATTAATAAAATTTTACCAACATCTTCATCAATTGGCTCAATTTTCTACATAAAAATTTTCAAATTAATCCTGATTATGGTCTATGGAATGTGTTCCATAGAGTTAACATGAGGAACGTTTTGAAATTGCACGCGTGAGCCCTTATTAGACTTGAGAGAATAGGCACCATTTATCCGTTATTTGATTAAAATAATTGTAATTAAATAGTCATTTGTATTATAATTATGTAATTATTAGTTTGTTGCACAATTTGATGTTGTAAACAAGGGGACTCAGCTCGAACACCCTCCGTACTCAGCGGCGGCCCTAATATAAGCTTAAATAACATTGTTTTTAAAACAGATATGCAACAAGTAAGATTAAATATATATATATATATATATATATATTTAATATTACTTACTTTAAAAAAATATTACATATATATTCATTCATTATTATGAATATTATAAGTTTTTAAGCACAATAGCTAAAAGTTATTTCGATTTATTAAAGTGCAAAGCTTGCACTAATAACTTAATTAAAATTAAATCAATTTCATCAAATCATAATAAGATAATTTATTTAATAAGCTCATAATTACCAGCAAGGTTTTTTAGCTATCATTTTGTATTCATAAGGAAATTATTACATTCATGTTTTTTACCTGTTGTCAGTCTTTGTTTATTTTTTCATTCGTCATTCGTTCATCCAAAAAAATATTTAAAAAATTTCAGCAATCATCAACGTTATTATTCATTACTGGGTACAGTACTCGACGTTCGTTTTGGATATTTACATTTGTATAAAGTGACAGCTGCCATGTACAGAAACGGATGCGCATTTCTTACCGATACCGACCGTACCGCCGCAAACGCTATGACCCTATATTTTAAATCTTTAATATCTTAAAAAATATTTATTTGAATTACATGCTGTGAAGGGTTATATTATTTAATATTAAATGTAAAATGTATTTAAGTTACTTGATTAGATAAGGATTAAAGCTATATTGCTTAAAATCGCTTCGTAAATAATCCATTATTTCTCGTAAAAAGTAAAGGATAAAAATTGGCTACTGGGGGTTATCCCTAAAAAATAAACATATGCCATCGCGGACTTTCTTGTAGAACTTTTTAAGGTATAAGGTAATAACAAACAATACTTAGTACAATATTTTGATCTATCTCGTAGAGTTCAGCGAGCGTTTGCAATGTAAGCGCAAAACAATGTGTTTGTTTACGACTTCGCGTTAGAAATCTTGAAATTATCAGTGGTTTTCTAATACATTAAGTACGTTATTATACTGATAAACCTTCCTCTTGCATCACTCTATCTATTAAAAAAGTTCATCAAAATCCGTTGTGTAGTTTTAAAGATCTTTATAGAATAGAAGATAATAGAAGATATTTGTTGAAAGTACATATTGATAGTAGGTATTAATATTAAATATTCATAGTACATATTGATAGTACGTATTGATAGTACGTATTGATAGTACGTATTGATAGTACATATTGATAGTACATATTGATTGTACATATTGATAGTACATATTGATAGTAAATATTGGTAGTACGTATTGATAGTACGTATTGATAGTAAATATTGATAGTACTTATTGATAATAAGTATTTATAGTATATATTGATAGTAAATATTGATAGTACGTATTGATAGTACAATTTGATAGTAAGAATTGATAGTACGTATTGATAGTAAATATTCATAGTATATATTGATAGTAAATATTTATAGAACGTATTGATAGTAAAAATGTATAGTACATATTGATAGTACATATTGATAATACGTATTGATAGTACGTATTAATAGTACGTATTGATAGTAAATATTGATAGTACGTATTGATAGTACATATTGATAGTTAGTATTGATAGTACGTATTGATAATACGTATTGATAGTACGTATTAATAGTACGTATTGATAGTAAATATTGATAGTACGTATTGATAGTACGTATTGATAGTTTATATTGATAGTACGAATTGACAGTACATATTGATAGTACGAATCGATAGTAGGTATCGATAGTACGTATCGACAGTACGTATTGATAGTACACATCAATAATACGAATCGATAGTACGTTTCAATAGTACGAATCGATAGTACGTAGTGATAGTACGTATTGGTAGTACGTATTGATAGTACGTATTAATAGTACGAATCGATAGTACGAATCGATAGTACGCATCGATAGTACGCATCGATAGTACGTATTGATGGTACGTATTGATAGTACGTATTGATAGTTCATATTGATAGTACGAATTGATAGTACATATTGATAGTATATATTGATAGTCCTCCTCAGGAAATAATAATATTAAACATCTTTATAGAATAAGAATACATAATCTGTCTTTCCACTCATAAAAAAAATCTGTGATTAAAATTTAAAAAAATGTATTAATATAAACTAGAAATACTCCTACAGGCAAAAACTACTTGCCGGTGTTTGATGAAACTTAGAGCGGATACTTTTTATTGAAATCGAAATCTATGCGTACGAAGTCGCAGGCACAGCTAATAATTATACATAATTCATGCGTTTACAGTACGAATAGTGACTTCCAAGTTAAATTTTTAGTTGAACCGTAATTAAAACCGGATTGAACGAAATGTGCTGGAAGAGTTGATCTGTACTGAATATTTTTCACGCTTTTCATGGCTTTTTCTTTATTAAGAAATATTTATCTATAACATATTAGGCATTGCAAGCAACTTTTTTTAGACTTAATTCAAAATAATAAACCGTCCATAAACACTTTGACGCTTATTCGATGCCATACTTTTAAGGTTTTAATGTAGTTATATTTTCAAACATTTTTTTTTGGTTACCTGTTAAAGTTTGAAAAGTTTCCAGAAATGAAAACCCCATTTTCGATCGGAACAACTTTGAAATTTTGTTTTAATTAATAAGTCATAAAACTTTTTATTTAAGGGGTTAGGGGTAGTCAGGATTTTCAAAAAATCGATTTTTTTTGCATTTGCTTTAAGTATAATATCTTAAAAATATTCTCTGAAAATTTGAAGTCAATCCGATCATTACTTTTCGAGTTATTCGACAAGTAACAAAGAGCGCTCGGACACCCTACTTATGTATTTACAATTTCTAGGAAGTATAAGTGCAAGAAATTCGTTGTTTTTCGCCACGTCACTAGTATGCCTGTGGCAGCTGCGGAGAGCAGTCGATAGTTGTGCGTTATTAAAATAAATTATTTTTGAAGTTATTTATTATGGGACGTGATACGAAAAAAGTTTGTAGAGAAGTTCGTAAATCTGAAAATATCCGTAAGTCGTATTCAAAGAAACGAAAAAATGTATTTAATCCAAAAACGGCGGAACGTGATGAAAGTGTTCGGAGTACATCGTCTAAAAAACTGAAAAAAAATACTGAAGACGATGTACCCGAAAGTTGCACTATTGAATTTCGAATAATTAATTTTATTACGGTATTCACTGCCATTTCTGCTCTTGTGAAATGTAAAAAATGTGATGGAAACATTGAATTTCTAACAGCTAGTACACGTGGGCTGGGATTTAAAATTGTAGTTTCATGTAATAACTGTGACAATGAATACATTCCTTCCTGCTCTTTCATTGGGCATTCTTATGAAATAAATAGACGCTTCATTTTTGTGATGAGAATACTAGGGATAGAATACGAAGGTTCATGCAAGTTTTGTGGCCTGATGGACATGCCGGCTTTTTTAGATAAAGCTACGCATACAATATTATTGAAGCAAATTTTAGATTATGGTAAAACCGTTGCAGAAGCCTTGATGAAAAAAGCTGTGAATGAAGAAAAAGAAGGAATTAGTGAAAATGAAAATAAGAATGATTTGACTGTATCGGGAGATGCAACCTGGCAAAAACGGGGATATACATCGGCATTTGGAGTTTCTTCCATAATTGGCTATTTTACTGGAAAGATTCTAGATATAAACATTAAAAGTGCTTATTGTAAGCTATGTGAATATTGGAAAAAGAAACGAAGTACGGTAGAGTTCGAGGAATGGTATGAATCACATGAAGATGAGTGTAGTGCTAATCACAAGGGGTCTTCTGGGAAAATGGAGGTGGATGCGATGATTGAAATGTTTCAGCAGTCTGAAACAAAACATGGAGTTAGATATGCAGACTACATTGGCGATGGTGATTCGTAGACCTATTCGGGAATTATAAAAGCAGATCCTTACAAAAATATAACCGTAAATAAAAAGGAATGTATAGGCCATGTTCAAAAGCGGATGGGGACTCGACTGCGTAAACTGAAACTTCAACAAAAAGGTCTTGGTGGTAAAGGTAAGCTTACAGGAAAAGTAATAGACAAATTAACTGTGTATTATGGTTTATCAATACGTCGTCATTGCGATTCTATCGAAGATATGAAATCTGCTATTATGGCAACTTTCTACCACTACGGTTCGACTGATGAAAATCCGAATCATGGTATGTGTCCAAAAGGCAAAGGTTCTTGGTGCTCTTACCAGCGCGCTGAAGCAAGTGGAGAGCTTGATACTTATACTCAAGATTATTCTCCCTTACCTCCTGATGTTTTAAAAGCTATTAAACCGATTTACGATGATCTCAGTAATGATAATTTACTTTCAAGATGTGTAGGTGGATTCAATCAAAATAATAATGAGAGCTTCAACCAACTAGTGTGGAAAATATGTCCAAAAACCATGAATACTAGTTTTACTATCGTACAAATTGCTGCATACATAGCTACATGTATATTTAATGAAGGTACAAATTCATTATTAATGATTATGAATGCCCTAGGACTTAATTGTGAGTCTAATTCTCATCGGTATGCAAAAAAAAAGGATGCTGCACGTGTGAAAGTGGCAGATCAGCGCGCCAACGACAATACTCGGGAAGGCAGAATGCTTCGTAAGCAACGGCAAATTGATGTTTTGGAAACTTCCACAATGGCTGAAGAACTATTATATGGCCCAGGAATAGATGACTCAGTGTAAGTGATTAAATAATTCGTATTTCTGTACGTAAATCTAGTGCGAAACTTTAAATGCGTTTTTCTCAAAACTATGTTTTTTGAACTGGTGACAACTGTAACTTGAAAACCGCTCAGTAGATTTTAATGAAATTTATACAGCTTTTAGAATACATAATAAACTCGGGCCTGATCGAAGGATTTTTTTTTTTTCAAAAATTTCGATTTTTTGAGACCAATTAACTGTTGACTGTTTCCCAAAAATTTAGAATTTTTTTTTTTTTTAATTTTTGAAAAAAAAAAGCTTCGATCAGGCCCAGGATTATCTATTTATAAATCTAATTTTTCTTATCCGATTTATTTTAGATGAATCTCCAAGGACTTATCATTGTCACCGCAAGGACCTTTTTTTTGGACTGGGTCAACAGAAACAGCTATAACTTTGGAAATTATAATTTTTTTTATTTCAAATTTTTGTGACTTCAAGTCAAAACATTGTATAATAAGGCCATATTATTACTTTTGTAAAATAAAATGATTTAATAGCGAAAAAAAATTACTGAAAATTATCATTTTTTCGTGTCTCTGACTACCCCTAACCCCTTAATATATTGAAATTAAATAGGTTTATTTCATTCTTCTTTACACGTTTGAAAAATAAAGTTTAAATATCTTTATTCAATAACATAGCATTTTTTTCTATTTAGAACGCTAAGGATTGCTCCATAAACAAGCTTTTAGCATTTAATATAAAGAAATCTTATAAGCGTTATTTATTTCACCTTTTTTAAAATAGTGAATTTTAATTTAATGTTCGGCAATGTATAGAAAATAAAATGGAAATTACTTATTCTTGAAAATGCAATTTGAATGTAATTTAATTATGTACTGCAACAAAATCAACAGTTACTTCAAGCAGGTTCAAAATTTCAACTAAAATGTAAATAAGTTTATATATATAATTTAATTAATTGGCGGTTTATACAAGCCAATATAGAATATGAATTAAGTTACTCGCTTGAAGATTTTAACAACGTAATAGAAAGGACTTCACCTTTTATCAAAAATCATATCAATAAGGGTAAATACTTATCCTATTTTTCCCTTTTTAAACCCCGACCTAATAATAGGCTTATTTTATTGTTTTTAAAAATAATTATTTCAGTTCAAAGTTCAAGTGTATAAAATATTAAGTTGTCGAAATTTTATTATATGATATATTCATTATGAAACAGGTTTGTGGAGATTCGTTAGGTGCCTCAATTCCTTTATTAAAAATGGAAGCTAACACTAGTTAAAAGCTTTTGTATTTAATATTTAAAATTAACTACGTCACTCAATTGGATAGACATTTTGATAGGATTCTAAATAATGAGTTTGTTTAAACTAAGATTTAATTATTATGTTATTATTTTTATATTTTTTTTTACGATAATAAATTTTTTGATTATAAAAATTAAAATAATTTGAATCATTAGCCAACAAGTAGATATATAATATATTTCGTTTTTGTGAATAAGCCGTTCCCAACATCGTCAAAATCATAGTCAAAATTAGCTAAACGATAGTTTACCACTTGAATATACTCGATACAGACCTAAAACTAGTAAGTTAAAAAATTTCAATTAACAGGTCTATTCATTCTTTGTCCTGTTAATACCTTTTTAATTTGACAACAATGAAATGTCATGAAATGTCAGACAACTCATTCTTATTTCTTAGAATATGATAATAAAAGATATTATTAATAAATGTAAAATTTAGATAATTTATTCAAGTGTTATTTTAAATAAAATATCAAATTTTAATTTGTGGTATTATTATACGAGTGAAATATCAAAAATGCGTTCTGAGCGCTTGACAAATGACAAAACGCGTTCTGGCCGTTCGACAATTACCAAAACGCGTTGCGAGCGTTTAAAAGTAGCCAGAACGCGTTCTGTGCATTTGAAGGCAGCCAGAACGCGATGTAGCCGTTTTTTCCGTCCACTGAGCGTTTTCGGTCTTCGGGCCTGACATATATATTAGAACTCTCTTACTACATAGTAATCACCGATGGCAGTCGTTCTATTCTTTAAAACACTTTATGACAATGCTCACAAACTCACTAAACAGTTTACTGATTAATATATATTTACAACTTCACTACTCTTAATCAAATCAGTATCCAATGTTACAGTTATTTATTTACTCAATAAAACCTCTACACAAACATTACATGTTTTAGTCAAACCATCAACTGCTCTTTATTTTTTTATCAAAAACTACCCTCCAATTATATAAAAGCTAACATATAACTTCTGGGTCATTACAAAGGGTTATTTTTTCTCTTTTGTGCAAGTATTAGTAGAAGTAGAAGTAATTATAACAGGTAACTTTAAAACTGTAGGTTGAGCTAAACATCACTTTGGCAGATACAAAAGACTTAATGCAATGCACAAGAGCATTTTTAAATTAAACTACTAGAACTTCCATTTAATGCTTGCAAGTTTAATAACATAAGTAAATTTATCAACTAAACTATAATTAGAATATTTTAATTTTTAATAAGTTTTTGCTACAAAAGATGTGACAAAAAACAGGTTATTTATTTTTATTGTAATTTGAAATTACCAATGCATATACATATTTTTCTTAGAATAATTAAATACATTATTATGAAAAAGTTTTTAACATAAAATAACTGGTAACAGTTCTTATTCATTAATTGGATAAAATTATTACCGCTAAGCTAGTTATTTGAGTGTATGCTTCATTAAAATGTTCTGTATTATATATCATAAAAATAAGTAAAGCTATTACTTTTCTTATTTATTTATAAGCATATGTATGTATATACGTAGATATGTGTATGTATGTATTTCTTTTTGTTTTATCTTTTTTACTTTTTAAACCACACAAATACTACGTCTTCTGTATTTTTATTCTATGTACATACATATATACGTAAATATGTGTATGTATGTATTTCTCTTTTTATTTATCTTTTTTACTATTTAAACCACACCCACACTAAGTCTTCTGTATCTCTATTCCTCCAACTAAATGGTTGCCTAGAAGACGTTGATCTTTAACGATAAGGCCGCTAAATTTATACATTTTTTTCTATATTTTTTTATTGTTTTATCTGGGTGTACAATAAAGAGTATTTTTTATTATTATTATTAGAAGTTTATTAATAGTTATAGCTTTAACAGTTCTCTATGCTTTTTTGTTATAACACAAACAATGTTTTTTTATGATTCTTCTAAGTAACTCAGTTAGATCTCTTTAAATATCTAGGAGATTATAATACCTATATATAATTCCATTTATAAATATATGTTGGTTGCTCTTCCCCTGAGATGAAGATGATCATATATAGAAGGCAATTTGTTTGTATTCATTGTTTAAACAAATTTATATTTAAAAAACACACTTTCTGTTTTCAAATTTTATATATATTATATTTGTGTTTATTGTGTCTATTGACAGCTGTCAAACAGTACACATCATTAAACGACATTCTCGATTATAAATTATTAAAATCAGTGATTAAGTACGCGATCAGTGATCAAAACTAATTTAATAAAGAGGAGGCAAGGTGTATTACAACAGCAAGCGTTATTCCCGCAATAAACGTAAGATAACTACAACTACAGTTCAGTTAAAATCGCCAACAGTGATAACAGAAAGAGGTCAACTTCCTACGTCAATTGACAGCTCGAGATTTTTAACATCAGTGTTGCCATTTTCAAAGTAATACCAGCCAGAAAATAAATAAATAAAAAATAATAATAATAAATAAACTAAAAGAATTAAATAAATAAATCAAATTGTTTCTGATATTCATAATGGATAAACAGATAGAAAATTTATTTGAAAAGCTAAAATCTGAAATGAAAATACAGTTACAAACCCAAACCGACATCTTAACGGAAAACTTGATTTCTAAATTGGTCGAAAAGATACAACCGATCCTAGAAGAAAACAAATTGTTGAAAAATAAAGTAGAAATATTGGAGTCAAGAGTTCATCTTTTAGAGAGAGAAACAAGGAAAAATAACCTTATTATTCATGGAATAAAAGAAAGCGAAAATGAGGGAGATAAGTATAATCTAATGGACATAGTGCTAAAAGTATTGAATGACTTAAGCGAAAAAGCCCATATGGAGACATGGGACAGATGGGAAATTAGTATGGTGAGGAGACTAGGCAAAAAGATCGAAGGCCATATAAGACCCATATTAGTATCAATAACTCTTAACTGGCGAAAGACTGAAATATTCAAAAATAACAAAAAAAATCCTGAAAACATTTACGCAACTGATGACCTACCGAAAGAAGTACTAAACAAAAGAAAGGAGTTAAGGAAAACAGTAGCAGAGGAAAGAGCCAAAGGAAATTTAGCATATATACGTTATGACAAAATATTTGTGAAAGAACCGCAAAAAGAGACAAATCATACTGAAAGTAAACAACCAACAGGTGAAGTAGATAAAATAAGAGAAGAAAAAAGAAAAAGAATGACATCAAAATCACCCAATGCGACGTCTTTGCCAGACCCAAAAGCTAATAAAATTGTAGATGGTGGATTGTCTAGAGGAAGAAGATTTATGACAACAGACAAACTCAAATTCTGACAACCAAATGTTAGAAATGAAATTAGAACGCCAAAGCAAACAACATCGGAACAAAACACCATAAAAAAATATTCAATAGAACGCTATAAAAAACAAAGAAATAATCGAGATAAAAACACACAGACAGCAAATACTAGAACTAACACAACATCAAAAGGCCCCAATCCGGTCGGTCTCCGTGGGGCGTCTGACCAAAACCTTCCAAACTTCAGTGGGAAATATAAAGCTTTAAAAATATGCACTTACAATGTCAGAACCTTATCGTCACCAGAACAATATTTAGAATTAATACAAGCACTTAAAGAAATCGATCATGACATAGTAGGGCTCGCAGAAATCAGAAGAAGCGGATGCGATATTGAAGAACACTATGAACATATTTTTTGCTATAAAGGAGAAACAAAGGGGCTGTATGAAGTAGGCTTTTTAATAAAGAAAACACTAAAAAGGCACATAGTTAATTTCTCAGGAATATCTGAAAGAGTAGCTATACTTCGTATAAAAAATGGTAACGATATTATTTCATTAATACAAGTTTATGCACCAACAGCAAAATCAAACAATGAAGAAATCGAACAATTCTATGAAAACTTAGCGATAGCTCACGATCTAGCCGACGAAAACATCCTAGTGATGGGAGACTTCAATGCGATAATTGGGCACCCACAAGAACATGAACACCTGATATTAGGAAAATATGGATATGGAGTTAGAAACAAAAGGGGTGAAAGAATGATACAATACGCCTATGAACACAGATTAACAGTAATGAACTCATGTTTTAAGAAAAAACAAAGCCAAAAATGGACCTGGTCTTCGCCAGACGGCAAGACCAAAAACGAAGTAGACTTTATACTGAGCAATAAACCGAAAAATATCACCAATGTAGAAGTCCTAAATAATGTGCATTTTCCATCAGATCATAGATTGTTACGAGCATCCCTATCAACGCAAAGCCAAAAAAGAGCTAGAAAAACGTTTAGACCAACAACGCAAAGACCAAAAACTGAGAGCGACATTCAAAACTACAAAAAGCACCTAGAAGAAGGCCTATTAATAGAAACAAATGTCTTAAACGAAATAAATAATGTCCAAAAGTATTATGACAAACTAGTTGAAATAATACTACATAGCCTAAAGACAAAAGAGACAGTCACTAACAAAAAACATCAGATTTTCAAAAACAGCACTTTGGAATTTATAAAAAAGAGGACAGAACTGACTCGGACAAAAAACAAAACTAAGGAAATAAAAGAAGAACTGAAATCTATCTATAAAAAGACCCATAAAGCAATAAGAGATGACTATAAAAACTACAGAAAAGAAATTTTTGAGAAAAACATTATCACCTATAGAAGCGAAAAAAGAGCCATTAAAGAACTGAATACACACAAAAAATAGATACAAAACCTTGGAGAGAATCAGAAAAATACAAAAACTAGACAAGATATATTACAATATGCCACTACATATTATACACAATTATATACAAACCCATCAGATGGATATAGAGAAAGGGAAGAAACGAGACACACAAACTATAAAGCTAGAAAGGAAATAGACAAAGTAACAGAAAACGAGACGCTTAAACATATAAAGAAATTAAAACCCAACAAAAGCCCAGGTCCAGACACCATAAGCAACGAAGCGGTCAAATGGGCAGCACCATTAATAGCACCATTCTTAACAAAATTATTTAACATGGTACTGACGCTAGAACAAGTCTCTCAACAATGGTGCAAATCAGATATTGTACTGCTTTATAAAAAAGGAGACCCAAAGGATATAAATAACTATAGGCCTATCAGTCTGCTAGATACTATTTATAAAATTTTCTCATCAATCCCTTTGAGTAGAATAACAGAAAAAATTGAAGAGAAACAACCTTTAGAACAAGCGGGTTTCCGTTCCAATTTTTCGACAATAGACCACATCCAAACTATAGAACAAGTATTAGAGAGATTCAAAGAATTTAATCAACCACTCTATATTGGATTCATAGATTATCGTAAGGCTTTTGACACCATCATACATCACTCCATTTGGAGAGCTTTAGAAACATGCGATATTGAAACCGAGTACATAAATATTATTAGAAATATCTATTCTAAAAGTACTAGCAAGATTAGACTAGAAAACATAGGGGTAGATATACCCATAAACAGAGGAGTAAGACAAGGAGACCCCCTCTCCCCTAAGCTATTCATAGCAGTACTAGAAGGAGTATTCCAAAAATTGGACTGGAAAAATAAAGGTATTTGGATACAAGAAAAATATTTAAACCATTTAAGATTTGCTGACGACATAGTTGTTTTTGCTAAATCACCCTTACAACTTCAGAAAATGATGCAGGAACTTAACGATGAAAGCAAAAGAGTAGGCTTATACATGAACGTAGAAAAAACCAAGATAATGTCAAATAGTGATCCAAAACCAATCAAAGTAGATGAAATCCAAATTAATTATGAACAGGACTATGTCTACCTCGGAAAGCAGATATCGTTCAACCCCAATAGCAATGACGAAGATGTAGAAAGAAGAATCAGGAACACTGGATGGATGGAGGATGGAATAGCTTCTGGGCTCGAAAAGAAATTCTAAAAGGGAACTATGACATTGAAGTCAAGAAAATCGTCATGGAAACATGCATCCTACCATGCCTTACCTATGCGTGCCAAACCTGGGTATATACGAAAAGAGTAAGAAACAGATTACTTACTACACAACATGCCATGGATAGAAGTATCCTCAGACTCAAAAAAATACAAAAAACCAGAAACATAGATATAAGACATCAAACTAAACTGACCGATACCCTTAAGCATGCATTAAAATTAAAATGGCAATGGGCAGGACATATTGCTAGATGCATAGATAAAAGATGGACTACACAAACAACAAAATGGACCGGCCCACTTGGGAAAAGAAAAATAGGCAGACCAAAAAAACGGTGGGTCGATAATATAGTATCTGTGGCTGGTGATAACTGGATGAACAGGGCAAAAGATAGAACAAAATGGAAGAAGATGGAGGAGGCTTTTACCCAGTTGGGATCCAAAATTTAACTATATCACAACTAATTTTAATAAATAAATGTACCTTTTTTTTTTGGAAATAAATAAGCTTAATAATAATAATAATATTTGTGTATTTTTTTTTCATTATTCAAAAAATTTATGAATAACTTTTTTTATCAAAACGTAATTACTAGTTTGTTAGCCCTCTTTCTAGTTAAAAAAAAATAAGAAACTTTTTACACAATATTTTATTATTCAAAACAATAGTCATTAGTAAAAATAATAGAATCCTAGAAAAATAATAGAATTATTTAAAATGTAAGTAGTTCGTTCAGTTTAAAATCTTTATATTAGTTTCATAAATCAAATAAATAAATTAAAAATATAAAAAATTTAAAATTAAAAAGACCCCGATACAAAAAGACCTCTGAAAAGAATAAAAATAATATTATTATATGATTATTGAAGTCGTTGGGTATGGCGACCGTTGTACGTAAGTTGACAATGGTGCTTAATTTACAAGAGCTTAGCCAATTTTTTTTAAATATAATTTGAAAGAAATAATTAAATTAAAAAAAAGGAAAAACCTCAACAACACGAATAACATTGAAACAGAAAACATTACTCGCGCAGTTTCATTTCAAACTTGATCAAACAATTTGTAACGACATTAACAGAAAACAGAGTTACTTTAAACTAACACTGTTTATGCCTTCTGTTTTTTAATCTGACATTTAAACTAAAACAGAACAAAGAGAATACCATTTTTTTTTGTTGCAGTTTGTTCTTTTTTGTATGCAAACGTCTAAATGTGGGTGAATGAATAATTTTATACATTTCAAAAATGCATAAAAAAATGTTCGACAGACCTGGGATCGGGGATAAGTTACAAAATATGGTAACTACAACATAATTTAAATTAATTATAAAATTTTAATATGTTTATATTTTACTTTATATTTCAAACATTATGTTTAGACGCCTTTCTATAGATGGAGTTGTGGACGGCGCTTGTATGATCGAGATGCTCAGTCACTTGCCAACTAAGCTGCGCGCACTACACTTGAGTGTGTCGCTTCATTTTAGTTACTTCTTCTTCTTCCTGACATTAACCCGGCGTTCGCACAGTTGGGTCTATTTGACCCGGGCTATTTTCAAATACGCGTATTGCTAATGTTTTCGGTGCTACACTGCCTCAATAGCTGGATCTAAGGGTCGTATCTTTCCACGGATTATCGATATTTAGTCGTATTGCAATCGCAGCGGTGTATAAACGCTTCTAAACAAGACAAAGAGTAAATTTGACCCAACCATACACTTCGTGTAGTAATTTCGCACCATTGTAAAAAAGTATATTTATTTATTTTATTCGCATGACTTTTGAAATAACGGTTCCCGAAGAACGCTAACGACAGCGAATATTGAGTATCTTGGAGAAATCAGACTCCGATCATGAAAATTCACAAACTGAAGATGTAGAAGTCCATTTGAGCATTGCAGCCAAACTAGTAATACCGACGAAAACGCATGTGAAATGAATAGTGATAATGAACCCCTGATTAAATTACAGAACAGAATCAAAGTAGAATTTTGTCAGCACTTACGACAGCCAGGTACAATATATTAATTTTATTGGAAGAGATACAATAAAGTGGCCATAGATGCCTTTAGGCCTAAACATTCGATTTAGGGTTAAAAATTTTATAATATATATGTAAATATGGCTTCAATAAATGCACATATATTTCTTAAAATAAATAACAACATTGTTACAAAGTGTTGCAAATTCTCAATTTACGCATTACTCTTGTTCGTGAGCATTTGCGCGACCGTAAAGGCATCCTACAGTTGCTAAGACTAATGTGCCAAACAATACGCGATTTTTTTAGGAAACCCTGTTAGGGACTCGTCTGCAAAGATACTGAAGGTCAGAAAAAGATTGCAAGACTGTCCTGCCAAAAAAGACTGAAAAAGTAATTGAACTTGACGGAAATGAAACAAATATATCTGCACTGAGTTTGCAATATTGTACTGTAGATACTGCGCATATGTAAGCAATGATATGACTGATTCATAAAACTAATTTGTAATTTTATTTGTAGTCTTATTAAATGTGATTTACACGTATCCTAATTATTAATATTTTAGAAAAAAAGTTTATACTTGGTTCAAGTTTTGTGACTTTAAAACAAATGTTGTTATTTTTGTTAATATTTTGCTCCACTATCATAAAAAAAAAAATAAAAAGAAAGTTTTACTTCAAGTTCTTTTTACTCATACATGACCACTTAAACTATAGTCGTTTTATCCAATTACAGCCATATATTAGTAAATGTCTTGTAATTATTGAAATTATGACGATTTTCTTCACGGGTCTCCTGGACCCAACCCTACTATCGTTGTAACATATTTTAACTGTGCTGACGCCGGGTTAATCCCGTATGGTAGAGTCTGCCTTTCTGCTCAACCTGGAGTAGGTACGGTATCTTAGCACGATCTTTAGACCACGGTTGTTAGACCAGTGGCTCTCATGTCCTGCTTCACTCCATCCAACCAGCACTTTCTTGGTCGAAAGCGAGGTCCTACTTCAGGAATAGAGATATCAAGGCATTTCCATCCAACATAGTTCCTAGGCTAGCCATACCATCTCTTGCAGCGTATCCGCTATGTCCCGGACTTCAAGACTACCTCGAATGGTTGTATTAGGTAAGCAGTCAGACTGCTTTACGCCGGACATACATCTCACCATCTCAATTCCACGACTTGAATCTCCTCAGTGTGCCGAGATAGTACTGTCCAACATTCCCTGCCCTATAGAAGATCCGGTCAGATGACGCTCTTGTATATCAGCCCCTTTAGTTTGGGTGGTATTCTGCGATCATAGACCACACGAGACCTCCCGCCATTTGGCCCAGGCAACCGGTCTCCGGTCTTGTACATAGTGCAGGATGCCTTCGGGCTCGTGCAAAACGGACCCAAGGTGCGTAAATTTTTGCGACTTAACGACTAGCTTAGGACCTATATTATATTATATCTACGGTAAATTTAGAAAGCTTTACGTAACATTAAAGAAATAGGTAAAATTTCTAGTATTCCTTGATTTAATTAAATTTTTATGATATTGACTCTACATTATTTATTTGAAGATACTAAGATCAATAAAGCATAACAATGGCATGTTTTTTGTATTTTTACTATTTCACGTCTAGAAAACAGTTAAAAATTTATACTTATACCTAAATATAAATACTGTAACGTACTTTTTCGGAACGCTGGTTTGAAACTGACATTCAAAATGAGAATATAATTAGGATAAAATGCAAAATGATTTCATATTTTTTTTTAGAAATGAAATGTTTTTAATAATATATTTTATATTGTCAAACACTATTGCCAGATAGTCAATTATATTCCGCGCCCACTAATATCAAATTAGTTATTCACACTCATACATTTCAACGGGAACATTAAGAAGGCAATTCTGGAAGTTGCCCTTAATTTTATAGGAAATTCAGTTATTAAGTAAAGAGTTGAAGACGCAATAGCTGTTTTAGCCTTTTAAATGACATAGAAGTAGTATTTAACTATCATAACTACTATTGTAGTGGCAATTGCAGAAGTTTCTTAAAGTACTTGAGAAAATCAGTGTCCTTGGATGAGATCCTTTTATTTGTAATATAAAAAGTGTAGTAAAACATATAAATACAAGCAAATGTAGTTATATCATATTTCATTACATTATTATTGCAAATAAAAGTCTTCTTAAGTTTGTGATATATAATTTTACGTAATTTTTAATTTCTATTCAATTTTAAAATAGTAATTATGAAATAAAATATATTGTCCACTAAACTAATGAAATGAATAAAGCAAGTAAGTTAATGCGTGTAATAAAACTGTAGCTGTGACACAATAATAGAATATTTGATGGTTTCGTTTACAACCACAGTTTTAATTCACACCAATAAAAAATATTTTATGACGCAGTACTATAACATTATGAATGTTTTGTCTCGTCTGCTTAACGTAGCTTGCTTGTAGAATCTACTAGTTTAGAAAACACATTGCGTTCAAACTGAAGATTACTTTGCAAGAAGAAAATATTAAATAGTTAACACTTAGTTGCAATAAATCAAAGCAATAACAATAAACCTTAGTATTCAATCAACTTAGAATTCAATTACTAAATTACACTGACTAAGTTCTGTTTTATAAATCCGTTCGTCACGTCCTCAACACAGCCTAGATTTACATTTTTATATTATACATAGAATAATATAGACTTAATCTGAAAATGTTTGACTATAATCAAAGACAATAAAATATAAACATGCAAGACCATATTAAGTTTATTTAAATTTTAAATAAGTATGAAATGAAAAATAAACCAATACGGGCAGTGGTTTGAACACGCGACTTTTGGGAAACCGAATTTCTGTTCGAATGCCTACCCGTAACGGTTTACATTTCATTGTATATTTATATATATATATTTTTTTTGTATTATGTACCTACCTGTTTTATTTTAATTTTAAATAAATGCTATCTTAAGAGGTATTGGTTGTGCTCTCTGAATAAATAAATCTGGGTACATGATATTTTTTTTACACTGTGCTTACAATTATCCAACGTGCAAAAAATATTAGTCGCATTAAACGATATTTTTTAAAAAGCTTTTTCGCATTTTTTTAATTTCTTATTTTTTAAGCAATGTATAGTTGAAATAAACGGTATGTAATTTCTTATCCTTTTTAGAGTTCCCTACCCAAAGGGTAAAAACGGAAACTTCATACTAAGACTTCGCTATCCGTCTATCCTTTTGTTCGTCTGTCTGACCAAATCTGTAGCACATCAAGATATATAAAGAGATGAAATTTTTTCATATTTTTCTGTTGCCGTTATACAAAAAAAAGTATTTTTTTTATCATCGTTTCTCATTACGGTAACCGGTAGACGGTTAAAATATTCGCAGGGTAGTTATTTATACATTTACTTTTAAAAAAATGATTAACTTAATATAAAATAACTATTTAACAATTACAAATATATGTTTTAATTTTATTATAACGTATTTTTTTTACCGTTATTTTTAAAGAATGTTACGGATCGCACACGGCCGAGTTATTTTTGTTTTATTCACTAAGTTGTTGGAAATTATACAAAAACTATGTGAGTTTTAATAGAGGAAATAATTAAAATATAAAATTTATCCATTTCTGTACATGGAAAATCTTAAAAAAAAACATCATAGGGGGCCTTTATAAGAGCAAGAGAACCCAAAACAATAGTTTTTACAGTTTGTCTGTTTGTCTGTATGTCTGTATGTTTGTGCACGTTAATCTTAGAAACGGCTTAATCAATTTAAATGCGGTTTTCACGAATATACACAGTCTTCACTAAACATTAAGTGTATATTTTATGTAAATCAATTAAGAAATAAAAAAGTTATGTCAATTTATGTTAATCACGTCTGTATGTATGTATGTTTGTGCACGCTAATCTCAGAAACGGATTAATTGATTTGGATGCTGTTTTCGGGAATATATTCTCATGAGATTCACTTTATAATTTGTTTTTTTTTTAACAATCGGTTAACAAATAAGGAACCTAATAATCTCTTATGGTCGTATATAGCTGTTTACCAGCTTGAGGGCTTATAGTTTTCACATACAAAGGATACGTTTTATCAAAATCGAAATCTATGCGTACGAAATCGCAGGCACAGCTAGTAGTAAATACTTCAATGTTTAAAAATACTCAATAAATTATATGTACAATAAAGATAAAAAAAAAATAAGTCCTATTATAAATTTATAAAACCTTAATTTTACTATAACAATATTAAGTATCTACTAATATTATCTAAAGTTATGAATTATAAGTATAAGAATTTGTTTTAACATTGCAAACACTTTTGAGGTTCTAAGTAGTAGGTAAGAAGTCTAATCGGAGCTGTTAATTTTAAAAAGAAGCTTTATACCATCCTAAGACGTCGCTAAATATAACAATGATGAAACATAATCTCACCAAGTAATAACTCCAGAATATAGTAAAAATAATATAATATTATATAATAATGATAAATGACAATAATAAATAATAAATGATAAAAATAATAAATAATAAATGACAATGCTATTATTTGATGTCGTCACGTTATAGAATATTTTCTTAGTGGTTTCACAAAAATCCTTGTTAGTTTGGACCAAATTATAGCAGCTATGATAACATAATACACCTTCATTTGATTAATTCAATTCAGTTCAGTTCAGTTCAGTTCAGTTCAGTTCAGTTCAGTTCAGTTCAGTTCAGTTCAGTTCAGTTCAGTTCAGTTCAGTTCAGTTCAGTTCAGTTCAGTTCAGTTCAGTTCAGTTCAGTTCAGTTCAGTTCAGTTCAATTCAATTCAATTCAGTTCAGTACCCAAAAATCACAAGCGTATTTTCGTCCACTTTCGCAAATGAAATGAATTTGGACGTATCAGATAAATTAAAGAATTGTCAATCTATTAGTGCTTTAGACTTAGCTAGTGGCTAACACTAACTCGAAATAAAAGCCACTGTATTCCATTTCAGCAGTGCATGGCCATTTTGAGTTTTTAAGAATTCCCATGGGCTTCAAAAATAGTCCTTCTACCTTTCAGAGGATAATGGACAATGTGCTTCGAGATCTGCAAAATACTAATTTGTTTTAATTCTGTTTTATGTTCAAAAATGTTAAAATATTAACGATGGCGTCGGCGTTGTGTTAGAAGAATAGTTTTATACAATTTATAAAAAAATGCAGTAGTGCACTGAACTATTTGATGATTCATTTCTGAATTTTTATTTCTTACGTATAGCGTATATCACATTTCAGACCAATGCTAAAGTTAAAAAAAAACAGTAGGTTGGATTCTTTGACGGCGTTTATATACCACAGGAATTTAATATTGAACGTTATGTTATCTTGCAACATCGGTTTTTTTGTGTCATAGATTATACATTGAAGTTTTATATGGCTAGTTTCAAACGCATTCTTATTTTTTACTTTTGAGCTCGTAGAATGGGAGAGACGTGACGGAACAGCTTGATAAACACACATTTATAAGACTCGTTATCGTTCACAAAAGTCGAAACACTCTATCTTTAATTGTCATATTTCTTGAGATTTGCCATATTACACAAGAGTCTAGTAAAATATGGTAAATTTCAAAAGTACTTTTAGAAACTTTTGCAAGTGCTACAGTAAACAGTGGTTATAACAGCTAGGTATTAATTCCATATTAATTAACACGCAATAACAGTTGTGTCTTAATATTAATATAGCAGTTCACTCTACTATCTGAACTTCCAACAAAGTTAAAGTTGTAAAATTTCCTTTATAATCCGTCTGTTGAAGTAGATGCTCTTAAGCTATTACTCGTTTATTGTAGTCGGAGAGCAATATAATTTACTATTTTACAACAGTCTGGCAATATATAATTAATTCAAAACATTTAACTTAAACGTTGCTAAATTTAATGATTTTATTCATTATCAGATAACCATTTTAATTTTAACTGTTATTTGTGGTTTCGATTGCTTTGCAACCATAATATTCACAAATTTACTTGTGAAGAAAAAAGACAGCTCTGTTTTAGAAAAGCATTGATAAGTAAGATTATAAATTTGCAAATTAACAAAATACTATAAAGCATTGCGTTGTATTACACAAACTAAAAAAAAATCTATTGTAAATAGTAATGACGGTTGACATACAATTTTAAATATTTGATCAGTATTGTACTGTTTTAACTTTCATATGGGCCATATTTCATATTATATGTTTTAACTTTATTGGGCATTTTCGTTATAAATGATCCGAATAATATTATTCAAATATATATATTTTAATTTTAAATATTCAATTCAATTCAAAATATATATTTTAATTTTAAATATTCAAAATATATATATTTGAATAATATTATTCGGAAATAGATTATGACCTTATGGTCATAATCTATTTCTTAGTTATTAAATGTGTTTAGTTTTCTATTTTATTTCTGGTACAATTTCTTAATACAAGTTTTCTATTTTATAGCATTACAATGTAATGTTATATATTACTGACTATTATAACTATACATTGTATAACTAGTATGAACATTGCCTTAAAAGGGAAAAATTACAACTTTACTCTAATAACATCAGTCCTGATATTGAAATCCAATTTGTCAAGAGTATTAGAAATGAAAATTTAAATAACATTAGAATGAAAAATAAACCGATATAGACTGGCTGACTCGAACCCGCGACCTTTTAGGAAAGCATCCCGTCGCTCTACCAACTGAGCTACTGTAATGCTACCGATCCCGGTGAATTAAGCATAGGTGATAGTCTTTATCGGGACGGTGGTGTTTATTTGATATATATCCTTTGGTATACTAAAATCTATGAAGCTAGCCTTTATTTCATGCTACTTTATAAACCATAGTTTTGTAATTTTTTATAAGAATATAAAATAGACTATTACATTATACAAATCATTATTTTAACGTTTGCAGATTAATTAAATGCAATAATTAATATATTCAAAATAATAAATACATATACTATTTATGATTTTATGATTTTGATATATATGTCTATAATTTTGAGATAAGCAATATTGACATTAAAATAACTTAATATCAATAAATAGCCAAATATCTTTACATAAGCTTTATAATTTATATAAACATTAATTTTTTAAGTAATGTTTTTAAATACTAAATAAATATATTAAAGATATTAAATAGATATTGATATTGAGTCAAGTCTTAATATCGATATCTATTTAATATATATAATATAATTCTTGCATTACACGGGGCACTTTCAATGCCACTCAGACATCGTTTAAAGCTCTTATCCATTGTTTCTTTAATGGGTACACTACGTAATGTATAATTTGCCTTTATATTGTAACTTCCTTCCATCAAAGTATTATAAAAAGTTATTAATTTTCTTTTTTATTTACTTTTAATGTATGGAGCTTATATGTGTTAAATGGCATTAAGGAGCTTTTGCGAACTTAGTAACTTAGATTGTAGTAAAAAAGGTAGTTAAATATTCAAATTTTTCTGTGTAAACTTGCAACTGTTTTTAGTTTAGTACGTAATGATTTGGTAACATCTAGTATTAGAGCCAGTAACTGATTAAAGATTTGCAATAATTTTAAAATAAATAATTTTTATAATAAATAAAGCTTATCTTAAACCCTTGCATCAGCAAGCGTGTGCTTTTAAGTCCACGTTCAGATTTTTGAGCACGTGTCTTAATTTAATTAACTCTTGCCTTAATCTTACTAAAATATTAATATTCTAGTTAATTACTCTAACTATTTTTCTAACCCTACGTTTATCATATTAAAATCCATTGATTTTAACTTAAATTTAAATTTAAATTAACAATATTCATTTGATTACATTAATAGTCGAAAACGTACGTGTTCTCCTTATGTTGAAAAAACTTTATTATATTATTGTCTTTTTATTATGAATCGTGGCCAAAGGCAATCGTGACTTTGTGTGTTCAAAATCTGCGTTTAAATCTAGATCTCTTATTTAACGATACCAGGCGAATGTAGATTATCCCTAAGGACATAGTAAAGTACATATAATAATTTAGAAAATTATGCTGTGCTCGAATAAATTGTTTAACGGTTGTTAAATTCACAGACATTTTGAATTAAGCTGTATCTCATACTAATTACAGAATGCAGTATTATCACTGGAGAGTACTTTCCGCCACATTGAGGAATTATAAATAAAACAGAATGTGAAATGTCCGATGATTTTAATAAATTGTGTATTATATATATAAGCCTCAAATACGTTTGTTGACTTAAGGCGACTTCGTAGGAGTAGATTTAGATTTCGATAAAACGTACCCTTTATACATACCAATGTATAAACTATAAAACTTCAAGGTTTCATCAAACTAAGTCAAGTAATTTTTGCGTGTAGCAGTATTTTTAGTTTTTTTTTCATCTTTTTTATATCTTTAATAACAGATCAGTTTTAACAGAGTAACTAGCCTGATTTCGTATATTTTTAATTGTAAAGGGCATTATTATTTCCTGAGGGGAGGACCATTATTACAATTTTGAATAAAAGTCTTACCGCAATGGTACGAAAATAAAAGATTATTAACTTCTTTATTTGCTTAAATCTAAAACACTAAATGTCAAGTGGAACCTATGACAATATATTCCCGAAAACTGCAGCCAACCCGGTTAATCCGTTTCTGAGATTAGCGTGCACAAACATACATACAGATGTGCAGATATATAAACATACAGACGAACAGACAAAATGAAAACCCATTGATTTTACTTGCTTATATGAATGTCCGGCATTATGATTTTTTTAAATTATTTTCCATGTATGGACAGCGATCAGTTACAGTTTTATTATTAAAGGATAATTAACAGGATCTCTTTATTTCCAAAAAGATTTTGTTAATTATCCGTTCATATCCTGGTTATATATTTTTTTATATTTTTAATGTACAGAGACTACTCTACAGATTTGTTACATGTATAGAAGAAGATTTGCATGGTATTATGTGCTTGACATAAATTGGCATAACATTTTTATTTTTTAACCGATTTATATGAAATAAACACTATATGTTAAGTAAGGACTACTACCATATTATATTACTGATACTGCGTCTAAATTGGCTAGGTGGTTTCTGAGATTAGCGTGAACAAACATAACATACAGGCATATAGATATACAGACATACAGACAAACAGTCAAAATGAAAAACCATTGTTTTGGGTTCTCTTGCTCTTATAAAGATTAATGATTATGATTATGATTTTTTAAATATTTTCCATGTCCAGAAATCGATCAGTGATTATTTTATTATAGGTATGGATTAAGATTGACTTAATATCTTATCAATAACCATCAAATCGTTTCCAGTTTGAGTTAGAAATATACCCTCGTACTTACTTTTATGACTATGATATTAGTAGTGCTACATTACAATTTCTTTTAATAACATCTGTTTTATGGTATATTCCGAACAATATAGACAATTTATAAGTTTATAATTTATAATTTTAATTAATAATAGCTACAGTTTGTTTATTACAAAATTATATCTGTACATCAGTAAAAGCGAGAAAAATATTTAAGTGGGTTTTTTGACAGGTCTATGACAGAAACGAATAAATCGTGGAATGAAGAGTGATTGTCAAAGGAACGGCGATTGTAGGGTTTACAAAATATTTCACTAAATTTATCAGATATATTTTCTTACATTTATGACATTTTTAATGTTTAATAGTTTAACGAGATTTTATTTTGAATCAATGATTAACAAACATCAACACGGACAGGATCTCTCAAAAGACCGAACCTCTGAGAAGCCGTTCTTATTAAGCTTACATGTCGCTACAAACTTCGTATCTATAAAATAAAAATCATCTCAGAGTCTAGCATTTCATGTAATAAAAAAATTCAAGATAGGATATAAATAAATAGAAGCGATGTTATATTTTCCTCGCACCAATTACGCACTTTAATATTAAAATGAAACGCAACGCAAAAGAATAAAGTGAATGATAGAATTATAAGAGAGGAAGAACACTTTCTACAAAACAAATGTTTCGGGTAGCTAGGTCAGTGCATCTGTATATGCAACATTATAGTTTCGGTAACTTTAAACAGTTAAATTAAATTACTGTTATGTAATTAATTTGACGGAATATTTTTATAACCCCTATATTATTTAAACAAAGTATGGTTACGTCTAAAATCTAATAAGAGCAAACAATATTCCTATCGCATCTGCTTAGTTGCAATTTTTATAAAAGTACCTAATAATAATTGTACTGTAATGTAATGAATAATTTTGGAGTTTTTTTTCGGTCCTTAACCTCTCGCATTTATAACTTTAAAATTTCTTACCTTAAATTATTTAAAATTTATTTAAAATACTTGATTCTTAAACATTAATCAGCGCCTTCGTAAAAATAACCTACATTACATTACTATATACTTAACATTAACTGTTTTGATTATGCGTCAAAAGCCAGTCAGTCAATAAGTCTTTACTTATAAAAAAGTTTTTACCCACAATTATAGTATGGAATATAAACGACTAAGAGTTAAGAGTCCCTTTATCGGTTGTTAACAATTCAAACTCATGATCTGCGGCGTACCAAGCCATCGAGATTTCAAATGACCTGTCGTAAACTACTTTGTCTTTATTGCCCTTATCGTATAACAGACGGACTTCTCGTTAAAAAGCAGCAATTTGAAACATACAAAATATAATACTTTAACTTGTATGTTATATTTGGGATATAAATAAAATATAATAAAATATTTATAATAGTCAGTTATTAATAATATTTTTAATTGATATTTTATAACTCATTTATTTAAATTGTAAAGAACTTATTGCAGCGCGATTATGCTCATGTCATTTTAATTAAAACGTTAAATATAAATAAGGTTCATTAGTTACGTGACTCGGTCCACTGTCAAGCTGTTAATTGTTTGAGCCACGATTCATGTCTGTAATCTGATTCTGTAATTATCATCAAAAGTAATAAATATATGATTTAAGCAATTAAGATTTAAATGCAATCATATAATTTAACAATTGATAAATATAATATAGATTTTATAAATGTAATATTGATTAAGAATATCAGATATATAAGGTATTATGAAGTTTCTTATAGAATCTCATAGAATTTCTTCATTTAAATAAAATTTCTAGAATATAAAAATGTTTCAGCAAATAGAAAGTTAAAGTATTTTTAGAGTCCACGTTAAGAAGAGAGTTAAAACTCTCTCTCCCTCTCTCTCTCTCTCTCTCTCTCTCTCTCCTCTCTCTCTCTCTCTCTCTCTCTCTCTCTCTCTCTCTCTCTCTCTCTCTCTCTCTCTCTCTCTCTCTCTCTCTCTCTCTCTCTCTCTCTCTCTCTCTCTCTCTCTCTCTCAAAAACTCTTTACTTGGCAACATATTCATATAAGTATTTGCCAACATATTCATATAAGTATTCAAATATATACGAGTATTTGAAACATCTTATAAAGAAATCTAAGCAGCAAAATGTTTTAGAGTTACCTATAAAGATTTTCTTTTATTTTAAAAGAAAATCAACAACACTCTTTGAAAATCTCTTGAACATAAGCTTTCCTTTTAAGAAGTTATTTATAAAGCAAATCTATAAATATCTACAAATCCAATTATAAAATAACAATTATCTTTGGCAGAAGAACACTTAGCGTAGGTTCAGCCAAGTGTTTAGTGCTGCGAGGTAAATAAATACTAACCGTGGTATAAATTTCGTGTTTATAGTTCGGCATTTAAAAAATAATAATTATATGCGTATAAAATAAACTAAAAATAAATGTAAGTTCAGTTTGTTTTATGTTTATAGTTTGTCGTAAAACAATATATGTCAGTTAACTTAAATAAAGAAAACCTATTTGTAGGTATATATTCTTAGAATTCTTTGTCCTGAACAAAGAATTTACCACTTGTACTAAACTGAGTGTACATCATCGACATCATTAACATCTCTTCTGCAGTTGTACTATGTGTATGTTGAGTTGTGTTGTGTTGTATTTGGATCACTTTTCGTCATTAACATTTCCATATCACCACAGATCTGCATAAAAATGTGAATAAAATTGTTGACATGACAAATTATTAGAATTTTTTGATAATATAAAAAAATATTAATTATTATTATTAAGCCAATATATTTTTGATAATATAAAAAAATAAAAAATATAATAATGATTTTAAAGAAATTGGTCCCCCGTTCCAATCGATATAATGCTAAGTCTGTTAAAATTCATAGTTTTTGTAAATTACTTATTTGATTTTTTTAAGAAACCAACTTTTATCATGCGAATGACGTGATATCGCATAAAAAGTTTTCATTTAGATTAGATTCAATTTCAAGATTCGATTAAAATGTTTTGGATTTCAAGTGAAATACCAGAAGTAGTAAGTAACTTGAAATGTAAACCAGAATAACAAAGAATCTATAGAAATACTAACTTTTGCACGTTGTTTTGTCAATGATATAACATAGGTTGTAGCGCGATTACTTTATTGCAACCGGAGATCCTGTTTTTTCTTTTAAATTTTACATAAGTACTGTAAAAATCGGGTAATAAGAAATTACTCCATTGTTTTACATGAACCATTATATGTTTTTGTAATTATATACGATCTTACTAGCTAACCAAAACTTATTCTGTTAATGGTAAAAAGTGGTACTTAGTTTTCGTGTATTTGACTATAGAATAAGACCAAACCATTCATATTATTTTTTCAACCTATTTATAGTATAATTATAAAACGCTTAAGAAAACTTAAATCATTAGATAGATACGTTATTATCAGGTTAATATATATAGAAATAATTAAAGAAAAATTAATAGAAGATAAAGTACAGGCAGAAAACTACAATATCTATAAAGGTATAATACTTCAATATAATATTAAAGTAAACAAACAAAAACATATTGTGTAGGTACTCTTGATAGTTTTATCACAATATTAAGAAAGGAAGAAACAATGTTTTATGGTAAACTGTAGGAACAATAGATTAATAGGCTTCGTAATGTACCTAATAAAAGCATCAAATAACGATACTACAATTACTTTTTACAAGAAGACGTGAAAAATTATTAAAACATAAACGTCTTTATAGTTTAACAACCAATAATACAGTCTAAAAAAATAAATTTAAAAATGAATAAACCTCCGATACAAACAGACCTCTAAAAAGAATAAAAATAATATTATTATGTCCTTATAGAAGTCGTTGCGTCTGGGGACTGCTTAGTAAAGGTTCTTAAACCGTTAGTTCTTAATGATACTTTGATCAACTACTCTAATTCTGTTAAGAACTTAGGAATCATTTTAGACTCCTCCTTATCTTGGAATACCGCAAAGTTCATTATACATTTCATTCGTTGAAGTGTTTACATAATTTCCTGCCCTTGAAAACAAAGATATCCCTTACTAAAACTCTTATTCAACCTATTATCGACTATGCAGATACCTGTTACTTGAATGCCACGGTGGAGCTCATTAATAAACTTAAACGTTTGCAAATTCTCTGTACCCGATTTATTTTTAGATTAAAGAAATACGAGCATGTTTCTAACTTTCATAGAAAGCTCAAGTTGCTCCCTATTCGCTTTCGAAGAAACACTCGAATTTTATCTCTTCTTTACAATCCTTCTTTCCCAGGTTATTTTCGCGATCGTTTCTCCTTCTTACACGGTCCTGAATTTTCTTGTAGGCCGCACCTACGTACGAACCTCTAATTCCCTATAGATAAAAGTAAGACTTACTCTCGTTCTTTTACGGTTCAATCAGTGAGGTTGTGGAACACAATACCGTATACAATACGCAAATCAAAATCAACATCTATTTTTAAAAACCGAGTAATCGAACAGTATCTATCCATGTAAAATGAAATTTAAAGTTTGTATATTTACATTATTATATGTTATAGCTTTATAAGTAATTATATGTAATAGCTTTTGTTTACTTTTACATTAATTTCTCACGATTTTCATATGGTGTGCACATATATTGCGACTAATTTTTGTCTTTCACGGGTCTGCTTGAAGATATTTCATTTTGAAATAACTAGTGCCTTTGTACAAATCCATGTTAAAATATGTTTATCTTATAACTTTTTTGTGTGTACATAAATGTATAATAAATAAAATTATTAAATAAACATTTAGAGTTAAAATGATTTACAATCACTAATAACACTATGATGAAGGGATTTATATCACCACTAGCTGACTCTGTATGACTACGATCATTAGCCATATAAATATATTTTTTACAGTCTACGTGGACGCAGTCACGGGCAACAGCTATCCCTAATAAAGTACTTTACGAACCTTTCGCCAGTAAAATGTTAATGTCTTGGAGACGACTGTTTCTATTTCGACAAATCATAGCTAAGAACCGTTTCGACAAACACAAATTTCGATTTAAAAAAACCGCATTCAAACCCGTCCACGCGTTTGGCCACTAAATTGCCACAGACAGACACACAGATACACAGATACACAGATCGACAGGTCAAACTTATAACTTTATTTCATGATTTATTATTAAAATTATTTAATCCACTAACATATTTTCATAATTTCTAAATTCGTTTTAATTTTTGTTATTTAAAGGCTTAAACGATTCTTCTTTCTTTCTAAAATAATAACAGCTCTCATATTATTTTCTCACTAATTTAAATATTTTTTTTAAAAAAGCTACATAATATATAAATGTGTTTTTTTTAACTTATGGCTTTGGTAACACCTTATAATTTTTAGCTACTTGATGTACAAAAATATTTATCAATATGAATGGATTAACTAAAGATGTTTGTAACTTTGCCCGTGACTGTAATCTAAAGCATAGGTGTAAAAATAAACAAAAAGTTTTAAACTTATCCTTAGAGAATAACATTTTTTTGCAAAAATAAAAACAATTCTTAATAAATTCTAGCTGTAATTAAAATTTATCACTATCCTAAAAGTAATCAAAATGCTTTCACAACGTAGAAAAAGTTACGTGAAGGTCAAACGATATTTAATAAAAAGCCAAAAAAATTAAAAACTCTTGTTATAGATAGGTTTCTTTTTCTTACTCTTATCGCAGAAAAAAAAGTGGACTGGATTTATTTTAATTATAATATTTTCTTTGATAAGTTTGTTTATTGTATTTATCATTATAAATTTTGTAATTTCGTCGGCGGCCTCCATGTTTTAAATTCACTTAATTAATGTGGTAAATGTGCCACCATTCATTAATGTGGTTTTACTGAAAAATCTTTGGTCGGAAAATTTAAATAATACTTGTAAATCCTTAAAATTCCAACATTTACTATATTAATAGATAACTAAATTCAACGATTGAGACGATCATACCACTAAAGAGTTAGACTGTCCCAATCCGTAATATGGGCATAAATTAAACTTAGGTACAATGCTAAAGAACTTGCATAAGCACAAAACTTTTGAGAAGGTTACGGTTGTAAATAAAAGATTATACGGCCATTTTATGTTTTATGTTATAGTTATTCGCTGCGCATTCGTACAATTAGTAATGCAAATTGCTTCTTTTACTGATTCAGTATAATTTGAACTTTCACAAACAGAAGATATTATCTACTGCAAAAGTAAATGAACTGAGTTCGCGTGTATATAACATCTCGAATATTAAGAAAGAATTACTATTCAGCAAAATTCAAGAATCAATTTTTTATTTTAGTCACTTGCATGAGAAGACAGTGAAAGAGAAAGATAAAATTATTACTTTTACTAGCATTTCTAGTATTTCTGTTGCTTTAAAAAATACAACTGTCGCAACCAATTTCTGAGATCAGTTGTTGTAATAATATGAAGCTAAAAACGGTCACGCAGCTCGTATATGTTTTGGAGCTTAGAACAAAAAAAACACACACGGCAATGCGATATAGTACCCTTTTTACTCTACCACAGATGGTTCGAGTAAACTCACTGTTAAGTTAATTTGCCTATCTTATTTAGTTTGCGTAAAATATAGAAAGATTTAAAAGCTGTGTTAACTTTTGGATGATGAAGAAATCAAGTAGACAAATTTATAATACATCATAACTGTGTACATGATGTTGATTTTTAGACTTCAAACCTCGGCTCAGTTTTAGAATTTAGAATAATAAACAATTTGAAATAGGTACTTACTTTAGATCTTCTTAGAGTTAAGATCTTATGATAACTTAATGGTGTGTTTACCAAAACCAGACATTAAATAAAAAGTTAAGTTTAAAAATATTAAAAAACTAAATAATATATGTTAAAGAATAAGACTTGACATATTTAGTATCTATATAATATGATCGTCTTTATTTGACGGACTATTGACTAGATATTTTTTATACTTTTTATTTTTCAATTTTAAATATCCTAATGTCATTATACATATATATTAATATTTATAATCACATAATTTTTTTTCTGGTCACTGGGTGTAGCCTAGCATTTGAAGCATGAATTTATAATCATTAGCTATTTTTGTCAGAAAGAAATCTAATAATGTTCTAGATAAAACAAAATTTTTAAGTTGTATTCCATTAGATTAGCCCACTATTTTTTATTATATATCGTCTTAATATAATAATACAATATTTGAATTAAAATGCTTTTGTCTCCATCTCTTTAATTTACAATTTCTCTCGTAAGACTTCAAAGACGCTTCTTTAGAGTTAAAATTGTTTTCCGATGTTAATATTAAATCTCCTAAATCGATATCAATTATCAACCCGAACAAAGTTATTCCTATTGTTACATTTAAGATAGCTTATATTCTATTAAAAATAATAAATAAAAATTTTATCTAAAATTTGCATATCAATGATATATATGCTAATAATGACGACATTTTATTGCTATTTACTGCGATGGAGATGATAGGACATGGAATGCATACCTACTAAAGAGTCTCTGTGTTAGCTCTCAGTAACTTGTGGAAGTAAGAAGAACTAGATTCTTAAGTGTTTTCTTTCGCCTCTATAACTCTCTGCGTAACTTCACCATTCCTCTATCGCACAACCGACCCATTTCTCTCTTCCGTGCCTGACCAGTATCACCCTTACCAGGACACGTGGTAGCTCTCAACCGCTTCCACTTCTGGTTCGTTCTAGCCACGAACTTATCTCTGAATCAAACTTTCCTCTGAGGTTCATATTTGCATTGGGTTATAATATAGACGTCTTTAAAACACTTTAAAAACCTGGTAAAGTACTTTAAAAGTTGATGGCAATGTACAATGTTTCAAGTATTCATAAGCGAAGAAGAACAAAACAAATCATGATCAGGTGACTTGTCTCTTTGTCGACCAAAACGTAAAATAATATACATTTTAACTTTATTATGTTAGTTATTCCAATAAAATGAATATAAGTAAGTTTTGGTTAAATTGTAATCGAGGTATCTACGACTTTTTTTTTTAAGATAATTATAATAATTATTTATACATATATACGTAAGATAGTTATAACAATAATTTATACAAGTATAAATTTAATGTTATTAATTTAATGTCTTTAATTTTCCCCAACTAGTTTCGAACCCATTCGGGTTCTTCCTATACTTCATTACTATTATTCAACAATTGGCTGCTTCTGGCGATTCCGTCCCCGTGTTTATTGACAAAAAAATTTTTTTTTTCTATTTTTTTTTAACTTTCCACTAAATATATATATATATATATATATATATATATATATATATATATTTAATAAAAAGTATCCTATGTTACTTCTAAACCTCCAAAATTATGTGTACAGAGTTTCATAATGAGTTTTTTTACGTTATTTTAATAAACTGTTTGAATAGTTGGCATTTTATAAAAATTTACTTCAGTTTTGTTAAAATTTAATACTGACTTTATTTTCACTAGGTGGGTTTTTTTAGTTTTAGAAATACTAGAAACGACCCTAAAATATAAAGATTTTGTTAATGTTTTAAATACAACAGGATTCCTTTCACCTGTTCAAAGTTATAAACGCTTTTAAAACAAGTTGCCTTAACTTTTTGAGAAATTCTAACAGTACATTGAACTGCTAAAGTACATTGAACTGCTAAACACAGACATTGCATTTTGAATATTTTAAATTAGTATATTAAAACCATAACTACTGTTTAAGTTACACTTGAAAAGTTTCTAAAATGATTTGGGAAAACTACCTTCATTACTAATAATATTATGTAAGTACGTAAATATAAAGAAAAAAATAGAAATTGGTGTAGTCCGACAAAACAAAAGGTTTACGATATAATATTTTACTCAACTTCTTACTGTGACTTGACTTTCAAATAGATGTTTAGGCAAACATATACAATTAATATTACTTATGTTGGCAACACTGGTTGTTGACAGTTAATGTTGGTAGCGCCGTGTCAAATAGTCAACTTTAAGTGAACATGACGTCACATCCTATGAAAAGCTTCATGTTTAGGACCTGATGTTGGAGGGATCACTTGGTTCCTAGAGAGCGAACAGTTCACATAGAAGAACATTATTATCTTTGTCTGTATTTCTGTGATTATAAATTATAAATATATACTGCGTTTATATACTTTCATTGTACGAGAAGCTAACACTTAGTTATTACCCGTTATAAAACTGATGCGTTATCATTTAGAAAAATAAATAATTTATATTATTTTTAAGTAAACATTAAATACGATATTAATTTTGAACTATTTATGACATTACATTCACAGCAAGTTTGTTCACACTTATTAAATATAGTTTATGACATAAGGATATATCATTCTGAACGTTTTGTCTCCACTATTTAACGGAGCTTGCAGAATCTACCAATTAAGCAAATTAATTGTGTTCAGACTGAAGACTACTTTGTAAAAAATATTTAATGTTCTCTGTAAATTTATTATCTTGACAAAAAAGTATATAAATAAATCATCATTCCTTTTCTGATAGTTTTTATGTTACAATATTGTAACTTTGCACGAATTCTGGCTTGAATTTTCAATCTGCAAGCTTAGTAACATTAATTTATTTGGTGTTTAATAATAAAAAAAGTTTTAAGCATTTCGTGGTAGAAATGACTAAATAAAACTGTACATTTTAACATTGAATGAAGTTTTGTGATTAACAGAAAAGCTCAAACAAACAAAGAAAAAATATATATTTTTTATGTTTGGGAATAGGTTATGTTTTTTAATTAGTTTTATTTTTTTGACATTATTCTTCTTTAATTTGTTATAATAACAAAAAGTTAGTTCCATGATTTAATTTCAAAAAATATTTTTTTGAATATTTAGCGAAGTTAAGAAACATGCTAAGTTATGCGAGCTAACTTAATTGTAGATTTAGTGTACTGATCCCAGAAAAACAAAGTGCGCTAAGTAGAATTGCTACTGCCAAAACACATTCGCCGTTGTGACCTTATTTAGTCTACTTAACTTATCGCAGTTGATCTCAAAAATAGTTTTGCGACAGACGTGTCTTCTTTTAAAAAAAGAAATGCCTACTGAGTTTGAAGCAACAGAAATGCTAGTAGTGTTAATGTTATACATAAGTTTTAATTATTTAAAACTTCGCATGTTCACTTTTATAGTTTTTTATGGAGTGTAATCGAATTATATAACTTCGAAAAAAAAAGGTTTCTATACATACAGCCCTTTTTTAAAATTGTTCTGTTTTTGACAAATTCTGGCTATGAAATTAATAATAGTAATAATAACAATATAAAAGGACAATTTAACCACATATATACTAAGTAAACAAATTATTTGCCTGTTTTAAGGGTGTTAGACAAAGAAATAAATATACATACATAGAAATACACATTATAAATACTAAGAATATATATAATAAACGACCAAACCCAGAAATACAGACATCTATGCTCATCACATACATGTTGTCCCTGTCGGAATTCGAACCCGAGCCCATTGCTTTGCTATACGTTAGGCGTCTGCGCTAACCACTTGACCAATGGGTCGGTTTGAATTAAGGAAAAATAATTTCTTCTCGTGGAAATACGCAGACTGATATAATTCCATTGTATAGAATTTTTCGTTCGTGAATAGTTATCCTCTCTAAATATTCAAACTATAAAGTAGACGTTCAATAAGTTCATTTACTTTTGCAGTGGATATTATAAGTCTACTAGTTAAATTGAAATTTATATTGAAACAGTAAAAGAAGCATTTGCATTAGTGTTTTTTTGAACCGGTAGCAACTCACCTTACCATAAAATATCCGTATAATTTTACTTTTACAACCGCTACCTTCTTAAAAGTTTACAGCATACTCAAACACTTTAGCATCGTAGATATAACTTATGCTAATATTACGTATTGGGTTTATGTTACTCGTTAATGCTTTTATGATCGTCTCGATTGGTGAATTTTGTTTTCTATTAGTAAAGTTAATGTTAAAGTTTTAATAATATTCTATAACATCGAGGTTCACTGTCAGACATTCGACGTTTTAAAAAGTAAAAATTTTATATAATAGCTAGATGGAGGCTCTATCATATTTGAATTAACCAAACATTTCATGTACTAATCAGTGAAATAAACAAAACAACCCCATTGAGTTTCTGTCACCAGCACTTTTCAAGTAACTATTTATCCGAGATAACGGTAGTGATGAGATAATGAAATCAATATTTCGTATAAAACTGACTTTCAATAAAAAAAATAATTTGATGTGAATGGTAATGATTATTTATTATTTATTTTTTTAATAAATTATCACATCAAAGAAATTCATCCTTATTTTTCTTCTTGTAGTTTATTGGTATCCTATATTAAAACTTGTAGAGAGCAGTATCTTTTTTTTATATAAATAAAAAAAAAGTAATAACATGATATTTGTTTTCGAATTCATTAAACTTTTGAAGCAAATTTGCTCAGTAAATATGTAAACATTTTTTATTTCGCAATAAATAAAATAAAATAAACAATGTGACTGATTTAAATCGAAATCTTAAAAATTGTGTTCAATCATATACTTACCTATATTTATGAATACCAACTAAACATCTCGTATGGAATTAGTGTTACAAAACATGGTATTTGAACCGTTGTTTAAATAATTATATTCAACCGTCCTGTTTATCGAGTGGTTAGTGCGGACGCCTAACGTATAGCGGCTCAATGGGGCCCGGGTTCGATTCCCGGCAGGGACAGCAGGAATGTGATAAGCATAGATGTCTGTATTTGTGGGTTTTGGGTAGGTCGTTTATTAAATATATTTCCAGTATTTATAATGTGTATTTGCATGTATTCGTATCGTTGTCTAACACCCTTGACACAAGCAAATAATTGGCTTACTTATGGTTTGATCAATGTGTGTAATTTGGCTTGACATTATTATTATTATTTACTAAAAAATACTATATATATTGAAACAATAATTATACAAAATTTCTTACATCACTAATTAATGATTGTAGAAAATTTCCATTTCTATTTACTGAAAATGGAATGAATAGAAAGTTATGAAATTATGAAACATATTTCATTTTATTTTTAACACCAAATTTTCGATACAATTGTTTTATAAATTTTCATTTTTGTTTTACCATTATACTTATATTCATAATAGATCTACGAAATGTTACTGACATTCCGGAAATGAGGACAACTGACAACTCGTATATTTTTTATTTAATAAAATAAGCGAAATGTAAAATTTATACCAATAATATTAAGCAAATATGTTTCAGAGGTAGGATTAAGATAAAATTTAAAAACTTTACCTATCTAGTGGTTTGTGTAAATGCCTATTTATTTATTTATTTATTTATTAAAAAAAATTGCACTCATCCCGCAAAGGCAAGAATAATGCCACAAGCATTTTCTTCCAGCAACCCCTCAAATAAACAGTAAATATATCAAGATGCATAACAAACTCAAAATAAAGTAGTAGTTAAATATTATAAAAAAATGAGAAAAAATACTACTAATCTTATAACAAAATTTTCTAAAGAATAATACCTAGTATAAAACATAATATTAAATAAGAATTTCTTCCAAAGAAATGCCTGGCCTGAGATATCAAATAGTTTTTGACAAGGCATTTAAAAATATTTCAGTTATGAACTTTCCTAATGTCGGTAGGTAATGCATTCCAGAGTTTAATAGCTTGTGTAGTGAATGAGTTGAATTGGAAGTCAGTGCGAGAAAGAGGCATTCGAAGTGTTAAATTTTCGGTGGAGCGAAATTGACGACTATGAGTATCACCGAGAAAATGAAAACGAGATTTCAAATAATTAGAAGAACATGGATCATATAGAAGGGAGAAAAGAGTGCACAAATTTCTTAAACTTAGGCGATGTTTAACAGAAACCCATTTATTACATGACTGTAATAAAAAATCGGCCAAGTCTTAGTGAAATAAAAAAAAATCAAATATTCATAAACTTTAATTTTATTATTTATCATTAAAAAAAAAATATGATGATATATTTATGTGAATATTCTAAGCTCTATCTGTGGCAGTTGTTCATATGGAGCAAAGAAATTTACATTTGTTTTATAGGAGAACCCTTCAAATATTTATTTTATTTTGAAAATAAATATTTGAGGACTAAAATGAATATTTTGAAATATACTTCTGTAAAATTCATGTATCTTCTGGAGAAAAATATACGGGCTTACGGTCGGGCAGCGAAGTCTTAGTAATAGAGTTCCGTTTTTACCCTTTAAGTACGGAACCCTAAAAACATGATTACAAATAATGATCAGACCTTGAGGCTCTATAATTAATATAGCGAACACAAATTTAAGACATGATGAGTACGCGAATTTAAATGTTAAGAATTGTTCAAAGTTTAAGCCATTACAAAAGTATAAATTAGGCCCTTCGGTTTAAAATTATGTTGGATGAAAATTGTCTGTCTTGAACTTGCTGTGGCTGGAGATTCCATCTGCGTGAAAAGCGTATTGTTTGTCTTTTATATAATTAACTAGCTCTGCCAATTTTGTTTGTGTGAATTTTTAAAATGTATTTGCTAATTATTGTTATATCCTTACGATTGTCTTTAAAATTCGAAAAATAATCAATAATAGCCCAAAATATAATCTTTAGGTATCTTTATACTTTGGTAAAGTTTAGAATTGATTTAAATATACCATAGCTTAGTTTACATTAAATTAGGAATTATATTTTTATTTAAGCTTATTTAAATGTTAAGGATATTTAATAACCCAAGATCATAAATAATCGATAGCAAAAAGTTATTGCACATATAATTGCAATACTAAGTTTTTGTAATTTATAGACCAGTTATACACCGTACATACTTATTAATTTATTGTCATAATAAACCCGTTATCCGTAGAATCAATAAATCTAATCTGTTTTTGAGTTATAAGAACAGAATCACATTCGTAAAAAATTAATAAAAAAATATAAGTTGAAATATAGAATCTCAATAACTCAAATTTCATATATACCATGAGAAATTTACTTCCAAAAATTCACTTTTAACTTGGTAAGGATATAAAAAATTGTTGCACTACTTTTAAGTAACTCTGTTTATATTTTAGAAGAGAATTATTAAACTTAGTTAAAACACATGATTTATTTATTTTAGACATACAACTGTTGTATAATATAAGTACATTTAATACATAGATAGACAAGTTAACAATTTCTAAGATTTTTCTCATATTGGTGAACGTCAATGTTACATACAAGATTATTAATTGGAAAGTTGGATTTAAAAATAACACTAACTAATATGTATGTATAGCTGTTGCATATTTTTTGTAAGTACATATTTTATATTATTACCGAAACACGTGCACGTGGTTAGGCTGTAATTGAAAATTTTATAATTTAACATAAAATATTGATAGTATATTAAAAAAAATACTTAATAGAATCAACTACTTTTCTATAATTTTAATTTTCTTTGAACTCGAAGTCTGATAACACAATGGCAACCTAACGAGTCTTTACTCTTAACAAAAGACATCTTTTGTATACCTAATCTACTTATCTTAGCTCAACTGCTTGTAATGACTACAAAACGACAAAATTATAAAAAAACACTCTTTTAGTGTAGAATTTTCAGCAGTCTTTGTATAACTCAACCCCAGGAAAAATGTAGTTTTGTGAAGAAAACAAACCTACTATACAACTCTATTGATTCGAACAAAACTGTCTAAAATTTTTATGGGACAGAGAGTATAGTGAGAACTATAAGCAATTGGGTGTCTTCCAAATCTGTTACGTTACATAGAAAGACTAATGCAGCTAAGTTTAGTTAAGAAAAATATATTAGATGCCACTAGAATTCTAGAAAGATGATTAAATTTAATTAGTTCGATTAATAATCAATTTATAATCAAATTATTTAGTAACGGAATTTGTGTCGTTGGTAAAAGCAAATAGATACAACATTATTTATTAATAATAATTTGAAAATACAATTTAAATAATTTTCATATCAATCAATTTGTACCTCAGCTGTTAATCGGTCAAAATCTTTTAATAATTCATATTACTTAACTTAAAACGAATAAATCCAAACTAATATAAAATTAATTAAATACAAAATTAGGCAAGCTTACGATTTCTATAGAAATAATATTTAAAACAAAGATCGCTTTACATCACTAATAGACTGAATAAGCTCATAAATAAAAGTAGACTACTACTTTTGATATAGTTTTAAGTTTTTTGTAGTATTTACTTTGAATATACTTTTACTAAACGAATTAAAATAAATTCATTAAAAATATGGATTTTCACTAATAGTATTGAGATCAACACACTAACTTACACACACAACTCTGCTGAAACGCACTTTAGAAAGACTATGTAATATTTTTTGGCGCATTTAATGTACTCATACCCACTATCATTTACAGTAATAAACCTTAAAAATTGTGGTAAATTATTATGTAAGAAATATTATTTTTAATTGTTCTCAAGAATTGGCTCACTTTCTCATTCACTCTCTGGAAGTTTGTAGATAGCTCTTTGAGAAGACTATTTTAAGATATTGCCAATTATGTCAGTAATCTTTTACATATGGTAGTAGGCCCGGTTGACATTCAACTGTGGGTGGCTTGATGTGGCTTCTGCGACGCCGCGCCGGCCAGATACGGACAGGTGGTGGTTGAATTAAATTAGATCTGTGTTAATAACCTTTTTTTTTAAGTATAAATAAGTTGTATTGTTGTTAGCATAATAATTGTATGACGAATATTAATAATTAGTGTCTATCATATTCAGAAAAAAAAAACAAATAATATTAAACAGTTAAGTTCTATAAATTTAAATTGTCTGAATTTATAAATGTGTCTTCTTATTAAAATAACCTTTTGTCGCCCTCTCTTTAATTTATAGTTTCTCTTGAAAGACATTAAAGAGGTCTCTTGAAAGTTAAAATTGTTTTCCGATGTTAATATTAAATCTCGTATATCAATAACAACCCGGACAAAGTTCGTCCTATTGTTACATTTAATATTAATACCGATTTAGCTTAAATATATATTTAATCTAAATCTGCTAAAGTTCCGGAAACACCGCCTCTATAATTGTGTCTAAAAGTGTGAAAACTCGCCTACGAAATATCACCCTCACCGGCTGGACACGTGACAGTCTTCAATATCTTATTTTACTTTTCTGTTCTTGTCCGAAAATCGAAATATGTTAATTATCTGAACAAGTGACTCTCAACTGAGAGTCACTTATACTGATATTTAAAAGTGTTAGTAAAATTATTGAGCAACTTATTTAATTTTCCAAGTATTCCTGGTTGACAGTAACTACTTACGATCAGCTGGCTCATATTTCTGTTATACATATTGATATTACCAGGGAACAAAATCTACTTAAAAACCCATACATTTTGAGATTATCCTTATAATTTAGCGATGTTTATATATACACTGTTTTTATTGATATAAAAAGCTTGTACTTAATGGCTGAGATAGTTAAAATATCTACATACAAGTTTGTACAGAACCCTCTAGGGGGCAGTCAATCTCGCACTTGCGCTTTTATAGAACTTTTCCGGTCTTTTTATAGTCATAAAAAGACATACATAAAATACTAACATCATTGTTGCATTGTAATAACTATAGGATAACAGAATTATTTTAACAACTTGGTTCCTCGGTCTTCAATGGTGATTAATAGAAACATTATTTGGGGCATAATTTGATCCAGTACTAATAATTGAGTTGTAAATATCATTTGGGATTTTATTTTCATACCTTTTTATTATTGTCAGTTATGACAACAAATGTATTTTTCAAAATTATTATTTTTATATATTTTTTTTTTTTTAAAAGTTTTGAACATGCCACTTCCTCATTGTCACGAGCTTATTGCTGTGTTATTGCAAAATAGCTAATGAATGTAATATAATCATTAATTTTACATTGTCAACACAATATAATTACATTCAGAGTAATAGTTTTAGAATGCTACTTAAATGTATTTTTATTCGTGTGAGGCAAGCAAATTCTGTTTTATTATCATCTTTTGTGCACAAGCGACGATTTGACAATATGAAATATTCGGTCTACTTTTTGGATTTACAAATTTTGAAGGTAATACAGAATTGCTTTTATTTGGAATTTTACCTCGGGCGTGTTTTGATCTTAGTTCCCTTCACACTTGTCTATGTCACTTGTTCCGTATTACATTATTAGGTATCTACTACTATTACATTACTAGATGTATGAAATATTTAAAAGGAAATTGTGCGCAAATATACTAGACCTCTTATATCTATAGTTCTTCGGATGTTACCCAAATGAATATTGCTACAAATAGATATTTATTTTTAAAGAATGGATATAATATTATTAATGATCTAACTCTTACATACTGGTTAATAACTGCCACATTAAAAAGCATAAATTTAATAATATTATGAATCATAACAAATAATTATGAATGTGAGATGACATCTAGTCACAAGAACGATTTGTAAACATTTGTAACAAATAAATATAGCAAAAGGGATATGACCCTTAAAATGATGGAAAAAAACATGAAAAAAGAAGACTTAGATGGAGATAGACAAGTCACGTAACAAAAAGACTCTAATGGAGATGGGTAATGCATATGATAAAAGGCTATAAAGATGGGCCAAAAAAGTGACCGAAGGTATCCCTGAGAATGTAAAAGAAAGTGAAGAAGATCGCAGAAAAAACGCATGTATTTCGTAAAACAAAAGGTAAAAAGTTTTTTACGTATTAATATATTCTTGCTAGTATATTATAAGTTGAGTAGGGTTAAAATGGTTTTCCGGTTATTGGTTTTTTGGAGGTATCCCGTGGCTGTCTGATGGGGGACGTGTGGGGGAGAGTGGGCCGAACTTCTTGCTCCAGGTGCGGTGCTGGGGCGCACTTGGTTGCGGGGGGTTCGGGAACAGTGATGGATTCCTCCTCAGGTATCTAGCATCGCCGGGAGGAATTCCGTGGCTGTCGTGGGAGGAGTGCGTGGGAGCACGTGAGGTGTTCGGGGGGTTCGGGCCTCTTTCCATCGTGTGTTCACGTTGGAAAGTAGGCCTGGGCGTTGGGGGTGGGAGGGTGCAGGCCCTCTTTGCCGGGATTGCAGGATCGCTTCTGGTACTTCTCTGATAGCAGAGTTGACTGTGGAGTGGTCCCGTCGCTGTATGGGGGGGTGCGTATACAGCGCGGGAGGTTGGGAAGGAGAATGGTTCAGCCCATTCCTTCCCAGCCGTAGGCCTAGGTGAGAGGGGGGGCGACCTCTCTCGTCATTGCACAGGTCTATGATGTAGGGGTACTTCGGTTGCCCGGGGTACCCTTATCAGGGGGGTTCCGCTGAGGCGTCGCGGTGAATGCTTACGCAATCCCGTGGCGTCTCATTGTAGCGATGAGGGCAACCGTTGGTTTTTTTAGTGGAGTGCCTTAAAAATGGCAGTTGCCGGGTGCCGCAAATACCACCCGGCCATCGCCTTCCTGGCCAGTGTGACGATGCGGAAACGCATTTTTTCCAACGGAAATAAAAAAAAAAAGGGTTAAATTGGTGTAAAGAAACTTGTATATTACAAGTGAAAAATAAGGTTCTACTATTTTATTAAAAATATATTTCTTATAGTTGTTTTTCATCTTGAGTAACTTAGTTAAACACAATACGAGATTTTATTAACTCTTTCTTGAAATTATTTATCAATTACGCTTCACATTGTACAAATATTTTTTTCATTTAAAAATACAGACATTAATGTTATTCAAAAAAAATTGCAAATATTTCAATTATTAAACAAAATACAGATATTTCACTTATTAAACATTATGACGTTGGCTTTAGTAATAAAAATAAAGATATAAAATGCTATATAAAATATACAATTAAGAAAATTTAATTTATAAAACCGTTATCATCTCTTTAGTTTGGATTATAATTATAGCAAAAGAGTATCCATTAATCTAAAACCATATTATCAATTAATTATATTTTTAACCCCCGACCCTAAAAGGGGGGTGTTATAAGTTTGACCTGTGTAGCTATGTGTCTGTCTGTGGCAACGTAGAGGCCAAACGGCTGGGCGGATTTGGATGCGGTTTTCTTATACAATATTGGTAGTAAAAACCTAAACAAGTGAAATAAGTAAGTTCCTTAGTTCATTTAGTATAACATAGAAAAAAAAATAATAGTTTTAAAAAAGTAGAAAAAAAAATATTTACAATTTAAAAAATCTTTAATAAAAAAGTAGGTCTAAAAATGATAAAAATAATATTATTATGTACTTATTGAAGTCGTTGCTATTGTTATTGAAGTCGTCGGGGGAACGCTAAATAAAGGAAAAAATTCAAAATGCAATTAAGTTACCAAGGCAAATAACGAAATAACAATATCAAATGGTATAGTCTAAGTCCTTATGTTTTAGCTCTGAAATTTTGTAAAATAGACACCATCGTCGCCGTCCGTACAACGCTACCTCAACGCTCCCTCAACGCAACGACTTCAAGTTCAAGTACCAACATAATAATATTATTTTTACAATTTTTAGACGTGTTTTAGTATCGGGGGTTTTTATTTTTTTTTATTATTGCAATACATATTATAAAATGCCAGTCAATTTTATATAACGAAATAGTTTTGAATAAATTTTGCCCGTATCGGTTTATTTCTTATTATCTATTATTTTTTATAATTTTATCATGTATAAACAAGTTTACAAATATTTTCAAACATCCTTTGAGATATTTACTCCTATAAGATCTTAATATTTAAATATTCTCTTGACAATATTTAAGACCTAATAATATTAAATTATATATTCGCAAACGACCTATCGAAAATCAATACACGAAACAACATAGTTTACCTAATATTACATGCATTATGCATAACTCTGACGTAGAATTCGAAACATGCTTTCGTGATGTAAATCACCTTGAATAACAGTGGGTAGAGAAATGCAATTCAAAATCAAGTAACAGTTTTGACACTTTCTACATTACCCCTTTCTACATTTCTGTGACCCACTTTCTCTCGCAATTTAATACTATCATAATGTTTTTCTATTTTTTTATATAATTTCATAAACAGAATTTCGAAAAAGAATTATGAAAATGAAGAATTTATGAAAATTCACCTTTCTAGCTTATGCTAACCCATGCCGACCAAGCTGCAAAGTCTATTAGAAAATAGATTTTTCACAGCTCCAAGATAAAGTAGATTTCAGTATATCATTTAAATTAGCTTGATATCTTCACGCATTCCTGAGAAAAATGGTCTTGACAGACGGATGGACGGACGGACAAAAAAGGGATCCTATAAGGTTCCGTTTTTTCCTGTTGAAGTAGGTACCGAATTCTAAAAAATGCAAAAAGCGTCCTCTAGTCGCCATTTTTTAAATTCATCTATGTGATAAGAAGACAATTCGATGTTTTAAATAAAATCAACTATAAAGGTAAAGGCCAATAAAGGCTTTTATTTGTCTATATCCTTTAGAAGGAATTTTGACTGATAACAAAAAATGGATTATTCATTTTTCAAATCAGAACCACTTTTTCAGTTTCTTAATGGAACATTACAATTAAATGAAGTCACTTTATTACGAATTAAGAAAATATATAATAAAATAGAAGAAAGAGAAACTAAAAATATTCAATTTTAAATTTGTAAGCAACCACCAAATAAGTGCTAGAGCATTTGGTAGCGACCCGATTATCAAGAACAGGCTAGTCGGCTAAGGTCTATATAAAATATTGGCACTAATTATATTTTTCATGTAAATATTTAATGTTGATGTTAATGAATTCATGTTGATAATAATTTCATGTTGATGTCAATAGTATTCAAAATAGTAGTGATAAACGACCATTCCGTTTAGATCCCCAAAGACATAAAAATAAAATCTTTCATAATAAATCCAACAAAAATGGATATTCACTTGGTTAACTTGGTAACACTTAGTAATTTTAGCTAGCTACTAAATTTTACTATGCTAAGCTAAACTTTTAACGAATTTCTACTTACAGTCTTAATTGTGGATAAACAGATTAAAATAACAAAATTATCTTGAACCCGCAGCAGCCACTGTCACTTTATATAATCTGTAAAAAGTTTAAGGGATAACTTGTAATATATTTAAAATTTTGTTCCAGCCATGCTTTTAGTATAAAGTGTAGTTAAAGCTGAAGTGTTCTACTTTAGAAACTAAACACGTAAGGTACTAGCACTCAGTACAAGACTAGCGCACACCATTACTCTTTAAAAAATATGTTCAAGTACATACTGCAAAGAGTTACACCTACTTTAACATACAATTCTTTTTTGAATTACTTTATTATAACCAATGATTGTAATAATTGCATGTACTAAAGTATCTTATGTCAATGAATTACCTTGTATCAATAGGAGTATCTCTATAAAAGTGTCACAAAAGGTCAGCATCTTAACTCTTTCATAAATTAGCTGGAAAAAACGCAACAAAACGTTACATTCTGGGACTAGATTAAATTAAATAATTAATAAGGATTAAAAAATATATACAACTTAAAATTTGTCATTATTTAATTACTTATTATTAAGCACATATATCTAACCACAAGAGAAAAATGTGTTTTGATGTAGCTCTGTAAAGAATTTGTTTTTGACGCGAAAAAGCGAAGTTTTTGATGACAAAGAAGAAAAAAAATACCAATTTAATATAAGTCTGACATCTGAAGACAAAATGCAATAACATTCAAATTACCAATATCTGTGATATGTAATTCATTTTTTATATGGTAGTATTTGAGGTCTGTATATAAAAAACGTACATGAATGCAACATTATAATAAACCACAAAGTAATATCAGTTTGAAATGAATTATTTATGCATTTCAATTTCATATAACATCATAAATGAAAACGGAAAGTTTTAATTTAAAATATGTAATATTTCTGAAAATATACCATTGACTGACTTATGGAAAAGCAGTCCTTACTTCTCAACTGTGGTATAGTTACGACACATGCAAAAAAAAGTATCTCGAGATAAAAGAAAAATGACTACAAAAATATCCTTATAGTTTTATCTCAGTGTGTTATCTGAACGCAACGGATTCTTACAATCAATCAGTAAATAAAAATATAAATATAGAATAAATAATTTTATTTTTTAATTCATTTTCGTACCTTATTCTTATAATATAGGTATGAGGAATCAATGACTATTTCTTATTTGTAATCTTTGTAATAAAAATATTTCGGGCAACAGAAAAAAACGAAAACTAAAATAAAGATAGATAAAGTATGTTTAATGGCCGTTTTTAAGATTCAGTAAATCAAGTTTTTGTCAAAGAAATAAAAACCTATCAATCTTAAGTAAGATTACAGGTATTATAGTAGGCTACCAGATGGTGCAAGGTAAATTCCATTTAAGTTAAAAGTGTATAAATACAAGTTTTTTAAATTCGTTAGTCCAACTACTATTTTAAGTCTTATTTTCTATAATCTATCTGCTAACTTATAACAATAAGAGATCCATTGGTTAACCATACATTGATATTTATCCTAAGCATATTTAAACTAATGCTTAGTATAGTTTGTAAAGATGTTTTAAAAAACATACTTGCCCATAGGATAGAATAGGTTTAACAATTTAAACTTAAAATACAACTTAATATACAACTCGTTATAAAGTTCTAGATCTAATATTCTAAAAAATAATCTGTCACCTAGTTTGGGAAATACACATAAGATTTTGAATACGAAAATTGTATCAAGTTATGGCAAATACATTAATATTACCTTATGAATATAAAAAAAAATTAAATGTTATTTAAAAAAAATATCATTTACTTTCTACTTTTGGAGTTTACTCCTTAAGAATCGATTTTTGTATATAAGGCGCCCGGTATGAGAAAAATATGAGGAGTAAAATCCACTGAACGATGACCTCGTTACGTTTTTGGTGCGCAACCTATCGTGCGCAACTAGTTTTGCCATCTATCGATGAATAGCAGAACTTTTAATGATTTGAAATATCACGCTTGTCTCTTTAGTTCACCAACTCGCCTCTAAGGGGCATAGGTTATATCAGCGTTACTGCGCATGCGTAATCCTGCATAATACTTGTACAAATATACTTTTTGGAGTTTACTCCTTAAGAATCGATTTTTGTATATAAGGCGCCCGGTATGAGAAAAATATGAGGAGTAAAATCCACTGAACGATGACCTCGTTACGTTTTTGGTGCGCAACCTATCGTGCGCAACTAGTTTTGCCATCTATCGATGATTAGCAGAACTTTTAATGATTTGAAATATCACGCTTGTCTCTTTAGTTCACCAACTCGCCTCTAGGGGGCATAGGTTGTATCAGCGTTACTGCGCATGCGTAATCCTGCATAATACTTGTACAAATATACTTTTTTCATCAAGGCCTTTAATTTTAATAACTTGCTGTTATTGTGTTACAAAAGACCCTAAGTACAAGTACTTAACAATCGAAATTGTTCTTTATTCACAGAAATAAGATTGAAAATAGTTTTAGCCGATATTATGAACCTTTTTATGATATTACAAAGCAGTTAAACTTCTCATTTTAAATAGGACTGTTGATAAAATATGTATGGAAATATCGATATTATTACTAAGAAATATCGATATTTATTACTAATACAATTTTGTACGATATATCGATACTTTGATATTGAAATTCAGGTATCGTGGTCGATATTTATTTCAAATATTTTTAAGTTATTGCATAGCTTATATCGTGGGATTGGAATGCAGCGACCGAATCAAGAAATTTCGTAACAAAAAAACCTAAAACCCCCACTCCGCCTACTATGTAGCTCGGCCGAGTATTGCGTACATATCATTTAAAAATAGCTTAAGCGCCTTGTTGATACTTGTATTATATACTTTATTGCTTAATAGTTTAACAAACGTAATTAAACTTATTCGTGAGATTTAAGGTTGAAAATATTTTTAGCTAATGATAATCTTAACCTTTTTATGACAGTACATAGGAATGACAACTTCAAATAGTATTTTTTTTAATAACAGAAAAAATTGTTTTCTTATCGGTCACAACATCCAACTTCAATTAATATAAACGCAAAAAAAATAGGTGTGGCACTCGGAGATTGCCGCAGTAAAGCTTGATATATCGACATTTTCAAATACATCAATATTGGGGTTTGGAATTTCAAAATATTATCGTTATTTCGACATATTGGCTTTATTTAAAATAATTATTGCAAGTCATGTTAGACATGCAAGATGGTATTTATTTTTTAAGTGAGTTGCTAAATTAGTTGTATTACCGCTGATTTTATATTTTTCCCGCATAAATTCGATGAAACACTTCTTGTATCAACTTTTTTAAAATACATACCATAAAATGGTAAAAATGATTAAAGAATATATATTTTGGCAATGTACTATTTCTATAAAACTAGATATTGAATGATTTAGTGTGAATGAATTAGCTTTTACCGCTACGATAAGAGAAATGATGATGATAATGAATTTGTAATAAATATCGATATTTCTAAGTAATAATATTGATATATCGATACATCGATATTTTATAGACCTAGTCCTATTATGACATGATTATATATTATGAAATTATTCTATTCCTATTTAAAATATAATCAGTTAAATAAGTTAAATAAAGTTCAATTACGATTGTTAAATTCTTGTACTCTGGACTTTTGTAAAACCATAACAGAAAGTCATTAAAATGAAAAGGCTTTTTGAAAGAAATTCATTTGTACCAGTAAAACATTTATTTTAAAATAAACATTAATTATTATTCAATAAAGATCATAATACATATTATCAACTTGGCGCTTATGCTATTTTTAAATTATAAGTACACAATACTGGTGCGTTAGGTTATTTTCGTTATGGAATTTCTGGATTCGGTCTCCATACTCAAGGCCCGCGATAGAAGCTATGCAATAGCTTAAAAACTTGAATTAACATCAATAAAAAAAAATACTACATAAATAATTATAATTGCAATAGTTGATAAAAATGCTATGCAATAGCTTTACCGCGGCAGACAACAAGTGTCGCACGTTTTTTTTTTTCATTTAAACTGTCTTATTTGTAAATTGATTCTAAGGTAACAAACTCCAATATGAAATAAATAATAAAGAACTACTAAGCAATTTAACATAATACAAAAAATAATAATGAAAATAATTAATTAAAACCTAAAATATTTATTATTTGTAATGTAAGTAAAGACTTATATTTCCATGTAAGGAACGATACATTTTTAATTTTTATGTTATTAAATTTTTAATATAAGCTAATATGCTAATGATTACTGATAAAAAAATATCAATATTAAAAGATGCCTTAACAACATAGTCAGAACCATACATATTCATCGTATTAATAAAAGCGAATATGCTCATGAATGTTGATAAAATCAATGAAAACATTAAATGTATGTATAGAGTAATGTATATGCTGCAAAGCGACTATATCTATATGTTATTGAGCTTGTTTATTTCTATCAGTATCAATTTACTTATGTTGCTGTTTTTGTTATATTTATCAATAATTAACATTGTTATTGTGAAGTTATAATCTTTATCATTATATTTGGCTAAAGTGAAATGCAAGTATTTCGAAATAAACTATGGGGAAAGAAAGGGGTGTAGATAATATTTTATAAGGTATCAATCTTTTTTTATTTTTTTTTCCGTCTGTTTAGACAATTATACTTAAGGAGTAAACTCCAGTCGTGCGTCGGAGCTGACACAGACATTTTTTTCTAAATATCTTTAACATATATTATTTGACATCTCTTTTTGTTACGAATGAAGTGGCGATTTGCAAGAATCTAATTATAAAATTTATTCAAGACAAAAATATGAGCCAAATAAAAATATTGTAAAGATTTAAAGGCTTCGATCTTTCCATTTGTAAAGTGGTAATATACTTGGACTCTTAATATATGTTAATTTTTTATAAACAAAACTTTGATAAATTGAACATAAAAAGTAAAAAAGTCCTATAAAATATATAAAGAACTTACTGAACTTTGTAATCTTAAGGAGTTAAGAAGCTTCAGAAAAGTTTAAGGTTGAGGGGTTTTTCTTTTATATCTATTACTTTGTGGTCAACTTTGATAGAGAATGTAGAATGTTTTAAAGAATGTTAGAATTTTAACCCAAACAAATGAAAGATAAAAAGTGGTATTACTTACAAATAGTGGAGAGTAAGTCTTTTTGAGGCTACTGATAAACTGTAAGTCAAATAAAGTAACATTTTCATGAGATAGAGTTTATTTAACTTAAAATATTGTTGAACAATATGTTAAGTAAAATAAACATTGAATAATAAGCTATAAGCTTATTATTTTAAATTCACAATTCATTATAAATAAAATGCTTCTAGTGCACTCTTGGACGCCCACTTCTGTAGTAGTAGTAGTAGTTCATAAGTAGATATAAGCACCCATCGATCAAGCACAAATGTGAATTTTTATTTAATTATTTAAAGTAAAAGTTTCAATCAATACTAAAATCCTCAATTATTCATTGTGTTAACATTCAAAAAAGCTAATATTTTATATAATTAACAAGTACTTAGCTATTTTTAGAATAATCAATACAATTAGTCTTTTCATTTCATGTTACAACTGCTATTTTTCTATTTAAAAATATTTCTGCTTATTCAAGGAGATTTATTAAAATAAGTCGGTTATTGAATTGCAATGTAATGTAATGGTTAATGGTTGAACAATGTCATTATATGTATTTTGTCACTGAAGTCAAATTGACAATAAACAATTCGACTAATTAACAATACGTACGTACAAAACGTACTAAAAGTCACATCTGGCCATTCTCGAGTCAGAGATACCACGTCTCAGGCTAATCAGTATGTCTAATATTTTTTTATGTTATTAATAAAAGGTGGAGCAATGATGCAAGTCATATAATGGTAAGTGATCATAGCCATCCACTGTCCTGCAATATCTTTGTGAAAGCACCCATCTCGTATCGAAATGGAAACGGTGATACTGGTGAATTAACTTCTTAAGCACCGTCCAAAGACCTTAATTCAACATAAAATAGGGGTTATAGTATAAAGTATATTGAGAACCGCACTGTTTAGCAACGCTTTGCATCCAGATGGTAGGGATGGTATTGTAGGGCAGCGAGCGGTGCGGTAGAGTTTGATGTAGTGGTAATATTGGATGGCAGTAATAAGATTCAATAGCTCATAGCAACACTCTCCTTGATTCATGTTTCAAATTTGAAATATGATGTAGTGATCGTTATGCTGGTGGATAAAGTAAAAAAAACAATTCATTTTATTTATCCTTTATTTATCGCATGGCGTCAATCACATACACATAATTTTTTTTCTTCCCTTTATCGGCTACCTATCAGCCACATATATTTAATCATTATTTATCTTTTGAAACTTTTTTATCATTCATCCAGATTTTTTTAAAATATTGAAATCGAAAATAAAATACTTTATATATATTAAAAAAAAAACACAAAATCGCATATCGTGACTGTCGTAAAAGTATTAACAAGTATTATAAACCCGATCTGGAATGTTGGCTAAAGGGCTAGAATAACGGTCAACTTTAAAGAAGGTTGAGGTTTTTAACGTAAAATTATACAGAAATTTTATTTTTTATAGCACTACTACTATTCAGATTCAATTGCTTCCGGTTCTCACAATTAGTATTGCAAATGCCGAAGCATTGTACTACTGAAACACTATTTGCAAGTTCACAAGAAGCAGAATATATTATCTAATACATAATTATATAAACTGATTTCACGTTTACTCTCTAGCTGGAATATATCATTTCATAAAATCACTATTCACTGAAGAAAAGTTCTATAATCCATAGATTTCTCAGTATGCTCATGATGATACAAGAGAGAAAAATGTTCTTACGTATAATTTTATTTTCATATTAAGGCAGAGTGTTAAGTAAAACTTATCCGAGTACGTATATCATATTTTGAAACTTATCTCATTTTTACAGAAGAACTCTAGTCTCTATTAGGGTCTTTCTATTTACAATTAATCTTTTTTTTATTATTTGTGTTTTTTTACGACTTGTTACTTTAGTTTAATTCAATGAAAGAGAAAAATGAAAAAATAATTAATTATTTCCTAATATAAGATAGACTACAAATATACGTTTTACACATCATCGGCTCTAACATCATATTTCATTCGTTCCGGTGTAGTTCAACTTAAAATAAAACTTTATTTATACTGACATCTCAGTTTATTTTTTGAGTTAGGCAATGTTAAAACGTTGCATGTACGTAAAAACTTGTTTTCTGTTATTATATAAATTATTAGAGCACCAAAGTCTTGTATATTCTTAACTTAGTCCAATATTCAAATAATATCTTATGATTAGTATCCGAAATAAGTAAGAAGTTTAAAATATTGTTTAGTCTCTAAGTATGGTAAAGACATAATATGTTATTAATTAATTATAGGCAATACCAAAAAAGTAACTATCTCAAAAGGTAACTATTTGCCAGATGGTAATCTATGGAGGCTTGCTCTTTAATTTTTTATTTAAACGTTTGTACGTTTAAATAAAAAATTACCTTCCTAAACATAAAAAATCGTCGCATTATTGCATTTCAGTTTAATATCGCAACATAATATAACATGATCATTATTTTGGTTTAGATTAAATGATAGTAAAAAATATTTATATTTTTTTTTTTAATTAAAAATAGGGTTATCATAGCAAATACTTAAAGCAAAAAATGGTAACGATACAGAAAAAAAAAACATTTTACATAAAAAAGTATTTAAAAATTATACTCAATGTTTTCATGAAATAAACAGTAATGATACCAGTTTCTAATGGAATGGTAGAACAATAGTCATATTTTTTGAGTTTTCAGCTAACTGCCAAACGATACTATAATATACATATATAATAGCAACAACGTGCAAAACATGGTATGATAAGAGACATTATTCTAAATACCTAATTAAATGAATCATAGCTGTATAAGAGACAGTATTTTTAATTAATTTCTAGGTAACAGCTCCTAAATGTTGAGCATAAAATTAAATTATAAAAGTTTCATAAAACGATATATGGTAACGATACATACTTCGAAATATGCGACAAAGTTAACGACAAGAGTTTTAACATTTTACGACAATTTCCTAAGATCAGCTCGGAAGATGCTATTGAAACCTTGAATGTTTTAGTTTCAGACTCATGAATTTATTATAGAAGCGAGGTATTCCAGACTGTAAAAGATATTACTTAATTCTCTCTAAATTTTGTTATAGCGAAATAATTTTAGTATTTTTCAATGGTGAAAATAGAAAATATAATTTAATTCTTAAAATTTCCGCAATTAAGTTAAATAGTTGTAGTTTTTTTTTGACCAATATGATCAAATATACAATATTTAAAATAATTAATAGTCAATATTAAAATTAGCAAGTTTTAAGGATGTAATTAACAAGTTTCATCGATGTACAATTATGAATTGTTCTAAAAAGGCTGTGTTCAAGGATTCCATTACAGTGGAATTAAAAAGTACAGTGGAAATAAAATTAAATATTTTCGCAAAGACAACAAGTGGCATTATACTAAACTCGGCGAAAACTTGTGAAGCTTTTATTTGTCGTAAAAGAAAAACTATTAATTTTCAGTAAGCGATTATAGAGGAGTTATTGTTGAAGGTCAATAGATTTCTCTACAATACTTTCAGTTTTTAAGTTCTAATGTTTAAATTACATTTCAAAAGTCACCAAAAATTCCGAATACAGAGATCCAATTTTTTGTTCCAATTAACAATAAACAGAAAACCAGGACAGCGGATGTTCTTAAACTAAACTTTACACCCGGTCGCACTACAACAGGTGCTGGCGCTGAGCTATTCCTCAACATATTTGAAGATTGGGAAGAATCACTGAATGAACATGGAATTTTCTTTGATCTATCTAGGGCGTTCGGCTGTGTTCAAGGATTACCTTATAAGCAAAAAAAAATTATCGTCTTAGAAAAAAGTTTAGATTTGATTAGTTCATATCTTAATAATATAATTCCAAAAGTAGATGTAAATGGGAAACGTACCCCCGATTTTTTTATTAAAATAGGTGTACCACAGGGCTCTATCTTTGGCTCCTTCTTGTTCCTTATTTACATAAATGACTTACCTTACCTAGTGAAGGAAAAACATGGGATAGCGTTGTTAGCTGATGTGTTTCCCTTATTGTTAAAATTAATATACGGTTAATTATTAAAGTTAAGCTGTTATTCACAATGTCAACAACACTCTGTCAGGTGTTGTACATTGGTTTAACGGTATTAATTTGTTGCTCAATAAAAAAATACAAATTGTTTATTTTATTTGATAATCCAATATTTGATTTCTCAAGGAGGCTGAGTTTTGCTGCATACGCAGGAAAAACAATATGTCGATTAACAACTATGGAATCAGAGCGATTAGTTTACTTTAGTTACTTTCATAGTAGAATGTCATATGACATACTCTTATTAGGAAATGCAGCCGACATTGATACGATATTTCCATTACAGAAGAAGACTGTTCGAGCAGTTCATTATAGGAGAACAACAGAATCATTAAGAAACAAATATAAAGAATTTAAAATCATGACTATTGGTTATCAATATATTTATAAAACATTAATTCACGTTCATAAAAATATTTCAAAGGTTATGAAAAATTGTAATTTACATAAATTAAATGAAGCCTTATGTATATCATCAAATAAATTTAAATTATACATAAAAATAAATTTGATAAGAAAATCCTATTATAGTGACGACAGTATGGCCTAGAAATAAATTATATTGTATTGTGAATAACTAGAGATTCCCGCATCTTGTTTATCGTTGTAGATTTTTTTTTTATCAACCGGCCGCATCATACCGATCCCTCAGAAGTCATTAGTCTTGGTAGCATCGGGAGTTGGGTTGCTCTCCTCCCTAAAATATGGCTAAGGTGCTGGTGGCTGATGTTACGTTATGCTGCAGCATATGGTGCTGCAGGCCGAGTTTCTACTATTATTATTATTTTTCTATTATATGTATATGTATGCATATATATATACATACATATACGTATATATATACATACATACAATATTAGTGATTTCAATTTTACACCTTATTTATAGAATAAATGTACGAGTTATAGGTTGACCTCATTTAATTTCATTTTATTTTATCTCGGTCACATTTATACATCAAAGTATGCCGAGCTATACTTTATTAGAAATAAATATTGTGCAACCAATTTTAAAATGCAAAACATTTTTGCCAATATTCTGATTTATATTTTGTATTAATTATGTACTCAGTATCATAACAATGTCTAAAGTTTGTGTAGAAGATATAGTTATATTACTATGTGCCACAAATAAATTTTCATGACAAATCCTTTATATTGCATTCATTATATTTCATCTGATCAATGATCTTTGAAATGGAATCATAATGAATGATAGTGGGTAATTTAACTTTATGTTATATCTGACAAATGAAATCACAATCAAATGGACTCACTTCAATTTCGATTATCTTTGAGCGTAGTCTAAACGAGAAGCTATTATCTAAAGCTATTATCTGACCTTATTTTATTACTTGTGAAACATTTTGAAGTATCAAATTATTATTATTATTTGCTACTTACTACTAATTTGTAAAAAAAATTATTTAGTTTTTAATAACATTTTCTAAATTGATTTATAATTTGATAAAATAACTTTGTCTGTAAAAAGATTTGGATGTTTGTACTGTAATAACTTGAAATAACAAAGTAAAAGATTTAAGGCGTTACATAACGTAACAATAATTAACTACATGAAGATACCTAATATTAATAATAATAAAAAAGAGGTCTCCTTTTATGTATAAGAGTATAATTTCTGAAATAGCCCTTTATGAAGGTATGGTTTATGTATTAAATATTAAGTTGAAAAATCAAGTTAGGTGGGTTACTATAGTAAAGATGATATTCCTAATATTTGTACATTTTTAAAATGCAGTTTTTAATTTCATTGATTTTTTTACTTACTTTGAATCTTGTTTCTAATTCTTGTTCTAATATTTAAAAAGGATAACTGTTTTGGTTGTATGTGTCTTATATTTCACGCCAACGAGGTATTCAAGCGTTATAGTTGTTTGTAATGACCGAGCTACATACTGAACCATCCCTTCACTTACTTTAAGTTGACATACAACTAGAACTTAATTTATAATTCAATATGACGTTCGTATATATAAGCAGTTAAATTTTTAAACATTGATTGACGTTTGATATAAAGTTTTCGGCAAAACTTACTTTGAAGTATTGGCATTTGCGGTTAGACTTATTTGTAATTTGGACATATAACCCAACTCAAATGAAGAAATACAAGATATACATAACATAGTGCGAGGCACGTCAATAATTTTATATAGGTGATTTAGGTACACATTTATATATTTCTCATAACGTTTATAAAAGAGATCATAGTTTTATTTTCCACTTGGTTAAACATAAGCAAAGTTATCTAAGAACAAAAATATTAAAGAGTGTTTCTCTATGATAACTGTTCTCTAGTTTGAATAGTTTTTCATACAAACTTCTAAATATTTTTAAGACCCCTTAAAAACACTTATTTTGTTGTTAATGTGAGTTGTTTAACAATTATCAAAATATTCTATGTTTAAAACACGAATACAAAATGAAGCTATGGAAAAAAAATACAAGTAACTTATAAGTCACTGTGGTCAGTCATATTCAGTTTACTAAATGTCGATGCAATCATGATGAAAACTTCATTAAATTAGTAGGTTATAAATTAAATTACATTATTAAAATCACTGACACCGTATAAAGAAAAGTAAGCATCGATACTTAAAAATGTAATTCAAATTCAAATCAGTTGAGAAAGTTTCCTTGCAATCTTCTAACCTCATAACAACTTTAGAGTAGATAAGTTTGTTAAAGAGAAATGCTATTATATATTATATACAAATTATTTTCCAAATCTTTTAAAAAACAATGTAAAATAGCAAAAAATCAACATATTCAAAATAAAATAGGAAATAGCATTAATAAAATAAAAACAACTTGGAAAATAATTAATGAGGAAACAGGAAAAGCTAAATCCCAGAGGATCGACTATAAATTAAATATAGATAATAAATATGTCACGTCTGACCTCAAGGTTGCTACTGCTTTTGAAACCTTTTTACTAATATTTCAGTGACTACAACGTTATCTTTAAATTCTTCTACCGCTGCAGCTATGGCTTTACTTAGAGAGAATGTAGATCAATGTGTTAGTAGTTTTAAGTTTGAAAAAGTTAATGCTCAAGAAGTAATCAAAGTATTTAGATCAATTAGCGTTGAAAAGACTAGTGATCTTTGGGGGTTTTCTGTTGACATACTTAAGTCCATAATTGACATTGTAGCGCCAGACTTAGCATTCATATTTAATAATTGTTTAGAATATGGTATATTTCCTGATCTAATGAAACAAAGTAAAATAACTCCATTATTCAAATCCGGCTGTTCATTAGATCCTAGTAACTATAGACCTATTTCAGTCTTACCCACTTTTAGTAAGATTTTTGAGAAAATAATTCTCAATCAACTTGTGGCATATTTCAGTAAAAACAATCTCTTACACAAAAACCAGTTTGGTTTCAGTGCCGGTCGCTCTACAACAGATGCTGGTGTAGAGCTATTACTAAACATATTTGAAGCCTGGGAAGGATCACAGGATGCACTTGGCATTTTCTGTGATCTATCTAAGGCGTTTGACTGCGTTCAACATGAAATCCTTGTGAAAAAGTTAGAACATTATGGAGTTAAAAATAAGTCCCTAGATTTAATTAGTTCATATCTTAATGATAGAATTCAAAAAGTTGATGTAAATGGAAAACGTTCCCCTGGTTCTTTGGTAAAAATAGGTGTGCCACAGGGCTCTCTCTTAGGGCCTTTCTTGTTCCTCATTTACATAAATGACTTACCTCACCTAGTGAGGGAAAAACATGGGATAGTGTTGTTTGCTGATGATACTTCTCTTACTTTTAAAGTTAATAGACGGCAATCTGTTATTGACGATGTAAACAATGCTCTCTCAGATGTTGTACATTGGTTTAACGCCAATAATTTGTTGCTTAATAAAAAAAAGACAAAATGTGTCAAATTTAGTTTACCAAATGTTAAAAATGTTAGAACCAATGTACAATTAAATAATGAGGATTTGGACTTGGTCAAATCTACTACTTTCTTGGGCATTACTTTAGATGAAAAATTGCAATGGGGTCCTCATATATTTGATTTGTCAAGCAGACTAAGTTCTGCTGCATACGCGGTTAAAAAAATACGTCGAATAACAAATATGGAAACTGCTCGATTAGTTTACTTTAGTTACTTTCTATACTTACTATATCTTTACTTTATAGCTTAATGTCATACGGTATACTCTTATGGGGCAATGCGACTGACATTGATACCATATTTACATTACAGAAGAGGGCTGTTCGCGCAATATATAATATGAGACCAAGAGACTCGTTAAGAAATAAATTTAAAGAATTTAAAATTATGACTGTTTACAATCAATATATTTATGAAAATTTAATTTACGTTCATAAAAATATTTCTAAGTTCAAGAAAAATTGTGATTTACATAAAATTAATACAAGAAATAAAAATAAACTCGCTATGCCCGGCACTAGGCTCCATAAAATAGGTAAATCCTTTAAGGGTAATTGTATACGTTTTTATAATAAGCTCCCAAATGAAGCCTTAAGCCTCTCATTAAATAAATTTAAATTATATGTTAAAAATAATTTAATAAAAAAATCCTACTATAGTGTAAAGGATTACATCGACGACGGTATGGCCTGGGAATGAATCTGTATTGTATTGTGAATAGCTAGTAATCTCCGCAATTTGTTTTTTGTTGTAAATTAATTTTACTTTATCGACCTTCTGCATCACACCGATTCCTTAGAAGTCACTACTTGCGGTAGCATCGGGAGTCGGGTTGCCTCCCTCCCTCAAATATGTGCGAAGGGGGTGATGGCTGGCTCTTGTGTTATGCTCGTGAACGGGTGCTGCTTGCGGTGACTGGTTGTGTGGCAGGCCGAAGATTTATATATATATATTTTTTCTGTTATTATTATTTAATTTTCGTTGCCTGAAATCATTAGGCTTCTTTTCCGATTGATTGCGACGGTTCTAGTTGTTCCAAATTTGCATTTAAGTTTGACGTTTGTGAAACAGTGATCACAATAAAAAAAAATATATCCGGCTGAGTTTGTTGTGTGGTTCTTCTCAGACCAGGACGCGTTTGGAACCCTCATAGCTTTAACATTAAGATGGAAAGTGCTTTTTCAGAAGGGCTTATTACGATAAATCTAGTATCGTAATAGGCCCTCCTGACACTTCCATGTTGACGTACACAAGTGATCACTGATTATGATTCTAAGTGGAAAAGATATAAATAAATAAATAAATAAAGCATCAAGCATCAATCAATAAGCGTCAGTAATCAATCAATGAGTGAAAATGATTTTTCCAGTTATTTATTTAAGTATATTAATAAAGCAAAATATAAAAGTTCCTGGGTTATTCAATATTTGAAATTTTACTTTAAGCATAATGCTTGAAGCTTAATGCTTTATCCAAAATACATAATGATTCATGCTTAATGCTATATGCATACTGCTTGACGTTTTATGTTTGACACTTAATGCTTAACGTTTAATGCTTAACGCTTAATGCTTATTGATTGATATATGATGCTTAATGCTGGACGCTTAATTATTAACGATTATATATTGACGTTTAAAATGCTTTATTCTTGACGTTTAATGCTCTACGCTTAATTATTGACGATTATTGATTGATGTTTGATGCTTTATGCTTGACGCTTAATGCTTAACACTTCATACTTGACGATCAATTATTGACGCTTAATTATTGACATAATATTATAATAATTAAGCATGAAGCATTAAGCATCAAGCATCAATCAATAAGCGTCAGTAATCAATCAATGAGTGAAAATGATTTTTCCAGTTATTTATTTAAGTATATTAATAAAGCAAAATATAAAAGTTCCTGGGTTATTCAATATTTGAAATTTTACTTTAAGCATAATGCTTGAAGCTTAATGCTTTATCCAAAATACATAATGATTCATGCTTAATGCTATTTGCATACTTCTTGACGTTTTATGTTTGACACTTAATGCTTAACGTTTAATGCTTAACGCTTTATGCTTATTGATTGATATATGATGCTTAATGCTGGACGCTTAATTATAAACGATTATATATTGACGTTTAAAACGTTTTATTCTTGACGTTTAATGCTCTACGCTTAATTATTGACGATTATTGACTGATGTTTGATGCTTAATGCTTGACGCTTAATGCCTCACACTTTATACTTGACGATCAATTATTGACGCTTAATTATTGACGCTATATTATAATAATTAGGCATGAAGCATTAAGCATCAAGCATCAATCAATAAGCGTCAGTAATCAATCAATGAGTGAAAATGATTTTTCCAGTTATTTATTTAAGTATATTAATAAAGCAAAATATAAAAGTTCCTGGGTTATTCAATATTTAAAATTTTACTTTAAGCATAATGCTTGAAGCTTAATGCTTTATCCAAAATACATAATGATTCATGCTTAATGCTATTTGCATACTTCTTGACGTTTTATGTTTGACACTTAATGCTTAACGTTTAATGCTTAACGCTTAATGCTTATTGATTGATTTATGATGCTTAATGCTGGACGCTTAATTATTAACGTTTATATATTGACGTTTAATGCTCTACGCTTAATTATTGACGATTATTGATTGATGTTTGATGCTTAATGCTTGACGCTTAATGCTTAACACTTAATACTTGACGATCAATTATTGACGCTTAATTAAAGACGCTTAATTATTGACGCTTAATTATTAGCAACATAAATTGTCATTGTTTTCGTAAACGAATATTAAAGCAGTTTTTGACATCGAAAACTTTGGCAGTTTTCGTAAACGACTACCATGACAGTTTTCATAAACGAATACTTTGACAGATTTGTCCAGTTATTTATTTAAGTATGTTAATAAAGCAAAATTTATACAAACACATCAAAACTGTACTAAAGGAGGTAATAATAAAAAATATTCTTAGCGCTAGTTTTTATTTAAGTAACCTTTATTTATCCACCAGAATGAGGTAGGCTGACCTTTCAAATAATAATTTAGCATCAATAATTAAGCGTCAATAATTAAGCGTCAATCAATAAGCGTCAATAATTAAGCGTCAATAATTAAGCGTCAATAATAAAGCGTCAATAATTAGGCGTCAATCAATAAGCGTCAATAATTAAGCGTCAATCAATAAGCGTCAATAATTAAGCGTCAATAATTAAGCGTCAATCAATAAGCATCAATAATTAAGCGTCAATCAATAAGCGTCAATCAATAAGCGTCAATAATTAAGCGTCAATAATTGATCAACAAGTATTAATTGTATAGCATTAAGCGTCAATAATTTTCGATTACGAAAACTGCAATAGTTTTTGATGTCAAAAACTGCCATAGTTTTTGGTTACGAATACTGTCATAGTTTTAGAAGTCGAAAACTGTCATAGTATTCGTTTATGAAAACTTTCATATTTTTAGATTACGAAAACTGTCATAGTATTTGTTTACGAAAACTGCCATAGTTTTCGATGTCGAAAACTGCTATAGTACTCGTTTACGAAAACAATGACAATTTATGTTGCTAATAATTAAGCATCAATAATTAAGCGTCAATAATTAAACGTTAATAATTAAGCATGAAGCATTAAGCATCAAGCATCAATCAATAAGCGTCAGTAATCAATCAATGAGTGAAAATGATTTTACCAGCTATTTAATTAAGTATATTAATAAAGCAAAATATAAAAGTTCCTGGGTTATTCAATATTTGAAATTTTACTTTAAGCATAATGCTCGAAGCTTAATGCTTTATCCAAACTACATAATGATTCATGCTTAATGCTATATGCATACTGCTTGACGTTTTATGTTTGACACTTAATGCTTAACGTTTAATGCTTAACGCTTAATGCTTATTGATTGATATATGATGCTTAATGCTGGACGCTTAATTATTAACGATTATATATTGACGTTTAAAATGCTTTATTCTTGACGCTTAATGCTCTACTCTTAATAATTGACGCTTATATATTGATGTTTAATGCTTAATGTTTAACACTTAATGCTTGACGATCAATTATTGACGCTTAATTAAAGACGCTTCATGATTGACGCTTAATTATTGACGCTTAATTATTGACGCTTATTGATTGACGCTTAATTATTGACGCTTATTGATTGACGCTTTATTATTGATGCTTAATTATTATTTGAAAGGTCAGCCTACCTCATTCTGGTGGATGAATAAAGGTTACTAAAATAAAAAATAGCGCTGAGAATATTTTCTAATATAACCTCCTTTAGTACAGTTTTGATGTGTTTGTATAAATTTTGCTTTATTAACATACTAAAATCAACATACAATAATAAACATAAAATAAATTGTTTTCGTAAACGAATACTATAGAAGTTTTCGACATCGAAAACTATGGCAAATTACATTATCGAAAACTATGACAGTATTCGTAAACAAAAACTATGGCAGTTTTCGACATCAAAAACTATGGCAGTTTTCGTAATCGAAAATTATTGACGCTAAATGCTTTACAATTAATACTTGACGATCAATTATTGACGCTTAATTATTGACGCTATATTATTGATGCTTAATTATTAGCAACATAAATTGTCATTGTTTTCGTAAACGAATACTATAGCAGTTTTCGACATCGAAAAACTATGGCAGTTTTCGTAAACGAATACTATGGCAGTTTTCGTAAACGAATAATATGACAGTTTTCGACATCGAAAACAATGGCAAATTGCGTCATCGAAAACTATGACAGTTTTCGTAACCAAAAACTATGGCAGTTTTCGACATCAAAAACTATGGCAGTCTTCGTAATCGAAAATTATTGACGCTTAATGCTTTACAATTAATACTTGACGATCAATTATTGACGATTATCGATTGATGTTTGATGCTTTATCCTTGACGCTTAATGCTTAACACTTCATACTTGACGATCAATTATTGACGCTTAATTATTGACACAATATTATAATAATTAAGCATGAAGCATTTAGCATCAAGCATCAATCAATAAGCGTCAGTAATCAATCAATGAGTGAAAATGATTTTTCCAGTTATTTATTTAAGTATATTAATAAAGCAAAGTATAAAAAATCCTGGGTTATTCAATATTTGAAAATTTACTTTAAGCATAATGCTTGAAGCTTAATGCTTTATCCAAAATACATAATGATTCATGCTTAATGCTATTTGCATACTTCTTGACGTTTTATGTTTGACACTTAATGCTTAACGTTTAATGCTTAACGCTTTATGCTTATTGATTGATATATGATGCTTAATGCTGGACGCTTAATTATAAACGATTATATATTGACGTTTAAAACATTTTATTCTTGACGTTTAATGCTCTACGGTTAATTATTGACGATTATTGACTGATGTTTGATGCTTAATGCTTGACGCTTAATGCCTCACACTTTATACTTGACGATCAATTATTGACGCTTAATTATTGACGCTATATTATAATAATTAAGCATAAAGCATTAAGCATCAAGCATCAATCAATAAGCGTCAGTAATCAATCAATGAGTGAAAATGATTTTTCCAGTTATTTATTTAAGTATATTAATAAAGCAAAATATAAAAGTTCCTGGGTTATTCAATATTTGAAATTTTACTTTAAGCATAATGCTTGAAGCTTAATGCTTTATCCAAAATACATAATGATTCATGCTTAATGCTATATGCATACTGCTTGACGTTTTATGTTTGACACTTAATGCTTAACGTTTAATGCTTAACGCTTAATGCTTATTGATTGATATATGATGCTTAATGCTGGACGCTTAATTATTAACGATTATATATTGACGTTTAAAATGCTTTATTCTTGACGCTTAATGCTCTACGCTTAATTATTGACGCTTATTGATTGATGTTTAATGCTTAATGTTTAACACTTAATACTTGACGATCATATATTGACGCTTTATTATTGACGATTAATTATTGACGCTATATTATAATAATTAAGCATGAAGCATTAAGCATCAAGCATCAATCAATGAGTGAAAATGTTTTTTCCAGTTATTTATTTAAGTATATTAATAAAGCAAAATATAAAAGTTCCTGGTTTATTCAATATTTGAAATTTTACTTTGGGCTTAATGCTTTATCCAAAATACGTAATGATTCATGCTTAATGCTATATGCATACTGCTTGACGTTTTATGTTTGACGCTTTATGCTTTACGTTTAATGCTTAACGCTTAATGCTTAATGCTTATTGATTGATATATGATGCTTAATGCTGGACGCTTAATTATTAACGATTATACAGGGTTATTTGTAATTAGTTGAGCACCTTTTGCAGGCAGCCCCTCTACATCAATCCTAACAACATTTGTTCTACGACTTTTTAAAATTAATAGATTTAAAAATTTAGTTTTTCCCATACAAAATTTAATTAATGCCTCTGAACGTGCATTAAACTTGAGCAGAGAGAGGCCACGCAACTTGTCAAAATATGTGCCAAGGCCACGCGCATCGGGGCGCGGGGTGGCGGGGTGACGCAGCGGCGGCTATGCACGTTAGAACTTGATCATTTTCTAAGGTGTAATAAAAAATAGCATCGTTTTCCACTTTTATTTATTAAAATATTTTCTACAATAGTCGAAACACATTTTTTTGTATAATATCACTTTTACGAAATAAGCATTTATTATCTAATTACAATATTTACACCTATTAAAAGGAATAAATTAATTGAAATATTGTCTAACTGTTTAAGAAGCTCATGAAAAAACAAAATCTCCAATAGACGTTGTCCACAAGTTGAATGTCTAAATATTTTTATTTGGTTTATGAAATAAGGGCACTGTAACTTTTTCTGATCCTGCAAATATTTACGTTATTATTAAAAAGTTTCCCACCTAGTAATAAGAACTACTTTTCTATGTTTAGAAAATTTGTAATACTTGATTTCATTTATATTTATTTATATTCACTAAAAATATAACTATACTATCATTTTAAAATGTATGCAACTAGTTTGATCCCAAAATTATTTTGAATAGTAATTAATATAGCGTATTTTCTTTGAGAATTCGATAAATATTATTTTTACAAAACAATAACAATAACTTCTCTTTAACTTACTTTATACATATCATTTTATCTCGTTTGTTAATATTTATATCATTACAATAAAACAATAGGTTACTTACGAATTTCTTTACGAAGTTCCTAGAAATTGCAGTCAGTCACAAATAGAAGCGTCGGTATACAGAAACAATCCAGGTAGTTAATATAAAGTATCAGTAATACTACACACTTTCGTCACCATAAATCTCACGAGACAAATGAAATATCAATTATCAAATAACAAAGATAATAATATCAAATTACAATAACTTTGGAATTTGGACACTTGGTACTGACACCAACTGTTGGTGTTACCATTAATTATAAACATCACCGTAAAATTGTGACATTATTTAAAATGACTCTATCTTGTGATACCAAGCATAAACTTCATTCAGATATCCGACAAAATAAAATATTAAGAAACACCGGGAGGAATAATAGGAAGTTTATTTAAATTATAAGTTTAATATTTGAGCTTATTTTTTCTAAGTTATAACACCATGCTCAGTCCATGGTGTAAAACATTGAATGAAGTTTTTTTGAGATCCAAAGATGGAGCTATTTTAAATATTGTTATTTAATATTTTACAGTGATGTTTTTTAATTAATGGTAACACTAATTCTCCAAAATTATTGTAATTTGACATTATTATTTTTGTTATTTGATAATTACGATTAATGTGCACCTACGGATAACAGTATTGCAATGCCGTATACTTATACAAGTATCGAGTACACCGAGATGGTGCGAGTGTTAGCTAGGTGTGGTGACAATGTGCGCAAAGCCTGCCGCGAGTATGCACGGCTATTCCCTAACATTCGTCTTTGTGTTGGATGCGAAGGGGACTACAGACTACTTTGAACGGTATGTGCGTGATGTTCACCGGCATCCGCGAGATTTTAATTTAAGAGGTAATTTGTAATTATTTTTTTCATATTACCTAAGTAGCTGTAAATGAGACATTGAATTATTGTAAATGATTAGATTATTGTAAATTATTAGCTGATTCCACTTTTTAAATACGCCTGCATTAAACAATAAAAGTTTGGTTTAGTAACTTTTTAAATGAATAATGTAGCCAGTCCTAAGCCTGATTAAGTATGAAGGGAAAGTGGATTCAGAGTGCGATCGAGTGCTTAGTAAGTAGGTATCGCGACGTTCTTTGGTCTTAGCAAAATTACTTCTTTAAATTCATAAATTGAGGTGTAATGTAATAGTCTGAATAAATTGTAAGATGTTATTAATTTTCTAGTAAATTTAATTTCAATTTGACCGGCTAAGAAAAAAGCGCGGGGAAGTTGTAGTAAGTATTGTACATTCGGGTATAAAATTGTTTAATTGAAAATAATAAAACTATCTTAGACACAATATTTTTACAATATTATTCGAAATAAAACAAAAAAACGTTATTAGTAAGAAACACATAAGTACCATAAAAACAGACAAATGTACACAATCCACTTTAAAAATAATAACTTTAGGCTTCTTAACATGTTGGATCGTCCCAAATAAAATTATTCTTCATAATTTCTTCTTCATGTTATAATCTTGAATTTATTTATTAGTTTTAATAGCAAGTCTATAAAATCGTATTGTCCAGTATGTAATTACAATTCATTATTTAATTATAAAACTCTAATCCGATAATTTTATTTTTTGGTTAATGTAAATTGTGTTTTGTAATCCACATACTTGTCATTTTGATTATTTAGTATTTCCATAGCAACATGGTGTAAAAGAGATGAAGCTATACGAAAAAAGCTGGCGTACGCATTTAACAGTTTCTGACTTTTGCTAGACTGCCGCGACCTATACTTTAGATTGCTTACAAAATACAGAGTAATAAATAATCGAGGGAGCAAAAATTTTTTTGTTTCGTTTATTCTGAGTTATCTATCAAGATTTTTTAAAAGTCGTAGAACAAATGTTGTTGGGATTAATGTAGAGAGGCTGCCTGCAAAAGGTGCTCAACTAATTAAAAATAACCCTGTACATTGACGTTTAAAATGCTTTATTCTTGACGTTTAATGCTCTACGCTTAATTATTGACGATTATTGACTGATGTTTGATGCTTAATGCTTGACGCTTAATGCTCTACGCTTAATTATTGACGCTTATTGATTGATGTTTAATGCTTAATGCTTAACACTTAATACTTGACGATCAATTATTGACGCTTAATTATGGACGCTTAATTATTGACGCTTAATTATTAGCAACATAAATTGTCATTGTTTTCGTAAACGATTATTACAGCAGTTTTCGACATCGAAAACTTTGGCAGTTTTCGTAAACGACTACTATGACAAGTTTCGTAAACGAATACTTTGACAGATTTGTCCAGTTATTTATTTAAGTATGTTAATAAAGCAAAATTTATACAAACACATCAAAACTGTACTAAAGGAGGTAATAATAGAAAATATTCTCAGCGCTATTTTTTATTTTAGTAACCTTTATTTATGACCACCAGAATTAGGTAGGCTGACCTTTCAAATAATAATTAAGCATCAATAATTAAGCGTCAATAATTAAGCGTCAATCAAAAATCTTCAATAATTAAGCATGAAGCATTAAGCATCAAGCATCAATCAATAAGCGTCAGTAATCAATCAATGAGTGAAAATGATTTTTCCAGTTATTTATTTAAGTATATTAATAAAGCAAAATATAAAAGTTCCTGGGTTATTCAATATTTGAAATTTTACTTTAAGCATAATGCTTGAAGCTTAATGCTTTATCCAAAATACATAATGATTCATGCTTAATGCTATATGCATACTGCTTGACGTTTTATGTTTGACACTTAATGCTTAACGTTTAATGCTTAACGCTTAATGCTTATTGATTGATTTATGATGCTTAATGCTGGACGCTTAATTATTAACGTTTAAATATTGACGTTTAATGCTCTACGCTTAATTATTGACGATTATTGATTGATGTTTGATGCTTAATGCTTGACGCTTAATGCTTAACACTTAATACTTGACGATCAATTATTGACGCTTAATTAAAGACGCTTAATTATTGACGCTTAATTATTAGCAACATAAATTGTCATTGTTTTCGTAAACGAATATTAAAGCAGTTTTTGACATCGAAAACTTTGGCAGTTTTCGTAAACGACTACCATGACAGTTTTCATAAACGAATACTTTGACAGATTTGTCCAGTTATTTATTTAAGTATGTTAATAAAGCAAAATTTATACAAACACATCAAAACTGTACTAAAGGAGGTAATAATAGAAAATATTCTTAGCGCTAGTTTTTATTTAAGTAACCTTTATTTATCCACCAGAATGAGGTAGGCTGACCTTTCAAATAATAATTTAGCATCAATAATTAAGCGTCAATAATTAAGCGTCAATCAAGAAGCGTCAATAATTAAGCGTCAATCAATAAGCGTCAATAATTAAGCGTCAATCAATGAGCATCAATAATTAAGCGTCAATCAATAAGCGTCAATAATTAAGCGTCAATAATTGATCATCAAGTATTAATTGTATAGCATTAAGCGTCAATAATTTTCGATTACGAAAACTGCAATAGTTTTTGATGTCAAAAACTGCCATAGTTTTTGGTTACGAATACTGTCATAGTTTTAGAAGTCGAAAACTGCTATAGTATTCGTTTACGAAAACAATGACAATTTATGTTGCTAATAATTAAGCATCAATAATATAGCGTCAATAATTAAGCGTCAATAATTGATCGTCAAGTATTAATTGTGAAGCATTAAGCGTCAATAATTTTCGATTACGAAAACTGCCATAGTTTTTGATGTCGAAAACTGCCATAGTTTTTGTTTACGAATACTGTCATAGTTTTCGATAACGTAATTTGCCATAGTTTTCGATGTCGAAAACTGCTATAGTACTCGTTTACGAAAACAATGACAATTTATGTTGCTAATAATTAAGCATCAATAATTAAGCGTCAATAATTAAACGTTAATAATTAAGCATGAAGCATTAAGCATCAAGCATCAATCAATAAGCGTCAGTAATCAATCAATGAGTGAAAATGATTTTTCCAGCTATTTAATTAAGTATATTAATAAAGCAAAATATAAAAGTTCCTGGGTTATTCAATATTTGAAATTTTACTTTAAGCATAATGCTCGAAGCTTAATGCTTTATCCAAAATACATAATGATTCATGCTTAATGCTATTTGCATACTTCTTGACGTTTTATGTTTGACACTTAATGCTTAACGTTTAATGCTTAACGCTTTATGCTTATTGATTGATATATGATGCTTAATGCTGGACGCTTAATTATAAACGATTATATATTGACGTTTAAAACGTTTTATTCTTGACGTTTAATGCTCTACGGTTAATTATTGACGATTATTGACTGATGTTTGATGCTTAATGCTTGACGCTTAATGCCTCACACTTTATACTTGACGATCAATTATTGACGCTTAATTATTGACGCTATATTATAATAATTAAGCATAAAGCATTAAGCATCAAGCATCAATCAATAAGCGTCAGTAATCAATCAATGAGTGAAAATGATTTTTCCAGTTATTTATTTAAGTATATTAATAAAGCAAAATATAAAAGTTCCTGGGTTATTCAATATTTGAAATTTTACTTTAAGCATAATGCTTGAAGCTTAATGCTTTATCCAAAATACATAATGATTCATGCTTAATGCTATATGCATACTGCTTGACGTTTTATGTTTGACACTTAATGCTTAACGTTTAATGCTTAACGCTTAATGCTTATTGATTGATATATGATGCTTAATGCTGGACGCTTAATTATTAACGATTATATATTGACGTTTAAAATGCTTTATTCTTGACGCTTAATGCTCTACGCTTAATTATTGACGCTTATTGATTGATGTTTAATGCTTAATGTTTAACACTTAATACTTGACGATCATATATTGACGCTTTATTATTGACGATTAATTATTGACGCTATATTATAATAATTAAGCATGAAGCATTAAGCATCAAGCATCAATCAATGAGTGAAAATGTTTTTTCCAGTTATTTATTTAAGTATATTAATAAAGCAAAATATAAAAGTTCCTGGGTTATTCAATATTTGAAATTTTACTTTAAGCATAATGCTTGAAGCTTAATGCTTTATCCAAAATACATAATGATTCATGCTTAATGCTATTTGCATACTTCTTGACGTTTTATGTTTGACACTTAATGCTTAACGTTTAATGCTTAACGCTTTATGCTTATTGATTGATATATGATGCTTAATGCTGGACGCTTAATTATAAACGATTATATATTGACGTTTAAAACGTTTTATTCTTGACGTTTTATGCTCTACGCTTAATTATTGACGATTATTGACTGATGTTTGATGCTTAATGCTTGACGCTTAATGCCTCACACTTTATACTTGACGATCAATTATTGACGCTTAATTATTGACGCTATATTATAATAATTAAGCATGAAGCATTAAGCATCAAGCATCAATCAATAAGCGTCAGTAATCAATCAGTGAGTGAAAATGATTTTTCCAGTTATTTATTTAAGTATATTAATAAAGCAAAATATAAAAGTTCCTGGGTTATTCAATATTTGAAATTTTACTTTAAGCATAATGCTTGAAGCATAATGCTTTATCCAAAATACATAATGATTCATGCTTAATGCTATATGCATACTGCTTGACGTTTTATGTTTGACACTTAATGCTTAACGTTTAATGCTTAACGCTTAATGCTTTTTGATTGATATATGATGCTTAATGCTGGACGCTTAATTATTACCGATTATATATTGACGTTTAATGCTCTACGCTTAATTATTGACGATTATTGATTGATGTTTGATGCTTAATGCTTGACGCTTAATGCTTAACACTTAATACTTGACGATCAATTATTGACGCTTAATTAAAGACGCTTAATTATTGACGCATAATTATTAGCAACATGAATTGTCATTGTTTTCGTAAACGAATATTAAAGCAGTTTTTGACATCGAAAACTTTGGCAGTTTTCGTAAACGACTACCATGACAGTTTTCATAAACGAATACTTTGACAGATTTGTCCAGTTATTTATTTAAGTATGTTAATAAAGCAAAATTTATACAAACACATCAAAACTGTACTAAAGGAGGTAATAATAGAAAATATTCTTAGCGCTAGTTTTTATTTAAGTAACCTTTATTTATCCACCAGAATGAGGTAGGCTGACCTTTCAAATAATAATTTAGCATCAATAATTAAGCGTCAATAATTAAGCGTCAATCAATAAGCGTCAATAATTAAGCGTCAATAATTAAGCGTCAATAATAAAGCGTCAATAATTAAGCGTCAATCAATAAGCGTCAATAATTAAGCGTCAATAATTAAGCGTCAATCAATAAGCATCAATAATTAAGCGTCAATCAATAAGCGTCAATAATTGATCATCAAGTATTAATTGTATAGCATTAAGCGTCAATAATTTTCGATTACGAAAACTGCAATAGTTTTTGATGTCAAAAACTGCCATAGTTTTTGGTTACGAATACTGTCATAGTTTTAGAAGTCGAAAACTGTCATAGTATTTGTTTACGAAAACTGCCATAGTTTTCGATGTCGAAAACTGCTATAGTACTCGTTTACGAAAACAATGACAATTTATATTGCTAATAATTAAGCATCAATAATTAAGCGTCAATAATTAAACGTTAATAATTAAGCATGAAGCATTAAGCATCAAGCATCAATCAATAAGCGTCAGTAATCAATCAATGAGTGAAAATGATTTTTCCAGTTATTTATTTAAGTATATTAATAAAGCAAAATATAAAAAATCCTGGGTTATTCAATATTTGAAAATTTACTTTAAGCATAATGCTTGAAGCTTAATGCTTTATCCAAAATACATAATGATTCATGCTTAATGCTATTTGCATACTTCTTGACGTTTTAAGTTTGACACTTAATGCTTAACGTTTAATGCTTAACGCTTAATGCTTATTGATTGATATATGATGCTTAATGCTGGACGCTTAATTATTAACGATTATATATAGACGTTTAAAATGCTTTATTCTTGACGCTTAATGCTCTACGCTTAATTATTGACGCTTATTGATTAATGTTTAATGCTTAATGCTTAACACTTTATACTTGACGATCATATATTGACGCTTTATTATTGACGATTAATTATTGACGCTATATTATAATAATTAAGCATGAAGCATTAAGCATCAAGCATCAATCAATGAGTGAAAATGTTTTTTCCAGTTAATTATTTAAGTATATTAATAAAGCAAAATAAAAAAGTTCCTGGTTTATTCAATATTTGAAATTTTACTTTGAGCTTAATGCTTTATCCAAAAAACGTAATGATTCATGCTTAATGCTATATGCATACTGCTTGACGTTTTATGCTTGACGCTTTATGCTTTACGTTTAATGCTTAACGCTTAATGCTTAATGCTTATTGATTGATATATGATGCTTAATGCTGGAAGCTTAATTATTAACGATTATATATTGACATTTAAAATGGTTTTTTCTTGACGTTTAATGCTCTACGCTTAATTATTGACGATTATTGACTGATGTTTGATGCTTAATGCTTGACGCTTAATGCTCTACGCTTAATTATTGACGCTTATTGATTGATGTTTAATGCTTAATGTTTAACACTTAATATTTGACGATCAAATATTGACGCTTTATTAAAGACGCTTAATGATTGACGCTTAATTATTGACGCTTATTGATTGACGCTTAATTATTGACGCTTATTGATTGACGCTTAATTATTGACGCTTTATTATTGACGCTTTATTATTGATGCTTAATTATTATTTGAAAGGTCAGCCTACCTCATTCTGGTGGATGAATAAAGGTTACTAAAATAAAAAATAGCGCTGAGAATATTTTCTAATATAACCTACTTTAGTACAGTTTTGATGTGTTTGTATAAATTTTGCTTTATTAACATACTAAAATAAACATACAATAATAAACATAAAATAAATTGTTTTCGTAAACGAATACTATAGAAGTTTTCGACATCGAAAACTATGGCAAATTACGTTATCGAAAACTATGACAGTATTCGTAAACAAAAACTATGGCAGTTTTCGACATCAAAAACTATGGCAGTTTTCGTAATCGAAAATTATTGACGCTAAATGCTTTACAATTAATACTTGACGATCAATTATTGACGCTTAATTATTGACGCTATATTATTGATGCTTAATTATTAGCAACATAAATTGTCATTGTTTTCGTAAACGAATACTATAGCAGTTTTCGACATCGAAAAACTATGGCAGTTTTCGTAAACGAATACTATGGCAGTTTTCGTAAACGAATAATATGACAGTTTTCGACATCGAAAACAATGGCAAATTGCGACATCGAAAACTATGACAGTTTTCGTAACCAAAAACTATGGCAGTTTTCGTAATCGAAAATTATTGACGCTTAATGCTTTACAATTAATACTTGACGATCAATTATTGACGCTTAATTATTGACGCTATATTATTGATGCTTAATTATTAGCAACATAAATTGTCATTGTTTTCGTAAACGAATACTATAGCAGTTTTCGACATCGAAATACTATGGCAGTTTTCGTAAACGAATAATATGACAGTTTTCGACATCGAAAACAATGGCAAATTGCGTCATCAAAAACTATGACAGTTTTCGTAACCAAAAACTATGGCAGTTTTCGACATCAAAAACTATGGCAGTTTTCGTAATCGAAAATTATTGACACTTAATGCTTTAAAATTAATACTTAACGATCAATTATTGACGCTTAATTATTGACGATTATCGATTGATGTTTGATGCTTTATGCTTGACGCTTAATGCTTAACACTTCATACTTGACGATCAATTATTGACGCTTAATTATTGACACAATATTATAATAATTAAGCATGAAGCATTAAACATCAAGCATCAATCAATAAGCGTCAGTAATCAATCAATGAGTGAAAATGATTTTTCCAGTTATTTATTTAAGTTTATTAATAAAGCAAAATATAAAAAATCCTGGGTTATTCAATATTTGAAATTTTACTTTAAGCATAATGCTTGAAGCTTAATGCTTTATCCAAAATACATAATGATTCATGCTTAATGCTATTTGCATACTTCTTGACGTTTTATGTTTGACACTTAATGCTTAACGTTTAATGCTTAACGCTTAATGCTTATTGATTGATTTATGATGCTTAATGCTGGACGCTTAATTATTAACGTTTAAATATTGACGTTTAATGCTCTACGCTTAATTATTGACGATTATTGATTGATGTTTGATGCTTAATGCTTGACGCTTAATGCTTAACACTTAATACTTGACGATCAATTATTGACGCTTAATTAAAGACGCTTAATTATTGACGCTTAATTATTAGCAACATAAATTGTCATTGTTTTCGTAAACGAATATTAAAGCAGTTTTTGACATCGAAAACTTTGGCAGTTTTCGTAAACGACTACCATGACAGTTTTCATAAACGAATACTTTGACAGATTTGTCCAGTTATTTATTTAAGTATGTTAATAAAGCAAAATTTATACAAACACATCAAAACTGTACTAAAGGAGGTAATAATAGAAAATATTCTTAGCGCTAGTTTTTATTTAAGTAACCTTTATTTATCCACCAGAATGAGGTAGGCTGACCTTTCAAATAATAATTTAGCATCAATAATTAAGCGTCAATAATTAAGCGTCAATCAAGAAGCGTCAATAATTAAGCGTCAATCAATAAGCGTCAATAATTAAGCGTCAATCAATGAGCATCAATAATTAAGCGTCAATCAATAAGCGTCAATAATTAAGCGTCAATAATTGATCATCAAGTATTAATTGTATAGCATTAAGCGTCAATAATTTTCGATTACGAAAACTGCAATAGTTTTTGATGTCAAAAACTGCCATAGTTTTTGGTTACGAATACTGTCATAGTTTTAGAAGTCGAAAACTGCTATAGTATTCGTTTACGAAAACAATGACAATTTATGTTGCTAATAATTAAGCATCAATAATATAGCGTCAATAATTAAGCGTCAATAATTGATCGTCAAGTATTAATTGTGAAGCATTAAGCGTCAATAATTTTCGATTACGAAAACTGCCATAGTTTTTGATGTCGAAAACTGCCATAGTTTTTGTTTACGAATACTGTCATAGTTTTCGATAACGTAATTTGCCATAGTTTTCGATGTCGAAAACTGCTATAGTACTCGTTTACGAAAACAATGACAATTTATGTTGCTAATAATTAAGCATCAATAATTAAGCGTCAATAATTAAACGTTAATAATTAAGCATGAAGCATTAAGCATCAAGCATCAATCAATAAGCGTCAGTAATCAATCAATGAGTGAAAATGATTTTTCCAGCTATTTAATTAAGTATATTAATAAAGCAAAATATAAAAGTTCCTGGGTTATTCAATATTTGAAATTTTACTTTAAGCATAATGCTCGAAGCTTAATGCTTTATCCAAAATACATAATGATTCATGCTTAATGCTATTTGCATACTTCTTGACGTTTTATGTTTGACACTTAATGCTTAACGTTTAATGCTTAACGCTTTATGCTTATTGATTGATATATGATGCTTAATGCTGGACGCTTAATTATAAACGATTATATATTGACGTTTAAAACGTTTTATTCTTGACGTTTAATGCTCTACGGTTAATTATTGACGATTATTGACTGATGTTTGATGCTTAATGCTTGACGCTTAATGCCTCACACTTTATACTTGACGATCAATTATTGACGCTTAATTATTGACGCTATATTATAATAATTAAGCATAAAGCATTAAGCATCAAGCATCAATCAATAAGCGTCAGTAATCAATCAATGAGTGAAAATGATTTTTCCAGTTATTTATTTAAGTATATTAATAAAGCAAAAAATAAAAGTTCCTGGGTTATTCAATATTTGAAATTTTACTTTAAGCATAATGCTTGAAGCTTAATGCTTTATCCAAAATACATAATGATTCATGCTTAATGCTATATGCATACTGCTTGACGTTTTATGTTTGACACTTAATGCTTAACGTTTAATGCTTAACGCTTAATGCTTATTGATTGATATATGATGCTTAATGCTGGACGCTTAATTATTAACGATTATATATTGACGTTTAAAATGCTTTATTCTTGACGCTTAATGCTCTACGCTTAATTATTGACGCTTATTGATTGATGTTTAATGCTTAATGTTTAACACTTAATACTTGACGATCATATATTGACGCTTTATTATTGACGATTAATTATTGACGCTATATTATAATAATTAAGCATGAAGCATTAAGCATCAAGCATCAATCAATGAGTGAAAATGTTTTTTCCAGTTATTTATTTAAGTATATTAATAAAGCAAAATATAAAAGTTCCTGGGTTATTCAATATTTGAAATTTTACTTTAAGCATAATGCTTGAAGCTTAATGCTTTATCCAAAATACATAATGATTCATGCTTAATGCTATTTGCATACTTCTTGACGTTTTATGTTTGACACTTAATGCTTAACGTTTAATGCTTAACGCTTTATGCTTATTGATTGATATATGATGCTTAATGCTGGACGCTTAATTATAAACGATTATATATTGACGTTTAAAACGTTTTATTCTTGACGTTTTATGCTCTACGCTTAATTATTGACGATTATTGACTGATGTTTGATGCTTAATGCTTGACGCTTAATGCCTCACACTTTATACTTGACGATCAATTATTGACGCTTAATTATTGACGCTATATTATAATAATTAAGCATGAAGCATTAAGCATCAAGCATCAATCAATAAGCGTCAGTAATCAATCAGTGAGTGAAAATGATTTTTCCAGTTATTTATTTAAGTATATTAATAAAGCAAAATATAAAAGTTCCTGGGTTATTCAATATTTGAAATTTTACTTTAAGCATAATGCTTGAAGCATAATGCTTTATCCAAAATACATAATGATTCATGCTTAATGCTATATGCATACTGCTTGACGTTTTATGTTTGACACTTAATGCTTAACGTTTAATGCTTAACGCTTAATGCTTTTTGATTGATATATGATGCTTAATGCTGGACGCTTAATTATTACCGATTATATATTGACGTTTAATGCTCTACGCTTAATTATTGACGATTATTGATTGATGTTTGATGCTTAATGCTTGACGCTTAATGCTTAACACTTAATACTTGACGATCAATTATTGACGCTTAATTAAAGACGCTTAATTATTGACGCATAATTATTAGCAACATGAATTGTCATTGTTTTCGTAAACGAATATTAAAGCAGTTTTTGACATCGAAAACTTTGGCAGTTTTCGTAAACGACTACCATGACAGTTTTCATAAACGAATACTTTGACAGATTTGTCCAGTTATTTATTTAAGTATGTTAATAAAGCAAAATTTATACAAACACATCAAAACTGTACTAAAGGAGGTAATAATAGAAAATATTCTTAGCGCTAGTTTTTATTTAAGTAACCTTTATTTATCCACCAGAATGAGGTAGGCTGACCTTTCAAATAATAATTTAGCATCAATAATTAAGCGTCAATAATTAAGCGTCAATCAATAAGCGTCAATAATTAAGCGTCAATAATTAAGCGTCAATAATAAAGCGTCAATAATTAAGCGTCAATCAATAAGCGTCAATAATTAAGCGTCAATAATTAAGCGTCAATCAATAAGCATCAATAATTAAGCGTCAATCAATAAGCGTCAATAATTGATCATCAAGTATTAATTGTATAGCATTAAGCGTCAATAATTTTCGATTACGAAAACTGCAATAGTTTTTGATGTCAAAAACTGCCATAGTTTTTGGTTACGAATACTGTCATAGTTTTAGAAGTCGAAAACTGTCATAGTATTTGTTTACGAAAACTGCCATAGTTTTCGATGTCGAAAACTGCTATAGTACTCGTTTACGAAAACAATGACAATTTATATTGCTAATAATTAAGCATCAATAATTAAGCGTCAATAATTAAACGTTAATAATTAAGCATGAAGCATTAAGCATCAAGCATCAATCAATAAGCGTCAGTAATCAATCAATGAGTGAAAATGATTTTTCCAGTTATTTATTTAAGTATATTAATAAAGCAAAATATAAAAAATCCTGGGTTATTCAATATTTGAAAATTTACTTTAAGCATAATGCTTGAAGCTTAATGCTTTATCCAAAATACATAATGATTCATGCTTAATGCTATTTGCATACTTCTTGACGTTTTAAGTTTGACACTTAATGCTTAACGTTTAATGCTTAACGCTTAATGCTTATTGATTGATATATGATGCTTAATGCTGGACGCTTAATTATTAACGATTATATATAGACGTTTAAAATGCTTTATTCTTGACGCTTAATGCTCTACGCTTAATTATTGACGCTTATTGATTAATGTTTAATGCTTAATGCTTAACACTTTATACTTGACGATCATATATTGACGCTTTATTATTGACGATTAATTATTGACGCTATATTATAATAATTAAGCATGAAGCATTAAGCATCAAGCATCAATCAATGAGTGAAAATGTTTTTTCCAGTTAATTATTTAAGTATATTAATAAAGCAAAATAAAAAAGTTCCTGGTTTATTCAATATTTGAAATTTTACTTTGAGCTTAATGCTTTATCCAAAAAACGTAATGATTCATGCTTAATGCTATATGCATACTGCTTGACGTTTTATGCTTGACGCTTTATGCTTTACGTTTAATGCTTAACGCTTAATGCTTAATGCTTATTGATTGATATATGATGCTTAATGCTGGAAGCTTAATTATTAACGATTATATATTGACATTTAAAATGGTTTTTTCTTGACGTTTAATGCTCTACGCTTAATTATTGACGATTATTGACTGATGTTTGATGCTTAATGCTTGACGCTTAATGCTCTACGCTTAATTATTGACGCTTATTGATTGATGTTTAATGCTTAATGTTTAACACTTAATATTTGACGATCAAATATTGACGCTTTATTAAAGACGCTTAATGATTGACGCTTAATTATTGACGCTTATTGATTGACGCTTAATTATTGACGCTTATTGATTGACGCTTAATTATTGACGCTTTATTATTGACGCTTTATTATTGATGCTTAATTATTATTTGAAAGGTCAGCCTACCTCATTCTGGTGGATGAATAAAGGTTACTAAAATAAAAAATAGCGCTGAGAATATTTTCTAATATAACCTACTTTAGTACAGTTTTGATGTGTTTGTATAAATTTTGCTTTATTAACATACTAAAATAAACATACAATAATAAACATAAAATAAATTGTTTTCGTAAACGAATACTATAGAAGTTTTCGACATCGAAAACTATGGCAAATTACGTTATCGAAAACTATGACAGTATTCGTAAACAAAAACTATGGCAGTTTTCGACATCAAAAACTATGGCAGTTTTCGTAATCGAAAATTATTGACGCTAAATGCTTTACAATTAATACTTGACGATCAATTATTGACGCTTAATTATTGACGCTATATTATTGACGCTATATTATTGATGCTTAATTATTAGCAACATAAATTGTCATTGTTTTCGTAAACGAATACTATAGCAGTTTTCGACATCGAAAAACTATGGCAGTTTTCGTAAACGAATACTATGGCAGTTTTCGTAAACGAATAATATGACAGTTTTCGACATCGAAAACAATGGCAAATTGCGACATCGAAAACTATGACAGTTTTCTAAACCAAAAACTATGGCAGTTTTCGTAATCGAAAATTATTGACGCTTAATGCTTTACAATTAATACTTGACGATCAATTATTGACGCTTAATTATTGACGCTATATTATTGATGCTTAATTATTAGCAACATAAATTGTCATTGTTTTCGTAAACGAATACTATAGCAGTTTTCGACATCGAAATACTATGGCAGTTTTCGTAAACGAATAATATGACAGTTTTCGACATCGAAAACAATGGCAAATTGCGTCATCAAAAACTATGACAGTTTTCGTAACCAAAAACTATGGCAGTTTTCGACATCAAAAACTATGGCAGTTTTCGTAATCGAAAATTATTGACACTTAATGCTTTAAAATTAATACTTAACGATCAATTATTGACGCTTAATTATTGACGATTATCGATTGATGTTTGATGCTTTATGCTTGACGCTTAATGCTTAACACTTCATACTTGACGATCAATTATTGACGCTTAATTATTGACACAATATTATAATAATTAAGCATGAAGCATTAAACATCAAGCATCAATCAATAAGCGTCAGTAATCAATCAATGAGTGAAAATGATTTTTCCAGTTATTTATTTAAGTTTATTAATAAAGCAAAATATAAAAAATCCTGGGTTATTCAATATTTGAAATTTTACTTTAAGCATAATGCTTGAAGCTTAATGCTTTATCCAAAATACATAATGATTCATGCTTAATGCTATTTGCATACTTCTTGACGTTTTATGTTTGACACTTAATGCTTAACGTTTAATGCTTAACGCTTAATGCTTATTGATTGATTTATGATGCTTAATGCTGGACGCTTAATTATTAACGTTTAAATATTGACGTTTAATGCTCTACGCTTAATTATTGACGATTATTGATTGATGTTTGATGCTTAATGCTTGACGCTTAATGCTTAACACTTAATACTTGACGATCAATTATTGACGCTTAATTAAAGACGCTTAATTATTGACGCTTAATTATTAGCAACATAAATTGTCATTGTTTTCGTAAACGAATATTAAAGCAGTTTTTGACATCGAAAACTTTGGCAGTTTTCGTAAACGACTACCATGACAGTTTTCATAAACGAATACTTTGACAGATTTGTCCAGTTATTTATTTAAGTATGTTAATAAAGCAAAATTTATACAAACACATCAAAACTGTACTAAAGGAGGTAATAATAGAAAATATTCTTAGCGCTAGTTTTTATTTAAGTAACCTTTATTTATCCACCAGAATGAGGTAGGCTGACCTTTCAAATAATAATTTAGCATCAATAATTAAGCGTCAATAATTAAGCGTCAATCAAGAAGCGTCAATAATTAAGCGTCAATCAATAAGCGTCAATAATTAAGCGTCAATCAATGAGCATCAATAATTAAGCGTCAATCAATAAGCGTCAATAATTAAGCGTCAATAATTGATCATCAAGTATTAATTGTATAGCATTAAGCGTCAATAATTTTCGATTACGAAAACTGCAATAGTTTTTGATGTCAAAAACTGCCATAGTTTTTGGTTACGAATACTGTCATAGTTTTAGAAGTCGAAAACTGCTATAGTATTCGTTTACGAAAACAATGACAATTTATGTTGCTAATAATTAAGCATCAATAATATAGCGTCAATAATTAAGCGTCAATAATTGATCGTCAAGTATTAATTGTGAAGCATTAAGCGTCAATAATTTTCGATTACGAAAACTGCCATAGTTTTTGATGTCGAAAACTGCCATAGTTTTTGTTTACGAATACTGTCATAGTTTTCGATAACGTAATTTGCCATAGTTTTCGATGTCGAAAACTGCTATAGTACTCGTTTACGAAAACAATGACAATTTATGTTGCTAATAATTAAGCATCAATAATTAAGCGTCAATAATTAAACGTTAATAATTAAGCATGAAGCATTAAGCATCAAGCATCAATCAATAAGCGTCAGTAATCAATCAATGAGTGAAAATGATTTTTCCAGCTATTTAATTAAGTATATTAATAAAGCAAAATATAAAAGTTCCTGGGTTATTCAATATTTGAAATTTTACTTTAAGCATAATGCTCGAAGCTTAATGCTTTATCCAAAATACATAATGATTCATGCTTAATGCTATTTGCATACTTCTTGACGTTTTATGTTTGACACTTAATGCTTAACGTTTAATGCTTAACGCTTTATGCTTATTGATTGATATATGATGCTTAATGCTGGACGCTTAATTATAAACGATTATATATTGACGTTTAAAACGTTTTATTCTTGACGTTTAATGCTCTACGGTTAATTATTGACGATTATTGACTGATGTTTGATGCTTAATGCTTGACGCTTAATGCCTCACACTTTATACTTGACGATCAATTATTGACGCTTAATTATTGACGCTATATTATAATAATTAAGCATAAAGCATTAAGCATCAAGCATCAATCAATAAGCGTCAGTAATCAATCAATGAGTGAAAATGATTTTTCCAGTTATTTATTTAAGTATATTAATAAAGCAAAATATAAAAGTTCCTGGGTTATTCAATATTTGAAATTTTACTTTAAGCATAATGCTTGAAGCTTAATGCTTTATCCAAAATACATAATGATTCATGCTTAATGCTATATGCATACTGCTTGACGTTTTATGTTTGACACTTAATGCTTAACGTTTAATGCTTAACGCTTAATGCTTATTGATTGATATATGATGCTTAATGCTGGACGCTTAATTATTAACGATTATATATTGACGTTTAAAATGCTTTATTCTTGACGCTTAATGCTCTACGCTTAATTATTGACGCTTATTGATTGATGTTTAATGCTTAATGTTTAACACTTAATACTTGACGATCATATATTGACGCTTTATTATTGACGATTAATTATTGACGCTATATTATAATAATTAAGCATGAAGCATTAAGCATCAAGCATCAATCAATGAGTGAAAATGTTTTTTCCAGTTATTTATTTAAGTATATTAATAAAGCAAAATATAAAAGTTCCTGGGTTATTCAATATTTGAAATTTTACTTTAAGCATAATGCTTGAAGCTTAATGCTTTATCCAAAATACATAATGATTCATGCTTAATGCTATTTGCATACTTCTTGACGTTTTATGTTTGACACTTAATGCTTAACGTTTAATGCTTAACGCTTTATGCTTATTGATTGATATATGATGCTTAATGCTGGACGCTTAATTATAAACGATTATATATTGACGTTTAAAACGTTTTATTCTTGACGTTTTATGCTCTACGCTTAATTATTGACGATTATTGACTGATGTTTGATGCTTAATGCTTGACGCTTAATGCCTCACACTTTATACTTGACGATCAATTATTGACGCTTAATTATTGACGCTATATTATAATAATTAAGCATGAAGCATTAAGCATCAAGCATCAATCAATAAGCGTCAGTAATCAATCAGTGAGTGAAAATGATTTTTCCAGTTATTTATTTAAGTATATTAATAAAGCAAAATATAAAAGTTCCTGGGTTATTCAATATTTGAAATTTTACTTTAAGCATAATGCTTGAAGCATAATGCTTTATCCAAAATACATAATGATTCATGCTTAATGCTATATGCATACTGCTTGACGTTTTATGTTTGACACTTAATGCTTAACGTTTAATGCTTAACGCTTAATGCTTTTTGATTGATATATGATGCTTAATGCTGGACGCTTAATTATTACCGATTATATATTGACGTTTAATGCTCTACGCTTAATTATTGACGATTATTGATTGATGTTTGATGCTTAATGCTTGACGCTTAATGCTTAACACTTAATACTTGACGATCAATTATTGACGCTTAATTAAAGACGCTTAATTATTGACGCATAATTATTAGCAACATGAATTGTCATTGTTTTCGTAAACGAATATTAAAGCAGTTTTTGACATCGAAAACTTTGGCAGTTTTCGTAAACGACTACCATGACAGTTTTCATAAACGAATACTTTGACAGATTTGTCCAGTTATTTATTTAAGTATGTTAATAAAGCAAAATTTATACAAACACATCAAAACTGTACTAAAGGAGGTAATAATAGAAAATATTCTTAGCGCTAGTTTTTATTTAAGTAACCTTTATTTATCCACCAGAATGAGGTAGGCTGACCTTTCAAATAATAATTTAGCATCAATAATTAAGCGTCAATAATTAAGCGTCAATCAATAAGCGTCAATAATTAAGCGTCAATAATTAAGCGTCAATAATAAAGCGTCAATAATTAAGCGTCAATCAATAAGCGTCAATAATTAAGCGTCAATAATTAAGCGTCAATCAATAAGCATCAATAATTAAGCGTCAATCAATAAGCGTCAATAATTGATCATCAAGTATTAATTGTATAGCATTAAGCGTCAATAATTTTCGATTACGAAAACTGCAATAGTTTTTGATGTCAAAAACTGCCATAGTTTTTGGTTACGAATACTGTCATAGTTTTAGAAGTCGAAAACTGTCATAGTATTTGTTTACGAAAACTGCCATAGTTTTCGATGTCGAAAACTGCTATAGTACTCGTTTACGAAAACAATGACAATTTATATTGCTAATAATTAAGCATCAATAATTAAGCGTCAATAATTAAACGTTAATAATTAAGCATGAAGCATTAAGCATCAAGCATCAATCAATAAGCGTCAGTAATCAATCAATGAGTGAAAATGATTTTTCCAGTTATTTATTTAAGTATATTAATAAAGCAAAATATAAAAAATCCTGGGTTATTCAATATTTGAAAATTTACTTTAAGCATAATGCTTGAAGCTTAATGCTTTATCCAAAATACATAATGATTCATGCTTAATGCTATTTGCATACTTCTTGACGTTTTAAGTTTGACACTTAATGCTTAACGTTTAATGCTTAACGCTTAATGCTTATTGATTGATATATGATGCTTAATGCTGGACGCTTAATTATTAACGATTATATATAGACGTTTAAAATGCTTTATTCTTGACGCTTAATGCTCTACGCTTAATTATTGACGCTTATTGATTAATGTTTAATGCTTAATGCTTAACACTTTATACTTGACGATCATATATTGACGCTTTATTATTGACGATTAATTATTGACGCTATATTATAATAATTAAGCATGAAGCATTAAGCATCAAGCATCAATCAATGAGTGAAAATGTTTTTTCCAGTTAATTATTTAAGTATATTAATAAAGCAAAATAAAAAAGTTCCTGGTTTATTCAATATTTGAAATTTTACTTTGAGCTTAATGCTTTATCCAAAAAACGTAATGATTCATGCTTAATGCTATATGCATACTGCTTGACGTTTTATGCTTGACGCTTTATGCTTTACGTTTAATGCTTAACGCTTAATGCTTAATGCTTATTGATTGATATATGATGCTTAATGCTGGAAGCTTAATTATTAACGATTATATATTGACATTTAAAATGGTTTTTTCTTGACGTTTAATGCTCTACGCTTAATTATTGACGATTATTGACTGATGTTTGATGCTTAATGCTTGACGCTTAATGCTCTACGCTTAATTATTGACGCTTATTGATTGATGTTTAATGCTTAATGTTTAACACTTAATATTTGACGATCAAATATTGACGCTTTATTAAAGACGCTTAATGATTGACGCTTAATTATTGACGCTTATTGATTGACGCTTAATTATTGACGCTTATTGATTGACGCTTAATTATTGACGCTTTATTATTGACGCTTTATTATTGATGCTTAATTATTATTTGAAAGGTCAGCCTACCTCATTCTGGTGGATGAATAAAGGTTACTAAAATAAAAAATAGCGCTGAGAATATTTTCTAATATAACCTACTTTAGTACAGTTTTGATGTGTTTGTATAAATTTTGCTTTATTAACATACTAAAATAAACATACAATAATAAACATAAAATAAATTGTTTTCGTAAACGAATACTATAGAAGTTTTCGACATCGAAAACTATGGCAAATTACGTTATCGAAAACTATGACAGTATTCGTAAACAAAAACTATGGCAGTTTTCGACATCAAAAACTATGGCAGTTTTCGTAATCGAAAATTATTGACGCTAGATGCTTTACAATTAATACTTGACGATCAATTATTGACGCTTAATTATTGACGCTATATTATTGACGCTATATTATTGATGCTTAATTATTAGCAACATAAATTGTCATTGTTTTCGTAAACGAATACTATAGCAGTTTTCGACATCGAAAAACTATGGCAGTTTTCGTAAACGAATACTATGGCAGTTTTCGTAAACGAATAATATGACAGTTTTCGACATCGAAAACAATGGCAAATTGCGACATCGAAAACTATGACAGTTTTCGTAACCAAAAACTATGGCAGTTTTCGTAATCGAAAATTATTGACGCTTAATGCTTTACAATTAATACTTGACGATCAATTATTGACGCTTAATTATTGACGCTATATTATTGATGCTTAATTATTAGCAACATAAATTGTCATTGTTTTCGTAAACGAATACTATAGCAGTTTTCGACATCGAAATACTATGGCAGTTTTCGTAAACGAATAATATGACAGTTTTCGACATCGAAAACAATGGCAAATTGCGTCATCAAAAACTATGACAGTTTTCGTAACCAAAAACTATGGCAGTTTTCGACATCAAAAACTATGGCAGTTTTCGTAATCGAAAATTATTGACACTTAATGCTTTAAAATTAATACTTAACGATCAATTATTGACGCTTAATTATTGACGATTATCGATTGATGTTTGATGCTTTATGCTTGACGCTTAATGCTTAACACTTCATACTTGACGATCAATTATTGACGCTTAATTATTGACACAATATTATAATAATTAAGCATGAAGCATTAAACATCAAGCATCAATCAATAAGCGTCAGTAATCAATCAATGAGTGAAAATGATTTTTCCAGTTATTTATTTAAGTTTATTAATAAAGCAAAATATAAAAAATCCTGGGTTATTCAATATTTGAAATTTTACTTTAAGCATAATGCTTGAAGCTTAATGCTTTATCCAAAATACATAATGATTCATGCTTAATGCTATTTGCATACTTCTTGACGTTTTATGTTTGACACTTAATGCTTAACGTTTAATGCTTAACGCTTAATGCTTATTTATTGATATATGATGCTTAATGCTGGACGCTTAATTATTAACGATTATATATAGACGTTTAAAATGCTTTATTCTTGACGCTTAATGCTCTACGCTTAATTATTGACGCTTATTGATTAATGTTTAATGCTTAATGCTTAACACTTTATACTTGACGATCATATATTGACGCTTTATTAAAGACGATTAATTATTGACGCTATATTATAATAATTAAACATGAAGCATTAAGCATCAAGCATCAATCAATGAGTGAAAATGTTTTTTCCAGTTAATTATTTAAGTATATTAATAAAGCAAAATAAAAAAGTTCCTGGTTTATTCAATATTTGAAATTTTACTTTGAGCTTAATGCTTTATCCAAAATACGTAATGATTCATGCTTAATGCTATATGCATACTGCTTGACGTTTTATGCTTGACGCTTTATGCTTTACGTTTAATGCTTAACGCTTAATGCTTAATGCTTATTGATTGATATATGATGCTTAATGCTGGACGCTTAATTATTAACGATTATATATTGACGTTTAAAATGCTTTATTCTTGACGTTTAATGCTCTACGCTTAATTATTGACGATTATTGACTGATGTTTGATGCTTAATGCTTGACGCTTAATGCTCTACGCTTAATTATTGACGCTTATTGATTGATGTTTAATGCTTATTGCTTTACACTTAATACTTGACGATCAATTATTGACGCTTAATTATGGACGCTTAATTATTGACGCTTAATTATTGACGCTTAATTATTAGCAACATAAATTGTCATTGTTTTCGTAAACGAATATTATAGCAGTTTTCGACATCGAAAACTTTGGCAGTTTTCGTAAACGACTACTCTGACAAGTTTCGTAAACGAATACTTTGACAGATTTGTCCAGTTATTTATTTAAGTATGTTAATAAAGCTAAATTTATACAAACACATCAAAACTGTACTAAAGGAGGTAATAATAGAAAATATTCTCAGCGCTATTTTTTATTTTAGTAACCTTTATTAATGACCACCAGAATTAGGTAGACTGACCTTTCAAATAATAATTAAGCATCAATAATTAAGCGTCAATCAAAAATCTTCAATAATTAAGCATGAAGCATTAAGCATCAATCATCAATCAATAAGCGTCAGTAATCAATCAATGAGTGAAAATGATTTTTCCAGCTATTTATTTAAGTATATTAATAAAGCAAAATATAAAAGTTCCTGGGTTATTCAATATTTGAAATTTTACTTTAAGCATAATGCTTGAAGCTTAATGCTTTATCCAAAATACATAATGATTCATGCTTAATGCTATTTGCATACTTCTTGACGTTTTATGTTTGAGACTTAATGCTTAACGTTTAATGCTTAACGCTTAATGCTTATTGATTGATATATGATGCTTAATGCTGGACGCTTAATTATTAACGATTATATATAGACGTTTAAAATGCTTTATTCTTGACGCTTAATGCTCTACGCTTAATTATTGACGCTTATAGATTGAAGCTTAATTATTGAAGCTTTTTGATTGACGCTTAATTATTGACGCTTTATTATTGATGTTTAATTATTATTTAAAAGGTCAGCTTACCTCATTCTTGTGGATAAATAAAGGTTACTAAAATAAAAAATAGCGCTGAGAATATTTTGTAATATTACCTCCTTTAGTACAGGTTTGATGTGTTTGTATAAATTTTGCTTTATTAACATATTTAAATAAATAACTGGACAAATCATGTGAAAAACTAATATTGTTTTCGATTACGAAAACTGTCATAAAATTCGTTTACGAAAACTGCCATAGTTTTCGATGTCGAAAACTGCTATAGTATTCGTTTACGAAAACAATGACAATTATGTTGCAAATAATTAAGCATCAATAATAAAGAGTCAATAATTAAGCGTCAATTACTAAGCGTCAATAATAAAGCGTCAATAATTGATCATCAAGTATTAAGTGTTAAGTATTAAGCATTAAACATCAGTCAATAATCGTCAATAATTAAGCGTAGAGCATTAAACGTCAAGAATAAAGCATTTTAAACGTCTATATATAATCGTTAATAATTAAGTGTCCAGCATTTAGCATCATATATCAATCAATAAGCATTAAGCATTAAGCGTTAAGCATTAAACGTAAAGCATAAAGCGTCAAACATAAAACGTCAAGTAGTATGCATATAGCATTAAGCATGAATCATTACGTATTTTGGATAAAGCATTAAGCCCAAAGTAAAATTTCAAATATTGAATAAACCAGGAACTTTTTTATTTTGCTTTATTAATATACTTAAATAAATAACTGGAAAAAACATTTTCACTCATTGATTGATGCTTGATGCTTAATGCTTCATGCTTAATTATTATAATATAGCGTCAATAATTAATCGTCAATAATAAAGCGTCAATATATGATCGTCAAGTATTAAGTGTTAAACATTAAGCATTAAACATCAATCAATAAGCGTCAATAATTAAGCGTAGAGCATTAAGCGTCAAGAATAAAGCATTTTAAACGTCAATATATAATCGTTAATAATTAAGCGTCCAGCATTAAGCATCATATATCAATCAATAAGCATTAAGCGTTAAGCATTAAACGTTAAGCATTAAGTGTCAAACATAAAACGTCAAGCAGTATGCATATAGCATTAAGCATGAATCATTATGTATTTTGGATAAAGCATTAAGCTTCGAGCATTATGCTTAAAGTAAAATTTCAAATATTGAATAACCCAGGAACTTTTATATTTTGCTTTATTAATATACTTAATTAAATAGCTGGAAAAATCATTTTCACTCATTGATTGATTACTGACGCTTATTGATTGATGCTTGATGCTTAATGCTTCATGCTTAATTATTAACGTTTAATTATTGACGCTTAATTATTGATGCTTAATTATTAGCAACATAAATTGTCATTGTTTTCGTAAACGAGTACTATAGCAGTTTTCGACTTCTAAAACTATGACAGTATTCGTAACCAAAAACTATGGCAGTTTTTGACATCAAAAACTATTGCAGTTTTCGTAATCGAAAATTATTGACGCTTAATGCTATACAATTAATACTTGATGATCAATTATAGACGCTTAATTATTGACGCTTATTGATTGACGCTAAATTATTAATGCTCATTGATTGACGCTTAATTATTGACGCTTATTGATTGACGCTTAATTATTGACGCTTCTTGATTGACGCTTAATTATTGATGCTTAATTAGTATTTGAAAGGTCAGCCTACCTCATTCTGGTGGATAAATAAAGGTTACTAAAATAAAAAATAGCGCTGAGAATATTTTCTAATATAACCTCCTTTAGTACAGTTTTAATGTGTTTGTATAAATTTTGCTTTATTAACATACTAAAATAAACATACAATAATAAACATAAAATAAATTGTTTTCGTAAACGAATACTATAGAAGTTTTCGACATCGAAAAGTATGGCAAATTACATTATCGAAAACTATGACAGTATTCGTAAACAAAAACTATGGCAGTTTTCGACATCAAAAACTATGGCAGTTTTCGTAATCGAAAATTATTGACGCTAAATGCTTTACAATTAATACTTGACGATCAATTATTGACGCTTAATTATTGATGCTTAATTATTAGCAACATAAATTGTCATTGTTTTCGTAAACGAATAGTATAGCAATTTTCGACATCGAAAAACTATGGCAGTTTTCGTAAACGAATACTATGGCAGTTTATGTAAACAAATAATATGACAGTTTTCGACATCGAAAACAATAGCAAATTGCGTCATCGAAAACTATGACAGTTTTCGTAACCAAAAACTATGGCAGTTTTCGTAATCGAAAATTATTGACGCTTAATGCTTTACAATTAATACTTGACGATCAATTATTGACGCTTAATTATTGACGCTATATTATTGACGCATAATTATTAGCAACATAAATTGTCATTGTTTTCGTAAACGAATACTATAGCAGTTTTCGACATCGAAAAACTATGGCAGTTTTCGTAAACGAATACTATGGCAGTTTTCGTAAACGAATAATATGACAGTTTTCGACATCGAAAACAATGGCAAATTGCGTCATCGAAAACTATGACAGTTTTCGTAACCAAAAACTATGGCAGTTTTCGACATCAAAAACTATGGCAGTTTTCGTAATCGAAAATTATTGACGCTTAATGCTTTACAATTAATACTTGACGATCAATTATTGACGCTTAATTATTGATGATTATCGATTGATGTTTGATGCTTTATGCTTGACGCTTAATGCTTAACACTTCATACTTGACGATCAATTATTGACGCTTAATTATTGACACAATATTATAATAATTAAGCATGAATCATTAAGCATCAAGCATCAATCAATAAGCGTCAGTAATCAATCAATGAGTGAAAATGATTTTTCCAGTTATTTATTTAAGTATATTAATAAAGCAAAATATAAAAAATCCTGGGTTATTCAATATTTGCAATTTTACTTTAAGCATAATGCTTGAAGCTTAATGCTTTATCCAAAATACATAATGATTCATGCTTAATGCTATATGCATACTGCTTGACGTTTTATGTTTGACACTTAATGCTTAACGTTTAATGCTTAACGCTTAATGCTTATTGATTGATATATGATGCTTAATGCTGGACGCTTAATTATTAACGATTATATATAGACGTTTAAAATGCTTTATTCTTGACGCTTAATGCTCTACGCTTAATTATTGACGCTTATTGATTGGATGTTTAATGCTTAATGTTTAACACTTAATACTTGACGATCATATATTGACGCTTTATTATTGACGATTAATTATTGACGCTATATTATAATAATTAAGCATGAAGCATTAAGCATCAAGCATCAATCAATGAGTGAAAATGTTTTTTCCAGTTATTTATTTAAGTATATTAATAAAGCAAAATAAAAAAGTTCCTGGTTTATTCAATATTTGAAATTTTACTTTGGGCTTAATGCTTTATCCAAAATACGTAATGATTCATGCTTAATGCTATATGCATACTACTTGACGTTTTATGTTTGACGCTTTATGCTTTACGTTTAATGCTTAACGCTTAATGCTTAATGCTTATTGATTGATATTGACCCATAATTTAACCGTTTTTTTTTCGATAATAGTTCTGACAATATAGGTAAAAGGGTAGGTGATTTGTAACAGTCCAATGCTGTAGGCAGCTCATACTGCGACATTTTTCCACTTATAGCGTTTCTTTACATACATGTAGGAACACTGCATTTTTTTTCATATGATGCTAAATGCTGGACACTTAATTATTAACGATTATATATAATTATTAAGCGTCAATAATTAAGCGTCAATCAATAAGCGTCAATAATTGATCGTCAAGTATAAATTGTAAGGCATTAAGCGTCAATAATTTTAGATTCGAAAACTGCCATAGTTTTTGGTTACGAATACTGTCATAGTTTTCGATGACGCAATTTGCCATTGTGTTCGATTTCGAAAACTGTCATAGTATTCGTTTACGAAAACTGTCATAGTTTTGGATTACGAAACCTGTCATAGTAGTCGTTTACGAAAACTGCCATAGTTTTCGATGTCGAAAACTGCTATAGTATTCATTTACGAAAACAATGACAATTTATGTTGCTAATAATTAAGCATCAATAATATAGCGTCAATAATTAAGCGTTAATAATTAAGCATGAAGTATTAAGCATCAAGCATCAATCAATAAGCGTCAGTAATCAATCAATGAGTGAAAATGATTTTTCCAGTTATTTATTTAAGTATATTAATAAAGCAAAATATAAAAGTTCCTGGGTTATTCAATATATGAAATTTTTACTTTAAGCATAATGCTTGAAGCTTAATGCTTTATCCAAAATACATAATGATTCATGCTTAATGCTATATGCATACTGCTTGACGTTTTATGTTTGACACTTAATGCTTAACGTTTAATGCTTAACGCTTAATGCTTATTGATTGATATATGATGCTTAATGCTGGACGCTTAATTATTAACGATTATATATTGACGTTTAAAATGCTTTATTCTTGACGTTTAATGCTCTACGCTTACTTGTTGACGATTATTGACTGATGTTTGATTCTTAATGCTTGACGCTTAATGCTTAACACTTTATACTTGACGATCAATTATTGACGCTTAATTATTGACGCTATATGATAATAATTAAGCATGAGCCATTAAGCATCAAGCATCAATCAAAAAGCGTCAGTAATCAATCAATGAGTGAAAATGATTTTTCCAGTTATTTATTTAAGTATATTAAAAAGCAAAATAAAAAAGTTCCTGGGTTATTCAATATTTGAAATTTTACTTTGAGCTTAATGCTTGAAGCTTAATGCTATATGCATACTGCTTGACGTTTTATGTTTGACACTTAATGCTTAACGTTTAATGCTTAACGCTTAATGCTAATTGATTGATATATGATGCTTAATGCTGGACGCTTAATAATTAACGATTATATATTGACGTTTAAAATGCTTTATTCTTGACGCTTAATGCTCTACGCTTAATAATTGACGCTTATTGTTTGATGTTTAATGCTTAATGTTTAACACTTAATGCTTGACGATCAATTATTGACGCTTAATTAAAGACGCTTAATGATTGACGCTAAATTATTGACGCTTAATTATTGCCGCTTATTGATTGACGCTTAATTATTGACGCTTTATTATTGATGCTTAATTATTATTTGAAAGGTCAGCCTACCTCATTCTGGTGGATAAATAAAGGTTACTAAAATAAAAAATAGCGCTGAGAATATTTTCTAATATAACCTCCTTTAGTACAGTTTTGATGTGCTTGTATAAATTTTGCTTTATTAACATACTAAAATAAACATACAATAATAAACATAAAATAAATTGTTTTCTTAAACGAATACTATAACAGTTTTCGACATCGAAAACTATGGCAAATTACGTTATCGAAAACTATGACAGTATTCGTAAACAAAAACTATGGCAGTTTTCGACATCAAAAACTATGGCAGTTTTCGTAATCGAAAATTATTGACGCTAAATGCTTTACAATTAATACTTGACGATCAATTATTGACGCTTAATTATTGACGCTATATTATTGATGCTTAATTATTAGCAACATAAATTGTCATTGTTTTCGTAAACGAATACTATAGCAGTTTTCGACATCGAAAAACTATAGCAGTTTTCGTAAACGAATACTATGGCAGTTTTCGTAAACGAATAATTTGACAGTTTTCGACATCGAAAACAATGGCAAATTGCGTCATCGAAAACTATGACAGTTTTCGTAACCAAAAACTATGGCAGTTTTTGTAATCGAAAATTATTGACGCTTAATGCTTTACAATTAATACTTGACGATCAATTATTGACGCTTAATTATTGACGCTATATTATTGATGCTTAATTATTAGCAACATAAATTTTCATTGTTTTCGTAAACGAATACTATAGCAGTTTTCGACATCGAAAAACTATGGCAGTTTTCGTAAACGAATACTATGGCAGTTATCGTAAACGAATAATATGACAGTTTTCGACATCGAAAACAATGGCAAATTGCGTCATCAAAAACTATGACAGTTTTCGTAACCAAAAACTATGGCAGTTTTCGACATCAAAAACTATGGCAGTTTTCGTAATCGAAAATTATTGACGCTTAATGCTTTACAATTAATACTTGACGATCAATTATTGACGCTTAATTATTGACGATTATCGATTGATGTTTGATGCTTTATGCTTGACGCTTAATGCTTAACACTTCATACTTGACGATCAATTATTGACGCTTAATTATTGACACAATATTATAATAATTAAGCATGAAGCATTAAGCATCAAGCATCAATCAATAAGCGTCAGTAATCAATCAATGAGTGAAAATGATTTTTCCAGTTATTTATTTAAGTATATTAATAAAGCAAAACATAAAAAATCCTGGGTTATTCAATATTTGAAAATTTACTTTAAGCATAATGCTTGAAGCTTAATGCTTTATCCAAAATACATAATGATTCATGCTTAATGCTATTTGCATACTTCTTGACGTTTTATGTTTGACACTTAATGCTTAACGTTTAATGTTTAACGCTTAATGCTTATTGATTGATATATGATGCTTAATTCTGGACGCTTAATTATTAACGATTATATATTGACGTTTAAAATGCTTTATTCTTGACGTTTAATGCTCTACGCTTAATTATTGACGATTATTGACTGATGTTTGATGCTTAATGCTTGACGCTTAATGCTTAACACTTTATACTTGACGATCAATTATTGACGCTTAATTATTGACGCTATATTATAATATTTAAGCATGAAGCATTAAGCATCAAGCATCAATCAATAAGCGTCAGTAATCAATCAATGAGTGAAAATGATTTTTCCAGTTATTTATTGAAGTACATTAATAAAGCAAAATATAAAAGTTCCTGGGTTATTCAATATTTGAAATTTTACTTTAAGCATAATGCTTAAAGCTTAATGCTTTATCCAAAATACATAATGATTCATACTTAATGCTATATGCATACTGCTTGACGTTTTATGTTTGACACTTAATGCTTAACGTTTAATGCTTAACGCTTTATGCTTATTGATTGATATATGATGCTTAATGCTGGACGTTTAATTATTAACGATTATATATTGACGTTTAAAACGTTTTATTCTTGACGTTTAATGCTCTACGCTTAATTATTGACGATTATTGACTGATGTTTGATGCTTAATGCTTGACGCTTAATGCCTCACACTTTATACTTGACGATCAATTATTGACGCTTAATTATTGACGCTATATTATAATAATTAAGCATGAAGCATTAAGCATCAAGCATCAATCAATAAGCGTCAGTTATCAATCAATGAGTGAAAATGATTTTTCCAGTTATTTATTTAAGTACATTAATAAAGCAAAATAAAAAAGTTCCTGGGTTATTTAATATTTGAAATTTTACTTAAAGCATAATGCTTGAAGCTTAATGCTTTATCCAAAATACATAATGATCCATGCTTAATGCTATATGCATACTGCTTGACGTTTTATGTTTGACACTTAATGCTTAACGTTTAATGCTTAACGCTTAATGCTTATTGATTGATATATGATGCTCAATGCTGGACGCTTAATTATTAACGATTATATATTGACGTTTAAAATGCTTTATTCTTGACGCTTAATGCTCTACGCTTAATTATTGACGCTTATTGATTGATGTTTGATGCTTAATGCTTGACGCTTAATGCTTTACAATTAATACTTGACGATCAATTATTGACGCTTATTTATTGACGCTTATTGAATGACGCTTAGTTATTGACGCTTATTGATTGACTCTTAATTATTGACGCTTATTGATTGACGCTTAATTATTGACGCTTAATTATTGAAGCTTTTTGATTGACGCTTAATTATTGACGCTTTATTATTGATGCTTAATTATTATTTGAAAGGTCAGCCTACCTCATTCTAGTGGATAAATAAAGGTTACTAAAAAAAAAATAGCGCTGAGAATATTTTCTAATATTACCTCCTTTAGTACAGTTTTGATGTGTTTGTATAAATTTTGCTTTATTAACATACACAAATCATGTGAAAAACTGTTATAGTTTTCGATTACGAAAACTGTTATAGTTTTCGATTACAAAAACTGTCAAAGTTTTCGATGTCGAAAACTGTCATAGTATTCGTTTACGAAAACTGTCATAGTATTCGTTTACGAAAACTTCCATAGTTTTCGATGTCGAAAACTGCTATAGTATTCGTTTACGAAAACAATGACAAATTATGTTGCTAATAATTAAGCATCAATAATTAAGCATCAATAATTAAGCGTCAATAATTAAGCGTAGAGCATTAAGCATCAAGAATAAAGCATTTTAAACGTCAATATATAATCGTTAATAATTAAGCGTCCAGCATTAAGCATCATATATCAATCAATAAGCATTAAGCGTTAAGCATTAAACGTTAAGCATTAAGTGTCAAACATAAAACGTCAAGCAGTATGCATATAGCATTAAGCATGAATCATTATGTATTTTGGATAAAGCATTAAGCTTCAAGCATTATGCTTAAAGTAAAATTTCAAATATTGAATAACCCAGGAACTTTTTTATTTTGCTATATTAATATAATTAAATAAATAACTGGAAAAATCATTTTTACTCATTGATTGATTACTGACGCTTATTGATTGATGCTTGATGCTTAATGCTTCATGCTTAATTATTATAATATAGCGTAAATAATTAAGCGTCAATAATTAAGCGTTAATAATGAAGCGTTAATAATTAAGCGTCAATAATTGATTGTCAATTATGAAGTGTTAAGCATTAAGCGTCAAGCATTAAGCTTCAAACATCAATCAATAATCGTCAATAATTAAGCGTAGAGCATTAAACGTCAAGAATAAAGCATTTTAAAGGTCAATATATAATCGGTAATAATTAAGCGTCCAGCATTAAGCATCATATATCAATCAATAAGCATTAAGCATTAAGCGTTTAGCATTAAACGTTAAGCATTAAGTGTCAAACATAAAACGTCAAGCAGTATGCATATAGCATTAAGCATGTATCATTATGTATTTTGGATAAAGCATTAAGCTTCAAGCATTATGCTTAAAGTAAAATTTCAAATATTGAATAACCCAGGAACTTTTAGTTCAACAGTTCTGCAATTTAGTCAAACGTCAAGAATAAAGCATTTTAAACGTCAATATATAATCGTTAATAATTAAGCGTCCAGCATTAAGCATCATATATCAATCAATAAGCATTAAGCGTTAAGCATTAAACGTTAAGCATTAAGTGTCAGACATAAAACGTCAAGCAGTATGCATATAGCATTAAGCATGAATCATTATGTTTTTTGGATAAAGCATTAAGCTTCAAGCATTATGCTTAAAGTAATATTTCAAATATTGAATAACCCAGGAATTTTTATATTTTGCTTTATTAATATAATTAAATAAATAACTGGAAAAATCATTTTCACTAATTGATTAATTACTGACGATTATTGATTGATGCTTGATGCTTAATGCTTCATGCTTAATTATTAACGCTTATTTTATTTTTTTATTTATATCTTTTCCACTTAGAATCATAATCAGTGATCACTTGTGTACGTCAACATGGAAGTGTCAGGAGGGCCTATTACGATACTAGATTTATCGTAATAAGCCCTTCTGAGAAAGCACTTTCCATCTTAATGTTAAAGCTATGAGGGTTCCAAACGCGTCCTGGTCTGAGAAGAACCACACAACAAACTCAGCCGGATATATTTTTTGTTATTGTGATCACTGTATCACAGACGTCAAACTTAAATGCAAATTTGGAACAACTAGAACCGTCGCAATCAATCGGAAAAGAAGCCTAATGATTTCAGGCAACGAAAATTAAATAATAATAACAGAAAAAACATATATATATAAATCTTCGGCCTGCCACACAACCAGTCACCGCAAGCAGCACCCGTTCACGAGCATAACACAAGAGCCAGCCATCACCCCCTTCGCACATATTTGAGGGAGGGAGGCAACCCGACTCCCGATGCTACCGCAAGTAGTGACTTCTAAGGAATCGGTGTGATGCAGAAGGTCGATAAAGCAAAATAATTTACAACAAAAAACAAATTGCGGAGATTACTAGCTATTCGCAATACAATACAGATTCATTCCCAGGCCATACCGTCGTCGATGTAATCCTTTACACTATAGTAGGATTTTTTTATTAAATTATTTTTAACATATAATTTAAATTTATTTAATGATAGGCTTAAGGCTTCATTTGGGAGCTTATTATAAAAACGTATAAAATTACCCTTAAAGGATTTACCTATTTTATGGAGCCTAGTGCCGGGCATAGCGAGTTTATTTTTTTGTCTTGTATTAATTTTATGTAAATCACAATTTTTCTTGAATTTTGAAATATTTTTATGAACGTAAATTAAATTTTCATAAATATATTGATTGTAAACAGTCATAATTTTAAATTCTTTAAATTTTGTTTCTTAAAGAGTCTCTTGGTCTCATATTATATATTGCGCGAACAGCCCTCTTCTGCAATGTAAATATGGTATCAATGTCAGTCGCATTGCCCCATAAGAGTATACCGTATGACATTAAGCTATGAAAGTAACTAAAGTATACTAATCGAGCAGTTTCCATATTTGTTATTCGACGTATTTTTTTAACCGCGTATGCAGCAGAACTTAGTCTGCTTGACAAATCGAATATATGAGGACCCCATTGCAACTTTTCATCTAAAGTAATGCCCAAGAAAGTAGTAGATTTGACCAAGTCCAAGTCCTCATTATTTATTTGTACATTGGTTCTAATATTTTTAACATTTGGTAAACTAAATTTGACACATTTTGTCTTTTTTTTATTAAGCAACAAATTATTGGCGTTAAACCATTGTACAACATCTGAGAGAGCATTGTTTACATCGTCAATAACAGATTGCCGTCTATTAACTTTAAAAGTAAGAGAAGTATCATCAGCAAACAACACTATCCCATGTTTTTCCCTCACTAGGTGAGGTAAGTCATTTATGTAAATGAGGAACAAGAAAGGCCCTAAGATAGAGCCCTGTGGCACACCTATTTTTACCAAAGAACCAGGGGAACGTTTTCCATTTACATCAACTTTTTGAATTCTATCATTAAGATATGAACTAATTAAATCTAGGGACTTATTTTTAACTCCATAATGTTCTAACTTTTTTATAAGGATTTCATGTTGAACACAGTCAAACGCCTTAGATAGATCACAGAAAATGCCAAGTGCATCCTGTGATCCTTCCCAGGCTTCAAATATATTTAGTAATAGCTCAACACCAGCATCTGTTGTAGAGCGACCGGCATTGAAACCAAACTGGTTTTTGTGTAAGAGATTGTTTTTACTGAAATATGCCACAAGTTGATTAAGAATTATTTTCTCAAAAATCTTACTAAAAGTGGGTAAGACTGAAATAGGTCTATAGTTACTAGGATCTAATGAACAGCCGGATTTGAATAATGGAGTTATTTTACTTTGTTTCATTAGATCAGGAAATATACCATATTCTAAACAATTATTAAATATTAATGCTAAGTCTGGCGCTACAATGTCAATTATGGACTTAAGTATGTCAACAGAAAACCCCCAAAGATCACTAGTCTTTTTAACGCAAATTGATCTAAATACTTTGATTACTTCTTGAGCATTAACTTTTTCAAACTTAAAACTACTAACACATTGATCTACATTCTCTCTAAGTAAACCCATAGCTGCAGCGGTAGAAGAATTTAAAGATAACGTTGTAGTCACTGGAATATTAGTAAAAAAGGTTTCAAAAGCAGTAGCAACCTCGAGGTCAGACGTGACATATTTATTATCTATATTTAATTTAAAGTCGATCCTCTGGGATTTAGCTCTTCCAGTTTCCTCATTAATTATTTTCCAAGTTGTTTTTATTTTATTAATGCTATTTCCTATTTTATTTTTAATATGTTGATTTTTTGCTATTTTACATTGTTTTTTAAAAGATTTGGAAAATAATTTTACCTCATCCCTAAACTCATTACTAGTATTAAACATCAATTCCGCATACATATTATATAATTTTTCTCTATTTTTGTGTAACTCAGCAGAGGCCCAATCACTAAACACCAATGTATCATTAACAACCACTGTTTTAGGAGTAAATATAAAGTTAAATAATTTAGTGAAAGTACTAAAAAAGTCATTATACATAATATTGGGGTTTGAATTTTTCATCAAAGGCAAATAGCGTACTAACCCATTTTTAATTTGTTCGATACGTTCTACAGTCACTGGTATAAAACTTATTTTCTGTTTTGATTTTTCTCTCTTGCTACAACTGAATTTAATAAATTGGCCATAGTGGTCAGAATCTAATGTATTGAATAAACATTTAAAATTTGGAATAACACTTGTAAAAATGTTATCAATACAAGTGGCACTAGTGGTTGTGACTCTAGTAGGCTCCATAAACATGTGTAAAAGATTATAAGATTTGAACAAATTTAAAAACTTTATACTTATTGAATTTTGTTCAAGAATATTAATATTGAAGTCTCCACAAATGATTACCTTTTTACTAGAATGTGATAGTTTATACAATACCTCATCCATAATCTTTTCAAAATGTTCAAAGTTAGATGACGGTGGCCTATAAACATTTATTTTTTTTATTTTTTATTTATATCTTTTCCACTTAGAATCATAATCAGTGATCACTTGTGTACGTCAACATGGAAGTGTCAGGAGGGCCTATTACGATACTAAATTTATCGTAATAAGCCCTTCTGAGAAAGCACTTTCCATCTTAATGTTAAAGCTATGAGGGTTCCAAACGCGTCCTGGTCTGAGAAGAACCACACAACAAACTCAGCCGGATATATTTTTTGTTATTGTGATCACTGTTTCACAAACGTCAAACTTAAATGCAAATTTGGAACAACTAGAACCGTCGCAATTATAGGAAAAGAAGCCTAATGATTTCAGGCAACGAAAATTAAATAATAATAACAGAAAATAAATCTTCGGCCTGCCACACAACCAGTCACCGCAAGCAGCACCCGTTCACGAGCATAACACAAGAGCCAGCCATCACCCCCTTCGCACATATTTGAGGGAGGGAGGCAACCCGACTCCCGATGCTACCGCAAGTAGTGACTTCTAAGGAATCGGTGTGATGCAGAAGGTCGATAAAGCAAAATTAATTTACAACAAAAAACAAATTGCGGAGATTACTAGCTATTCGCAATACAATACAGATTCATTCCCAGGCCATACCGTCATCGATGTAATCCTTTACACTATAGTAGGATTTTTTTATTAAATTATTTTTAACATATAATTTAAATTTATTTAATGATAGGCTTAAGGCTTCATTTGGGAGCTTATTATAAAAACGTATACAATTACCCTTAAAGGATTTACCTATTTTATGGAGCCTAGTGCCGGGCATAGCGAGTTTATTTTTTTGTCTTGTATTAATTTTATGTAAATCACAATTTTTCTTGAATTTTGAAATATTTTTATGAACGTAAATTAAATTTTCATAAATATATTGATTGTAAACAGTCATAATTTTAAATTCTTTAAATTTGTTTCTTAAAGAGTCTCTTGGTCTCATATTATATATTGCGCGAACAGCCCTCTTCTGCAATGTAAATATGGTATCAATGTCAGTCGCATTGCCCCATAAGAGTATACCGTATGACATTAAGCTATGAAAGTAACTAAAGTAAACTAATCGAGCAGTTTCCATATTTGTTAATAGACGTATTTTTTTTACCGCGTATGCAGCAGAACTTAGTCTGCTTGACAAATCAAATATATGAGGACCCCATTGCAATTTTTCATCTAAAGTAATGCCTAAGAAAGTAGTAGATTTGACCATGTCCAAATCCTCATTATTTAATTGTACATTGGTTCTAACATTTTTAACATTTGGTAAACTAAATTTGACACATTTCGTCTTTTTTTTATTGAGCAACAAATTATTGGCGTTAAACCATTGTACAACATCTGAGAGAGCATTGTTTACATCGTCAATAACAGATTGCCGTCTATTAACTTTAAAAGTAAGAGAAGTATCATCAGCAAACAATACTATCCCATGTTTTTCCCTCACTAGGTGAGGTAAGTCATTTATGTATATGAGGAACAAGAAAGGCCCTAAGATAGAGCCCTGTGGCACACCTATTTTTACCAAAGAACCAGGGGAACGTTTTCCGTTTACATCAACTTTTTGTATTCTATCATTAAGATATGAACTAATTAAATCTAGGGACTTATTTTTAACTCCATAATGTTCTAACTTTTTTATAAGGATTTCATGTTGAACGCAGTCAAACGCCTTAGATAGATCACAGAAAATGCCAAGTGCATCCTGTGATCCTTCCCAGGCTTCAAATATGTTTAGTAATAGCTCAACACCAGCATCTGTTGTAGAGCGACCGGCAGTGAAACCAAACTGGTTTTTGTGTAAGAGATTGTTTTTACTGAAATATGCCACAAGTTGATTAAGAATTATTTTCTCAAAAATCTTACTAAAAGTGGGTAAGACTGAAATAGGTCTATAGTTACTAGGATCTAATGAACAGCCGGATTTGAATAATGGAGTTATTTTACTTTGTTTCATTAGATCAGGAAATATACCATGTTCTAAACAATTATTAAATATTAATGCTAAGTCTGGCGCTACAATGTCAATTATGGACTTGAGTATGTCAACAGAAAACCCCCAAAGATCACTAGTCTTTTTAACGCAAATTGATCTAAATACTTTGATTACTTCTTGAGCATTAACTTTTTCAAACTTAAAACTACTAACACATTGATCTACATTCTCTCTAAGTAAACCCATAGCTGCAGCGGTAGAAGAATTTAAAGATAACGTTGTAGTCACTGGAATATTAGTAAAAAAGGTTTCAAAAGCAGTAGCAACCTCGAGGTCAGACGTGACATATTTATTATCTATATTTAATTTAAAGTCGATCCTCTGGGATTTAGCTCTTCCAGTTTCCTCATTAATTATTTTCCAAGTTGTTTTTATTTTATTAATGCTATTTCCTATTTTATTTTGAATATGTTGATTTTTTGCTATTTTACATTGTTTTTTAAAAGATTTGGAAAATAATTTTACCTCATCCCTAAACTCATTACTAGTATTAAACATCAATTCCGCATACATATTATATAATTTTTCTCTATTTTTGTGTAACTCAGCAGATGCCCAATCACTAAACACTAATTTATCATTAACAACCACTGTTTTAGGAGTAAATATAAAGTTAAATAATTTAGTGAAAGTACTAAAAAAGTCATTATACATAATATTGGGGTTTGAATTTTTCATCAAAGGCAAATAGCGTACTAACCCGTTTTTAATTTGTTCGATACGTTCTACAGTCACTGGTATAAAACTTATTTTCTGTTTTGATTTTTCTCTCTTGCTACAACTGAATTTAATAAATTGGCCATAGTGGTCAGAATCTAATGTATTGAATAAACATTTAAAATTTGGAATAACACTTGTAAAAATGTTATCAATACAAGTGGCACTAGTGGTTGTGACTCTAGTAGGCTCCATAAATATGTGTAAAAGATTATAAGATTTGAACAAATTTAAAAACTTTATACTTATTGAATTTTGTTCAAGAATATTAATATTGAAGTCTCCACAAATGATTACCTTTTTACTAGAATGTGATAGTTTATACAATACCTCATCCATAATCTTTTCAAAATGTTCAAAGTTAGATGACGGTGGCCTATAAACATTTACAATTATGAACTCTTCTAATTCAACTGAAGCAAGTTCAGTTGTCCGCTCAACAGAGTGGCTCACTATGTCCTTGCGTTCTTTGAATTTTAGCTGTTTATTTAAAATAATTAAAGAGCCACCATGTATGGAATTAACTCTGTTGAACGAACTACCAACCTGGTGGTTATTGAAATTAAATATTAATTCATCATTCTTAAGCCAATGCTCAGTGACACAAAAAACACTAATATTAAAAGTATTTAAAAACAATTCAATTTCTAATTCCTTATTTCTAATACACTGAATGTTCTGATGCACCAGGTTGATACAGTTTATATTATGTTTTTTATTATTTATTTTAACAATTTTTGTATTTCTATAATGATCATTAATATCATTATTTGATATCTTAATTATTTGGCTAGAGGATATCTCTACTGTCTTAATGACTAGTTTAAACTACTACTAATACTACTATTACTAGTTGGATTTATTTCCAAGCTGTTTTTACTTATACAAGTAACTAAATGTTGTTCAATAGAAACAATTTTAGCCAAATTATTGGCTGTCATAGTAAAATAAAACAATTATGAACTCTTCTAATTCAACTGAAGCAAGTTCAGTTGTCCGGCTCACTATGTCCTTGCGTTCTTTGAATTTTAGCTGTTTATTTAAAATAATTAAAGAGCCACCATGTATGGAATTAACTCTGTTGAACGAACTACCAACCTGGTGGTTATTGAAATTAAATATTAATTCATCATTCTTAAGCCAATGCTCAGTGACACAAAAAACACTAATATTAAAAGTATTTAAAAACAATTCAATTTCTAATTCCTTATTTCTAATACACTGAATGTTCTGATGCACCAGGTTGATACAGTTTATATTATGTTTTTTATTATTTATTTTAACAATTTTTGTATTTCTATAATGATCATTAATATCATTATTTGATATCTTAATTATTTGGCTAGAGGATATCTCTACTGTCTTAATGTCTAGTTTAAACAACTACTAATACTACTATTACTAGTTGGATTTATTTCCAAGCTGTTTTTACTTATACAAGTAACTGAATGTTGTTCAATAGAAACAATTTTAGCCAAATTATTGGCTGTCATAGTAAAATAATATAATAGCGATGAAGCTACCTGTCTTTTAATATATGGAGATAGGTAATACCTACCATTAGTCAAATTATAAAAGTTACTAACATTAGTGTTAGTGTCAATCACATGAAATTTGTCATTATACAAACATAAATTATATATCAGTAAATTTATCTTATATCTAATTTTATTTTCGGCCTGTGGCAAACCTTGATTATAGGGTAATGAAAACCAGACAATTTTATTGACATCTAAGTTACTTATAGTTTCAAAACATTTTTTAAATTCCAAATGATTTACATTATCTCTATTTCCTACAAAAATTATTATATTTGTTGACTTAGTAAATTGTTTACTTGAATTTTTTATTTGTCTAGTAATATTCATTAAATTATTGTCAGGTGAACAGCTGTTGAATACTTTTTGTTTTACAAAATAAGAATTTAGTACAGATCCCATTCCTTTTCCAATATTATCGCTAAACATATAAGTGTCATATACAGGAGTTAATTTGAGGGAGCCACTATTATTAGAAACAGGGATATCAACCTTGTCACACAATATTTTAGCGGGGGAGGACAATGTTAGTTTTACAGAAAATAACTTATTATTACACTCAATTGAACAACTGTTAGTCTGTGAGTTCATACATTCCAAACTATTTTGTGATTTTTTAATTAGTTCATCTACTTTTAACTTTTGTTCGCTTAGCATGTATTGTGTGTCTTCATATTTTTTTGTAACACTTCTTAAAGTAGTCTGCAAACGGGCTAAATGTGTTTCTAATAATTGTGTGTCAGATTCATATCTCCTATTTCTATTTTCTAATTCTATATTACAAAAGTTAATTTTTTTTAATAATTGATTTTGTAAAAAACTTGTTCTTTTTAGTTAATTTTTGGATTTTCTTAATATATCTATTAATTCTAATATATTTTTTTAATTTCTTATTGCTATAGCTACCTAGCCTTTCTGAGTTCAATGTGTCATTTGTTAAATCTATAGTGACACAGGGGTTTTTAGTTGCAGTAGTTGGGGAGTTTACCAACTGAGAAGCGTTGCCAATTAACTCTTCATACAAGCTGTGAGTGTGAATGTTAGTTGAGTTTTGAGCGGCCTCCTCCAGTTCCAAGATTTGTTGGTGGGCATCTCTCAGCTCAAGCTCCAGGGTGTCGGTACGCCGAAGGGCCTGCTCATACTCAAGACCACACTCATCAAACCTAGCCACTAATAACTGTAGCCTGTTACGCTCCTCTTCAACATCATTATATTTTACATGTAACTTAGAAAGTTCTATTTTTAATTTGTCATTATTCTTTAAAACATCTAATAGTTCCCTCTCATTAGCATCTCTTTCATTGTTTAGCTGGGCACACAAGTCCTTACTCACTTTTAATTCTTATAATACCAGTTGGAGTTTGTTCTCCTCTTGGCGTGAAAGGGCACGTGAACGAGTCATCATTTTAATATTAAATAAGGTACCAATGTGCAAAACCAAACAAAGGGCCTATATTGCTTTGTTTCTGCAATAAATGAGACAAAACAAAGAAACTGAGATTTGCAGAAACAAAACTAATATGAAATTGAATGAGACAGTTGTTATATAATAAAGAAGAACTAAAAACACTTAAAAACTAGAATATATATCTATTTTAGAAAATTTAAAGTTTGTACGTTACCAATCAACTGTCACTTTTCACTTTCTTAGAGATTTATAATACCGAAGAATAACTTAAACACTATAATTCTTATTACACTAGTATCAATACACTTTAATTGAATAATTGATTGGGAATTTAGCTAAAATTATACACTATAAATAATTTTACTTAATAAAACTATTAGGAACAATTCAAATCAGCTGTTGACCTCAGTGTTGCCACAGACCAAAAAAAAATTAATTATTGACGCTTAATTATTGACGCTTAATTATTGACGCTATATTATTGATGCTTAATTATTAGCAACACAAATTGTCATTGTTTTCGTAAACGAATACTATAGCAGTTTTCGACATCGAAAACTATGGCAGTTTTCGTAAACGAATACTATGACAGTTTTCGTAATCTAAAACTATGAAAGTTTTCGTAAACGAACACTATGACAGTTTTCGACATCGAAAACTATGGCAGTTTTCGTAAACGACTACTAAAGTGTAGCCGCCTCCACGGTGTAGCAATGTACTGCCAGGGCTCCGGAGCCGCCCGCGGCGGCGCCACTGCCTCTGCCGCACACGTTTCGCACTGCCGACATATTTGTTCTACGTCTTGAACTATGTTGGGCCACCACACGTAACTACGGGCAAGCGCTTTCGTTTTCACAATACCCATATGGCTAATATGAATTTGTTTTAGTACACTAGTACGTAAAGCAATGGGAATAATAATCCTATAACCCCACATTATACATCCACCATCTATATAAATTTCATTTCGCCTACAAAAATATGGTTTAAGGTCGTTATCATTACACTTTAATGGCCAACCTGACTGTATAAAAGATAATAGTTTACAGAACTCAGGATCTTTTAACGTTTCACATTTCACTTGACTTTTGGTTACCGGTAAAAAAGTTTCAACGAAATTCAAATAAGTTCTCTCCTCCATTGACTCAACCTCCTTTACCGGCAGGGGTAGCCTAGATAAAGAATCAGCGCAATTGGCCGCAGACGGTACGTATTCAATTTTGTAATTATAGCCCGATAACAAAATATCCCAACGTTGTAAACGCGACGCAGCCATAGCTGGAATACCCACTTTATCCCCAAATATATATGTTAACGGTTTGTGGTCCGTTCTAAGAATAAATTCACGTCCATATAAATATTGATAATATTTTCGAATACCAAATACAATAGCTAACGCTTCGCGCTCAATCTGTGAATACTAACGCTCCGCCGTACACAGCCAACGCGACGCAAACGCGACCGGCCGCTCACCCGCCGCAGTTATGGCTTCTACCCCGACGGCGCTAGCATCCGCTGTTAGTACCAACGGCAACTTCAACGAATAATGTACCAAAACGTCACTCGGAACGAGTGCCTTTTTTACTTCGTTAAAAGCAACATTACATGCGTTATTCAATATAAACTTAACATTTCTACGTAACAATTCATGTAAAGGAGCCAAAATCATACTAACATTCTTAACAAACTTGCCATAATAATTGACTAACACTAAGAAAGCTCTAAGTTCACTAATAACTCGTAGCATTCTGCACCAACGACCGTTATTAATGTCGGTACATGCAAAACTTTTTCGATTTTATTAACCAAAAAGTACTGTTGCAATCGTTCAATATATAATCTCCAGTTATCACTTTTGATGTTAAATTCATTTATTTTACCGATCGACATGTTGAACTGTCTTTCTTTATTCTCACAGGCGTTTGTTCGAATCGTTTCATCGCCACTGTAGAATATTTGAGGAAATAAAAGACGTACGTTACTTAGGACACGTATAATACGACTGACGGCATACAGTTGTACTTAAACTAAGGAATTTACTTACTACCTACATTACACTTACCTCGGAGGCGCCTCCTACGCCGGATCCGGCTACCTTGAGCACGGAGGAGTTGCGAGACATAGCTGGCCAGCTCGCTGGGGCGATTGTCGAGGTGAGCCGTAAGCCGTAAGTTAAGGGTACGTAGTGTGGCGTTCGCACGAGCGAGCCCGCTACCTCGCGACTTGGGGTTGGGGCGTCTGTGACGAGCAGTGTTACATTTTGGTGCAACATTAAGCTCAGAGTCGCTACCGGACTTCTCGCTGTGATGTGGAGAGACCTCGGAGAGAGGCCTCTTCCTGCCAACGCTACTTTTGGTGCTCTCAACTTGCATCCTCTCTTCAAAATACAATCGGTATCCGTGTGAAACGCCAAGGTCGTATGCAGGAGATCCAGCAGTCGGGGCCGAATCTTCCGCATCCAGAGCAATAATTTCCGAAACGTTAAGCAAATCGTTATCTATAGGGAAAGCCGGGTCGTTGTCGGGACACATGGCTGTGCCACGCTTCACATTTTTTACAGCCCCAGGTCGATGTGGGGGCGACCTGCGCAGATACTCCTCCTGCTCCAGAATGACTTGTGCCCCCCCCCCCCCCGTAATACGAGGGGCAGACGACAACCGGGGTTGTCGTGAGGGATTGTACGGCTGAGCCGACACCCTCCCGGGGACTATTTTCCAAATCATTACCGTCCAAAGTTCCTTTAAGGGGTGAGGTCCCCGTGGGTGATGCCCTAGTACTTACACAACCCCTCGGCAGGCATCGAACCTCAGGGTTGACATAAAAACACAAACACACATACTACGAAACATAACAAATACGACGTGGACTAAACGGGACAAGACATACACAAAACAAAAAGACAAAGCCCCCCCGCCCCGACAGAAGCCCCCTCCCCGAAAGAAGGTGACACCCGCCTATCCCCCCCTGTCGGCCATGGACCAGGCACAAACCCCCATGACCAACCCCCGTGCCGGATATTAGCCAGCGGGAGAACCCGAAGGTTCTCAGTAACCGCTGTTGCCCAGGGAGCACCACGAGGAGGTTCCCGGCATCGCCCCCAACATTTCTTTTAGACTATCATAACTTTAACAAATTAAAAATTTTAAAAACCCCGATACAAAAAGACCTCTAACCGTTGTACGTACGTTGATAGTGTATATATTACGAAGTTAATCATTGAGGACTTAGACTATACAATTCGATATCGTAAATTCTTTATTTGCCTTACTTGCATTTTAGTTTCTTCCTTTATTAAACGGTCCCCCGACGCAACGAATTCAATAATATTATGTTTATTCTTTTAGAGGTCTTTTTGTATTGAGGGTTTTTTTAAATTATATATATTTTTTTTGCTTTTTAAGGTTATGTCACTGGTTTTTGAATTGTACTAAATGAACCTACAGACACACAAAATGTTAATTTTTTTAAGTATTTCTATTAATCTATCCTAATATTATAAAGAGGAAAGATTTGTTTGTTTGTTTCAATTGAATAGGCTCCGAAACTGCGGGACCGATTTAAAAAAAAAAAATTAGCATTAGAATCTTACAATATACATAATACATTACTATGTAAGATTCTAATGCTAAAAGATTTTATTTTTACAAATCGACTGCCGCAACGAACAGTATCGAATCCACAAATCACTAACTTACAGCTACAACGGTTTAAAGTTGTATTTTGATCTCTAATCATAAATTATAATAATATTATAGAAGTTATACCCAAATAAGATATATAATTTTATGTGTTTTCTTTTGTTTACACTCGAATTTAGAATTTAATTTGTATTTTATATATTTTTTATTTTCGACGATGTACCTTGTCGATAGAAATTGCAATTTAATCGAAAGTGGCAGATTCGATCGTATTGCGGCTTGAGAAAAAAAAATTAAATATTGAATCTACCAGTTCCGATACTATTCTATGACAATCTATGTAAGAAATACCAAACTATTAACAATTCGATACTTAGTTATTTAGTAGTAGTTATTAGTAATTTATTTATTTATTTACCTTGTTGTTGTTTGTTGAAGAGGGAAGGGGTACCAAAATCAAAACCTGAGTTTATTGCTTGAATTAACAATAATATTTACTAAAATGAAATAAAAAATAATCATTATTAGCATGAGATCCATTACAAGTACCTAACATTAAAGGACATACTTATACACCTACTGAACCAAATTATTCATCACAGAATGAAATCACACATGTCTAAATTATCGATATTTTGTACTTTACCCTGAGATCATTAAGTATTATTAAATAAATTAAACAATCTTCTAATGTAACCTACAGTAACTTAGTATTACGATTATTATTAGTCAGTCTCGTTTACTAAACCTTTCATAAAAAAAATCTGAGTAAGTATAACAAAATTATAAAAATAAAAATTATAATCCCTAATTCTTCTCAAACAAACTTCTCACAAAAACTTATATACTAATAAAACTCAACATTATTTAAACCACATAATAAAACAGAATCAGATTCAGCATAATTTTTAATCATCTTCATCACTCTCCGAAACATTTAGAATTTGACTCCTTTTAAGGTTTTTAAAAAAGTCATGGTATTGCCTGGGTATATGTCCTGCTTCACAAAGACTCATTAAATCTTTATATTTGGCTTCCGGAACTGGCAAACTATCGGAATACAGTAGCTTCAATGCGTCGTAACCGGTTGTTTTCCGGTTGCGACGTGTTTGAACTAAGGTATTTAACCTTAAGTGTTCAAAATCCAAATAATACTTGTATAAAATAATGTCAGGTTCGGATCTCTTCACACAGATTTTCTTAATATTATTGCATTTGACGTCTTGATTTAAAGTGTTTTTCTTGAAATTTCTGTTTTGCAACAGGTCTTTTAAATCATATAACATATCTCGAGAAACTTCAATGACGTTATATGGCTCACCATTCGTTTTTGCCCAACGCATACCATTGATCAGGAGTGTATATTATTTTGCCCTTTGCAGATCTTTCTATTAAGGCATGTACACTGTCAGCTTCTTGTTGAGTATGACCGGACTCCAGAAATCTGTGAGTGATATCTATACTATATTTCTTACTTGCGTATATGTAAAGACTGTATACTACTCTATTGCGATTTTGTCCATTATAATTGTCCGACCATAACCTTATATCTTGTGCACCTCTAAACACCTTTTTTTCAATAAAATCTTACAAACAACTTCCCACCTCGTTTGCTCCTCGTTTACCAACATTTTGTGGCCATAAATAGCAAAAAGCCTCTTTAATTTCACCGTCAAAAACAGTAAAATGCATCAATGATATTTTTTTTTACAATAAAAAAGTGACACTTCACCTGAAGGGCAGTTTAGCAATTTCTGAAAATCAAAGGTCGCGCATACTATTTTAGACGAACTTTGAATGGCGTCTTCTTTATCCCTTGTCTTATATTTTCTTGCAATTTCCTTACTTAAAATATGTGTGTCATATTGTGCTAGGATCTATCTTCAGAGGGGTTGATTTTGTTGGAAAATGCGTGACACTTCTCGCACAAATCTTTTTTCGGGATAAAAAATGCAATGTTCATGTGATCATTTACAATGTTTCGATATTGTCTTTCGGTCTCAGCTTTATTATTATATTTAGATATTTCTGACCAATCCTTGTACATTAAAAACATCTTACTAAAAATCAGCTGATTCGTCGTGTTTTCTTCATTTGGAGTGTCTATGGGGTCTTCAGTCAGTGGTGATCCGAAATTAAGAGATGATGGCATTGGTGTTTCTTCTTCACAGTCCAATATAACATTGCTGGAATCAGTTGGGCTCTCATTAGTCATAACTTCGGCTTGTGGACTAGGCAATACCATAATATTATCGTCATAAATGCCGTATAATATCCTCTATTCATCTTCGGTGTAGTCGATGTCACGTACAGGTGATTCTTAAATAAAAAAAACCTAATTTAACATCTTTCTTTAATAATAAGATCAAAAAAAGAGCTAATAATAAACTGTGAACAAACGAATCTGCTAATGAATTAGGTATCGTTAGCAGATTCAACAACGTAGAACAATATAGTATCTGGTAGATTCGACAAAAATGTTTCCAAGTATACTATCGAAAGTACCATATTCGATATTTTGTCTTACTTACAATGTACACGTATACCATCGAAAGTGGCACTTTCGATGTTTGCCAAACGCACATGAACTTATAACACTATCGATTCTACCACATTCGATGGTATAACTTGTTAATCTTCATATTAAGGAAAATAAAAAGGAAATAGAAGGAAAATTATTGATGATAGTTAAAAGATCAAACTACTAGCTATACAACAGCATTTATTTTCGATGTTTGTTCAGTTACCGGGATGATAAACATCTTTTTCTTTGGGTGAGGCTTCACAACTCTCACGTTGTTCTCCTTTTCTCACTAAATTAACCATATATTAACCTCGACTATTAATTTTCGAACTTAGAATAAGAAATAACAAAATACTAGAAACGTAGCTATAAAATAAAACAACTTAAAATTATATAAAACTAATACGTACTACTTCGCTTACATCGCGGCGAAGACTAACGAGTCTGGCAGTTACGGAGTGGGCGCGCGTATCGACACGTATGAAAACTATCGAACGTGTAACATTCGATGATGTTGGCCTCTCAAACGGTAAAGTTTCGATTGTATTCGACTCAAAACTTGTTTATATTTTTTCCTTTTTCCTTTTTTTTTTGTTTCTGATACTATGATTTAAATAGTATCGATTAGTATAATAAAAGAAAAAAGTTTTTTTTTTAGAATCGATACTGTTCGTTGCGGCAGTCGAAATGTTATATTTTATACGAGAAATATATATATATATATATATATATATATCGGCGCGAAGACTTTATAAAACAAAATCATGATCGTCGATAGAGGAACATTGGATTATAATTTATTAGATTAACTAGTTATTGCTTGTAACAGAATCAATTTATAGTGAGAAGTGATCAAAAAACATTGTTAAAACAACAATTATGATATTACGAAACTTATTTATGTCAGTCGTCATTTTAGTATAAATAGGTCGTGTCGGCGGTCGACAGTCCGAGAGTTAGTCTTGCTCAAGTCGTCAGACTGTGCGGATCTCTATAAGGATACTGTTACGCTGTCCATTAAATAAACGAAGCTATAATTATTTGTGCACTTTTATTTTGAAAACGTCATTATGAACCACCATCACGAAGACTACAATACAGTGACAGCAGCAATGCTGACGTCACACCTTTTAAAAACACTTACGGAGGTTTTCACTCCGATATATATTATATTTAATAAAATAAGGATCCACGTGAAAGTTTCTACAATGTAATAAATTATAAATGTATTAAGTAACATGTTTCAAGACTTTTTCATATGGGTAGGTAGATAGGTAGGTTTCATATATACGAATATTAATAAATATAAACATTTAGAGTTAAAATGATTTAGAATCACTAATAACACTATGATGAAAGGATTTATATTACTACTAGCTGTTGCCCGTGATTCTTTATGACTACGATCGTAAGCCATATAAATATATTTTTACAGTCTACGTGGACGCAGTCACGGGCAATAGCAATAAGTAATAATAAAGTACTTTACCTGAGTAAGTAAGTGTAAAAACCTTTTGGCCTTCATAACAAGGCTTTTTTTTTCTTATATAGCGCGTGACCAAGCCGCTGGGAACAGCTAATTATTAGAATAGCATAAGAACCTCTCCCCCGCACGAATAATACGTCAATATCTTGGAGACGACTATTTCTATTTCAATCAAACATAGGTCTTCTGGTACGGTAATAGCCAGTCCTGATGACAGCCATTCAAGTCACCCAAAAAGACGAGCTGCGCTAAAGGTTACTGAAACAGAGCCACATCAGCGGCCTCACTTAGATACTCAAATAATCGAGTTGTCTCCTGGTTACGAACTTCACTCCTGGTCGCTGTGCGAATTGTAGACACAGGAATACAGGATTGTTTTGTTTCCTGTGTCCACTAAAATCCATAGGAATAAAAAAATGGGTCTTCAACGTGACGGAGACGCTGGATACTGAGGTTGTTCCGCGCGTACACACAGACTCCGGCCCGTGAGTGAAAGTTGTGCTCTTACGAGTAACCGGGACAATCCCGGTGCGCAGCGCTTAAAGATATCCTTTGTATATGTGTCTCCGGTTGGTGGTAGACAGGTAAGATATTAGAATGCAAGCCTCTGATATTAGTGAGGTACACTTTGTATGAAGAGGAGTGCAACTGCTGTGGAAACTTGTTTATTTTTTTGTACCTTTTCATAAAAAAATATATATAAAAAGTGAATATGATGGGAAATAACACTTGAACAAGGCGGTGCGTATCGAACCAGATGTTGAAATTGGTGATATTATGCCATTGAGAGGCTACTCTGGAGACTGCGAGGACGTCCAAATCCCCCAAGCGATCGCCATCGGGCCTCCTCATCTGGTTGCCAACCAGCACAATGGAGTCACCCTGGGATTTTTCGCAGCTGGCGAGGCAACTTTTCGTGGGTGGCTGACCCACTAATTGGTCCCCCAACTATCTACGGGTGGCCACCGCCCTCGCCTCCTTCAGACCTAATACTTATGTTTATAGCATCTCAACCCCACCAACCCTCCGTTTATAAAGGTTGAGCCGATATTCATGTGGTCAAGGTTTACCCCTGTCACATGGACCCTTTTACGGCAGGTCTGACCTCCGAAGTCGTCCGACAACGGCACTATAAGACTAGTAAGCTCGCAAGGCTATCGGTCATAGACAAGTCCAATCGCGACCACCAAGCTACCTTTTCTCCATGAAAGGTTCCGGAGCTGTAAGGCACGCTCACTTCCCGTGTGATTTCTCACACTTGCAATTCACTTGCTGAGAACGCCAGAAAGGCTAACTACCAGTTTCCAGCTGGCGCCGGAGCTGTAAGGCACGCTCACATCCCGACGGCAGTCAGGCCGCAAGCCTACCCTACGATACAGTCGGGTGACCGGATAGATGCTAGCACATCCATCTAACCTATAAGCAGGGGGCTACCCGAACCGCAGTGACCCCCGAAAGGGTCTCTGCTTAAGGGCCGTTCCAAGCCCCGAAGTAAAAGACCGCAGCAGCCCTTCGCCTTAGGCTGGTCAATCACCTCTCGCTGCACACAAGTTCCGACGAGCCCCCGACAACTGTGGGGACCCAGACGAACAGCGCAGAATCTTTGCAGCTAACCATACTTACTTAACAGATATAATTACTCTGTATTAACGTTTATTTCAAAATTTAAACAACGCTTCTAATATACAAGCAATTGTTTATTGTGTGTGCGTGTGTGTATTGATATACCTTTTTTGTACAAACTCCAAAGAAGGATAAGACTTTCGAGCCGAATAACTCAATTAGTCGACATCTGGGCGATCTAACGTATAATAAATGTCCTTATCTAAGGAAAAACAGAAAATAATAACATTGTTTTTCCCTTCTCCTTACTTTTACTTGAATTTTTAACCATATCGGTGATGTAGAATATTCAATTCGTAGTAAAACAATTCTTCCCTTTTTTTGTATTGGCTTCTATATGACTTATTTTAAGTGATACAATCTAAATTACGACATCGGCAGACATCGCTCACTGTCAAAAGTATATTTAAAGTTTTTAATAAGGATACAATATTAGGTACTGTAATTATTTTATACCTGTCTTGTTTTTACTTAAACGTCCATTTATATACTTCTTAAACAGACTACTTAATAACCAATTCTAACAATATATCACACTTACAGATTTTCATTGAACATAATCAAAATATTACTATGTACCTAAGCTTGAGGAATTCTGAGCTACACAATCGACGTTATTTTCACCTTCAAATTGCAGGCCTAATTAAAAAAAAACTATTTTAAATGATAAACATTCAGTTAGCTATATGCATTAACAAAATGTTCAATACTGAACATTCACACAAGACACATTTGAGACGGTTTGCACGGTTCCATACTAGAGTGCGCCGGTAGACCGTACCGCCGCAAACGAGAAGATTAATTTAAATCTGTAATATCTTAGTAAATATTTATTAAATTAAATGCTGTAAAGGGCTATATTATTCCATATTAAATGTAAAATGTATTTCAGTTACTTAATTAGATAAGGATTAAAGCTGTATTTCTTAAAATCGCTTCGTAAATAACCTATTATTTTTCGTAAAAAGGATAAAAATTTGCTATTGTGGGTTATTCCAAGAGATAAATATATACCATCGCAGACTTTCTTGTAAAACGTTTTAAGGTATATAATACTTAGTACATTATTTTGATCTATCTCGTAAAGTTCAGCCAGCATTTGCAATGTAAGCGCAAAACAATGTGTTTGTTTACGACCTCGCGTTAGAAATCTTGAAATTATCAGTAGTTCTCTAATATATTAAGCTTGTTATTATACATAATATAAACCGTAGTTTTAAAGATCTAAGCATACATACATACAGATATAGGGAAAGACGCGAAAAGCTACTTTGCTTTATAGCATGTAACTTGCTATGCGTGCGACATGCGTGCGACTTTTGATTTTGATAAAAAGTTACCCTAAAAACTATAAGCCTTCAAACTGGTAAGAAGCAATGGTACGACCGTAAGAGATTATTAACTTCTATATTTGTTAACCGATTGTTAAAAAAAAAACAAAATATAAAGTGAATCCCATGACTATATATTCCCGAAAACTGCATCCAAATCGACTAATCCGTTTCTGAGATTAGCGTGCACAAACATACAAACATTCAGACTAACAGAGAAAATGACAAAACATTATTTTGGGTTCTCTTGCTTATATAAGGGTTATATGCTGTATGAATTTTTGAAAATATTTTTTTTTCGTATTCTTTGTACAACTAAAAGACAAACAAATAAACAATGTTTTAAAAAATGCTGAAAATGGATTGTGTTAGTTATTACTTCACATTCTGGTATATTTTTATATATATTTTCAAAGAACAAAGACTACTCCTCTATAGATTTATTACATATATAGAATAAGATTTTCAAAGTACCTATTACGTCATTGACATAAATTGTCATAACTTTTTCATTTCTTAACCAATTTAGATGAAATAAACATTAAATGTTAAATGTGTTAATATAAATATAATATCAAAATGCAACAGTATTTATGTTCCTAACTAACTACTTCCTAACGATAGTTGCTGATATAACGCAAAATTCTTTGTCTTAGTCTACGAAAGAGGTAATTAAAAACTAATTTAAATTACATAAAAATTACTCAAAAAATGCATATTAAATAGGAAAATTAACCTAAATAAAAATATAAATCACATGAAATCTTTTTTCAAAATCTTACTTTGATTGTTTGCGTACCTTGAAAAATGGAAAACTATTGAAATCGTTTTATTTTATATTTTTAATCTCAATTCAATAAGTAGCTGTAGATCAATTTAAGAAAACAAAAATCCTTAAAGACTCTTTAAACTTTTACTTATTAAATTATTTTTTTTTGTATTAACTTAATAAGAGTTGTATTTATTTTATAAAATATATTAGACATCTATTGATTTCGTAACATTAATAACAAAGTAACATAACATATGTGGGTATTTCTTACGAAATTTCAAAATTTGAGACATTATTAAAATTAATTTTTGTAATGGAATTCTCTCTTTTTTTTTCTGAAATCCATAAAGTGAGATCTATTTAGAAGTCTTGGTCTGCCATATTTTTGGCTATATTGTTTTTAAAAAAAAAAAATAAAAAAAAATAAAAATGAGGGAATGATTAACAGGGTGAGGGAATGATTCATAATTATATAAAAATTAAAACAAAGAATAATAAATCAAATTATGTAATATATGACAAATATATATACAATTATGTAATATATGACATTTTCATTAGTAATATATGAATTATGTAATATATATTATGTAATATATGAATATTATGTAATATATGAATATAATTATGTAATATATGACAAATATGACAGGTAATATTCAAATTTCAATCTAACTGACCTTAATATTTGAAGCTTTTTTTATTATTTTTTAATGCAGATTAAAACACAAATTTGCGTAATGATGGCCCTAATATGTTCAAATGGGATGAAAGCTTCCAATAAGTTCAAATAGGATAAAAGTGGTAAAAAACTTTCTAAACCTAATATTTAATATTAACTACGTCACCCAAAGGGATATACATTTTTGATACAATTCTAAATGATGAGTTTTTTAAACTGAGCTCCGAATCTAACCGGAATACTCATATTTTGTAATATTTTAAATATATTATTTTTATTGCTTAATGATAGTTTAATGTTGAATTATAAAATAATTGGATTAATGGTCTGTAGTAGATTGTCTTAGATATAATTTTTAGTTCACGATATATTGAGCTTAATATTTAACTTAATATTTAATTATAATAAGGTAAGAATAAAAACTTTAAGTTTGAGCCACATTACTTTTGCAGATACAAAAGACGAAATTGCAATGCACGAGAGTACATTTAAGTAAAACGTTTTTCCATTGTACTATATACTATGTAACATACCTCACCTAAGTATTCTGGGAAACTACATCTAGTAATCTTTTCGTAAACATTTTTGCTGCAAAGCATTCAAAACGTTGGGTACAATTATTATGTTTCTCTTTGAATGTTTATTTCCATTTTATTCTGTTAAAGCTGCTCTTCCAATTTTCAAATCATTAGTTATGTCATTAGCGGAATAGCATTTGACAGTGAATGTAAATTTTAAATGAAAAAAATAATCTGGTTATTCTTTAAACAAATTAATACTGGCAAGTCAAATAATATAAATAGACGTATCAGTTAAACTAAAATGTTAATGCCTTTAAGTTTAACAAGTTTTAATTATCAGTTTTTAATTTTTTACTAGGCTGTTCTGTTGAGGCAAGGACCATAAACATCATAAAAAAGCCACATAGATTAATCACTTAGAATAGATGGGATTATTTTCGATAAGTTAGTTATTTAATTTAAGGCTTTATTAGAATGTACGGTATTATGTACAATTAAATTACATATAATTTAAATATTTATTCTTCGTAACTGTTACGCATCGCTTTGACAGGTCTTTTGTGTGTGCTTTTTATAATATTTATTGTTTTTTTACCAATTTAGTAACTTTATAATAATTTTCAAGATATTTAAAGACATGATAAGATCTTTATTATCTCTTTAAATAGCTTGCTAGCTATTTAAAGACATAGTAACTAGCTGCTAACTCTTTAAATAAATTGTAGCATCTATCTGTAATTAAATTTATGTTCGTCTCTGTTCCCCGGAGATGGTTAGAAATAGGCACTCAATATGGCGTTGATTACGTAGTTAAAGCTATGTAGGTTAAGGCAGCTGTAATTTTACATAGATAATACGTCTCTAAAAAATCTTCAATAATCGTTATCGTTATAAAACGTCTACATGTTTATTGAAGTTATCGGTTTGTTTATCATTTTATATTTTATATTAAGTTAGTCTTTGGTTTGATAAATGTATATTTAAGAAATACATATTCTAGTCTAGATTTAATTCTAAAATATGAACAATGCAACGTGAAAGAGTCGTTAATTGTAAAAATAATAGTTAAACTAATCTCTAGTTAAAAAAACACACTTTTTGTTTTTAAATAACTATCAGACAGTCATTTGAAAAAGTATATAAAGTAAACATTTTTACTAAACAATGATCTATTAATTAAAATAAAGGGTCTTAAATAAATGACTTTTTATCAAAACTCGTGTACAACAATAGTGTTAAATTAATAATTGTGTATATATACACAATAATTTACTTTAATAAATCTTTAATAACCATCATGACGATTAATTCAGTGGATTTTTTTTCTTATATTATCTTAAATTAACCCATGCAAAATTTTTCTTTGTAACACGCACTGTTGAGAAATTACATCTCATAAATCACAAGAGCTAAGACCGTAACGTTCCAGCTTTGTTACTTTCCGCCGTGAATACGTTATAATAATCATGCTGTTTCATACTTACATACCTTAACGTAAATGTTTGCTTCGAGCATCCTTTAAAATTCTAAACTTATTTATTGAGCACAATGTGATATTTAAAAACATTCTTCCCGTTTGACAAATTTGCTTTAGTAATAATTTACGTGTAACTCTACAAAGTGCGGAGTACGCGTTTATTCTTTAACCTTCTACCTTTCTATTCTAAATGTTAGAACTTTTGTATTTACGGTTTTTTGATATGAGACATACCACAATAAAGATTATGTTATAGAAATTAATTGATATACTTTAGTATGGAATCCATTATTATGGAAATCGAGTGGTAAATTAATTTCTAATTTTGTCAAAATCAAACCTAATTAATATCTACTTATCCCATATCAGATTTTAAGTTTAATCGTTTACCACTGGATACAGTTGATATTTTATTACTTTGAAAATATTTTGTTTATATTTTTTAAAAGTTTGTATTCTTAAAGCACTTCTTGTTATTTTTTTATTAATGCCATTGCTAAATAATGAAATGTTTAAATTAAAATGTTAGTTGTTCGTTGAATTGAATCAGTTTTTATGTATAATAAAAATAATTTGTAAAATCAATCCAACATACAATTTTAAATATATCATAAACGAGTACTTGGTTAGAACATGCAGTATTTATAATACTAGAGTTAGTATAATCTCTCATTTTTAAGCGTTTTCGTAGTTTACTAAATCCTAAAGTTTCTCAAAGTTCACTCAGCTCTGTACCTACATATTTTATAAAAGCTATGTCAAAAAAAAACGATTGAGGAATTAGAGAGGAAATTGGTTTTAGTTAAAATCATATGGTTTTAATCGTACCGAAAGCGCAAACCAGTGAATGAAGTAGTGAGCAGGTTTATTAGCAATAATATTCTGCGCCAAAAAGCTCTATTGGCTAGCCACAACGCCCTTTTGGTTCCTACACGAAGTATGGTAGTGACAGTTACGTATGGCAGAAGAAGCATAAAAGTAAAATTAATACAGTGGAGTTGAAATCTTTGAGGAGGTGAAATGTGTGAGATAAAACTGAGCGACAGAGTAAGAAATACGCTGGTAACTCAGACATATAAAAAAACTTTCCAAGCTAGAGCTCGGAAAGTTATTTGCATCTGACACAGCTTATCTAATGTAATTTTTTTAAGCCATACTTACTGTTTCACTTACATATTTATATAAAAAAATGTTTTATAATATATATATATATATATATATATATATATATATATATATATTTTAGGTGCTATGGTTCTTTATCTATGGTATCCGTTAGACAAACATTCCTTAAATTTATTAAAAAAATATTAAAGGGTAGAGCTTGTTAAAAAATTTAAATATTGCCCCATATAAGAATAAAAAGGTATTCGATAGAAGCATAATAGATGTTAGCACCGTCCCGAAAAAGACGATCATATATACAATGCTCAATTCAGCGAAACGGACATCGCTACGGTAGCTCAATTAGTAGAGCGGCAGGACGGTTTCCCAGAGGTCGCGGTTCAGTTTCTGTTTATATTTTATTCTTTATTCAAATAAGCTTAGCTTGGCTATACATGTTTATAGATGGAATTGTTTTTTTTTTTCAAAAATATTTTTTGAATGAAGGCAATACCGATATTAGTAAGTAGTTAAAGGGATTTGTAGCGTTGCAAGAATGTTAATAGTAATTACCAGAATGTAATAATTTAGTTTTACTCGTTTCATTTCCTGGCCCAAAATTAAATAAAAATGGCTTCCAAGTAAGATTCGAGATTCACTATTGAACAAACATCTTTACAAATATCTCCATCTCCATTGAAAATATTAATAAAGTATGAGAAGCTTGAATTTTCTCAATATATTATTTTAAAAGCTGAGGTAACTTTCTTATCTGATTTTATTATTTGATTTTCTATGTGAAGAGCAAAATTGAAGTTGCGAGCTTTGCTTTCAGCTGATTCACATTTTATGAAATTTCAGTACAATTTAGTAACGTTCAGTATTATTAATTAAATTTCTTACATATAACTAGACCTATGAAAAAACTTTACTAAATATATATTTATATAACATTTATATATCGTATCGCTACGGTAGCTCGATTGATAGAGCAACGGGACGGTTTCCCAGAGGTCGAGGGTTCGTATCTGTTTATTTTTCATTTTATATTTATATAAATTTAAATAAGCTTAACAGGGCTATACATGTTTATAGATATTTTCAAACAATATGTTTTGTGTTAAAAATCTAATAATAATAATTTATTTTAATTTTTTTAAAAGTATTTTTTAAAAACCCGTTGTTTTAAGAACAAAAGATTTTCAAAACAAAAAACACTATAAAGTTACCTGCACTAAGAATAATCTGTAAAGTCTCATCTAGCCATTATACGAAATGTGTTTTCTCTAAGTGCAAGTTTTCGAAGAGCACAAAACGAAATACGATTTAGAATTCAGGATTTATTACTGAAATGATGTTGCGACTATATTTTTAAAATTTCGAATAATGGTCTAATTTTAATCTAAACTCTACTGTATATATAGTAACAATCACTCACTAGTGACTAGATGATGGTTATATCCCCATGAGTATTAAAATCGCTGGCTGGACGTCGTCGCTTTGGTGCAATATATTAATGATATACTATATATAACATTAGAATCCGAAAAAATATTTTTCATATGTAAAATGTGTAATTCAGAAATTTCGTTTGTTTAACTCTCATATCTGTAATTCTTTTAATAATAATCTCCAAGTTTGACCAAGCGACACGTAGCTTTGTAAGTTATTAAAAAATTATATGTCCAAAAGTTATATTTTTTGGATGCTCCAATGGAAATCGTGTTACAGTTATAGAAAGAAAAAAAAATTCTTGACAAACTCAATTTCAAGATGTGACACTGTTGGGAAAATATGACATGTTTGAATGTTTGAAACTTGCTACAAGTACAGTAAACACTTTAACCTTTTAAAATAAAATGAATAAGAAATTAAATTAAAGAAAGAAAGAAACTTTTATTCAAGCGTTGTAAATATGAACAAAAAAAAAACAAAATAAACAATAAAATAAACTAACCAAAAACATCTTAGAAACATTATATAAACGCGCGCGAGTTGTAGGCGCTGAAAAACCGGTTTTAGAGGACGAGTAGAAGGCGACGCGGTGTGATGTTTTAAGGTGCATTAGCATCAATTTTAATAACAAAGTAAGAAAGTTTTTAATGTTATACGGATAACTGTGTTATATAATAAACAACGCCGATATTCAGCTCAGCATGTGCTGTTTGTTCGGGATGATACTCGTACAAAAAGCGCTGATTTTCAGCTGAAACCCTGATTATATTACATAATACTGTGTTTTAATTTCATTTAAATTGTTTCAGAAATTTAATAAAGTGCTAAAACTACAAAATTCAAAAGATGCCACATTCTAGTTCAGTTACAGTAATAATAAATGCCAGCATATTTAAAAATGTTTTTGGCCTTCTTTAAATTATCCTCATCTACAGCATTACCGTAGTCGATGAAAAGCGATCGCCTGAGGTAATATTGATGACATAATTTTATAGTGCAGATTTTACCCATTTACATCAGCCTATTATTATAATTTAGGCTATAGATTATATCGTTAATTCATTTTTGTAGATAAAATGAGCATAATATCATTGCCATGTAATATATTAATGGAATCAAAACTTTTTAAATGTCACGTTATAAATAAAATTTATAATGTTAATCCAATACACGTAAGTTAAATACGTTAAAATTTTTACGCTTCTGTCATAAGATAAGATATATTAATAATGTTTTATGTTGTTGTTGTTATGTTGTTCTTGTTAAACTCTTTATTGTACACAATAACACAATGTAAAAAATTACAATGTATATAAAATACCAAAAAAAAAAAAGATTATTAAAGTATACAAAGGCGGACTTATCCCTTGAAGAGATCTCTTCCAGTCAACCCTTGAATTCTTATAAAAAATAAAAAAATAACATGGTAGAAAACTACAGAATTTGAAATAAAAAAATAAATAATAATAATAATAATAGATGTGTACAAAATTTTTTTTTTTTTGTACACATCTATTATTATTATATTACACATTACATAACAATAATAATTATGTAATGCCTGACTCCATTGCAAAATAATAAACGCTAGTGTTCGCCATTTAAACAAACTCTGTAAAAACCTGACTACATCCACTTCAACGGACGTATTATAAAGGTAATTGTACAAGTAGCTGTTAACTTCGTTAGAAATTCATGTAGTCAACTGCAAAACACAGTCGTTATTGCGTGTTAAGTGTTACGAAATTACTATTTAACTATTGTTACAGTAGCACTTGCACAACTTTCTAAAAGGACTTTGGGAAATTACTATCCTTGACGAGACTCTTATGTAGCATTGAAAGTTCAGAGAAATATTTGATTATAAGATAGTGATACATCAAAACTAATTAGGTAACTTCCTTCTTTGTTAGTTCATATTAAAATGTTTCGATGAATTTTACTGTGGACCCGAATGCAATTTTATCCTTTTTTAGATTATTTTTTGTATCGGGGGTATGTTATTTTTCTTTTGTAAACTACTTTTACGTGACTTTAAAATAATTGTTAAAAAAAACATTTATAACCACAGTCCTAGTCACATAAACTAGACTAGAAAAATAATAAAATTGCGGAAAAAAAGCAAATAATATAATATTTAAAACAATCATTACATAAATACACTGTGTTCAACGCAAGTGGTTTATTTTACAAACACACATTAATTAAACAGAGTTTTATTAATTGAGTAAAATATTTTTGTAATTAAAGTTTTGTGAACCATGATTATGAAATGTATATTTACCTTGCTGTATTTATATAAATTAATGGGAATTTTCCCCGGCCAGTTTCAAACTTTTTCGGAGTTCCTATTCACGAACTAGCAGCTTAAACATAAAGCTACGATATGTACTTATTAGACATAATATGAATCCATTGTTCGGTTAACTATTGGGTATACATAGTAGCATAATAATAGTATAGTACCACGTAACTGTATATTTATTGGTGACAAACCTTAATTAAAATAAAATATATTTAGGAAATATTTTACTCTGAACGTTCTCAAATTCTTTGAAATGTAAACAAAACACTAGGCTTTTGTTTACATTTCGAGGATATTGATTGTCACTTTAAAACCTGACAGTTATTATTAATCAAATTTTATCAATCGAGAATTATTAGTTAATAGGATTTTCTGCCCGCTCGGGCGGAAAGTGACAACTTTAGTCCCGCTGCGCAAAACGAAATTGCCGCTTACCGCCTTCGTCGAACAGAAAAATAGCATACACTCCGCGGGAAGTAAAAAATGAAAACCTCGGTTCATATGTCAGTCGACCTCGGTTTCACCTCGAAAGACAATTACACGTGATCTGAGACATTTCTTTTTTTTCATCCCGAGGTGTGTAATATGCTATTACTTAGTCTCCATGTGTTGTTTGTTGGATTAATTTTATTACTATTAATTTATTCATCTCATGACAGCTTTTTGACAGATTTTTTACCTTTCTTCTTCAGTTTGTTTAGTCAATATTATACTTTAAATATATACGCTTACAAACGTAATATATATCACTGTTTTCCGCAAAAAAATTTGTGAGTTTTGTAATTTTTTCCTTATTTTAATATCATTTCATGATTTTTTTTTTTTTGGCATTCGCTTGTTTTTTTTTTAATTATAATATTATTATTATTATTTTATTGAGAAGCACGTGGTTGGCCGGTAAGTGTTAGGTCATAATCTGTTTAATTTCACAAAACAAACTGCCGCTATCCTAGGGTTTGTTAAGCTGCTGGTAAAGCGACTTGATCGCTGAATTCGGACTTTTTTGTAAATTATTATTAAAACATTAAAGCTTTTAAAACCGTAACTATCGAATCTTGTATTCTCACTTAAACTCGAAGTATGTTAATGTAAAACTTAAAACTTGTTCCAACATTCATGATATTAATATTATATTCTAGTTGCCCCGCAAATGTTCGTTGTGCCAAAAAGTCAATTAATGAACAGAATTACGTTTTTAAATGAATAATTATTAACTATTACGCACTTTAATCAATTAAAATCTTTATCAGTAGATAAGAAAACAGCTAGAAATGCATTAAGCTTCATGACAAGAGTTGCATTCTTCAGTTAAGCACCTTGTGATAAATATATTTTTTGTTATGTCTTTGGTCTTTGACCAAAAAAGACCAATTCAGACCACAAACATTCTAGGATTGTGATTTGTTAATCATTAATGAAAATGCAAGATAAGTCAGCAATTTAAGTCGTAGGGATTATCGGAATCCTCGGAATGTAAACTTTCTTTGAACTCACCTTTGAATTTTCTTGCAACCCAAAGATTATTTAATCGTTGATCCCATGATGATGATATTTACGCCATGATTTCGCACTGTTAAACCAGCATTGTCTCACGGGCTGCCTCATTTTCAACCAAACTTAACCATAGACTAAATTACGTTTAGCTAAAATTTACTTGAGCTCTTTACCATACTTATTTACTTTTTCTTTTTACGTATTGTTATTCCCTGTCAGATGCGTTTTTATTACAACAAACGTGAAAGATCACGTTTTACGGGAACGCTGTCGAACGGGACAAAAGGTATCCTATGACTGTCTCCTGGTTATAAGCTACCGCCCAACCAATTATCTGGAAAATCAGTTCAGTCTTTTTTGAGTTGTAAATAGTGTAACTAACACGACTTTCTTTTATATGTTAAAGAAAAATTTTTATAAGTCTCTAAAAATCATACCTCTGTAAGTAAGGATTTAATAAAACTTAATCATAATATTAACTCTACAAACTTTGTGGAAATACATGTTAGAAATACAAAACGGGGTGAATATTAATGGCGTGCCTTTTACTGCAAATATTAGCTTCGCGAGTATTCCGAGTTTCTGATTTTCCGAGTGCAATATAATGCCAATGTCTTCGCGAAAATATTTAATTTCATCTTCCACTGTACTTTTCAAAGAATATTGAACAATAATAAATTAATTTTACTATTATAAAATGTACAGCGTATAAAATAATATCTTTTACAGACTGCAATATAAAGCTATTATCTAGCTTCTGTAATAAAGTCATGAACATTTAGAACAAAAAATTCAGGGTCTCAATAGCATCGTCTACACTGATCCTAGGAAATTGTTTAAATTTGTTATAACTCCTGTTGTAATTTTTGTCAGATGTTTTTATGTATAAATCATTCCACCTGTATTTTGTGGAACTTTTATAATGGTTTTTGCTGCTCTGCGTCTCTACTTTTCGGTACAGCTACCTTGAGTTACATCTAAAATACACTATTATATCTTTATAATACAGCAATGATTTATTTAATTAGTTATTAAGAATTTAGTTTCACTTGTTATATAGAATTTGGTTATACTTGGCGGGTTTTCACTTTACTTTACTTACGTTTTTAGAGTTTTATAGGTTTGTTCGTCAATTAGATGTTAACTCTAAAATATTTCTTATATCATTATCGTTCTACTCTTCCATTAGAAAACGGATTGATTACTTTTATTTTATGAACACATACAGTATAATTTTTGAATCCCTTTTTTGTTAAATATTTTTTTAGATTCTTTTACCATTCTCTATTAGAGTTTATTGTGATAACAATATTTAAAATGTTTATTTTGTATGTATACTACATACCAGCTAAAATGTCCAAAATGTATGTTGTTATATATAGTGAGTATTGATAAAAAAAATATAAATATTTTTTACACTCATTTTATTGTAACCAAATAACATACTATGTTATATTCAAATATTATACTAAAGTGAGATTATGTGACGATTTTTTGTTTTAGGTTTGGACATGAAATAATAAATCACTACGTCTCCTGTATCTTTATTCCTCTAACTAATTTGTTGCCTGGAAGAGATTGCTCTTTAGCGATAAGGCCGCCTTTGTACATTTTTTTTGTTTATTTTATTTTCGTATTATTGTTTTATCTAGGTGGACAATAAAGAATATTTATTATTATCATTATTATAGAGTAACCCTCCATAGTTTAGTATCTGGCAAATAGTTACCTTTTTTAACATAGATACTATTTTTGACTATTTCATATAATCTATTAATAGTTCATATTCTTACCATATTTATCGGTCTAACAAAATTTTATTCTTCCTACTTATTTTGAATATTAATCATAAAGTTTATGTTTTCTTAACATTGGATTAAATAAAAAATCCCGTGGTACCCTAATCTTGATAGATGACCGTAGTTTAGGTGTAAAAAATCAATGTATAATAAAATCATTAAGTTTTACCATAATTGTATGCATTAAAAATGTACTTACTAATTACGATGTATTCCAGAAATCAACAGCTTTACTACTATTAAAAAAAAACTTTAAATATTTGCAATAATGATCAACACAAGTAACATCATAGCACAAGGTATTAATTAAATTCTTAGTGTAAATAAATCTGTTATACTGTAAACGATACATTCAAACGCATATTAATTATAAACAAAGTTGCTTGTTATGTAGAAATAGGTCTGTTTTATCAAAATATTAAGAACTAGCTGCCCGCGGCTCTCCCCGCGTGTAAGTTGCTTTTTGCGTAATCTGTGGAAACTACAATAATGTAGAACTATAATAGACTTATAGTTAATTCTATAGTATCCTATTCCCGTGACAATTTTATACAAATGGGCATTACATTGCTACGATTTCAAACTGAAAATAATAATATACATATACATCATCATAGGACATTATTCAGATTTCAGATATACGTAATAAAGCATAAGAATACGATTTTTTTTACCAAGTGTTAGTTTTTGAGTAATGGTCAATTAAAGAATTTCTTTGTAGAATTTCAAACTCCAATACCATATGCGAAAACATAACCATGGCCAGTTCTAAGAAAAGTCAGCGTCATCTATTGAGATTTTATGTAACTAAATTTAAAATGGGCATATGCTCATATTCATTTTGTTATTTGATTAAAATTCAGATAAAACAAAGTAGAAATTCTAACTTTAACTAAATTAAATACGTTTATGTAAAACGTATTAAATTCTGTGTAAAAGTTTTGAAACAGTGCTAGAAGTCAATTTTAAATTAACCGTAACTTCTTTTTCCCTTAACCGATTTTGACTAAACAAAGTTTTGACAACGCTCCAGATTGTATACAATCCACCTATGAAAACCGCGTTCAAATCCGTTAAGTGCTATTCGACGTTTTAACGTACCAGACAAAAAAAATCCAAAAATTGTTTTTTTTTTTGGTTTCTGTTACCCGTCTTTAATCGTTTTTTGGAAAAATATTTAATGTGTGTACATTAAATATTTCGATTTTTACTGCCTTGTTATATATATAAGATGTAAGATTTCATCTACTTTGCGGTTATAGAATCTTTATTTTCTCAAAATAATTACAAATCCACTTACAGAGAAATATAGATCATGGTAAATATTATAACAATCAAGCGTAGTTTTGAATGGATGATGACAATGGATGAAGACGTAATCATTTGAAATTTCAAATTAATGATAACCATGAAACAATGAAAGTAGTTTTACATAAAAACACAACTTTTAAGAACGCACATATGTTACATGTTTTATTATCTATATTTATAACATATCGTCGTTTGGGTTCTGTTACCACGTAAGTAATTGTTAGCAACTTTTCAGGAAATTTTCTATTTTTAGTACACTTGAGATCTTCTATTTTCTATTTTAAGATCATTTTCTATTTTTAGTACACTTGCAACTAAAAAACTATGGATTTTTAGTATATTTGAGTATTTACCTTAATATCATATAACTTACGTTATGATGTAATATTTTTCACCCAATCTGGTGTAACTTACGTCAAGTTGTTTAGGAATATATGGAAAAGTATTAAATTACCAAATTAATCCCTGGTTTATTTAATTAAAATGTTTGAAGTCCTTTTTTTGTAAACCCCGACTCTTTGACACTAATCTTTGTGTTTAATTACACTTTTATTCCTATTTTATAAAAATAGGTTATACTTTAAAAGGTCCAGCAGTAGTTACACTAATACTCTCACCAGATAAATGGTTAGCAAAAACTTCAAGTTCTTATTGATGCTTACTTATTTGCGTACTTGAGAAAATCACTGTACTACGATGAGATTGTGTTAATAAAAAGTAGTGAAATATATCGTATAGTATATGTAATAGTGTAATGTAGTTTCATCATAACCGATAATGTTATCCTTATAATTTATTTGCAAGTAAAGGTCTTGTTTTAGTTCGTGATATTTTTACATTCTAATTATATTTTACTTAATTTTAAAATTGTTATTATTAAATAAAATATATCATCCTATGAACCCTAGTGAGTTGATACTTGTAATAAAACTATAGCTGTGAAAGTATAATAGAATATTAGATGGTCTCATTTACAACGACTGTGTTAATTTACACTAATGAAATATAGTACTATATCATTCTGGATGTTTTTGTCTCCACTACTTAACGTAGCTTGCAGAATCTTCTAGTTAAGAAAATAAATTGCGTTTAGAGTGAAGACTACTTTGTAAGAAGCATCTTATATTTTAATACAGCTCTCTGTAGATTTATTATCTTTTAAATAATATATGCAACATAATTCGTTACCAAAATAATTTATGTGTTTCAATATTACAACTAAACGTTATTCCCCGCTTGTTTTTTCTATCTAGAAATTTAGTAACGATATTTTATTTCGTAATGTAATTGATTTTGTAATGAAATTGAATAAAACTGAACTATTGAATTTGAACATTCATTTGAACTTAATTTAACACAAACTCCTAAAATATAAAATTGTTAAAAATTACATTTTTTTTACTTTTACTTTATTCATGTCTTTTATCATGGGTAAAATTAAATACTTTAAAAATAACGGTGCGTTTGTGATAATAAATTTAAATTTAACATTACAATATTAACATAATATCAAAAAATAACATTTATATCCATACATAATTAAGCTTAAAACTTAAACCCAATATTAAAACTACAAATTTGTGAAAATGGCGTATTAAAATTGTAAAACGGGGTGAATATTTAATACCACTGAATTGCGTTCCTTCATCTGCAAACTGTAGCTTCGCAAGTATTCGCGAGTCCAATATCACGGCGATGTCCGGATGTCGGCGAGAAAATATTTAATTTTATCATCCAGTGTGCTTCTTCACATTTCTTAGGTTTATATTTTACATGATTACCGTTATAGGTATATATAAAATAGGGAAACTAAAAGTGCCGACAAGGCATGGCTTAGGTATATATTTTATTAAATCCTTTGGTTTGTTAATTAATTCCTGCCAAATAAAATTAAGCTGCTTCACTATTATAATATATATTTTGACCGCCCCGTCGCGTCGCGTTGGTCGAGTGGTTAGCGCAGACGCCTAACGTGTCACAGCGCAATGGGGCTCGGGTTCGGTGGAGACAGGCATTTACGTGATGAGCATAGATGTCTGTATATCTGGGTTCGATCGTTTAATAAATATATTCTCAGTATTTATAATGTGTATTTCTATGTACATATTTGTATCGTTGTCTAACACCCTTAACACAATCAAATAATTTGCTTACTTAGGGGTTAGATCAATGTGTGTAATTTGTCCTGATATTATTATATTGTTATTATTTTATATGTAAAATATAGAAAAAATATTTTTTACCGCTCTCTCATTTAAAGTGTATGTTATTATCTATATATCTCGGATTATATATCTCGGATTTAAAGTGTATGTTATTTTTTAATACACCCGTTTAACCTTTTAAAAAAATGTGAAGTTATCGTTTCTATATGTTTTGTGAAATAAAGATTATTATTATTACTACCATTGTAAGACCAAAATAATTGATAAATATAAGAAGGTTAAAAGTAATACTTCAAACCTAGACAGATAAATTAAGTAAATAAAATATTTATATTATAGTATATATTTAAAAAGCGTCCTAAATTTCATAAATTTGAGTCAATTGACGGTAAGAGGTTAATAGACGATAATAATAGGTTATTGTTTTAGAATATGGTGACTAATATAGTTTACTCTGAGCATAACCTGAATTTAAACATACCTTAATTCATATATTTAAGACAGCATAATGAATACCTAATAGAGTTATGCCAAATTATTATTATATATCATTTATCTTAGATAATTATTTATAATAATAAAGCCCAAATAACAGTTGATTTACTGTTGAAATATAATTTATTTTGCATAATTATTTTTATTATCATTACTTTTGTTACATTTTATGTTTTTTCTTCTACAAATAATATGGATCGTCATTCTTGCTAACAAATGGGTTTTTCTTAAGAATATTATATCTAGAAAGCTATTTGTAGAATTACATTTTCATTATTACCAAGAACTCACATGGTTTTTATTTGGTTTTTAAAAAGATATTGTCTCTGTTATTAATTGATTTTTATTAATAGTACTTATTATGTGACAAAAGAAATGTTTGTATAAATTTGATCACCTAAGTTTTTTCTGGAACATTTACTCATCATTCAGAGTTCATTGGCAAGTTGCACTCAACTAGGCATTCATAAGTGGAAATTGAAAATGGATTTTCAAGTTGTTATTCAAATGTAAAACATGTTTTTAACGCTTTAGGGAAAATAAATTCAAAATTCCAAATTTACAAATGGAATATTAATAATTCTATAAACTCCTTTATTGCTGATCCTTAAAATATATGTCATCGATTATTTAAATCTTACATTAGACCTTTTGTTCCTTTTAAAAACCTATTAAATCAATTAAGCAAGTACATTAGCAAACTAGGTACTGGATAGGCACTGCCCACCTAACTATTTTCAAACTAATAAGAGACTAACTACTTAGTTAACAATAAAGAGTGATCGTCCTGTCTGTATCGAGTAGAAAATTCTTTCCAATATTAATATTATTAAATATAGCCTCTTAATCCAACCATAATACTTGTACAAAATAACAGTTTACGTAGAACATATGACCCTTTTGTTTATAAAACACTTAACAATTTATTAAGTTATAAAAATACGAAGGAAGTACCAGAAGGAATACAAAAAGAAAAGACAGATAACGAGTGCATAAAAATGCGAGGTCAAGACTTTTAATTGTCCGATTTTCTACTTCATAGTTTTTTTTGTTTAAGTGTATTTCAATTTTTTTACCCCATGAACTATATAAATCTTCTGTAACCATGAAACATTTTTTTATGTTTGTATTTTATTCTGGCTTTGAATAACCATTTTTAAAATTATATCTAAAAACATTTTTAATTCATGCAAATTAACATACTGAGAAATCTATTGATTATAGAACTGTTATTCGTTAAATAGTGATCCTACGAAATGATATATTCTTCGGCTGTAGAGTAAACGTGAAGTAATCTGCTTCCTGTGAACTTGCAAAGAGCGTATCAGTAGCCGCAGCATTTGCATTAGCGATTGTGAGAACCAGTAGTAACTTAAGCTAGTACTATAGAAAATATAAAGTCTGTTTAATATCTCATTTACAATCTTCTTAAAAGTTAACCGTAATTCCAGCCCTTTAACCTTTAAAAGGTTTTATATTAATATAGTGTTTGTTTCATTTTCAATGTAAATATTTAATGAAAATAAATATTTACAATTAAAACAATTTAAAGTTTAAAAAGATAAACAATATTTAAAAATAAAAGGCTACTGGATAAAAGGAAGAAAAGGTTTTACGTACATGTAAATAACGCTGTGCGATAATTAAAGGATAAATAAAATTGACGGTTTTTTTACCTTATCTACCAAAATATAGATTTGAACTTAATGATTTTTGCTCTAGCAGCCGAACCCTACGGAACTCTCTCGAAAACTGTTACAACCTCTCAGGCAGCATTGTGACTCAACGACGACTGGTAAAAATAATTTTACCAATTATTTAAAATATGTTAAATTTACATATTGTGCCGACCCCCTGTAATTAGTGTGAGGGTAGGCAGATGAAGAAAAATTATTACATACATATTTTATTATTTTTATACATAGATATAAAAAAATAATTATATATTTCATATCTAATGATGAATAGCAAAGAAATCGAATAATATATATTTTGCAATATTTTTAAAGATGGAAAAACAGATGCAATGTTTCATATCTAGTTAATCAATACGAATAGGAAAGAAATGGAGTAATATAAATATAACTTACAATCTTTTTAAAGATGCAATAACTTGTCCGCATAACAATATCTATAGATATCATAAACATAAGTGTGCACAAATTTGCAATAATTCATATAAATTTTAGCAATATGCTCTCTGATAATATTATGTGTAAAAAATATTTTGTTTTGGTCAATAGGAATGAGTGGTTATAAAGAAAATTCTAATCATCTTTTTTTAACTCCGTTAATACAAATTTGGTAAATATAATTGTCAACTTTTACAGACCACGATGAACTTTACTAACATTTGGTAGTTTATATATTCTATATAATGTTGTTTTAAGTAATAGTATTTTTCTATGTTATACGCACTATTGAAAGAAATTACATCCTATAGGATCACAAGACCTACAACCATTTCGTTCAAGTCTTGTTACCTGTCGCGGTGAAGACAAAATAATAATCCTGCTATTACACATCTAAAACATAACAACACTTTGTTACATGTTTTTTGTTTAGAGCACATACTTTAGGTAAAATCAAATTATTGTTAATTTATTTAATCAGCGATCTAAATAGAATTTTTCAAATTTGGAACATTTCTCATACAGAGTGTTGCGAAGATCTTATTTCTGGTTCCCAATTTCACTACCGCAGCACGCTGTCTACAATACCATCTCTCATACATGGCGTTTCTAAACAGTGAGGTACTCAAAGTACTTTCTACTATGAACCACTTACTATGATATTCTACGTATGAACCATAGTTCATAAAATTGTAAGATACCGTAAACGGCTGTGATCCCCTACTATTATGTGACCCGCAGGATCCTAGGATCCGGTCAGACTTTATTAATGCGGTACCTCTGACTGGAGAATGGCGCCAGGTGTGATTTTTAGTATATAGTTAATTGGTGTAGTTTATTGTGATACTAGTTTTTACCCGCGACTTCTACCGGAGTAAATAGTTTCTTAAAGACAAATCAAAAAGAACTAAAAATTATGAAAACAAATTATACAGATATTTTCAATTCCGTTTCTTATCATCATCCTTATCATTAAATTAATTCCTTCAGCCTTATCGATAAGTATTAAAAAAAAATTAAGTCCGAATATTTTGTACTTTATTGATGATTACTTATACTTACTTTTGATAAAATTGTGTCCAAGAGTGCGCTAGAAGCAAATTGTGCAATATGTTAAGTAAAATAAACATTGAATCATAAAAGTGTTACGTTATGTGACTTACATTTTATCAATAAGCCCGAAAAAACTTACTTCCCATGATTTGAGATTTTTTTTTAACATTCTTTAATATAATTTTGTTTAAATATGTATATAAAATTGTTTAATACATTCTACATTTTCTAACGAAGTTGACGGCAAAGTAATAAATACGAAAAAAAAACCTCGCAATCTTAAGCTTTTCCGAAAGTTTCCTACCTCTTTAAGATTAAAGTTCACTAAGTTCTTTACATATTCTATAGGACTTTTTGCTTTTTAGGTTCAATTTATTACAGTTTTGTTTATAAAAAAGTTTGCTATTGTAGAATTAAAAGATTACAAAGACATATTCACTCAACGGATGAAAACATCCGGAGCTTTAGAGCTTCTCAATATGTTTATTTGGATGTCTGTCTTGGATACGTTTTATAATTTGGTACTTGTTGTACAACAAAAACAGATGTCAAATAAGACGAAGCTTCTTAGCAATCCATGCGGGTTGCATCCCGCACGATTCACCGTACGGGTGCCGGGCCCATCGCGTTGCAAGGAGAGGAGTGCAAGCAGTGCCTGCGACTTGCGACCCGGGAGTAGGTTTAAGGGTCCCCTTTATTATGCGCAAAAATGCTCACCTTCACCCTCCACACTCCTCTCCCTACCTAACCAAATTTGAAAAGAACCTACTAATGCCGCCTTTGAAATATGTTCTAGAAATGAACCGATGCTTGTTCTAGAAAGGCCAATGTCTAATAAGAGATTTATGAAATCGCAGAATTTTTCTAAGCAAATATTTTTTTATTTAACAAATTAATTTTAAAGTGATATGACTCCGTGGTTTAACATTTTAAATATTGCATTTGGACCTTAGACACTGTCAAAAATAAGTGGAATAATATTAGTAAATTTTACCCTTAGATGTCAGATGGCTAGGAAATATTTTTTGATTAAAAGATTGAGACCAATTTAAAGTAAGTTTTAAATTGATCTTTTATTTTTTTCATTCAACAGTTCGCTTTGATAACATCAAACTTTAAAGTGCTTTGTATACTGTAATTCATTTATTAGTTTAGTAATTAGTGCCTTAAAAAAGTACCTAAATTCAGTACTTTTAAATTTAAATATATAAAAAACAAACTTCTACTTATGTTTAGGCAAATAAATATTGTACATAAGTGTAGCGGAGAAGATCGATATCGACTATCGTTACGTTTTAAACGAACAATATCATATATGGTCAGAAGAGACTTGACATTGGTGTGCCGTGGTTAAGTGTTATCATCTGCGTTCCACGATTTCATTATTAAAACATGTATCAACAAACTTTTTATTTTTTTTTGTAATTTAACGCATGTCCTCATTTAAATAATAATATAAAACAAAATTTATACATATTTTTTTAAAATCCTTAATACCTTTTTTTTTTATCTAGCCCACAGTACGTAATGCTTTGTTGTTGGTCGATAACCTTAGTTACCAAAGAATAAAGAGGCTAACCTTTTTGACCCCTTTGTAGATATTTTTCTATATATTAAGTGTTATAATAAAGTAATTTGAAAAGGTCTCCTATAGAAAAACTATTTTAAAGTAGGTGTAACTCTTTGCAGTATGTATTCGAATACATTTTTTTAAAGAGTAATGGTGTGCGCTAGTCTTGTACTGAGTTCTAGTACCTTACGTGTTTAGTTTCTAAAGTAGAACACTTAGCTTCAACTATACTTTATACTGAAAACATATCTGGAAGAAAAATTATGTATGTTTTATTACTTATATTTCTTTAAGTTTATAGATTATTTATAGCGACAGTGGCTGATGCGGGTTCAAGACAATTTTGATATTGTAGTTTATCTATCCTCAATTAAGAATATAAGTAATAATTCGCTAAAATCTTAGCTAAGCTTAGATTATAATTTTGTGTTGCCAAGTGGATAAGTATTTTTGATGGATAAGTATTTTTGACGGTTCCACGACGCAAAGGCTTCAATAAGTACATAATAATATTATTTTTATTCTTTTTAGAGGTTTTTTTGTATCGGGGGTTTTTTATTATTATTTTTTTAATTTCTGCTTTTTAAAGTTATGTTACTGGTTTCTTAATTGTACTAAATGAACCTACAGACTCACAATTTTTCAGTTGTTTAAGTATTTCTATTAATCTATACATATAATAAAATCGTCACTGATCCATTTCTGTACATGGAAAATATTAAAAAAAAACATCATGCGGGTTTGAATTTTTTTTTTCATCGTGGGGATAGTTGGGCAACTATAGCTCAACTAACCCCAACCCGAAATTTTAAAGCAAAAGTGAATTAATAAAAAACTGGTTAGAATTATATCCAGATTCTCTATAAATATCAAAAGTGCAATAAATTTACCTTAGATTAACACTTGCCTGATTGAAAACGGATGAAATTTGAGTATCACAGACATAATATTCCGGCTTAGAATGATTTTACTTTTTAATAACAAAATAAACAATGCGCTTGGGTACTTTTCTCGATCGCCCAGTGGCTACTTTTGTTCTAGGGATGAGTTCCTTTCCCGGAACCCCTTCTTTTCGCTATATGTTGCGTTCACGTGCGGTGGATAGTTTTCGAGATATTTTGATTGCCCAACTTACCCATACGCTCAACTAGCCCCGCTCTACCCTACCAGTAGAACAGAAAAGCCTCTCTAACTTACTTGAAGTTGAAGAAAAAGGAACTAGTATCTGTAAAGCAAGAAAGGCAAGTTTCGAATTACCAGGCAATCTTTTAGTCCAAAACTTCTCCAATGTAAAAAAATTGAAGTCAAATTAATGGACAAAATAGCCCTCATTTCTAGATTTTTTCCATACTTCTTCTGGTAATTGTAACACATAAGAGCAAGAGAACCCAAGATCATAAGAGCAAGAGAACCCAAAACAATTTTTTTATTTTGTCTGTTCGTCTGTATGTCTGCAACTTTGTGCACGCTAATCTCAGAAACGGATTAATCGATTTGGATGCAGTTTTCGGGAATACATTGTCATGGGATTCACTTTATATTTCGTTTTTTTTAACAATCGGTTAACAAATAAAGAAGTTAATAATCTCTTCTTGTCGTACAATTGCTGCTTACGATTTTGAAGGTTTGCATGTTTATAGTTTTTACATACATTGGTAAGTACAAAGGGTACGTTTTATCAAAATCGAAATCTACGCGTACGAAGTCGCAGGCACAGCTGCTAGTACATGTCTTAAATGTTTCACAAACAACTACATAAAGAGTTAGTTAAATATAATTAATATAAGACTGTTTTTACTCTCAAAAAATCTTCCAAATAAATTAAGACTGTAGACTGCAGGGTTGCAAATTGAATTGGTATGCAAATGAAGTTTGCTGTTTGTTTGTTGTCTACTCCAATATATCTGCAACGTAATCAAATGTATGTTATTTTATATTTTTTTCTATTAATTCAATATAATCCTCGACATCCAGTTAATTAAAAAATCACTTAGCTAAGATGGAGTTCACATGGCTTCGATGTCTTCTAATATTTCATTTCACAACGCCATCTTTTTTCAAATATGATATGAGAGCTTATTTAACTGTGTATGAAATAAACCCATCGATCCCAGAGACACGAAGTGGACTGTTTTGGGATATCGCGTGCTTATTCTAAATCTTTTTGAAATAATAAAGAAGCATAATTTCTGGTAAATAAAAAAAGACTAAGTCGTCTGAAGAAAAGAACAATAAGTCGTTTAATTTGTTAATAACACTGCTGAAAGAGCTGTTAACTTAATGAAGACTTTAAAGAACTCATTACGGCTGAAGAATAGCAGAAAACTGCACTATGTTCAGGAATACACTAGTTAGAAGTTATAAGGTATATTATACATTTATAAATAAATATTTAAGTGAATATATATTTTTTTCTTATCCACTTAATTTGCAATTGTGCCAGAAAAAATAAATTTCATAATTGAGTATATTTTAGCATTTTAATAAAATAGAGGGAAATATATAGAGTTAGACATGTATGACATTTGATATATACTATAATTATAATCGTCGTGAATAGAAACAGGTGAGAGCCATAAAAGTGAAGAAAGGTGTCAGAAATGTTACTAGATTTTAAATTGCATTTCTCTACCTAGACAAATTCAAGATGATTTACATCACGAAAGTATATTTCAAATTTTACGTAAGAATTGTGCAAGGCATGTAATATTATGTAAATTATGTTATTTCATATATAGATGTACGATAAGTCGTTACCGTTAGAATTTAATATTATTAGGTATTAAATATTTTCGAAAGAACGCATTTAATATTTATGCAATGTTTTCTTGTAAGAGAAAATATCTCAAAGTATGTTCTAAACTATCTATACAGGTTAAATTTAATAAAACGATAAATAATTAAATTTAATAAAGAATGAAAAAAAACGATACGAGCATAATTTATCTAAAAAATAAAAATAAACGAACATTTAATAAGATGTATTGCAATATTAATAATAGATTGTATTAAGAATTCATAATAAAGATTGCTTAAGATTAACAAATACTCTTTTTCTATAATTTTAATCCAGGCTAAGTGATGAAAACGGTTTTATAAACTAAAATATCTTAATAGTATATTTTATCTGGCATTTTATATCTTTATTTTTATTACGAAAGGCAACTTTTTAACTTTTTTAGATTAAAATACCTGTATTTTGTTTAATAATTTTATATCAGTGTTTTTAAACGGATATCTACACAATGTGAAACGTAATTGGAAAACAATTTCGAGTGAAGAAGAACTTATGTTAAAATCTCGTTTTGTTTTTATCTCGTTTGTTTATTTTAGGGTTTAAGTGGTGATCTGCAAAAGTTTTCAGTAGGTATATCTTAAAAAGAAATTGTGATATTTAAGATAAATGATGTAAATATACTCAAGATAACCATAAAAATATATATGTTAGCTTTTATACATGTAGTAGTTTGGTTTTGACTAAAAATAAAGATATAATTTGTTGATTTGACTAAAACAATTGAATGTCTGTATAGAAGTTTAATTGAAAAAATAAATGTAATATTGGATACTGATTTGACTAAGAATAAGAAGTATATAAATCGCAGCTCGGTTAAGAGAAGGCAACTGAACTGAATGAAACTGGGAGTACAAGTTGTGGGGTGGTACTATTGTGATAAAAGTGTAACAGTTGTAATAAACCGCTGAGTGTGTGATCGAGAGACTAAGTTGTGTAACAGTGATAGTAAAGCGTCATTGGCGATTCTTTGTGGTAAGAGAGATCTAATACCATGTTTCTTAACTTCGCTAAATATTCATAAAAAAAATATTTCAATACTAAATCATGACTAACTTTTTGTAATGGCAACAAAATAAAACAAAATAATGTAAAAAATATATACTAATTAAAAATCCGTTTTTGTGAAGATAATAAACTTACAGAGAACTGCATTACAGTACAAAGATACAGATATTTCTTACAAAGAAGTCTTCAGTCTGCAAGCAATTTATTTTCTTAATTGGTAGGTTCTGCAAGCTCCGTTAAACAGTAGAGACAAAACGCACAGAATGATATATCATTATGTCCTAAACTATATTTAATAAGTGTAAATTAACAAACTTATAAATGTAATGTCATAGTTCAAAATGAAACTCATCTTTATTAATTACTTAAAATAATATCACTTATTAATTTTTCTAAATAATAAAAATCAAATTTTATAGCTAGTAATAACTAAGTAATATAATTTGTATAACAATAGTTATGATTGTAATATACTAATTCCGCAACATTCAAATTGCAAAGTCGGTGTTGTCTTAATATAACTTTAGCGGTTCACTTTACTAATATAATTACCCACAAAGTTAAGGCAACTCGTTAAATTTCCTTTATAGTCCGCCCGTAGAAGTGGATGCACTCAGGCTTTAAGTAAATTTATTCTGATTGGCGAGTAATATACTCTAATATTTCGCAAAATTATTTAGCACTTAATGCCAAAAGAAAAATATATAAAATCACATCAGCTAAGGGAGAAAAATATTATTCTGGATTTTATGATTGATCAATGACAGGAACGAATAAATTGTGGAGCTATGAAGATTGGCTTTCATCGGAAAGTAGTTTAAGTGGCGGTGATAGTGTTTCCAAAAAAAATATGAATTCTATATTAATGTAACATTGCGACATTTTTTGAATAATTAAACGATATTTCATTGTTCAGTAATTTTTACCCACAATTTTAATTGTATATCTTGCATGCATGCAAAATATACAATTTTCCTAATAAAATCAAGAGATTAACATAAGTATTTATTTTATTTGTAATAAATAGATTAAAATATATAAATATGCCACAGCTAATCATTTTTCTATTTTATACTAATAAATTTGTAACAAATATATAAGAACTTATAAATGGAGGCAAAATAATTTCTAGGAAAAACCCAAGTCATGTAATTACATAACTACAAATTACGTAACTTTGTTGCCGTTGCAAGTTATGTAATTTGTTTTTCATGCAAATTGGTATTTTCGGTAACTTTGAGTAGGTGAAAGAAATCCTTTTGTGTATAAAAGTAAGAAAATAATTTAAAACTATAATAAAACTAAGCTATAAATATACAAACAAAAAAAAATAAAGCTAACAATAATAAAACTTTAAATAAACTAAGAAAATAATTTAATTTGAGAGTAATTTCTAGTATTTCTAAAGAAATTAAGTTATGGTTGTCTTAACACGTAAAAAAATAAAACTAAAAAAGACCCTAAAAATAAAGTCAGTATTAAATTTTAAGAATACTTAAGTATATCTCTTAAAATTCCAACTATTAAAACAATTTAGAATTTATTAAACTAAATATAAAAAACTGTAAAAGTATTTAATTAGAACACAATATATTAATCTCACAACTCTATTGAAAGTAGAGACCTTCAAAAAGCAATATCATCGTATTAGGAAAGTTGAACTTTTGTCAATGATCTCAGAAAGTTCTAATAAATTAATATTATGAGTTAACTTCTGATTACTTGAAATTATTAATATCTTAATTAAACAATTGTCACTATTGTTACATAAACATTTATCATTTTATGTTAATAATCATCAAGTATGGGATACCGAATGGGTTCGAAACTAGTCGGGCAATAAATATTAAAGTTATTAAATTAATATAAATCTACCTCTTTTTCGTACTTGTATTGTCAATTATTATGATTATTATCTAACAATAAATAAAGTTATTGAAACCACGATTGCAATTCCACCAGAAGTTAGTTATTTTCGTTTTATTAAAATAACTAACAGAAAGAAATACAAAATGTAAATTATTTTATATTTTGGTTTACAAACAGACGGGCGACCTGATCATGAGTTGTCTTCGTCGTCTATGAATACTTGCAATATCGTACATTTACAGTACTTTCATAATACTTTTCCAGCTTTAAAGATCCGTATTTTAAAGATATTCCCTATATTGTAAACCAATACAAATACCTCCCAGGAAAACATTGTTCCAGAGATAACATGTTCGTGGCTAGAACCAACCAGAAGAAGGAGCGGTTGAGTTCTGCATCGTGTCCTGGTGAGAGCGATACTGCTCAGACACGGAAGAAAGAAGTTCATTGATTGTGTGATAGAGGAATGGTGAAGTTATACAGAAAGTCATAGAGGCGGAAGGAAACACCTTAAAGAATTTATTTCTTCTTACCGAGAGCTAGCACAGGGGCTGTATAGTATTTTTTTCTTCTTTCTTTGTTCTATTATCTGTATAGCAATGAATAGCAATAAAATGTCGTCATTATTTGTATACATATCATTGATATGCAAATTTCAGCTAAAATGAATGAATATATATAGCTATAATAAATGAAACAATACGAATAACTTTGGCCGGGTTGGTAATTGCTATGAATTTAATAAGAGATTTAATAATATCATCTGAAAACAATTTTAACTTTACAGAGACGTCTTTGATGTCTTACGAGAGAATTTTTAAATTAAAGATATGGCGACAAAAGAAAATTTTAATTAAAATATTGTATTGTTTTAATAAGACGATATGTAAATAAAATTAGTAAGACAATTTAATGAAACGCCACTGAAATATCTTGATTTATTCAAAACATAATTAGTTTTTTTTTTCTGACGATAACTAATAATTATTAATATTCATGCTTCAAATGCTAGACTATAAATAAAATAATAGAACTATAGTCTTTACTGTACTAGACCAACTTTATTGTACTTTATTGAACTGACCAAAAAAGTTATATGTTTGAAAATATTGAAATATATAATGATGTTATGTTAGGTTATTTTAAATTGAAATATTAGGTCCTTACATATGAAATTGGCGTTTTGTATGGTTGGAACAAAAAGTCGAATATTTTTTAAAATAATAATTTAATTAAGCATAAATCATTGTTTTCTATGCACTTTTGGCATCTTATAGGTAGTTCATTAATCCCTTTACTAAAAAAACCAGTCTACTAAAGGAACCAATAAAATCTTTGAAGGCGATTTGGACTACCCCATCGGAGTTGATTTTTTTCTCTTGCAAGAAATTATCCAAATTTCGAAAAATGGTAATCTGTTGGATTAAGGTCCGAGGAGTACGTTGGATGTCTTACACATTCTAATTGAAGCTCTTTTAATTTGGTATCCGTCTGTTGTGCAATGTGTGGTCTAGCGTTGTCGTAAAGCTAGTGGTGTGGAGCGATTGAACAGTTTAGGTTGTGTAGCAGCTACTTTTTCCGTCATGGTTTGCAATAGCTGACAATAGATATCTGTCGTAAAAGTCTGACCAGATTTTAAAAAATGAACAATACCGGCACTAGTCCACAAAACGCTTACAAGATATTTTTTTTTGGGTCAATTTTCGCTTGGGGTAGGATTTAGAGGACTGACCAGAATCCAACCATTGCGATGAGTGCTTCTTATTATCGTAGAAAATCCATTTTTCCTCACAGGTAATGATTCAATTTCAAATCCGTATTGTGCGGGTTCAGTAAGTAATCGTTTGCCGGTTTGCTTCAGTCAATTCCTGAGATTTCGCCTTCGATTCGATTTCGATTAGAATGAATGACCGTCAACGAAATAAAAATACATACATGTAAAAATAGCTGTTAAAATTTTTATTTGGAATTCTTTACCAGAGAGGAGAAATTTGTGATTAAAGTTGCCAGTACGAAAAACGCCAATTTCATATGTAAGGACCATTGTTATAGTTATAGAATAAAAAATAGAAAACATGGTCTATAGTCCGATAAGGACGATGATATTACATATATACTTAATATGTCAAGTTTTATTCATTAACATATATTATTTAGTTTCTTAATATTTTTAAACTTAACTTTTTATTTAAGTGCATACAATAATATCTGGTTTTGGTAAACACAATATTAAGTTTTCATAAGATCTTGGTTTACTCTGACTCAAATATTAGTATTTCAAATTCTAAAATAAAACCGACGTTTGAAGTTAAAAAGCCAACATCATATACATAGCTTTAATGTTTTTATAAATGTGTCTACTTATTTCTTCATCGTAGAAAAAAGATGTAAATTGAAGTAGATTCCAAAAAATTTTTAGACGAATGAAAACGACTAATATGTTTTATTCTATCTCAATATCTTACAATTCCTTTGATTTTTAATTCAATTTAATATAACCATATTTAAAAACAATGCATTGTAATTTCTATACTGTTGGAGAAATGCCAAAATATTTTATAAGCGATAGATTAACAAAATTTGAACTTTACCATATAAACGTTACTCAGTTGGAATGCACACGTGTACAATTTAGCCTGAGGCAGTTGATATATTTAATAAATAAAAACATGTGCCCTTCCAATTATAATAAAATAAAAAAATATATAAAAATATTTAAAATAATACGGCTCTTAACGCGTAATTTACCTTATATTTTACCCGACGTACGACGTTTCGGCTGGGTTACACCAGCCGTGGTCACGGGGAGACTTTATTTTAAATATTTAATTATGCAACGCGATAATTTAAAAACTTAAAAATATATATATACATAACATAGATTACCAATAATATTAAATAATTATTAGCCGGGTAGGCTATGTTCACTTAATTTAATAGTAGTTTTTCCCGACTCCTTTCGAACCGATTTGGGGTTATCATATATATATATATACACAACACACACAAACACATATATATATATATATATGTGTGTGTGTGTATAGATATATGTATTTGTGGTTACATATTCATGGGCTCGAAGCATGGCGGACTCACGGTATGATTTGCTGCCAGCAGCTCGCTGGACACGATGGTAGACATGAGAATGGGGGGAGATATAGTGTTTTTTTCAAAGGTCTTATGTCGGCCTTCTTTCCTTGTCGTTGTTATACATTATAAACACTAAACTTACTAATAGGTATATGAATACTGTACGTACATATGAAAATATCAATTTAGCAATAAGTTTTAAGACGCTTTTTCTTATACTAACTATGTCTCACATTTTTTTATATTACACTTGAGACAAAAAGCAACGGTTGTAATTTACCAAGTCCATCTTGAAACTTTCACAAGTGTACAACAAGTGCAAGTGTACAATAGTAGTCGCAATAGTTAAATACTAATTCCATTGCATTTGAAATGTCATAATGGTTGTGTCTTAATATTATTACAGCAGTTTTCTGAATCTCCAACAAAGTTAACCGCAACTTGTAAATTTGGCTTTAAAATCCGTCCGTTGAAGTGGATGCCTTCCAGTTATTACTCAGTTAATTATATTTGGAAAGCAATATATTTTCCTTTTTTTTTAAGATATGACAGAACAATGACTGAGTTTTCTTAACTGAGTATTTGAATATTAATCCGACTTTCAAAATGATGATTTCCGTTTAATAAAGGAAGAAATTAAAATGCAAGTAAGTTACCAAGGCAAATAAAGAAATTACGATATCGAATCGTATAATCTAAGTCCTCAAAGATTAACTTCGTAAAATATACAACATCATCAACGTTCGTACAACGGTTCCCCGACGCAACGACTTCAATAAGTACATAATAATATTATTTTTATTCTTTTTAGAGGTCCTTGGTAACTTACAAAAGGTTGTACCAGGGGTTTTTTCTTAATAATTTACCAGTACTATTGCAATGTAAAGATAATAAATGTAAAAATAATAGTGTTTTGAAACAACCAGGGCAGTATTAAGTATTTTAAATAACAAGCGTTTTAATCCAGCACAATTGCTTTTATTTGAGAAACTTGTATAATTCAGAAATTGTATTATTCAGACTCTTGTTTCATTCCGAGAGTAGATTTGATGTACAAGACAGTTATCTTATTAGTTTATTAATGCATCAGCATGTCTTACAGTACATCAGTACTGTAACACATTGTGAATGTTATTTCTTTAACATGCATTATTTTATTTAAATATCAATTATAAACACTATCAATTTATAAACAGAACTATTTCGATTTTTTTTTAATCTGTACATGAACTTAAATATTTTTGATCGGAATATTTTAAAATGATGTAAGTAATAATAAATCCTTATTGCCCAAATATAGCAAAAGTTTTTGAGACTGACTTTAAGATTACGTAATTCCAACGAAAATAAAAAAATAATAATAAAGTGAACAGAAATCATATTTTTCCTACTATTATTATATAGTATATTATATAGCATGTATATAAGACACTAGTTCTGAAACTGGATATTCTTATATCAGTAGTGCTAAGGTTTCATCAATTTTTTCTTTAAATGTACTCATTATAAAAAGTTTATTCTTATAGTAAAAGATGTTTTATACTTATTGTTAGGACTTGTTTTAGTAATACCCAGTACTTGCATTTCAATTCTTAATATCCAACAACTTGTAATAGAATAAGCGAGAGCAGCCCTTACAACTCGTTTTATAATATTTTAACACTATAATATTTAGGTGAGGGTAATTTACAATTTCAAAACCAACTTACAGATGCTATTAGTTATACCTTATAAATATTTCCTATAATTATTAAAAGATTAAACATTATGTTGAAATAGCCTATGCTTCTAATTCTTAAAACATTTAACAGTAAATATAAATAACATTCTATAATTAATTACGTAGGTGGAGCTACTGTTGTATACTATTTCGAAACTTATGAACTAAAAACATGTATGTAACATTGAAATTATTATAATTAAATATTACTAAAATTATATAAATATATATATTAGTCTTATTTAGAAACGATATTCACCTAAGATTTTCACTGATTTTATACGTTCCGAACAATAATTCCTTAGGAAATTACTTGGTAAACTTTGTGCCAGTATTGAGTGCTTAAGATTAAAAGATTATACTGTACTAGTATTTACTTTATATTCAACTTTATTAAGGATCTTTGCGAACTTTCTAAATTTGTATGTCGTCAAAAAGAGAGAAAATTAATTATTTTATTTAATATATCTGCTGTGTGAGATCTGTGAATTACAATTTCAATGTCCTATTTAATGTACCTTAAATTTAGATAATCTAACATGGTGTAAACAAAAACCTGAATGTAAATTATTGAAAATCTATACAAAATTAAAATGTTAACCTAATTGATTAATCTATCAATATCTAACTTTTACACCTGGACTACTAAAGGTCAAATTTTAGGTGTAGATGCCTTTTTGGAAGTGAGAATTCAATAGAACGAGAGTTTTTTTTTTAATTCACTATCGTAGCTGATAGAGATAGTAAGATAAATAAGTACTAAATGTGTTTTTCGATTGGGATATTTTAAAAAAATACACACTGAAAATCGGCGTGAATAAAAAATCTTAACAAATCACCCAATCTGAAACATTAATTAGTTATAATTTCTTCTAGACCATAACCATTATAAACTGGTTATCAAACTAAATCCTTGATTAAATAAAACAATAACACTAGGACGTTATCGTGGCTGCTACAATTAATTAAATCCAAACTAACAAAGATGTACGTAAAATCCCCAGAACAAAAGGACTGTTCTATAATGTCTTCTATTTTAAAAGAAAAAATAGAGATTCTCTTATTCAGTGTGACATAAGGTAACGTAAGGACATAAAATAGTCATTTAATCATTTTTATCATAGATTCTTAAAAAGTTCGGTTCTAATTATTACCAGTGCTATATATTATTATTATATTTATAGGCGCTGCGTCGTAAGTTCGAATGAAGGCTCGTAAAAAATTACAACTACGATAAGGCTTCTCATAATTGTATATTTGGAGCGTCTAAAGTGTTTGCAATGTTAAAACAAATTTTAATAAACATAATTGAAGATAACATTAGTAAATACTCAAAATTGTTTCGGTAAAATAAAGCTTCTATAAAAGGACATTTTATTTATTACTTTATATTAAGCTTATTAAAACTATATTTAGTATATCTTAGGGACGCTTTAGGTATTAAATATCTAAGAATATAGTTTATATTTATTCTACCAAAACATTAATTTTGAAAAAAAATGTTAAGAACACAAATTGGTAAAAATAGCTTGTTAAAATACAAAACGGGGTGAATATTAAGTACAATATTATTGTGTTCCTTCAGCTGTAAATTGTAGCTTCGCGAGTATTGTCCGAGTCCAATATAATCGGTTGTCTTCGAGAAATATTTAATTCTATTTTCCAGTAGAATTTCTTCGCATTTCGCAAGCATTTTCATTTCCAATCCCACTGTTATTGACATTTTTAGTATAACAATAGATAACACTTATTTTATTTCATACATCTATACCACAGCTATTTGCAGTCTAAAATAATTTAGCTAATGTTATCAAAAGAGAAACATCTTGGCAAAAGTTTATATTTTAATCTACTATAGACAAGAAGTTCGAATATAAATATAAATTCAAATGTTTTGTAAACCTGATCGAGGTAACAAAAGCTAAATTTAAGCCACTTCCACGACGCGTGAACGATTTCTAAAACAGAAACACTTTTTTTAGAATTAATTAGTATTTAATTATTGTTTTTAACAACATATAATCGAATTATATATTATAGAACTTAAGTTTAAGATTAGTTCTCTGACTTAAAGTAAAAAATCATTAACTCTTGCTAACAAAAGATTTTCTATCGAGAATCTTAGACTAAGAAAGCATTTTGTATAATCATCTTTTTTTAACTACTTGCTTCATTTTTTTGCTATGACCAAGAAGTTACATCGTTTTATATATTTTTTTACATTTATAAATAGGTAGTTTTGTGATTAAAACTGAAGTTTGAATATACGAGAAAAGGAAAAGAAGAAAATTAAATTATGGAAAAGATTTTATAAATATTATATTAATACTTCAGAACAGGAACCTCATTAAAAGATCATTAGTAATCTTTTGATTCATATTTTTTTACAATGGGGCTGTTTTAATTCACTGAAAAAAATACGTATATACGTAACCTAATTTCAAAAAATGTATTTTCATTTTATCAAAAAGTCTTTTTTAAGAATAAATATATTAAATAATCAAGCACATTGAACAAAAAATCAATCAAGTATGGAGATGGTTAGAGAAAAAAATATATATTGGAAATAAAAGATAAACATAAAAACCTGAGAATATGTAAGTAAATAATGCGGTTTCCTTATTTGTTTATTCTCTTAAAAATATTTAGTACAAATTAAACAGATTCATAAATCTAGATTATAAATTAAAACAACAGGGTTTCATTAATTTTCATAGGTTAATGTTTTATTTATTTAAAAATTATCTACCTACAGCTTTTAGTTCACAACGCAAACTAAATAAGATAGGTAAAGTAACTTAAAAGTGAATTTACTTGAACCATCGGTGCCAGAGAAAAAAGTGCACATGTTGCAAAGCCGTGTGTTTTTGTTCTAAGCTACGAAACTTATTCGTACTTTGTGACCTTGTTTAGTTCAATAATATTATAGCAATTGATTCAATGCAGGGACAAAACTTGGATTTTTTAAAGCAAAAAAGGTCCTGAAATGCTAGTCAAAATAATAATTTAATTTTTCATCTTCATTGTTTGAATTATATAAAAAAACTGTTTACTCGTGCAAGTCACTGAAATACAAATTGATTCTTGATTTTTTGCTGAATAGTAATTCTTTCTTAAATTTAAGATATAATAGTCTGTTTGTGAAAGTGCTCCTTATACTGAATCACTAAGAATAGCAATTTGCATTACTAATTGTGGAAATGCGCAGCAAATCACTACCTACCAAAGATAGTCAGAGCTCATTTGAAGATGTGTACTAATCAAAGACAATGGTGAGGGGGCTGTTTTTTTACGCTCTATTATATACTAATATAACAGAAGTGGTTCTTCAGATGTTCAATTTTTCTTTATAATAGATTCAGTTCATCTTTTTATACTATAAAATTACAAACGCCTGTAAGTTTCCATCTTTCTTGAAACTGACGTAATAAAATGAAAGAAACATAAAAGTAGTATAAACTATTTTTATGACTACAATTTGTCTAGAATATGATGTATTCTATTTTCGAATAGAAAATTTTGTCTGCAAAAGCTGCTGTAATCAAGCTTTGTACATTCATCCTAATATTAGAGTTCACTTATCAAGAACTTACATAGAATATGGACACTTAATCTTGGAAAATGGGTTTTCTCCCGAATAAATTGGATTATAAAATAATAAAAAATTCTTATTCGCAGGCACAAATGCAGAAATTTAAGACTATTGAATAGATGTATAATAGTAAAATATATTAATATATAAATCGTGGACTTGTTTTTTTTTTAATATTTTTTTTAATTACTAAGGTTTCTAGATAGTATTAATGGGTATGGGTATGGGTATTGTATCTGAATTAAAGGCAAGGAATAATCAAATATGAATACCTTAACTGTTTATTGACTGCTATTTGAATTGGTATTTAAATATATTGCAAATAATCGTTCTATTAATATTGGCTTTTATAAACCGCTAATTCATGAACTCCTTAAATCATTTTAAAATTCTAAATGTCATAAGACTCTTTTGTTTGATATAAAGGTAAAGGTATGGAGTATTTATTAACTTTTTTTTAACAATTTATTTTTTTTAATATACATATTACTTATGAAGGTTTCTGCTTCGAAAGTAGATAAAAATAATTTTGTTATTTGTATGTATATATTTAGTTTTGGAATTACTTAGTTGAATGTTTGTGTTCCGAGATATTTATAGGTTTATAGGTATAATGAACTCTCCTTTGTTTGTGACGGCAACGTAGTATTCGTACGAAAAAGGTTTTTAAGCAGTTTAGGAAAGAATTCAAGGAAATCCTATAAAAGAGGGGAATAACTATTTATCTGATAATAAAAAAACAAATAGGGTGGTAAGTTTTATTTATTGATTACACATTTTTTTTTACTACTAATGTTTTAATAAACAGAACAATCGAGTTTGTGCTCAAAACTCTATTAAAGCTTCCAATTAGTCAGCAGAGAACAACGTTCATATTATCCGACTTAGTAGTGATTTGGTCGAGCTATTGGTTGAGCTATTGGGTTAAATATGTTCCTAAAGATTTTTTTGAAAACGTTTAAGAATATAGTTCAGCCTTTTGACAACCCCATGTCATGTCCCATAATAACCAACGTTTCGAACTTCACCAGAGCTGAGGACTGACTGTCATCTGGTCTCTCTAGTTACGACTACAATAAAAATATATTGATCTGAAATGTTGCATAATAATGATTAATTATTAAAAAATATATTATTTCTGTTTCTATATATTTTGAATTATTGTTCGTGTCAAATTATAGATTTTTTAATACTTTAGGTCTTATCATATTTAACCCATTTTTTTTACATAATAAATAGCATGTGTAATACTTCAACTCCTTAATTTCAAGTATTATAATTTTTTTTCGTATCCTTGGAAACTACAAATAATAAGCAAACACATACACAAACACAAACTCAGCTTGCATTAACGAAACTTAAAGAGCTGTAATGTATACAGCAAAAGTTGAAGAATAGTTTCAGAATTAAAGAACTACATTGAATATATGTTCAGAACAATATAATTGCTCTTAATAACAGTTAATATATTTCTTATATTTTTATACACTTTTTGTTCGTTGAATGAATATATAAATGAACAAGGCCATAAAGACGTTTATGTTAATATAAATTTTCCCTTCTTTATTTTTGATATAAGAGTAAGCTCCGAAACTTATTCTTACTTTGTGTCCTTGTTTAGTTCAATAATATTATAGCAATTAATTCAATGCAGCGACAAAACTTGGATTTTTTAAAGCAAAAAAAGGTCAAAAACCAGAAATTCTAGTAAGAATAATAATTTCATTTTTCATCTTCATTGTTTGAATTATATGAAAAAACTGTTTACTCGTGCAAGTCACTGAAATACAAATTGATTCTTGATTTTTTGCTGAATAATTATTCTTTTTTAATTTTAAAATATAATAGATAGTATCGTCTGTTTGTGAAAGTGCACCTTATACTGAATCACTAAGAATAGCAATTTGCATTACTAAATGTGGGAATGCGCAGCAAATCACTACCTATCAAAGATAGTCAGAACTCGTTTGAAGATGTGTACTAATCAAAGACAATGGTGAACTCCCCCTCACCGTTTTCTACGCTCTATTATATACTAATATAACAGAAGTAGTTCTTCAGATGTTCATTTTTTCTTTATAATAGATTCAGTTCATCTTTTTATACTATAAAATTACAAACGCCTGTAAGTTTCCATCTTTCTTCAAACTGTCGTAATAAAATGAAAGAATCATAAAAGTAATATAAACTATTTTTATGACTACAATTTGTCTACAATATGATGTATTCTATTTTCGAATGGAAAATTTTGTCTGCAAAAGCTGCTGTAATCAAGCTTTGTGCATTCATCCTAATACTAGAGTTCAGTTATCAAGAACTTACATAGAATATGGACACTTAATCTTGGAAAATGGGTTTTCTCCCGAATAAATTGGATTATAAAATAATAAAAAATTCTTATTCGCAGGCACAAATGCAGAAATTTAAGACTATTGAATAGATGTAAAGTAGCAAAATATATTAATATATAAATCGTGGACTTGTTATTTATTTATTTTTTTTTAATTACTAAGGTTTCTAGATAGTATTAATGGGTATGGATGGGTATTGTGTCTGAATTAAAGGCAAGAAATAATCAAATATGAATACCCTAACTGTTTATTGACTGCTATTTGAATTGGTATTTAAATATATTGCAAATAATCGTTCTATTAATATTGGCTTTTATAAACCGCTTATTCATGATCTCCTTAAATTATTTTAAAATTCTAAATGTTATAAGACTCTTTTGTTTGATATTAAGGTAAAGGTATAAAGTATTTATTATTTTTTTTTTATTTTTTCTTTTTTATATTTTACCTATGAAGGTTTCTGCTTCGAAAGTAGATAAAAATAATTTTGTTATTTGTATGTATATATTTAGTTTTGGAATTACTTAGTTGAATGTTTGTGTTCCGAGATATTTATACGTTTATAGATATAATGAACTCTCCTCTGTTTTGAACGGCAACGTAGTATTCGTACGAAAAAGGTTTTTAAGCAGTTTAGGAAAGAATTCAAGGAAATCCTATAAAAGAGAGGAATAATTATTTATCTGATAATAAATAAAAATAGGGTGGTAAATTTTATATATTGATTACACTTTTTTTTTACTACTGAGCAATGTTTTAATAAACAGAACAATCGAGTTTATGCTCAAAACTCTATTAAAGCTTCCAATTAGTCAGCAGAGAACAACGTTCATGTTATCCGACTTCAGTAGTGATTTGGTCGAGCTATTGGTCGAGCTATTGGTCGAGCTATTGGGTTAAATATGTTCCAAAAGATTTTTTGGAGAAGTTACGACTATAATCAAAATATATTGATCTGAAATTTTGCATAATAATAATTAATTATTAAAAAAATATATTATTTCTGTTTCTATATATTTTGAATTATTGTTTGTGTCAAATTATAGATTTTTTAATACTTTAGGTCTTATCATATCTAACCCATTTTTTTACATAATAAATAGCATGTGTAATACTTCAACTCCTTAATTTCAAGTATTATATTTTTTTATGGTTTTCAGTAATTTATAATTTTATTTTCTGTGAATTACTGGAACTATATCAAATAACTTTCAATATAGTATATGTAATTCACAGATAGTAAATTTCTCCGTCTCTGTTGTTCTAAAAAATGTTGAAATATGTGGGTTTCTCGAATTATTTTCAATTAAACGTTTTTCTTTTAAGCGAACTTATAATAAGGATCTTATAATTAAGTACTCAGCTAAAACTCCGAAAACGTATTTTTACCACATACTGTACCTACTTATATACTGTACTACTATTATATTACTTATTCCAAATACAGCTTCATATAAATAAATATAATAATGGTTTTAATAATTTAAATATTTGGACTTTTAATCAATCACATTTTATTAGGTGAGTTATTTAACTTGTTTTTCTTTACTTTTCTTCCGCTTTACGGGTAAATGTTTTATAATTGGCTTCTGAAATAATACCGTTACGTTTAATACAGTCATATTACAAAAATAATAATACAATACAATCTTCTTTACTTCTTTCAATTAAGTTATTTGTATACTATTTTTCTTCGCTTAATTTTATTACTTCTCGTTGTTGTAGACCGATGATTAAAAGTTAATAGATCTATTAATTCTCTAAGTATTGTATCCTTTCGTATTCTTGTTAACTACAAATAATAAGCAAACACATACACAAAAACAAACTCAGCTTGCATTAACGAATCTTAAAGAGCTGTAATGTATATAGCAAAAGTTAAGAATAGTTTCAGAATTAAAGAACTACATTGAATATATGTTCAGAACAATATAATTGCTCTTATTAACAATTAATATATTTCTTATATTTTTATACACTTTTTGTTCGTTGAATGAATATATAAATGAACAGGCCATAAAGACGTTTATGTTAATATAATTTTTTTCTTCTTTATTTTTGATATAAGAGTAATCTTGATGTTTTTATTAAGTACGTTATGTAGACTCTTTATCTGTTGTTCCAATATTTTCTCGTGAAACCAATTGTTTTTTCCTTGGAAATATTGAGATAAAACGTTCAAGAGTACATATTCTGTTTTTGTTTGTTATAAACCATATTGGTTTTTACATTTTTTGCTTTTTTTGTGATTTGTCTCTATTTTTATACATTACTGATGTTTATCTAACGGTTTAAGTTTATTAAACTTTTTATCGTTATACTATAAAAAGGTTAAAAAAAATATATAGAAATTTTATCTTTCACTAAAATGTGGATTATGTTTCCTCTATTATTATGAGAGATTTGTTTATTATCTCCTGGTGGCTTGTTTGAAGGATCGCAACAATGTGATCCAGTAATGTATCATGAATGAATAAAAGTACTATGAATCATTATTTTTACTAATAAAAGGCAGAGAAGCAATGGCAGTTTCAAGGCAACGTAAGTAAAGGAAGTTAGAAATTTAGTAAGGCACGAAATATAATTTATGTCAAATCATATAAAACGAGATAAGTTTACATGGTTATCACAAAAAAATACATGTGATATAGATTTCTCTGAAAAGCAATTTTCAGATGAGTCACGTACATATCTTTGGATATATTTTCAAAATGTACGTTTCTATGTAATGTATGTTTCCAGTTTGCTTTTGTCAATATTTATTTTTTAAGATAATTTTTTTATCAAGTGACAATGACATGCTAATGGTAAACTTCTTGGTGAGGAAAAAGTTTTTTTTTAGCCATCCTGTAATCATTGGTATTTTAGGTTATAAACAAGTATTTTAAATTGCATCTGATGTCTCGAGTCAAATTATAGTCTGATTATAATCAGCTCAAAAAAATTTGCTTAATATTTCGCTTATTTGTCGCTAGTAATATAAAAATCGTTAGCAATATAATATTTTATAAAAGTTTTCGAAAATGATTGTAGAAAATTGCTTTTAAGAATTTCTGTGCAGATGGTAAAATTTTATTCAACTCAGATTTTCATTTTTATATAGTCAATGTGTTCGTTTTGCAAAAGGTTATTATATTTTACAAGGATTTTCTTTGAACGTAAGCTACTAAAAGCATACTTCAAGTAAAAGGGAATTTTACCTCTTTTCTTCCTTATATTCCTACTTGCCGAAGCATTTGTTTTTTGTACTTCATTAACATATTATATATAACGTACGCGTACTTTATTTGTTTCATTAAAAATTTTCTCGCTATTAATATTTCATTTTTACAATTTAATTTTTCTTTCTATCTAGATTCTTTTAAAGTCAAATTATCGTTCCGTTTCCCTAAACATTTTATAACAATGTGCTAGAGCAATAGATTTTGGCAAACAAAATTATTTTCTAGATAGGAATGCATATCAAAAATCGAAAGGTAGGAAGATATGAAGAGATTTCACATAGACTATCAAACAACAAAACTCGAATTGAACGATAAAATAAATTTAAATGTAAGTTAATATTTAACTAGTAGTAAGTGCGTAATTAATGCCTATGATGATTTGCTGATATATTCTTTTAAAAATATGGTATTACAATGATATTGTATGGTATTACAATTACAAATGTATAATAATGAACTTTTATTAAACAGTAAAAATAGTGTACATCTCTTTGTTTTCAAAATGTATCATGTAACATTGAACACGTGCACACAACTTATTTAATTTTAGGTATAACCATACTTACTTTCTTAAGAAATATAGGAAACTTAATTATGTTGTTAATGTTTATTACATTTCACTGTTTAAAGTAACCGAAACTACAACTTCTCATACATAGATAACCTGACCTAGCTACCCGAACAATTATTTTTTACAGAGTGTTTTTCCTTCCTTACATATAATTCCTTCTTTGTATATATATATATATATATATATATATATATATATATATATATATATATATATATATATATATATATATATATATATATATATATATATATATATATATATATATATATATATATAAATGTAATCCCCTTTTAAATTAAACATGCACAGTGCACTGAAAATATTATATCGATTCTTTCTATCTATATCGCATTTTAAATCTTTCCATTATAAAAAATGCTAGATTCTTATTATATATTTCTTTATTATATAGATGCGAAGTGCGTAGCTACAAGGTAGTGTAATTTGAACAGCAATAGAACGGCTTCCAAGAGGTTATGGTCTTGGCCGTATTGATGTTTGTTAATCATAGATTCAAAATAAGATTCAAAATAAAATCTTGTTGAATTTATTAAACATTAAAAGGTCACAAATTTATGGAAATATATAAAAATATCTGATAAATATTCAGAAATATTTTGTAAATCCTACAACCGCCGTTCCATTGAGGATCACACTTCATTCCACGATTTATTCGTTCCTGTCATAGACCTGTCATAAAAACTACTAAAATATTTTTCTCCCTTTTGCTGCTGTAGAGATATTTTTGCCTGTTTATCTTATCGTTTTTATTAAAATTAAATATAAATTGACTATACATTACATTGCATTAACTGGGCATTTCTCCAAATATACTTAATATAATGTTTATATATAATATCATTCTTGATGTCATTTAGAAAAACGTTTAGGTATAAAATAAATGTCGGAAATATAACTTTATTCTAAAACATTATTTCTATTTCTGAGAAACTATTTACTTTGTGTATATAATAGATATGTAACCATTGGTTTTGTTCACACTAAACAAACAAACAGATAAAGATAAATATATATTTTATTAACAAAATATATATATATATATGTAGATCTGTTTATAGAGACAAAGAAGAACTTTTCGTTTATTAGTATATTTATCATTATTGTAATCATAGTAATCAATTCAGTAGCTTTGATTCAAGTAACATAAACAAATGTTAAGATAATAATTTGCAATATCATACCACTTATATCATAATCATAATAACCTTCTTCTTTTATCTAAGACTAGATATGATTATTTTTTTTTAAATATATATTAGAAACCAATTATATTAAGTCAACTAACTTTTTTAATGTTAATATATCTAATATAAAATGTATTGAAATCACTGGACATTTCAGATTCTGTTTTATTTATAATACCTCAACGTAGCGGAAAATACTCTCTAGTGCACATACTGCATTCTGTAATTAGTGCGAGATACAATTTAATTCAAAATGTCTGTGAATTTACTAACCGTTAAGGAATTTATTGAAGCACAGCATAATTTTCTAAATTATGATATGTACGTTTCCATATCCTTAGGGACAAGCTACAGTCACCTGGTATCGTTAAATGGAAATCTGAATTTAAACGCAGATTTTGAAGACACAACCATTGGATTCTACCACGATTTAAAGTAAAGAGAAAAATATTGGCGTAGTATATCCGGGCTATAATTTTTTCAACCTAGAACCCGTTAGTTTCGACTATTAACTTAATCATGGGTATATTTTTTTAATGACATTAAATTTGACTTAGTTATAATCAATGTATTTAGTAATTTGTAATTAGTTGTATCAAAAGTAGGGTTAGAATAATGGTTTGAATACAAAACAGTTAACTAAAATAATAATATTCTAACAAGAGTAAGGTAAGAGTAAATTAAATTAAAAGACACGGTCCAAAATCTGAATGTGGAATTAAAAAGACACGTTTGCTGATGCAAGGGTTTAAAATAAGCTTTATTTATTATACAAATTATTTATTTTAAAAATATTGAAAATCTTTAATCACTTCGTAGCTCCAACACTAAAGGTTACCCATTATCATGATCTAAACTAAATACGGTTGCTGGTATACACAGAAGAAGTCTAATTTTTTAATCTTTTTTCATACATTATAAGTTTCCCAAAGGTTCATAATACACTTTAACACATAGTATATATTACTAGAGTTTAATCTTTCAATCTTAGGTACTCAATCTTGCGACGAAATAAATTCTTATGGCTCCATACATTCTAAGTTAATTAAAAAGAAATTCAATATTTTTTTATAATACTTTTATGGAAGGTACTCATTAAAGAAACAATAAATAAGAGCTTTACACGACTATATGCCTGAATGGCATCGCAAGTACCTCATGTAACGCAATACTTAATATTAATATCTATTTAATGTTATATTTATTGAGTTTTTCAATATATACATTAGTTGAAAATTTAATAAAGTCTATACAAATTATAAAGTTTATTCACAAATAATTTGTCTATATATTAGTATTAAGTGATCTTAATGTTATTATTGCTTATCTGAAAATCATATATTTATATATATTTATATTTTTAATATAATTATAAAATATAAGTCGTATTATGTATTTCTTATTTTGTTTGTTAAAAGGGTTTTGAATATATTATTTATATATTTGATTAAATTAATCTGAAGCTTTACTGCGAACGTAGAAATAATTATGTGTATATTTTAATAGTCTCATATTCTTATAACAAAATAACAAAACTATGGCATATAGTACATTATCAGAAAGAAAAGCTAGCTTCAAAGTTTTAAGTCTATCAAAGTGTACATACATACCCTGAACAATGCAAAATTATCAAACAAAGGCGACTTAGACAAAACTAGTACACTGTTATTTTTTTTATTAAAGTTTCGAACATCTTTAAACTAGACTTCAGGGAAACATTAAACTCTATGACCTATAACAGATCATACATTATTGGCGAAAAAGTAAGCAAAGTTGAACAAATAAGTTTTAACGGTTAATCGACGATAGAATTAAAAAACAGGATACCCAACACCAACTCAGGTCACAACTGAATCAATCAAAATGTATTGAGCATTAGCCCCAGTACCAAATATTGTCAAAAAACTCATTGCCTAAAGAAACTATAGATTGTGGCAAAAAGGATACTATATTTAGGAACTCAACTTATGTCGAACATACAAAATGCTCATGACAGAACATAATCGCGTTATTACGTAAGTCAAAACCACCTACCTAAGTACAATACACACAAACAGAATAGTGTTGCTTTGTCGAAACAGCACAATAATAGGGATATTGTAATGTTACTGTGGATAAAGAAAATGCTGCAGTGGTCAATACAGAAATATATGAAAACAATTATATCATACATTCTCAGATATTAAAACCTACAAGAAAGTAAAATACAATCCCACCATTAAATAACATAGAATAAAAGTTAAATTAAAATGTTACTCTAATATACGTGAGATAAAAGCGTTAAAATTAGCAATTTTTTCGTTACAAGTTAAATATTCCGAATAAATTGTATATTTCCAGGCGGTTGCAAAATAGTAAACTATATTGCTCTCCAACTACAATAAACTGAGTAATAGCTTGAGTGCATCTACTTCAACGGACGGATTATAAAGGCTATTTTACAACTTTATTTTTGTTGAAAGTTCAGATAGTAGAGTGAACTGCTATAGTAATATTAAGACACAACTGTTATTGCGTGTTAAATGTTACGGAATTAGTACTTGGCTGCGATAACTACCGTTATAGTAGCAATTGCAAAAGTTTCTAAAAGTACTTCGCAAAATTACCATCTTTTACGAGACTCTTGTGTAATATGGAAAGTGTAAAGAAATATAGCAATTAAAAATAGAGTGGTCGTAGTTTCTAATCAATTATGAGTGGGATAAATATATATTTATCAGACAGTTAAGGTCTGCCACACTATAGAGCTTATAAGCTCTGAAGTAAGAACCAAGAATGGGTTTGAAACTAATCGGAAACAAATACAACTTAACGTGAACATTGCCGGGAAAATATTTATTTGTATATAAAAATATCACATTAATTCCTTTTATGATTTATCGTATGTATTAGAATGTTTATACAAACATAATTTTACAAAATATTTAATTTTATCATAGGGTTTATTATATTTTAACATATTTATAAATTTAATTATAGTCTTAGTTACAAGTTACAATCGCATCTTTTTTGTTTTTCTAACTAACCTAGTTAATCCTAACTTCTATTTTATTATATCTCTGAAAATTCTATCCTATTTAGATATATGTATAATACTAAGGTAATGAGATTTAAAAAAAATGTTAACAATAAACAACTACAGCATTTTTTGAAAAAAAATGTATTAAAAAATATACATAATATTTATAAAACTAATATATTTTATGATTTTATTTACAATAGGTACTTCAACTTTCTTAAGCTAGCTATGAATGGTTTTTATTTTCTACAACTCCTGTGGAATTTTTGTTCATAGTTCATTCATGTTTATTCTGACACGTCATATTTGTCTATATTAGTGTGATTTTATAAGAAAAAATATATAAAGTAGTAGTACTTAAATTTATATAAATAAGCTTAACATGGCTAAATATGTTTATAAATATTTTCAAACATTAGTAGTACCTAGTTTTACATACAAATTTATTCGAAGACATATGAATTAAAAATTAAATTTAAATTTTTATACTCTCAACATATGAACATTAATCCACTAATTTCTGAACTGAAACCATTATTTTAAACATTTCTTTGCCAGCGGCTTCGGGCTTGTTGTTTAAATCAAAAATCAAAAATTTTAAGAAGTCAACCCGTCTCTGAATCGTTTATTAATTGACCGGGAAAATGTTAATTCGGGAAGATTACTGAGACAAATGATCGGTGGAGATTTTTGAGTGATAGAACAATCATTTAACCACGCTATCGGAAAGGAAAATAATTTACTGCGATTATCTCAATAAAAATATAATACATAAATAAGTCAACGGCTGGTTCAATGCGCGAGTATATTATATTTTTTTAAACTTTTTAAGGATTTTTTTTAACACATAAAGGGATAAAAAAGAATTAACTAGAATTATTCAGTTAAAAAGTATCAGATATATTGTTTCTAGTTATAAACTATCCGTGTTTCAAATTGAATCCAAATCCGTTCATTGCGTTTTGGGTGATTGAGGAAAAAACATACAAACTTACACATTTATACTATGGTCCACTTTTACATTTAAAATATTAGATTAAATTAGGTCAATCAAAACTTTTAAAAATCCCAACAAATCAACAGCTTTTAATATACCTGAGAATAAGAATATGGTAAATTACATTCAATGCAGAACAGTCCCACGAGTGTTTCTCGTACATTCCGGTTTGGTTTAACTGGAAAAAAATATGTATAGCAACATCTCATATTTTCCTTTTATGAGTTAAATTAAAATTCTCTCGCGTTTCAATCAGGTCAATAAGCTTTTCAACTAAGAGGTATTAGAAATGTTTATATTTTATTTTCAGCTTTAAAGAATCTTTCACCTAAATCGTCCAAGTCGAATGCAGTTCTATAATACCTGCAATTTACTTTCGTATATATTTTTTTGTGGTTATTAAATGTTATATTTTATCGTGATTATTATAGAACAATACTTTTTATTTGTGTAAAGCTTTGTATGTCTTTAATCGTCATGTATAAAGTTAAATTTAAGTTTTATAAATGCATTGAGAATGTTGCAAGCCTAAGTAAGAAAGAATGTAAGTTTATATATCTCGACAGGTAATTCATATTTTTCAAATATCCAAATATTTGTTTTTTTCTATATCTACTTGACAACACTGAAAAACGCGATCGGAGTATCCTTCTAAAGTTTTTTTATTAAAATTATCACCGGAGATTTCTGATTTCAATTATTACAACAATTGTTTACAATTCTTCACGCTATAACGCATGTATTCATGACACTTTTCCATACATCTTTGTGGAACTACGAATAACTACTGTAACATCTATGTTTATAAGTATATAACAAATACTGTTTCAAGACTTAGTAAATTCATTTATTCAACTTAAAATATATATAATTTTATGATTTTGTAGGATCATATTATTCTGTTTTAGGTACCTATTTGTATGAGCATTTTATTTGTGTATTATGTATGTATATTTTATATTACATTTCTATTATGTTCACTTCCTGATTATTTACAAGTGGTAAATTAGTTAGCTGTCTATTTTTACCGTGTAAAACTTTTAGCACGACATAATATGCTGTAAATTTTTCATTCATAAATTAATAAATATTGACTAGTCTGACCGGACTGTTTCACCCTCTTATAGAAAATCATGAAATACCCAATCCGATAAATAATGTTATCAAAATAATAAATCTATGTTTATAAAAAAGCGTTCGTCTCGATCTTAAATAGTAAACTAAAAACTCTATTAAAATAAAACAAATGAACGAGTATTATATTATCGTAGCTTCTATAATTAATTGGATCAAAACTAACAAGGATGTTTGTGAAACCACAAGGGAACTGTTCTGTAAAGGTTAATATATAAAAAGAGGAACAATTGAGAATTTATTTAGTGTTACATCAGTTAATGTAAGGACATTAAATAATAACGTTGTCTTTTATAATTTATTTTTATTATTTTTGAAGCTATAACTTGGCCAGTGTTATTTTATCATTAAAATATTTAGCAGCGTCATTAGATCGTATAAAGACTCTCTTTAAACTTTACAACTCCGATAAGACTTCTTGTGTATACTTAAGACGTCAAAAGTGTTTGTAATGTTAAAACAAATTTCATCGAGCATAACTTAAGATAATATTAGTAAATACTTAATATTGTTATGATAAAATTAAGGTATTATATATTTATAATAGGACTTCTAAATTTTATTTTTATTATACAAACACTTTATTGAGTATATATTAATATTGAAGTTAAAGTAGGGTAGGGCGGGGTTAGTTGATCGTATGGGTAAGTTGGGCAATCAAAATATCTCGAAAACTATCCACCGCACGCGAACGCAACATATAGCGAAAAGAAGGGGTTCCGGGAAAGGAACTCATCCCTAGAACAAAAGTAGCCACTGGGCGATCTAGAAAAGTACCCAAGCGCATTTTTTATTTTGTTATTAAAAAGTAAAATCATCCTAAGCCGGGATATTCGTCTGTGATACTCAAATTTCATCCGTTTTCAATCAGGCAAGTGTTAATCTAAGGTAAATTTATTGCAGTTTTGATATTTATAGAGAATCTGGATATCATCCTAACCAGTTTTTTATTAATTCACTTTTGCTTTAAAATTTCGGGATGGGGTTAGTTGAGCTACAGTTGCCCAACTATCCCCACGGTGAAAAAAAATTTTGTTTGTTTTTTTACCAAGAGGACTTATTAAAAAAAGACTACTAGAGGTTCCCATATTAGTCAAGACTTAAATGGGGCTGCCAAAGCTGTGAGTGAAGAGGGAAAAAGTGGCTATTCCACTTTTAAAATAATTTGGAATCAAACGGATGACATTATCAAGGTTTTTAAAGAAATTAAATGAAGGTGATACGTCCATGGGTTATGCAACGCCGTGGTCAGTATTTTCTGCCACGCATGCAGACTCTTTGATAAATACTTGTTACAAACGGTATCAATCTTCTATGGATATTCTCCAAAAGACGTTCGTCGCCTTTGAGAGTGCTGGCATTTGGCAATAAAGTTCCACCCTCTTGGACTGTAAATAAGATGGCCCAAAAAGAACGGCCTACGTGACTCAATGATTTCTTAAAAAAAATATTTTATAAGCTATGTTGAAAATAATTACACAAATATTAAAGTCTGATTCTAATAGTTAAGCTAAGCTAGGAACGTTGCTGTTTTGTAGATTCTGTTTTTACCTTATTTTTCCAAGAAATCTACTTTTAGATTTGATGTTTTATCACTATAAGTTTATAAATAAAAGTTAATTATCAAAATGGAATTTTATTGTAAGTCTACCTAACATAGGACCTATGATTTGGGTAAACTTTCTAAGTGCTCAACTAGCCCCATACCCTTGCTCAACTTACCTCACATATGGGGTAAGTTGAGCATACTTGACTTTCTGCATTAAAATACATGTAGCTTCCAAATTGGACTTATTAGAAATAAATTTTTATGGAAACTAAGCTAAGGGATAAATTACTCGTCCATCAGTATGCATCATAAGCCATTACCAATTATCGTTGAGGAACTATAACCGATTAAGTGAAAAACTGCTCAACTAGCCCCTACCCTACTTTAAATCAAACATTTTTGACAGTAGTGTAAAAAAATCAAAACAGGGTGAATATTAAATGTAATAAGATAACGTTTCTTCAGCTGTAAACTGTAGCTTGTGGAGAGTTCACCGAGTCCAATATAATGCCGATGCATTTGCGAAAATATTTATTTTTATCTTCCAGCACAGCTTCTTGGCATTTCACTAGCATTTTTATTTTACAATTCCACTGTTATTGACATTTTTAACATAACAATAAATAAACCAAAAGTGCGTCTTTGACTGTTGTTTTTAATTTGTTGACGCATTTTTCATGTTTTAATTATTTCCTACATAAATATAACAAAAAATAAAAACTTTTATTATATATCATTTAATGTTTCCTAAGGTTTTCACGAGTACTACACATTGAAATAAAACTGTTTTTACGGATTTAACTCGCGTATATTGAATTAAATTTTAAATTTACATTTTTAAATCTAACCCGACGTTTCGAATGCTTTGCAGCAATCGTGTTCACGGAAAGACGAGATGGAGGTGTCTGTCAGTAAGTCAGTTAATTAGTCATCTACCTCCAACGGTTTCTAAGCTTCCGAACATACAGTTCAGGATTCACACAAAACGCACTAACAGTATCTTGAGGTCTTACAGTGCGGTCACAGACATGGGATTTTATATTTTTCAAAAGTGGGTCCCAGGTGTTAGATAATCCCCAACCATCTTCTCTATTAAAATTAGGATGTTTTTTAATTTCAATAGCCTCACGAACCATTCTTGGAATGTAACGTTGTTCTTTAGCGAGGATTTTAGGTTTATCAAATCTTATATAATGATTGGGCTTGTCTATGGTATGTTCACACACTGCAGACTTCGATGTACGCCTATGCTTGATATCCGATATATGTTCCTTAACTCTTTTACCGATGCTCCTCTCTGTTTGACCTATGTATGACAAGCCATAATCGCAGTCAAGTTTATATACTCCAGCACATTGTAAAGGAATATTACTTTTGATAGGTCTCAAGAATTGGCTCACTTTCCTTTGAGGTTTGTAGATAGTTTTAATAGAAACCTTTTTTTAAGATGTTGCCAATTCTGTCAGTAACTCCTTTCACATATGGTAGTAGGGCCGGCTGACGCTCAACTGTGGGTGGCTTGATGTGGTTTCTGCGACGCTGGCGGGGTACGGGCAGGTGGTTGTTGAACAAGGCATGCTTGACATGCTGCAGCTCGTCCTCTAGGTGTTCAGCGTCACAGATGTGTTGTGCTCTCTGAAACAAAGATTTGCCAACGGTAGCTAACTGGCTAGGGTGGTGGTGTGATTTACCATTGAGGTACCTATCTGTATGTGTGGGTTTCCTATAAACAGTGTGTCCCAATGTATTGTCAGGATTCTTGATAATTAGAATATCAAGGAAAGCTAAAGTATTATTTGATTGCAATTCCATTGTAAATTGTATTTTGTTGTTAATGGAATTAAGGTGTTCTAGAAAAGCAGATGTTTGATTCATAGGTAGTATTGCGCTCTCCTCACCTTATCGTTGTTGTTTTTATTAAAACATCAACACACCTTTGGGTTAACAATAACAAGCTTTTATCAAAGCTAATTGTTAATTCTTACCACCTTTCCGCCGTTCAGTTTGTACCAAAACTGCGGCTCTCTCCATCATCGCTGGTTGTAAGCCTTTCTTAAGGCTTCAATTAGTTCATCGAGTTTAATTACTGCCTTTATAAAGGCTGTAATTAATTCATCATCATCCTCGCTCATCGATCGTTAGTTTGTATCAAAACTACGATCTTCATTTCGCCGGCGGCGTCCGCACGCCGCCCCCCGCCGCGCCTCCGCCCCGCGAGGCGTTGAGACCGTTACGCGTCGCGTCCCCGCTCCTCGCCCCGCGCGGCGATTTCGCGCGCTTCATCGTTCGTCGCCCGCCCCGCCGCCGCTCGCCTCTCCGTGCGGCTGTTTGCAGTGTCCGGTAGTTTGTTCGGGTGTCAGTGTTACAGTGCAGTGGTCAGTTGTTCCTGCGTCTGGTGAGTTATCTTACACTTGTTAGAAGTAGGGAGTTAGGTTTATACACCCCTGTTTTTCACCAAAAACAGGGTCTAGCAGTGTTTTTAGTGCCACACACCCCTCCCTGCCTTGGCGGGGAGGCTTACATTTAGTGCCCGGTCCACTATGGACCCTAACTTCAGTATTGAGCGTATTGGGGAACTCCTAAAGTTCCTCAATACGAAATTCCCTCATGTACTTGAGAGGTTCGACCTTATGTCGGCCTCACCCCCGTCTTCCGCTGAGCCGGGCCCTCTGCCTGACTCACCGGCGTCCCCCAGCGACGTTGCAGGGAGTCATTCGGAGTCAGACTCCGAGATGGAGTGCGCGGACACATCCGCCAGCTCCATGGCCTCGGCCTCAGAGGCCGAAGCTGATAACGACGGCTTCGAAGCCGTCGTTAATAAACGTAAAAGGAAGAAGGCGGCAAAACCGCCCTCTCCTAACTCCCCGCCGCGCAAGCGCGTTCCCCCCGCACCTCCCGTGCTTCAAGCGTTTCAAAATGGCGCGGCGCCCTCTGCGCGCGCAGCCCCGGTCGCGCCTGCGCGAGACGCGACTCCTGTAGTCGCCGGGTCCAGTCTAGAGGACCCTCCGGCCCCGAGGCCAAAAGCCCCTCCCCCTCTCTTCTTGAGGGATAAATCTAAATGGGACTCGGTGTCCCTCGCCATGTCGGATCGTAAGATCCAATTTTCTACCGCGCGCTCCACAGCGCTAGGTATTAAAATTCAGGCTCGCTCAGAGTCTGACCACCGCGGTCTCACTGCGCTCCTTAGAGAGCGCAACTTAGGGTACCACACGTTCGCTCTTACGGATGAACGTCGCCTCACAGTCGTCATAAGGGGTCTCCCTGTCGAGATCCCTGTCGACGACATTAAAAGGGACCTTCAGTCCCAAAATCTCCCTGTACAAGAGGTACACCGAATGTACCGCGCGTCCACCAAGAGGCCATTCGAGCTGGTCCTTGTACATCTTGACCTCACGGATGAGGGCAAGAAAATATTCAACATACGTAATGTATGTAATCTCTCGGGGCTCAACGTTGAGCTCCCTCACAGCCGGGGCATGCCAGGGCAATGCCACCGCTGTCAGCTTTACGGGCATGCTGCCCGCTTCTGTACGGCGCGCCCCAGGTGCGTTAAGTGCTTGGGCGATCACGCCACTGTAGATTGTGCTCGCCGTCTCCCGACGGAAGAGCCCCCTAGCTGTGTCCTCTGCGGCCAGCAGGGGCACCCCGCGAACTACCGCGGCTGCCCCAGAGCCCCTAGGCGAGTTAATCCTCGCAATAAGTCCAATAGACTGGTCCCTGCGACAGCGCGTAACGCCCCTCAGGCGAAAGAGGCCTTTGTAGCGGCCCCTATTCCTACAGTAAGTGCATGGACACAACCGCCGTCCATGGTAAGGAGCGCACCTCTCTCAGCCGCGCCCGCGCCCGTTTTGGCCCCTCAGGCCGCCGTAGCCTCACCCTCTAAAGACCTAGAGGGCGATATGAAGCTAGTATATAGCTTCGTAGGGGCTTTTGACCTATCCGAGCTTAGCGTACTGGCTCAAAAACTACGAGCATCGGATGGCAATCCGCAAGCCCGCATGTTGGCGACGTGCCAACACGGAGGGCTACTCAACTCCATTTGCTCCTTCAAAGCCAATGGGGTCTAAACGCGTAAAGCCACGCTCTCTAACCATCGCGACGTTTAATGCTAACGGTTTCCTCAAACAAATTAATTTAGTTTGTGAGTTCATCGTAACTCATAATATTGATATTTTATTAGTGCAAGAGTCATTCTTAAAGCCGTGTAATCGCGATCCGAAAATCGCGAATTACAATATAGTAGTAGTAGTAGAATTGTAATTTAAACAACAGTAATGGCATAATATTAGACAGACTGTCTGACAGACCCGACCTTAATTTCGAAATTATTGCTCCTCTCAATATGACGCGATACCCCATATCAGATAATAGAAAAGACAGACCGAATGTGCTTGATATAGCACTTCTTAAGAATATAACCCTTCAGGTTCATTCTATAGAGGCGCTATCCGAGCTTGACTCAGACCACAGACCCGTCCTAATCCAACTAGGACCCCCTCCCTCCGCGGCTATCCCTACTAAACGTATAGTAGACTGGCAACAGCTCGGTGAGCGTTTACAGTCATTTGATTCATCGCACCTACCCCTAATTCCTGACCAATTAAACTCAGTAGAAGGTGCGGTGAATACAGCCATCAATCTCACTAACTATATTCAAGGTAAATTAGAAAACTCAACGAGAGAGGTCCCGGTAGCCTTCGAGGGCCGCCGTAAACTCCCTCTTGAGATTAGACAATTAATTACTGAGAAAAATGCCGCAAATAGGGCCATGACGCCGCACCGACTGACGAACGACGAAGGAGGCTTAGGAGGCTCCAGAGGGAGGTGAGGGCTGCCCTCAAGTAACTAATAAATCATAAATACTTGTTTTCAATAATACAATACACTTATACAAATACATACCCTACACATACATAAACATATTATACAAACATATACATAAATTTAAATATATACACATACATATATATACACATCAATTCACAATATAAATAATGATATATATAATAAGAATAAGTATACAAAAAAAATAAATACACATTTTAATTATTATTCTGTAGACGTTCATAGAAATACAGATAAACTGCCCTCTTAAAGGCCATTCTGCTGTTCCAGAGTTTAATTGTGTGAACTGTGAAAGAGCTTGAGGGAAACCCAGTATGATGAAAAGGGGTGAAGAGTTTTAGATTTGAGGTGGAGCGAAGATGAAGGTCATGAGTATTTCCCAGTAATCGAAATTTAGATTTCAAATACTGGGAACAAAGTGGATAGTTTAGAATAGTGAACAATTGACACAAATATCTGGAGGACTTTCGCTCTCGTATAGGAAGCCATTTAAGTTTTGAACGGTAAGGAGATATGTGGTCATATTTGCGAAGACCAAAGTAAGACCAAAGACCTTGTCCTTCACCGTGGATAACAGAACAGATTAGAGCTGCAATGAAAAAACGTGATGGTGCTTTTGCTAAATTTAAGCGTAATCGCAGCGAGATTAACTGGAATCTCTATAAAAAGTTAAGGAATCGGTGTAATCAGATGGTAAGAGGTGCTAAACGCCAATATATCCACAATAATATTTCTGATTCTTCGTCGGCACACATATGGAAGTTTTTAAACAACTTTGGTCTAGTCACTTCTACTGACAAACCAAATTTAAAATTATGTTCCCCCGACGTTTTAAATCAACACTTTTTAACAGTCCCAACTCTTAATACTAATACTAAACATCGTACTATCTCCTTTATATCTTCCATGCCATCACCCAATTTCAATTCATTCACATTTTTTTTAGTATCTGAGGAAGAAATTAAAAATCAGTGCTCTCGATTAAATCGAATGCTGTTGATGAGGATGAAATCTCTAGACTTATGATCGTCACTTTGATTGACGTACTTCTACCTACTTTAACCTTTATTATCAATACCTCTCTTTCCACTTGTACATTTCCATTAGCTTGGCGTAAAGCGCATATAATTCCTATCCCAAAAATTCACAATCCTACTACTCCTAGTGAATTTCGACCTATCTCCATTTTACCTTACCTATCAAAAGTCCTGGAAGCAACAGTATATAAACAACTGTCTTCCCATGTTCTTAATAATAATATTTTGTCTGAGTTCCAGTCTGGGTTTCGTCCTGGCCACAGTACTAGCACTGCTCTACTCAAGGTTGTGGAAGATGTCCGAGATGCAATGGAGGGTGGTCAGTTAACCGTGTTAGTCCTTATCGATTTCTCTAACGCTTTTAACTCGGTTGAGCATGACATTCTTGTTGCTCTCCTTTCACACCTTAATGTTTCTTCCAACGAACTAAATTGGTTCTCATCCTATCTTCGCGGTCGCCAGCAAGCGGTACGCATCGACAGTACTCTGTCTGATTGGTGTGACCTGAATGCTGGTGTACCACAAGGCGGTATACTTTCTCCACTCTTATTTTCTTTATTTATCAACTTTATTACTACATATCTCACTACCTCTTATCATCTTTATGCCGACGACTTGCAAATTTACACACATGTTAAGCCTGACAACATTAATAATGCCATTGCTTCCTTAAATTCTAACTTGCAAAATATTTGTGAGTGGTGCTTAAAGTTTGGTATTAATGTTAACCCTCTGAAATGTCAGGCTATAATATTAGGTAGTCAGCGACAGCTACTTAAATTGGAATCTATCGATTTAATGTCACTGTCTTATGACAACATAAACATTCCTTTTTCATCTGCTGTGAAAAATCTAGGCCTAAACATTGACTCCACATTATGCTGCCCCCCGGTGACGCTGTAATAGCCAACAGGGCTAACAGTATAGACAAAAAAAAAAAAAAAAAAAACATTATGCTGGGATGTTCACGTAAGTGAAATCTCTCGCAAAGTTACTTGTTCTCTACGGGCATTGTATCGTCACAAGAACTTTCTACCCATTCGGACTAAAACTCTGCTAGTGCAATCACTTATCCTTCCTCTCTTTGACTATGCTGATGTCTGCTGCTCTAACATCTCTGAATGCCACTTAAACAAATTAGATCGTCTTTTCAACAGCTGTATACGCTTTAGTTTGGTCTTCGCAAATATGACCACATATCTCCTTACCGTTCAAAACTTAAATGGCTTCCTATACGAGAGCGAAAGTCCTCCAGATATTTGTGTCAATTGTTCACTATTCTAAACTATCCACCTTGTCCCCAGTATTTGAAATCTAAATTTCGATTACTGGGAAATACTCATGACCTTCATCTTCGCTCCACCTCAAATCTAAAACTCTTCACCCCTTTTCATCATACTGGGTTTCTCTCAAGCTCTTTCACAGTTCACACAACTAAACTCTGGAACAGCCTACCTGAAACCATTAGACGATCACCCAGCAGAATGGCCTTTAAGAGGGCAGTTTATCTGTATTTCTATGAACGTCTACAGAATAATAATTAAAATGTGTATTTATTTTTTTTGTATACTTATTCTTATTATATATATCATTATTTATATTGTGAATTGATGTGTATATATTTAAATTTATGTATATGTTTGTATAATATGTTTATGTATGTGTAGGGTATGTATTTGTGTAAGTGTATTGTATTATTGAAAACAAGTATTTATGATTTATTGTATACATTATGTGCAATGTGTTATATGCATATAAGTTTTATTTAATTTATTCTAATGTTGCTTTTCCTGTATAAATGTTTTATATTTTAAGCGCCTTACTCTATGTTTGCACTGTATTCTCGGGTTGACTGGTAGAGAATGCTTTTAAGCATTAAGTCCGCCTATTGTATTATTTTGGGCAATAAAGATTAAATAAATAAATAAAAAATATTCTTATTATCAAGAATCCTGACAATACATTGGGACACACTGTTTATAGGAAACCCACACATACAGATAGGTACCTCAATGGTAAATCACACCACCACCCTAGCCAGTTAGCTACCGTTGGCAAATCTTTGTTTCAGAGAGCACAACACATCTGTGACGCTGAACACCTAGAGGACGAGCTGCAGCATGTCAAGCATGTCTTGTTCAACAACCACCTGCCCGTACCTCACCAGCGTCGCAGAAACCACATCAAGCCACCCACAGTTGAGAGTCAGCCGGCCCTACTACCATATGTGAAAGGAGTTACTGACAGAATTGGCAACATCTTAAAAAAAGGTTTCTATTAAAACTATCTACAAACCTCAAAGGAAAGTGAGCCAATTCTTGAGACCTATCAAAAGTAATATTCCTTTACAATGTGCTGGAGTATATAAACTTGACTGCGATTATGGCTTGTCATACATAGGTCAAATAGAGAGGAGCATCGGTAAAAGAGTTAAGGAACATATATCGGATATCAAGCATAGGCGTACATCGAAGTCTGCAGTGTGTGAACATACCATAGACAAGCCCAATCATTATATAAGATTTGATAAACCTAAAATCCTCGCTAAAGAACAACGTTACATTCCAAGAATGGTTCGTGAGGCTATTGAAATTAAAAAACATCCTAATTTTAATAGAGAAGATGGTTGGGGATTATCTAACACCTGGGACCCACTTTTGAAAAATATAAAATCCCATGTCTGTGACCGCACTGTAAGACCTCAAGATACTGTTAGTGCGTTTTGTGTGAATCCTGAACTGTATGCTCGGAAGCTTAGAAACCGTTGGAGGTAGATGACTAATTAACTGACTTACTGACAGACACCTCCATCTCGTCTTTCCGTGAACACGATTGCTGCAAAGCATTCGAAACGTCGGGTTAGATTTAAAAATGTAAATTTAAAATTTAATTCAATATACGCGAGTTAAATCCGTAAAAATAGTTTTACATATCATTTAAGTTTATTCTGACTATATTTATAAAGTTTATAGTTTTAAAATGGCGACTGATATTCTTTGCTCTGTACATTAAGTAATTGTCTCTTAAAATAAATTACATTTGAAACTAACTCGGCGTGACGAACGGATTTATAAAACAGTAACAGCTTAGTAAAAGTTAGTATTTAAGTATTGTTATTAACAAAAACTAATTGAAACAGTACAATTGCATACTTAGGTTTATTGTTGTTGCTTTGACTTGTTTCAAATAAATGTTATATGTTTAATATTTTCGAGTGATAAATCGTATAGTTCATCATTCTTGTTTGTGTAAACCACAAACAATCCTGTTTCAAAAATATGAGACTAAGAAAAGAATTTTAGTAAACATTTTGGTTCACCCTCAAAAACTGGTAAAGTTTCTTATTTACTTTTAGACCATGATCTCACATTGTCATTTCCTAGATATTTATAAAAAAAAAACTATAATGGACGATTGATGATTCATCGTCACAGTTGATTAAATCCATTCAATCAACTATGTATTCATAAGTAGAAGTCATAAATTTATTATTTACGATCTATAACGTTAAGTTCTTAATAAGTTAAGTTACGTTATTAAATACAGGTGTATAAAAAAAATATCTATAAAGATTTAAATAAAATAAATTATCTCTAATATTCATCTATATTATTTTACAAAAATAAAATGAAATAGGTAACATACAAAGCACCAATTATTTCAACTGAACATATCCATTCAGATAAGTTTGCCCAATTATTATATAGTGCACTGGTGTGACTGAAGACTTCCTTAAAATTAATAGATTCTGATGCATTACTATATGATGATCAAAGTGGAATTGCCAATAAATTAAGACCAGAAACTGCAGAATGGCATACTACATTTGATCCCTTCCGACTGCACAATAAACAACGTTAGATACTAACTAGGTAATAAATTTTATAACAAATATAAAACGAAAAAATAATCAGTCCGGGAAGGATTCGAGTTACGAGTTGGAATTTTGTATCGATTAAGTTTTTATTCTCTATTCATCGAAAATTTTAATAAGTTTAACATGTAGTAGTAGTTAATATTGTCTACCGCAAAATAATTCATATAAATATATAAAGTATAAGAAAATCAATACTAGGTGATATTGATTTTCTTATATATTTACAACACTGCCGCTCGACACCAATTTAATTCTAAGATAACTTAATAAACTTTGCCTAGCTTTGATATCTTCAAATATAAAAATTCAAATAAATTTATTCAACTTAACTTTAAATTTAGTCGACCCATCCATCCTAGTGGATAAATGGATCATGTCATGCCAAGAGCTGTTTTAAGTTCGAAAATACCCATTCGCACATCGAGTCCTTTTTTTTATTTCAGTAATATTGGAGCTAGTCTCTGAAATAGTTTGCAATAGCTATGTGTTTTTTGCTTTATATTCAGAAGATGCGATGCGCTAGACTTACAAAACTAATTTATTGATTGCTTGAAAATATTATAAAATAGTACAACTTTGTTTAGGCTTATGTTTAACTACAACCCTTTTTGATATTGCAATATGATAATTCAAGCATTTATGAATATAAATGCTAAAAGTTGATAAAAGTGGTTTCGAATGAAAATGAGACTGCAATATAAAACAATTATAGATTTTTTCCTTGTAGTAATATTAAAACTATAGGTTACACGGGAATTCCGTATACGAAGCATTTCATTTTCTAATTTTTTCAGGTTGAAATTATATTTTCTGTTTTCATAACTCTTGTCAAACATTCCAAATATACTACATCAAAGTGACTCGACATCGAAGTGATTTTGATCTGTCCCTTTTTGTGTACAAACATCTGAATTTATGTATATGAAGACTGTTTATTAAAAACATTAAACAAAATATATATTCCAAATACCTCGTTGGTTCATTTATATTTTATAAGAAAATTAATATTTATTTATTTTATAAAGACTTGTTACTTACTTTCATTTAGGTTGGGGGTGTAATATATTGTGTACATAGTAAAAATTTAATAGTCCTATTTTTCAGTTTTTCTATTATTCTTGTTCGTATTCGTATTTATAATTAATTAATAAGTAATCATTATGAAAAATACACTACCATTTTTTTACAGATGGGATGGTATCATATTTTGTTTTTATTTGATTTCTTTCGCAATACCAGAACCAGTGTTTCATCGATTAAAGTATTAGTTTTACCTTTATTAAATAACGAATACGATTTTTTTTTATTTCATAATATTTTTTCTCTCTTTTAAACTTTATTCTTTTCATTTTAGTCTTATTTCTATATAAGACTAAAATGAAATGTACCGCCCCGTTGGTCGAGTGGTTAGCGCAGACGCTTAACTTGTCACGGCGCAATGGGACTCGGGTTCGATTCCCGGCGGAGACAGGCATTTATGTGATGAGCATAGATGTCTGTTTTTATGGGTTTGGTCGTTTATTAAATATATTCTCAGTATTTATATGTGTATTTTTATGTATTTGTATCGTTGTCTAACACCCTTAACACAAGCAAATAATTTGCTTACTTAGGGGTTAAATCAATGTGTGTTATTTGTCCTGATATTATTATTATTATTATTATATGTCTAATGATATTTTTTTTTATAAATATGGTGTAATAACTTTTTATATATAGAATTTAATATTATATGGCACACTAGATTCTTCTAGGTGGGTAGCGAAACGAACGGAACTGTAACTCTATCGGTAGAGCAAGGCCTTATCGCTTTATTTTTCATTCTATATTTATTTATAAAACAATATAAACTTAACATGGCAATATATTTTTAAAGATAAATTAATAACTAAATAAGGTTGCCACAACGTTGATACGATGTAATTTTTCTTTGTAGTAGGTACATGAATATTTTGAGAACATTGAGGAGTGATTGTTCGTTAATCATTAATTCGATATAAAATCTCGTTGAATTATGTCATAACTTTATATATATATATATATATATATATATATATATATATATATATATATATATATATATATATATATATATATATATATATATATATATATAAATTTACTAATGTAGTTTGGCAACGCTACTAACCACCATTTAGTAAAGAATTACTCTCCATTCCACGATTTATTTGTTCCTGTCATAGACTTGTCATAAAATCCACTAAAATTTGTTTCTCTCTTTTGCTGATGTGGTTTTATATTTTTGTTTCCTGGTAACTATTTTATATATTAAAATTAAATATCCAGTTACCTGTATGTGTTTGGATATAAAACAGTTAAAAAACGCCTTGTTTTTTTGCACCATTTAGTATAATTAATCATGATTTTTGGTAAAACATATTTTAAAGTTTTTTACGACATCACATTTTTTAGTAAAATAATTCATCCCCTTTCTGATCAATTACATACAGACAAATTGTTGTAATTTCTGGTTAGAGAGGTACACCAAGCTTAGAACAAACAAACGAACAGATAAAGATAAATATATTAAGAGAAATATACAAGAACTTCTCGTTTATTAGTAGAGGATAAGAAGTTAAGCAGTTATTTCTGAGAATTTTATGAAAAATTATGACAGACATATTTATTATAACTTTAAACGTAACAAAGCTTTCAATAGCTTTGAATCAAATGACGTAAGCAAATGTTTTCAAAAGAAATAGAAATTTAGACGCGGCACTTATATCATAATGATAAACGTTTGAAGACGCGTGTCTAACTCAGATTCGATACTTTTAGAGATCTTATGTCTTTCGAGATCACTAGTAGATATTAGACATATGATTTTACAAATCTATTAGTGATTAATAAAAATAATAATAAAGTTATTCCAGTCACTGGTCATTTCACTTTTTTTATTATTTTCTATTATTGAACGTAACGGTAAATACTCTCCAGCGACCATAGTGCATCCTGCAATGAATATGAAATTCGGCTTAATTCGAAATGTCTTTCATTTTCTAAACGTTAAGCAATTTATAGAAACGCAGCATATTTTAGAAATTATTATACTTAATTCAATGTCCTAAGGGACAAGATACATTCGACCGTTATCATTGAATAGCAATCTGACATTGAACAAATCAACAATTAGTGAGTTTTAAAAAGTATGGAATTAGTATTTAAACCCGTCAGATGACAACCGACGGAAGCTGCGCCGTCTTCAGAGGGAGTCGAGACAAGCTCTCGACGACTTCAGAGATAGCGGCTGGGATAGGACGCTTGCGACGCTCTCTCCAACACACCAGGCATTCTGGCGGTTGCAGAGAGCGCTGAAGGCGGACACTGTCTCAGATATGCCTCCCTTGGTTGGACGTAACTCCGCCATCGCGTTTGACGACTCTGACAAAGCTGAGTGCTTAGCCGACAGTCTAGAGAGCCAGTGCCGTCTGTCTGCTCAATCGGTTGATCGCGATCATGTCCAAATAGTCGACAAATCGGTCAATATAATGTGTTCTCAACCACCGGTCGGTCCGCCAATCAAGGAAACGAACCTAGACGAGGTGACGTTCATAGTTAGGGCGCTTCACGCCAAGAAATCGCCAGGTCCCGATAGGATCACTAACAAAGTGATAAAGCTTCTTCCGCCTCCTTTAATTTACCTATTGGTTACCATTTTTAACGCTCTACTGGCCGGTTGCTCGTTTCCGGCCCAGTGGAAAGAGGCCATAGTGATAGGGTTCCATAAGCCGGGCAAACCCCGGCATCTGCCTAGTAGTTACCGTCCCATTAGTCTTCTTAGTTCCTTAGGGAAAGTATATGAGAGAATCATCCTCTGTAGACTTAGATCGGAAGTCGAGAGACTCAAAATCATCCCAAATGAGCAGTTCGGCTTTAGAGCCAACCATTCATGTTCCCATCAGGTGCAACGCCTCACGGAGCACATACTGATAGGGGCCACTGTGAGGGCCAAGAAGCATAGGACAGGAGCGCTCTTCCTCGATGTAGCTAAGGCGTTCGACAGGGTCTGGCACAGTGGACTGGTGTACAAGTTATACCAGTTCAAGGTGTCGGACAGACTCGTACTCATCATACGGGACTACCTGTCGAATCGCTCCTTTCGCTACAGAGAGGAAGGCGTTTTGTCAACCCCCCGCCCCATCAGGGCGGGTGTTCCCCAGGGTTCAGTTCTCTCGCCCATCCTCTACTCCATCTACGCTAGCGATATTCCTAGACCGCGATCTAAAGTGCACCTTGCCATGTACGCGGACGATACCGCGCTTTACACGTCCTCTAAGGATCACTGGGAGATATACCAACGTCTCCAATCCGCCGTCGACTCCCTCGAGAGTTGGAGGCGGAAATGGCGGATCGAGGTAAACCCTGAGAAGAGCGTTTCGGTGCTCTTCGAACGGGGCCCCCCAAGGATCCTCCCGCGAATCAAACTCTTTGATAAACCGATACCTTGGAAAGACGAGGCAAAATACCTAGGAGTAACGTTAGATAGAAAGTTAGTTTTCACTGCGCATATTAGGACCGTTCGTAGCAGAGCGGCCTACATATTAGGTCGTTTATATCCGCTGTTAGGCAAGCGGAGTAAAATGTCTCTTCGCAATAAGGTGACACTTTACAAAGCTTGCATACGTTCCGTCATGTCCTATGCGAGTCCCGCTTTGGCGCACGCTAATCTGAAACCCCTTCAGGTGATTCAGAACAGGTTTACACGGATTGCAACCGGGGCGCCGTGGTTCGTACGCAACATCGATCTCCATAGAGATTTAGACCTTCCGACCATCGCTCAGTACTTCAAGGGGCTTTCCCAAAAGTACTTTGAACGTGCTGAGCGACACCCGAACCCACTGGTGGCTGACGCCGCAGAGTATAGACCACGTAAGACTACTTTAGTCAGAAAAAGAAGACCCAAGTCGGTACTCGTTGACCCCGACGAAGCGTTCACAGTAGGTAATAACGTGTACGCGTAGGCATAATTGACACCACACAACATACAGACACACACCGTCTGTACCGGTATAGACGAGGTCCCAACTGAGTAAGTGCTCCGTTGCTCCGGCGTTCTGCCGTCGGAGGACGCTAGTGTCCAAATTTCCTTAGCTTCCCTCCTGACTAACGACGCCCCGAGCCGAGGTCCGTGTCTCAATCTGAGACGCCCTCGGGACGTCTTTCCCCATGGGGGCCCATCTGGCCCCCCCTTGTTAAGGGTGGGTCTCCAGACCCACCCGCTCCCCCGGTGACGCTGTAATAGCCAAGAGGGCTAACAGTATAGACAAAAAAAAAAAAAAAAAAAAAATAGTATTTAAATTTTATAACTACTGTGAATTCACCAAGGTGGGTAGCGATACGGTAGCTCAACTGGTAGAGCGCCAGGATAGGTTCGAATTCTTGGCCGTGTCGGTTTATTTTTGATTCTATTTTTATTTACTTACACAACTATAAAACGAAACAAGACTTGTTTGTGTAAAACTTTGTACAATGTCTTGAATTGTCGCAAATAAAGCTGACTCAAACTTTAGGAAATACATTTAGAATGTTGTAGTCCAACTTCAAATCACGTGTTGGAAGAAAATGGAATGGAAAAATCTGTCGCATACAAAACAGAACAGACTTTTAAATAGTAATTCACGACTTTCACGTAAAAGTCGTGAATTATTATTTGTCGTCATTTTTCTGTCACATGAAATCAATGGATGAAATGTAAATTCTCTAGTAAAGGTTTTAAATATTCTAGATGTTCAAAAGATCGGATTAATTATAAGTGAGTAACATTTATCATATAATGACCTGTTTGTAAATGATACAAACGTCTAACACATTAATATGGCTGCTAGAATTATTCGATCTAAACTAAAAGGTTGATCGAGAAATGTTTGGATGGTTCCCTAATGTACCTACCTTTAAAATTAACGTAGGTATACTCATATAGTTTATAGAATTATGTATAGAACAGTTTTATTTACTACTAAATATTATATAAATTAAAACTTAACTGACTTTAAATTTATTTGTAGGTTATTTTTTTTTTAATACAATCTTACATATTTAGGTTACGCAACACATTACTCGTAAGTTTCGGTACATTTACGAAGCCGTTTTTCAAGCTCCTGTGTCAACAACAGAAGGCTCATACGTCTTACAGTCTGTTTCGTATTAATTTACTTTGCATTATTCATAAGCTACTTGTGATATTGTAACAGTAACGTAAAAGTATGTCTTAAACAAATTTATAAACATTATAAACGTTATTCTTCTTTCAACTTTTTACAGTTTATTTTAAGCGATAATGACAACATTTTAAGATTTCTTTTTCTGTTTAAAATAAAAAAAACAAACTGGCGCTTTGAAGGTTTAATATTAAATTAGTTATACTTTAATATAATCAGTTATACTTCATGTTTCACATGTTTCTGAATTAGATTTTTTGCATTTTATAAGCATAGTTTTAGACACGAAAGGAATAGTTGTATTTTATGATATTTTATCTATTATTTAATTCAACCTTTGGCTAATTTTATTTTTTCGAAAATAAAATAACACCTCTACCAAAAAAACTGAAGTTATCAGCTCGAAGGCAGTGATTTATTTAAGTGAATGAATTTTTATTTACAAATTATTACATTCGAAAAATTTGCAAATTATGTTTCAAATAATAAAAAACAATTAAATTTAAAATGTATATGTAATGAAAAAATATAAAAAGCACAAGACCCTAACCTGCGACCTCAGCAATATTTTCCATGCTGTAGAGTTGTGTTATAATGTATGTATACTTATTTAAAATTCAAATAAACCTTACAATTCTAAACATATAAAAAAGCTTTTTAAGCTTAAAAAACTAAAAAAGCTGTTTTCACTCTTTGGCAATAAAAAACAACAAGTATTGCTTTTGAATTTAGAGATATTTAACAATCAAATATACAAAAAAAAAATATATAAAAACATTTATTCAAAAATATTTTTGTTTTCTTATTTATTTTAAGTTGGTTTGATTTCTTTCAAATTAGTAAACTGTTACGCTTCGCACAAATGTAATTTTGCTAACAAATGGATGTGCACTTGGCAGAAAAATATTAGTTTCTTAATAATAGCCTAAGAGCCCGTGAACCCCACACCTTCGTTATTTTATAAAAGCTGAAAGTTTGTCAGCGCACACTACCAACACAGATAAGAACGATGGAGCATTATGAAGTTCAGACTATAGTGGCTTCAGCAGGTAAACGTATATCAGACTCAGACTATATATCAGACTCATCTTCAGACTATAGTGCTGAAGGTGAGAAAAATACCGCTTTACTTTCGTCATATTATTAAGTCTGATTGTTTGGTAATACCTTTAGAATATTCTTAAAAATTACCTCATTAATTGCCAGACACTTAACACCGTGGCAACCCCTTGCCAGATACCCTTAATGTTGACTAAATTTTAATCTTACTTACGTTATAGTATAAAAGCTGATTTTTATATATAACAATTACATAATAATTAGATGATGTTTGCTCATCAGCCTGATATTTTTGATAGTTCTAACCCCTTGCCAGACAATAATATAGGGTAGTTGTAAGAAGGAGCTCGAGGTACTGTAAACATATAGGTGCGAGTGAGATAGCGAGTTAGGTCTATTGCCATCCCCACTGCGCAATAGTTATTTCTACTGCGCGTATTCATAGTACATGTTTATATCGGCTAAAATTGTATATGCTATCTTTAAGTTTAATTTATTTTATATTCGTTTTTAATTGAATATTCATTATTAACTAATAACATAACTTATTTTTAATCTGTGCAAACTGTAAAGTACATTAAATATTACTAGTGGATAATAAATATATAATAAGTTTACAATTGGTTTGTGAGTTTTCATGAACAAATCATTTAATGTTATATTCATACTCTATATATAAATTTAAATTTATGTCATTAGTGGCGGCAAGTTTTACTACATTTTTATTGTACAACAGAAACAGGTTTAAATATAAAAGAATGAAGAAATAATTGACATGTTTTGTCGATTTAATTCTTATACATAATACAATCTGTTCCAATATTTACTTAATTTAATATTTAATATCAAATTATATCTATTTAGATTTTGGTTCATTAGTTAACACAAATCATAGAAGTGTGCCCATAGATTGATAACGAATGAAATGCCAAGAATTACAATGCACTAACTATTCCCGAATTTGCGGGAATTTTATCTAATTTTTATCTAATTTTATCAAATGTCATGTCATCTCATTCGCACCTATTCGTGTACAGTACCTCGCGCTACTTCTTACAACTACCCTATATTATTGTCTGGCAAGGGGCTAGAACTATCAAAAATGTCTGGCTGATGAGAAAATATCATCTAATTATATATTATGAAATTATTATATATAAAAATCAGCTTTTATACTATAACGTAAGTAGGTAAGGTTAAAATTTCGTCAACATTAAGGGTGTCTGGCAAGGGGTTGCCACGGTGTTAAGTGTCTGGCAATGAATGACGTAATTTTTAACAATATTCTAAAGGTATTACCAAAAAAATCAGACTCATTAATATGACGAAAGTAAAGCGGTATTTTTCTTATCTTCAGCACCGTTTACATGTAGAAGCCACTATAGTCTGAACTTCATAATGCTCTATCATTCTTATCTGTGTTGGTAGTGTGCGCTGACCAACTTTCAGATTTTATAAAATAACGAAGGTCTGGGGTTCACGGGCTCTTAGTATATAACACTTCTCTATCTCCAGTAGTTCAATACTATGAGTTGTCTGTTGTTATTTGACATGTGATAGCAACTGTCAAACTAAACGTCACTTCGAATCACTCTCAAGTTCCATCACTCATACTGCCACGAGTATCACTATTATTTATATTGTTTTACCCAAGAGTAATGCTTATAGTCCTTTGATATAGTTAATGATTATTGTTCAAAAATGACGTTGTTGTTAAAAAAAATGTCTGTAAAAATAATGATAATAAAATTGAGAAGCAATTATAAGTTACCTCGTATTAAATATTTAACTTTTGAGACCCTTTACAAAAGCTTTTTTTTTTTCTAAAATGGTATAATGAATACTTTTTGAAGACGTCTACTATTCATTACCTAAGTTGTGAGAATAATAAATTGTGATCTTATTAAATGCTGGTAATTATCTTTCAGATATTTATTTTTCTTTAAAAAAACGTTAAACTGAATTGAATAGTTTATATATTTATTTAATGATAAAAAATGGTACAAAAGGCAGCCTTAATGCTAAAAACATTTTCTACCAGTCAATCCAGAAAAACAGTAAAAGAATTATTTAATAGTTCCCACTTTACAAAAAAAATACTTTCAAGTAGTAAAAAAAACTTTTTTTATCTTAATTATTTTTAATGAATAATTATTTTTGTTATTATTTTCAGCTGCTCGGACATTTTTAAATTTTTCTTTGATTGTTTAAATATAACCATAACTTTATTTTATAAATACCAGAAAGTACCAGATCTACAATTATATTATTACTTTAATGCATATTTCACAACGATTTCTTTCAACTGTCCCAAGTAACTGAAAATGCAAACTTGCATGCTAAACAAATTTCACAGACCGAGCTTCTCGGAATATTTGTTTTACTTTTTAAGAAATTACCTTCCCTTCCCTTACAAGTTTTTCTTCAATTGTTTTATTTTTATAAGTATAAAAAAATATAAAAAAAATATTTGCGTTAAATTTTTTAATCTATATGTTAAAAATAATGTTTTACGAAAATATATATGTAGGATACTATTTAATTATAAGTGAACTCTGTACAACATTAAATATTATCGTCACTAGTCCTTTAAGACTTTCGAAATTTCACCTCGATTTCTCTAGGATACCACCATAAGGTCCTGGTGTCCTCACCATGGGACTGCCCTTGAAATATTTTCTTTCCAACACAAAAATAATCACCAAAATCGGAAACAAGTTACTAAAGTAAAAACGTTAGTGCCGCTTATCAGAAACAAAATACATATTGGTGTATACTGTAGTGTTATTGCCAGTGTCTTTGTCTATAGCGAACGAACAAGCAGTTATTTGTGTAGGTTTTTGTATATAGATAGATAGATGCATATACACGAGTTTCTAGTTTAATAGTAGAAGATAAGAAGTTAATAAATTATTATTTGTAATATTTTATCTTATTGTTTATTGTTTTAAGCATGATTAATTAGCTTGATCATGAATTCAATAGCACCAGATCAAAAGTCGGAAGCGTTAGTTAACAAAATAGTTTTAAATGCAAATATCTCTCTAAAGTATTCAAAATCATGAAACTTAATATGATCGCATCTTACCGGTTTTCATATTTTGCTAGTTACACATAATATACATGGTTCCGGCTCGACGAACGTTATTGACGATAATACATGTTACGTATATAATTTTCAATTCACTGGTCATTTCATATTCCATTTTACTTGAAATTCTTAAACGTAGCGGAAAATACTCTCTAGTAAACACACTGCAGTTCAGAAAGCACTTAGTGTAAAATACAGTTTTATTCAAAATGTCCCTGAATTTACTGACCGTGAAGCAATTTTTTAAAGCTTAACATAAATATCTAAATTATGATATGTACGTTTCAGTATCCTCGGGGACAAGCGACATTCGCCTGGTTTATTTTAGTTGAAAACTATGATGAAAGAATGACGATGAACAGACTGTGATTAAACAGAAAAATATAGTTGGGGAAATTAATACGTGTTTTTCTTTTGCCTTCATAACAAAGATAAAAAATCAAATTGCATTGATTTCCTTATGTCACCATTGAAAAGTTGGTAATAATGTACCATAAATCCAGAGTTTTATCAAAATTGGATAAGAAATGAGATCTCTGCACTGGTACATATACCAATCACAAATGCATTTTCGCCTAATTTCGAAGCAATTTACTCCCCTTTATAAATTTCACTATAGAATTACTTAATATTACTTGTATTTAATTTTAGGTCCTTCTAAAATTCTACAATAAAATTTAAAGATACTAAATTTATAGGTATTAACTTGTAACATCTAGCCTGACCAGAATAATGCCATTCTCTCACAGATATTCGGCGTGAAGACTCCAATCCAATAAATAATCTTATAGAATTAACAAATCTCATCGGATATGAAATCTGATTACCTAATTATTGATGTGAATAGACACTATTTTGAAAAGATATAATAAAACTAGTAACTTGCTAATTTGCTCAGTTTTAGATTTTTTTAAGAACTTTCTGTGTGACCCTCGTAAAATTTCCCAGGGTCGTCCAATCGTATAAAGAATCGTAAAAACATTCTCCTCTGATAAGGATTTTAACGATCGTATTCGGAGCATCTAAAGTGTTGATAACTAATACTAAAACAAATTTGAGAGAGCATAATTTAAAATAACATTAGTAAACTATTTATGATAAAATATATTATTATAAAATTATAAAAGGACTTATAATCATTTTTTTATTTATAAACTATCGAGTATTTTCCAGTGATAGATGCAGTATTAAATATTGTAATTTTTACACTATCAGTATTCCACACACAAAACGAGGTAATATTTAGTGCAATAGGATTGTGTTAAACAGGAACATATTATTTAAATTTATATAAATATAGAATGTAAAAGAATGTAAGCTAAACATGGCTATAAATGTTTAAAGATATTTTCAAAAACATATTATTTAATTTTATGTGCATACATTTTGTTTTTGTTGTTCACAGACCGCACTCTTATATTTCAATTTATTCGATCATGAAACCTCAACTATTTTCGTAGTTCAAGATAATTTAGAAAATATAATCAAAAAAGAGACGAGCATAACATATGATTGAGGTGTATTTCGACTAAGCTTTGTTTGAGTACGTAAAAATTCTGTAAAATAATATAACAAGAATTTTGTTCCTGTTCATATTCAGAAAGCGTTTTGCTTGTAATACTGGGTTATTGTAAACAAGGTCTAAACTTCTTTTTCTCGTTATATAAGTATATACTTAGATTGATATAGTATTTTGAATACACAATTCTTAAGATACATAGCTAACATAAAGAATTATGGAATAATTCTTTGTTATATTATGCATTATTTAATCATATTTTTTTGAGCTTTTCAATATAGTAATTATAACAAATAAAAAGTTGTTACATAAATTTACTTTAGAAAATCAATTTGAATTCGAATCAGTAATATAATATTTTTTAAAAAACTATTCAAGAAAATGAAAAGCAGAATTAAAGTTGCCTCGACGGATTTAGAAAATAGTAACAGCTTTTTTAGATTGGATATATAAATCTTATTATTACTATTTTTAATTACGATAAAATAACCTGGATAACTTAAACTATATTACTACTAAAACAAACATTATAGTTGAGCATTTGTGCTAATGGTGTAAAAAAACCATTTTCTCTCGAGAATGTTAGACTAAGAAAGCAATTAGTATAGTAATTTCATTTCAACAGTACCAGCTCCACATTTTCTTTTAGACCAAGAACTCACATTCTTTTTCCAAGATTTTTATATTTAAATATGTGAAAAGAGCTTAATACGTACGTAATTTGGATATAAAAACGGAAGAAGAAATCACTTCCCGTAAAAATAAACATTCCACAAAAATACACACTCTGAAAATAGAGTGCAAGAAAAATGTTATTTGATAAAAAAGTATCATATGATATATTATACTTGAACACTAGAGATTTTTTTTGGACAAGTAAGTCCCTTGACGCAATATACTGAACTACGTAACATTTTTTTTTTCTGCATTGGTGTTTACTAGGTAATAACGATTTGAATTTAGTGAGGTGAAAGTTACGAATGAAATATTTGATTCAACCTGTTTTAAATTTCTTTCGTATTGATTTTGGAAGCTTGGAATTTGCGACATAGTTATTAAGATCAATAATATCTATACGTATACCATTGTATGTAATACTGTTTAAACTTATTACAATAATTAAAATAAAAATATTTTCGTATAAAGCGTATGCTTAATTATACATAATAAGTTTAAATATAAAGCCATTATCCGCAGTATAAGACAGTTATTTCCGAGTCTATAACAATTTGCGTAGCTTAGCCTTTTCCCAGAAACCGACACAAGCTATGTCAACTAATCCAAGTAAGTTAGTTTGTCCGATAGGAGGTTTGTGGTGAACGTTCAGTTTAACGTTAATTTGTCGCAAGCCGGTATCTACTGGACGTCACCCTCAATTGTTAGCAGCTAGTATTTAGTTTGTTAACGAGTGGTCAATATGTCATTAACGGGTCTGTTCAACCTCATGTGATGTTACTTGTACAGCATAGCATAAAGACCTTTAATTAAACCTTGCCTTATTTACCTTACTTATACTGTATAGCATAATTACTCTCTCTTAACTTAACCTTAACGTGCGGAAATATATTCGAAACGTATACCTATAATCTGAAATGTATACAAATATAAGCATGTAAATAAAAAAAAACCATAACTAGTTGGTTGAGAAAGGCAAATCCTAAATTCTGTGTACGACCTTATAGTCGAAACCGTAAGCCTAAGTTACCACTAAGTATCTATAATTAGCCATTACCATACCTTTTTCTCTATTACAATAGAACCAGTATGTATATAAATATCACCTTAACTGTTACTCTAAAATAATTTATGTAACCTTATGTAAAAATCAATATGTATTAAATAGACTTATAAGTTAGAATAGGAAAACAAAAATGTAATTTTTTGGCAGCCACTATAGAATGCTGAGGAAATGATTCATAAATAACATACATCTATCAAACAATAGAAACTGAGTGGAAAAAGTAAAAATGTAAATAGAGAAATATAACATAAATACGCCAGAGATAGATAGCTGCCCACATAAAATCACAAAACACCTAAATAACAACATTAAACACACCACATACGTGAAATAAAGAAAACTATACTGAGAAGCTTATTCCCTAAATACAAGCTTAGGTTCCCATACGGAAGACACTAGGCGAACAACAAAAAAAAGAAAGAAAATAAAAAGGGTCTGTTCAATATATAATACCTATATATCAAAAACCTTTTTACCACAACGTTTTATATACTCAGAACTGGGATGTCAATTGTTAATGTATCACATTATAACTAATTAACCAAGTAGAAAAAAAAAAGATCGTAAAAGAAAAGATAATGATGAGATTACGATAATGAAAGGGTGTAAACTTACAAATGTCCGGTTTTTGAAATCATAATGGTTAATAATCTCATAATTGTGAAAGTATAATTTCAGTACTAGAAGTAGGTAAAATTTCTTATTATATATTTTTTATATTTTTAATACTCCAAAATTACAGTAAATGATTTTTTTTTGTTACAAGAGTTTAATAACGTTTTCTTTTATTTCACATTTCTTTTGTATAAGAATCAAATCTCCCTATGGACTATCATAAAATTTTATAACTTTGATAAGACTTCTGCATAAACATAGCCCTTTTTGATATTGGTATTTTATAAATGGACTATAAATGGACATGGTTTAAATTATATGAAAAAAGTTTCTTCTCATGCAAATAAGAAGACTGAAACATATATCGATTATTGAATATTTCCCCAATGAATAGTGATTCTATCTTCATATTCAAACTACAGAGTAGGTATACGTGAATTCAGCACATTTACCTACATTTGCAATAGATAATATTATCTTCTGCTTGTGAATGTGCAACTTATAATGAAACACTAGGAGCATTTGCATCACTGATTGAAGCAACAAAACACCTTATTACCATAAAATATAAAATGTTCTTATAATTACACTCTTAGGACCGCTTCTTCTATTAAAAGTTTACTACACGCGCAAGCACTTTTAGCATCGTTGGTATAACTTATTCCAATATTCAAAACCGGGTTCATGTTACTCGTTAATGCTTTTATGATAGTCTCTATATAAAAATACTAGCTTTTGCCCGCGGCTTCGCACGCCTTAAATTCGTAGTAAAACAATTCCCACTTCCCTTCTTTTGTATTGGCTTCTATATGACTTATTTTAATTGAAACGATCAAAATTACGACATCGGCAGACATCGCTCACTGTCAAAAGTATATTTAAAGTTTTTAATAAGGATACAATATTAGGTGCTGTAATTATTTTTATACCTCTCTTGTTTTTACTTAAACGTCCATTTAAATACTTCTTAAACAGAGTACTTAATAACCATTCTAACCATATATCACACTTACAGATTTTCATTGAACATAATCAAAATATTACCGTGTAAACTTGAGGAATTCTGAGCTACACAATCGACGTTATTTTCACCATCAACTTGCAGGTCTAGTTTTAATAAAAAAAATATGTTTTAAATGATAAACATTGAATTAGCTATATGCATTAACAAAATTTTCAATACTGAACATTCACAAAAGCCATTTTTGAGACGGTTTGCACGGTTCCATTCCAGAATGCACCGGTAGACCGTACCGCCGCAAACGCGAAGATCCTGTATTTTAAATCTGTAATATCTTCGAAAATATTCATTGAAATTCTGTAAGGGGCTATTGTTATAGGGGGTATTGTACCATATTAAATGTAAAATGTATTTAAGTTACTGAATTAGATAAGAATTAAAGCTGTATTTCTTAAAAATCGCTCCGTAAATTACCTATTATTTTTCGTAAAAAGTAAAGGATAAAAATTTGCTATTGTGGGTTATCCCTAAGAGATAAACATATACCATCGCGGTTTTTCTTGTAGAATTTTTTAAGGTATACAATACTTAGTATTTTGATCTATCTTGTGGAGTTCAACCAGCGTTTGCATTGTAAGCGCAAACAAAAGTGTTTGTTTACGACTTCGCATTAGAAATCTTGAAATTATCAGTGGTTCTCTGATATACTAAGCATATTATAATACATATAAACCTCCTCTTCCTCTTGCGTCATCACTCTATCTATTAAAAAAAAACTGCATCAAAATCCTTTGCGTAGTTTTAGAGATACATACATCTGTATGTATGTATCTCTAAAACTACAGACATACAGACGCGAAAAACGACATTGCTTTATAATATGTAACTTGCTGTGCCTGCGACTGCGTACCCTTAGTTTTCGATTTTGATAAAAAGTACCCTTTGTACTTACTAATGTATGTAAAAACTGTAAACCTTCAAACAGGTAAGAAGCAATGGTACGACAATAAGAGATTATTAACTTCTTTATTTGTTAACCGATTGTTAAAAAAAAACAAAATATAAAGTGAATCCCATGACTATATATTCCCGAAAACTGCATCCAAATCGACTAATCCGTTTCTGAGATTAGCGTGCACTAACATACAGACATTTAGACGAACAAAATGGAAAAACATTGTTTTGGGTTCTCTTGCTTATATAAAGGTCCCCCTGTATGAATTTTAGATTTTTTTTGTGTTGTGGGTACAACTAAAAGATAAAAAGATAAACAGACAAAGATTTTAAAAATGCTGAAAATGGATTCTGTTAGTTAGTTAACTTTTTTATTATAAATATTTATATTATTATATTTTATTATAAACTTTTTTATTATAATAATAAACACTAAATGTTAAGTGAAGACTGTGATAATAAATTCCTGAAAACCGCATTCAAATTGGTTAAGCCGTTTCTGAGATTAGCGTGCAGAAACATACAGACATACAGACATACAGACATACAGACAAACAGACAAACTGAAAAACCATTGTTTTGGGTTCTCCTGCTCTTATAAAGCCCCCCGATGATGTTTTCTTTTTTTTTAATTCCATGTACTGGAATGGCTCAGTGACGATTTTATTATATGTATAGATGAGGTTGTATACAACAGTAGATACACAGAGTTCGATGTATACCTAAGTGAGAATAAAAGCGCAAAGAGGTAGTCCACTTTTCAAAGGAACCGGTAACGATTAGTGTCTTTTTTAGTTGATTTCCCAATACTCCCCCAAAATTTTCCCTTCAAGTACAAGTGTTTAAAAGTAAGTAAATACACCGTGAGTATAAGTGTAAATAAATGCACGGTGGGTAAAAGTATAGTAGACTGTGTGACTGTACCCACAGTGTTGGTACAGTGAATTTGAGAATTACAGAGTTGGTACAATGAAATGTTTAGGTACGTAACGGTTACGGTTTTTCTGAACTATGTTTATTAACTATATTTAAGAAGCTATTCAATTCCTTGTCATTCTAGCATTGCCATTTAAACTTTTGATTTTCATATGTCTCCCTAATTCTAAACGTAAAAAATAAAATACATAAAAATAAAATAATTAATATTTAAGTTATACTGTAATTTTATTTGTTTTTGCAATGTGTTAATTGTGTAATTCAATGTTTACACACTATTATAATTATATTTATTTTTCGGAAAAGCACCTGTAACTGAATTTTATTTAAACGTAGATCAGTATTCCTTGCCTGCGGAAAAAAGTCAGGACGTTTGGCAATAGGAAACAATCATGAAATTTTTTTTTGACGTAAATTAATCATTAACCTCTCTATATCGTAGAAAAAAATATAAATAGGTTTGAAAAGATTCTAGTTTTTTTTCACATTAAAAATTAAAACATTGAGTAAATTTGAGCCGTTTAAATGCCGTCATTTTGCGCGCGCTTTGCGTGACGTCACGATGACACGTCGACGTCCAGTGAATGTTTACTATGAACTTTTTAGTTACTTCATACATATTTTAAGTTTTAATTGCTTTACAAGTCATGGAAAAAGATAAAAATCATCTCACAAATATTGTATAATACCGGAGTGCAAAAATAGTATTAGAAAAACACCCGACAAAGTGTTTTTTGTATTCCAAGAGATGCGAAAATACAAAAACAATGGTCTATGGTAATTAAAAAGGGATAATATATGTCCCAAATCGTGTTTATATTGTTGTGAAGATAAATTTAACGTAAGTATCCTTTACTTATAATAAGTTTAATCTAATAGTTTAAATATATAGTAAGTATAGAACATTAGAAAATTTGAGTTTAAAATTAACCTAACCTGGCTTACAAAAGTTCAGTATTTATATAAAAACCGTATTATTTTTTTTGGTTTTACGAATTTGTTATTTTTGTTGATTTATTTCAGGTTAAGGAATATACAGCCAATTGTATTAAATATAATATGTATAATGAAACAACAAGGAGAAAAATGTAATCTAAGTTTGAAGAAAGGAGTTGTTCCTCATATATTTTTGTGGCAAAAACACCAGCTGAGAGATTGAGAATGTGCGTAGTTAAAAAGCAAAGATTGACATCGGTTAATGAAGCCTTTTCAGAGTTAGCGATCAAAAGTAGTGTTAAAAAAAATTGGTGCCCTTTACAAAGAATTGATATAGTAAGTAAGTCCTAGTACTGCCCATACAAATGTCTGTGATATTAATCATCCAGGACTCAGTATTTCTCCTATTGAATGTGATGATCATAAGGCAGAGCCTTGCTTTTCGCATATTGAAGATAAATTATCAAGTGACTAAGCTGTGCAAGTTAATATTAAATCGAAGTATGGAAGTAAAGATGTCAATGTAAATATACCTGCTGAAAAACAAAATGTAGCATTGTCACCATTTCCTCATTCAACACTCAATATTGGTACTTTGGTAAAACTATCTGTTTTAAAAAGAAAATTGTTTACTGAAAACACAGCTGATAATACTTCTATAGCATCTTATATCTTCTATATCTGCTGATTATCAATTAAGTTATTTATCTGAGTCAAGTGAAGTGGAAAATGATTCAGAGGAAGAAACATTTTAAAAATGTAATGTGTAGTAGCATGCTAAATGCTATTGAAAAAGAGTTTGTAGGTATTTGTTTTGTTAGGGTTGTTTGAGTATTGAAAAAATGTTTTTAGAATTACCTAAACAATTGTATCATTTAATAAAAAATTTAAGCACGAATATAGGTTTAAATTATTTATTTTTCTCAGTAACACTGATACCACAGTATGAACTTCGACGCCGATAATTTGAATGGCGTGTCAAATGACGTCACATTTCCTTTCGACCAATGGTGGCGCGTTTTTGGAAGTTTGAATTTCGCTCCCTTAATTTACACTTTTCATAAATTATTTTATGGCCTTAAATGGTTAGTAAATTAAAAAAAAATGATTTTATTATAATAAGATAAGATAAGTAATCGAAAAAAAAATATTTGGAACCATTTTAAATTTTTTGCATGTTCCCTATTATTCAGTTATAGTAAATTAGATTGTTATCTTAACATAAAAACTTTGGCACTTTTTAATGAAAATGAAGAAAAATATCATTTTATGGATCATTTTTTTAATTCTCTTTTTAAATCATAAATCATGTTCATATGTAGAAATATTAATTAGTTCAAACTCTTATTGAGATAGATATAATAAAAATTATACATTTAACATTACATGAATTTCATTAAATTTATATAAATATAGCATGAAAAATAAACCGATACGGGTAGGGATTCGAACCCGAGATGTCTGGGAAACCGTCTATATATATTTCCGGGGACGGTTTCCCAGAGGTCGCGGGTTCAAACCCCTACCCGTATCGGTTTATTTTTCATTCCATATTTATATAAATTTATTATTTAAAGAATGCTATAGGTATTCGAATACCTGCCCGTATCGGTTTTTTTTCATTCTATATTTATATAAAGTTAAATAAGCTTAACATGGCTATACATGTTTATATATATTTTCAAACATTAATACATGAATTTGGTTATAGAGATAATATGATCGAATATGATGAATTATAACTTTGGATATGTAGTATCCCAAAACCTATAAAAAATCTTTCAGTATAGGGATGTGATAAACACAAAAGATAGTGATGTTGTAATATCCTAATTTGCTGTACTGTAAACTACTGTTTTTTTTAAATAGTCACTTTTAGGTGAACAGAATAAAATATGCAAGTGTAAAAAAATATATATTGTAGCAACAAGCAAGTCAATCAATGTGACAACGTGAAAGTAATACTATAATTAACAAAGGTACACTATTGAAAAATACACAAAAAATATGCATGGTATCAGAAATTACTGGTAATATTTGCAGTTAATGTATTATCGACAGTTATGTTATATTTGGAAAGGCTTTGTTTGGTTTCTCCTGGATAATTTTTCATTCGGATTGAAATATCTTGTCCGTAATAAAAAAAAAAAGCTATTTTTTTTAAATATGATGTATTAGAGAAAAAGTAACGTCAGCATAGCTGCCGTCACTGTCGTAACCTTCATGATAGAGTGTCATTATTAGATCTTCAAACAAAACTTTTCAACTAATTATAACTTCGATTATTCCACGTTTATTCACGTTACAGAGAGGTTCGTAGGTACTGTAAGACTATTCGAGCAAGAAGTCCATCAAGCTCTCGATATTATCTTTATTATATTTGATCGCTTCTCGCTATAGAAATCACTCAATAACATGAAATTATATCTGAATTTTAGTTGAAGGACTCAATAATAATTTTTTAGAGTTTAATCATTGTAAAACTGTGATTAATCGTTTATTATTTAAACATTTTCATTTATAATTTAGTATGTAAACATGACAATAATTAAAAAAAATGTAAAAACAATCGTAAAAAGTAAAAAGTCAATGACTCATTTTAATAATAACATTTAAACTTAGATTTTTAAAATATCAATAAATATTTTAAATAATAAAATTTCAAAACTGATTGATTTATTGATATTTTTTTACCTTAACACCAATATACAATAATTATATTGTACGACAGTCCATATATACTGTAGAGTTACAGAGTGAGCTTTTGTGAAGAGTTAATCCCAATGCCATAATAAGATGCATGAACTTTGCAGCTTAAGATACTTATACGTGAGTACGTAGCTTTTGTGGCGCTTATAAGTCATCTTAATGCTACGTCTCTACATTTATTTTATGTGTATTTATTTGAGAGTAATTTTAATATGAATTAAATATTGCAACAGCATTTGATTCAATACTGTGGTTTTTTTAAGACTTGAAATTTGATATTTATATTATACTACCTGTTAACCGTGACTCCGTTCGCATAACAATTTTGAAGTGTATAATTAAGACTGCCATACTAACCAAAGTGTGGGTGATGCTGATAAATATGAAATTTGGCAAAACTCCGAAAATAAATATATGGCGTAGAGGTGACGAAAGAAACGAGCACATTATGACGCCTTATAGATTGTTAACTATTCAAACGTCTCTGGGAAAACCTTGAACATTTTTCTTACTTTCTACGAACGAAGCATTTAAGTTGAAAGCTGAATTATTCAACGTTCTATTATTATTTTTTTTCAATACAGTTTGGTATACCATATTAATAGATTCATTGTTTTCGATGAACACATCCAAATTTAGGAAACTCTAAACACTTGAACAACTAACATATAATTGAACATGTAAAAAGCATAGAGCGCCTAAATGAATGCCTGCCACTGTTAAAGTTTGACCCTCGAATTTGTTAATTGTTATTGTAAAATAAAGTTTTAAGGGAAATTGCAACCTGGCAAGTTATTCGGAACAATGCGTATGCGGAGAGTTAAAACGCTCTTTCTTATATAGTCTATCAAATACATATTATTATACACATGTTTACAAGTGAAAATAGTTTTTAGTAAGGTATATTTTATATACATTTATCAACCAAGTATTTATAAAAATTTAAAAATACGTGCGCTTCTCGCAATCATATTTTTTTAGACCTTACGTAAATGCATGTGTTCCTAATAAGAAGATTCTTATGAATCTTCTAATAGTAATCTCTGAATTCTTATAAATATATAAGCAGTTGTGATTAAATGTTGCAAAATTAAAATTTTATTTTATGATAATTTTAATAGACTCCTATCGTCCTATCTATCTATCTATCCTATAGAGTTAAATTATCGTGATCTACGACATATATATATATATATATATATATATATATATATATATATATATATATATATATATATATATATACATATAATAACTTTAACACTTTAAAACAGTTAAACAACAAAGTAATAGACCCTGACTGATAAAAATAGGGAAAGAGCAAAAACCTACAACAAAATCAATAGATGGCGATGTGTAGTCCATTATGATATTCAAAAATATTATATTTATCACAGATGGCAAAACTTCTTTTTATTTTTTTAATCTGGATCATATATATAAACAATACTATTATAAAGACATTCGGTGTATACTAAATTAATCTTAATTGGTTTGTTATTGGTCAGGTCTGCGTGGTTGCCAATTTTAGATATTTACGTTAGCATTTATTGCGTTTGGGAATTGGCCTGCATTAAGGGATATAAGCTAAGTACAACATTATTAAGGCAGGAGACAACTTTAGTTATTTAATATTATTGCTAGATGAGCGTCAGGGCCCCTGATCTTGTTTAACGAGATGATGAGAATTTCCTAATATGTACATATTACTTTGAACATGAATAGAAAATATCATTAGTAATCCGTATACTATATGAATACATATGATAAAGTTATAATAATTCTAATATGCATTTCTTTTAGTATAAATTAATCTTGGTCCCTGTTTTTGAATCGGGGTCCAGAATAAAAATCTTTAAACCCGTATTTCAATTTTCCGTTCTAAATAATAAATAGTAGTATGTTGTACCATTGTTTCAGAAATATCATATTTTGGTTTTATTTTTTGTTTGTAAGTCTGTGTTTTCCTGAATGGTTTTGATTTCTCAGTGGAACTCGTTAAAACTTGCTGCGATAAGTTTTATTAATTTAAGGGCTGTACTAGGTTTGATGATAACTAGATTTCTCGATGCTATAATATAGTTACGATTCCATAATTCTACCTTGATTGTTATATAATACAACAAAAAAAAACTGATAATGTTAATCCTATTACGTAAATGTGTTTGCTTTATACTAAATAATCAAATTGCAAAAAATTCATGTATCATGAATAGAGATACGTAATGTTAAAGTAAACTGAGTAGATTACGGGTATCCAATTAGAAACAAATGGGTACAGAAAGCTAAGGTTTCCAATTTAATAAACGTCAAAAAATTTACTATTTTAAAAGTTTCAAACCCTTTGAATTACTTTGCAGTCTTATTATATTGTTAGCGGTAGAGTGTGCATATAGAAAACATTTTTGAAACAGCTGGGAGTGAGGAGAATGGTATTTAAAGAATCAGTTTACTGTCACATGAAAATATTCACTTGTATTTTTTATTTAATTGATAAAAATCTTTTTAGGATAATTTCAAGAATTGATTTATAAATACCGACACTGTCCACCCCACTGTTATAATTAAACTGTTATAATTAAATATATATACATATATTTTATTAATACCATTTTTAATTCAAATTCATTATTTTTATTTTTTTTATTTAACTTTTTTCAAATGTAGTCATGACGACTATAAATTGGAAAAAAATATTAAACACAATTATAATGATAAAAGCTATGAGTATGTAATTGTTTTCCAAAGTAATCAGTGGTAGGTTTTCGTTTCGATAGAACTTCGTGTTATGATTTTATAATTTTTTTACCTTTTTAACTAATTTATAGAAGATTTGTTTGAAAATATCAAAGAGGATATGGTTTGCCTTTCTAAAATACGTAATTAAATTAAAGTTAACTTTATAATAGTATTTTATCTGCAAGTCACCAACAGCTTATTGCTATTATTCATTTACTTAAAATAATTAAGTATATTTATTTTTAATGTATTTTTAGATAAATACATGATAAAGAAGAAAAGTTTACAACTATTATTTAAATTAGCCCCGTATCCAGGGAGTTGTAAAGGTTATGTTACTATAAAAAATTTAGTCTGAGATGAGGAAAATGAAGATTAAAGCTGATCGCAGCCGCTTAGAGATAGTGGACTTAAACTATTTTTAATTACTTTCATGGAGTTTTTATATAAATATGACCAATTTTTTAAAGCTCTAAATATATATTTACATTCTTTATAGACACATACTTTGCTATTATTATTATTTGCTATTTCTCATAAAATATGTACAAATGTCGAAATTGTGTTGTTAATAGGCATATGAAATATTTTTTATCGTATCATTAAATCTTTTACGTCCTTAATACTTTTTCATGATGATTTAGTTCCTTAACAAAATATTTACCTTAAAACAGTCGCTTTTTAAGTAATTTTAATCATTCAGCAATATATCAGCCTTTGCAACTACAACTCTGCAAGTGCATGTCCAATATATCAGTTTTTGTAACAGAAGAGAAGGATAGAAACGATAATAACAAAGAAAAACATAAACAAAATAATTATGTCTCATTTTGTAACAAGGGCTTATTTTCAATCCCCAATACAGGAACCGGCGCGAGTGAGATTGCTTGAAAAGAAATTCTCTGTCAGCAGTAATACCAATACCCATTCGGGTTAATATGTCTGCTATGAACAGTGTCATATTCAAGCGAGGACAAAGGGTTTGGTCAAATCAGTCAGTCAGTCTAATCAAACCATTAGTGTTCCTGTCATTAACAGCAGCCGCAGGTCCTCTTAAAGAAAATCAAAGAAGTATTTTTTTTTTATATTTAATATATAATAGCAAAAATAATAAGCAATATAAAAATTAAGTTTTGAATAAATAGTGGAAACTTATTATAACGTCATTTTATAATTTACAGTACTATATTGTCAACGTTTTACTGCGCTCTTTTTTCTACTATGGACTGTAAAATATTAATTATGTGAAATATTTATTATAATATTTTCTAGTTAATATAATTAAATAGAAAGAAAAGTGAGAATATAATTTATATAGTTTGAAATATCTGTCTATTAAAAATATACATATTTTATTATACTCGTATAACAAAATCTATGTTATTGTGAACATTATTTATACTAAATGAAGATACAAAAAAAATATTGATATCATTTTTGAAATACCTGGTAAAGTAACTAATAATAAATCATACAATGTAGAATCCTTTTACAAAATGGGACGGTCGACCCTACTATTTGTCACCTTCCTTTTATCATCTCTTTAGAAATGCACGTAATATTTCACTCCTCTCTACTACAAAAGATTATACACTGATTGTACCCAGTGTAATATTTATTATTCCTATTTCACTCATTCTATATGTTACGTGAGATAAATACTTTTTACAAAACTTATTTCAACTCTAAACTTTCTAAACGCATAGCTGCATTTTCCCAAACTTTTCTTTAAAGTTAACTAGTTACTTCTATTTCTTTTTATTTCGATTAATGATTGAAGATAAATAAAATATGGATATATTAACGTCATTGTGTATGTTGGTTTTTTATCGTGGAATTGCACGAATGTCTTTACTTATTGGTATAAATTTGTTAAAATTACGTTGTACAAGTGACGCGGCGCGAGGTGTTATACGCAGGTGGAGTGGCCGCCATGCTTAGAGCGCATGAATAAAAACTCTAAATGGGTTGAAACTAGTCGGGTAATATTCCAATTAAATAACGTAAACGTATCCGGGTAAGTAAATATATATTTTAAAATCATTATGGTTCATAAAAGTTTAAATCCCTAACAAATGATTACAAGTGTTTTTTTTTATTTGTCAGATATCGTATAAAACATTTGATTCCTACCTGAAAATCGAATGACGGTTAGACTCATGTCTAACCAATATGATCATTCATATTGGCATATTGGCCAGCATATTGGCATACTCACAACATTATCTACATATAAGCACTTTTTTAAATAACTTGCACAACATTTTAGCCTTCTGTGATAAAGGATAAGCTAAAATTGTATTATATGCGATCAGATCGTGCTAATCAAGACCCTTCTCATATCTTATTTTCGTCTTGTTGACTTCTATTTAAAGGAATTTGTCCAGAGCTAGTAAACCATAGTGCTATTACAATATCTTTTCTAGTTAAGGTACACCAAGAAAACTACGACCGAACGACAGAATAGACAGTGGCCATGGCTTGTTTTATACCAAATTCTTTTAGTCAAATCGTAATTTTGTCAATTCTTATTTTTCAAAATCATGTCTTGAATATTTTTCTAACTATAGGCAGGCGGTCAATATATAAAGGTAAATAATTATAAGGTAACTCTTTGGTGTTAATTTTAAGAATGTTATTATTGCATTTCCGTTACCGGAGAGCTGCCTAGCCGTTATAAAGTTATGAAGTAGCACTTGTTTAAATATGTGTATTATATATTGAAATCATATTTTTAATATATAATTTAATATTAACTTTGTTTAAATTAATTAACAACATCATTTGAGTCTTTACGACAAGGTAAACTATAAGGACAAAGGCTTGATATTGTTGCTACAAATGTGGCAGCCTAAATGATCATAATGATATCAAAGGCTCAGGTGATGTTAAGGACAATGTTTAAAACATGTCAGTTATGCTCTTAGGTGACCATAATTAGTGATACAGGTAAGTAGATATTTAAAGGTACTAGGTATATAGTGTTTATGTACATAAATAATGAGTTCTTAAAATAACGAAAGACAATGGTCTAGCAGTTAATAATAATAAATATATATTTGTGTAGATATCAATTAATTCAATGGTCCTGAATAAGTAGGTTTAATAGTCATTAATAATAACATACGCCGACACCTTTAAGTAGATCCTATTTAAGGCACATAAACTACTTTGTCTTCAAAAATTGCCACATCTTTTTATACTTGACAAAAATAAGTATTTCACAAAAAAATTTCTTATACAAAAAGAAAAGATCCCAATGATAATTTAATAAATTCCTCTCAGCCCATTTTTAATTCCAGGAGTTTTGTTCGAGCGACTGTTTAACCTAAATTCCAATTTTCATTCCAACGTACAATTTCTCGGTTCTGTTGTTTACAAGCGGTAAACTTAAGCGCTTATTCATAAATGAAACCTTTTTAATCTTAATCATAAATTTACGGAATAAAGTAATTTCTCTTTTTTTGTAGGTTTTCGTTATCGCGTGAATATTTTTTATGGGTTTCTTCTGTTTTTTTCTAAACTTGTTTAATATAATTAGATACGCGATTTACTTTTAGACTACAGCAAACTGTCAACCCATTAGTAGGTTAACAGAGTTCAAAAGTTATACAATTATGATAAATTTAATGGCACATGAATGAATAAATAAAATAAAATTAATTTATCATAAGTATACTGTTAATGTATATAACCTTAATGTATATAGTATAACCTTTACGTATATATTATTTCATATATACGTTAAGATTCATAAGTTTTCCCTTGTGAAAATAAGCAAATATTACTAGCGACCCCGAGTTGGTGCCATGTCAGCAAATATTTGTACAAATGTTTGAGGTAAATGTTTAATTGAGCTAAGAGTAAGCGAAGCTCTTAACCGTTTGGGAATCAATTTTTTGAGGCAACATCACAGGAAAACCAACCAACTTGACCATTTTTAACCAAAATTGGCACGCAGGTCAAGGACGTGACTGGGCTTGTTCTCCAAAAAACAGAATAAAAAATATTGTTTCCTTTTAAAGATATGGTCAAAAAACTGAATCTCTCATAGACTTAAGCTAACAGTTTCTAGATCTCAAGAAGGTCACTGTGCATGTCCGTCGTATTTCTAGATCGCCGTACTACATACAAAAATGTTGTTATCATAGTAAATTGAATTGTTATAAAAATATCTTCTAAATATTTAGCACAATTCGGCCCTGGAATCTAAATAAAAATCATCTGACGCCATTTTGTTCTTGTTCATTTGGTCGTTTTAATATCAACATTTCAGTTTATTGAGCTAAGCGTAAGCGAAGCTCTTAACCGTTTGTGAATTATTTTTTTGAGGCAACATCACAGGAAAACCACTTGTCCGCACCGCATGTCAAGGACGTGACTGGGTTTCTACTCCAAAAAACAGAATAAAAAAATATTTTGTCGTTTTAAAGATATGGTTAAAAAACTGAATCTCCCATAGACTTAAGCTTAACTTAACCTGCGCGCTCGCCAATCGTTACTCTTAACCTTTCCGGTGCCAGCAACCTCATTGGAAGTCCTTGAGCACGGTATGGAGCGACTTTAGTAGCATAAAAAATGGGGAGGGCGCTCAGCTTAACTCCCGCAGCGCATTGTGGCGGATCCTAGTATTGTAGTAATATACTAGCCCAGCAATGCCAAATATATCGTTTAATTCAGAGGCCCTGGATTCGATTTGCCACCACCAAGATGTTTATCTATACTAATAATAAAAAGGAAAGATTTGTTTGTGTGAAGTTAACAGGCTCCGAATTCCGATACTATTGGACTACTATTGGATTTAAAAAATCTTTTACCATTAGAATCTTACATTATCTATGGATAATGTATGATAATTCATTATGATGAACATAGGCTTTATTTCAATATCATCATTATCATCATCATTAATATTATAAAGAGGAAAGATTTGATTGTTTGTTTGTTTGAATTGAATAGGCTCCATACCTACTGGACCGATTTTAAAAAATATTTTACCATAAGATTCCTATATTATCCCTCTGATGTACATAGGCTATACCTAATACGAGAAAAATATAATACATGATGATGAATACAACATTATTCTAGACCTTGTCATATATATACGAATATTAATAAATATAAACATTTAGAGTTATTTAATAAAAAAATACTTCAAATATCTTTAAGTACATAAGATGAGATCGGAATTAAATAGTAAAGTTAAGCCTCGTTCCTGAAAAATCCAAGCAATGTTATTAGTATAACATGTATCAATAATATTAAGCATTCAATGAATGTATTAATTAAAACACATTTTAGAATAATTGGAGTGCATTTTTAATAATAAGTTCGATTTATGTGTTATTTGTATGCTTTAACAAATGTAATTGTATTTTTGGTAGTAAAATGAAAGTAGTGAATGATTGTACGATAAATGAAAAAGATACTTTTAGTGTATATTTGAGCTATTGCCCAAAGTGGCAAAAGAATCAGGGTTTTCTTTATGATAAGTTGTAATGGCAAGTGTTTCACTCAATCTAAATTATAACTATGTATATAATATCTCTGTAAATTTATTCCTACCATTTCCTCCCACGTGAATGATTAATTTAAGTTTTAGCAAAATATATACAAATATGTTAATCAATCAAACTGGTCATCATTGGAATATAGCACAGGTCTTTAATTGGTCCTGTCTTATTCATTCTATTTCAATGGAAAATTGATTCAGAGATTTCTCAAAAAAATATGTTGGTATTTCGTTGAGAGAAAGCCATATCTTCTGTTAAGTTTATCAAAACATATTCAAAACTGACAAGGTTGGAACCGTTGTAATTACGGTTTGATCAAAAGTTGATTATAATTTGTATTCTAAGATCTAGGTAACATAAACGTCAATCTTCAGGCGTTGTAAAGTCAGAACGTTGGCTTTGGCCTTATAAACAGGAGCGCAGACTTGCCTGAAAGTCCACAGTACATTACAAAAACTGTGTTGTTGCAAAGTTTACCAACATTTTTCAAGACGGTTTCTTCATACACTTCGGCGGAAGTTGTCACTGCCTTTTTCATGAAAATGAATTTTAATAAAGAAAAATCTAAAGACCTTTCTGACAACTTGGTGAGTTTCTTATAGCGCAATCCTTTAATTGCAAACATGCAATGAATGATTTTAAAATATACGTATTTGCCTCAATATTTATTATTATTGTATTTATTATTATATATTCACAATACAAATATATTTTATTTAAATGTTTTGTTTTTTTGTTAATAGAAACATAGACTCAGACTTTTTTTGAACCTAAAACTTAGTACATATTATTACTGTCATTCTTAGTACTTAGATTTTGCAATAAGATTTGTATAAACCTAATTATAGGATAGCGAGCGATCTAGTTACATGTATAATAAGTATATTATATTAGTATTATAGTATAATATATATTATTAAAGATTGGGACCATCATAGTAAATTTTAGAACCCTTAGAATTAGAGGGGAGCAAAGAGTAGAAGACTACTTAAAATAGCTATAAATTAAAATTAATTTCGTATCTTATATACTTATACCTACAATCATTCATCTATGTAGTTATCATCGATCTAACTAATTAATTTTATCTACAAAATAATAATCTTATTAATCTAGATTTTATACATATACACCCATACACCCAAAAATGAATTGATTAAAATGAACTCCTGTTTTGCTTCTGAATATATGTAAATATATATTTATAATTACTAGATATTCCTTACATTATGTTACGTTAAATTAATTGTTTTATGTCAAATTTTACACTGTCTAGGTTTATACCTACCCATTAAGCTCATTAATTCTAATCAATATACTGATAAGAACATTATAACGTTCTTCGAATATAGAATAATACGACAATTTTACGGCAGTATAATTAATACTCAATTAATTTTATCATGTCTCAGTGACATTTATAGTCAATAAAATTGCTTATATATGTATGTATATATATATTATATATATATATACTTTCCCTGTGATATTGGTCGAGAGGTAAGCGTAGGCAGTATACTTATAGCGATGCAATGGGTCTCGGATTCGATTTTCGCCAGGGAGAGATATGCATGTCATGAGCAATAGATGTCTGTATTGTTAGTGGGTTTGGTTGCTTAATAAATATATTTGCACTATTTATAAAGTATATTTCTATGTATTTATATCGTTGTCTAACACCATTAACACAAGCAAAAAATTTGCTTACTTAGGAGTTAGATCAACGTGTCTAAATTGTCCTGTAATGTTATTATTGGAACGTAGTTCCTTATCGCGCGTTGTGAAACGGGGCTAGACGGTAAAAATTCTTACCAAAAATTGGCACGACACGTTTTGTTATCTCTCTCTCTCTCTCTTATAGAAAGCAAGCGAGATATTTTCATTTCTATCATTATTATTTTTTGTATTATATTAAATTGCTTAGTAGTTCTTTATTATTTATTTGATATTGGAGTTTATTCTTTTAGAATCAATGTGCAAATAAGACAGTTTAAATGAAAATAATAATACAAATTTGTGATCAAATATACTCGTAATGTCTTGTAACAACGCCATCTATTTATACCTTAGGGAAGCATAACTACATCTGTTATATAAACATATATGTACAAAATGAAACCGCTAGGTGGCAGGACAATGAATCATGGGTTTATTGATTAACACTTTTTAATTTAGTTATTCATTTTATTTACATTTATTACAAATTATCGGCGAAATATCAAACAAAAATAATATACAAATATTATTTATTAGCATATTAGCTTATATTAATAATTAGATATTTTTTTATTACAATAGGTAATATTCATGTTTTTTTGACGTAAATTAACCATTTAACTCTCTATGCCGTAGAAAAAATTAAATAGGCTTGAAAAATTTCTAGTTTTTTTTTCAAAGTGAAAATTAAAACATTGAGTAAATTTGAGCCGTTCAACGCCGTCAAATGACACGTCCAGTCAATGTTTACTATGAACTTTTTATTTACTTCATACATATTTTAAGTTTTAAGTGTTTTACAAGTCATGGAAGAAGATAAAAACCATCTTACAAGTATTGTTTAGCACCGGAGTGCAAAAATAGAATTAGAAAAACACCCGACAAAGTGTTTTTTATATTCCAAGATATGCGAAAATACAAAAACAATGGTCTATGGTAATTAAAAGGGATAATATATGTCTTAAATTGTGTTTATATTGTTGTGAAGATCAATTTAACGTAAGTATACTTTATTTATAATAAGTTTAATTTAATAGTTTAAATTTATAGTAAGTTGCATTAGCTATTTAACATTAGAAAATTTGAGTTTAAATTAACCTAACCTAGTTTACAAAAGTTCAGTATAACTTTCTATAAAAACCGTATTCTTTTTTTGGTTTTACGAAATTTTTATGGTTGTCGATTTATTTCAGGTTAAGGAAGATACAGCTAATAATATTGAATATAATATGTATAAGGGAACAACAAGGAGAAAAATGTAATCTAAGTTTGAAGAAAGGAGTTGTTCCTCATATATTTTTGTGGCAAAAACACCAGCTGAGAGATTGAGAATGTGCGTAGTTAAAAAGCAAAGATTGACATCGGTTAATGAAGCCTTTTCAGAGTTAGCGATCAAAAGTAGTGTTAAAAAAAATTGGTGCCCTTTACAAAGAATTGATATAGTAAGTAAGTCCTAGTACTGCCCATACAAATGTCTGTGATATTAATCAGCCAAGACAATATTAAATGTGATCACAAGGCAGAGCCTTGCTTTTTGCTTATTAAAGATAAATTACCAAGTGACTAAGCTGTGCAAGTTAATATTAAACTGAAGTACAGAAGTAAAGGTGACAATGTAAATATACCTGCTTAAAAACAAAATGTATTTTTGAAATATCTTTAAACATGTATAACCATGTTAAGCTTATTTAAATTTATATAAATATAGAATGTAAAAAACCGATACGGGCAGGGATTCGAACCCGCGACTACTGGGAAACCGTCCCGTCGCTCTACCAACTGAGCTACCGTATCGCCGTCCGTCTCGGTGAATTAAGCATTCTATATGTGATCGTCTTTATCGGGACGGTGGTGACATCTATTAGGTTTCTTTCGAAAATCTTAACCAATGTTTCTAACTTTGCAGTATAGATAAACATTGAAAAGATGCCACTATCAAATCATTAAAATCAATTTTTGAAAATATCTTTAAACATGTATAGCCATTTTAAGCTTATTTAAATTTATATAAATATAGAATGTAAAAAACCGATACGGGCAAGGGATTCGAACCCGCGACTACTGGGAAACCGTCCCGTCACTCTACCAACTAAGCTACCGTATCGCCGTCCGTCTCGGTGAATTAAGCATTCTATATGTGATCGTCTTTATCGGGACGGTGGTGACATCTATTAGGTTTGAACATTGGTTAGGATTTTCGAAAAAAACCGGTTTTTTACATTCTATATTTTTATAAATTTAAACAAAATGTAGCATCGTTACCATTTCCTCATTCAACACACAATACTTTTACTTTACCAGTAAAACTAACTATTTTACATAGTTTTACTTTACCAGTAAAACTATGTTTTAAAAAGAAAATTGTTTACTGAAAACACAGCTGATAATACTTCTATAGCATCTTATATCTTCTATATCTGCTGATTATCAACAAAGTTATATCTGAGTCAAGTGAAGTGGAAAATGATTACCTAAACAATCGTATCATTTAATAAAATAATTAAGCACGAAAATATAGGTTTAAATTATTTATTTTTCTCAGTAACACTAATACCACAGTATGAACTTCGAAGCCGATAATTTGAATGGCGTGTCAAATGACGTCACATTTCCTTTCGACCAATGGTGGCGCGTTTTTGAAGTTTGAATTTCGCTCCCTTAATTTACACTTTTCACAAATTATTTTATGAGCTTAAATGATTTGTAAAAAGAAAAAAAAATGTTTTTATTATAATAAGATGATAATAAGTATTCGAAAAAAAAGTATTTGATACCATTTTAAATTTTATGCATATTCCCAATTCCTTCAATAATTCATTGAAAGGAACTTCGTTCCATCCGGGTGTCCCTTAACATCTCTTAGTTTTATATATATGGAAGACTTTAAATATAAATAAATGTACACAATTAATATTATTTTTATAACAAATATAGGGCGTTGATAACAATAAAAAATTATCAATTTATGCACTTTGCAATTTTTTACTTTTTATATTTTCCAAATGGTTAGATTGATCAATTTGACGTTTGCATACGTGACAAGGGGGTCTTTTTATTAACAAAAACACGAACTCGTTTAATATGACCAGATCCATCGTTAAATCAGTGTGCAATAAGAAGTCATCGACAGTACCTTAGTTTTTCTAACGTGTTTATTATAACCTCCACCTGCTAAAATGTCTTCTCACGAACATACATTACCAAAGATTCTCACATTTTTAAAACGTCATTTTTAAACTTCTGTAAGTTAATGGACCTTAAAATTTTGGCGATATAAACTTTTTTATAGCATTATTTTTCTGTATTACACTCCAAACAAAAGACTACACTCAACAGAGTGTTTTTGAAACTTAAGGGTTCTCTTTTAGAAACTAAGTTAGAACTTTGAGTTGAGCATAACAATAGCACTTACTTTTAAAACACTCTTCAACTCCTAACTCAAAATTATTTTCATTGAAAGCTTATCAGCAGCATCACAAACACTAGTATATACTAGCTAAGTATAAAGTCAAATTTTAGAGTCATATAATTTTTAAAACTAAAACGATGTAGATAACTAATTCATAATGCGATTTTATTTCTCCTCTGATGATCAACGTTTTTATAGTCAAATAGGTTTCTTATAATATGTATACAAGCTTCCAAAATATATTAATAATTTGATTTTGATTTGATTAGTGCATATAGATAGGTGATAAAAAGTTATAAAAACTAATGCTACATACCAACATTTACACATTAATACATAAAAATAATACTAACCTAATTGTATATAATAGATATGAAATAATAAACTAAACAATACTAATAAAACTAAATACATTAACAATATTTTATAGAATATGAATTAAACAGATAAGTAAAGCACATTATGATAATATTATTAAAAAAATAAATAGAATAAGTCGTCTTAGTTTTCTTCTGATAAGTAAAGTGTTTTAACGGATTTTTTTAAATATTAGCAAAGTTTACCATTTTGTTATAAAGAGAGGCAGCGCTTTTTTAATTTTGTTACATGGACCGTAAAGAAGGTATTAAAAAAAAATATGAACTAGCATTGAAATAATCAACAATTGTGACGATCGTACATCAGCCGGAAGTTCAAAGAACTTTAATCTCTCCTTCAGATATGAGGGAGTTTTCGGGTGTAATAATACACAATACAAAAGAGAAAGAACGTGTAGATCCCAGCGGCGTGGCGGCGTTTTGGAAGCCACTTGAGTTTTTGACAAAATTCGGAAATGTGATCATATTTTCTTAAGCCAAATATGAACCGTATGGCAATATTTTGGATCATCTCAAGTTTGTTCTCAGTTAAATTAAGATAGCTTGCATCGGCATAATCGAGAACAGATAGAAGAAGAGAGTGTGCTAACATAATTTTGGTAGGAATCGGAAGAAAATAATGCAGTCGCCATAAAGATCTCATTACAACAAAGATTTTCTTTCTAAGTTCTTTAATGTGACTAAACCAAGATAACGTGTGATACAGATAAATTCCCAGTTTTTTCACAGTAGAATAAAAGGGTATAGAAAAATTATTATATAAAATTACAGGAATACTTCCCCAATTAATTCTTGCAATCATACAGGGTCTGAAAATAATAATAACCTGGAATTTGGCAGGATTTATTTTAAGTCCATACTGCTTACTCCACGTAGAGATTACAGTCAGGTCACTATTAATTGCAGATATGGAGAACTTTTGAATGTCTATAGATTAATAGATCGTCTGCATACATGTGATAGAGAGGAGATATATATTAAGTAATAGAATTAATGAAGATTGCAAATAATAAACGAGACAACACGCTACCTTGTGGTGTACCCCTGCCGAGACGTTACACCAGGACGAGAAGGTCTTATCGTTCTTAATGCGCTGTCGATGGTCGGTGAGATTGCCAACCGAATATCATCAGTTACTTTGACCAATGCTGTAGCCGTGGTATGATCAAGGCGGAATCCGGACTGCCAGGGATTTCAAAGGTGATTTTTGTTAAAAAATAGGCTCAGTTGGTCAAAGATTAATTTCTCAAGTATTTTTGAAAGGAGGGGTAAGATGGAGATAGGACGGAAATCACTGAAATTTAATTATTTGGCTTATTATGTTAGCTTTCCCATAATTGGAGGGTAGATTTTGATAAAAAATAAAGATATCAGTTGATGATATGACATACATGACATGATAAACATGTAATATTTTTATAGAAGTTTAATTGACTAAATAAATAATTGTAATATTGGATACTGATTTGATTAAAAGTTGTGTATATATAAATCTTCTCCCAGCTAAGAGAAGGCAGTTTTTGTGATTGAGAGAATGAGTTGTGTTACAGAAATAGTATAATAAAGTGTAAAAGTGATACTAAAGAGTTTAAATAGTAAACAATTTAGTGTATTTGTGAGCAGTGCCAATAAGGTGTTTTATAGAATATAAAGACTGTCATTGCTGATTCTTGCAGCAAGAGAGTTCTAATGATTAGAAATTGGAACTATTTGGGCTTGTTTCTAAATATCGGAAAATTTACTTATGGTAATGGAATGGTTTATGATATGGGTTAAAATGGGAGAGATAACATCCACGATGGATACGATCATATTCCGGCTAATGTTATCAGCATTAACAGCATTCGATGAAATGGGTAAAGTTAAAGAGCAGAAAGTAAAGTAGTAAAGAAGTTACAGTTTTGAGGGATGTAAGAGTTTTAAGCGTTTTAGCTTTATCAAGGCTGTCAAAGGACAAAAAATGTTTATTAAAAAGTTCAATATCTACATTGCAGGAAGATGTGTTCGGAAATTTACCAACTCCAAGTGATTCAAGAAACGTCCATGAAGAATTAGAAAAACACGTATTAAGGGTAACATTAAGTGTGATATACTGTGTAAATTATTATCATGTAATGATTCCTCACTTGACGACACGACATAACCATACACGACAATAAAATTTATGACCATTGATACTGTTTGTTGACGACATACTCTAAATATTATCTTATATATATACAGTAAACTTATCAAGTCCTCATCAAATTAAAATAAATTAATATAAAACGAAGTGTAAACTATTGTGAATACAAATTTATGTTAATGTATTTCTTAACGAAATGATACAAGAACTTGACGTCAGATTATTGACAGTAGAGTAAAAAAGTTGTCAATTGTCAATGTCAGTAAATTTTAAAATTATTATTTGTGCCTTCTTAAAAAGCTAATTTATTTTAATGTAAAAACTACTTAATTATATTCCTTAACGTTTTAACTAGACTCTTTAATATATAAGATTTAACAAAATGATTAAAATCAAAACCTATAAAAGAAATACAAACACATACAAGAAATAAAAATTAAACAAGTCGTAATAATACAGATAAATACTAATTGAAAGACTACTTTTTAATGGTTCTTTTAGCCCGAACTGTTAACTGAGATAGCTTAGCTTTAAGAGCAGATATCTTGCCAGAGGGGCCACAAGATGCAGTCAATTCTGACGCAGGCGTTCTTTGTATGTTGTTGAGTTCCACAGTCGATGATATGCTGTGACGCTTCCCATCCGAACCAACAACTGTCACAAACCCACTGTTTGTCCAGTACTTGGGGATTCCAAAGCACTGTCTTGCTGACCTAAACTTGTCATGCCTTGACTTGGTAAGAAATTCAGAGAGAGTCACTCCTGTATTTTTTAAATTAGTCTATGAGAACCAGACTTTGTGTAAATGAATATTTGTATAAATGCACTAAATGTGCCAATGTCGCATTAAAATATAATTTTACAGAAACTATTTCGGACTGACATACTACTTTAATTTGAATATTCAAAAGCAATAGCATTTTATAATATCATTAAAGACCGAAATTAATTAACGATGTTAATTGATGGTGTCGATTTACATAATTTCGTGTTAATGTAAATTTCCAATAAGATAAAATTATTTATTGAATATTATAATGGCAAACATCGTTTAAGTGATATAATAACTTGGAAAAAAAATTATATGTACGTGAAATCATTTTAAGTTATCCCTTCACTAAGGATCTACAGTTATATAATTTCATAAAATTATATGATTGTAGAATTGTGTAATCTTGGAATACCTTTAATATCCTTTATATTATATTACATATTATTTTATTAGTTTACGTTTATAATAATATTTGTATAAATTTTATTTGGCTAACACCTAAAATACAAAAAACTTTCAGAAAATAGTTTGGGTTTCTAGTTTCAGTATAGTAGTAGTAGTAAACTAATTTAGGTGTATAGGTATAAAAGGTGTAGTTTTTAACAACTACTTCAAATGATATAAGCGTGAACAAATGAACTTATTATTGCAGATAATAATTTTTAAACGAACCTATATTAAAAAACATAATTTTGTTCTGAATACCCACACAGACTCACTTACATGAAATTAAACTTTTTATTTGGATGTCGGATTATGCTGTGCGTAATAATTTATTACATTTTTGCAACAGTTATTGCTAAAATATGCAAACACTACCGGATTTTTTCTATAACAGCCTATATTAAAAAATATTTATCTCATTGTTTGGTTTATGTTAAGAAAAGGTCACCTAAAAATAGCTGTTTGCGTTTTTCAAACTTCTTTGCCATTCATACAATTCATTTAGACTTTACAGTAAACTACTGTACTGTACTGACTGTACTGTAACTTACAAATTATGAATGGGTTCGTAAAGTTTGGTTTACACAAGCCGCTTATAGCCCTTTTTGGATATGAACTAATTAATACCTTAGTTACAAGATACAATCAATACCTTAGTTACGAAATACAACCAGTATTTGAATTTCAGTAGTAATAGGATTAACTATCCTATCGAAGAACTGAATATTAAACAATTAGTTAATTTCGGTACTCCAAGTAAAGGAAAACCAAAAAGTTATGTATCTATCTACTGTGGCTAATATGCTTCACACTATTTGTAATGAATAGTTAGACTGGCAAAAATCAATTAATGGAGAAAATTCTCCTTGTTGCGTTTATTTATTAGTGTTGAAACAAATATCCCATGTGTCCGAGCTTGTTTAGATGACGTACTTTATAATGGTAGACAGAATTCAATTAACGTTGAAGCTGATTGAGTACAAGCTTAAAACCATTTTTAAAAATAGCAGATATATTCTAATAGTCTCTTGGTACTATTTGTCGTCATAATTTACATTTTCAGTAAGGAGACGTTTATTGTAAATTTTCAAAAATCTTTGACGTAGTGACAAACTGTCTCCAAAATTTAAGTCTTCACACAGTGATGGTGGTGCTTTTATAGACATACGAAATTAAGGAAATATAATATTACAATGGCTAAAGAAAAGTGAAGATAACGGCTAGGTAGCCTGTTAAACGAAAATATAACTTCATAAATAAAACATTCTTTATCAGATAAGACCTTTTATTATAGTGAAATTTTTCAAATATATATTTTTATATATTTTTTTGAAGACTTAATAATTAAATTTCCTATGTTTAAATTGTTTTTATAATGTAAAAAAAACGTACTATAAAAACCACTGAATGGTTTACTTGGTGTACGTCTAACTCATTGAAAGCTTGGTAGCAGGTGACTGACCTCGGTAACAGTCAAAAATTAACAGTGACATAGTCATGTAAGGACATATCGAGGTTAAAGTTTTTTTTTAATGCTTTCCGTTGGTCGGTTTTTTGCTTATGTTTGAATCAAATCTATATCTGAAGCAGCGAAGCAGTGAAAGAATTTAGTGCTTCTAGGTAAATGACAAAACATTAATAAAATATACTATGTAGTGCGAAGTATCAGTCAGTATGATTGTTAAAGATAATATTTATATTTACATACATATTTTTGGGTTCTTTATATTCTCTAAGTATTTTTATTAAAATTTATTTCCTCTCCTACAAAAAATATCCCAATTGTATGGTTTTCAATATCATATTAATTATTTTATTAAAATTGTCGCGCTGTGTGTTCGTTTATTGTCCGCTTAGGAGTATTTAAATTACATAATATATATTTCTTCCATTCAGAAAAATTATGAAAAATATTTTATCGATTTCATTCCTATAAATTAAGCTATCAGAGATAGTCTGAATATTTATTATTCGGAATTTGCAATGGAGTCAATCGGTCAGTTACGAGTTACTGTTATTATGAATAAATATTATTTACATACAATAAGTAATTCGTCTTGGAGTCCTAAACTCTAAACCCATATCATATTTAAAAATACAGTTGGTCTACAATCGTAGAATATTACATTATGGAGTACCAGATACTTTATAAGTGAATCAAACTAACCTCTGTATAATATTGTACAATTCTTTTATTATAAATTATATATATGATTAAAAGAACAAAATATAAATTAGGTAAAAGCACTTAGAACTATTACTTCAATTATTAACTATTATTTCAAATTAACTGTATGAAGATTCCTTTTTTAAATTCTCGTAGCCATTTTATCCCACAAACCACTCCAAAAAAAAAATTAAAAACCCTCGATACAAAAAGCCGTCTAAAATAAAAAAATAAAAATAATATTATTCTGTACTTATTGAAGTCTTGGGATCAGTTAGTTGTACGAACGTCGTCAACGTCCAACGGACCCCCGACGCAATGTGTCTATTTTACAAAATTTTCCGCTTTAATGAATGAGGACCGCTAAGTAAAGGAAGAAATTAAAAATCCTTTTTAGACGTCTTTCTGTATCGGGACATTTTAAAATTTTCAATTTATTTATTTTTACTTATTGAAATGCGTCTAGCTGACGGCAGCGATGTGACGATTCCAACCTGTTGATGAATATTTCATTAAATAATTAATTAGATTTACAAAAATACAATTCATGTTCTAGATATTAAAGTTGTATAATTTTTATGTTATATTTTTCTTAAACAATGCTTACTTAGCTATATTGGTATCTAAAATATTTCATTAAAAATGTTTTATAGTTACTTTCATTAGAATTGTTTCAAAATTATTTGGGTGAAAATTAAAAATATATATATATTATATATTTTAATATAAAAAAATCTGGATCAAATTATTATTTCATCTTAATATTTTATCGAATGGCAAGGTGAAAAAACAATAGAGTCAATGTCTAGTCGATTACATCTATATATTTATTATAAGTATTATGTGTACTATTCAAAAAGTCCTTTTAACAAAAATAGTAAGAAAACAAAACAAATATTACGGAAAATATTTTTCTTGATATAGATTCTAATATGTAACTTGGAGATTACTCTAGTTGTAATTTTAAAAAAGATTGAAAAGTTTCACTAGAATGGTACATTTTCAAAATAGCTCCAGTACATTCATCATGCGCCATTGAAATGAACACCGCTGCGAATTCCTTTGTGGATTAATTTAGTGCCTGTGATTCCTTTCGTCTGAATATTCAACGAATCTTCAGGATGTATCAAGCTTATATAGCTAAGATACAAACAAATTTATAATTTAAAAAATAATTGTAACTTTACCGACATTCACCTTTTATTATTGTCAAGCTTATATTATGTTGGTAAAATTTTACATTATTCGAGCGTAATCCTTTTGTGCAAATTTTTCATCGATATTACACATTTAAAAATAATAACAACATTAGTTTGAACAACAGAGAATAATTTTTTTAGTAAAATATCACAGGATTGAGTTAATTTTTATGATGTAATCGTTTTTATTGTTCCATATTCTTTCTCTTCAAAACTGAAGATTGATGATAACAAAATTTAAATCATTGTTACCAACATGTTCAATATATTTATGTTTCGGTTTGTTATTAGAAGAAGATAAATAGAGTAGAACGAAAAACAGAAACATTGTGTATTGAAAAAACGTAGTCGCAGCATAGATCGAAGTTTCTACTTTACTTCCCTTTGCACAGTTTTACATAAATCATGTGACTTTGAAATGAAATTCTTTGTATTCTTTGTAGAGATTTGATTCAGAATGAGTTTGTTTTTCATGTTTACAGGATTTATGCTTGTCTGTAAAATATACACACAATATAAACACAATAATTGTATATATTTATTATGTAGCATTTTAAGTATTTCAGTGAAGCAAAAATATTTGTATCAAAATGGAGCGAACAAATAGTTTATGATATTTGTTAGAGAAGTAGACTAGTTCTCAAATATGAAGGACGTATTTAACTAAAAATTATGCAATGGATTTTGTGTGAACTTGGCTGTAAGTATTTAAGAAAAACTAGAGTGTGGGATATATACTGGATATTATTACCATAACATTACAGAATATGGACATCACTCGCTGTGCGACTTATTAATAACTTAAAATGTAGAAGGTAAGGTTACAATTAATATTGAAAAATATTTTTTTGAGTAACACAAAAAAGTAATTTATTGACTTTAAATAAACTTAAATAAAAATTCAAAAAGAAAATTATTTTCTTTAAATAAACGGTGGTACGATATTTTTTATGTTATACTGAGCATGTTTTATACCTTAATGTAAGTAAAAATGGTAATTTATTATATTTAGAAATATAGTTTACCGCAAATTAAAATCTTACTGAAAGAATGGACTTAAAATCATTTTGAAATTTAATATTGTGAGATTTAATAGGACTTCTCAACCATCCAAGTAATAATTGTCAAATGTCATAACCGTTTGGATAAAAAAAAAGAATTTGTTATTAGATAATGTAAGTACTTAATACGAACAAAATACATAATTATATAATAATAATGTTATGATTTTTTTTTAATTTGCACTTTTAGATTTTAGCATCAATTTAAAGTTCATAAAATGATATTATATCTTACATGAAAATGTCTGTACGTTATTATATATTATTATATATTAGTATTTCTTTTTTAGTACTTTCACTAAATTATTTAACTCTATATTTACTCCTAAAACAGTGGTTGTTAATGATAAATTAGTGTTTAGTGATTGGGCATCTGCTGAGTTACACAAAAATAGAGAAAAATTATATAATATGTATGCGGAATTGATGTTTAATACTAGTAATGAGTTTAGGGATGAGGTAAAATTATTTTCCAAATCTTTTAAAAAACAATGTAAAATAGCAAAAAATCAACATATTCAAAATAAAATAGGAAATAGCATTAATAAAATAAAAACAACTTGGAAAATAATTAATGAGGAAACTGGAAGAGCTAAATCCCAGAGGATCGACTATAAATTAAATATAGATAATAAATATGTCACGTCTCGAGGTTGCTACTGCTTTTGAAACCTTTTTTACTAATATTCCAGTGACTACAACGTTATCTTTAAATTCTTCTACCGCTGCAGCTATGGGTTTACTTAGAGAGAATGTAGATCAATGTGTTAGTAGTTTTAAGTTTGAAAAAGTTAATGCTCAAGAAGTAATCAAAGTATTTAGATCAATTAGCGTTAAAAAGACTAGTGATCTTTGGGGGTTTTCTGTTGACATACTTAAGTCCATAATTGACATTGTAGCGCCAGACTTAGCATTAATATTTAATAATTGTTTAGAATATGGTATATTTCCTGATCTAATGAAACAAAGTAAAATAACTCCATTATTCAAATCCGGCTGTTCATTAGATCCTAGTAACTATAGACCTATTTCAGTCTTACCCACTTTTAGTAAGATTTTTGAGAAAATCATTCTTAATCAACTTGTCACATATTTCAGTAAAAACAATCTCTTACACAAAAACCAGTTTGGTTTCAGTGCCGGTCGCTCTACAACAGATGCTGGTGTAGAGCTATTACTAAACATATTTGAAGCCTGGGAAGGATCACAGGATGCACTTGGCATTTTCTGTGATCTATCTAAGGCGTTTGACTGCTTTCAACATGAAATCCTTGTGAAAAAGTTAGAACATTATGGAGTTAAAAATAAGTCCCTAGATTTAATTAGTTCATATCTTAATGATAGAATTCAAAAAGTTGATGTAAATGGAAAACGTTCCCCTGGTTCTTTGGTAAAAGTAGGTGTGCCACAGGGCTCTACCTTAGGGCCTTTCTTGTTCCTCATTTACATAAATGACTTACCTCACCTAGTGAGGGATAAACATGGGATAGTGTTGTTTGCTGATGATACTTCTCTTACTTTTAAAGTTAATAGACGGCAATCTGTTATTGACGATGTAAACAATGCTCTCTCAGATGTTGTACAATGGTTTAACGCCAATAATTTGTTGCTCAATAAAAAAAAGACGAAATGTGTAAAATTTAGTTTACCAAATGTTAAAAATGTTAGAACCAATGTACAATTAAATAATGAGGATTTGGACTTGGTCAAATCTACTACTTTCTTGGGCATTACTTTAGATGAAAAATTGCAATGGGGTCCTCATATATTTGATTTGTCAAGCAGACTAAGTTCTGCTGCATACGCGGTTAAAAAAATACGTCTATTAACAAATATGGAAACTGCTCGATTAGTTTACTTTAGTTACTTTCATAGCTTAATGTCATACGGTATACTCTTATGGGGCAATGCGGCTGACATTGATACCTTATTGATTAATTTTGCTTTATCGACCTTCTGCATCACACCGATTCCTTAGAAGTCACTACTTGCGGTAGCATCGGGAGTCGGGTTGCCTCCCTCCCTCAAATATGTGCGAAGGGGGTGGTGGCTGGCTCTTGTGTTATGCTCGTGAACGGGTGCTGCTTGCGGTGACTGGTTGTGTGGCAGGCCGAAGATTTATATATATATATATTTTTTTTCTATTATTATTATTTAATTTTCGTTGCCTGAAATCATTAGGCTTCTTTTCCGATTGATTGCGACGGTTCTAGTTGTTCCAAATTTGCATTTAAGTTTGACGTTTGTGAAACAGTGATCACAATAACAAAAAATATATCCGGCTGAGTTTGTTGTGTGGTTCTTCTCAGACCAGGACGCGTTTGGAACCCTCATAGCTTTAACATTAAGATGGAAAGTGCTTTTTCAGAAGGGCTTATTACGATAAATCTAGTATCGTAATAGGCCCTCCTGACACTTCCATGTTGACGTACACAAGTGATCACTGATTATGATTCTAAGTGGAAAAGATATAAATAAATAAATAAATAAATAAGTATTCACTATGGCACATTAGCACGCAGTAACAGTATTTGACAATCGTAATGTTTTTTTTCAATTACTAGTCTAATTGTAACAAATCATTTTATGAGTACATGTCGACAGAAATATTGTAACAACATTTTGTAAGACCCTGATTTACACTGTGACTCGTTTGCCGCATAGCTGTGTAGGCAAGTTATGGTCTTCTATTAACAAGTCCATAAAATGCTTCACTGTTTTATCGTTTAGTTCTCGTAAAAGCGTTCTTTAAAAATAAATTTAGTTTTTTTTCGAAAAAAATACCATTTAATGCAGTTAACACGATTCTATGTCGGAATCACTAGCATAACTCAGTTATTATGATTAGATATCTTATAATATATAATGCATTGCCGCAGGTGAAACATAAGCTCTGAACCCATATCATATTTAATAAGATGGTTTGTCTGCCAGCCCTAGAACATGTTATTATGTGGTATTTTCTGTATTATCAAATTTGTTGTAGAATTATTTTATTAAAATATATATAATATATATATATATATATATATATATATATATATATATATATCTAATCTGAGTTCGAATATTCTTTGTATTTAAAATATATATATATTTTAAATACAAAGAATATTCGAACTCAGATTGTATATATATTTTTATTATTACTTCTTTAAACTTAAACAATGTAAAAAAATGATAACTATTTTTTTTTTATGTAAGAGGAGGGCAAACGAGCTGGCGGGTCACAGATGACTTGTGATCACCGCCGCCCATGAACTCTTGCAACATCCGAGGATTTACAAGAGTGTTGCCGGCCATGTAGGTAGGAGTAAACGCCTTTTTTGAAGGTATCCATGTCGTACGGATCTGGAAATACCACCGAAGGGAGTTCGTTCCACAAGCGAGTGGAACGTGGAAAAAATGTCCTTGAAAACCGCACAGTAGAGGATCGGCACGCATCCAGGTGGTAAGGATGATATTGGAGGCGATGGCGCGCTGTGCGGTGATGAAATTCGGCGGCAGGCATCAGATCGAATACTTCTTCGGAACATTCCCCGTTGTAAATGCGGTAGAAGACGCACAAAGAAGCCACGTCTCTACGCAATGCGAAAGAGTCCAGCCGTTCGCAGAGCACCGGGTCCCCGACAATCCGAACGGCTCTCCGTTGTACGCGGTCAAATGGTAGAAGCTGATATTGGGGTGATCCGGACCAGAGATGAGAACTACTCCATGTGTGGCCGGACCTGCGCCTTATAAAGCGCAAGTCTTTGGCCAGGTTTGAAATACTGCCTCGCTCTATTAATCACTCTCAAATTCTTCGAAGCCAACTTGGCCTTGCTCTCCAGATGACCGCGAAACTGACAATCGCTCGAAATGTCGAGACCCAGTATTCTGATACTTGGCGAGGCAATGAAGGGAGTGCTCTCGAAGAGCGGCGATACGACAAATGGGGTTTTCTTGGTGGTAAACGCGCAAACTTGTGTCTTCAGGGGATTGAACTGTACGTGGTTCAGTTCACCCCACTCAGAGATCAGCCCCAAGGAAGTCTCTATAGAAGACACAAGTTTCTTTCATCACTCGTCGACGCTTTCTCGAGAGAGACCTGCACGGCCGGAATATACCGCATCCCCAGTGCTGTCATCCGCATAACAATGTATGTTGGAGATATCCAGCATATCATTGATGTGCAGGAGGAACAGAGTTGGGGATAGCACGCAGCCTTGGGGTACACCAGCGTTCACGGGCTTAGGGTCCGAGCAAAATCATCGATAACGACCTGTATGCTCCGCCCAGTGAGGAAGCTGGTGATCCACTTGCATTAAACTCTCGGGAAGCCCATAGGAAGGTAGCTTCGAAAGAAGCCCCCTGTGCCATACACAATCGAAGGCTTTCGCCATATCCAGACTAACTGCCAGACCCTCTCCCTTGCTTTCAATAACAGCTCCCCAACGGATAAAAGTTAACTAACTAGTTAACATAACTAGTTTTTCTTTAGTGCAGATAAAAGGTACTAAATATAATATATACACCCTGGTCTTGCCAATAGAAGGGTGTGGTAGTTTGCCTTTATAAACCGAAAGAATCATCGTGAATACGGATATATTTAAAAGAAGAGGGCGACCGCAGAACTTCACTGTCTAAACTGAAAAACTTATGATTGAAGAGCGTTGAAGATTTAAATATATAGCGCCGATCCTAAGTAATGATGTTTCTTTTTTATGATTTGATATTAAGTTAAGTAGTAAAATTTCAAGAAAAAATGTTGACGCGTTGTTTGAAAATATTTATAAACATGTATAGCCATGATAGGAGATGGCGCTGCATTGATACTGTTATTAACTGTTATTATCGTCTCTGTGTTTATTTTCATAAAATAAATATAAATAAACAAAATTAAAGAGGAATGTTTAGTGACAACTGTTTATAAGTGCTTGAAGAATACGCTCATTATTGAAACAAGGACATTAAATGGACAAAATAGTTGAAAGTGGCGGAAAACTTTAACCTAAAAAATTTGGTGAATCATCAAAAATAAAGTCCTGGTTATACATAACTACGTCTTCAACGCCATCTACCGGATTATCACCGAACTGACGTAAACAAGTGGTGCCAAATATCGATTAAAGCTAGAGGTAACGATCAACTAAATTGGTACATGAAAATACCAAGAGAGGGCGTGGTTACAAATCATACGAAGATAATAATTACACAAAATTCCTACAGGAGGGCGCCATCGCACCATAACAAAAACGCAATAACAATATATCATGTAGGAAGTACTAAACGCACTAAAAGCAATTCGAAAAACTCAAAAAGAATTAGACGAACAGAGGCAGGAAATCAGGGATATTGGAAATAATGTTACAAAACAAGTGACACGTAATATTCACAACATTCTGGACGAAAAATTCATTGAATGGGAACAGAAACATGAAAAACTAAAAGAAACCGTAGAAGACGACGAAAAAAGACTATGTTTTCTAGAAAAACAAGAAAGGAAAAGAAATCTGGTACTTTTTGGAATCGAGGAAACTGAAAAGTCATATGCCGGTCTAAAAACAATCACAACCAACTGGATAGAACAATACCTCTCTATAAAAATTAGCTGCAGAGATATACAAGAAAACAAAAGAATCGGGAAGAAATCAGAAAGACCACGACCAATTATTATACTTTCTGTACATTAGGAACAAAAATTAGAATAATAAAAAACAAACAAGCATTAAAAGATACACCTTACTGCTTTAAAGAAAACTATCCAAAACAAGTGTTAGAAAAGAGGAGAGAACTTCAAGAGCAAGTCAAGTTAGAAAGAGAGAAAGGAAATGTAGTAAAAATAAAATATGACAAATTAGTCCCACAAAAACCGAACCATAAACGACAACTCCACTCCTCGCCTACAAGGAACTCTCAGGTACAAAATGAAAACAGTGCTCACATAAACAAGAAAAACAAAATATCACAAATTCATTGTTCAATTCGAAGATCCAATAGCATTTCAGGCGTGTTTAAACCAAGCATGTCAAACTTTTTGATACACAAGAAAGACAGCAACATAACATCAGAACCAGACACAGAAACCATAAGAAAAACCTCATAATAATCAAGGCCCTCCTCCTCCCGCACAGATATGAAAAAACATACAAAGCAAACAACAACAACTACACATCTTCCAACCCGGCTAGTCACCGTGGAAGATTACGACCAAAACCCTCCAAATACTTATTTACGGGGTAGGATTTCTCATCAAGAAAATATACAAAAAAAACAACATTAACTTTTGCGGACTATCGAAAAGAGTTGCATTCGTCCAGCTAGACTTTAATGGTAATCATTAGTCAATCATTCAAGTATACGCACCTACTACAGAATCACACGATGAAGACAAAGAATTATCTTATCAAACGTTACAAAAAGCCCACAATTTACTAGGCCTCCACAATGACATTATGGTAATAGGAGACCTCAACGCCAAGGTAGGAAGACCAAGAGCCAACGAACGACTGATTATGGGTAAATATGGTTATGTAACAAGAAACTCAAGAAGCGAAAGGCTAATACAATAAGCTCTAGAACACACTATCCATTATGAACACCCATTTCAAAAAGAAATATAACCAAAAATGGACATGGATATCCCCAGATGAAAAAACTAAAAACAAACTAGACTTCATCATGGCTAATAACCCTAAAAATATTACAAACATAGAGGTTCTAAACAACGTAGAGTTTCCGTTGGATCATCGAATAGTAAAAGCAACGGTAACTCTAAAAAAATCCAAAAAATGTAGAAGAAACTTTCAGCACTCGGTTTCGGCGCTAAAAACAGACTTGGAAATAAAAACATACCATGTCAAAGTAAAAACCAATACTATGCACCCAAGTAATTTTAACGAAGACAACGTACAAACATCCAATAATAATTCGAACTCTATCCTTAAACTAGCCTAAAATCAGAGACCACAAATAAGGAAAATGAATACACTTGCCATTTCTTCACTAAAACAACTAAACAAATGATCATTCGCCGCAACGAACTAATTAAAACCAAAAACAAATCATGCGAGATGAAAAAAGAGCTGTCAAATCTATTCAAACAAGCCAGCAAATTGACACAGACAAAAAACCATTGAAAAAAGCATAAAACACCACAGAAGCGCTAAAAGAGCGCATAAGCAACAAGTCACAAAGACTGGATAAACCACTCACAAAGCTTAAGAAATCGGCAAAACGAAACGAAATCAAGAAAAGACCTAATATCCTGTGCTACAAACTTCTACAAAGATCTTAATGCTCATGATACACAAGATACTGACACGCCTACAGAAACAAATAGCTTACCAACTAATATCAAAGAAACAACCATTATTACAGAAAGCGATGTATGGGAAAATATTAAGAAATTAAAGCGAGAGAAGAGCCCAGGGCCTGATGGCATAAAAAATGAGGCACTAATAGTAGGGTTAAAATTTCTTACCGGACCGCTGACATTCATATTCAATATGGTTCTGAACACAGGTATACTACCAGTACAATGGCATAGTTCAGACAAAAAAGGAGACCCACTAGATATTGCTAACTATCGCCCGATCAGTCTACTATCAAGCGTATATAAGTTATTCACATATATTATACTTAACAAAATTAGCTCAGCTATAGATAGCGTACATCCAATAGAACAAGCTGGCTTCCATTCTGGGTTCTTGACAATGGATCGCATTCACACCTTAGATCAATTAATAGAAAAATGATCAAAATTTAATACAACATTGTATATAGGTTATATCGACTACTCAAAAGCATTTGATAGTATATATCATCAACATAGACCCAATATACATAAGAATTATAAGGAACATTTATCAGAAGAGCGTGAGTAGGGTCAACTAGAAACTCGAGAAGAAGAAATAAAAATAGCCCGAGGAGTTAGACAAGGAGACCCCTTATCTCCAAAATTATTCATAGCAGACTTGGAAGGAATATTCTCTAAGCTAGACTGGAGATCTGAAGGCATTCCTATGAAAGACAAGTGTCTTACCCATCTGAAATTTCCCGATGATATCGTCACTTTCGCTGAGAATCCCAAAAGCTAGAAAAAATGATTTTCCAGCTAAACAAAGAGAGCAAACTCGTAGGTTTGAATATGAACCTGAGAAAAACAAAAATAATGACAAATGGCGAACAAAATAAAATAATGCTAGCTGAGTTGAGCTGGAGTATGTGAACCAATATGTCTACTTAGGAAAGCAAGTATCGTTTAATAAAACTAATAATGAAGATGAGGTCAACAGAAGAATCATCTTTAGCTGGAACAAATATTGGGCTCACAAGGAGATACTAAAATGCAGTTACGACTTGTACACGAAAAAACAATAATGGACTATATATATAATTTACGGCTCCCAAACATGAACATTCACAGGCAAAATAAGAAATAAAATAAGAACAAGTCAGAGAGCAATGGAAAGAAGTATGCTACACCTAAGAAAAATAGAAAAAACAGGAAGTCTACACATAAGAGAAAAGACAAAACTAATGGATGCACTATATCAAGCATTGAAATTAAAATGGGGTTAGGCAGGTTATATAGCGCGATACAAGGACAAGCGATGGACTCTCAAGAACACGATATGGACCGGCCCAAAGGAAAAAAAAAACGTGGGAATACCACAAAAAAGATGGGCAGATGATATAGTTTCGACACAAAATAGAGAAAAATGGCACAATTTGGAGGAGGCCTATACCCAATAGGGGTTCCCATAGTCAAATAAAATAAAAATACAATACTTAACAAAATATCTACTAACATAGTATTAAGTTATCATATTATTGCCATGATAAGCTTACTTAAATTTATATAAATATAGAATGAAAAATAACCGTCCCGTCGCTGTCCATCTCGGTGAATTAAGCATTCTATATGTGATCGCCTTTATATGGACGGTGGTGACATCTATTAGGTTTCTTTCGAAAATCCTAACCAATGTTTCTAACTTTGCAATATAAACATTGAAAAGATGCCACTACCGAAATTAATGTTTCAAAATATTTATAAACATGTATAGCCATGTTAAGCTTACTTGAATATATATATATATATATAAAATGAATAATAAACCGACATGGGCAGGGATTCGAACCCGCGACTACTGGGAAACCGTCCCTTCGCTCTACCAACTGCGTTACCGGATTGCTGTCCGTCTCGGTGAATTAATTGTTGACTCTTTTTTTTTCCACATTGATAAAAACTGATATGAATATGACAATAATATATTTATTGGCCATAAGATTGAAAAACAACAACAAATGTACTAAGAATCTTTATAGGCATTTGAGTAAGATCTGAGGCGGTATTTTGTTGATTTTTTTGCTTCATGTTATTTTTTTATGAAAGTAAATAATAGTTCATAGATAAACATATCTGTTGGTGAAACACAAAATCCTAAAAACCAAATTTTTGTTATCTTTTGAGAAGTTTCCTGTAAATCGTGTTTCCCCGTTTTTCATTAAAAACTTTTATTTATTTAATTAGAAGAAGATCAAAAAAATATATTAGTTAACAATTTATAAGCAAATTTTTTTTAATATAAATCACACGAAACGGATAACGTCTTATTGACCACTAATTATATGATAAAATTTAACGATTATGATGTAATTAATAGTTGAACTTAAATAATAATACCAAAAATCTTCTTTTTGTTCTATATCAATTTGGATATGTGAGAAATATGTGAAATTATCAACATTATGAACTGCAGAATTTTGCTCAATTAATATTGCACCAATACAACAATTTAATAATCAAAGAAAAAAATATATAGACCTGTATCGTGCCATACTAACACAAAATACCGACTCGAGTGACAGTGTTTTGTAGAGGTAAGTGTCAAGCATGACGACTAGAAGTTAATAAATGACCTGCAATATGTCATTCGCCATGATTGATCATTGATCGATTTACTGGGGAAGAAACTGGGTGTGATCAGCAGAGCTAAGCAGTACTTTACGCCGAACCAAAGGTTCGCATTTTATACAGGCCGAGTCTTCTGTCCCTTCATCTGATGCCAAAGACAAACCTTTCAGTTAACAATCTAATTCTTAAAAAGTTGAGCTTGTGAATTTAACTATTTATCGTCTAATGATGACGTGTTATGATAAAGTGGGACGCTAGCTCAGTTCATCTAAAACTGAATCAAAGGCGTTACGTTGATTTGTGTTTTCTTTGATGTGCCGGTGATGAAATAGTTCAGTGAACACGTCTATACCGAATAGTCAATTGATCGGGCCGGCTATTTCAAACCCAAAGTCTGCGAGCGGTAATGAGTTGACGTGTGATTACGTCACTTCAAAATGTGCATTTAATATATTGAGAAATAGGACCAAGAGCAATAGATTTTGCTTTTATATTTGACTAAGGATTTAATTTTATTGTTTTTAAATTTATTGGGAATTAATAATAATTATTAAATAGGTCATATAACTTTGGTAAAATGATGAAATTTCGTATCAACTAAATCTAAACAAAAGTTTCTAATAACTCTTGAAATATAATAAATCATTTTTAAATATATATACATGTATTTTACATGGTAATAATTTTAACAGGGATATACAAGCATAAAATAAATATACAGGGAAAAAATATTGAGACGGACAAGAACTACCCACGAACCCTCAACTTTTGGGATACCGTCCGAACAATAAATATTTCATTCTATATTTGTTTAAAATTACAACATTCTTAACATAGAAAGATTTTTAAAATTAATGTTTTAAAATATAAAGACAATTTCAAACATTAGTTTTGGTTATGGCATGTTTAAAATGTTAATATATACTTCAAAGTTAGAAATATTATTAAGGTATTTTCAAAGAAATCGAATAGATGTCATCTATGTCCCGATAAGGACTTTAATGTTAAAGGCACCCTTTCGTATCAAATACTTATCGTCTCCATTAATTTTAAATTCTACTTTAGATAAGTATTAAATTAAAAAATATGTTATAAATAATATTACTTACTATAGGCGATTAAATAACATACTGCAAATTTTATAAACTAATTGTTATCAATAAATTTCATTAATTCCAATCATAACGTACATTTAAAAATGTCGTCGTTCGTTGTCGTTCATGAGCAGACGTGTGTTTCGTTTTTACTTAAAATACATAAATCAGTGTTGTTCAAAAACAGTCATTAGTGAATTAAAACAGAACTCAATTTCTAAACACAGTGTTTATTAAATTACACCGCTTTGCTCCTACAATCCGCGCGCCGCTGTGCCAGTGCACGCCGCGCGTGCGTTTCTTCACCTCCGCGCAACAAAGACGGTGGTCATTTTTCTTCTCGCTCGCACAGTGACCTATATACAACACGACTCAAGTCTCGAGACAGAAGAATATATTATAATCCTTTGTTATTAATTATCTACCTATTGCCGCTCAGTAACAGAATTGTTGCGATGAATATTCAGAGATCACCACCATCACGCCGCCGTATTGGTTTGGATGTAAGCAGCGTAAGTACAGCGCACGGTTCGCACCCCGATTTATCAAAATTGAGTTCTCTCGCAACAGAGGCGCAAGTTACCTTCCGCAAACGTAAACAGCCGTCGGATCATGATTGTGAATGCTCTAATGAAATTAAAGTAATGAGTTTAGAATTGAGCCGTATAGGCTCATTACTAGAAAAATATGTTGAATCAAACGAACAGATCATGAACAAAATGCAGGAAAGCATCACAGAGGTTAAAGCACAAATGTCTGAATTAAAATCGACTAGCGAACAAACTGTGCATCTCATTCGTGAAAATATTACACAGATTAACGCAATTAAAGCTACCACGGCTAACATGGAAGTGGAACAGAAAGAACTACGCATAACCGTGTCAAAATTCGAAAAGCAAATTGATCAAGGTGAGCAAAAAATAGTTTCACTGGAATCAGACCTTAATGCCCTAAAACTACCTACTTCATCCCAATCCCCAATTTTAAAGATGAACCGCCTATTTTCGAACGAGCAAGTAATTAAAGAAGTAACAGATCGCAAAAACAGAGAAAAAAATATTATTATTGTTGGGCTGCCAGAACAAACTGCTTCTAGCACGGAAGAGAGGATATTGAGAGACGAAAAGGACGTTTTAAACATTACTTCACAAGTCTGCCAAGAACTTCCAAAACCAACTAAGATTCTAAGAATAGGAAAATACACACCTGGTAAACACCGTCGTGTTAAAGTATTTTTTGATGATGCCAAATCCGCGAATTTCCTGCTACGCAATAAAAATAAAATCCCTAAAAATATTCACATTTACTCAGACCAAACACCAGCACAACAACAATATCTTAAGAACTTAAAAGAAGAGTTACTACGTCGACAAAATGATGGTGAGAATGAGCTAACCATAAAATATATTCACGGAACACCAACTATAATAAAAAACCTGGCAAAAAACTCCAATTAATAAAGGACATAAACTATGCCAACAATAACTGTAACACCTATCAACTACTCAGTGACTACGGCAGCATAAATACCACCAAATCTCGCCTTAGATTCTTGTACCTCAATGCAAGAAGTATTCGTAAAAGAGGGAAGCTTGATGAGCTAAAATGCATCCTGAAATCATTACCGAGAGTAGTGCACGTCATCCTCATAGCAGAAACCTGGATCCGCTCAGAGGCTCAAGCTATGGCATTGCAAATAGAAAATTACACCCATTATTACAACTATAGAACGGACTCAAGGGGGGGTGGGGTTTCAGCATATGTCCACAATGACCTTAGACACAGCCTATCAGAATCTAAATACCAAGGAGGAAACCATTACTTGTGGATACGTTTGGAACGGCATGCGCTTGAAATAGGAGTCATATATAACCCTGGTAACACAAACTTCCAAGAATTCCTCCAAGAATACGATTCGCAGCTACAAAAAAGAAAAAGATCGATAGTTTTCGGTGATTTTAATGTGGATCTATTGTCTAAGGAGAGTAAAGAGACCAAACAATACAAAGCAGTAGTCAAAGAAGCTGGATATACGTTACTAAATAAAATAAGCAAAAAATATTGTACGAGAGATTCTAACACCAAACGGACTATCATAGACCATATAAGTACCAATCTAAAGAACGACCATTTTCATATGGCTGTAATTGGGTCTTCTATGTCTGACCACAACCAGATGTACATAGAACTCAAAAAAGTCCAAACTACTCCAAAAATAAAAGTTCAATACCAGGCAATAAACTACACTAAGCTATATAATCTCATAGAAACAGCAAATTACAAAAACCCTGACAATGATTACTTAGTATTTGAAAATACATTAAAGTTATGTATAGAGGAAAGTAAAACCGTGAAGACCAAAATTCAAAATCCTCCACAAAATGACTGGATTAATAAGGATATTATTGCTGAAATCAATTATAGGAATATACTGTGGAACGAGCTTAAAAAAAATCCTAATGATGATACACTAAAGGCGGAATTTAATAAAACAAGAGAGTATGTAGCTAAATTAATAGAAAAAACCAAAAATTCCTACTACTACGGTGAATTCACAAAATGTATTAAAAAACCTAAAAAAATGTGGGGTCTCATAAATACCTTAACTACCAATAAAATAAAACAGAGCTGTGTCCCTTCAAAACTAGTGTTTAATTCTAAAATCATTACTGAACCAAGTGAAATATGTAGGGTGTTTAACAATTATTTTTCTACGGTAGGATCTCTCCTAGCGACTAAGATACCAGCATCGTCTCACGACGATTATAATCGTACTTTACCAAGTCCCCTACCTCGCTACACAGAAGAACTCTCCAGTTTTAGTCCCTGTTCTGTTAATGAAATCAATATTATTATTACTAACTTTGATCTGAACTGCAGTACTGCTCTAGACGGAATAACTACAAAAGCAATAAAAAGCACTAAAGATTTAATAGCAAACAGTATGAGTAAGTGTCTAAATAAATTGTTAGCTGACGGAATTTTTCCCGACGCGTTAAAAATAGCAAAAGTAACGCCAATTTTTAAATCAGGAAACACCACAGATCCTGGTAATTATCGACCGATCTCAGTATTACCTGTTATGTCTAAAATATTAGAAATACTAATTCACAACCGGTTAGAAAAGCATTTAAATGGCATTAATTTTATCACTGATCGGCAATATGGATTCCGACCAAAAAGTAACACCACTACAGCTACTATAGATTTAATTACGAAAATTAAACAAAACATAGACCGTAAAAACATAGTTCTGGGTATTTACATTGACCTAAAAAAGGCATTTGACACCGTTTGTCACAAGAGACTCATAAAGAAACTGGAATCCATCAACATCTCTGGAAATGCTCTCAAAATGCTCGAGTCCTACTTAAAAAATCGATCTCAAGTAGTCAAACTTAATACTCATCAAAGTGATGCATTACCTATAACGTGTGGCGTCCCTCAAGGGTCGATTTTAGGCCCCTTGCTCTTCTTGATATACATCAATAGCATACACGAAAAATATCTTGGTCTAAGAATGGACAGCTCACTGACATGGAATGCTCACATTGAATACATAAAAACCAAACTCTCTACACTTGTCGGTTCATTACGCAATATAGGACATTGCATTCCACCAAAGTTACGGCATACCATCTACAACGCTCTAATAAAGCCTCATCTACTATATTTGATCGAAGTTTGGGGCAGTGCTGCGAAAACCAAATTATCAGAACTTCAAATAAAACAAAATAAAGTAATTAAAATACTATTTAATTATCCGCATTTAACATCAACTACTAAAATTTACAAAGACACAAAAATAATGAATCTCAAACAGCTATACATTCACAACACATGTATCTTCATTAGGAAAATCTTGAACAATAGTATCCACACAAACATTACTCTCACCCAATTTAAGCAAATTACTCAACGTAGCACCCGAAGAGCCAGCCTATTAGTCTTACCTAAAACTAGAATTAACTATGGAAAAAAAATGTTGACTTTTGAAGGAGCACAGCTTTATAACAAATTACCATCATGTATTAGAAATGTACACTCGTTCAATGCATTCAAAACTCAACTTAGTCAATATCTGATCGCTGATCAATTACTTTTAGAGAAATGAACGCATTGAATGGGTATAACTGGTCTGTAACTGACGATTATGAACTACATTATATTACTTTTAATTAATTTATTATTCTCAAGTAAGTGACATGTTAAAATGTTTTTATTGAGAATAAAGTTTCTTTAACCATTATTAACGGGACAGCCTTGTAGATAAAAAATGAGCAATACATAAAATTTAAAAAAATGCTTAAAACCTATTTCGACCACAAAAATAATTTGAAAGGCCATTAAGAAAACAACACGGAACTAACAATTACATTCGGAAGCTTGGTCTTAATTCACTCCGCATTACTTATACGCTTCTTGGCATCGGATATAAATAGAGCGTACATAAATTTAATGAATATGGCCATCTTGTGCTACTTTGTAATCGATTTCCACAATGCATGAAAATAGCATGTTACCTACTTGTTAAATTATCCATGCTTGTTTTCGTACCATATTAAACTTTCGGATATCACAAGGATAACAATAGCTTAACAGTCAACAAAATACAAAAAAATAGTGATTTTGTTGCAGGATACCGTTTTTAATTTAAGGTACTATAGCATTGTTAATATATTTTCAAATAAGCACAAATTTATCTTTACAGTTATCTTCTACACTCTTCCATCACATTTGAAAATTGTTTGTTAGCCATATCAAATTTTCCATCCATCAAATGTCTTCTCTGTCTTAGTGGTTTTTCTCTTATAATCATCTTAATGTAGGTCTTCATGTAGCATGAACTTGAAATTTTGAAGTCTTCTTGAAATTTAATGCAATTTCTATTAAGGCTGCACTCATGCCATAACCGAAGCTTAATTGATATTAGCTATGAGGTCAGTCTAGGGCCATTTTAAAGGAGCGTTGGCATTGTGTTAGAATTATCGTAGCTTTACTCTACATGGATTAACTACTGTCCCTGACATTTAATAATAAAAAAACTTTCAAAATTCTACTTTATCGTTTGTTCTATTTTTTATAACTTATTAATAAAAAGATAGAATAGTAACAAAGATCAGATGATGTAATAATATAGTCCATTGCTACTAATTAGAATTACTTCTCGTGTAAGAATATCTTTTATATTGAAATTCTTTTTTAGACTAAATTATATAATATATCTATATTTCCTTTTACAATATAACTTATCATGTAAAATAAACTAACATAAAATAGTGTAACAATAATATTATTACTGTTTCCCGTTAGTATAATATGCGTTAGACTTATATCTTGAGCTTTAATACTGAGGTTAATGTAACGTAATACATTAATGTAATAAATAAAAAACTGTATCAAGATAAAACGGCGTAATATATTGATAGAATTTTTCCCTGTAATAGTTTTTCTAAGCTACGGTTTTTTATGTACACGAGTGGTATTTATTTATTTATTTATTTGATAATCCAACAGTTTACATACATAACTTTTTACATAAAATATTATATAACAAAATAAAAAAACCAAAATAGGATTACACAGTTTTGGCACAAATATTATTTTTCAAACTAGAAGTCATATCCATTAAGTGTTCTCAAAAAAAATGACATTGTTTTAATACTTGAGGCATTTTTTTTATTTTAAAATAATTAACATTTAAATAAAATAAACTTATTACGGTTGTTTCAATAAAAAAAAGTATTTTATAATTTTCTAATAAAGAATCTTATTAAATAATAACCTCGTAACTTAATAAACTATTATTTTATCAATAATTGGTGCAAGGCAAGGTTTCTAGTAATCATTTTAGTATTTTTTTTTTGTAGAGAACCGTAATATGAACTATATTTAGGCAATGTATTTAATTTTTAAGTAAATTAAATCTAAATTAAGCTCGTAGTTTCTTAAAAATTACCTTATAATAAAAGTTTTCTATACAGTCATCTAGAAAATAAAATTAATTTATTGATTTGTAACTTAAGCTTATATAATCAGTTTTCAATTGACGTAACTAACAAAAATGGTAGTAGTTTTAGTAATTTTATTTATGGCTGGTATCATCCATCCTCATATCTTAAGATACAGGTTCAGCTGCATCGCTATCATACAATGGCAAGTAATACTTTGTCAGAACAAACTGTTTCTGTCTAGAGTAGATTTAAGTAACAAAAGTTTGAAATTAACTCTCAATAATATTAGGTTTAACTATTCATTTAGATAATAATACATATCCTCTAACCAAAACAATAACAATTCAAATTATAATCATTATTTAAGAAAAATAAATATTATAAAAATATTTAGTAATTTCAACTGAGTTACTTCCATGATGTCAGATAAAATTCAGAGAACGTCTAGATATTTATCCAGTCTGTTTGTTGAAAGGGAAACTGTAAACTTCAACTACTACTAGCATCAGAAGTAGAGGAATTAATTATTGTAAGCATTTATAGGACACTATCGTCAGGTCTATTAACAATTTGAGAAGATTATGGATGACATTTTATGAACATATCTAGCTAGCTCTTCTAAAGGTTACTAAAGATGTAAAGGAAGTGATAAAAAAATTAAACTTAACTTTATGAATTCAGTTCACATTGATTTTTCTTACGTCTTTAATGCTGTTAATCGTGACATATTAATCACAATTTTAGCACATCTTAATATTTTTATTAAGGAACTAAATGGGTTTTTTTTTACCTTCAGCAATACCAGTAAGCCATTATATATGCTTTGATAATAATTACATTACTAGAGTAGTGCGACCTGAAAACATTGTGGTATTGATACAAAAGTGGTGGTAAAAAGAGAGAAGAATAGATGAGTATCTTAATTATTGTTCTCCTTTTATTTTTGTTCACTTAATTAATAAAAATCAAAATCAAAATGAAAAAATGTTGTGAAGAATGAAATGTGAAGAAAGAACGGAAAGAATGTTATTCTATTTCTGCAGTAGGAGGGAATAATATATACGTTTTATTTCGTATAGCGGCATCTGCCTTGTACCATGTTGTTAAGTATATTCTTAAACAAGTGTAAAAAATAAAATAAATTACAATATTTATTTTTAAAAAATCATTTTTTATATTCTCAGTATGTTAATAGCGTTGTATAAACGAAGCCTACTTGTCCAGTTTAAAATTTGATACCTTTGATACCGTGTAGAGTCTAGACATAAAAACAATAACGTGGCATTTACCTATTATTATTCTTAATGTTAATATCACCTGAAGAGGTACGTTTCGAGTGGCTTCGCAGTTGGTTGCTGAGGCATTGGAAATGCTAAATACCCAAAAATTAAAATGGCAGGAATGTGAATTACAAAATATAATTTACATAAAACTCAAATAAATTTATCGGGTTAGAGTTATCTTATTAATTGAATAATGAATTGTAGTTATATACTTGACAATACAACTGGACCTGCTATTGAAACTTATAAATAAATTCTAACTTGAATATGAGATTATCAAATATAATTTATAATATATAAAATACATCGTTTGTCTGAAATAGAAGAAGAAGTAAGAAAGAAAAGAAATACGAGTTTTGGGTGAGAAATCGAGCATTGGGTGCCTGATCTTTGCAGTTTCTGCTTTGATATATTATGAAATAAGAATATTATTCGTCACACACAGTTGATTCACTTCCTAAGTTTTGATTTTTGATTTATATAAATAAGAAAAGTTATTGTAATTTACAAATAAATAGAATAAAGAATAAAAAAGTTCAGTTAAAAAGTTATTTAATTATAAATAGTGGTTAACAAATAAAAACTCCTAAAAAAGATACATACTAAAAATATTGTGAATTTGATGAAAAAGTAATAAAAATATATGACTGATAAACTGTCTTTGAATTAAAGTGGTGCTAAGTTCTACACAAAACTATTAAAATTTTGTTATAATAAAGGATGTGTGATGTATGCTTAACTAAATAATTACATACTATAAACAGTAAAAGTAAAAAAATAATAATAGTTTATCAATTTAGACTAACTAAAACACAAAAATGTTTTCAAATGTTTGGAAATGGAAATAGTTCATATACTGAATTGGGCGTCATTTTATTTCTACTATTTAAGGTTTTACACTTTGAGGCCTTGGAATTTTAAGAGTATCACAGAACTTTATGTGGTTTAGTTAGCTGGCCTAGACTTATTTTGTAGTAGTTGTTTCTGTTGTAGTTGCTGGCAACAGATAGTTTTAAATATATTAGTGCAATAATTAATTAAAACCAAACAAAATTTTAACCATGGTTTAAAATAATTAAAATCATTTTTGAACGATACCGTTTATTTAGATAATAATAATACAGGACAAATTACACACATTGATTTAGATCATAGGGGTTAGCCCCTAAGTAAGCAAATTATTTGCTTGTGTTAAGGGTGTTAGACAACGATACAAATACATAGAAATACACATTATAAATACTGAGAATAAATTTGATAAACGACCAAACTCAGAAATACAGACATCTATATTCATCACATACATGGGACAGGTCCCTTTCGGGAATCGAACCCAAGCCCCCTTGAGTCGCTATACGTTAGGCGGCTAACCACTCGACCAACGAGGCGGTCAAATGTTGATGTTAACACTATGTTAAATTAAAAATAAAAGTACATTTTTGTAACAATGTAATGAAAGAAAATTGTTCTTAATTTAGCATTATTACTAGGGCTGCTGATACAATGCAATGTTGTGGCTGTGGCTGTGGATGTCTACCGCCTGAAATATAAATAAATAATTAAAAAAACTATTAATTATCAAGCTGCTGCAAGTTATAAAGGTATATTATTAATTAGTTATGTTTTAGAAATGCAAAACTATTGATACCACTTATTTTATTTGATAAAATAAACATAAAAACAAATATTATGATGAATTCGTCGACGAAACCAATGCTGACTGAAATTAATACGTAAATTATAAAGTAATATCAAGTAGATTTGTCACGAAAAACTAAATCATAATAATAAAACTGTACATATGAACAATATTACATTCTAAATCCGTCGTGAAACCTAACGATTTTTTAATGTCAAAATTGGACATAAAAGCAATATTACTTTAATGTTTCTGTTGTCAAAAACAAGTTCATGGTACGAGTTAATAATGTTTTACTTGGTAAAAGAGCAAATTATTTAGGACGACGTCATCAAAACTTCTTATCGAAACATTATTAAAGTAATATTACTTTTAGGATGTCATGGTACAAAAATCCAAAGTAAGATTATTGTAATACTGCTTTAAGAGTTCATGGTAGGCCCATTGTTATAAAAATATAATTTTGTTACTATAAATTTATGAAATAACTTCTTTTTAAAAAAAATTAGGACCTTAAATGTAATTTGCAAGAATAGCGCTCTTTTATAAAACTTAAAAAAGTTTTACCAGCAGCACCACCCCATACCAATATACTTTACGACATTATGCTATAAAAATAACTAGAATATTGTGTATAACTTGGCAGTTGTATCGTCAGTGAGGAGAGATCTTATTTTAACACCATTCGTTGCAGAGCTAAGTTTATTAGCCAATCCAGTTATATGATGCTATGGCATTATAGCATAAAGAGTTATTTCTAGATAAACTGGATTCCACCATATGGTGGATATATATATATTTATATCCTCTCTTATTCTAGGTATTCTTAATGTATAAGGATGCTTATGTCATGGATCAACTCTTTAAATTCCAAATGAATATTACATTTTGAAACATTTTCTTGAATTAATGACAAGACGAATATAGGAAAGGTGCTTAAAAAAGTGTTAATATCTGTTTTTTAATGGTTTATAATTTTCTAAAACTAATTCCATTTTCAGATTTAATTTTATTATTTTTATTGTCTATGTATTAAGTCAAATTCGAATTATTTATTAAATTCGATTTGATATATTAAATTCGATTGTTATAATATTCCATATCATTTTTATTTTTGTTTTATTAATGAATTATTAATTAGATTTCTAACATGTCATAACCTAGTTTGTAAACAAACTAATTAAATAATTTTGAATAATTTCTGTCAAGTTAAGCACTGAGATTAAATTTTTTGTCACTATAGAGGTCATAAAGTTTTTGTCTACTCTTCTTCACGGCCAATTCCAAGATTCGAATTCTGCAATTTTAAAAGAGAATATTAACTTGAATTCAATATTAATTTATTTCAAAAATTTGTCATACCGTTGCAAAAGATTTTTACAACTTTCTAAATATGGACATTTAGATTTATTAGATTGAGATAGAAAAATAGATCAACCTGTCAAACAAACAACACAGCATCGTTCATGAAAGGGCGGTAGTTCAAAAAAAATGTGTTTACCGTATTACCCTTGAATTGAAGAGAAAGAAATATTAAACTGTAGTACGTATGGTCGTGTTTCCTACATCAGTATACATAGATCAGAATACTGTATTTCAAAAAGAGTACTGTAAAAAAAATACATGCCGCTAAAATGCAAATGAAGAGATAAAATTATGGTATGACGAGTAAATAGAGTAAGAAATAAACATGTAAATGGTAGTTTGAAAGTCACACCGGACATAGAAAGAAAGAAATAATCGTTTTTGTGATATTTTGTGGACTCGAAATTTTTTAAATATAACTCAAAACATAACTTTCATAAGACTTTAATATCTTATTATTTTCAGTGTATCACAAATAATATTAATGAAAGTAACTGCTTTTTACAGCAACATACAATAAATTCGGAAAAAAAATCAAAGGCAATTAAAACTGATAAAAGGAAGCATGAAACTCCCAATATACAATTAACGAAGCGTAAAACGAATGTCTTTCATTGAAGTTGTTAAAGGCCTTGATTAATTTTACATTTTAAATATTTTAATTAAAAACCAAGGTTTTCCATCAGGATATATTTTTATTAAATAACATTTTAAGATATGACACGTATTAAAGAGATATTACCAAAAGAATTCAATAAATCAATAAAAAAATAAGTAAGCTTTTATGCGATTGTATTGTTTCCCAGATTTTACTAATCACACCTCACTTTTATTTACTTGTATTTAAACCTTCCTTAAACTTCATAGTATTACTATACAGCAGCGTCTCTCACGAGTATCATCCTAACCACAGTTTATATACCCTTCTTTATTAACTCCCTCTTCACATAAACAATAATCATTGTCAATTCATCTTCTTTAAACGTACAGAAATAACAAATACTCGTAAATGAACCATTGAAAGTATGAGATAAAAGTATAAGATAAACACGGTATTAAATACTGGTTATAATTATGAAGTCTTAATGGTTCTAACTTTTCTAGCTTATTCAAATATTTACTAAACAAGAAAATGTCCAGCCTTACATAAAATCTTAGTCAAATAAACTATTTTAAGCATACGAAAATAACAATTACTTGACATAAGAGTTCTAAATATTACTAATTAGGTAAGTTAATAAAACAATGATTCAAATAATTAGACCTTATAGATTCCTCTTATTTAAGTTAAAATAATAATTCACTAATTTATGCGGATCAATTTAGGGATCATCAACATACTGAAACGAATCAAAACATTATGAATTTTTATAAAATAATTATTTACGTTTAACAATAATGTAACCTAACAATTTTTTGCTTTGAGCATTTTATTCAACATTTTTTTCGGCTGATATTAAATTGATTAATTATAATTAATAGCTCTTGACAGCTAAAAATCCTTAATTAGTCTGTGAAATTACGTAATATTTAAGGGATTGAATGTTGCCTGCTTGGGTTACTCTAAAATTTAAAGGAAAATATGAAATGTTTTGTATTTAATATTTTACCTAATAATAATATAATAATATATCAGGACAAATTACACACATTGATCTAACCCTTAAGTAAGCAAATTATTTGCTTGTGTTAAGGGTATTAGACATCGATACAAATACATAGAAATACACATATAAATACTGAGAATATATTTAATAAACGACCAAACCCAGAAACACAGACATCTATGCTCATCACAGCCTGTCTCTGCCGGGAATCGAACCCGAGCCCCATTGCGCCGTGTCACATTAGGCGTCTGCGCTAACCGCTCGACCAACGGGGCGGTTGTGATTTTTAAGTTATTATATTGGTAGCATACTGCTGATTATTATTAGCTATTGTCGAAAATTTTAATGCAACCTTCGTGGTTTTTTTTAATAATAATATTGATTTATTATGTAATATTGTAATATAAAATGAATTTTTACACTTTGTCATTTAATCATCATCGTAATAAATGTTTTTTCTTAATTCCTTGGTAGATATTTCCTATTTAGCCACAATTAGTTTGACATTTTGTGTGCGTAACATTTGACATTTCACTTATTTCAATATTTTTGAAATTCGAATTTGTGGATTGGACCTTTCGAATCTTTTCTATCGGAAGCACTGCCGAGTTTTATTTTATAATAAGACAGCTGTTAGCTTTTATACATGTAGTAGTTTGGTTTTGACTAAAAATAAAGATATAAGTTGTTGATTTGACTAAAACAATTGAATCTCTGTATAGAAGTTTAATTGATAAAATAAATGTAATATTAAATACTGATTTGACTAAGAATAAGAAGTATATAAATCGCAGCTCGGTTAAGAGAAGGCATTATGAAATTGGGAGTACAAGTTGTGTGGTGGTGCTATTGTGATAAAAGTGTAATAGTTATAATAAACCGTTGAGTGTGAGATCGAGAGACTAAGTTGTGTAACAGTGATAGTTAAGAGTTTAAATGGTAAACAGTTTAGTGTATTTGTGAACAGTGTCATAAAGTGCTTTAAAGAATAGAACGACTGTCGTTGGCCATTCTTCGCGGTAAGAGAGCTCTAATACTTCGGTTAGTGTCTTTAAAACGATGATCCTTTTGATCATTCATATTTCCATAATTCCTATTGCTGACACTAAAAGGTAGTTTCAAAGTTTATTGGAATAATACAGACACATACACACGTGTATGTGTGTGTATGTGTCGGTATTCACTCAGTCCTGTCGGTATCTCACCCAGATACTTTTTAAAATTAAATTTCTATCAGAAACTATCTATCATCTATAAATGAACCATTATTATTTATCATAACAATATAAATAAATAATCAAGACAAATATACATAATAATAAAAAAATCTTTTAAAATGTCCAGTGAAAATTAAAAAAAAACAAACTTTTTTCTTTTATTACCGGAGCATGTTTTATTTGAGTTAGAATTTCAAGAACGACAAAACATGTACGTCCTTTATTTTACTTTTTGCATTGTAATGTATGTTTTTTTCAATTATAACGTCGAAATAAGTACCGACCATTAAAGGTAGGTAAAAATAATAAAATATCTTCAATTAAGATTTACGTCGCAACTTTTGATTCATTGGAAGGACAGAATTCTCTTTTTAATGTAATCGGTCTCTTTTAGCAGAAATTTGGCTAAACAGGTTACTTTAAATAAAAGTAAAACTCAAGTATACTTGCTAAATTTTGATAAAATAATATTAGTCGTATCACAGTATTTCATAGTCAGAGAATCAAAGATTATGTTAGAAATATTTGTTTTTGTAAAGATAGTTCAAAAATATGTAATTAAAACAAACAATCACATTTCATTGCATGCAATAAAGATAAAAGAGGAAATCGAATTGTTTTGCAAGCAAAATTGAAAGACCTTTTGTAGCATTTAATTAAAAAAATAATAACTTACATTTAAATTTTATGAAGTAAAAATGATTAATATTAAATTATAGTGTTAATTAAATAATATATTGTTGTGTAAGAAAATAGCAAGGATTCAATTTAATTATATTCATATATTTTTTCATAATTACTAGTACGCACGTAACGTAAGTACAAAAAAAGAAATAAATACTGCGATCCATAATTAAAGTTTTTGCTTTATGTTACGTTTATTGAAAATCGGTTTGAAAATTCTTATATATTTTAAAAATTCTGGTAAACACAAAACAAGAAATAAAAAATCGGCCAAGTGCGTGTCGTATTCAATAAATAAAAATATGTATAAAAAACGACACTAAAATGACGTCTTTTGTGTGAGGGCCTCAATAAATATTTATTTCATTTTGTTTACAGTATTCAGTATCGGCAACATAAATATGTCATTTGTGAAAAAATCGACGATCTAGCTATCACGGTTCATGAGATACAGCCTGAAAACAGACGGACGGACAGCAAAGTTATAGTAATAGGTTTCCGCCTTTTCCCTATGGATACAGACTCCTAATAATGCTTATAATTAAAATGTGTTTGTATAACATACACATTTTTAGGGCTCTGCATCCAAGTTGCTACCGCAACTTTCAAGTATTCACTAAAAGTGAAAAAAATGAGATATGAAAAATATTTAGGTCTAATAGGATAACCATTTACTGTTCAATATTTAGTTCTAATAAGATAACCATTTACTGTTCAGATAATGATATTTATTAGACAGGTAGAGCTTTTGCAAGATGCCTTTAAACTGGTTTTCAGAGATAAGCGAAGTTCGCATTTACTAGAGAACTTTGCATTATTCAGCGGACGATCCTTTTTTGTGAACTTAAAAGTTGGCTGTCCTTCAATACTAGACTGTTGGATTTATGCTGTGATATCATTTACGATTACAATATATACACTGCGCTTGCTTTGAATGTTATTTTATTATTTATTAATTTATTAGGGCTTTCATTACTTTATAAAATTATTTTGATTATTCATATTATTATTAACTATATTACATTTTAAGGATTTTCGTATCATATATTTTTAATTTTTAAATGAAATAATTCAATGAAAAGTGAACATATACTTTTTCTTAAATTGAAAACCGTAGTATGAGTTCAGGATTAAGCAAATGTTATACATTCAAGATTATGTAAGAAAAAAAAAATTTCAACGTTTGTCGAAATGAAATAAACCTTAATAGAATATATTATAATCATTTTCTTATTTTAATCTTAATTAAAATAAATATTTTTCTTATTTAAAATATACTCTTATAAACTCCTATAAACTATTAATGAAATTTTGTAACGAAAATTTAAATGAAAAAACAGAAAACACAAAAATGAAAAAAATATTATTAAGTAAATACAAGACAATACATAAAGGTGTATGTATATTATTCCAAACTTCTACAAAGTAAGTCTGTTGCTAATTTATAAGTAACGAAAACGATAAATATACCTTATTTCACTCTTTTCATTTTATATAATCTGTGAATGCTATATAAAATTTAAGAGGTAACGTAGATATGTTCTTTAAAATATGATAAATTCAATAACATATACATTTAAATATGTAATGCTCTTATATCGCGAAATTCAAAGTATTAATTAAATGAATAAATATTTTTTTTTTAGACAATAGCAAATTAGTTCGTCCGTTTTAGATTTTAAGATAAACTAACAAACAACAAGACATATAGGTATATTTTTATAAACATATAAATATTAATCGATACCCAGAACCCTCGACCTCTGGAATACCATCATCATTACATAGCTTAAAACAGTCGCATTCCGCGTCTGTCCCTACGTCTATATGTGTGTATGCTTAGATCTTTAAAACTATACAACGGATTTTGATGCAGTTTTTTTATTAGATAGAGTGATACAAGAGGAAGGTTTAAATGTATAATAATATCTTCTTCTATATATATAATAAAATTGTCACTGATCGATTTCTGTACATGCAACATAAAAAAAAAAACATTTTGGGGAGCCTTAATAAGAGGAAGAGATCCCAAAACAATGATTTTTTCATTTTGTCTGTTTGTCTGTATATTTGTGACGCTAATCTCCGAAACAGCTCAACCACTTTGAATGCAGTTTTTGGGAATGTATAGTAATTTTCTTCACTTAACATAAGTGGTTACTTCACCTAAAACGGGTAATAAATAAATAAATTATGTCAATTTATGTCAATAACGTAAAAGGTGTCATGCAAATCTTATTGTGACTGTAACTAATCGGTGTCTGTACATGTAAAAAAAATTCATAACGGGCGACCTTCATATAAGCAAGAGAACCCAAAACGTACGTTTCTGCACGCTAATCTGAAAAACGGATTAATCGATTTAGATGCAGTTTTTCGTTAATATATTGCCGTGGGATTCACTTTACATTTTTTTTTTAACAATCGGTTAACAAATAAAGTACTTAATAATTTTTTATTTTCGTACGATTATTGCTTACCAGTGATTAAACATAAAAAAAATATACATACGTCTCGGTGAATTAAGCATATGTGATCGTCTTTATCGGGACGGTGGTGACATCTATTAGGATTTTAGAATGCTTAATTCACCGAAACGACAGCGATACGGTAATTCAGTTGGTAGAGCGACGGGACGGTTTTCCAGTAGTGGCGGGTTCGAATCCCCGCCCGTATCGGTTTATTTTTCATTTTATATTTATATAAATTTAAATAAGCTTAACATGGCTATATATGTTTATAGATATTTTCTAACATTAATAACGGTAGTGGCATCTTTTCAATGTTTATCTATACTGCAAAGTTAGAAACATTGGTTAGGATTTTCGAAAGAAACTTAATAGATGTCACCACCGTCCCGATAAGGACGATCACATATAGAATGCCTAATTCACCGAGACGGACAGCGATACGGTAGCTCAGTTGGTAGAGCGACGGGACGGTTTCCCAGTAGTCGCGGGTTCGAATCCCTGCCCGTATCGGTTTATTTTTCATTTTATATTTATATAAATTTAAATAAGCTTAACATAGCTGTACATGTTTATAGATATTTTAAAACATTAATAACGGTAGTGGCATCTTTTCAATGTTTATCTATACTGCAAAGTTAGAAACATTGGTTAGGATTTTCGAAAGAAACCTAATAGATGTCACCACCGTCCCGATAAAGACGATCACATATAGAATGCCTAATTCACCGAGACGGACAGCGATACGGTAGCTCAGTTGGTAGAGCGACGGAACGGTTTCCCAGTAGTCGCGGGTTCGAATCCCTGCCCGTGTCGGTTTATTTTTTATTCCATATTTATATAAATTCAAAATCGAAATCTTTGCGTACAAGTGCTACATATATTAGAAAACCACTGATCATTTCAAAATTTTTAATGGGAAGTCGTAAACAAACACATTGTTTATCGCTTACATTGCAAACGCTGGCTGAACTCTACGAGATAGATCAAAATAATGTACTAAGCATTAAATATCTTAAAAAAATCTACAAGAAAGTCTGCGATGGTATAAGTTTATCTGTAAATAGGACGCACAGAGGTCGGGTAAGAAATGACATTTTTATTGAAAATAATCTTAGCACATATGACATTTTGTTATACATTTCAACATCCTCACTTCACTAAATAAAAAATTGCAAACACATAACAATACATGTATCCATTACATATTATGTTTATCAAATAAATCAAACATTCCTAAAAAATGCAGTATCTACATCCAAGTGACAAATATCCAACTGAAGCTGAACTGCTAAATCAAATTTCAATCTCAAACTAGAATGTCTAACTACGGGTGAAAAACATTCATCAAAATCAACGATCGGCTTTTGGGTGAAGCCCTTAGCAACTAGTCTGGCGCTATACCTAAAATTATTATCATTATCAATTTTTCGCTTGAAAACCCATCTGCATGGTACTACAGTGCCAATGTGAAGAATATCCACTAATTCCCAAGCATAATTGTCTTCAAATTATCTAAATTCACTTTGTATAGCTCATTTCCACTGTCCATTCAACACTTCATTTAGAGATATTTCACTAGCAAAATAGTTTTACTGGTTTGACGTTCACACAAAACATCAAAACCGTAACAATCAGTTTTCTTGCGTAGGCAACACGGGAGAGTGCCTTGGCTGAGTAGGAAGCTGTGGCCTGGCTGGTACAGGCTCCAAAGGTTCAGCTCCTGATTTTTCTCTGTTTTTGTGTGCATCATTTTCCCCACTTCTTGGGTACATTCTTCCCTTTATTCTTTCATAGAAAAGATATCATTACTTCCCACACTAATATTAATGTGTGTCACTTCTTGTTTCTGTTCGTGGAAGCGTGCTGGGCCCATAACCTGTAAATAATACGCACAGAAGTCGGGTAACAACTAGTTCGGTCGGGTAGCACATAGTTTAGCAGATGGCGCTAAAAGGTATATGACATTTTGTTATACATTTCAAAATTATCCCTATCATTATCATTGTCCCAAGGGACAACCCACAATAGCTAATTTTTATCCTTTACTTTTTACGCGAAATAATGGCTTATTTACGTAGCGATTATAAGCAATATAGCACTAATCCTTATTGAATGTAGTAAATTAAATACATTTTACATTTAATATGTAACAATATAGCTTTTTACAGCATGTAATTTAAATGAATATTTTCGAAGATATTACAGATTTAAAATTTAGAGTCATCGCGTTTGCGGCGCGGCGTGGCGGTACCGTGAAATCGCGGAACCGTGCAAACCGTCTCAAAAATGGCTTTTATGAATATTCAGTAATATTTTTTTTTTATTGCATATAGCTAACTGAATGTCTTATACATATTATTTGGCATTGAAATATTTTTTTTTAATTAAACCAGACTTGCAAGTTGATGGTCAAAATAACGTCGATTGTGTAGCTCAGAATTCCTCAAGTTTACTAGTCATAATATTTTGATTATTTTCAATGAAAATCTATAAGTGTGATATAGTTAGAATGGTTATTAAGTACTTTGTTTAAAAATTATTTAAATGGACGTTTAAGTGAAAACATGAGAGGTATAAAAAATACAGTATCTAATATTGTATCCTTATTAAAAAGATTTTTGACAGTGAGCGATGTCTGCCGATGTCGTAATTTTGATTGTATTATTAAAATAAGTCATATATGAGCCAATACAAAAAAAGGGACAGTGGAATTGTTTTACTACGAATTTAAGGCGTGCGAAGCCGCGGACAAAAGCTAGTTCTATATATAAAAGCGCTGATCTTGATTTTGGCATTCTTAAAAAATCTTAACCAATATTTATTTTTATAAATAAATAATATTTGAAATTGTTATTATTTCAATTACCTTTACAAATGAGAGGAACCAAATCGTGTTTTATTTTAAATTTACAATTTTATTGCACTCCTAGTATTTTTAAAATACAAATCAAAGTTATTAACCAAATTATTGAATTATGAGAAAAAGGAACTTAAATCAAGAGACTTAAATAGGTTTTATGTTTTTCTTTAAATTAAAATGCTAGAACAGATGTGAGAAGTCACAAAATTTACCCCTAGTCTTTGTAAATATAAAATATTTTCCCAAATAGTATTTATCATAAGACTTGATTTGTGCCTAGGGGCCCTAGGGTATTTAACATATTTATATATTCTTAAAATCAACTCAAATTGTTAAAAAGTATTGCTCTTAAGAAAATTGTTTTCATTAAAATAAAAAAAAATTGGACACAACAAATTTGTTTTTCAGTATTATAATTAAATTATATTACATTTCCAAGAGATGGAATAACAAAACATTACAGACACAAAGGTATTCAATTAAGCGTTAATAGCTAACAAGTATTTTGGCGAATAGTGTAGGACACCTATCTATATACCGTGTAGATAGAGACCGTGTAGTATAGAGGCACGCGATGCTTACCACGTAATGTTAATAACGCGACCTAATTCTCGACCTCTTAACAACTGAAAAGGATTATAGATGTAATAAATATATTCAATTTATGATTTAAGACTTCCTTAAATTTTAAGAAAAGACAAGGTACCGGAGACAGAAAATGTAGCATGGTCTAAGTATTTATGTTCATCGGTATAGTGACTACAATTTTCTTTATTTCAGAAGTAATGTAAATAAAGTTAGTGCATGCCGATTATTCACGATACACCATTCGATAGAATAGTGTCAACAATAAGCAACTGTTAGTCTTTTAGAAGCGTTAGGATGACGCAGTTCGCAAAAATGTAAAATAAAATTTCACCGTCAGCAATACCACAAAGTAATCCAATATACACACATATATACATATATATATATATATATATATATATATATATATATATATAAAAATCAGAAATACCACGAAATAATCCAATATACACACGCATATACATACACATAAAACCCAAAAAATTACACACATATATAAATAAATATGTGTGTAATTTTGTGGGTTTTATGACTTTTAGAGTTCAATCAGCCAATAATAAGAATATAAATCAGTTATTAGTTTACGGTAACATTGTTGTTGTTTACTTATCTCGTCGTGGTTCTTATGTAAAGTGTATTGCAATGCGAAACTAGGTTCAGTTCATAACATTAAAGTATTTTTGTTTTGAAGCCGAGGTAACAAAAACAAACAACTAGTAGTAAATTAAGTACGGTGGCAGCCGAGGATCCAAAAAAACCCAAAATTATAAAAATACTTTATTTAAAATTACAAACTACATTATAACTAAAATGGCGACTGCTTGCCCGATATTAGAAAACAAGAGTGACAATTATATTTAAAATTAATTATAATGAAATACATTTATGTGAAGTGCAGATTCAGCTAAAGGATTGTTATAAAATTATAATTAAATAATACATTTGTATGAAGTGCAGATTTAGCATTTTGATTGTTATAATTCCTGGATTCTGATACAATGGAATGTACATATTCATACATGTACATCGCTTGCTAAGCGGTTCCCGCGATGCATGGGAATATAACAAATGTCTATTTAGCGATCCCACGGTCTATGGGGATATAACAAGTAGAACAATACACATACTAAATTGTTTATTTAGTCGTTAAATAATGATAATAAATAACAACCTTATTGTAATAAAGACAATTTTAACGATGTAATATGTAGTTTTAAAAATTATTATTGCTTAATTATTATTATAAAATATATAAAGTTTAATATTTATATATAAAGTCCTGATTAAGTGTTTTTCTGTAATACAAATCATATTGTTTTTTTTTAATTAGTCATATTATTCTTACACTCAAAGTAAAATCAAATTCAACATCAACTAACCTACAGCTTCATGCCAGAGCAAATGTCAATACTCAATATTGACATCCTTCAACAAACTTTTTGGTCTATTGAAATCTACTGCCTTAGATTGCAAACGCAAACTTTCTCAACTATTAGAATTTGGTAGAAAGTTAAATAATAGAGTTAAAAATCACTATGTAAGAAAAATATATTGTGCATGTACCAATAATATCTTTAATATCATCGAACCATACCAGCAATATGATGTTCAAATGGATTTTTTTTTAATAGGACTGATATCTTAATCCAGAGAGACTTACCGTATAACATATACACATATTTTAACACATCTTCTATGGAATGTCTGTCAATGTCTTCATCTGCTCTACTTCCAGTAAGTTATTACTTAATTTCAATATTATTCATTTGTTGGTTAACATTCTTGCATAATCTCAAAATAATTATTGAAGTGAAAACTTCTTTAGGCGCGATGAGCGTTTTGGTAGAGGGTAAAATCCTCGGTTCGCGTCACCGACATGCTAATGATAATAGCGCGGAGAGCCAGACTAGCGCACGCGTAGTAGCCTGTGTACACGTATACACTAATTTGACGTTTAACGTTGATTTAAAAATGTCTAAGCATCAAACAATATCGTTAGAAGAGGAGGAAAAAAATAAATATTTTTAATTAATTAAAAATTATTAAAATTGTATTGTCGATGACAATGATGTAAATAATGAAAATAATGTTCAAACTTGAATTCATTGAAATTCGTGTAAATATAAATACTATGTATAATTAAGATAATTGTATATTAATAATTTTTTTAACCACTTTGTATTTATATTTTGTACATGATTTGTTTAACCCATCATAATGTAACTAATAATACAGGTATAGTGAGACAAAAAGTGTAAATTATATTTTGTTTTACACTCTTCGAACCCATCTTCAGTGTCTTTCATCGGTGTCAAAATCATTGTTGTCTTAATTGGCATGAATGGAGCATCAAATCTACATTTTTGCATTCTTTTTGATGCAATTCCTTTGTAGCATGTAAAAGTATGTTTGTGTGTTTGTAATTTTATGTTACCTGATGCCTCTGCTGCAGATACTGATATAAGAGAATCTATGAGATTGATAGCTTTATTGTAATCTTTTCCAAGTGCGTCTTCAGGAGCATTATCTAACCAAGCTAAAATATAAGCGTGTGGACTGCCGCGATGTTGAAATTCGATTCTTTTAAAATAATGTACAATTCTATATTTCTTAAAAGGGTTATATTTTTTTGATTGCAGTATTTTCATGAGAACGTTGACCAACTTGTTAAAATATATAGCACAGGTAACTGCGTCTTCATTAATAAGTGTACTTTTTTCTATGTAATGTAAATCTGCGGCATCTTCAAGTGTTATTTCAGAATGATATTTTAAATTATGCAATAATTGTAGCAATTTAGACCATCCTATTTCATTAGCACTTATTGTAAAAAACACTGTTGGTTTACCATATTGTCTAATCATCGCGAACAGGTCCTTTTATCTTTCTAACCAATAAAATGCTGAGTTTGGAATAGTGCGTAAAAAAGCTAAATTACTTTCGATACAACCTTGTACGTAATCTTCTGATTTTATTTGCTGATAGTGGTACCTTTAGTGATAGTGATAGTATATTTAGTGATAGTGGTACCTTTTCCAACATGTTTAACCGCAATAGAAAGCGAATCTCTTATTCTTATTCTCATAATTTTCATAGCCTTGTATAACAAAAGCTGAGTTGTAACACCTCGTCTGTCAGATCGTCTAAGTTCACTTGTTGCCATGACAAAAGAGGTGACATTAACACCATCACGAAAAGTTCTAAATTGACCCAAATATATTTGTGGAAAAGATAATTCTTCTGCATGTTCGTCGAATAATAAACTAACAGGAACATTACCTTCTCCAGGAGCAATTGTTTGGTACATTTCGTCATTCCACATTAATGTTTGTTGCTGTGCCACTAAGCTTTCGTCAATTGGTATTTGTTCTGAAATATCATTGTCACCATCTTCATCGTAGATAATTTAAATCGTTTTCACTTTTATCGGCAGTCCCACGACTGCTACTGTTTTTTATTATTTATTTATTTATAAACTCTTTATTGTACAAAGAAATTTATACAATTGGCGGACTTAATGCTATAGCACTCTCTACCAGTCAACCGATTAAATGAACAGAAAAAAAACACAAATGAGGGGTACAATAGAGAATTAAAAAAAAAAAATAATAAAAATAAAAAGCGACAAGATTAAACACGATCTAAAATTATAACAATAGAAAACAAAAACATTTATAAATATTATATGTTCCACACACATAAAATACATCAAAAATACATAAATATATAACCATAGATTTATAACCATAAATATATAACCATATATATATATAACCATAAATATATATAAACTATTAGATATATACAGAGAGAAATAGTATGACGATTATTTGAATATGAGATAATAAATCAATATAAAAATACAATACAAGTAATACTACGCAAGGTTAAAAAAAAAATAATAAATATTAATAATAATAACAAAAATAGATTATTAATTTAATTTTTCGTAAAGATATCTACGAACATGCTTTTTAAAAACCTGTTTATTCGGGGCACGGTTTAATAGCGTGTACTGTGAAAGAGTTAGAAAGAAAACCAGTATGGTGAGAAGGTACAAATAAACTAAGGTTAGAAGCTGACCGGAGATGCAAATCATGAGAGGAGCTCAGAAGTTGAAATTTTGATTTTAAATAACGAGGAGAAGTTGGATCGTTAAGAATGGAAAATAACTGACATAAAGTTCTAGACTGTCTTCTTTCGCGGATAGGAAGCCAATTAAGCTTATCACGATACTGAGAGATGTGATCAAATTTACGGAGATTAAAGATGAAACGAATGCAATTGTTAAGAAGTCGATCCAGTTTATTTAAATAAGCTTCAGATAAATCAGAGCAGCATACATCAGCATAGTCAATGAGTGGGATGATTAGTGACTGCACTAACAGAGTTTTGGTCCGAATGGGTAAAAAATTTTTATAGCGATAAAGTGAACGTAGCGAATACGTTACCTTTCGGCTTAGTTCAATAATGTGTACATTCCAACTAAGGGTGCTATCAATATGAAGGGCTAGATTTTTGACTGATGGCATAAAAGGTATTATAATATTGTTATATAGAACAGGTGGCACATTACTGCTGTCAAATTTAGAAAGCCCATATTTGCTACCAACGACAATTGCCTGACATTTGTTAGGATTGACATTTATTTCGAATTTGAAACACCAGTCACGGATGTACTGGAGATCGTTATTAATGTTAATAATAGCAGAAGAAATTTCTCCGGGCTTTGCATGGGCATAAATTTGCAGATCGTCTGCATACAGATGATAAGAGGAAGAAAGATTATTAGTAATAAAATTAATGAATAAAGAAAAAAGAAGTGGAGAAAGAATACCACCTTGCGGGACACCAGCTTGCAAGTCACACCAGTCAGACAAAGTGTTGTCGATGCAAACGGCCTGCTGGCGATCCCGAAGGTATGAAGAGAACCAATTTAGCTCCTTTGATGAAATGTTCAGGTGAGTTAAGAGGGCGATGAGTATGTCATGGTCAACTGTATTGAAGGCGTTAGAGAAATCAATTAATACCAATTCAGTTATTTGACCATGTTCCATTGCATACCTCATATCCTCTGTAACCTTGAGAAGTGCTGTGCAAGTGCTGTGTCCACGACGAAAGCCAGACTGAAAATCACTGAGGATATTGTTCTTGAAAACAAAGTTAGAGAGCTGCCTTTGAACAATTGCTTCAAGAACTTTGGATAGGTATGGTAGTATGGAAATAGGACGAAATTCATTACATATAGTGGGATTGGGAACTTTTGGTAAAGGAAGGATATGGGCTTTTCGCCAGATTTTTGGAAATAAACCGGACGATAAAGAAATGTTAATGATATAAGATAAAGTAGGAAGAATTACATCCAGCAATGTCACAATCATAAATCGGCTAATATCGTCATCACCAACAGCATTGGACTTAATTGCAAGCAACGTTCGTTTAATTTCATCATCAGAGACTAAGTCAAAAGTAAACGGGTCAGTATTAGAGGTTTGCAGGGAAGATATAAATGAAATAGTTTGAGATTTTACATTACTGTTAAAAATGGAAATGTTAGAAAAATGTAGATTTAATTCATTAGCAGAAAAAGAAGAGGGATTAGGGACTCTGGTTGAATGAGTAACACCTAATGCTCCAAGAAACTTCCATGTAACTGCAGTAGAAGAGTTTAATATTTTATTATGAATGAATTGCCTTTTGGCAGCTCTTACCAACTGATTGCAGCGATTTCTGACAACTTTGTAATGACACCAGTTAACTTCATTACGATTGAGTTTAAATTTGCGAAAAGCATTGTTACGACTACGCATTGCTGAACGCACCTTTTCGTTAATCCACGGCGATGGTGAATGTTTTATTTTAACTTCTTTAATAGGTGAATGCTTATCGTAGAGACCTAAAATAATCTTATTCAAATGTAATATCATGCCATCAATGTCAGTCATACTAAGAATGATACCCCAGTCGACAAATGACGCATCGTTTAAAAGGCTTTCAACATTTAATTTAGAAAAGCTCCGCAAGTGCAGCACTGGGGGTGCTTAATTAATATTTGGTAAAATTACTAAAATATATTTCATGATTTCTTCAATATAAAATCATACAAACATTGTAATTACAATTATAACCTCAAGGTCCTATAGTTTAAACAAAATAAATTTTTTATTAAAAATTAAGACAGCCATTAAATATTCGATGAATATTTAAATCAGTGAGAAGCATTTTACTCAAAAGCGCTTCATTTTGCAACAGAGAGATAGATCTTTTCATTCGAAGAGCACTAACGATCATTAAAACCTAAACGCCCTCGCAATCACTTTATAAAGAAGCCTAAGGAGCGAAATGTGTTTAAATTTATAATGATTTCGCTCACTTCAACATTAAATACAATATTTAAGCTTTTATTTTACTGCACTTCATATTGTATTATTTATATGCAAGCTTTCATATAAAGTAAATAAATTAATTAATCAATATTATTGACATTTAATTTAATGAAGGCTTTTTGGAATTGAACAATTATGATAAAGTATTTTGTTATCAATTAATCTCTTTGGTTTGCAAATTGGTACCAGTTAGGATAGTTTTGATAATCAAATAGTGAAAAAATAAATAAATACTAATTTCTATTGCAATCAGATATTTTTATTGGATTCATAATAAAAACAATAATATTTTTAAATTCAAATAATTAATAGTGTGCCCTTAGAACGTATATCTATATTTTATTTTTAAATGATTTCTACCTATGTTTATAGAAGATCTAAAGTAGTTCTCATTATTATTCTAAAAATAATATGCTTCAATCCTAAAACAAGTTTAAATTCCTTTAGTTCTATCATTTACTATATTTATGCTAATAAAGTAAGGCTTAAATAAATGCATTTAAACTGTTATTATCCTGGTTACTTTTTATATGTTTTCATATCTTTATTTTTTCATATCTTTTTTATTTCTTTTAGACATTAATCGTAATACAATTATATTTATATAAATTATAACTCAGGAGTAACTCGAAGAAAAAAATATTTTTTCGTTTCACTAGTCTTCCTTGAGATTAAATCAAGTATTGTCAGGTTAATTAGTCTTCCGACGTTTTTTCCGTAGCTCTGTGTTATAAGTTACCAAATATATAAGTTCCATAATAACTGTTGAACTTATATATATTGACTGCAACTTGATAGAAACTTCGAGGCTAAACTAAATTTGAAGTATTGGCATTAGCGGTTTTCAGCATATTTAGGTATAAAACCCTACCCAAGGGATAATTACACATAACATCGTGAAAAGTCCGGCATTAATTTATTTTTGGTTTTTTTTAAACCTCTATTATTTTTTTAGTTTAGGTAAACTACATAACATTTTTAAATTATAAGGATAATGAAATCGTTAATTAAATAATGTAATTATTATTAATAATTAAACAATATTTCGCCTTAAAGTTGTTATGATAAATATTCTCTATTATACCTTTAAAAACATTCACATCATTAACTTTCTATATTTTTTCTCATTATAAACTGAATTTAAATATTAGTTATTCTACATATTATCTACATATTATCTTTTCTAATTTTACAAATGTTTTATATGCTTGTTTTACAAAATCAAACAAAAACCACAAAAATTAAATAAAAAAAAATATCATATAAATCGTGCTAATTTGAAAATAATAATAATTACACTCCAATAGTATAATATTTTTACTTTGTTTATGTAATATATCAAGCTTCTTCTTTATTGCATTATATTGTTGTAACAATGTCAATATAAAAGTCTTGGCATACATAATATTGTCAACGCTCACAAATTATTTAGCAAAATACTTCATCTAGTAACAGACAATGAAGATACTTAAAACTTCCACGAGAAGCTTCAAGAAACTTCAGTTACAATGAAAAGCAATTTTAAATATTCTTGTCAGAAATAATCGTCAGAAAAGTTACTTCTAGTAAATGTTTTGGAAATGGCTTAAACTTTATTGTTCAACATTCTATATAAACGCGTGTAGAGACCCGTAAAACTATACATAAAATGCAAAATCAGATTTGCCTACATCCATGTAATGTTTGAAAAAAATAAACCTGTTAGTGATCACATTAATAATTTTTAGTTATATCTAATTTTTAAAAGTACATACCATCGTATCTAATAAAACTTAAAATATTATAAAATTGCTTTATTATATGTATATAGTAATTCTGCATGTAAAACCTCTTTGGTTAAAACGGAAAATTATTCAACATGATATTATTAAATCAATGCGGAAGTTATCAAAGACGACCACGTAACAAACAACTTTGTTTTGGTTCACTTTGAAAGTTTTGGGGGAAACTTCACTAACATATTAATTGATAACTTAGTCTGTTTCTTAGATATACATTAGTTGATTTAATTATTTTAATAAAAATATTTCTAATACTCGCTAAAAAATATTACCCTAAAAAACAAAAAAAAATCGTATATATTTTAATATTTATTATAACCAGAGGGCTAACGAATAGATAGTTTGCCTTATGGTAAGAAGATACCGTCTCCCATGAACATCTGCAATTAGGAGTAGTTTCGAATGCATTGTCACCCTTCAATAACCTTGTGGAAAGAAATACAGAATTATTGGGTGGCAGAAAAATTAATATTCTAGCTTCGTTTTAAGATTTTGTTTATTTTTTAAAGAACGAGTAATTTACATAATGAGTTGTACAACTGTAACCTTTCACGTGTTTTTGGTGATTTCAGAATTGTATGATAATAAAACTAACTTCGTTAAAAAAACCGACTTCAAAACTAAAAAGATTTAATAACATTTATTATATACTTCCTATAATTTATTTATCCTATTTACTAATAGGTTTGAAGTCGGTGCCAAGCCATTTAGTATATACATTTTCATTATTTTGTTTTTTTTTATTATTCTTCGTATTGATTGAGCTGCTTATTATGTTAAGATTAAATTTTTTTTTTTTTTTTTTTATGTAAGAGGAGGGCAAACGAGCTGGCGGGTCACAGATGACTTGTGATCACCGCCGCCCATGAACTCTTGCAACATCCGAGGATTTACAAGAGTGTTGCCGGCCATGTAGGTAGGAGTAAACGCCTTTTTTGAAGGTACCCATGTCGTATCGATCTGGAAATACAACAGAAGGGAGTTCGTTCCACAAGCGAGTGGAACGTGGGAAAAATGTCCTTGAAAACCGCACAGTAGAGGATCGCCACGCATCCAGGTGGTAAGGATGATATTGGAGGCGATGGCGCGCTGTGCGGTGATGAAATTCGGCGGCAGGCATCAGATCGAATAGTTCTTCGGAACACTCCCCGTTGTAAATGCGGTAGAAGACGCACAAGGAAGCCACATCTCTACGCAATGCCAAAGAGTCCAGCCGTTCGCAGAGCACCGGGTCCCCGACAATCCGAACAGCTCTCCGTTGTACGCGGTCAAATGGTAGAAGCTGATATTGGGGTGATCCGGACCAGAGATGAGAACAGTACTCCATGTGTGGCCGGACCTGCGCCTTATAGAGCGCAAGTCTTTGGCCAGGTTTGAAATACTGCCTCGCTCTATTAATCACTCCCAATTTCTTCGAGGCCAACTTGGCCTTGCTCTCCAGATGACCACGAAACTGACAATCGCTCGAAATGTCGAGACCCAGTATTCTGATACTTGGCGAGGCAACGAGGGGAGTGCTCTCGAAGAGCGGTGATACGACGAATGGGGTTTTCTTAGTGGTAAACGCGCAAACTTGTGTCTTCATTCTTCTTCTTCTTCTTCAAAAGGTGCTGAGTGCCTTAAAAAATATAGATCTCAAAAAGCGGGAACGGATAAAAGTAGTCGTCTCCATTAATGCTCTTCGAAACACAATTTTACGTTCTTGTGAGATTATTAAAGGTCCTGAAAAACGTTGTTTGGCCATAAAGGTATATATGAAATCACGATTACGTCAAGAAACTCTTGATCAGCATAATTTTAGAGTCGGTAAGATCCAAGAGCATCTTGCGAATGGAGAGCTAATAGACTTGGCCTTATTAATGAGCGTCTGGCTAAAGAGTTAGCTGAGCAGAGGACGCATAGACTTGGTCTCAATAATGAGCATTTAGAGAACGATTCGACAGAGCAGCGGGCTCATAGATTAGAAGTGATTCGAAACCGTATAGCAGCCGAGTCTGCTCAGTAACGTGAGAACCGGCGAGCAGCAGCGCATCAGACTTCACAAGGACTTCGTCCAATGAATAGGTGTAATATTATAACCACCATAAATAAATATAATGAAGTACCATGTACAGTTTGTAAAGAAATTATTACATCCAAAACAACAGATGCCATTGGTCACAGCACTTATTGAATTCCTTCCGGAGGAGCTAGTAGACTTGGACTTGCTAGTAAACTAGGACAAAAATGCTCATAAAATAGAAACTAATGGGCCTACCTGAATCAAATTTTTATGGGACCAATTCGAAACTATTTCGCATCAAACAAAGAAATAATTACGCAAATCGATTCAGAAACCTCGGATAAATCAGTGTACGTATATAAAAAAAAACATATGTACCAGCCGAATAAAGAACCTCCTCTTTTATGAAGTGGGATAAAAATAGTAACAAAATATATAGAGTTACCTGTCATTTGGTTTCGCACCATACAATATCTACGATTATAATGAAGTTAATGTGGACCGCTAATTAACGAGTTTTGGCATAAAAATTATTTAAAAATGGCAATGAATAAAATCGGCAATTATATGCGGAAAAGCTTGTAGTATTCATTTGTCTGTCACAATTATGAAAAGGCTCATCCAAAGTTAAAAGAATTAGACTTAGAGAATATTAAAATAAATTAAAAGTTATAGTAAAAAAAGAGATCCAGTTGCCTAATTATTTATATTTTTTACCTGTTATTTATTTATTTATATATTAAATGCACCAACAAGGTAATCACTATAGCAAACAAACATTCATACAAGCGTACATTAAAAAGTAAGTGTTACCTCAATTATAGGAGCAAACCACATTGATATGAGCGATATACCATAATAACATAAATATTATTTGTAACTATTATTAAACATATTAATTAATTAGTAAAAAACAATAAAAAAAATACATTACTATATTCAAGATTATGTCAGATCTTTTAAAAGCAAATAGTTAAATAAATAAAAAAATGAAAATATTAATAATATACATTACACATTAAAAATTAGATTTAGTTTAAATCAGAACAATACAGTTGAATTACTCAAATGAATACAAAAATTAAATTATAATAAAAATAAAAACTAATATTAACAAAACAGCGGAAAAATTCAATTTAATAACTGCATTAACAGGTTTTTGAAATATTTAAGAGAATTTGAGAAAATATCTATTGTTAGAGATTTGCTTGATTTATCTTCAAAAAAGTGCACGGCAATATTTAAAAATTTGTTATGTATATTGTTGTCATTTCTGGAAAGTCTGTTCAGAGGAACGTTAAGCCCTAGATTTGGTCGCGCTATTTTCGGATGAATGAATTTTATTTCATTTGTCTAGGCAATGTTCTAGGAATATCCAAATTTATATGTGATAAAAGATCAGAAGCGTCAAGATGACCATTAATGAGCTGTTACTCTCCAGGTGTCCAAATCTCATTTCATTTCCAACATTTCTCACGGTACTCAGGAGCCGCAACGTATTTGAAACTATCTATTCAGCTGTCCATGGATGATGGACTACTCACTATTAATTGGATAGTTAATATATATAACATAGTAGAGTATATATAGTATATGACTATAAGAACCAGGACGATGTTATTTAAGAAATTATTTAAAAGTCATTGATATCTGCTATATTATTCGATAAGTTAATAATAAGATTATCTCTGAAAGGAAATAAGTATAACATTTTATTATTGGCATCAAAGCGTCTGTTTTATTATGAATAAAACATTTTTAATTTAAACAGCTACGTGTGTGAAATGTGTCATTAATAATATAATAACTTGACACAAAATTTCGCTCGCGGCCTCATTTCTGTGAGCGGTATATAACCTTTTAGCTCTTTTATCTTTATAATACTTTAGCGTTATTCGTTGATATATATTCATTATCATTTTATTTTGTTATTATATATTGTTTCTCTTTTAAGCCAATCGACTTTATATGAGAATATACATATAAAGTCGATTGGCATATACAGTAATTAATCTGATTAATTGAAAAAAAACAAACAAACGTAGGTTTTCGTTTTAATTTTTATTAAATATTTTATATTGACTTTGTAGAAAAAATCTATATTTCGTTTTATTATTCTTCCACATACTTTTATACAAGTAGTTCCTCCTGCAATTGAATTTATATAAAAAGAAAATTCAATCCCAACACACAAACGTGTACGACTGACAATTACTTTTCATTCTTTAGTAAATGTCACAGAAATATACAATAATTATTCATTTTACATGCGAGGAAATCAGATGATGGGTAATCAGGGAATCAAATATATTTATGTATATGAAGGCAGCTGCGGTTGATTTGCGGAACAGCCGTATTCGTTAGGAGTGTCTGGTATAGGGTTTATGGCGTAGGTCTTAATCAATTAAACCGCAAGAACACACTTTGACGATTCATGTATGTAATATATGTAGGTAATCACCAATCACAAATTACCTAGTATAATTATCAGAGTTGCGTGAACCACCCGTCTTGGTTTGGAGGGTCCGACTACTTATCTCTCTCTAATGAATTCCTCCTTAGACTTTCCCATATTTAAAATGTAACAGTTTACCCTTAAATGATTCCGATCGCGTGTCTCGTGACGTCACGGCGTTCACACCCCACCGCTACAACAATATCAATTGAGTTACTAAAGTGAGTGTAACTACAATATTAAAAGTTATTAGCAATTGTATATGATTACATAATACGCTCGCAAAGTTAACATACGTAGGAAACATAGGAAAGGAAAATAATATAAACCATAATATCATAACTACGTGATATATTAAGGAGTGTAATTATAGCCACCCAATAAATATAAATAGCCTTATCGATTTCCCATTAAAACTAATGTTCTCCCATTATTTGTACTTACCGTAAGTGGTTTTTTGCTATTTGTGACTCGGCTTTTTACGACCTATAAAGTATCTACGGGTTCTCGTTATTGTAGTAACAATATTATACGAGAACATTGCTTTCTTTAGCATATTGACAAAAGGTTATTTTTTTTAATAACTTTTCTGAATCACATGATCTAAAATTGTGTAATAAGATTACATAATGTAAGGACAACGTCAGGTTGAATTGTTTTATGTACTTTTCTATTATCATTTCAATTTCACTTTTTTTTTCTTTATTATTAAGGATTTTGTCACTAGGCGACCACATCCTCCCGTTAAGCCTTCAAATGCTACTAGCGTATTAGCATAGATATCACTCACTACAATTCAAAGGTATGTCGGCCAATAATTTAACTTAAATAATTTTTTTTTAATTGCTTTTATTCTACCAAGAGTCTGCATACATTTCAATACATTTATTTTTAATTCATAATAATAACTGATTATAATAATTTAAGAAATTAATTGATTATTATTATTATTATTGTCAATAATATTATATTATTGTTATGGGGTAAAATTATTACAAACTCAGCTTAATGCTGGTACTGAGAACCGGTCACGGGCTATGCCAAGTGAGTCGGTTCATCGTGCACTGATGAAGGTGTTTGTGTCGTGGATGTTAGGAAACGCCTGACTATGGAACAAGTTGCGATGATGACTGATTTTTGTAGTGGGATGTAACTGTTTTTGTGTAAACCTATTTCTTGTAATGATATGTGAAGTGATTTAGGGATGACGCCTGTTGATGAAAGTATTATGGGTACAATTTTTACTGTTTGTTGATGCCACATTTGTCGTATTTCGTCGGCGAGTGGAATGTATTTTTGAATTTTTTCGGTATATTTCTTTCTTATATTTTCACTATTTGGTATAGCAATGTCTATTAAATACGTATTTTTTTCGGTTTTTAATGTTAACGTGATATCCGGTCTATTATTTCTAGTTGTTTTATCGGTTGTTATATCGCGGTCCCAGTAAAGCTTGGCTAGTTCGTTATTAAGTACATTTTTAGGTTTATATATATAATATGGTTCCACCTTGTCTATTAATTTATAATTTACTGCTAATATTGCATGTATCTGCTTGGCTACATTATTGTGTCTTTCTATGTACTGTTTATTCGCTAAAAATGGACAACCTCCTGTGATGTGTTCAATGGTCTCTTGGTTTGTATTGCATAACCGACATTTATCTGATATTATTGTGGGATCCTTAATTATATACTTTTGGTAATTTTTAGTTTTTATAATTTGGTCTTGGATGGCTACCATAAAGCCTTCTGTTTCTTTATAGAGATTTCCTCGGGTTAACCATGCATTTGATGCTTCTTTGTCAATGTGTTCTTGTTGCAGTTGATTAGGGTGTTTTCCATGTAGTGTTTTTTGTTTCCAATTTATGATTTTCTGGTCATCTGTAAATATTTCTTCTGTGCGCGTGCTATTGTCGTTTAATTTTAAAGGTGTGCCTGATGTAGTTAATAATATAAGGGCATTATGTATAGGGTGGTCGTTAGCTTTGCTTTTCATGTATAAATGCATGTTGTATATTTGCCTATTGTGTAGATTTTTTATATCGATTAATCCCCTACCTCCAAGCTTTCTTTTAAGGTTAAATCTTTCTGTTGCTGAGTGAATGTGATGTATCTTGTAATTATTGCAGGTTGTTCGTGTAAGTCTATTAAGTTTATCTAGATCTGTAACTGTCCATTTTATAATCCCGAAGGAATATGTTAAAACTGGTACTGCAAATGAATTTATTGCTTTAATTGTATTTCTTCCTGATAATTCGGTCCTAAGAATTTTATTTATTCTGTTAGTGTACTTTTTCGTTAGTTCTTCTTTTATTTTAGTGTGATCGAGCCCTATACTTTGTGAATATCCTAAATATTTGTACGTATCGTTTGTTTCCATTTTATCTATTTTTAAATTGTGTTGTGTTTGTAAAATGTATGGATCAGTTACACTATGTTTTCCTTTAATTATACTATTTATTTTGCATTTATTTATTCCAAAGTCCATTTTGATATCGGTGCTAAATTTTTCGGTGGCCTCTAATAATGTATTTATTTGCTGTTTAGTAGATGCATATAATTTAATATCATCCATGTAAAGTAAATGTGTTATTTTAGTGTTAGTTTCTTTGTGTAAAGTATATCCCTTTTCTGTTCTATTTAATATTCTTGATAATGGATTTAAGGAGATACAGAACCATAGCGGACTTAAAGAATCCCCTTGAAATATACCGCGTGCTATTTTTATGGGGCTAGACGTAACATTTCTGGAATCTAAGTTTATATTTAATACAGTTTTCCACCTTTTCATGATCTGGTAAAGAAATTGAACTATTTTGTTATCTATTTTATATATTTTTAAAGCCTCCACTAGCCATGAATGAGGTACGCTGTCAAATGCCTTTTGGTAGTCTATGTACGCAAAATATAGGTTTCTGTGGTTTTGTTTCACTTGATTGTGTATTTCTGTGTCTATTACTAATTGTTCTTTGCAACCTCTTGAACCCTTTTTACAACCTTTTTGCTCTTCAGCTATAATATTATATTTTATGAGATGTGAAGTGATTTTCTGTGAGATGATGGATGTGAGAAGTTTGTATATCGTTGGGAGACATGTGATTGGGCGATATTTATTTGGATTTGATGTATCCACTTGATCTTTTAGTTTTAAGTAGGTTTTCCCTACGGTGAAAAAATCAGGTGTATATTCTGGATCTTGAATGAGTTTATTAAAAGAGTCGGCTATGTATTTGTGTGTCGAAGTGAAATATTTTAACCAGTAGTTATGAATTTTATCGGGTCCCGGTGTTTTCCAATTTAATGTTCTCCTTACAGTTACTTCTATATCTTTCTTGTCAATTATAACTTCTGGCATGAGTTGGACGTGATGCATTGCATTGATTTCTTCTTTAATCCATTGTGCGTTACTGTTATGTTTTGTTGGTTTCGACCATATATTTTCCCAAAATTCTTGTAGTTCGGTGATACTAGGTGGTTCGTTTATTGCTGGTTCTTTATTGAAATTCCTATAAAATATTTTCTGATTATTATTAAAAGTTATGTTGTCTTTATGCCTTTGATTAGATTTTTTATATCTCTTTAGCCTTTTTGATAAGGCCTGTAATCTTTGTGTTTTATTGTCTAAGGTATCTATGGCTTCCTGCTTGCTATTGTAAATGTTGCTCATATTCCTTTGGTTTCTGTTCGATAAATTTTCCCTAATAAACTGACTTAGTCTTCCTATATCTTTTCTGAGTATTGCAATTTTAGTTTCTAGTCGTCTTTCCCATGCCGGTTTATTTTCCTTTTTACTTCTGGTTTCTCCTTCTTTTCTATGTGGATTTCTACTTGTAGTGGTGTGTATTGTTGTCGCTGTTATTGCTGCACAAAATATAAGGTCATGTATTTGTTCTAAACTTGGGTCTCTAATACTAGCTAGTTCCTTATTTTTTTTTTTTTTTTTTTTTTTTTTTTTATACGATCTAGGGCAATGCTTGACTACATTCCACCTGATGGTAAGTGGAATGTAGTCTTGGATGGTAAGTCGCATTGCCGTAGCAACCTATTCACTCTTCTCTTGAAGACACCCACATTATATTTGGCCGGAAATACTGACGCAGGCAAATTGTTCCAGTCCTTCGCTGTACGCACTAAAAATGAGGAAGCAAAGCGCTTCGTTCGGACAGGTGGAATGTCCACAACAAAAGGATGGATACCTGCCGTGCGTCGGGACGTCCGGTGATGGAAGGGGGACGGGGGAATTAACTCGTGTAATTCCTGGGCACACTCACCAAAATGTATCCTATAGAATACTGAGAGGCTAGCAATTTTACGCCTGTGTTCAAGGCTTTGGAGGTCGGCTTCGACCAATTCGGGATCGCCGATAAGCCTCTTTGCTCGCCTCTCAATTGAGTCCAGAACCGCAAGATGAGACTTTGCGGCACCAGCAAATATGTGACCACAGTACTCTACACACGACCGGATCTGTGCTTTGTATAGAACAAGAAGCTGTCCCGGTGTAAAGTACTGCCGAACCTTCGCAAGAACGGCAAGCTTTGCTGCTGCTGCTCTTGCTCTGGACTCAATGAACCGACCAAAGTTGAGGTTCGAGGAAATCTCTAAGCCTAACAACTGAAGCAGGTCACTGTATTCCAAGGATACATTCTGGAAAGTAGGAGCCAAGGTGAAAGGGCTCTTTTTTTTTTTGGCGGTGAACAGACACGTCTGCGTTTTGGTGGCGTTGAACTTAACAAGATTGGCATTGCTCCATGCGGAGACTGCTTGAAGTTTGTCATTCAAACGTTGCACCATGGCTTCTCTTTCAGACTGTATTTGATCTCGACTAGCCCGAGTACTCGGCAGATATCTTTCTACAACTGTGCTGTCGTCTGCATACCCATAGATACCGGGCTTCAACAGATCATTAATGTGCAGCAGAAACAGAGTTGCAGAAAGAACGGACCCCTGAGGCACTCCGGCATTTATTGTCAAGGGTTCCGAGGAACACCCGTCAACAACTACTCGGAGAGATCTCTGGCTCAAAAAGTCCGTTACCCAGCCGATCAGACCAGGAGATATACCGTACGCTGAAAGCTTGCTTATAAGACTCGCATGCCAGACCCTGTCAAATGCCCTCGAGACGTCCAGAGAGATGGCGACCGCTTCTCCGTTCTTCTCGATGGCCTCGCCTAAAATGTGTGTAGCATACACTAGGAGGTCCCCAGTAGACCTATTACGGCGAAACCCGTATTGTCGGTCACTGAGGAGATCGTTACCTTCTAGGTATGCTAGTAGGCGCGAGTTCAATACACGCTCCATAATCTTGCAGAGTATGGAGGTGATTGAAATCGGTCTGTAATTGACAGGGTCGGCACGGCTGCCTTTTTTGGGCACGGGTTGCACATTAGCAAGCTTCCAGGATTTCGGCACTATTCCAGTCATGAAAGAGAGACGATACAGACGTGTCAGTACAGGAGACAACTCAGCTGCGCATGACTTGAGCAGAATGGCTGGTATACCATCAGGACCACTAGCTTTATTCACATCTAAACGACACAATGTTCTCCATACCTCTTTGTTAGTGATGCGGATTTCAGGCATCAAAATACCGCAGTGAGGAAGATGTGCTGGAGAAGCATTGCCAGTGTCTAGATGCGAATTATCAGCAAACAGAGAAGCAAATACATTTGCTTTCTCTGTTGCTGTGTGGGCCAGGGAACCATCCGGCTTCAGCAGAGCAGGCAGTGAGGGTTGGCAGAAATTCGACTCGATCGCTTTCGCAAGAGACCAGAAAGCTCGACTGCCAGTTGGTCTGGCAGAGAGCTTTTCGCCATTCTTAGCGATTCGATCGAGACGAGCCTTCCGCAATGCCTTTTTGTAGGACTTGGCAGCTTGGTTAAAGGCTCTCTTCTTTATACTTACATCCGGAATTTTGCGGCTTCGAGCATCAGCCCAAATAAGGTATGCCGAATGTTTTCGGTCATGGGCATGACGACATTCGGCATTAAACCATGGGCGAGCTTTGCCACCGATGGGTACGTCAGAAAAAGGAATAAAATACTCCATTGCCTGATGCACCACATCAGTTATAGCATCCGCGCAATTCGACGGATCCAAAGAAGAGAAGCAGACCTGCCGCCAAGGATAAGACGCAAAAAAGTGCCGCATCTCATCCCAATCTGCTGACTTGTATTTCCATACTCGCCTAACACCATGTGGTTCGAAAGCTGGTGGGGAATATGTAAATACAGATTTCACCAGACAGTGATCGGAGGTTCCCAAGGGGGACGTGACCTCTACACGATACCTGTCCGGATCAGTTGTCAGCAGAAGGTCCAGGCAATTGGCTGTATGACCTACCACATCTGGTACCCTTGTCGCTTGCCTCACCAGCTGAAAGAGGTCCAAGGACAACGCAAAGTTCCGCGCTTCTCTTCCAGCATGGTCGGTCTTCTGGTACGGGAACAGCCAGTCCTGATGACAGGCATTAAAGTCCCCCAGAAAGACGAGCTGCGCCGAAGAGTACTGATACAGAGCCATATCTGCAGCCTCACTGAGATACTCAAATAAACGAGTTGTCTCCTGGTCACCGCTATGCGAACGGTAGACACAGGAATACAGGATTTTTTCGTTTCCTGTGTCCACTAAAACCCATAGGGAAGAAAAAGTGGGGTCTTCAAGGTGACGGAGACGCTGAACACAGAGGTCGTTCCGCGCGTACACACTGACTCCGGCCCGTGAGCGAAAGTTGTGCTCTAACGAGTAACCGGGATAATCCAAGTATGCAGCGCTCAAAGGACATTGTATCTGCGTCTCCGTCAAAAAGAGCAAGTGCGGCTGCTCTGTTTCCAGGTGGTGGTGGACAGCTAAAAGATTTGAGTGCAAACCCCTGATATTAGTAAGGTGCACTTTATATGAGGAGGAGTGCAACCGCTGTGTAATCTTGTTCTTTTTTCTTAACTTTTTCATAAAAAAAATAAATAAATATAAAAGTGAATAGGGATGGGAAATGGCAGTTGAACGAGACGGTACGTATCGAACCCGACGTCGAAATTGGTGATGTCTTGCCACTGGGAGGCTAGTCTGGAGACTGCGGGGACGCCCGAACCCCCCCAGGGATCGCCATCGGGCCTTCTCGACTGGTCGCCAACCAGCACGATGGAGCCACCCTGGGATTTTTCGCAGCTGGCGGGGCAGCCTTTCGTGGGTGGCTAACCCACTAATTGGGCCCCCAACTATCTGCGGGCGGCCAGCGGAAAGCCGTCGCTTCGGATCCCGCTACCCTCCTCGACTAGACACCCGACAAAACAAACACCAACCCGACGTCAAACCGGTTCGCCAACGCACCGCAACTGTTCAGACCCATTTCCCATAAACGGCTTCATCGAGCAACGTGCCGGAACACGACTAGGTCGCTTTGCGGCACGACTCTGCCCGATGGGTGGTAACTTTGCCGGCGACCGGATGTTATGGTCTACCACCAAGTAAAAACACTCAATCACTCACTCACTCAATCTACACTCAATCACCTTATTTATAAGGTGATTGAGTGTAGTTACTGTTCTTTTTGAATTACGTGTTATTTTTAATTTCGGTAGATTAGGGCGTGTGACAGGGTCAGTTCCTTTATATTTTGTCAAGAATTCATTAAAATGATAGCTGCATTGTTCTATATAATTAGTTTGGAATGTTTCTGTTTCAGTATCTAATGTTTCGCTCGGTATACGTTGCGGGGATGTTATTGTGATTGAAGATGTCGTTTGGGTATCTGTATTGTGCGGAACATCTTGCCGAGTTATTAACGGTTCGATTTGAGAAGTATGTATGCCACGTAGTGTTTGAGAAGAGCTCCTAGTAGTTAGCGACGTATAGACTGCGTGGTCGGTTAATGAATGACTATTATTTAGGGTTTGTTGTATTTCCTTTTTAATGTTTTCTCTATGTGTCGGTGAAATTCTGTTGTTACGATGTATAACGCGTATTTGATCTGCAAGTCTTTGTTCAGAAACTATATTTTGTAGGTCGGGGTAAATATTTATAAATTTAGTGTAGAGTTCGTGGCGGTATCCGGTGAGGTTTGTTTCGCAATTTGTGATTGTGTAGTAGCAGCAGAGTAATTGTAGGTTTATTTCGTCACTCCATTTCATCCGCTGCCGATTTTTGCCAGCAAGGGTGGTTGCAGGACGCATTTCCTGCAAAACACCTCTTCCCGTATTTTGATCTGGTGTTATATTGGCTTGATCTATTGATTCGGCTGTAGCATCTTGGTTGGACGTGACCCGCCTGTTCAGTCGACGTCCACTGACGGTTCGCATGCTGTAACGCCCAGCGTCAGCTCCAGACGTGCCCTGGCGATTGTCCCCAGGTAGCGGCATTAAACGTTTACTCTTGTTTAAGGTCTCCATTTTTTGGGTTTTGTGTGTGGTAGTTCCATCACTCGGGGTCCACTCAGGTCCCTCAAGGAGGCTGTTTGAAAGGCGAGCTTGCCTTTAGTTTGGGGAACAAAGATTGGAGTAGCTCCCCAATGCCCTTAGTCGCCTCATACGACACCCACGGGCTAGGAAGGGGTGGCACTATTCTACTCTGCCGGTGCCACACGGCTATTATTGTTAATATTATTATTATTATTATTTTTATTACTTTTATTTAATTCTTCTTTGGTACTATATAACAGCTTCACTCCCAAATTTCGTCCAAAACACAGTTTATATACCTTCTTTATAACCATAGTAAAATCAACTTTAGTACTTCAAACATCACGTACAAAACCGTCCCGTCGCGTTGGTCCAGTATTTAGCGCAGACGCCTAACGTATAGCGACGCAATGGGGATCGGGTTCGACTCCCGTCTGTATTTCTGGGTTTGATTCTTTATTAAATATATTCTCAGTATTTATTTTGTGTATTTCTGTGTATTTGTATCGTTTTCTAACACCCTTAACACAAGCAAATAATTTGCTTATTTAGGGGTTAGATCAATGTGTGTGTAATTTGTTCCGTATTATTATTATTATTTAATGATAAAGCAAATACCGCTGCTCTCTAAAATAATAATCTTAGTAAAATATCAACAATAACAATATCGATTCTAAATATCCCTACGTAAGTTTTATTGTTTATTATTATTTTAATCAAAATAATAATTCATTAATTAATTATTTTATTAATAAATAATCGTTTAATGTGTGATTCTTAATATCATTCTACACAAAACATTTTTGACAAGTTTAAATTTTCTTACTTACTCTCATAAATCCAAAAAAAATGGAAAACGTGAATAAACTAATAATTTCAATGTAGCTCTTATACAAGCTGACTCGAACGGTGTAGTAAACCGTCTTGAAGTTTACCTATTATAGCTACACTTCGTATGGTAATTGAGATAACTGAATATCCAAGCATCCTTTCTTTTTCTCTGCTTATAATCTCCTATATTTCTAAATAGTGGTAAGTTTTAGATAAGTACATCTAATGCGTAATGTAAAAATAATTGCATACTTCTCTAAAATCTTGTACAAAAGTTTGATTTTATCTCTCTCGTATTACTTTTTACAATTATAATTATATTTCATCGCTTCATTTTTCAGATATAATTTACCATGTAGTCCCCATTCCCCGCGCCAGCAACTACCGCACGTCTTTAGAGTTTTTTTTTTTTTTTTTTAATACCCTCCATAGTCTATACCATATTTGTCATATCTTGATCCATCATTCCATTTTGCGCGCTTGCAACAATCGGACGTCTCCAAAATAACGTTACAATGCCCAAACGAAATGCTGAAGAAAAAATTGAGCATTATAAGAAGAAAATTAGGAAGTTAGAAGAAAACAGCAGGAAGAAAACTCGACGTAATAAATTCACTATAATGTCTTCAGATTCCGAAGATAATGCAAGTAAGTAATATTTAAGTGATTATTATTTAAATATTTTGTCGGTAGTCAAATAATAATTTTAACCTGGAGATTGTCCGCGATGACAATACGAAGGTAAAACTGAAGTAGTACTTGCTACGAACAAACGTGCCGGGAGGTTATCCGAGATGGTAACACGACGGTCTTGTTTATCAAAACTACCTACATTTTGAGTCAAATGTATATTAATGATTTGAAACCTGGAGGTTATCCGAGATGATAACACGACGGTATTATTTGACCAAACTACCTACATTTTGAGTAAATGTATATATAAAATTTTAAACCTGGAGGTTATCCTCGATGGTAACACGACGGTATTATTTAACCAAACTCCCTACATTCTAATAAATGTATGTTTATTATTTCAAACATACGAGGGTATAAATAATTTAACAAAATAATTCTTAACAATATAAATGTTACAATGGAAAGAATATTTTATTACAATGTAATAATTTATTTCACTATACGTTCCAGAATCGGAAAACAATGGAAACGTGTCAAATCAACTGGACATGCCGGTATCATCGTCGCCGCCATTGATCGAAGACACATTAGTTGCAGAGATCTTACCTGATTCAATGCCAATGGATTCGGATTTGATTCCAAACATACTAGCTGCTTTAGGAGAAGCCCACAACGATAGCCCCGAATACGGTGAAAAGATTCATGATAATCTGGCTAAACTATGGTTACCGATTCTGAAAAAAGGTATACCGACTGATAATAAAGATAATTTATTAAAGAATTATCTTATACCCGAAAATTGCGTTTTACTTCAAGCGCCGTTATTAAATCCAGAGATTACCGCTGCATTGTCAGAATCTAGTAAATTTAGAGATAAAAAGATGTTAAAAACACAGCAACAGCTAGGCGCTGGGATGACGGCAGTCAACAGAGGCTTACAATTATTAGTAAATAATGGCAGTAATGTTGACGCCATTAAAGCGATAAGTGATGGTTGTCGCATTTTATCAGATCTACACCATCAAAATACATTGACGAGAATAAAGTTTATAACCTCCTGTTTAGACAAATCGTTTCTTCAAATAATAGAAAATTCGGAACGTGACACCACGCTATTCGGAAATAATTTATCCGAAAAGATAAACGCGTCCAAAATTATATCGAAACAAGGCCAACAGCTGAAGAAAACATTACCGACCTTGAAGCCTTCTTTCAGTGGCCCACCAACTAATTCAAAGTCCAACCAGGGAAACTGGGTAGGACCTTCTCGCTTCCAATCGAACAGGGGAGGGCGAGGATGTTACAAACGAATAAACACGACCAGCGGAGCTCCTCCAGCTGCTGCCCAGCCGGCAACGAGCTACAAACCTCGAGCTCCAACGCGGCGGCGTTAAGACATGCAGGCAGGGTACGATATTCCACTTACGGGAGAGATAAATCAATCTGTGGTTCCTCCTTCAACTTGGTCTGTACAAGAGAAGTTAGAGATATCTATAGCCATTAAGCAGTTATTAAGATTAGGCACCATTAACGTTTGCAATACAATAGATAACCAATTTATATCTAGAATATTTCTAGCACCTAAACCAAATGGCAATAAAAGATTCATTTTGAATCTTAAACCTTTCAATAAGTTTGTAGATAAGTCTCACTTCAAAATGGAAGACCATAGAACGGTATCTAAATTAATATCACATAACAATTATATGGCCACTATAGACTTAAAGGAGGCTTATTTTTTAATTTCAGTCAACCCAGCCTTCCGCAAATTTTTACGCTTTCAGTTTGAAGACAAATTAGGCAATCCAATATTATTTGAATTTAATGCTATGCCTTATGGTCTTTCTATTGCACCAAGAGTGTTTACTAAAATAATGAAAGAAGTGATGACTCATCTACGCACCCAAGGTTATAAGTCAGTCATATATCTCGACGATATATTGTGTATTGGAAAAACCTATCTAGATTGCCTTAACAACGTAAATGAAACATTAAAATGTTTATCTTGCTTAGGCTTTGTCATTAATTATAAAAAGAGTTCATTAATACCAAAGCAAAAATGTAAATATTTAGGTTTTATTTTTAATACACAAAGTATGTCGATATCTTTACCTACTGAAAAACGGAACCATATTGCACAGTTAACTTCAAAGTTTCTTAATTTACCGCCTTGCTCCTTAAGAGAGTTTGCTCATCTCATTGGTACGTTGACTGCTGCTTGTCCCGCTATCAAATATGGTTGGTTATACACTAAAGCTTGAGAAAGAGAAAAATATTTATTATTGAAACAGGGTATTACCTATGACTCCAAAATTGTACTATCAGAACGAATCGTTGACGATTTAACTGTGTGGAACCAAAATATACCTACTAGTTCTAATTTTACCCAAATCCAAGACTTTAGGTTGGAATTGTTCTCAGACGCATCCAAGACGGGCTGGGGCGCTTATTGCAGTCAAGGTCGTACCCATGGATCCTGGAGCTATTATGAAAAAGACTTCCATATCAATTATTTGGAATTACTTGCTGTATTTTTAGCTTTAAAAACGTTTGCTAAACTATTAAAAAACTGTGCAATATTGTTACGTATAGATAATAATACTGCCTTAAGCTGTTAATAGAATGGGTGGAATACAATATCCTCATCTGAATGATCTTGCTAAAGAAATTTGGCAATGGTGTGAGGAGCGAAACATTTGGATTTTTGCGTCATATATTAATTCTAAAGATAACATAGAAGCTGATATAGAATCAAGAAGAGTCAATCCTGATATTGAATTGTATTTGTCTAATAAAACATTTAACAGAATTGCAATTAAATTAGGTCAACCTAAAATTGATTTGTTCGCTTCTCGCACCAATGCCAAATGTAAGACATTCGCTTCATGGTTTCCTGATCCAGATGCATCTTTTGTAGATGCTTTTACAATAAACTGGATATCTTATTTCTTTTATGCATTTCCTCCCTTTCCATTAATATTAAAATGTATACACAAAATAAGAAACGATGAAACGTGTGGCATACTTGTGTTTCCATGGTGGCCTTCTCAACCATGGTTTCCGCTTATAAAAGATTTATTATCTTCAGAAATAATACATATAGATCCTAATAAAGATCTTATTCAACATCCTTTCAGGAAATTCAATCACCCACTCCGCAACCTTACACTGGCTGCAGCGATACTCTCCGGGAAGCGTTTATTCGAAGAAATATCCCATCAGAGTCAGTAAATCTTATGCTCGCATCACTTTCTGATAATACTAAAAAACAGTATGGCGTGTCTTACAAACTATGGTGGCAATATTGTGCACATCAAAATTTAAACAAATTTGAAAGTACAGTAGCAAATGTCATTTCGTTCTTAACAGAGGAATTCACTAAGGGGGCTTCTTATGGATCTCTAAATTCTCATAGATCTGCCCTATCTCTTCTGTTAGGGAATAATATAGGATCTGATGAATGCGTCAAACGTTTGTTAAAAGGAGCCTTTAAGTTAAAACCTTTGAAGCCCAAGTATAACTATACATGGGACCCGCAGTTAGTTTTAAATTACATCGGTGCGTGGTACCCAAATACAGATATTGATTTTTCTAAATTAACCATGAAATTAGTAATTTTACTAGCACTTTGCACAGCTCAAAGAGTTCAAACGCTTTCTTTGATAAGGCTTAACAATATTAATTTTTCTTCTAATGGAATAAGAATCATAATTTCTGATTTAATTAAAACTACAGCTCCAGGAAGAGAACAGCCAGTTCTTTATCTTCCATACTTTTTGTTAAACAAATCTATTTGCCCTGCTACTATTCTTTCAGATTACATTACTATTACAAAAAAATTAAGATCCGAATCGGAAACGAAACTTATATTAACCATTAAAAAACCACATAAGGCAGCTACTGCACAAACTATAAGCCGCTGGATTAAGATAGTTTTATCAAAGGGTGGTGTCAATACATCAGTATACACAGCTCACAGTACGCGGCACGCTTCAACGTCCACAGCCAGTGCTGCGGGTGTTAGTGTAGATACAATACGTAGAACTGCTGGTTGGTCCAATAGTTCTCAAACGTTCGCAAAATTTTATAAACTCAATATTGTCAATGAAGGTGAATTTGCACAATCAGTATGTTTGTAATTGTTGATTATTTAGTATGAGTTAAAAATAAATATAAGAATAATAATATTATCTTAATTAAAGTTTTTTATGATTTATGATTTTTTCTTCTCTTTTATTATTCCACATGTTGTAAAACTATGTCTCTGAACATCTACATGGTAAATTATATCTGAAAAATGAAGCGATGAAATATAATATATGATTAAACGAACTCCAGAGTGAAGTTCGATCATTATTATATGAGTCGCTTCATTCGAAGATATATACTCCCTTCCCTCCCAAAACCCAACTAGTTCTACAACATTAATAATCGTCTCTAAAAATAATGATGGATCAAGATATGACAAATACGGTATAGACTATGGAGGGTACGAAAAAAAAAAAAAAAAAAACTCTAAAGACGTACGGTAGTTGCTGGCGCGGGGAATGGGGACTACATGGTAAATTATATCTTCGAATGAAGCGACTCATATAATAATGATCGAACTTCACTCTGGAGTTCGTTTAATCATATATTATGTGTAGAAATTCCGAATAACATATTACTTTAGCTAATGTTTTAGTTTTATTCATTTGGTCCCCAATGAAGTACCTGATGTCTCGATTCACTAACCTTTGACACTTACCAACTTGAAATTTATGCATGTCACGTGTAACCAAACAAATTTATTGAGTAAGCAATTTTTTTTCTTCATTTATAATTGGGTAAGTAGTTTTTAATACATAAATAAAAAAATAACAGCTTCTGCTCTTAAATATTATATACAGGGTTATTTTTAATTAGTTGAGCACCTTTTGCAGGCAGCCTCTCTACATCAATCCCAACAACATTTGTTCTACGACTTTTAAAAAATCTTGATAAATAACTCAGAATAAACGAACAAAAAAAATTTTTTCTCCCTCGATTATTTATTACTCTGTATTTTGTAAGCAGTCTAAAGTATAGGTCGCGGCAGGCTAGCGAAAGTCAGAAACTGCTAAATGCGCGCGCCAGCTTTTTTCGTATAGCTTCATCTCTTTTACACCATGTTGCTATGGAAATACTAAATAATCAAAATGACAAGTATGTGGATTACAAAATACAATTTACATTAACCAAAAATAAAATTATCGGATTAGAATTTTATAATTAAATAATGAATTGTAATGACATACTGGACAATACGATTTTATGGACTTGCTATTAAAACTAATAAATAAATTCAAGATTATAACATGAAGAAGAAATTATGAAATATAATTTATAATATTTTTAAAATACATTGATTGTCTGAAATAGAAGAAGTAAGAGTGAAAAGAAATACGAGTTTTGGCTGAGAAATGGAGCATTGGGGTCCTGATCTTTACAAGGTCTGTTTTGCTATACCTAGAACGAACAGCAACTCGAAACAGCAGAAACCATGATGAAGAATAATTTTATTTGTGATATAGTGACGATCCAACATGTTAAGAAGCCTAAAGTTATTATTTTTAAAGTGGATTGTGTACATTTGTCTGTTTTTATGGTACTTACCTATGTGTTTCTTCTATGAGAATATTATACGTTAGAAACAGTCGATTCACTTATTACGTTTTAATTAATTAATATTAATGAAAATTATGACGTTTTTCAGTTACGCGCCATCTTAAAGAAATTCGTAAGTAACTTATTGTTTTATTGTCATGATATAAATATTAACAAACGAGATAATATGATATGTATAAAGTAAGTTAAAGAGAAGTTATTGTTTTGTAAAAATAATATTTATTTGGTTTCGTTACAGTGCCCTTATTTCATAAACCAAATAAAAATATTGAGACATTCAACTTGTGGACAACTTCTATTGGAGATTTTATTTTTTCATTAGATTCTTAAACAGTTAGACAATATGTCTTTCGACTATTGTAGAAAATATTTTAATAAATAAAAGTGGAAAACGATGCTATTTTTTATTACACCTTAGAAAATGATCAAGTTCTAACGTGCATAGCCGCCGCTGCGTCACCCCGCCACCCCGCGCCCCGATGCACGTGGCCTTGGCACATATTTTGACAAGTTGCGTGGCGTCTCTTTGGTCAAGTTTAATGCACGTTCAGAGGCAATAAATAAATTTTGTATGGGAAAAACTAAATTTTTAAAACTACTAATTTTAAAAAGTCGTAGAACAAATGTTTTTAGGATTGATGTAGAGGGGCTGCCTGCAAAAGGTGCTCAACTAATTACAAATAACCCTGTATATTGAAAATACAATTCGAAAAGGGTCTTTTTTTATTAATTGAATAACGTGCTTTGAATTTTTTTCTATTATATCCTTCACTAACGATTAGTTACTTTGATGAAACATGTAAGAAGATTTCGTTTTAGCGATTGTTTTTATTTGCTCCTTCGTAACAAACATAACTTTCTAAAAATTCCTGGCTTTCAACACTTCCGGATTTGGATTTGGATCTAGGTGGACATAATTGGTCGAAAAGTCTATTCTAAATAACACTTCTATAAAAAATGTACAAAATGCTAAAATCAAGTTTAATACGCTAATATGGCAAAGTGACAAATTATTTGTTAGTAGAAGACGATAGAACAACAACAGAATGAATATAATATTTAGGTGTTATAGTGTGGGATATTATAGCCGCTCAAAAACAGTCAAAATAACTGGAATTGATAACAGTCTATCATAACGAGTAATTCCTTTAGTAATAACATCAAAACAGCAATATGCGATTCAATTTAGGTCCGTCATATTTCCAACACGCAGAATATTCTAAAATATTTTTCGTCTGTCAATACATAACATACCAACTGTGTTACGGGAATAAATAGGAACACTTTGATATTTGCAATGAAAAGATTACAATATTAATATGCCATTGATCATAAATTACAACAAGTAGATCTACTACTTAACAAAAAAACATACGAAAGTGTGAAAAAATATATATTTTTTTCTATTTAAACAAGCTAACACCCACGCCTACAGCCACCGATACGTTTTTTAAGAACTATACTATATATGTAACAAGAGTATAAAGATTTACATTACGATTACATCATTTGAAGTAAAGAACTTTGACTAAAACTATGTAACCTTAATATAAATATAATGTAATTTAGCGTAATATTTCTTTGACACTTCATTTATGTATTTGTAAAAATTATAAGGATTCTGTTTTATCTACTAGAATGGTGTTTACATATTGTATCAACTTTTTAAGTCTATTATCAATATATGTATGAAAAAACCAGTTTTACGTTTTTATTGGATAACAAGTTTCTAATAAAAATTTCAAAGATATTTGAAGATAACTTGTCTAGTGGAATTCATTAAGTACTTTATTGAAATTCCCCCGTTTACTATGAATCTTCGTAGTGTCACTAAAATATTTTCAAATGAAGCATTTTTTTAATATCCAATTAGTTTGTGTTTCTTTTTATAATATCTCCTAATGCATTTGGAAATATTTTTTTAATATTTTGGTATGTTTTGGCCCTGTTGAACAACAAATTTGTAGAATAAGGAATATATAAACAAATTTTCTTAAAATTGCCCTATTTATGCAAACGCTAAGAAATCAAAAAGTCTGAATTTAAAAACACTTATAACACGTAATTCGTTAAAAATTTATATACGTATGACTTGCAAAATAATCATGATGCAGATTAGATAAGAATATGAGTATTCAAATACAGTGAAATAAATTTCTTCACACTTTAACTACCGCTTTAACCGTGTCACCAAACCAAACCAAACTACTAATAAATATTAAATATCTATCTAAATCTATCTGGTGCTAATAAATATTAAATATCTATCTAAAAATAAACTCAAAACGCGTGTCCTAACCCGGCTATGGAAAAATAAAATATTACTATGTGCAACCGTGTTTGCGTCTATACCTCATTAATTAAAACTGTCTAATACTACTAGTGGGCTGCTACACGACACTTGACAGACGCGTGCGATCGGCAAAAGTTATCCAGATTCATGTATTAGCTTTAGAATTACCACAATTATTTAAGTCACTGAGTAAGATAGATAGATAAGATAAAAACTTTATTGCACACAAAATACAAAAATAGGTGAAATAAGATCTAAGGCACCAAAACTGATTTATAGGGTCATTCGCGGTATCGCCTTAAGACATGCATAGCTTAATTTTTGAGACAAGTAGGTATATAACTACTAGTAGGACAAACCAGGGAGCTAGCTAAACAAAGGCGATGTGGAGTCTCTCGAGGCCGGCGCGGGGTGTTTTTCTTGCTCCTCTCTAACGACCGTTGAGAGCAGAGCTCTAGAGATCATCGTAAGCGTTCCGCTTTTAACAAAAACGCTTTAGGGTGGATAAGTTCATAAATTTTCATATATACTTACTTGTTAGACAAAAAAAATGTATTCGTTAAAGACATCGTATATTTTACTATACGGAATCTCATTCGTTGAAAGTTACTTAAACGAGATTTTCATTAATTTTCTCAAACACTGGTAAGAGTTCGGTTAACATTTTTATAACGTCAACATAAAGATCGTCGCTCGGTGTTAGAGAGATTATCTACCATTCGAAAAAAAATCATAATATCGACAGAGCCATCCGGTCATTGGTGACGGGAGCAATGAGAATATAGATCATAGAAACTCATTCTTTAAAACAAAAATATCATCATTTTTAAAAGATTACCAGTTGGTTACAATGGCATGATTTATGACTTAAGGTTTAGTCATTCAAAGTAATCAACTATAACCAAAATCGAAAAACAGTAAAAAAAAAATAAAAAATTAAATTGATCTATGCAACTGTACTCTTTGTTATTTTCTTTTGACAGTGTACAAATGTTTTTCAACACCTTATCGAGTTGGTACTTCAAAACTATTGCGGTAACTTGTTTCAAAACTCATTTTAACTTTCGGTTACAGAAAAACTAACAGGATATTCGGTATCTTCTAAACATATAATGAAACTTACTGCCCTGTTGGTCGCGTTGTCAGCGCAATGAGGCTTGGCTAGGAACAGGCATGTATGTGTCGATCGTATATGTCTGCAAAAGTTTACTTTGTATTGGTTTTATAAATATATATTTTTTATTGTTACGTACATACAAAAAAACATTGACTCAAATTCATGTACATCCAATCAAATCAAAATTAGATACGGTCGATATTTATGACTTCCTGCATATTAAGGCCAAATTCAAATTAAGAAAATTAAAGTATTTCCGAAAGTGAAACTTAATAGTAACCTAAACGTATTTTAAAATAAATATCTTAGAAATGGAGAAATTAATTTTAATAGAAATTCTTACGAGAGGAAAAAGAAAAAGCTTCCGATCAAGTAAATCGCTTAATCGACGTCTAGCCGGTATAACGATTATAAATGTTCTTATCCAACGAAGAATTGCGGATAAAAACATGATTTATTCCATGTATTTACTTTTACTTTGAAACAGATAATAGCATTGATGTTATCAAAATAATTTGTGTTGCTACAAAGGCTGTATAATCACATACCACGGTATATTAATTTTAAGAACATTTATATTTTCTGAAAATAGCTTTTTTATAAAAATCAAATTTGTAAAGACAAAGACTTATGAACTTGTATTTAATGAGTTGTAATTGCTCTAATTTAATAAAGCTAGGACAAGGCGTAAGTGAAATGATACTTTGCGTGGAAACACAACGGAAACTCCGAAGATCAATAAGCTTAGTTAGTTAGTTTTTTTAAATGGATATTTTATATCCTGTCCTGTACTTAAAATTAAAGTCATTAAAATAGAATTACAAGAGATGTTTATTTATTTATTTATTACTTCATTGCACAAGATAAAGTACTAAAGTATTCTCTTCCAGTTAATCAAAACGGCAAACAGAACAATAAAACAATGAGGGTAACAAATTAATAAACCGGAAAAAAACATTAAACTAAGCATATCAATAATGCTATATTCTTAAATATTATATTTAGTAAATGCATAGATACATAACAATAATATAAACTTACATAAATTAACAATAAATATATAAATATATACATATTTATACACACAAAACTATAAAATAGACTAAGTACATATATTAATTAATAATACACATTGAGCAATAATTGTAGATACAGACAAATATATTATGTAAAAACAGGATAGATCAAAATAAATAAATATTATGATCTTTCAAGAAGATATTCACTGATGCGTTTCTTAAATACTTGCTTATTGGGGGCACGTCGAAGTGCATCAGGGAGGCTATTCCATAGTTTTATGACGTGTACTGTGAAGAAATTAGACATAAAACCAGAATTGTGCGAAGGGATAAATAAACTTAGGTTTGTTGAAGAACGGAGATGAAAGTCGTGAGTCGACCGCAAAAGTTTAAACTTGGACTTTAAATACTGAGGAGAAAGTGGATTATTTAAAATGAAAAATAACTGACACAGAGTTCTTAACATTCTTCTTTTACGGATAGGAAGTCATTTTAGCTTAAGACGATATTCTGAAATGTGATCAAATTTACGGAATCTGAAAATGAAACGAATGCAACTATTGACTAGACGCTCCAATTCGTTTAGATTGGCTTCAGAGATATTAGAGTAGCACACATCAGCATAGTCTATAAGAGGAAGAATAAGAGGCTGCACTAACAGAGTTTTGGTCCTAATGGGCAGAAAGTTTTTGTGACGATAAAGCGAACGCAACGAGTATGTGACTCTTTGACATAACTCAATTATATGGGCATTAAAGCTGAGAGTGTTGTCCATACCAAGACCTAGATTTCTTACTGATGACGTGAGAGGTATGTTAACGCCATTGTATATTACTGGCGACAGAGTACATGTTTCAATTTTGTTTAAACCATGCAAGCTGCCGATAATAATACAATACAAAGTTTTATAAAGATTTTTAAATACTATAATATGTTGATCAGATTTAGAAGATTAAGAAGTTGAGTTTTATGTGCGAAAGTAAACATCAAGTTGGCTATTATGAAAACCTTCCTGATTGCTAAAATGTGGTTTATATTTGAGAATATCTATAAACATTTATAATCATGTTAAGCTTAAATAAATTTATATAAATATAGAATGAAAAATAAACCGATACGAGCAGGTATTCGAACCCGTGACCTCTGGAAAACCGTCCCGTCGATCTACCAATTGAGCTACCGTATCAATGTCCGTCTCGGTGAATGAGGAATTCTATATGTGATCGTCTTTATCGAGACGGTAGTGACAGTACAATAACTCTTTATTATCTCACCATAGAAGAGATACTATGGTGAGATAATAAAGAGTTTGAAAAAAAAAATTGTGCAATGGAATTTGTTTTAATGATATTTTTTACAGTTAAATATATATTTGAATTTCATTTGAACCTCTTTGAATGTCACAAGCACTATTATGAAAGTAACCGACTTCAGAGTATAACTTTCTAATAACTGGAACATTAGTTATATGCAAGGATTTCTAATCGATACCGCAAATAGAATTTTCGATCACTAAGCGACAATACATTTAATATAATATGAATGAGGAAAACAGGCCTTGTGTCTTGTTGTTAATAGTTTCAGCACAAAGGCCCCACAACTAGAATAGTGTGTAACTTTTGATTAAATTCGTCTAACTATCGTCTATTTACAATGTCCTTTGTACGGTAACAGTTAAAGAGATAAGTTATATTTCTACAAAATAAGCCATTATATATAGAATAGACCAACTCATTTCTCAAAAATTTCTCATTTCTTATAAATGTGGTTATTCGGAAAATATTTATTTTCTATGTAATAATTTATTACTGTAAATCTAATAAATTACTTGTTTAAAAATTAATTTAAGTTCAAAATGAACTAGATAAATACAATTTTAGAATTCTAAAATACATTATTCCATATATTTTTAGTGAAGAATAATCTACTGGGTTTTATGAATAATCGTTCCGTTTAAATAATTAAGATCTATATTTTATTATAGTCCAGTTGCTAATAAAGAGTGTTAATGCTGCCTTATGATATCTGAAAGATAGATTGTTCATCCGATAAAGTCGTTTACCTTCCCATTTAGGCTAATCTACTTATAATGACAAAATAAAAGTCCGCCTTCTGGAGAAACATGGTACTTCCACGGTTGAGGTACTTCATATACGATTTGCAGTTTTTTGTTTCTTACTGTAAATAAATATATTTTAACTGGTTCTCATAAAACTTTTAGAAATAACACTATTATCACAGATTTAAAATTTAAAATATACATTTTATTTCATCGCCGCATTTCATCACCGCACAGCGCGCCATCGCCTCCAATATCATCCTTACCACCTGGATGCGTGGCGATCCTCTACTGTGCGGTTTTCAAGGACATTTTTCCCACGTTCCACTCGCTTGTGGAACGAACTCCCTTCGGTGGTATTTCCAGGTCGGTACGACATGGATACCTTCAAAAAAGGCGTTTACTCCTACCTACATGGCCGGCAACATTCTTGTAAATCCTCGGATGTTGCAAGAGTTCATGGGCGGCGGTGATCACAAGTCATCTGTGACCCGCCAGCTCGTTTGCCCTCATCTTACATAAAAAAAAAAAAAAAAATAAATGTAACCCGACGTTTCGAATGCTTTGCAGCAATCGTGTTCACGGTACGACAAAATGGAGGTGTGACAAATTAAAATATGTATTTAAAATTTTATTAATTATAAGCGAGTAAAAATAGTTTTGTTTTTATGTGTAGTACTCGTGAAAGTCTTAGAAGAAACTTTTTATCACAAATCACCAAGATGTGGAATAAACTTCCTTCAGCATTGTTTCCAAATCGATAAAACATAAGTACTTTTAAACAGATGGCCTAATTAAAAACTGGCCAGTTTTTTACTCAACAATACCGCTATCGAGTATGTTTTTAAGGATATTGTAACGTACATAGCCTACGTATAAACATGATTTGTGATATTATGCTCTGCTTTAATAAATTACTTTATGGTTTGCTAATTCATAGACATTAAGTACAGAAATTAAGTGGCAGACCCCAGTTGCATTACCGCAATAATTAGCCCAAAGTCTGTTTATTATATTTTTTCTGTCACGGTATATTATTTGATACAAAACGAAATATGAAAGGACCACTGATAAAAAAAAAAATAAAAAATCATATAAACTGTTTAAACTTCGAATAATTAAATAAGAGTTAGAATTACATATCGTTTTTATTCACCAACTATTCTAACCAACAGTTCAAATTCAAGCAAACTCTTATCATTTTGTTATTATGATATTACTGGGATACTTATATTGCAACTTTTTAAAATAAAATATGCTATGTCATTGGCTTTAATACTAATACATTCTTTATTACTCTTATAATTTGTTAAATATATGTTGAAATTTAACCGGTTAATTTTTTATCTAATAGTAATTAGAATTAGATCTGCCACTAAGAATATTAAAAAATAACAATAAATTATCTATAAAAATGTTGTTTTATTTTTAAAAATCTATCCACCACTGTCCTTACAAAGTATTTTATGTCATAATACATTTTCAAAGCACTTTTTTCAATCTTCAACAGAGATATCTGCTGGAAATATCCGCAATGGCTTTTCAGATAGTAGTCAGTGCATCTATTTTCAATAAAAACCATAACACCTTGAGCTAGTTCCCAAATAAAAGGAATCACTTGAAATCCCACGCTTGAAAATTTTGACCTTCGCTGCCGCTCCTTTCGGACACTGGTTATTCGGTTAGCCACCTGTGTCTTGCCTGTTTTACACCTTTAAAACCTCCATGGGCAGGGTTTCTAAGGGTAATTCCTACGGAACAGCTCCAAATATAGGTAATACTAAATGGTATAATAAATTTAAAATGCTGTGTGAAAAATCGTATACGCCGAGCAAAGCTTGTATAAAATTTAAAGCAAACATCCATTATTTGGCATTTCATATAAATTTATAAAAAACTAGCGAACCCAGCCCGCTTCGCTGGGCTAACCCTTACTTTACCTGGTGGCGAGTTACATCAATGGGCGTAGCATATTCGTTTTCTTCGAGGAAAAATACATGGTCATACCAATTTTTATGACAATCGGTTGAACGGGGCGGAAGTCGATATTTGATAGCGCCGCCTGGTGGCGAGTTACATCAATGGACATAGCATATTCGTTTTCTTCGAGGAAACATACATGGTCATACCAACTTTTACGACAATCGGTTGAACGAGGCGGAAGTCTATATTTGACAGCGCCGCCTGGTGGCGAGTTACATCAATGGGCATACCATACAAACCTTATCAATGGAAAAATACATATACATACCAATTTTCATAATCATCGGTCCAATAGTTTCTGAGTTCATCGATTTCATATATACAAACATCCTTCTATAAAGAGCCAACTCAACCGTCAAAGCGCAAGGACGTGCTGTGGCGTTTATCCTGAAAAATAATATTGCTATCGTTTTTATTTCTGACCTTTTGTGTTGTGTTTACATAATATATTTTAATATTAGAACCTCAGTTTCTGTGACATCTGACGAGACTTGTGACTTTATAGTTTCGTGTGCGGGAATTGTGAATTATCCCAGTAATTGGCACCCGAATCTGCTCGCAGAACGAAAATTGGACCATTTTGTGTAAGATAATAAGATAATAATAAGTGAGCCTCCAAAACTTGCCTAACTTTGACACCTCATAACTCCTAAAGAATACCAATAACTCTCCGTTTTTCTTATTTCTACCCTTAACGTAATTTTCCGCTCAGTAGTTTCCAAGATATCCTAAATATTACCGGGCCAGGGCGAATATTCTTTTCTGGAATGTTCTAAAAAATTTTCAAATTTATTTTAAATTATTACGTTGCTACTCGTTAAAGCGAAGCTCTCCTCCCACGGCTTCTTTTAGTATAATTCCTTATATTTTAATTATTTATAAAAATTTTCATAATATTTTCAGCTTTTCCTTACACTAGGTAGCCATTTGGGCTCCTAGAAATTAATTCCCATCCGTATTTTCATTTATTTTCACTCTTTTTATTAATATTTCCATACATTAGATTTTAGTTTATTATTAGATAGTTCCCATACCTGTGGAGGACTTCGCTTTAAGGAATAGCGACATCACGCCTCTCGGTTGGGCCAATGGGAACACTGGATTCCCAATAGTTCCGACCTGGGCGCCCCTAGCGGTGAGTAGCCTTACTCAAACCTCAAAAATAATCGTAATATTTGTAATATTTAGTATACCCCATACATTATATTATTTAATATATATTATAAGTCAAAGTAATATTCAGTATATCCCAATATTATATTAATATTATCTATCTCAGTAAATTTTTTCCCGCTAAAAAACCATATATTAATTTTTTGCCGCGAGTCTTCTCAACTCTGGGGACCTCTCCTCCCCCTTAGTACTGTTCATCCCGCCCATGCCGCAGCGCTGCTCCAATTTTAAAACTTTTAAAACTTTTTGGCCACGACCCCTACAATGTTCAGTGTACATATATAGACTCTAGTACCTAGTGTACGTCCTCACTATTGCTTTTCGCCTCCGACGCAATGGCTCCCGCAGCGAAAGCAATACCTCTCCCGGCTTTTGCCGAGGATGTAAACGATGCTGCATCGCTACAAACCACCGTCTTAGAGCTCGCCTCCGGCATCATCGCCGCCGTAGGTGCGGCTAAGACCATCACCGCCGCCTCCAAGGCGTTCATTATACAGGCCGCCGAAGAAACCAAGCGGGCAATGGCGCGATTCGCCAAGGTGTCCGCCACCTCCTCCGCCGCTACCACCACCAGCTTCGACCTCGCCGCCATGAATCCCGTGGCCTCTTCCGCTCCTGCACCTGGTATTGACCCCGCACAACTCCGCAAGGAAATCGCTGCCTGCGTCCGCCAGGAGGTGGGCGCTTGTATCCGGGAGGAGATGTGCAGGCTGGGCAACCCGGCCCCAGCTTCTGCCGTCCCTCTCGCCCCCGCCCGCGCTGCCGCTCGCGCTTTGCCGGCGCCCAGGCCTTCTACTTCGCTCCTAGCGGCCCCTGTGTCCGCTGGGCCCCCTACCTTCGCGCAACTGGCGAGCCGCCCGCCGCCTCCCAGGCGCGCACCGGCGCACGTTGCGCCCACCCTGACTCCGACCCGACCAGCCATCTTGGTCTCGACCAAGGTGCCGGTGCACTCACGACAAGACGCGATAGAGACCTTCCGGAAAAGCATCTCTTTCCGGAAGAGCACCTACGCACCCGCACGGATTTCATCAGTTTCCAATAATAAGCTGCGCATCGAGTTCGACTGCACCTCCGACTGCGAGGATGCTCTCCGCCGCTTGAGAGGCGCCCCGGACGCCCAAGTGACTGCAGAGCCAGCCAAGCGACTACGACCGATGCTTATTCTTAAGGGCATCAGCCCGGACATGGCCCTTGAGGATCTGGTTGGAACAATCCTCCATCAAAATCCCGAAGTCTCCACCTTCTCACCCGCACAACTTTCATTCAAATTCAAACGTAATAATAGAAACCCTAACTCACAACTCTACAACGCCGTCCTTGTGGCAGACCCAGCAGTCTGGCACATCCTCACCAAGATGGTGCGAGTGCGCCTGGACCATCAACGGGTCCACATTGAACCCTTCTCCCCTTTCATTCAATGTAAGAAATGCCTACAATTTGGGCACACTTTTAAATTATGCAAGACTGAGGTCTCACTATGCGCGCATTGCGCCTCAGACACACACACAATTGACACCTGCCCGATTAAGGAAAACAACGCTCCCAAGTGCCACAACTGCACAAGACACAATGACAGATTCGATAAAAAACACCCCACTACACACAGGGCTACATCTCAGACATGCGCCATCCTAACTTCCGTCCGTTCCCGAATTAACGCATCGATTGATTATGGATCCACACCAGTATAACGTTCATATCCTCCAGTGTAACACTGACCGCTCCAAGACCTCCTTTTCAGAATTCATCTCCTTTTTTATAGACAGCCCACACACCGTAGCCCTGGTGTCCGGGCCGTACACTGGAGCAGGGGTCGAGGTCAAGGCCATCAACGGGCTGGAAATCTTCCAGTTCCCCAGTGGCCCAACCGGGAGGGTTAAGGCCTGTATAGTGGTGAAGACGAAGTTCGGATCCGCATTCTTGGGCCTGTCCCAGTACTCGACCCCCAACCTCTGTGTCGTTCGGGCACTATTCAGACATCAACAGATACTAATCACCTCCGTTTACATCGAACCGAACGTTGATGTTGCGGATACGCTACACTCATTAGAACAGCTTCTCTCAAACAACACCAACACCCGCTGCATTCTCGGCGGCGACTTCAATGGCTGGCACCCACTCTGGGGGAGCGCCCGCGCGAACGCTAGAGGGAACGACGTTGTCGAGCTTTCCCTCACCCAAGATCTTTATGTGTGCAATGTGGGCGACACACCTACATTCGAAACCATCACACACGGTCGCGCACGCTCCTCCATCATCGACATCACACTTGTGTCCTCGTCCATATACGATCACATCACTGACTGGAAGGTGAACCTGGACGTTTGTCCATCCTCACAACACAACGCAATAGACTTCACATATACTCACCAACACCCTAGCACACACCCACAAACTTCACAATACACCAATACATCGACCTTCTTGTACAAGAACAATAAAGCCAATTGGAGACTCTTCAAGGATTCAATTAGTACACAACTCACGTGCAGCGACACCTTGGACACCGACATACAGGCATTGGACTCTTCACAACTCGAAAACTATATAGACACCGTCATCGAAACCATACACACCGCCTGTAGGGCTTCAATGCCAGTCAGAAAGCCGGGCTCGGGCCGCAAGCCTCCTTGGTGGACGTCGGCTCTAGAGACCCGGAAACAGCAGGTCATACTCACACACCATAAACTACACGCGGCCAGGAAGTCTAACCGTCCGGTGGACGACCTGGCCCTTCAGCTACACTCACTAAAGGCGACCTATGCCGCCGAACTCAAAGCGGAGTCGACTTCCCACTTCAAGGAGTTCTGCGAACTCCAAACGAAGGAGAATGTCTGGTCTTTGACCAACAGACTTCTCAGGGAAGCGGCTCCACGACGGCCTCCCGTCACGCTTAAGGTCGGCGGCCGCCACACCTCAAACTCAGCCGATACAGCCAAAGCCTTACTCGACCATTTTTACCCCGACGACATGACTGAAAATGACGTTCGACACGACCTGCGGGACCGCATGGGGGACTTTCCTGACACCCCGGAAGATCCTCCCTTTACGGAGGGGGAGATTCTGGAGGTGCTCAGGGGAATGCACCCGAAGCGGGCTCCTGGTCTGGACGGCCTGACATCTGACATTTGTTTACAGTTCTTCCTCTCATATCCCCGACTCGTCACCGATACCATTAATCGATGTCTCTCCCTTCATCACTTCCCTCGACAATGGAAGAGAGCGTATGTCAAAATCATTCCCAAACCCAACAAGACTGACCATACAGACCTTTCTAGCTATCGACCAATCGGTCTGTTGCCTGTCTTCGGAAAGCTTCTCGAGAAGCTCTTTATCGGCCGAGTGACCTACGTCGCGGACAAGGCCGGTAAATTGAGCAAGAAGCAGTACGGATTTAGGCCGCAGACCAGCACGACGGCTGCCATCAGCGCAGCCATTGACGCCGTCCGACAAGCTAAGACTGACAAACTACTTACCGTTGCGATTTCCCTTGACATAAAAGCCGCGTTTGACAACGCATGGTGGCCGGCTCTCTTCCACCGGCTGCGGCTCATCGGCTGTCCACTCAACATCTTTAAACTTATACAAAGCTACACCTCACAAAGAACAGTCACTCTTGACCATGCTTGTTGCCGGGTTTCAAAAGCAATGTCTAAGGGTTGCGTTCAAGGTTCGACCTGCGGTCCACACTTGTGGAACATCATCCTCGACGAGCTATTGGAGATCGACCTGCCTCCGGGCTGTCGCGTCCAGGCTTTCGCGGATGATGTCCTACTGATCGCATCGGCTAAGTCGGCTTTTGATCTACAGACGAACATTAACACTGCACTACACACAATCACCGGTTGGGGCAAGGGGGTTAAACTCTCCTTCAGCCCCGCCAAAACACAGGCTTTGGCTTTTTCCACCAAAGCCAAACAGATAGACCTCATCATGGACTCTCACACTATACACTTCCAGAGGAGCATCAAGTTTCTTGGTGTTATTCTGGACGAGAAACTCAACTTTCACCAACACGTTCAGCACGTAATCAGCAAAGCCACGAATATTTTCAAAAAACTCTCTATTTATTGCAGACATACATGGGGGGCCCACCCCGAAAATATACGAACAATATACGCACAGGTGATCCAACCGATCATCACATACGCCGCTGGAGTCTGGGGACACGTGGCTAATAAGAAGTGCGTGAAGCAGAGGCTGCTGAGCATTCAGCGAGTCTTCGCCCTCCGGGCGATCAGAGGGTTTAGGACAGTGTCCACCTCTGCTGCCCTCGCACTCGCCCAGTTTACCCCCCTGGACCTCAAGGTCCAGGAGGTGCACCGGATCGCAGCCACCCGCCTCTCGGGCACGTCACCGTTACTTCCGACGGACATCACACTGGAGCGTCCCACTCCTCCACATCTTCTCTTGCATCCAGCACTCAGACAGGCGCCGAACATACACACTCTCTGGACCCAAGATGAGGTCCGAGAGTTTCAGTCAAAGCGCCATCCTAGTACAATTCACATCTTCACAGACGGGAGCAAGCTAGAGGACGGTACTGTGGGGGCGGCCTTCGTCGCCTTCGGCGAAGGCCAATGCCCGGTCAGTAAGAAGTTCAAGCTTCACGGCAGCTGCTCTGTCTTTCAAGCTGAACTTCTAGCCGTCCTCAAAGCCTGCGAGTGGGCTTCATCCAAAAATCACACAGCCGCGGTTATCTATACAGATTCGAGAGCCGCCATTCTCGCCGTCCAGAACCGCAGTAATACTCACCCCTTAGTCGCGCAGACACACGCTACTCTACACCACGCCCCCGGGACCTTCGAGTTTGCGTGGGTCAAGGCCCATGTCGGCATCGTCGGAAACGAGGCTGCCGACACCGCCGCCAAGCGGGCGGCCAAACTCCACAAGGCCCCGGACTACACACACTTTCCCATGTCATACATAAAACACTACACACGTAAACACCACGCCTCAGTCTGACAGGCGCGCTACGACAGCGAGCCACAAGGACAACATACAAAAAACCTCTTCCCTGCACTAAAAGACATAAAACAGCTACACTCACTCACAGACATAAGTTTTACACTCACTCAAACACTTACAGGACATAGCTTCACAAAACAATACCTACACAGATTCGGGATTTCCCCGGACGATCTCTGTCCATGTGATGGCGCCTCGGTCCAGTCCCTAAGCCACGTGTTCGAGGAGTGCCCGAGGTTCGCCGTCTTTCGCCTCGACCACCAGATCCTCTGCGGAGGCCTTGAGGTGGAACCGTTTGATATGGCGTCACTTTTACGGCATCAGGAAGCCGTCCAATCTTTTTCAAAACTATCAGACGCCATCATCAGTCGACTCAAGGCCTTCAACGCCACTTGAACATATTGTAAATATTGTTATAATTGTCTATTCCATGTCTTTTATTGTTGTATTTTCTTTTTAGTCTTTTTCTATAGTCTTCTTATTGTCTTTGTCTTTCGTCTTTTTCTCTTATTGTCTTTTAATGTAAATATTCATCCTTTTTTTTTTTTTTTTTTTTTTTTCCCTGCTCAAGCTTACTTTTATTGTTTTGTATCAAAAGAAATGTTCTTATTTTTCACTTTTACTCCAATTACTACCATGTACATATAATTTTAAGCTCAGACTACTCAGTCTCTGTACCATTTTCTTATTTATTACCCCACCTCAAATGTACTATTATTTTTTACAAAACTCATCTCAAATTGCCAACATTATCTCATTTCATCATTCCCCATTTATTAATTGTTTTTACTATTTGCAACTGTAATTCTCAATATCCTCTTTTTCTTATATTCCTTTAATTATACACTCTTTAATACACCCTTAAAATCATCTGTATTCATCCATATATTGTATTCATTTCATAATCATCATCATCTCATCAGATTTGCAGTCGGCACCAATTGACATTGTATCAAATCGCATAGTCAACTTGGCCCGACTGCAACCCATCCAATCACACAAACAACTCAACTTAACTTAGGCCGCGATTGTCAGTGCTCAGTAGCTGTCCGAGCTATTGCAGTCGAGCAGCAATGAGCACTGACAGTCAACGCAACCTTACTCAACTGTATTCAGAAAAAAAAAAAAAAAAAAAAAAAAAAAAACATCCTTCTATATATATATAGATAAATACAAACTGACAAAAATAAGATCGTTTATGGACAAAAAAGAGAAAAATATATCTATGAATTTTACATCATGACAGGAACAAATAACTCGTGGGATTAAGAGTGATTCTCTTAAGGACTGGCGATTGGTAGCGTTTTCAAAATATGTTAATAGCACTGCGTCAACCTAAATAATTCCCAGATTCCATTTTAAAATTATAATTTTTAAACAAAACAAGTCTTTTTAATGTGTTTAAGAGATTGAAATATTTACAGGAAAAAATAATTAGTACTATTTTTAAATGTTCAGTATTTTACGCGTATCTTATATAATTTTAATAAGAGCTCATAATAACTTTCCATGCAATTTAGGACGTTGTTACCTTAAGTACTTAGAACAATACATAGGTATTTGTTTTTTATCTATAAACTCTTAAAATCAATTTATATTTGGATTTCTTTAGTGACGTAGTTTACGACAGATTTCGATTTTATGATTAACTTTTTTAAAACTTCATTTGCTTACAACTATATATAAATGTGTCACAATAATATGGTCTACCCGATATCATGCTTTCTAACTATATTAAACGACAAAACCGAAAACCCGTGGATTGTATGAAACTTGTTGATTTTTTTAACCAAGTAATTAAATTAAAAAATATAAATAATATTATTATTACAAATTGAAATTTTATTAAGGTTATCTGAAAGTTTTGTGTTAACATTTAATATGAGGTAGCTAGTAATTGTTATAACTAACTATTTATAACAATAGTTTATGATATGCTTGAATCGTTTGTAATCAATCTTAGTCGTTAATTTTCAGTATCGATATAACTTTTTTATTATGGTATGAATTAAAATACCCTGTTTTTTGTTATTTTGTGATTTAAAATTACAGAGCAATTCACATTTGCAATATTGAAACTAAACGTCTACTCTCGTCTCGTCTGATTGTTATTTAATAATGACATATTTTGTTATTCCTACTCCTTATATTTAAATTGAAACTGTTTTCAATATGTTTATCTAATAAATGAAATAAAATTAAATTCTTTTTGAAATATTTAAAAATTAAAATTATAAAGATTTATAAATTATAAAATATTTTTAAACGATATAGAAGAAAACTTCACTGCAAATTTTTATAGTTGGTTTATTCAAGGGGGAATGTTACAACTATTCAGAGAGGTTTGTACTGTTCGGCTACTCAAACAAGAATTCTTAAGCCACCTATATTTCTTCGTTGTACTGACTAGATTGCCTCTCACCGTTACAATAACTCAATAACATAAACTTGTCTTTGCATTAGACTCAATATTTGTAATTAAATAGTTTCTTACATTTTAAAAATTGTAAAACTATAATTAATTATATAATATAATATAATTAAACATTTTTATATATTTTTTCAGAACAACATTTAATAAAACAATTACATTATCAAAATACAACCTCAAAAACTTAATACACACTATACATGAAATACTAAACAAAATGGAATGGTATAAACTCATTACAAATTACACATATTGTTCGTTATTTATAAAATTCATACCTTGACGTAACATAACTTATATTAATAATGATTGTTCATCTTTACGCCCATACGAAAATACTATTAGGCGGTGCGAGCTCTGCACCTGCCCAAGTTGTAACATTAAATGTCTGAAATATCATAGGATATATATAATACTATTTAAAAAAGTTGTAATGTCATAGACGTATGGTGTGTACATTCCATAAGGTGCTCCAATGGTATTTCATGATTCTCTGAAGGATACATCAAAGATTGGTATTTAGCTCAAAGGTTACACGTGGCGAGCTCAGATTTAGCATTTCAGTTATTTATTATACTATATTTATGGTGTATACCTGTCTACTTACGTTTTCATAAGGTGTCCCCATAATATCTCATGGTTCATGGTTGATTCGTGGTAACATAATGTGCTTAGCTCAAAGGTACCACTCTCCAGATATTTATTTCCGTAGATTATACTTGAAGGTTCTCGTAGATTACTCGTAGGCGATTAGAATTATACATTTGACATACATTCTCACCAAATATCGCTGGTTTAGGTTAAGGTCTAGCATAATTAGTTTGTGGAGACTATATTAAACAAGCCATTTTTTTTAGGAATATTATTGATGGCGATGCCTCATGTATTTTGAATCGTCGTTCACTAAAAATAAACATTTTCTGTTGTTTCTACTGAATAGGCTAATTAATATCCATAATTTTACTGTTACTAATTTATTTCTCATTTAAATAAATGTAAATAAATAACTATTATCAACTAGGTGGATCGAATAGAATAAATAATTTACTGCCAACTGCTACGCGATAAGGAAAAATACTGTGATACTAAATACTTGATAGAAAATAAATAGTGGGCACGATACATAACGTTCATTATTAATTTAACTGTGTACATGATTATGAATGATAAATGTAATGTACCTATAAAACGTTTTTATTATTGTTTAAATTTTTTAATGAGAAAGTTTATAAAACATTTATAAGGCTTAAATAATAATGCGACTAATTTGAAAGTCGCTCAGTATGAACGTAGAGTAGCTTTCCTTTTAATATCATTATAAAAATAATACCTCATATCTGAATTAAAAATGCTCCGTCTACCCTTACGTTGCTTGACAACATGCCGTTCTTGCTTTAAATATCATTGTAGTTAAAATTATCCTGCATGTAATGAATCTTATTCGCCTCTTCAAAAATAAAAGCGTGGATATATTGAAATATTTACTTATTTTATTTTAAATTATTATTTACTTATTTTATTTTAAATTAAGTACTTCCTGGTTGTCTTTTTTTGTTCAGATTACAACAAACTATACATAAATCGAGTCACAGATGTCCCTAATTCCTACCAATTCTCATTATAACTCATTCACTAATTATAAGTATTCAAAAGTTAAAGGACTAACGTTATAATTAGGTAAAAGGCATATTTTAAAAATTATTTTAAAGACCAATTTTAATAATTAAGTAAAGAAATATTTAGTTATTAATATCACAAGCCTCGTACTGGTATAGTACCATAAAGCAAACAAAGCGCACGTACCACTAGCTCTGAAGATAGCCTTCTAGAAAGATTAAATAATCGGCAGTTCCAACTTATTTACGTGAGTCACGTTCGTTTCAATATAATATAGGTATAGTATCTATTTAAATAACAAATATTAATTTGAATATATATTAGATAAAGATAATACGAACACTCAAACTTCATAACACTATACTTGTAAACATTGGCCAAAACAAGAAAATAAACACAATTAAAGTACAAATATCTCATACAGAAGTTCTTATATACAAACTGTTTGTTGTTGTTACTGAAAGTTTTCGTGAATTTAAAGCTAGCATAAGCTAACAGCTACGTTAGTTAAACCAATTTAAGTAACCGGTATATTCAATATTCAAATTTCATAATTCACGAAATATATATATATATATATATATATATATAAACACAGGTTTATTTTAACCTGTTTTTTGTTTTTTTTTTAATAATAATATATATATACATATATGTCGGCGCACGCATACTTTAACAGTGATCATCGCTTACAATCGCTTACATCGCTTACAATCGTCTATCCTCAAGATGGAAAACTTTATTGATAATGATAGCACTGATCATGACCAGAAGACTTTATATATAATATATCTATAATATTTATTGTGAATATATAACTATGATATAATATTATGTCAATATTTAAAAGGTCTACCTCTTACCGTTATCTATATAGAGCAAAATCACGTTTGTTGTATATTAAATAACCTTAAATATCTATTTTTTTATATTTATAATTATAGTTCCAATATGAATTCATCATCTGTGCAAAATTTTAACTTTATAGCTGTCACGGCTTATTATTATGAGATACAGCCTGATTATAGACAGACAGACGGACAACGTAGTCTTATTAATAGGGTTCGATTTTTAAACCTGTGGTACGGAATCTTAAAAAAAGTCAAAATTTATGTCTTTTTCATTGTAACTAAAGTTTCTTTAAGCTTGTATAGGAAATGTTATTTAACTTTATTATTACTTTTGGCAACAAGAGTTTGCTATATTTTTGATTAATAATATTTTGTCCAAGAATTTTTAATTGTAATTATTACAAATAACATTATAATAAGTAGTTTTATGTGTATTATATTAGCTCATTATAAGAAAACTAAAGTAAAAAGTGTACTAATAGAGTATTTGGTTTAGATACTTAACAGGATTTATATGTTTTATATCTTTTATAAGATATATATGGATTACAACATTAGGCCCTATTTAAACGTATTACACATATTCTTGTTACGTCAACAAACTATCTTATTCACTTATTCACAAGTAGGTATAAAGTTATACGCAGCTTTCCACTTGATATAGAAACAAAGCGAAGCCTTCAATAGCATTTCTCTAAAGCTAACTTTTGACCTCTCAAATTACAATAACGTTAGAAGTTTGATAGGAAACTTTCTCCACTGATTTGACGTTGAATTAATTACATTCATATAATATAACCTAAATAGGTCTTAGAACTTAGTCAGTATAGTAATTTAATTTATAAATAAATTATATAATATCCATAATTTTACTGTTACTAATTTATTTCTCATTTAAATAAATGTAAATAAATAACTATTATCAACTAGGTGGATCGAATAGAATAAATAATTTACTGCCAACTGCTACGCGATAAGGAAAAATACTGTGATACTAAATACTTGATAGAAAATAAATAGTGGGCACGATACATAACGTTCATTATTAATTTAACTGTGTACATGATTATGAATGATAAATGTAATGTACCTATAAAACGTTTTTATTATTGTTTAGATTTTTTAATGAGAAAGTTTATAAAACATTTATAAGGCTTAAATAATAATGCGACTAATTTGAAAGTCGCTCAGTATGAACGTAGAGTAGCTTTCCTTTTAATATCATTATAAAAATAATACCTCATATCTGAATTAAAAATGCTCCGTCTACCCTTACGTTGCTTGACAACATGCCGTTCTTGCTTTAAATATCATTGTAGTTAAAATTATCCTGCATGTAATGAATCTTATTCGCCTCTTCAAAAATAAAAGCGTGGATATATTGAAATATTTACTTATTTTATTTTAAATTATTATTTACTTATTTTATTTTAAATTAAGTACTTCCTGGTTGTCTTTTTTTGTTCAGATTACAACAAACTATACATAAATCGAGTCACAGATGTCCCTAATTCCTACCAATTCTCATTATAACTCATTCACTAATTATAAGTATTCAAAAGTTAAAGGACTTACGTTATAATTAGGTAAAAGGCATATTTTAAAAATTATTTTAAAGACCAATTTTAATAATTAAGTAAAGAAATATTTAGTTATTAATATAACAAGCCTCGTACTGGTATAGTACCATAAAGCAAACAAAGCGCACGTACCACTAGCTCTGAAGATAGCCTTCTAGAAAGATTAAATAATCGGCAGTTCCAACTTATTTACGTGAGTCACGTTCGTTTCAATATAATTTAGGTATAGTATCTATCTAAATAACAAATATTAATTTGAATATATATTACATAAAGATAATACGAACACTCTAACTTCATAACACTATACTTGTAAACATTGGCCAAAACAAGAAAATAAACACAATTAAAGTATAAATATCTCATACAGCAGTTCTTATATACAAACTGTTTGTTGTTGTTACTGAAAGTTTTCGTGAATTTAAAGCTAGCATAAGCTAACAGCTACGTTAGTTAAACCAATTTAAGTAACCGGTATATTCAATATTCAAATTTCATAATTCACGAAATATATATATAATTTTTAAATAATTATATCATGAAAGTAAATACAAGTTTCACATACTTAAATTATTCATTTCATAAGAGATTCTCTATTATTATTAAAAAAAAAAAACAAAAAAAACAGGTTTTTTAGATGTGATTTAATATTTTTGTAATATATATGTATGTCGGCGCACCCATACTTTAACAGTGATCATCGCTTACAATTTATTGAATCACTGTCTCCAACCCAATAATCCACGTTTACCCTCAAGATGGAAAACTTTATTGATAATGATAGCACTAATCATGACCAGAAGACTTTATATATAATGTATCTATAATATTTATTGTGAATATATAACTATGATATAATATTATGTCAATATTTAAAAGGTCTACCTCTTACCGTTAACTAAATAGAGCAAAATCACGTTTATTGTATATTAAATAACCTTAAATATCTATTTTTTTATATTTATAATTATAGTTCCAATATGAATTCATCATCTGTGCAAAATTTTAACTGTATAGCTGTCACGGCTTATTATTATTAGATACAGCCTGATGATAGACAGACAGACGGACAGCGTAGTCTTATTAATAGGGTTTGATTTTTAAACCTGTGGTACGGAATCTTAAAAACAGTCAAAATTTATGTCCTTTTCATTGTAACTAAAGTTTCTTTAAGCTTGTAGAGGAAATGTTATTTAACTTTATTATTACTTTTGGCAACAAGAGTTTGCTATGTTTTTAATTAATAATATTTTGTCCAAGAATTTTTAATTGTAATTATTACAAATAACATTATATGTGTATTATATTAACTCATTATAAGAAAACTAAAGTAAAAAGTGTACAGTACTATTAGAATGTTTAGTTTAGATCTTTAACAAGATTTATATGTTTTATATCTTTAATAAGATATATATGGATTACAACATTAGGTCCTATTTATACGTAATACATATTCTTGTTATGTCAACAAAATATCTTATTCACTTGTTCACAAGTAGGTACAAAGTTATACGCAGCATTCCACTTGATATAGAAACAAAGCGAAGCCTTCAATAGCATTTCTCTAAAGCTAACTTTTGATCTCTCAAATTACAATAAGTTTGGAAGTTTGCTAGGAAACTTTCTCCACTGATTTGACGTTGAATTAATTACATTCATATAATATAACCTAAATAGGTCTTAGAACTTAGTCAATCTAGTAATTTAATTTATAAATAAATTGTTAACAATATATAAGTTAAAAGTGAATTATAGAATGAGGTCCATGTGAAGATTAGGAAGTAAATATAATGTCTTTTATAAAAGTGATGTCACAACAATGAAATCCCAACGAAATTGCTATAAGTATACACAATATTATAAGTTTCGATAAATGAAAAAAAATATATATTTTATAAATACGGAAGCCATATTTAGATCTGAACTTAATACTTTTCTTTTTCTTTATGGGCCATTACCCAGCCCACACACACGTCCCGCGGGAATTAAGTGATACTTGTCTTGATCACATACTTCAAATACATCAACTACTGTACTTTTACCTTACTCAACTTTAACTGAACACCATTCCGTCTTGCTTTGAATCAAGGAAAGAGAAGAGTCTTCAACTGTGGCAATTTTTTTGGGATAAATCGACTAAAGTATGGATATGGGTTGCCCACATCATCCAACATACGTATTTCAAACCTCTAATATTAAAAAAAACACACACACACAAGCACATACACACGCACTCTAGTCTGTAATATGTAAATTTTCAGTATTAAAGACGGGCGCTGTTTACTACAATACAGGTCTCCTAGTGTAGCAACAGAGGCTTCAAATATATATGTAGTATTTAGTCTAATTAAAATTGATTGCGCTGCTAGTTTTTAAATGTAGATATTTTATACATACGCAAACAACTGGTAACACCTCATGTGGTTGGCCCTCATTATTTCAATTACTGTATTACAATAATAATAAATTTAGTCTATGAAAGGTCAGGTTTACGGTTTGTTTAGATATTGACAAGCTATTTTTAAATATTTCATTAAATTAGATATATTTGTATCATTAAAATTAACGTGGTCTATAAATATATGTTTTAGTAAAAAAAAAGCGACGGATACATTTATAGCTCGTTAACTTGAAAGCCGTTTAAAGTATGCTTCAATACCTATGTATGCTAAATTTTGCATCATTAGGTGTACTTAAGTGAAACCATATAACGTACATCGTTAAGTTGTCTTTTGAAAGCGTCTTAGCAAACACCCATTAAATGATATATTTTATTTAGTTGGATAACTCATGTTCAAGGTTTATTTCAAATGTTTGAATGTTCATTTTAACTGTTTTGATGTTCATTTTGATTTTTTTTTTGCGACAGCTATACATATAGAATGAAGTGGCAGAAAACATATTTTCTATTTTGGTACAATTATTTTAATTGTATAGAGAACTTAACAATATTATAAATAGATATTATAATTATAATTTATAATTAAAACTAATTTTCAATCTTTGGGTACTACATGAAAAAAAATATAATTAAACAATCTCAATTTAAATAAACGGCTATTTTAATAATGCTTAAGGAAACCTTATCTTACTTTGTCTCTATAATTATCTCACTTCAAAAAAAACTTTTTAAATCTTAAAAAAAAAAAATTAAACTTCAATGGAATTTGAATTATAATTTTATTTTCTACTTTGTTCAAGCAATCTTATTCGCAATTTTATTATATAATTTGAAAATATTAACTATTTTACATTGTTCCATACAAGAAAATAATGTGATGTGTGAAAAATATTTTCCTTTTTTTAACATTTATAATACGATCGAGATGATCATAAAAATAATGTTCCACGACAAAAGTCAATTAAACTGATCCGTAATACTGGCGTAGGTTATACAACGATGTTATTATGCACGGATATGTGATAAGCTTTTAAGCAAATTCTGGTTGTAAAAGTAAAATTATACGAACATTTTATATTTTATTGTTGAATGGTTATCGGTTCCCGCATTTAATAATGCTTCTGTTGAAGATTAACTGTACCTTACAAATTCACAAGCAGAATATTACATAAAGAAGCAGATATTATCTACTTGAAGAAAATGAACTGAGTTCACCTATCCTATCCTATCCTATCCTATCCTACTAATATTATAAATCCGAAAGTTTGTAAGGATGTGTGTATGTTTGTTACTCTTTCACGCAAAAACTACTGAACGGATTTTCATGAAACTTTGCAGTAATATAGATTTGATATCAGAATAACATAATAAGTTAAAATTTATAGGGATTTATATAATTGTGTGATAAAATAACGATAACTGTCAAGTAAGTCGGAAAAAATCAGCGCCCTGAGAGCTATATTGGCGTGCACTGCTCTTATTGTTTGAGTTACACAAAGATAATTACTGTAAGATTATTTATCATAAATAGTTCCGAATAAAAGTCCGCGACAGCATATATCTATCTTTTATATGTGAGTCACTATGACCAAAATAGTGAACCAAACATACAATTTAATTGGATATTTTTTAACAATGCACAGTTCAGAATATTTATCGAACTCTCAGAAAATGGATACATCTGTCACTTTAAGTATTGAATGTAAATAAATTTTGTGTTTTACACTAAGTAATTTGGAGGAATAGTTTAAAAGTTACCACGATAAGATTGACTTAAACGGAATGTCTAAAACGCCTAAAAGGCGCGACGCGCGGAGCGAGCGAGAGGGGAGCCGTCATCACTGAGTGCTCCCACCCGACCGCACAGACACGCGAGGGCAGACGTCGTTGACGGTTGTGTTCATGTTCATGTTCAAGCGATTTATTGTATGACAAATTCGATTCTCAAAGCCATTTATTGTTTCATACAATCTATACATATAATAAAATTGTCACTGAACCATTCCCGTATATGGAATTAAAAAAAAAAACATCATAGGGGGGCAAGAGAACCCAAAACAATGGTTTTTCAGTTTGTCTGTTTGTCTGTATGTCTGTATGTTTGTGCACGCTAAGCTCGGAAACGGCTTAACCAATTTGAATGCGGTTTTCAGGAATATATTATCACAGTCTTCACTTAACATTTAATGTTTATGTAATCTAAATCAATTAAGAAATAAAAAAGTTATGACAATTTATGTCAATGACGTAATAGGTACCATGCAAATCTTATTCTATACATGTAATAAATCTGTAGAGGAGTAGTCTTTGTGCATTGAAAAAATGTTTTTTTCAATTTGTCTGTTCGAATGAATGTGTTTGATATATATATTTTAAATGATAAACTGAATGTTTATCATTTAAATAGATATATATTTTTAAATAAAACTAGACCTGAAATTTGATGGTGAAAATAACGTTGATTGTGTAGCTCAGAATACCTCAAGTTTACATGGTAATATTTTGATTATGTTCAAAGAAAATCTGTAAGTGTGATATATGGTTAGAATGGTTATTTAGTAATCTGTTTAAAAATAAAGAAATTTAGTAAAAACAAGAGAGGTATAAAAATAATTACAGTACCTAATATTGTATCCTTATTAAAAACTTTAAATATACTTTAGACAGTGAGCGATGTCTGCCGATGTAGTAATTTTGATTGTATCACTTAAAATAAGTCATATAGAATACAAAAAAAGGGAAGTGGGAATTGTTTTACTACGAATTTAAGGCGTGCGAAGCCGCGGGCAACAGCTAGAGTACTAGAGTATAAAGTATTATAGCGTGAATATCAAGATAATATTAACATTCATAATTTACATTCCCATAATAGTTAACGTGCTGGCAAGTAGCATATGACTAATGCGTAATAAATTCATACTAATCAAACCGTAGATTGAGGTTCGTCTTGCATAATTAACCGCCCCGTTGGTCGAGTGGTTAGCGCAGACGCCTAACGCGTCACGGCGCAATGGGGCTTGGGTTCGATTCCCGGCAGAGACAGCCATTTATGTGATGACCATAGATGTCTGTGTGATGTTTTCGTCATATATGAAATATATTCTCACTATTTATATGTGTATTTCTATGTATTTATATCTTTGTCTAACACCCTTAACACAAGCAAATAATTTGCTTACTTAGGGGTAAAATCAATGTGTGTAATTTGTCCTAATATTATTATTATTATTATTAACTACTAGTTTGGAAAACTGTTTTTAAACGGGTAGATTTCTTTTGTTTATAAAATGGTATATAAATTGAAATTATATTCCAAATGATCAGAAGAAGGGGAAAATATAGAGTAAGTTATGTTTTTAAATAATTCCAATTCCTTTATTTGCATAATCTAATAAACAATATATACAGGTACGTTTACTCCAAAAGTTTACAAAAGAAGTTTGAATATATTCATAGACAAAGACAAATATCGTCGCAAGTATAGAATACTGAACGTCATATTTATTGTACAGCTGCATTTGCATCAATTTTCGTCACGAACTTTTCGAAATCCCTAAGGATCTGTTTCAACATGAGTATCTCTACAAATTTCTTGTATTTTATTATTATATTCAAAGAAGATTTTCTAGGAAGGTTGGTATATTATAATATTGCTCTATCATAATATATCAACCTTCCTAGAAAATTGTTGATGTTGAAATTCGTATTCGTGTTGTAATTCTTGGATTCCAACAATTTGTACAGGATTATATGTTAAATTAAGATAATATGTAAAGAAAACTTTGGTTGATTTAAGACGTTTATTGGCCCCTCTAATAGTTTTATATAATTAAGGATATAATATATTACAAAGTTTATATAATGGCACAAACTTTTGTACCAGTAATAGTGTAAGTACGAGATTATCCAGTAGTTTTAAAATGTAGGTAGTTAGGTAAAATTAATGTAACCCACTAACAATGTCTTAGTTTATCACCAAATTATTTATCATTTTTACATATTGATGCTGGTTGTAAAACAGAATTAATGAAAGAGGGAGTAGGATATTTTTGTAATAGTAGTTTTAAATACATAGAAAGAAAATATATCACAGCTTGTTCTGCTGATCGTTAAAGTGAAGTAGCATGTGCAAAAATTGAGGGAAATATTATATAAATTATTAAAATTCTATGGAAGTTATATCTCACTTTCTTCCAAAGGTTGGATTAAGTGTATATTGTAAAGATGAAGCATTTTATTTTTAAACTACATGAACTGTTGACTTAGAAATTCCTAAAACAACAAACAATGACGCAGGTTTCATAGGACCGAATCAATTACTCGACGCACATATTCTTTTGTTGATGCAACAGGAATGACTTGGTTAAATTCACTGTGTTAAAAGTTTTGCACTGCGGCCAATAAAATAAGTAAAAACTTGAAATAAAGACAGAACCAACTGCGACTGCTGGGCAACAGTCATTTGAATTTAAAAAAAAAAACAAAATTTTAAGTAATAAATATTTATTTTTAGATTTAATAAGCTTAAATTAAATGGCTTTAATGCTCCTAGATAATAATATTATATAAACCGGTGGACATATTTAACGGAACGCAAAAAACAGACTGCAAGATCATATGAAAACACATTTTTGTTGTACAATACATTTGATTATTATTCTGAATTAATTAAATTAACATTTTTGAACATAAAAAATCACAAAATTAAAGCGAAAGAAACGAAATTAAAGACAATAAGGTCAGTGACTTAATTCTGAAGAGTTTTGACCTAACACAATGAAAACTAAAGAAAAGTTAATATTGTCCAAATGACTGGTTTTTTCGCGATGGGTGATACAATCACTATTTAGTGTTGCCATCTCTTGCTGTTAAAACTGCCTGCATGCGTCTGGGCATGCTCTCTATTAAATTGTCAATAAAACTTTGCGGTATTGAGTTCCAATCTTCAACCAATGCGGTTTTGAGGTCTCTTACGTTGACAGGTGATGGATTTCTTTGTTTAATTTGTCTTCCCCGTTTGTCCCAAACGTGTTCTATTGGATTTAGGTCTGGCGAGCGTGCCGGCCACCCCAGAACCTGGATTCCGACCTCATTAAGATATTCCGAAACTAATGCCGCAATGTGAGGTCGAGCGTTGTCATGCATTAGAAGAAAATTGTCTCCAAATTGTCACAATCTGCTCTAAAATGTCGGTTACGTATCTTGCCGCAGTCAGGGAGCCGTTTTCTACGATGTGTAGCTCCGTGCGTGCTCCTAAGCAAATACCGCCCCATACCATTACTGACCCTCCACCATACGGCTCTCTCCCAATAATGTTACACTGAGCGTATCTTTCTCCGGGTCGTCGCCATACTTTGGTCCTTCCATCATCTGGTTTGAGACAAAATCTGGACTCATCATTAAAAAGAACTTTTCCCCAAGCGTCATTATTCCAATTTAAGTGGAAACGAGCAAAGCTGGCCCGAGCCACTCGATGACCTGCAGTGAGCTGTGGACCTCTGGCAGGCAAGTACGCCCCTATGCCAGCTGCCTTCAGTCTTCTTCTGACGGTTTTGGTACTAATTATCACTTGTCGAACTTCCTGCAGCTGGTTTCGTACCTCATAAGAAGTCAAGGTACGGTTTCTGAGAACACTGCTGACAAAAAATCTATGGTCTCTCTCTCCTGTTACTCTTTTGCGACCTTGTCCTTTACGCCTGGTATACTCTCCAGTCTGCCGGTATCGTTTAACATTGCGGAAAATCACAGACTTGGAAACATGTAATGTTTGAGCCACTTCATTGTAAGTGTAATTTGTGTAACCACATTTTCAATTAAAGTTACAGCTTTAGAAACCAGAGCAACGCTGAGATCCGGCATTATCGCCTAAATTTATCGAATTAAGTTCACTTCACTCAATAATGACAATTTTTCGTCAAAAAAACAACAGAAATGACGACGAAAATTCTATACACTACGTGTCTCAGAAATTAGCAGATAAACAAAAAAAACAAATGAAATTTAAAATAAAATTATTTTTAAAATCATCTTTTTTTTTAATACATAATATTGGTATAGTGGCCAGTACGAAAATATGAAAATATTTTCCGTTATTCGACCTTTTTTTTTGCGTTCCCCTAAATATGTCCATGAGTGTATATTAGGATATAATATTTAATTTATTATTTCAATTTATTATGATTAGAAATTGTAAAAATCAATTGAAGATTTGAAGTCCACAAGCCATTATCTTATACATCAATTTAGATTATTTGTTTTTATACTAATCTTTTTACCGTCCAAAAAATTAACATACTTAGATTGTATCCAGTTAAACTGAAAAAATCTTACAAAAAATATTATAAGAGTTTGATGATTTTTTATCCTGTTAAAATATTTTATGACAAGTATTATTTATATTGGTGTTCATAAAACGTGCACATAGATACATTCTCGAGAAGGCGAGTTAAAAATTTCCTTCTTATATAGCGTAATGATTTATTATTTATAAGATATTATGTTGTATATATAATAGTTTAATTTTATGTTTACAGCATTTTATTTTATACTGTATAGTGGTTCGGTTGACTTGTAGAGAATGCTTTAGCATTTAGAAGTGTATATTTTATTGTACAATAAAGTTTAAATAAATAAACAAATATTGAATTTATTTATATTGCATACTATTTCTGTGGGACAAGTGCCAAAATAACGTTTTATAACCTAAAAGTAAACATGGCTGCCTATGAAGTTTGCTACATGAACGTTATTCATGTCAAATGCACACATGTACAATATTAGCCTAAGGCTGTTAAATTTGAGAAAATAAAGACTTTATGAGCCCAAATATTATGATAATAATATATATATGAAAACGTATATAAATACAAAGAATAACTTAAATTATTATCTAACTCCAAATGCAGTTGTGTATCAAGTACCTTACAATTTAGATCATAAATTGCAATGGGTCCTCATATAATATATGGATTACTGCTCGATTAGTTTACTTTCATAGTAAACCGTATATTACTATATATATCTTACTACTATACATATCTTGTGGGGTGATGCAGCTGATATTGATACCATATTTACACTGCAAAAGTGGGATGTTCGAGAAATATGTATTTTGAGACTAAGAGAATTTTTAAGAAATAAATTAAAAGAATTTATAATTATGACCGATTATAATCCGTATATTTATGAAAATTAATAAAAGAAATAAAAATAAACTCGCTATGCCCAACACTCTACTTCATAAAATAGGTCCGTTAATGTTAATTGTATATGTTTGTATATAATCTTTTAAGGTTAATTATATATATCGGCGCGATGACTTTATAAAACAAAATCATAATCGTCGAAAGAGGAACATTGGATTATAATTTATTAGATTTACTAGTTACTGCTTGTAACAGAATCAATTTATAGTTAGATGTGATCAAAATACATTGTTAATACAACTATTATGATGTCACTAGACTTGTTTATATCAGTCGTTATTTTAGTATAAATACGGGCGATCGACAGTCCGAGAGTTAGTCTTGCTCGAGTCGTCGGACTGTGCAGATCTCTATAAGGATACTGTTACGCTGTCCGTTGAATAAACGAATCTATAATATTTGTGCAGTTTTATTTTGAGAACGTCATTATGAACCAGCATCACGAAGTCTACAATACAGTGACGGCAGCAATGCTGACGTCACACCTTTTTAAAAACACTAACGGAGGTCTTCTCTCCGATATCAGAAGTGGGATGGAACTTAATGTGACTTTTCTTTAATCTTGAGAGTTAATGAAGTTCTAATGAATCTGAAATGAAGTTAGTTCATAACGCTCTAGTTCAGGCCAGCATTGGCATCGGATCAGAGAGCCTTAAGCCAAAATTTGGAGGTTTTACCCACAAGCCATGGCTGGATACTGATCACATGCATGGATCAGTCCTCAACAGACTGAGTTGTGGAGGTAATCCCTAAACTCTCGCCTTGGGACGGGGCGCAACTCTCAATAATACCCGAGAGTGAGCTGCCCAAACTGCCCATCGCGGTGACCTTTCTGCCCAGTGGGCACTAGTAAGGTGGAGAATGCGGAGCAGACTCTGCTAGTCCTGACCAAGCATAACGCGGATCTGAATGTCAAGCTGTGGAGGGTTTCTGCACAGTAGGGCTGTGGGTAATGGACATCTTGTGACGTTTGCCACGGATGTGCCATCTATGGGGGCACTCTGCAGCTGAAACTTCGTGCAGCTCTTGGCTTTAAAAGCATCACCTTTAAATTCAAGTGTGGTCAGGAATCAACCCACTGGGGACCGAGCCACAACCCGCTGGGGAGCGAAATGTACGACCCCAGGCTGACAGCACGGTGTCACCGCTTCTTGGCTCTGGCAGAGTACCAAAACATGCCAGTAGGGGTACCCACAGGGGTAATCATGTGGTACGGGGCAGAGGTAAGGCTGACTGTCGAACGATGGGACCGCAGCAAAAGTCCAAATCAAAGCCTACTGGGTCATAAATGCGGATAAAACGGTGATTGTTCCATTTACAAATACGAGGCGTCTGGACGGTCTGAGGTGTCCAGCCCTCAATGGGAAAGTGATCCTATTCTCCCGTGAGGTCAAAAAGTTGGGCATTACCTTGACTGAAATGGAACACTTACATTGATAACACCATAACCAAGGCTAAGATGGCCTTGGGATTATGTGGTAGGATGGGGCAGGTGCAGCCTTCAGCCCAAGATGATGATGTGGCTCTATACCTCGAACTGAGACCGGTGGTGACTTGCAAGACATGTCAAGAGGGTGGCTAGAGGCAGTATTCTCAGAGTATCAGCCCAGGGCAATACAAACTGGATGTCGTACAGGCTAAGAACCTTTAAGGGCTCGGTCATGAGCGACAACGTATTGGCGATGATTGGCGACAGCATGGTTCCACACTGCAATTTTGTGCAGAACTATTCTGTGGAAATACCAACAAAGAAGGAATGGCCGACCGGCCTCCCCTGGAGGAACGATTGCTTTGTATGGTATACCGATGAATCAAAAATGGAGCCTAACGTACCTTGCGGGGTATATGGAGAGCGCCCTGGCTACAGGGAAAGCTTAAGCCTGGGTAAATACGACTCCATTTTTTAGGCAGAGGTGTACGCCATAATTGCCTGTGCAACCCTGAACCTGCAGCGCAACTACACGAATACGACCGTTTACATCTACTCGATAGTCAGGCGGCACTAAAGTCTAAATACTATCACGTCGACTGACTGGTGCTGGATTTCCTGATGAAATTGAACTCTGGGCTGCAAAAACAGAGTGGTTCTAATATGGGTCCCGGATCACGAGGGCCATATCAGAAACGAGAAAGCTGTCGAGCTGGCCCGTGCAGGAGCTGAAAGCAAAACATACGATCCAGAACGAATACGTAGTATTCCAAACGGCCTAGCTCGTATAACCCTGAATAACCTCACTAAGTGTGACGCTATAAGGCGTTGGGAGGAGATCCCTGGCTTCAAGCATTCCAAAGCCCTCATCAAACCCTTTAATGCGAAAGAAGCTAAAGAGCTCATTCGGCTGAGCAGGAATAATCTACGCATCGTAACTAGAACGCTTACACGGCACTGTTGTCTGAATAAGCACCTAGCGACTCTCAAATTAGAGGATGGAAAAGTGTGCGGGTATTGCCATGAGGCGGATGAAACCCCGATCCATCTGCTATGCGAGTGCGGTCCGCTGATGCGTAAACGCAGTGACACCCTGGGGAGACACATCCTGGACCCAGTGGAAGCCCATACACCTCACTGCAAAGGTCGCAGTGATACTTGGCTCTCGTAGCCCTGCACAGCCGTGCTTTCAAATAATAATTTCGTCAATCTGCGAAGTCTGGACCAGCTGTACTTAACCCTGTGTTATATGCTTTGACTAGCATATAGCATCATCTTCCGTAACATAACAAGACAGTATGCAAGTATATTACTGATTTTATTGAAGGATTGCTTTACATAACTTAATAAAACTGTTTCAGAATTGCAACGACCAAGGCTTTGTTAAATCTTCATAGCAACTTACAATTCCAAAGGCGATGAAACTGCTAGACTGGTTTGACTGGTCAACCACGAAAATATAAGCAAGGTTCAACGCCAGGGGTATTGGCAGTATGAGTTGCGTCCGTTGTGTAAGGAGACAATATTTGACGCCGGCATAAGGTATCTTAAGGGATATTAAAACTAGACATGAATGAATCTTTAAATAATCTACGAGGACCTCGAGTATAATCTACAGTTATAAATATCTAGAGAGTGATATCTCTAGTATGTGCATTACCCTTGAGCTAAACACGGATCATAGATGTTATCGTAAGAGAGTCATGAAGTGCCATTGGGATGCCCTGAGCAACAGTGATTAGTCACTTATTCAAGTGTTTAAAAGATAATAAATAACTAGTGGTACCTCTGAGCTACTCATGTGTTACCCTTGTGCTAACCACGGATCCTTGATGTATCCTTTTGAGAACCATGAGATACCCTTGGGACCCCTTGTGGAACTGTGAGTAGACACGTACACACAACAGATTTAAGATAATAAATAACTGGTGGTACCTCTGAGCTACTCATGTGTTACCCTTGTGCTAACCACGGATCCATGATGTATCCTTTTGAGAACCATGAGATACCGTTGGGACCCCTTGTGGAACTGTGAGTAGACACGTACACACAACAAATTTAAGATAATAAGTTACTAGAGGTTCCTTTGATCTAAACATGTGTTGCTCAGGTGCTAACCATAGATTTTTCATGTATCTTTAGGAAGACCATGAAATACCGTGTCGATGCCTTGTGTAACGTACATACTATAAATAATTATGTAAGAAGTTAAAATTTTATTTTTATAAATAACATCTTGGTGAACAGATGACCGTATCGGCGGAAAACGAAACACCGAAAAAATGATCTCTATGAGATCGTGAATCGGCTCCATCAGCTTCAGGAGAAGAATCGGAACTACAGTCGACCAATCGACAGAGTAACGATAAAATATGTGAACGTAAGTAACTCTCAAATAAAAAACCTACTGTTTTGCTGAATACAATAACAGACAATAATTTGACTATAAGCAACGCTGGTTGCTTACAGATGCCAAACTAAAAGGAAAATATTTTCATTATTACAGAACTTATCAGGCTGGTGCAGAGCGCACACCGCCTGTCAGAATGGCCGTATCGGCGCGATGACTTTATAAAACAAAATCATAATCGTCGAAAGAGGAACATTGGATTATAATTTATTAGATTTACTAGTTATTGCTTGTAACAGAATCAATTTATAGTAAGAAGTGATCAAAATACATTGTTAATACAACTATTATGATGTCACTAGACTTGTTTATATCAGTCGTCATTTTAGTATAAATACGAGCGATCGACAGTCCGAGAGTTAGTCTTGCTCGAGTCGTCGGACTATGCGGATCTCTATAAGGATACTGTTACGCTGTCCGTTGAATAAACGAATCTATAATATTAGTGAAAACGTCATTATGAACCACCATCACGAAGTCTACAATACAGTGACGGCAGCAATGCTGACGTCACACCTTTTTAAAAACACTAAAACAGGTCTTCCCTCCGATATATATGTTTTTATAATTAGCTCCCAAATAACTCCTTAAGTTTATCATTCAATAAATTTAAATTATTTTTTTAAAATTATTTTATAAGAAAATCTTACTATAGTTTACAGGATTACATCAACGACAGTATGGCTCGGGACTGAATTACATTGTATTGCGAAGATTACTAGTAATCTTCGCAAAATTGCTTTTAAGATTGACGTTTGGGAATCAGTGATCACAATAAAAAAAAATCCGACTGTGTTTGTTGTGTGGTTCTTCACAAATCAGGACGCGTTTGGAACCCTCATAGTTTTAACCTTGTGCTTAAAATATCATAGATAGATAGATAGATAGATAATATTCTTTATTGCACTCCACATAACAACTTCAATAAAACAAGAATAATAACAATAATGAACGTAACAGTAACTTAATAAAAAGACAAGTAAATTATGAATAAGTGCAAAAGTTGGCCTTATCGCTGATAGCGATAGGAAAAACATTATACAAATATATATTGATATATACAAAAAATTTATACATGGAAATGTTTAATACGAGTATATTAACTTATTAAAACAATTATTGAAACATACCCCCGTTTAATATAAATATTTATTTATTTTTATTTATTTATTTATATCTTTTCCACTTAGAATCATAATCAGTGATCACTTGTGTACGTCAACATGGAAGTGTCAGGAGGGCCTATTACGATACTAGATTTATCGTAATAAGCCCTTCTGAGAAAGCACTTTCCATCTTAATGTTAAAGCTATGAGGGTTCCAAACGCGTCCTGGTCTGAGAAGAACCACACAACAAACTCAGCCGGATATATTTTTTGTTATTGTGATCACTGTTTCACAAACGTCAAACTTAATACAAATTTGGAACAACTAGAACCGTCGCAATCAATAGGAAAAGAAGCCTAATGATTTCAGGCAACGAAAATTAAATAATAATAACAGAAAAAACATATATATATAAATCTTCGGCCTGCCACACAACCAGTCACCGCAAGCAGCACCCGTTCACGAGCATAACACAAGAGCCAGCCATCACCCCCTTCGCACATATTTGAGGGAGGGAGGCAACCCGACTCCCGATGCTACCGCAAGTAGTGACTTCTAAGGAATCGGTGTGATGCAGAAGGTCGATAAAGCAAAATAATTTACAACAAAAAACAAATTGCGGAGATTACTAGCTATTCGCAATACAATACAGATTCATTCCCAGGCCATACCGTCGTCGATGTAATCCTTTACACTATAGTAGGATTTTTTTATTAAATTATTTTTAACATATAATTTAAATTTATTTAATGATAGGCTTAAGGCTTCATTTGGGAGCTTATTATAAAAACGTATACAATTACCCTTAAAGGATTTACCTATTTTATGGAGCCTAGTGCCGGGCATAGCGAGTTTATTTTTTTGTCTTGTATTAATTTTATGTAAATCACAATTTTTCTTGAATTTTGAAATATTTTTATGAACGTAAATTAAATTTTCATAAATATATTGATTGTAAACAGTCATAATTTTAAATTCTTTAAATTTGTTTCTTAAAGAGTCTCTTGGTCTCATATTATATATTGCGCGAACAGCCCTCTTCTGCAATGTAAATATGGTATCAATGTCAGTCGCATTGCCCCATAAGAGTATACCGTATGACATTAAGCTATGAAAGTAACTAAAGTATACTAATCGAGCAGTTTCCATATTTGTTAATCGACGTATTTTTTTAACCGCGTATGCAGCAGAACTTAGTCTGCTTGACAAATTCAATATATGAGGACCCCATTGCAATTTTTCATCTAAAGTAATGCCCAAGAAAGTAGTAGATTTGACCAAGTCCAAGTCCTCATTATTTAATTGTACATTGGTTCTAACATTTTTAACATTTGGTAAACTAAATTTGACACATTTTGTCTTTTTTTTATTAAGCAACAAATTATTGGCGTTAAACCATTGTACAACATCTGAGAGAGCATTGTTTACATCGTCAATAACAGATTGCCGTCTATTAACTTTAAAAGTAAGAGAAGTATCATCAGCAAACAACACTATCCCATGTTTTTCCCTCACTAGGTGAGGTAAGTCGTTTATGTAAATGAGGAACAAGAAAGGCCCTAAGATAGAGCCCTGTGGCACACCTATTTTTACCAAAGAACCAGGGGAACGTTTTCCATTTACATCAACTTTTTGAATTCTATCATTAAGATATGAACTAATTAAATCTAGGGACTTATTTTTAACTCCATAATGTTCTAACTTTTTTATAAGGATTTCATGTTGAACGCAGTCAAACGCCTTAGATAGATCACAGAAAATGCCAAGTGCATCCTGTGATCCTTCCCAGGCTTCAAATATGTTTAGTAATAGCTCAACACCAGCATCTGTTGTAGAGCGACCGGCAGTGAAACCAAACTGGTTTTTGTGTAAGAGATTGTTTTTACTGAAATATGCCACAAGTTGATTAAGAATTATTTTCTCAAAAATCTTACTAAAAGTGGGTAAGACTGAAATAGGTCTATAGTTACTAGGATCTAATGAACAGCCGGATTTGAATAATGGAGTTATTTTACTTTGTTTCATTAGATCAGGAAATATACCATATTCTAAACAATTATTAAATATTAATGCTAAGTCTGGCGCTACAATGTCAATTATGGACTTAAGTATGTCAACAGAAAACCCCCATATTACATACATAGTTCAATCATTATAATTACACACGTTACACACATTACTATAGTAATTTTCTTATAAATAGTACACATATAGAAAGTAAATAAGCTAAAAAGATAAAACAATAATATAAATGTATAAATAATAATAATAATTAAAACTCGATCGACCGATATCATCACTGAGATAAATACAATTGTTTCACCTGTTTTTAAAAATGTTCAAGAAATTTGCTCTATAGATTGATCCAAAAATTTAAACCGCGTCTTAAGATATTCAGGAGACTTAGGATTGAAGAGGATGAGAAAGTTTGTGAGAAATACTGCGAAGGCGTATGGAAAGCCACATGAACTTGTTGTGAAATTCGGAGACTTGTAAGAATTTATGAAGGCTAAAAAAAAATAAACCGATTACATAAATGTTAAAGGCGTTCAAGCCTATTAAGCCTTTTCCTCGGTAATATTCGTAACAAAACCGTTGACATAGTCAAGAATTGGAAGAAGGCGAGATTCTGCTATCGCAATTTTTTGTAGGAATAGATAAAGAGTTAAAAAGTTGTTGGAGCAATCACATTTTAAGGTAAATCTTTCTACTAACTTCGTTAATATGAGGAGAATGATCTATCAAGTATCAGTTCTAAGTTTTTAACTTTCATTAAGAGAAATAATATCGCTATCAAACAGTTTAGGTGGAACATTTGACCAATTTATACGCATAGTTAATTTTTTACTCCCAATGACTATGAGTAGTGTTGAAGGATTACCGTTTAAGCCAAAAGATTTAAACCAGTTTGGTATACATTCCAAATCAATATGTATATTTTTAATACAGGTAGGAAAATCCGTTAAGTTAGTTAGTGAGTATAACGGGAGATCCACCACTCGAGATTCTACTACTTGTATACAAGTGATAGAAAGAAGAAATATGGGTGGTTATGGTGGTAAAAGAATTTAAAAGAGAAGAAGAGATAAAACGTCACCTTGAGCGACGCCGGTCTAAACTGCGCACAAAGTAGAGTGCTAGTTATCAACGCGAATACATTGCCGGCGGCGGTGCAAGTATGAATTAAACCAGTTAACTACCTCAAGAGATATGGTAAGAGAACTCAATATGGTTAATAACAAATCAAAACCAACCATCCCAAATGCATCACTATAATTTAGAAAGGTCAGAATAGCAAACTTTTGATTATCCATACCACTCCTGATGTCGTCGATGATTATAACCAAGATAGTTATCGTACTATGACCGTGACGGAAACCAAATTGAAGGGGATTAAGGAAGCAGTGGTTATAAAGATATAGGAACAATTATTAGTAGACAAGATGCTCAAGGACCTTAGATAAAAAAGGAAGTATGGAAATTGGACAATAGTCAGAAAAATTACTAAGATCAGGCTTTTTAGGTATAGATATGATTAGAGCGTCTTTCCAGGACTTCGGAAATGTTGAAGAATGAATGGATTGATTAAGAATTGAGCTGATAACTGTAATAACAATATCAATAATAATAATAATAATGTACTAGTAGGAGTATAATGTTGATTAAGCTGATTTAAGTTTAAAATGACGACAAAAATTACTGCCTGATGCAAAATTGTAGTCATTCAAGGAGCTGATGGACGTTTTATCGTAATTAATTTAATTAGGGCGTAGCGACAGTAAACATTTAAAATATTGTTGTTAAGAGGGGAGATTTTCTTATCTACTGTCGTTAATAAGACTGTTAGGAATGGGTGGACATTTAATTTATCACCTTCTCAAAGCGTCATAATTTAAGCGAAACAATTTACGTATTTGCCTAAATGTATTTTATTCTTCTAGGAATAATAAATAATATCATGCCCAGAAAATTCAAAATCGGAGTGTTGACCAAATTTATTATTTTATTTTATTATTACACATATTAATTTTTGTATCGTCATTGAACGACTATTCTGTTTATGTTTATAGTTTTTTGGATGTTAAATAAAAATGCTATAAAAGGCGATTTATTTGGAAGGGACCGAAATTATATTATAAGACAATCTAATTAACGTCCCTTGGTTAATAACGGGTACATTAATAAGGTACAAATTTTATGCGATAAAAAAATCAATAATATTACCTAGGAAATATAGTATGTGACTCATGAATAGGTATTCGATTTTTTTTCTAATAAATAGTTTACTTTCTAATAATAGTGTCAAGTTTTATCGCTTGTAGCTAATCATTGTTTTATACACAAAGTACTTTTAATTTCATTGATGTAAGGTTATATTTGTTACAACATTATATTTTCTTGATGTAAATGTGTAAGTTTTATGATTACACTATATTTTAAGATAACATTTCATCCATATTTAAATTATTGGATAGTGTAAACACAATATATGTTACTTATACGCAGAGGGAGAGAGAGTATAAACGTATACAATTCAATAAATTAAATATATTTTTAAATTCTATATTTTTGAAATGAGTTCCATCTCTTATATAGAAGTCGAACATTTTTAAGAGAAATCTAACTAGGAAGAAAAGAAATTTTATAAAAGTAAACCTTATTTCTCGAGGTTTCTTTTTTTTCTATAAACCCTTAGAACTATAATGATATTTAATTTATAAAAGAGAAAAATGATATTATTATCTTTTCAAACAATTGGTTACAAAAATACTTATTTTTATTACAAACTAGGGTAGGAAAAAATATTTTAAACAAATTTTACTTGATAAACAAAACCCATTTAAATTACGTAATGAATTTGCAATTACTTAGTTTTAATATAGTTTTTGATATTTTAATGTTAATTCGTAGCTTAAATATTTTGGCTTTTCAAGTTGTTTAAGTTGGTTTGAATCACGCTTCAGTATATTTGTAGACTAAAGTATATAAAAGAGATCTTTAAGGTATGCAACATGAGTTGCAGAAAGAGATGCTCTAATTATTTTATTATAATTTTATACCGAAGCTAATTTAATTATTCCATAAAAATTTTAACTTTATAAATGTATCATAATAAAGACCATACAGGAATTATAATATAGAGCCGCGACTAAACATACGTAAATGTATGAAATATATTCTATGCCTTTATCATTCTTAATAATATCGTTTGATTTAGATAACCATAGATCACTTAATTAGTATATAAGAAAATTATAAGAATAAATATTATTAGTTATTGAAACATTTAAACCGAAAATTTATCAAATATATTTCTCCAATAAAACAATGATGGATGGTTTGGCTTTTCTTCTGAACTCATTGCCCGTAACTTTGTTCTCTTATGATAAGAAATATTCAACTTAAATAAGAATTTTACATAATTGTAGTAAAGAAAATAAAAAGTATCTAAAGAGGACCTGTAATATACTACGTAAAAGAAAACCATTTCAGCATGAATTATTCTACGTAATATTTCTACTTAATACTCTCTCAACTCAGGTAAGACAGATTCAGCATACTTTACAACTGGTCCTTAAATTACTTTTATATTCCTAGAGCTCTAAGGACAAGTAGCTCCTATGTAGAAGAATTGAGATTACTCCATGTGATATATTTTATAAAACCTTGTAGTAAATATTTGTAAGTGTAATTTAAAATTTGTTGAAAAATTTTGTTATAAAGATTATATTATTATTATTTAACAGCTTTTCTTTGCAAACTTGTATTATTACTTCAGACTCAAATAAAAAACAATCTCTCATCACCTAATACTAATGTTTATTTATATATTTAAAGAGTTATAATAATTGTTGCCCAAACTAATCTTCCCCTAATATTTTTTTCAAGCCTTGAAATCATACTAAACGTTAATTCCAGTGATTAGCCAACAAATTAAATTGTACATTTGTATTTTCCCAAAAATAAGACATTATTAGTGAGTGAAACGTATTATACGCTAACCGTGGCAATGGGATAGCCAAACTAATAAACAACTTTTTCTGTCACTAAACAGAATAAGTTGTTAATTAGTTCGGTTACGATTTTAATGGAATAACTTTTAAGTTATTGCATTAAGATTGTTTACATAAACAGATAATCGGAGATAATGACAATTATTTTTATATCATATACTGAACATATATTTTGCCTTATTTTATTATATGTGAAATATGAATATCATGATTGTATGAACAAATAAAGAATAGTATAATATATCCACTTAGGAATGACTTGCAACTGTGTACATTGGAAGGGTTTACCATACGTGATCTTAATAGAACCAGCATACTACAACTACTACAATAAAACCTTAAATCTCTTTTTAATTAAATTTAACTTAATAAACCTTAGCAACCATACTATGTAACTCTACTTAACAATGTCAATTGTTTTATATATTTTCAATAAAATATAATTCCTAATTATTTGATGCATTTTTTAATGTAGCACGCACTCTTGAGAGAAATTACATCTCATAAATGACAAGAGCTACGACCGTAATATTCAAGTCTCGTCAGCAGCAACCGTAAAGTCATTATATAAATTCTGATATTGCACACGTAAAATGTAAGTTTTTGTATAACAAACAAGCTGTTCCATAAGTACAATCATTGAAAACTATTCCATATTAAAAATTATCATTAATATCCGAAAAAAATATTAGGTATGTGATTTTGATTTTTATAACTTTCTCTAATTCTAGTTATTTATTTCATTAACTCGATACATTCACATTCTACATATTCAAATATTTTTTTTCGTCGGAATAATGGAATGGAAGGGCATAGAGTACGTTGCCATTTTTAAGGCTACCTACTAAAAACCAATGGTTGACCTCATTGCCTTAGTGGGATGCAACGGGATCGCTTTCGCAATCACCGTGACGCTTAGGCGAAAATTTCTACCTATTAGGGTGCCCCATCAACTAAAGGCACCCTCACCTCGTAAGCCTATGTAGGCTAGAGAAAAGACTCGGGCAAATCCCGTCTCCTTTTATCCTCCCGAATTCGCCGCGACTCCTGAGGTTCTCCACTCACCGCATATTTATATATTTTTTACCGTTCACAGATTTTAATGTATTAAAAAGTAAAAAAGTTTTGACCATTGTTAATATTGGAATTGGAATTATCAATTGTTGATGGTTATATTGGAATTATTGCAATAATAAAAGAAAGTAAAGGACTGTTTTTAATATACTCGTTTTAAACAAGTGCATAGCGATTCAAAACATTAATTACGCAAATTTACACAATTGTCACTGCAGAAGAGATATTACGTTCTTATTTAAACACGAGTTAAGATTATCGTTATTATATTAAAAAGATATACCAAATAAAATTATCCACACATATAATAAAATTGTCACTGATCCATTTCTGTACATGAAAAATATTAGAAAAAAACATGTAAAGGGGCCTTTATAAGAGCCAGAGAACCCAAAACAATGGTTTTTTATTTTGGCTCTCTGTTTGTATATCTGTATGTCTGTATGTTTGTGCACGCTAATCTTCGACACAGCTTAACCAATTTGAATGCGATTTTCACAAATGTATTATCACAGACTTCACTTAACATTTAGTGTTTATTTCATCTAAATCAGTTAAGAAATAAAAAAGTTGTGTCAATTTATGTAAATCACGTAATAAGTACCATGCAAATCTTATTCTATACATGTAATAAATCTGTAGAGGAGTAGTCTTAGTACATTGAAAATATTAAAAAAAATATACCAGGATGGTGAAGTGATAACTAATACAATCTATTTTCAGCTTTTTTTAATCTTTGTCTGTTCATCTGTTTGTCTTTTAGTTATGCAGGAAAAACAATATTTAAAAAAATTCTTACAGGGGGACCTTTATATAAGCAAGAAACCCAAAACAATGTTTTAAATTTTTTTCTTTATGTCTCAAAAACAGATTAATAGATTTGGATGCAGTTTTCGGGAATATTTTCTCATGGGATGCACTTTATATATTCTTTTTTTTTTTAATCGGTTAACAAATAAAGAAGTTAATAATCTCTTATTATCATACCACTGTTGCTCACCAGTTTGAAGGTTTATACTTTATAGTTTTTACATACATTGGTTAGTAAGTACAAAGGGTACGTTTCATCAATTTTGAAATCTATGCGTAGGAAGTCGCAGACACACTTAGTAATAAATAAACCTAACTTACATGATATATATATTCTGAAGTTTATTTTTAGGTATTTAATATTCTATTAAATTTACGAAGCAGTTTACCAAACTAGTGAGTTAGCAACACGAAGCTCATACTTACAGTCTGGTAAGTATTAATTTACTCCGCATTACTATACGCTACATTACGCTACTTATAATGTTTAATAACATAAGATCATTATTTGATATTTTCTGATTATGAAGCTGTGTTTGTCAAGGTGGTTCTTAGCTATAATTGGTCGATCTCTAAGATATTAACGTTTTATTGCCGATAGGTTCTTATGCAATAATTAGCTGTTCCTAGCGGCTTCGCCCTCTGTATATAGAAAAAAACTCTTCGTATGCGGGCAAAAGGTTTTTACACTTATTTACTCAGGTAAAATACTTTATTAGGGATAGCCGTTGCCCGTGACTGCGTCCACGTAGACTGTAAAAATTATATTTATATGCTTATGATTGTAGTCATACAGAGTCAGCTAGTGGTGATATAAATCCCTTCATCATAAAGTTATTAGTGATTGTAAATCATTTTAACTCTAAATGTTTATATTTATTAATATTCGTATATACCTATATGAAAAAGTCTTGAATCATGTTACTTAATATATTTATAGTTTATTACGTTCTAATAAGGATCTGCGTATCCTTATTTTATTTGTATTAAATATAGCTTATGTTCATCAGAGGGATAATATACGATTCTAAAGGTAAAATATTTTACGAAATCGGTCTAGTAGTTTCGGAGCTTATTCAATTCAAACAGACAAACAATCAAATCCTTCGTCTTTATAATATTAGTGATGATGATGATGATGAAGATTATAAAATATAGGCTATGCTCATCGAGAATAATGTAGGATTCTAATGCAAAAAGAATTTAAATCGGTCCAGTAGTTTCAGATCCTATTCAATTCAAACAAACAAACAAATCTTTCCTCTATATAATATTAGGATATAATATTAGGATTAAAAAACCTCCGATACAAAAAGACCTCTAAAAAGAATAAAAATAAAATTATTATGTACTTATTGAAGTCTTTGCGTCAGGGGACCGCTTAATAAAGGAAGAAATTAAAATGCAAGTAAGTTACTAAGGCAAATAAAGAAATTACGATATAGAATCGTATAGTCTAAGTCCTTAATGATTTACTTCGTAAAATCGACACCATCATCAATATACATACAACGGTCCTCCGACGTAACGACTTCATTAAATACATAATAATATTATTTTTATTCTTTTTAGAGTTCTATTGTATCGGGGGTTTTTAATTTTTTTTTTTATGACAATGTTTAAAATCCAAAAAAATATATACTGTTTGTAAAAATATACATATATTTAAGAATAGCAACTTCTTTTATATGAATTACATTACAAATGTGCTAATAAAGTAACATAAAAGTATACAACTTTTTAAAATATAGCTTTAACTCCTTATAGTATGGATTTGTAGTATGAATACAATTTTTCAAGAGCAGTAGTTACAACTACTTCAACACTCAGCTCTAGTACCTTACGTGTTTAGATTCTAAAGTAGAACACTTCAGTCTCAACTACACTTTACACAAAACGTATGTCTAGACAAAAAATTATACATGCCTAAAAAATATGACCCGAAGAACAATTTTACAGTGACAGTTAAAAGGGATCTTGATTCTTAGTTTGTCTAATGGATTATTTATTATTTAACGAATCAGAATGTTAAATAAAAAAACGTTTTAACTAATCAACTATTCTTGGTTGGTATATTGATGAATTCTTATTTATTTATCTGCTTCAAGAAGGTGTGATTAAATGTTGCAGATTTTTTTTTTATTAAATCGCTATGTGACGACGATTTCAAACCCATTTAAAATATTATTTTTAGACCTCACAATATGGCGTTTAAATTCCCCAATATTCTTTTAGTAATATAACCCAGTGTCACTTGCGCCATCGAGTATCTACCGATACTTCATACGTCAAAATCCTTTAAGCCGTTTAGGCTGAAACAATCAAATATTTACATACATATATTTGAATAAAAGAACACTCCTTTTAAAACCGTCGGGTAATAAGAAGGATTTTCACAAATACTTATGTAAGATTCAGTGAATCAAATTATTAGAAACAGGAGCTCCTGTGGCGATTATGTATTCGCGCTATAACCTATGTTATGTCACAGATGAAAAAAATAGTATATCTATAATCTATGTGTTACTTTAGTACATAAACTAAAATATTGCCAAGTTTCATCAAAATCCGTAGTTTTGGCCTGATTGAGTAACAAACATCCATCCATCCAAACATTCAAACATTTGCACGTATAGATAGATGCCCTCGTAAGCATAACAAAGAAGTTTAATAAAAAAATAAGTTTAAACTAAAATTGTTTTTATTTATAATTTCGATGTTACAAGTTAATCTCAGGAATAAACATCAATTGTGTTTTCTTTGTTATAAACTTTGTATTCATGTTTATAAAGAAGTACCTATCTTAGTCTTCGTTTATAAACATGTATACTTATATTAGAACTCTCTTACCGCAAAGAATCGCCAACGACAGTCGTTCTATTCTTTAAAGCACTTTATAACACTGTTCACAAATAGACTAAACTCTTTTCCATTTAAACACTTAATTATCACTGTTACACAACTTAGTTTCTCGATCTTACACTCAGCGGTTTATTATAACTGTTACACTTTTATCACAATAATACCACCCCACAACTTCACACAATGCCTTCTCTTAACCGAGCTGCGATTTATATACTTCTTATTCTTAGTCAAATCAGTATCCAATATTACATTTATTTTATTAATTAAACTTCTGTACAGACATTCAATTGTTTTAGTCAAATCAACAAATTATATCTTTATTTTTAGTCAAAACCAAACTACTACATGTATAAAAGCTAACACATCATATACCATTTCTTGAAAATTATAGTAATGAATAATTAGAAATACTTAAATTTTATCCAGTTTAAAAGTAAGCTGAAAAAAGTTCTGAACTGCTAAGTTGTTGAAGACTTGACTATGTCTGACAATTTGGTTTTTTTATATCTTCTGCTTACATAAGTGAATTATATCTATCGGTTATAATTATTAAATTTATTGTAGTTTTAAAATGGCAGCATATAATACATTTCATAATATCTAAAAATTTTAATTAAGTTAGTATTACAAAAATAAAAAAAAAAATAAAAATTAAAAAAATAAATAAATGCATATGAAAAAGTTTAAAAACAGTTGTTGAAAATGCATTTCATTTATAAAAAGTAAAATGTTTAATGTTGTAAAAATGCTGTAAAATGTAAGCTTTTCATTTCTTTAGAGAGCCTTTTACTGAAGTTGTTTTTCGTTCATTCGTTTTTTGTTGCTTCTGCCTCTCATAAATATGCTAAGTGGTACTTATATTGTATTTAATGAGTTCAGTTGTAATAACCTACCATAATTCTATACTCAAGATTTTTATAACTTTTATAAATGTTATTTATCACATAAATCAAGTTTTTCTTGACGTTAAAAATTATAATCTTTCCATTCCATTTCCTTCCAACACGTGGTTGCCAGTTAACGTGTAAAATTTTCACTGCAATTATAAAATCTAAGGTCAACTTTATACCATAAAGTTATTATACATAGAATAGGGAAGAATCGTAGAATGACCATCAAAATAAAAATTATCGCTACTCCACTTAAGCTACTTTGTCGCAACCCACCTCGATTAATGTGTATGGTACATAATAAAAGGATCCTAGATTTAATATACATAGCATCGATATAATAATTTAGAATTATCAATTACGCTTCTATCAAAAATCCTTAACAATCTAAACATAGCAATAAAGAAAAACTTTGAAATGGTCCTTAATTAAAATAATGATAATAATTTTTTTTTCCGTTAATAAAGACATTAATTTATGTTTTTTTGACAAAAATAGCGCGATTTTTTTCAATCCTATACTAATTATAATAGATGCTTTAAAGCTGCAGTTATGTGTTAGAAAAAAAACTCTTTTTTATATTTTTTGTAACAATTATTTTTTTAGAAATAGAACTGTTTTTGACTTTTTGTTATGTAATTAATCTTAACGGAATATTATAATTGAAGGAAAACCGTTTCGTATACTTCAAAGGACGGTATGGTTGTGTCTAAAACAAAATGAGAGCAAAAATGATCCTATACCATCTGTTTAAAATATAGTTAGTATTTCTTTCATAATAAATGGGTTTAAAATAGACAATATTAAGAGTGTAGGGAGTGCCTAATCATTTTCAGATATTAAAAAAAAAATAGAAAAAGTGAGAATTACGATCGCCAGGCATTTACTTAAAACACATGATCGTAGTAGGTGCTACTAGAAACTAATGCTAATAGAAACAAACATACTTCTATGTAAAATATAATTAAATTAGTTTTATATATTAGGCCAAAATAATAAATTTATTCATTATGTAAGCTACTTCTTTAGAGCGAGCCTTTTTTTTTTTTTTTTTTTATACGATCTAGGGCAATGCTTGACTACATTCCACCTGATGGTAAGTGGAATGTAGTCTTAGATGGTAAGGCGCATTGCCCTAGCAACCTATTCACTCTTCTCTTGAAGACACCCACATTATATTTTGGCCGGAAATAGCGACGCAGGCAAATTGTTCCAGTCCTTCGCTGTACGCACTAAAAATGAGGAAGCAAAGCGCTTCGTTCGGACAGGTGGAATGTCCACAACAAAAGGATGGATAACTGCCGTGCGTCGGGACGTCCGGTGATGGAAGGGGGACGGGGGAACTAAGTCGTGTAGTTCCTGCGCACACTCACCCAAAATGTATCCTATAGAATACTGAGAGGCTAGCAATTTTACGCCTGTGTTCAAGGCTTTGGAGGTCGGCTTCGACCAATTCGGGATCGTCGATAAGCCTCTTTGCTCGCCTCTCAATTGAGTCCAGAACCGCAAGATGAGACTTTGCGGCACCAGCAAATATGTGACCACAGTACTCTACACACGACCGAATCTGTGCTTTGTATAGAACAAGAAGCTGTCCCGGTGTAAAGTACTGCCGAACCTTCGCAAGAACGGCAAGCTTTGCTGCTGCTGCTCTTGCTCTGGACTCAATGAACTGACCAAAGTTGAGGTTCGAGGAAATCTCTAAGCCTAACAACTGAAACCGGTCACTGTATTCCAAGGATACATTCTGGAAAGTAGGAGCCAAGGTAAAAGGGCTCCTTTTGGCGGTGAACAGACACGTCTGGGTTTTGGTGGCGTTGAACTTGACAAGATTGGCATTGCTCCATGCGGAGACTGCCTGAAGTTTGTCATTCAAACGTTGCACCATGGCTTCTCTTTCAGACTGTATTTGATCTCGACTAGCCCGAGTACTCGGCAAATATCTTTCTACAACTGTGCTGTCGTCTGCATACCCATAGATACCGGGTTCCAACAGATCATTAATGTGCAGCAAAAAAAGAGTTGCAGAAAGAACGGACCCCTGAGGCACTCCGGCATTTATTTTCAAGGGTTCCGAGAAACACCCGTCAACAACTACTCGGAGAGATCTCTGGCTCAAAAAGTCCGTTACCCAGCCGATCAGACCAGGAGATATACCGTACGCTGAAAGCTTGCTTATAAGGCTCGCATGCCAGACCCTGTCAAATGCCCTCGAGACGTCCAGAGAGACGGCGACCGCTTCTCCGTTCTTCTCGATGGCCTCGCCTAAAATGTGTGTAGCATACACTAGGAGGTCCCCAGTAGACCTATTACGGAGAAACCCGTACTGTCGGTCACTGAGGAGATCGTTACCTTTTAGGTATGCTAGTAGGCGCGAGTTTAATACACGCTCCATAATCTTGCAGAGTATGGAGGTGATTGACAGGGTCGGCACGGCTGCCTTTTTTGGGCACGGGTTGCACATTAGCAAGCTTCCAGGATTTCCAGTCATGAAAGAGAGGCGATACAGACGTGTCAGTACAGGAGACAACTCAGCTGCGCATGTCTGGAGCAGAATGTCTGGTACACCATCAGGACCACTGGCTTTATTCACATCTAAACGACACAATGTTCTCCATACCTCTTTGTTAGTGATGCGGATTTCAGGCATCGAAATACCGCAGTGATGTGCTGGAGAAGCATTGCCAGTGTCTAGATGCGAATTATCAGCAAACAGAGAAGCAAATACATTTGCTTTCTCTGTTTCTGTGTGGGCCAGGGAACCATCCGGCTTCAGCAGAGCAGGCAGTGAGGGTTGGCAGAAATTCGACTCGATCGCTTTCTCAAGAGACCAGAAAGCTCGACTGCCAGTTGGTCTGGCAGAGAGCTTTTCGCCATTCTTAGCGATTCGATCGAGACGAGCCTTCCGCAATGCCTTTTTGTAGGACTTGGCAGCTTGGTTAAAGGCTCGTTTCTTTATACTTACATCCGGAGTTTTGCGGCTTCGAGCATCAGCCCAAATAAGGTATGCCGAATGTTTTCGGTCATGTGCATGACGACATTCGGCATTAAACCATGGGCGAGCTTTGCCACCGATGGGTACGTCAGCAAAAGGAATAAAATACTCCATTGCCTGATGCACCACATCAGTTATAGCATCCGCGCAACTCGACGGATCCAAAGAAGAGAAGCAGACCTGCCGCCAAGGATAAGACGCAAAAAAGTGCCGCATCTCATCCCAATCTGCTGACTTGTATTTCCATACTCGCCTAACACCATGTGGTTCGAAAGCTGGTGGGGAATATGTAAATACAGATTTCACCAGACAGTGATCGGAGGTTCCCAAGGGGGACGTGACCTCTACATGATACCTGTCCGGATCAGTTGTCAGCAGAAGGTCCAGGCAATTGGCTGTATGGCCTACCACATCTGGTACCCTTGTCGCTTGCCTCACCAGCTGAAAGAGGTCCAAGGACAACGCAAAGTTCCGCGCTTCTTTTCCAGCATGGTCGGTCTTCTGGTACGGGAACAGCCAGTCCTGATGACAGGCATTAAAGTCCCCCAGAAAGAAGAGCTGCGCCGAAGGGTACTGATACAGAGCCATATCTGCAGCCTCACTGAGATACTCAAATAAACGAGTTGTCTCCTGGTCATCGCTGTGCGAACGGTAGACACAGGAATAAAGGATTTTTTCGTTTCCTGTGTCCACTAAAACCCATAAGGAAGAAAAAGTGGGGTCTTCAAGGTGACGGAGACGCTGAATACAGAGGTCGTTCCGCGCATACACACTGACTCCGGCCCGTGAGCGAAAGTTGTGCTCTAACGAGTAACCGGGATAATCCAAGTATGCAGCGCTCAAAGGACATTGTATCTGCGTCTCCGTCAAAAAGAGCAAGTGCGGCTGCTCTGTCTCCAGGTGGTGGTGGACAGCTAAAAGATTTGAGTGCAAACCCCTTATATTAGTGAGGTGCACTTTATATGAGGAGGAGTGCAACCTCTGCTTTAACTTGTTCCCTTTTTTAAACTTTTTCATAAAAAAATAAATATAAAAGTGAATAGGGATGGGAAATGGCAGTTGAACGAGGCGGTACATATCGAACCCGACGTCGAAATTGGTGATGTCTTGCCACTGGGAGGCTAGTCTGGAGACTGCAGGGACGCCCGAACCCCCCCAGGGATCGCCATCGGGCCTCCTCGACTGGTCGCCAACCAGCACGATGGAGCCACCCTGGGATTTTTCGCAGCTGGCGGGGCAGCCTTTCGTGGGTGGCTAACCCACTAATTGGGCCCCCAACTATCTGCAGGCGGCCAGCGGAAAGCCGTCGCTTTGGATCCCGCTACCCTCCTCGACTAGACACCCGACAAAACAAACACCAACCCGACGTCAAACCGGTTCGCCAACGCACCGCAACTGTTCAGACCCATTTCCCATTAACGGCTTCATCGAGCAACGTGCCGGAACACGACTAGGTCGCTTTGCGGCACGACTCTGCCCGATGGGTGGTAACTTTGCCGGCGACCGGATGTTATGGTCTACCACCAAGAAAAAGACCACCTAGTTAGCATTTGCGAACTTTGCATTCAAGGGATGAATCTTTTGTATGGAGGTGACGTTGGCCGTCTCGCCTCCTTGGTCTGTATTTCCAGTACCAACCGTATATAATATTCTCAAGATTTTATCTACGGTACTCAGATTAAATTTTGAATGCAATATATAATGATGTAATTAGTTTAGAGATTGTTGACTATACTGACTTTCTATACCTATATAGAATACATATAAAACACTAAGAAAGACAATGAGTACCTACTTCACCCAGATTATGAAATTCGTGTAATTAAATGCTGGTTACCATTATTAATTATCTTATCAAATTAAATTAAATATGTACCCAAATTTTATACCAATCATGAAAATACATTAATAAACATAGCTATACAACATTTGCTTGATAACCTTAATAAAAAAAAAATATTAATATCAAGACAATTTCTAATAACACAAATAAAATAGGTTATTAATCATATGTTAACGAAGTAAAAAAAAAATAGATTCATTCACAAAGTAGGAATATAAGTAACAAAAATAAGAAAAGAAGTAAAGTTCCTATATAATTAAGGAATGCTTATAGTAACTTACATTCCAAGGAAATCAAAGGAAATCCTTGTCATAAAGGGTTGGAGAAAAAGTTAAATTGCGTTTTAAATAAAAAGTTAAAATTATTTTTCAATGTTTATTTACATTTATTAATAATATACATATTTATTTATATATTTTGTTCGATAACTTTTGCCATCTTGTAGGTAGTGACCTAATCGCGTTGCTATTGAAATTTTAGGACTTCTGGTTATAAAACCGAGACAAGTAATTTTGGCAGTTCAACAATAAAATTAATGCAAGCTGAAACAGCAAACCCGAAGGATATCCAACTACTACAAACCGTACACAATAGTGGCAACAACATAAACCGAAACACACAACATGTGCTACGAATAACTAATAATAAAGTGAAAAACTCTTTTAAACCCGAACACTTATTCCGCTAACCCTTTTAGAGGTACACTGGCGAGCTAAAAAAAAAGCCTGGTAGAGCCTCAAGAAATCTTTAGAGTCCGAAACAGGTAGAAATCTGAGGGTTAGGGGCTATATCTATATGGCGGATTGTACCTCCCAGCTAAACTGTCTTAATTTTTGCATCATCAATTTGCAATTTTATCATCTGCTAAGAAATTCTTAGAAGCAATTTACTACAATCTATTTTTTATACTAAACTTGTATAAAATAATATTTTAGTTGTATAAATTAACAAGTTTTAACCAAAACCTGCTCTGTAATAAGTACTTCTCATTTTTTTATCTTAAGTATTATATATAGTATTACGACAAAAAGCCTTATTAAATTTAACCCGTTAAATAAAAAAAGCCATTTACAAGTCAACGTGTACTAATAATTACACACAAATTAATAAAAACAGAAACTCAAAAAAAAACTAACACCATTATAATTAGTATTTTTTGTTTGATTTTCATTTTTTTTCCTTTTTCGAAAACAAAAACAAATTGAACGTCTTATCTGAATATTTTAAAGAAAAAAAAATGATTGAATGATTTCATAAGAAAATATTCTATGAACTGATTAATAAGGTACACAACATACCTAATAAAAATATCAAGATTACTCAAACAGAAAAAAAAACAGAGAAGGAAACATTTTTTAAAGATAAATGTCTTTATATCCTTGTTCATTTAAATATTTATTCCACGAACAAGAAGAGTATAAAACATATAATAATAATATAATATTACTGGACAAATTACAGAAAAAAATGTCTTACCCCTAATTAAGCAAATAATTTGCTTGTGTAATTTTGTTGTTAGACAACGATATACATAGTAAAACATATTAAAAATACTATGAATATGTATATTTAATAACCGACCAGACCCAGAAATATAGACGTATTTTTCTGTTAATAAAAGCAAGTTTTGAACATATATTCAATGTAGTTCTTCAATTCTTAAACTATTCTTTAACTTTTGCTACATAAAATAAAGGTCTATAAGAATTTATAAATTAATGCTGAGATTATTTGTATGCTTTATATTTGTCACAAACAAAAAATAACTACTTTGAGAATTAAAAGATCGATTAACTTTCACTTTCGATAACAACAGTAAACGAGTAATTATAATTTATTAGTACGATTGTTAGTTTGTATGATTAGTGTTATTTGTTAGTTGATATGTATTTGGTATTTTGAACAATCACCAATCTCACCGGTTTTAGAACTCGTCAGCTGGAATTGATTTTATGGTTTTTTATAATCAGTTTGCATGAATACAATTTATTTTAATTAGTCTCCACCCTCCATGTTTTGTATAGAGATTAACTACCACTAGTTAATGTGGTTTTACTTTACTTGTTTTTTTTTTGTTAAACCGTTACGCATCGTTTTTAGGCTGGAAAATAAATATAATAATAAAAAAAAACTCATCGTCACCGTTTTCTTAGACATCATCCAAATACTTTTTCATTGCTGAAGTTAATAATCATATTCACAAATATTTACAGCTCTATCTTTTAAAATATTACTAGTATGTTTTTCTGTAGAACTTTAAAATATTACTATGTAGTATGTTTGCAAAATTTCAACATTTACTATGTATATTAATATAAAAATGAATACACGACGGTTATGAACCCACTAACGAATAATATAAACCCAGTTCGTAATAACGGAATAAGATGCAAAGTACTTGCATAAGCAGAAAACTTACAAAAAGGTTAAGGTTGTAAATGTAAGATTTACTGTAGAGTATTTTGGTAAAGTATTTTATGACAAAGTAATTTGCTACGTATTCCCACAATTAGTAATGCAAAAGCTTCAATTACTGATTTAGTATAAGTTGCACTTTAACAAGCTGACGATATTATCCACTGCAAAAGTAAATGCCGCACATAATAGCATTATTAAGAAAGACTCATTATTCAGCAAAAAAATCAAGAATCAAATTTTATTTCAGTATCCCCATTTGCATGAGAATAAAGTTTCATATAATTCAAACAATAAGGAATAAAGATGAAATTATTACTTTTACTAGCATTTCCAATTGCTTTAAAGAGGCAATAGAATACGTCTGGTGTAACCAGTTTCTGAGATCAGCTGCTATAATATTATTAAACTAAACAAGGTCACGATATGAGAATAAATTTTGAAGCTTATAACAAAAACAAACAGCCATGCCACATAATGCACTTATTTTCTCCAGCGTCGACGGTTCACTTAAATTAGCTTGCCTATTATATTTAGATTATCTTGTTAACTAAAATATAGAAAGATTTGAAATCTGCGTAAACTAATCTTCGCTACGTTAAGTAAAATTACAATTAACACGATAAGCTTACTGAAATTTTAATAGAAAATAGAATAAGAAATTCTTCAATACGAGCAGTAATCGAAACCGCGACAGTTAGTCCGGAGATTGCAGTTTTGTAGCTTTCCCAAGTTGATTTATTCATTCTATATTTTAAAATGTACAACTTAGTTCGTATTCAATTTAGCTTACTGCGGAGGCAAATTAAGTCACCATGTGCGTCGAGATGAACAGAACGAACAAAAATGTTTTGTATAACATTTTAATTCGCAAGCATGTAAATACTAGTCTTTATTTATATGCATTCTGCATTGCTTACTTAGTTATGCATTGAAATATATTAATTAAAAAAATACTTGGTAACTTTATTCTAACACAGCAGGAGTGCAATGCACATTAGGTACATTATTGGATTGGATATGTTCTGTGGATTTATTGTTTTTAAATTACCTATTTCTTATAACGAAAATAAATAAAATTTATTTTAATAAATTAAACATTTGTAAAGAAAAATGGAATTCAAAGACCATTTATTATTTTCTTAATTAATTTTTTTTCTATTCTTTTCTCGCATATTCAAATTTTAGTTTTTATCACAAAACTACCTACTAAAAGTAAAAATCTAGAAAAAACAAAGTTTCTTCTTGGTTATAAAAATATAGAGCGTAACTACTTGCTCCGTATTCTATTCAATTCAGTTAAAATTAAATTATTATAGAAATTAATTTCTTAGTCTAAAATTCTCGAGGAAAAATTGTTAGTTACTTTTAGACAGAATAATGATCATATTTTACACATGAAGTCAAAGCACTAATTTTAAATGGTTTCAATTTCATCTTGTTAAAAATAATAATGTAATAATAACTAATACTAAAAATGCTGTTACTGTTTTAAGTGTTAGCGTTTAAGTTTGAAGCGGCTTAAATTTAGCTTTTAGATACCTCGAATAGTTTTATAAAATATTATAATATAAACTTAGATTCGAACGGCATATCTATATTAAATTAAAATAGTAAGTTTTTTTTATCGTAATACGTACTTACCAATTTTTATTAAAAGGTTTGAATAAATTTGATCTATTAGAATTAGAAAATTTTCTCAAAAATTAAGTCTTATTTACTTTTTGGCACCTTGAAGTGTTATACGGCTGAATTCCAAAAAGTTTTCCCAACACCCATAAGCAGAATTATTTTTTTATTACAAACACTCTAGATACTCTAAGTATACATTCAGGGGAACCTTGTCAGAGTTGTAATTTTTTACGAGTTTTCATTCGATCTTAAGACGCTGGTAAATATTGTAATGATAAAATATAACACTGGTCATATAACAATTCCAGAATTAGTAAAGATCAATTCAACAATAAAAAAGAACATTCTTATTTATGACCAATACATATGATGTCTGTACGTTAACTGATGTCACACTAAATAAAAGAATCTCTATATTTTCTTTTTCTTAAATAGCGGCTTTATAGAACAGTCTTTTTTTACCGAGGTTTTAAAACGTCATCGTTAGTCTGAATCCAAAAATTGTAACAGTTATGACAAAGTGATAAGATAAGATCAAATACTCATAATAAAATATTTTAACTTCAAGCACTCAATCTTGACACGATATTTACCAAGAAAATGATAATAAAGTCTTTCATAATTAATTTGTAACAAAGAGTAAACATTAAGAGAAAAGATATGGAAGCTTAGCACGACTGATGAGACGCAAGAATCAATAACAATGTCGAGTTTCTGAACCGGCAGGTTTAATTAATTTATAACATTTATGGTGTGTGCGGTGCAGAGAAAACATGCTTGTAGATGTAGATATTATATAATGCTATAATTTTAGTTCAAGTCGAAAGTAAAATTAATTTATTTGAATGTCAAGTAAAATTGCTCACTAAAACTATGGTTTGATGTTTTTTTCTTTATTGTATTGTATTTTAAATAATTAGTTTGTTAGTATTGTATGTTCATGAATTCAGATGTGAATTTGGCTGACTGGTTTCCAGATTGTTTATTAAATTAGAAATAAGTCGTTTAATATTCGATCGTTAGTTATTAAAGAATATAATGATACTATAACGAGGTCGTAAGATTACAAATGTTACTCTTACAAATATTAATCTTAAAGGCTTTTTTGGTATTTGAAAATCTCAATTCTCAAATATGCAAGATATGCTGGTATGCATAAATATTTTTTTCAAAAATGACTTGTGTTTTTCTTCTTTTAAAAAAATAATTGAGTTTAATTAAAGATACCGATACATATTATAAGAAAAAACATTTCCTTAAAAAGTACATTCAAAAATTTATATAAATATAGAATGAAAAATAAACCGATACGGGCAAGGATACGGTAGCTCAGTTGGTAGAGCGATGGGACGGTTTCCCAGTAGTCGCGGGTTCGAATCCCTGCCCGTGTCGGTTTATTTTTCATTCTATATTTATATAAATTTAAATAAGCTTAACATGGCTATACATGTTTATAGATATTTTCAAACATTACATTCAAAATCCTAGGAAGGACGGGCGTTCAAAACTCAAGACGTTTAAAGCGTTATAAGTTCGAAAATAACAATTTGGAAACAAATTTCCAGTGTCCAAGAAAATTTAATGTCATTATTATAAATATATTTTATGTATTTTTGTTCTTAATTACGAAGTTTATTTATGAAGTGAAAGATTTGTTATACCTGAGTCACTGACATAAAATAAACAAACTGGTAATTTACAACATGCATGTGTCTGGTGTGTTTTGCTTGCGACATATTTTTAGATTGCATACTCGTCCAAAACGTGCAAGATGACGTAATTTAAATGTCAACTTTAAACCCAAACTTTAAATCCCTTTTATTTGCGGCGAGAAGATTTCGCTTGGCTCTAAGAAAATACAAGTAATACGATAACTTTATTGATAGAGCAACGAGGACGGACATATAAAGTTGATGAATTTAATTTAAATACTAATTTTAAATTAAAGTAAGCAGAGCACGAATAAGATGTTTATACACAATTTTATAAATAATATTATGTAATTTTGATATAATTACCAGTTAAATTCAGCTATGTGTAAAAATGGTGTTTATGATTTGACGTATTGGTGATTATGTTACTGATAATTTTAAAATGGATAGCATGATAAAATAAAAAAAAACGAAAGGACGTTAAAGAGGTCATTCTCAGAAATATAGAGAGATACATTACAAAGAAATAATTACATATTATCTTCCCATAATTCGTTTTCTCGTTGTTGAAATTATTGTTTACAACTTTTTTTCATCATACATGAAAATTAATGAATTAAGGTTATTTTTAATAAATCTAAACTTGATATGATAATCTCAACTCTTTTTAACTTGCATTTCAAAAGCTAAATTTTTATGTAGAAGTTTAAAACTTTTTTTCATCATACATGAAAATTAATGAATTAAGGTTATTTTTAATAAATCTAAACTTGATATGATAATCTCAACTCTTTTTAACTTGCATTTCAAAAGCTAAATTTTTATGTAGAAGTTTAATACTTTTTTTCATCATACATGAAAATTAATGAATTAAGGTTATTTTTAATAAATCTAAACTTGATATGATAATCTCAACTCTTTTTAACTTGCATTTCAAAAGCTAAATTTTTATGTAGAAGTATTTAAAAAGAAATTCAGCTAAATTTATTTTTTTTCAGCGCGCTTAAAACATTTTCTTCCATCTTGTTTATATCCATCCATAAGAGGTTATTTCAATTTAACATTTATCTTCTTTAAATACTGTACTGACTTCGTTACTATAAGCTCTGAGTATACGAACAATCTTTTAATTATTTTATGTTCTTTATAGGGCTTTTCTACAATTCTTTATACAACTTTGTTAGCAAATATTAATATATAGTTTCAGAATTAACTCATAGTGAGTTAATTTATTTTATTCAATTTATTTTTAAAATAAAACTGTTGGTTTTATTAATATGTAGTTCATTTATTTTTCATTTTTTATACACTTGCTGCTCGTAAAATCAATGTATAAATAAGTAAGGATATAAAGAAATGTATGTTCTATTGAACTTTCTCGTTTTTAGATTTTTTTGGTGTAAAAAATTTATTGTAACAATTTTGTCTTGCAGTTTTTATTACGCTGTGTCGCACATTAATCTGTTCATCTAATATTTTCTATGAAACCAATTATCTTTTAATTGGAAATATTATGCTAAGACGTTTAAAACTACTCGAAATCTTAGACTTAAAATATACAAGAAAGCTTAAAAATACAAGAAAGACTTAAAATATACAAGAAAGAAAAAATACCATTTTTGTTTAATACAGAGGAGGTTTTGTTTATAGATGGTTAATCAAACAAAACTATAATATTCTTCTTTGCTTCGCAGTACCTTAGTAAGCCAAAATATCATTTTCAAATTAAAATTTTTAAAGTAAATAATCTTTTTGTTTTTCAGATGGTATTATATAACTTGATATATAATACCATCTGTTATATAATACCTTGGTATTATATAACAATGTATTATATAACAACCTTTGAACATTAGTATCTAAAAATTTCCGATATAAAATAATTTGTACTTCTGTTCTGGTTTATTTATTAAAATGTTCTTTCCCAAGAAATTCATTTACTTGATATTTCTTATTATATCTATATAATAGCATGAATTTCCTAATTCATACTATTCAGTCCCCCTGCGAGAGTTTTGATCACTTGTAGAAGTAAAAAGAACTAGATCCTTTGTGTATTATTCCTCCTTCCAAAAAAAATGTTTATTTAGGTGTAGGTAGAAAAATCTAAGTCTTCTGGTTATTTTTAGTAACGAACTTGTTAACTCTAGGATAAGCTTTCTTCTGAGATAATAATGGACTATAATATAGGCCTCTTTAAAAAACGCTAGTAAAATCCTTAAAGACTGGTTACGCATAAGAGACATATGTTGCTGCAAATATTCATAGGCGACGAAGACCACTCATGAAGAGGTTGCCTGTGTCTGGTGTTATATCTGTTGTTAGGACTAGGGCACATACTTGACCTACCCAAGACCCATTAATTGTTTCATTATTTATTTATTTGTGTTCACAAAAATACTACAAAATTTCAATGTGATTTTGTAATGGTAAATTTATTCTATTTTGTATATTAAAACATTAAACAATTGAAATTTTATGTTTATTATTCTAATAAAATTAAAATACTGACTACAAAATCAACGGAGCAAGGCAGTATTTGAGGCCGAAATCACACACATTATTAAGTGTTGTTCCTTTCTTCGATCTAAATCGCCTCAGTATCAGCTTCTGCCATTTGATGGAGATAACGAGCCGTAGTTGTCGTAGTGACAACTCGATGTCACTACGACATTTAAAAAGCTAGATATTCAAGTGTTGCATAGGTAAATGCCATATTTTAGCGTCTGCTAATACATTTATGACGGGGAATGTTCTTAAGTGCTCTCTGATCTAATTTCGGCGGACGACTTCCAATATCGTAACGGTCATCGATTTATTGTAGTTGGTATTGACTAACCCCTCGATCTGGATTACTTGCCTTATTTTATAGTGCTGCATTCGAGAAATTTTCTTTAACACACTACAAAAATATAGATATAAAATTCCGATGTTGGTACATATTTTTAATGGTTTGTAATTTTTGTTAATATTTAAAAAGTGATCGCTACACACAATATTTATGATAGGGTACAAGTTTAAATATTCATTAAACTTTTCAAATTTACAACATTTTTATGTTATAAGTAAAACTATAGATACACGGGGCTGCTGGCTGACGGGGCTGCTGGCTGACGAGGCTACTGGCTGACGGGGCTGCTGGCTGACGGAGCTGCTGGCTGACGGGGCTGCTGGCTGACGACGCTGCCGGCTGACGGCGCTGCTGGCTTACGGAGCTGCTAGCTAAATGCATCGTGGGAAGCACTACGGTAATGAGTGCTATGCTACACATAGTTTTATTTAATATCACTATCTATCGAGTGGTAAGACTCCGGAATCTTACCAATCGAACAACATGTACAAATGGTTACATCTCTTTAAACACTAAAGATTTATCCCTTTGTTACAATTTTGAAATCGTCGCTTGAGGACGCTTGAGTGCATGCTTGCGCCGAGAGCAACGATATCTCTTAAATTTTTATTAAAAACTTAAATTGGTAAAAAATTTACATCTTACTACATTTTTCTATCTTTATGCCTTTTGTTTAGGAGAGTTTTCAGTTGTTTTTGTGATAATCAGGATGGGCGAGTAGAACCGGACGATAATGATGATGAACGGGTCAGTTGAAGACTATCCCTTACCAGTAATGACCATCTTACAAGCACGTCTCCTCAACCTGGGTCTGGGTGTGGGTCTGGATCAACTGGAAGATTTATAAAAAAAAAAAAAAACTGAGAAGTTCTTTTTCTTGCTGTTGAGGTTGTTGCTGGCTGTTGAAGTTACTGTTGGTCGGGGCTGGCGCTGCTGGTCGGGGCTGGCGCTGCTGGTCGGGGCAGGCGCTGCTGGTCGGAGCTGGCGCTGCTGAGTCTCGTAATCCTTCGTGTCGGTGATGGGTTACGATCCAGCACACCCAGTACACAGGAGTCCAGAAGAATTTACTACGTAGCCTTAGGTCTCATTTGGAGACAACAGTTTTGGAAGCTTCATTGGTAGTTTTAAAAATAAAACTTCAGGATTAAAAGATAGAGGTCGAGGACGACCTCCTGTCAGGAGAGGCCGTGTTAGGAGTCGAGGGTATTTCTAAATAATTAATAGGCATCAACTCCTATAAATTAGTAAGCAAGTGTTCGGTTTATTAATTATCGTGTCATAGTTGTTTGAGAGCGGAAGCTCTGCAGGTGTGAATAGTGATTGCCGATGTGATCTTTGAGTAGCTTATCCAGCGTTTTATTACTGTGGTAGATTTGTCGTTTTATGTCATAGTTTTATTACTAAATTAGTTATAACGTCGTAATCTGGCTTTCGTAGTATTAAATAGCGTGAAATACGTGAATTTGACAATTACTTTGAATGCTTATTATTTTTTTTAATTAAATTTCTACATGAATCCTTAGAATATATAAATCTTATCATATGTCAAATATAACAAAGACAGACAAAAACGTTTCGTTTAGTCAATGAGAAGAAAACTCTTGAAAATCTTATCTTAATGTTCTCATATAAAAAACAGTTTTATATGAACATATGAAGGAAGAGAACGATTGCGGTAATATTTTTGAGTTTTGATCAACTGCGGAAAAATGCTATAAAAATCTAAAACCGTAAGTGAGATAAAAGTTCCAAATGTTTAACAACAGTGTAATAGGTGAAAAGGTTACGTTACTATAAATACTTTGTAATACCTAAAGTCAATAAATACTTTATAATAGCTAAAGTATTTACTAAAAGAATATCGTCATTATAAAATATAAGTCGCACCAGCTTTAAAACAAAAATAGTCAAAGCCTTAGATTTGTATTTAAATTTCTGCCTAGAATTAAAATGACTATTTTTAATGTCTCAACGGACCTGACCTCCATGATTGTGAAGATTGTCCTCCAAGAAGTGGATTGAGGTAAGAAATTTATCACGCTATTTTGGACCTTAAACTTACGATTTCGATACTGTGTCTACTTCTATTCTTGTGGGTAGAGTCGAGTGTGGGAGTCAGTGACACTGCTAACGAGCAGTGTCACTGATTAAATTAATAATGATTTATGCTGGCTCTATTTTTATTATATATAATAACTAGCGAACCCAGCCTGCTTCGCTGGGCTAACCCTTACTTTACCTGGTGGCGAGTTACATCAATGGACATAGTGTATTCGTTTTCTTCGAGGAAAAATACATGGTCATACCAATTTTTATGACAATCGGTTGAACGGGGCGGAAGTCGATATTTGACAGCGCCGCCTGGTGGCGAGTTACATCAATGGACATAGCATATTCGTTTTCTTCGAGGAAACATACATGGTCATACCAACTTTTATGACAATCGGTTGAACGGGGCGGAAGTCTATATTTGACAGCGCCGCCTGGTGGCGAGTTACATCGATGTGCATACCATATAAACCTTCTCCGTGGAAAAATACATATACATACCAATTTTCATAATCATCGATCCAATAGTTTCTGAGTTCATCGATTTCATATATACAAACATCCTTCTATATATATATAGATATAACCCTTCAAAGTTTCATCAAACTCAGTCAAGTAGTTTTTGCATAGTGTTTTCTAAGGTTTTCATGAGTACTACACATTGAAATAAAACTATTTTTCGGATTAAACTCGCGTATATTGAATTAAATTTAAAATTTACATTTTAAATCTAACCCGACATTTCGAAAGCTTGAACTGTAATCCTGAACTGTACACCCGGAAGCTTAGAAACCTCCAACGGTTTCTAAGCTTCCGGGTGTACAGTTCAGGATTCACACAAAACGCACTAACAGTATCTTGAGGTCTTACAGTGCGGTCACAGACATGGGATGTTATATTTTTCAAAAGTGGGTCCCAGGTGTTAGATAATCCCCAACCATCTTAAAATTAGGATGTTTTTAATTTCAATAGCCTCACGAACCATTCTTGGAATGTAACGTTGTTCTTTAGCGAGGATTTTAGGTTTATCAAATCTTATATAATGATTGGGCTTGTCTATGGTATATTCACACACTGCAGACTTCGATGTACGCCTATGCTTGATATCCGATATGTGTTCTTTAACTCTTTTACCGATGCTCCTCTTTGTTTGACCTTTGTTTGACAAGCAACAATCGCAGTCAAGTTTATATACTCCAGCACATTGTAAAGGAATATTACTTTTCATAGGTCTCAAGAATTGGCTCACTATCCTTTGAGGTTTGTAGATAGTTCAAATAGAAACCTTTTTTAAGATGTTGCCGATTCTGTCAGTAACTCCTTTCACTTACGGTAGTAGGGCTGGTTGATGCTAGTTTTTGCATGTTGGAATATTTCTAATTCATATTTATATCTTTTTGTAATTTTTAATTACAGATTTTTTTTATTGTAAAGGGTATTATTATTCCCTGAGGTGAGAACCACTATTTCGATTTTGAAAAAATGTCTTACCGCAATGGTACGAAAATAACAAAATATTATTCTTTTTATTTCTGAACCGATTTATGTAAAAATACTATATGTAAAGTGAAGTCCATGAAAATATATTCCCGAAAACAGCATTCAAACCGGTTCATCCGTTTATGAGATTAGCGTTCACAAACATACAGACATACATATACAGACATACAAACATATAGACGAATAGACAAAATTAAAAAAAATAAAATTTGAGTTCTCTTGTTATATAAAGGTTTTTACTATTTTAAAGGTACAGAGATTATTCCTCTACAAATTTTGTTACATGTATAGAAGTAGAATTGCATGGGGGTTCCATTACGTGATTGACATAGATGGACATAACTTTTTTATTTTTTCACCGATTTATATAAAACAAACACTAAATGTTAAGTGAAGACAATTACAATATATTCCTAAAAAAATATTCAAATTGGCAAAGTCAAATCTAAGATTACCATGCACAAACATACAGACATATAGACATACAGACAAACAGACAAAATTAAAAACCATTGTTTTGGATTCTCTTGCTGTTATAAAGGCCCCCCGTTAGGTTAGAAAAGTTTCATGTACAGAAATTGCTCGGTGACAATTTTATTATACGTATAGATATCAAAGCATATGTACACTAAATACCCTTAAAAAGTTTGTGATTGATGTAATAATATTAAATTTTTAACTAAGAAGTGGTTGGTGAATATGTAATATATTTTCATACTTAAAAGTTGAAATCTAAAGTATATTAATATATGCAATCCCTGGGAAACAAACATTCCCAGGGATCACACATTCAAGCCTAATAAGTATTACGAACTGGCCAACGAACTGTCCAGGAATAAATTTATAGTTAGTTTGTACGCGGTATAAGTGGGAGCGAGAGTTATAACAGAAAAACCCTCTATAACCTACCCAAAGACCTTGGCATTTCTAGAACAAGCACCGGTTCATTTCTAGAATGTATTTCAAAAGTGAAATTAGGTTTTTTCCAAATTTGGTTAGGTAGGGAGAGGAGTGTAGAGGGTGAAGGCGAGCGTTTTTGCGCATAATAAAGGGGCCCCTTAAACCTATTCTTGGGTCGCAAGCCCCAGGAAATGTTTGCACTCGTCTCCTTGCAACGCGATGGGCCCGGCAGCCGCTTGGTAAATCCATGAAATGCTAAGAAGCTTCGTCTGTCTGTCAACACCCAGTTAATTAAATCCCATTACATCATTTATTATAACATAGAATTATTGTTATCGTGATTATCTTGCAAGCTAATTTGAAAAAACAGAGTGTTATTTTGTACATCAAGATTCAAGTAAATAAGAAAGCGGCGACTCCGTTCTATCGCGTAGGCGACTCGTAAGCTAATCAACAAACTATTTTATATGTTTTAAGTTCTATCAAATTACTTTTAAGGTACTTTTAATGTTAGATGAAAGAATTAAGAAATATCCTGCTTTTCCCTATTATTGAAAATGTTACAGGAGCATATACATTTTTAAACAAGAATATATAAATATATATAATTGTTACGTTTATACAAAGTAATTGTAACAGGTAAAACAGTTATATGTTTTATGAGTCTGTACTGATTTTTGTCCTAGGTATAGATATACCTAGGACTAAAAATCTATTAATTGAAGAGCATAGAGTTAAGTAGTTTTACAATAATCTAAAACAATTGCGTCCTCCTTTGTACACCATCTGTAAAGAATCGTGACTTCGTTCAATACGAGAAAGGTCGAATAGATAAGACGTATCGCGTGATTAATTGAAATTGACTTCCTATGGGAACTATATACTTCCCTGTCTTGTGAACACATAAATGGTTTTAGTTAAATACATATGGTATCCGGACCTAAATTATAAACAAATAAATATATTCTAATCTTGTTTTTTACTAATGATCTGATTTGTTGGTTGTGATAATGTGGATGAAATTTTTATTCCTTTATATGTAGTCAGATAAATACTTCTATTACCAGCGATATAAGATTTTAAATAATATTGTATGAAGCATGATTTCAACACAAATATTTTCATTCACATTTCACACAAAATTTTGTTGTGTTCTTGACAAATTGTAGTTTTTAAAATACTTTTTATTACATAAGTACATTTCACATTTCACATTTCTTTTTATCTGATCAATGACCGTTCTCGATGAGATAGACCTTTAAGACAGATAATTCGCAATTTGACAGTATATTGTCACCGGGGCCAATTCAATTCTATTACTACTTACATCATCTCGTAAGGAACCGCTGCGGTTTTATCTTACAGCACATTCCAAAAAAGGGACTTATTTGACAATAATTTATTACGAACTAGTAAACGAAAAAGCGGTTTTAGTCTACTCGCCGGTTAGTCGTGACCCTAAATACAAAATATTTTATTGTTTTAATTCAAAATATTATTAAATAATAATATTTGTGTCTGTGCATTGATATTTGAGATTTGTTAATTAAACTAACGAAATTCATTGCATAACAAGGAATACAGTTAACATTGTACGAGTATAGTTTATAATTACTGTTATAATTTTTAATTACTTTAGATTCTATACTTTGGTCCGTAGTAGAACTCCGGATAACTGTTATTTATCCACATAGGACAATTAATATGGATTCATGTTTTAATTTTTAAGACATTTAGTAATTTGTGGCGTATGATATCCTATGTACGTTAATCATGTCCGTCATTGATCAAATAAATTAATCTTAATTTAACATCACACCTGCAATCTTTTGGCAAAGCAATATGGAGGATCGGATATTTAATAATAATAGATTTTATGTTATACATTTTAAATCTTAATCCAATAAGTAGCAATAAACTTATACTAAATACATTTTCATATTTTTTAATAAATTTATTGACGTTATACTTATTTTATGAAAAACATTAGACAACCATATTTATTCATATTAATATTTACATACTAACATAACATATCTATATTATAGTTAGTACATGTGATAATTGTGTAAAGTTACAACTGCATTAACCTACATAGCAGCCTTAATTATTTTTATATTTAATGGCATACCGACTACCGAGTACCAACTGCCAAGTCTTTGGGGAACAGCAACCAAGTCATCACGATGAAGCACACATAAACGATACATAATTAAGGAAATATTATAAACAGCCAATCAAATCTCCTTGCCTTTTAAACAGTTACTAATCTAAAAGGAACGAAATTATAAATAAAGTGCTATATGAAAAGGGTCCAAAACCCACGTTAAATTTAATACGATGAGTAGAGCCGAACAAATAATTAAATTATAAGAATTTATTGCTTACTAGCTTTTGCCCGCGGCTTCGCACGCCTTAAATTCGTAGTATAACAATTCCCACTTTCCTTTTTTTGTATTGGCTTCTATATGACTTATGTTAAGTAATACGATCAAAATTACAACATCGGCAGACATCACTCACTGTCAAAAGTATATTTAAAGTTTTTAATAAGGATACAATATCAGGTACTGTAATTATTTTTATACCTCTCTTGTTTTTACTTAAACGTCCATTTAAATACTTCTTAAACAGAGTACTTAATAACCATTTTAACCATATATCACACTTACAGATTTTCATTGAACATAATCAAAATATTAAATGTAAACTTGAGGAATTCTGAGCTACATAATCGACGTTATTTTCACCATCAACTTGCAGGTCTAGTTTTATTAAAAAAAAAAAAACTATTTTAAATGATAAACATTTAATTAGCTATAAACATTAACAAAATTTTCTATACTGAACATTCACAAAAGCCATTTTTGAGACGGTGTGCACGGTTCCATTCCAGAGTACGCCGGTAGACCGTACCGCCGCAAACAAGAAGACCCTATATTTTAAATCTGTAATATCTTCGAAAATATTCATTGAAATTACATGCTACAAGGGGCTATATTGTTCCATATTAAATGTTAAATGTATTTAAATTACTCAATTAGATAAGAATTAAAGCTGTATTTCTTAAAATCGCTTCGTAAATTACCTATTATTTTTCGTAACAAGGATAAAAATTTGCTATTGCGGGTTATTCCTAAGAGAAAAACATATACCATCGCGGTTTTTCTTGTAGAACTTTAAAGGTATACAATACTTAGTACATTATTTTGATCTATCTCGTGGAGTTCAACCAGCGTTTGCATTGTAAGCGCAAACAAAAGTGTTTGTTTACGACTTCGCATTAGAAATCTTGAAATTATCAGTGGTTCTCTGATATACTATATGCATGTTATAATACATATAAACCTTCCTCTTGCATCATCACTCTATCTATTAAAAAAAAAAACTGCATCAAAATCCTTTGCGTAGTTTTCAAGATACATACATACAGATATACAGACGCGAAAAGCGACTTTTCTTTATAATATGTAACTTGCTGTGCCTGCGACTTCGTACACGTAGTTTTCGATTTTGATAAAAAGTACCCTTTGTACTTACTAATGTATGTAAAAACTATAAAACTTCAAACGGGTAAGAAGCAATGGTACGACTATAAGAGATTATTAACTTCTTCATTTGTTAACCGATTGTTAAAAAAAAACAAAATATAAAGTGAATCCTATGACTACATATTCCCGAAAACTGCATCCAAATCGACTAATCCGTTTCCGAGATTAGCATGCACTAACATACAGACATTTAGACGAACAAAGTGAAAAAACATTGTTTTGGGTTGTCTTGCTTATATAAAGATCCCCCTGTATGAATTTTTTAAATATTTTTTTTCATGTTGTGTGTACAACTAAAAGACAAACAGATAAACAGACAAAGATTTTTAAAATGCTGAAAATGGATTCTGTTAGTTATTACTTTACATCCTGGTATATTTTTTAAAATATTTCTAATGTACAAAGATTACTCCTCTACAGATTTATTACATGTATAGAATAAGATTTTCATGGTACTTATTACGTTATTGACATAAATAGTCATAACTTTTTTATTTCTTAACCGATTTAGATGATTGGAACACTAAATGTTAAGTGAAGACTGTGACAATAAATTCCTGAAAACTGCATTCAAATTAATTAAGCCGTTTCTGAGATTAGCGTGCACAAACATACAGACATACAGACAAACATACAAACAGACAACAGACAAACTGAAAAACCATTGTTTTGGGTTTTCCTGCTCTTATAAAGCCCCCCTATGATGTTTTTTTTTAATTCCATGTACATGAATGGCTCAGTGACGATTTTATTACAGGTATAGATAACACATTTATTTTTGTATATAGCACAGAATATTCTAACAAAGTTTAAAATTAAATAACATAATAATAAATTAGCTTCACGGAAAATCTAACCTTTACAATCTAAGTGAATATTATTTTTTTTCTAAATTAAAACATTATTTGTTTAAAATTTTTTGGAAAAATATTTTATCACATCCATTTTTTTTTTAATTGTTAAGATAAATAAACGTATAAAAAATCTAGTTTTATATGTTACACATCTCATACGTTGCTTATTTTAATAAACTGATTATTGTTCTTAACTTATAATATTTGACATAATTTATAAATTAACAAAAAAATACTATACAGAGTAGTCCACAGGTAACAAATGTGTAGAAAGTACAAACATTATATATGTACGTACGTACAATCGTACAATCATTATATATGTCAGAAAAGTTAGATTTTGGATTGCATTTCACTTCCAACACTTGATTGCAAATTGACTCATATCTCGAAATGGTATTTCGAACTTTATGTCAGAACTATGCATGATACATGTAATATAAGTTATATTGTGTAGTTTCATGTTATTGTTATGTAAGATGAGTCGTTTGCGATTTCATTTATTTATTTCATTTATTATTGGTTCGCATTGTCTTCTATTTGGTAGAAGAAAAATTAAGAAAATGAGCATAATCGCATTACGAAGTAATATTAGTAATAATTTGTTTATATATTTTTTATTTATGGTGTTTTATTTTATTTGGTATATTTTATCTTCATGTTTAACTATATTTTCAAATTATGTTTTAATTATTACTAATTGAAATTAAACATTTCATGGTATTTTAAAATAAAAAAAATGTATGTATATTTCACATAAATAACTTATTTGGAAAATAATTTCAAATAAGTTTGAAGATGAAGTCTTATTAATATCACGGATTATTATTTTTTCGTATATAAGTGTCTTCACACGAACTCATGTTAAACGAACACAAATAATATATAATACAATAGTTTTTTTTGTAAGTTCCATTTTGTTTTTAAAATTAGCGACATTAATTATTTTATGATGTCCAACAAATGGGTAAAAATATATTTGTTTGGATTTGCATACCGACATAAATATATATACTTTGTCTGGCCATAAATACTGTTACAATTAAAATTATAGAAAAAATACAGTTGAATTTGGACTCTGTCATTTTTATAAGATTGTTCATTGTGTCTTCATATTTTGGCGCCAATAAATTATACAATATTTTGCGATATTAAAATGGAGTGGGGTGATAAAGAGAATAAAATCTAGAAGGAGTGACTAAGACACATTTTTGTGAAAAAGGTATCAAAACATCGGCACAAGTGTATCAAGATATTATTCTTGAGTAGATAGTTAAGCCCCTTAATAACATCATGTTCAATAACCAAGTATGGTCCTTCCAGCAAGAATCGGCGCCGGGTCATAAAGCTCGGTAAACGCGATCTTGGTTAGGAGCGAACGTCTCGAACTTCATCAGAGCTGAAAACTGGCCGTCGTCTAGTCTCGATGTTAATCTGCTGGATTATGATTTATGGTCAGTTTTAGAAAGTATAGCTTGCTCTAAACGCCATGATAATTGGAAGTCCCTAAAATAATCCATATGATTGGCAGTGTAGGTTTTCACCATGGAAAGAGCGCGTGCTTCTATTGATAACTAGTCTCAACGTTTAAAGGACTGTATTGCAGCCAATGGTTACCACTTCGAATTAGCTTTTTACATTTTTAATAGTTTTGTATTTGTGTATTACACTAACACACTTTTACAAGATTTATAGCAAGACTAGGTTTATGCTATATATATACTTATAAATACATAAGATCACTGATATTTAGTTTTAATAAAATCCCAAATATATTTGTTATTACATTGTTTAGATGTTGTATGTATGTATGTATGGATTCAATAGAACGAGGGTTTTTTGATTTAAAGTCCACTAATGTATGTGTTCTAAGGAGGATGATATTTTTCATTTAGTTAGTTTAGTCCATTTCTTTTATTTAGTTTGAAATCATGTTAACGTACGGACGTCATATGTGTTGGTCATCAATAAAAATGTTCTTTTTTATTGTTTAATTGATCTTTTACTAATTCTGGAATTGTTATGTTGTTATATGACCAGTGTTATATTTTATCATTACAATAATTACCAGCGTCGTAAGATCGAATGAAAACTCGTAAAAAATTACAACTCTGACTAGATTTCCGTGATTATATACTTGGAGTGTCAAAAGTGAAAAAAAAATATTCTGCTTATGGATGTTGGGAAAAAGTTTTTTGAATTCAGCCGAATAATACTTCAGACACCAAAAACTAAATATGACTTGATTTTTGAGAAATATTCCTAAGTCTAACACATCAAATTATTCAAATCTATTAATAAAAATTGGTAAGTACGTATTACGATAAAAAACTTACTATTATAATTTAATATAGATATGCCGTTCGAATCTAATTTTATATAATATTTTATAAAACTATTCGAGGTTTCTAAAAGCTAAATTTTTAAGCCGCTTCAAACTTAAACGCTAAGGATTAAAACAGTAACAGCATTTTCAGTATCAGTTATTATTAAATTATTTTTATTTTAACAAGATGAAATTGAAACCATTAAAAATTACTGCTTGAACATAAAAAGTAAAATATTATCATTTTTCCGTCTAACGATTTTCCCTCGAGAATTTTAGACTAAGAAATGATTTTCTATAATAATTTCATTTTAACTGAATTGAATAGAATATGGAGCAAGTAGTTACGCTCCATATTTTTATAACCAAGGAGAAACTTTGTTTTTTCTAGTTTTTAACTTTTAGTAGCTAGGTAGAATATGCGTGAAAAGGATAGAAAAAAATAATTTAAAGAATTAATTAATATTATATTAATGTTTCATTATCATTAACAAAATAATAAATGGTCTTTGTCGTTTTTCCTTACAATTGTTTATTTTTTTAAATAAATTTTATTTATTTTCATTATGAAAAATAGGTTATTTAAAAACAACAAATCCACTGAACATATCCAACCCAATAATGTAGCTAATGTGCGTTGTACTCCTGCTGTGTTAGAATAAAGTTACCAAGTTTTTTTTTTATTAATATATTCCAATGCATAACTAAGTGAGAATGCATATAAATAAAGACTAGTATTTACATGTTTGCTAATTAAAATGTTATACAAAACATTTTTGTTCGTTCTGTTCATCTCGACGCACATGGTATCTTAATTTGCCTCCGCAGTAAGCTAAATTGAATACGAACTAAGTTGTAAATTTTAAAATATAGAATGAATAAATCAGTTTGGGAAAGCTACCAAACTGCAATCTCAGGACAAACTGTCGCGGTTTCGATTACTGCTCGTTTTGATGAATTTCTTATCCTATATTCTATTAAAATTTCAAAAAGCTTACCGTGTTAATTGTAATTTTACTTAACTTAGCGAAGATTAGTTTACGCACATTTCACATCTTCCTATATTTTAGTTCACAAGACAAACTAAATATAATAGTCAAGCTAATTTAGCCGTGAACCGTCGACGCTAGAGAAAATAAATGCATTATGTGACATGGCTGTGTGTTTTTGTTATAAGCTGCAAAACTTATTCTCAAATCGTGACCTTGTTTAGTTTAATAATATTATAGCAGCTGATCTCAGAAATTGGTTACACCAGACGTATTCTATAGCTTTTTTAAAGCAATTGGAAATGCTAGTAAAAGTAATAATTTCATCCTTATTCCTTATTGTTTGAATTATATGAAACTTTATTCTCATGCAAATGGGGATACTGAAATAAAAATTTATTCTTGATTTTTTTGCTGAATAGTGAGTCTTTCTTAAGTATGCTATTATGTTTGTGTCGTTTACCTTTGCAGTGGATAAAATCGTCATCTTTTGAAAGTGCAACTTATACTGAATCAGTAATTGAAGCGTTTACATTACTAATTGTGGATATACGTAGCAAATCACTTTGTCATAAAATACTTTACCAAAATACTCTACAGTAAATCTTACATTTACAACCTTAACCTTCTTAAAAGTTTTCTGCTTATGCAAGTACTTTGGCATCTTATTCCGTTATTACGAACTGGGTTTATATTATTCGTTAGTGAGTTCATAACCGTCGTGTATTTATTTTTATATTAATATACATAGCAAAAGTTGAAATTTTAAAAACATACTAGTATTATTTTAAAGTTCTACAGAAAAACATACTAGTAATATTTTAAAAGATAGAGCTGTAAATATTTGTGAATATGATTATGAACTTCAGCAAGATGTATTTCAGTCTAAGAAAACGGTGACGATGAGTTTTTTTTTTATTATTATATTTTTTTTCCAGCCTAAAAACGATGCATACGAGCTTAACAAAAAAAAAAAACAAGTAAAGTAAAACCACATTAATTAGTGGTAGTTAATCTCTATACAAAACATGGAGGGTGGAGACTAAATTAAATACATTTTATTCATGCAAACTGATTATAGAAAACCATAAAATCAATTCCAGCTGACGAGTTCTAAAACCGGTGAGATTGGTGATTGTTCAAAATACCAAATACATATCAACTAACAAATAACACTAATCATACAAACTAACAACCATACTAATCATAGTAACAAATTATAATTATTCGTTTACAATTTGTAACAACAGTTATCGAAAGTGAAAGTTAATCGATCTTTTAATTCTCAAAGTAGTTATTTTTTGTTTGTGACAAATATAAAGCATACAAATAATCTCAACATTAATTTATAAATTCTTATAGAGCTTTATTTTATGTAGCAAAAGTTAAAGAATAGTTTAAGAATTGAAGAACGACATTGAATATATGTTCAAAACTTGCTTTTATTAACAGAAAAATACGTCTATATTTCTGGGACAGGTCAGTTATTAAATATACATATTCACAGTATTTTTAATATGTTTTTCTATGTATTTATATCGTTGTCTAACAACAAAATTACACAAGCAAATTATTTGCTTAATGAGGGGTAAGACATTTTTTTCTGTAATTGGTCCAGTAATATTATATTATTATTATGTGTTTCTTATATGTTTTATACCCTTCTTGTTCGTGTAATAAATATTTAAATGAACAAGGATATAAAGACATTTATCTTTAAAAAATGTTTCCTTCTCTGTTAGTTTTTCTATGGATCTCCAAAAAACGTTCGTCGCCTTTGAGAGTGCTGTTAAATTTGGCAATAAAATTCCACCCTCTTGGACTGTAAATAAGATGGCCCAAAAAGAACGGCTTACGTGACTCCATGATTTCTTAAATATGTTATTTTACTTTAAGTATAAGCTATGTTGAAAATAATTACACAAATATTAAAGTCTGATTCGAATAGTTAAGTTAAGCTAGGAACGTTGTTGTTTTGTAGATTCTGTTTTTACCTTATTCTTCCAAGAAATCAACTTTTAGATTTGATGTTTTGTCACTATAAGATTATAAATGAAAGTTAATTATCAAAATGTTTTGCGCTTACATTGCAAACGCTCGCTGAACTCTACGAGATAGATCAAAATAATGTACTAAGTATTGTTTGTTATTATACCTTAAAAAATTCTACAAGAAAGTCCGCGATGGCATATGTTTATTTTTTAGGGATAACCCACAGTAGCCAATTTTTATCCTTTACTTTTTACGAGAAATAATGGATTATTTACGAAGCGATTTTAAGCAATATAGCTTTAATCCTTATCTAATCAAGTAATTATATATCATCAATTATCATATAGTACTCGACATAGAATCATTATAGTATTGGATATTTCGTTTTGGATATTTACATTTGTATAAAGTGACAGCTGCCATGTACAGAAACGGATGCGCATTTCTTAGTATTTTTGACTGCGTAATATTTTTAAATGTCACTAATTGCGTAAGTATTCTTTTTGGCATTTATTATATAAACTAGCTTTTTCCCGCAGCTTCGCACGCCTTTAATTCGTAGTAAAACAATTCCCCTTTCCCTTTTTTTAGTTTTGATTTCTATATGACTTATTTTAAGTGATGCAATCAAAATTAAGGTGTCGGCAGACGTCGCTCACTGTCAAAAATCTATTTAAAGTTTTTAATAAGGATACAATATTAGATACTGTAATTTTTTTTACATCTCTTTTTTTACTTAAACGTCCTTTATATAAATAGTTTTTAAACAGAGTAGTTAATAACCATTCTAACCATATATAACACTTATAGATTTTCATTAAAAAAATAATCAAAACATGACTATGTAAACTTGAGAAATTCTGAGCTACACAATAGAGGTTATTTTGACCATCAACTTGCAGGTCTGGTTTTATTAAAAAAAAACTTCTATTTAAAATGCCAAATAATATGTATTAGACATTCAGTTAGATATATACATTAACAAAATTTCCAATACTGAACATTCTCAAAAGGCATTTTTAAGACGGTTCGCACGGTTCCATACCATAGTGCGCGGGCCGTACCGCCGCAACCGCTATGACCCTATATTTTAAATCTGTAATATCTTAAAAAATATTCATTTGAATTACATGCTGTGAAGGGTTATATTATTTAATATTAAATGTAAAATGAATTTAAGTTACTTGATTAGATAAGGATTAAAGCTATATTGCTTAAAATCGCTTCGTAAATAATCCATTATTTCTCGTAAAAAGTAAAGGATAAAATTGGCTACTGGGGGTTATCCCTAAAAAATAAACATATGCCATCGCGGACTTTCTTGTAAAACTTTTAAAGGTATAATAACAAACAATACTTAGTATAATAGTTTGATCTATCTCCTAGATTTCAGCGAGCGTTTGCAATGTAAGCGCAAAACAATGTGTTTGTTTACGACTTCGCGTTAGAAATCTTGAAATTATCAGTGGTTTTCTAATACATTAAGTACGTTATTATACTGATAAACCTTCCTCTTGCATCACTCTATCTATTAAAAAAGTGCATCAAAATCCGTTGTGTAGTTTTAAAGATCTTTATAGAATAGAAGATAGATTTTTATAGAATAAGAGATAATAGAAGATATTTGTTGAAAGTACATATTGATAGTACGTATTAATATTAAATATTCATAGTACATATTGATAGTACGTATTGATAGTACATATTGATAGTACGTATTGATAGTACATATTGATAGTAAATATTGATAGTACTTATTGATAGTACTTATTGATAATAAGTATTTATAGTACGTATTGATAGTAAATATTGATAGTACGTATTGATAGTACAATTTGATAGTAAGAATTGATAGTACGTATTGATAGTAAATATTGATAGTACGTATTGATAGTACAATTTTAATAGTAAGAATTGATAGTACGTATTGATAGTAAATATTCATAGTACATATTGATAGTACGTATTGATAGTAAAAATTGATAGTACATATTGATAGTACATATTGATAATACGTATTGATAGTACGTATTGATAGTACATATTGATAGTAAGTATTGATAGTACGTTTTGATAGTACGTATTGATAGTAAATATTGATAGTACGTATTGATAATACGTACTGATAGTACTTATCGATAGTACTTATCGATAGTACGAATCGATAGTACGTATCTATAGTACGTATCTATAGTACGTATCGATAGTACGTATTGATGGTACGTATTGATAGTACATATTGATAGTATATAATGATAGTAAATATTGATAGTACATATTGATAGTATATAATGATAGTACGTATTGATAGTACGTATCAATAGTACGAATCGATAGTACGTAGTGATAGTACGTATTGGTAGTACGTATTGATAGTACGTATTGATAGTACATATTGATAGTACATATTGATAGTAAATATTGATGGTACATATTGATGGTACGTATTGATAGTAAATATTGATAGTACATATTGATAGTAGGTATTGATAGTACGTATTGATAGTACGTATTGATAGTTCATATTGATAGTACGAATTTATAGTACATATTGATAGTATATATTGATAGTCCTCCTCAGGAAATAATAATATTAAACATCCTTATAAAATTAGAATACATAATTTGTCTTTCCACTCATAAAAAAATCTGTGATTAAAATAAAAAAAAATGAATTAATATAAACTAGAAATACTCCTACAGGCAAAAACTACTTGCCGGTGTTTGATGAAACTTAGAGCTGATACTTTTTATTGAAATCGAAATCTATGCGTACGAAATCGCAGGCACAGCTAATAATTATACCTAATTCATGCGTTTACAGTACGAATAGTGACTTCCAAGTTTAATTTTTAGTTGAACCGTAATTAAAACCGAATTGAACGAAATGTGCTGGAAGAGTTGATCTGTACTGAATATTTTTCACGCTTTTCATGGCTTTTTCTTTATTAAGAAATATTTATCTATAACAAATTAGGCATTGCAAGCAACTTTTTTTAGATTTAATTCAAAATAATAAACCGTCCATAAACACTTGACGCTTATTCGATGCCATACTTTTAAGGTTTTAATGTAGTTATATTTTCAAACATTTTTTTTTGTTACCTGTTAAAGTTTTTGAAAATATCTTTAAACATGTATAGCCATGTTGAGCTTATTTAAATTTATATACCGTCCCGATAAAGACGATCACATATAGAATGCTTAATTCACCGAGACGGACAGCGATACGGTAGCTCAGTTGGTAGAGCGACGGGACGGTTTCCCAGTAGTCGCGGGTTCGAATCCCTGCCCGTATCGGTTTTTTACATTCTATATTTATATATACCTGTTAAAGTTTGAAAAGTTTCCAGAAATGAAAACCCCATTTTCGATCGGAACAACTTTGAAATTTTGTTTTAATTAATAAGTCATAAAACTTTTTATTTAATATATTGAAATTAAATAAAGTTTAAATATCTTTATTCAATAACATAGTATTTTTTTTCTATTTATAACGCTAAGGATTGCTCCATAAACAAGCTTTTAGCATTCAATATAAAGAAATCTTATAAGCATAATTCATTTTATCTTTTTTAAAATAGTGAATTTTAATTTAATGTTTAGCAATGTATAGAAAATAAAATGGAAATTACTTATTCTTGAAAATGCAATTTGAATGTAATTTAATTATGTAGGTACTGCAACAAAATCAACAGTTACTTCAAGCAGGTTCAAAATTTGAACTAAAATGTAAATAAGTTTATATATATAATTTAATTAATTGGCGGTTTATACAAGCCAATATAGAATATAAATTAAGTTACTCGCTAGAAGATTTTAACAACGTAATAGAAAGGACTTCACCTTTTATCAAAAATCATATCAATAAGGGTAAATACTTATCCTATTTTTCCCTTTTTAAACCCGGACCTAATAATAGGCTTATTTTATTGTTTTTAAAAATAATTATTGCAGTTCAAAGTTCAAGTGTATAAAATATTAAGTTGTCGAAATTTTATTGTATGATATATTCATTATGAAACAGGTTTGTGGAGATTCGTTAGATATACGTTCGTGACGAAAATTGATGCAAACGACTATAGAAGAGTTGTAACGTTCAAAGGGTGAAGATCTTTATAGTGGTCTATGTATATATTGTATATATTAAAATCTGTTGAGTTAACTTTTACCATTAACATATACCTATAGTTTATTAAGTTATGTAATGAAACGATTTACTGATTACAAAATACATAAAAGTATGCCATTTATTTGAAGTAGGTTTAGTTATACCTTATCTCTTTAAAAATGTTTCAATTTCCATTGTATAAAGTTTTATAGAATGAAAATTTTAAAGGGAAATGGTATATGCTAACTCTAGTACACCTTTTATTTGGTTTTATGAGTAAAATACTTGTCTCTCAACTAGACTTTACACGTAAACCACGTATGTCTGTAACAAAATTATAAATATATAAAAAGTTATTTCCCCCAAAACTTTTTACAGTTTATTCAAAAACGGTAATGTGGGTTCTTTGGTTAATTAGACTATCTCATGGCTTAGTTATGTATAATCGATTTAGATATTAACCACAACATGCTTCAATTCGTTTATTAAAAATGGAAGCTAACACTAGTATTAAGACTTGTTTTAGTAATACACAGTACTTGCACTTCAATGTTTAATATCCAACCATTTGTAATAGAATGGGCGAGAGTAGCTCTTACAACTCGTTTTATAATATTTTAACACTATAATATTTAGGTGAGGGTAATTTATAATTCCATAACCAATTTACAGATGCTATTATTTTAACCTCATAATAAGTTCTAATAATTAATAAAAGATTAAACATTATGTTAAAATATCCTATGCTTCTAATTCTTAAAACATTTAACAGTAAATACTAAATAACATTCCATAATTAATTGCGTAGGTGGCGTTACTGAAGAAACTTTTAAACTAAAACATGTAAATTACAATGTTTTTGCCGTTTAAAATATTATAAATAAATATGACTAACAACTAGTTAAAAGCTTTTTGTATCTAATATTTAATATTAACTACGTTACTCAATTGGATAGACATTTTGATAGGATACTAAATAACGAGTTTGTTTAAACTAAGATTTAATTATTTTGTAATTACAGTAGAATCCGGTTATAACGACGGCCAAGAGACCGGTGACATTAAGTCGTATTAACCGGAAGTCGTATTAAACGAACAGATTTTTTTTTAGCAGATATTAAAGTTAAATTACGTCAAACTTTTGCAGTTTGCTAGTCACTTAGTCACATCCCTCTGTTCAACGGGCAAGGATTTGCCAACAATTTTTCCAGCGACAATGTGGTGCCTCTTCTTGAAACAATTAATCCAACTCGCCGAACAATCAAAGTTGGGAATGTTTAGCTGGTTCGCAAAAGAGTTTGGTTTTTCTTGAAGCATAGACCCAGTTATCGGTATTCCCCGATTACGTTGAATTGTCATTACTGCTTCTTCTACTTGTCCTTGCGACGACACCCTCACACGTTTGGGTTTTAAAACATTCGCATTGAACAACGGTTCTATCTTGTGTTTATTTTTCTTAAATGTAGATATTGTCGAATGATTTACACCGAATTCCTTCGCAATCACTGCTAGCTTTTCCATTTGCGTCGTTAGAGTTTTGGTTTGAAAATGGTCTCATTTGAAAGGGGTTGGTTTCTCCTTTCTTTTAATACTATTCTCAGCCCGAGAAAACGCGTATTTTTTTTTTATATATTTTTTTGTGTCAAAGTAACTTACCGTACTTTCACCAATATTAGCACAAAAACACAATGTTTAAATAACATTTTACATCTATACAATATATTTATCAATTATGTATATAATATATCAGTATTTCATTTTAATTTAACTAGAAAAACACAATTCGTAACAACTTTGTTGTTTTAGATTCCCGAATGTTAAATGGCGGCAACTTGACATATGACTTTTGTGATTTGAAATGTTTTTGAAATAAATAATAATTAATATATATATTTATTACTTCTTTTGTCTTAACCGACTCTATCAACACCGACTCCACGTAGTCTTGTCTGTCCTACCCCTAGAGTGTTTTTGTAAATCCGGAGGCGCGGAAGGAGGACAGCGCCCACCCGCCGTAACACGTGTTGAAACCCAATCGAGCCGTAGCTACTGAGGCTGGTCCAACAAGCCAAGGTCCAACAAGCCGATGTGGCGAAGGCGACTACTATGTAGTAAGAGAGTTCAAATATATATATATATATATATTAGAAGTAGATATATTATGGAGTTCTAATATATATATATATATATATATATATATATATATATATATATATTAGAAGAAGTAGAAGTAATTATAACAGGTAACTTTAAAAACTGTTAGTTTGAGCTAAACATCACTTTGGCAGATACAAAAGACTTAATGCAATGCACAAGAGTATTTTTAAATTAAACTACAAGAAATTCCATTTAATGCTGGCAAGTTTAATAACATAAGTAAATTTATCAACTAAACTATAATTAGAATATTTTAATTTTTAATAAGTTTTTGCTATAAAAGATTTGACAAAAAACAGGTTATTTATTTTTTATTATAATTTAAAATTACCAATGCATATACATATTTTTTAAGAATAATTAAATGCATTATTATGAAAAAGTTTTTAAACATAAAGTAACTGGTAACAGTTCTTATTCATTTAATTGGATAAAATTATTACCGCTGAGCTAGTTATTTGAGTGTATGCTTCATAAAAATGTTCTGTATTATATATAATAAAAATATTTAAAGCTATTAGTTTTCTTGTTTATTTATAAGCATATGTATGTATGTTTTTATACGTGAGTATGTATGTATATACGTAAATTTGTGTATGTATGTATTTCTTCTTGTTTTATCTTTTTTACTTTTTAAACCACACAAATACAACGTCATCTGTATCTTTATTCTATGTACATACATATATACGTAAATATGTGTATGTATGTATTTCTCTTTTTATTTATCTTTTTTACTATTTAAACCACACCTACACTACGCCTTCTGTATCTCTATTCCTCCAATTAAATGGTTGCCTAGAAGACGTTAATCTTTAACGATAAGGCCGCTAAATTTATACATTTTTTTCTATTTTTTTTTTATTGTTTTATCTGGGTGTACAATAAAGAGTATTTATTATTATTATTATTAGAATTTTATTAATACTTATCGCTTTAACAAGACTCTATGCTTTTTTATTATGATACAAACAATGTTTTTTTTATAATTCTTCTAACTAAGTAACTCAGTTAGATCTTTTTTAATATCTAGGAGATTGTAATACCTATCTATAATTCAATTTTTAAATGTATGTTGGTTGCTCTTCCTCTGAGACGCTTGGAAATTGGCACTCGGTAAGGCGTTGATTACGAAATTAAGGCAATGTAGGTTAAATGCAACTGTAATTTTACGTCAATAATCATTATTACCGTGAAACATCTACAATAAAATATAAATACCATATATTATTGATGTATATTATGTACTTATATTACATTTAAAAAAAAACCCCATAAAATGTATATAAAAGTAATAGATTAATAATTGTAGTATTTAAAATATGTAAAATATTAAAAAAAAACAATAATTCCAAACTATTAAAATTGTTTCATTTACACTTAATTCCCGCACTATAGGCACTATAGTTACGAATGTCTGTGTAGTCAAGCATTGTGCATGTAGGCATGCGATTTCATACCTATTTTGAAAACTCCTTAATATAATTATATTTTCCAATAAATAATATACATAAACATTTTACAACGAATTTAAAAGTCAAATAAAATTACAATAAGCAATAATATAAAAGTCATAAAGTTAGATACATAGGTCAGTGTTGTCAAAAGAAGCCTTATTTACGTCACAACCGACCAGATAAAGATGATCATATATAGAAGGCAATTTGTTTGTATTCATAGTTTAGACAAATCTATATTTAAAAAACACACTTTCCACTATTCAAAATATTGATGAATAACTTTTTTTATCAAATAATTACTTAGTAATTACTAGTTTGTTAGTCAATTAATATACCCTCAGGAGTCGCAGAGCCCTCTTTTTAGTTCAATAAAAATAAGAAACTTTTTACACAATATTTTATTATTCAAAACAATAGTCATTAGCAAAAATAATAGAATCCTAGAAAAATAATAGAATTATTTAAAATGTAAGTAGTTCGTTCAGTTTAAAATCTTTGGATTAGTTTCATAAATCAAATAAATAAATTTAAAATATTAAAAAATTAAAGTTAAAAAGACCCCGATACAAAAAGACCTCTGAAAAGAATAAAAATAATATTATTATATGATTATTGAAGTCGTTGGGTATGGCGAACGTTGTACGTAAGTTGACGATGGTGCTTAATTTACAAGAGCTTAGCCTATTTTTTTAAAATAAAATTTGAAAGAAACAATTAAATTAAAAAAAGGAAAAACCTCAGCAACACGAATAACATTGAAACAGAAAACATTACTCGCGCAGTTTCATTTCAAACTTGATCAAACAATTTGTAACGACATTAACAGAAAACAGAGTTACTTTAAACTGACACTGTTTATGCCTTCTGTTTTTTAATCTGACATTTAAACTAAAATAGAACAAAGAGAATACCAATTTTTTGTTGGTGCAGTTTGTTCTTTTTTGTATGCAAACGTCTCAATATGGGTGAATGAATAATTTTATACATTCCAAAAATGCATAAAAAAATGTTTGACAGACCTGGTTTACTCATTTCTAGGATAATTTATATAATTAGTCCTTAGAATAATCAACATCGTATAAAAGAATCTGGTCTGTTCTGTAATAATTTCATAGTATTTACCAATAACACAAGTATGTGACATTACGTGGACGGTTGACTTTAGTACAGTGTATCGGGGGTAAGTTACAAAATATATATAATTTAAATTAATTATAAAATTTTAATATGTTTATATTTTACTTTATATTTCAAACATTATGTTTAGACGCCTTTCTATAGATGGAGCTGTGGACGGCGCTTGTATGATCGAGATGCTCAGTCACTTGCCTACTGAGCTGCGCGCACGACACTGGAGTGTGTCGCTTCATTTTAGTTACTTATTCTTCTTCCTGACATTAATCCCGTATGGTAGAGTCTGCCTTTCTGCTCAACCTGGAGTAGGTACGGTACCTTAGCACGATCTTTAGACCACGGTTGTTACACCAGTGGCTCTCATGTCCTGCTTTACTTCATCCAACCACCACTTTCTTGGTCGTCAGCGAGATCCTACTTCAGGAAAAGAGATATCAAGGCATTTCCATCCAACATAGTTCCTAGGCCGGTACGCAACGTAGCCATATCAACTCTTGCAGCCTATCCGCTATGTCACGGACTTCAAGACTACCTCGAATGATTTAATAAGGTATGCAGTCAGACTGCTTTACGCCGGACATCTATCTCATCATCTAAATTCCATGACTTGAATCTCCTCAGTGTGCCGAGATAGTACTGTCCAACATTCCCTGCCCTATAGAAGAACCGGTCAGATGACGCTCTTGTATATCAGCCCCTTTAGTTTAGGTGGTATTCTGCGATCATAGAGACCTCCCGCCATTTGGCCCAGGCAGCCAGTCTCCGGTCTTGTACATCGTGCAGGATGCCTTCGGACTCGTGCAAAACGGACCCAAGGTGCCTAAATTTTTTGCGACATAACGACTAGCTTAGGACCTATATTGACAGAATTAGAGTCCGATCTCCCGGAAGCCATGTTCTCGGTCTTCGATACATTTAGTTTAAGATTTCCCTTCAAAAGCGTACCCTCCCAGAGGTTGACCTTAGGCTCTAGGATTAATTGATTTTTATTAATGAGTGTTATGTCATCGGTATATATCATCAGCCATGGGGGCAGTTCTTGGATATGAATCTGAGGTCGATCATGCGCTCGGAGAACTTCATGGTATGACACCTAAGCTTAATAAAAGTTAATTTTAAATTACCATGATATTAAATCTACGGTAAATTTAGAAATCTTTACGTAATATTAAAGAAATAGTTAAAATTTCTGGTATTCTTTGATTTAATTAAATTTTTATGATATTAACTCTACATTATTTCTTTGAAGATACTAAGATCAATAAAGCATAACAATGGCATGTTTTTTGTATTTTTATTATTTCACGTCTAGAAAACAGTTAAAAATTTATACTTATACCTAAATATAAATACTGTAACGTACTTTTTCGGAATGCTGGTTTGAAACTGACGTTCAAAATGAGAATATAATTAGGATAAAGTGCAAAATGATTTCATAATTTTTTTTAGAAATGAAATGTTTTTAATAATATATTTTCTATTATCAAACACTATTGCCAGATAGTTAATTATATTCCGCGCCCACTAAAACAAATTAGTTATTCACACTCATACACTTCAACGGGAACATTAAGAAAGCAATTTTGCAAGTTGCCCTTAATTTTATAGGAAATTCAGTTATTAAGTGAAAAGTTCAAGACACAAGTTATGTATTGGCAGACAACGAAGTTATTAAAAAATATTTATTTATTAAAAATACAAGTTTACTGGATTAAATCTACTACAAGACTGATTTACTTATAATAATTAATTCTAATTACAAACAATGGTAAATGCCGACTCAGGAGAATGATGCAATCGACGTAAGCGGGAATCACTGCTTATGCTGTGATAACTCCTCCATCCTTCAGAGAGAAGCTGATCTTACAGCTTCCACTAGTGTCCTCACTAGTTGGTGTCGCCTGCAGATGTTTCTTTTTCCTGGTGGCTGTTATATATTGATACAGCTTCCATGATGCTGCGCCGATCAGGAACAGATACAGGATGATAGTTGTCCAGCTTGGGGTTGACATAAGTGTTGGCCAGTCTGCGACGTCATCTTCGTCGATATCTTCAGCTCGCTCCAGAAGTTTGTGTATGTTTTCCAGTTCTAGGTCCTCTATTTTGAGTTGATATTTTACAGCTTCCACGGGTACGTTCTGTTTCAATGGCAGCGGTATGATTTCATCTATGTTTGTTGTTGTCGTGTGAGTCTGTAGGATTATGTTAATGACGTCAACACGACAATCCTCAGTGAGTGTTACGAGATGAATTCCCGAAGTGCGTCTGTACGAGGTTTTAGTTCCACATCGAACTCGTACTATTTCTTCTTTTCTAAGGATAACCAGCCAAGTGTTGTCTCGTGTCTTCTGTATCTTGTCTTCTGTAAATACCATTTTAGCGCGGGTGCAGTTGGCGTCCCTATGTTGAACGAGGTTTATTATACAATCTTGCGATGTCCTAATGTTCTTGGTGTTTATTATTTCGCAGAGATGAGAGCTCTCGGTTAGCTGCCTGCAACTTCTTCTAGGTATGCGTACTCATCGCTACCAAGTGCAAGGTATTTGGATTTTGGGACAATAGTAAAATATTTTGTATCAGGGATAGAATAAAGGTGGATAAGGTCATATATATTTGGGTCGGAGTTAGGGATTTCTAATATAAATGTTAACGAGTGTTCCATACTGTAAGCTTTAACTTTAATTGACCTTTCTAAAATTCTTATATTTTTTAAATTTATATCTATCACTGGTACTAGATTAAAATTAGTTTTAAGTTGTCTTCATTCTAACACCAAATTTTGGGGACTAATTATACTGGGATGCATAACACCTAATTGGGAAAATGTTATAGCATCATCTAAAATCATTAACTTATTCTAAAATGATCTGAAAACTAAAATATATTTGAACGTAAATATCTAAATATTGATTATATGTATTTACTAAAGATAAGTTATATTATATTTGATTACGATAAAAATTTTGAATACGTTCTGAATGCATGGTAGACCTTTCGGAAGCTTTAATACTTGAATATAATGCAGTTAATTTAATCGTTGTTAATTTTAAATATGTTACATTATAAACACATGCTAAATTAAAAATATTCGTTTGTTTAATTATTTGGTCTTGCTTAAGCGAAAGGATTCCCTGTTCGTTATTAGCGGGATTAAATGTTATTTTTGCTGTTGCGTGGAGCATGATTGCTCCTGTGATGAGGGTCCTGGGACAAGGTGAGGCCTTCTTAGTATTTTATAATGAACTCTTATAGACTTTGAATTTGGATGATTTCCTATTATTTCTGCAATATTATTAGGGTGCAGATGAATGATCTTATATGGTCCTTTAAATACCGGCTTTGTTTTGTCGTTTCTCGCTGTCTTCGCCACTTGTTTGTAGACTGTTTCACCTACCTTAAATGTTGTTTCCTCTGCGTCTTTGTTGCGTTTTGCTATTACCTGTTCCTTGTTCTTAGATATAAGAGCTGTTATACATACCTGTATTGATTCAGCATTTGCTTTATGTTTTAAGACGTAATCTTGATAGAATTCTTTTGGAAAATGTAGCTCTAATGGATTACGTGATGATGTATGACTAAAAAGAAGTTCATGAGGCGAATAACCTGTTGCGGAGTGGATAGCATTGTTGTATGCTATGATTGCGTATTTCATTATTAACTGAATGGGGTCATCTTTATTTGTCATTCTCTGTATTCTAATAATTTCGCCTATGGTCGAATGAAATCGCTCTATAGGTGAATTCGAGCTAGGATTGTACGAGGTTGTGAAATGTATATTTATATCATATAAAGCACATATTTCTTTAATAACCTTATTGTTAAACTTATTGTCGGAGTCTGTCGTAATTTTGTGGGGAAGTCCTAAAACAGATATTACTTGTAACAATGCTTCAGCTACATGTACACTACTGGATGTGTTTAATGCAACTGCTTGCGCGAATTTAGAAAAGTTATCTATGATAGTTAGAAAAGTACCTCCTCCAGTCGAATATAAGTCCATAAATAAATGTTCCATAGGTTTACGGGGTGTTTCAGTTAGTGCTAAAGGGGGTCTCAAGGGGTTGCGTTCGTACTTGGCTTTGAGACAAGTGTGACATTGATTTATGTAACCTTGAATAATGAGTAGCATATTGGGCCAATGATAGTTTCTGTGCAATTGTTTATGTTTCTTGAATACCGCGGTTACGATATTTTTTAATTAGTTCTAATTATTCAGCCTGATTTTCGACTGATATGATACGCGTAGTACATCTTATGAGTTTTGGACCTCTATCATTAAACACCGTTGTATAGACTCTACAGAATGCTAAATATAGTTCATCGTTATAAAAGTAATAGTGAAAAATGCGATTTGCTATTGTGTGATCCCTAAGGAATCTAATTATTTCTTGTTCTGTGTTGTTAATAGGGATAAATACATCTTTAATGACTGTACGTTGATTAGTTGATCTATTATCTACTCTGTCAGTGGAGCCTGGGGTAGATCTTATGTGGAATTGTTTTAGTTGTCTGTCAATAGCGTCAGATAATATGGGAATGCTGTTGTTTTCGTTGTCAGGCTGAGTGTGATTCGTGCTAACTAACTGTTGTTAGTCTATTGTGACAACTGTCATACTATCGGATTCAGTATTTTCAGGGCGTTGTGAATTTGTCTGTCCGTCAGTGTCTATGTTTAAATTTTGGTTGCTAGGGCCTGCTTCTTGACCATCGTTATTTTCAGTAGGGGCGTGATTATACATTCGATTAATTAAGTCATCGTCTTCAATATCGTCAAAATTAACCGCGAGTGAATCCATGCTGTGATGGAATATTTTAGCTCGAGATAACGCATCTGCATTTGTATTATGTCGTCCTTTCTTACATACAACTTTAAAGTCATATTCGGCTAACTTCAACCGCCAACGAGTCAGTTTCGAGTTAGGGTCTTTCAGTGACATCAGCCATGTTAAAGGTCTGTGGTCAATGTAAATAGTGAACTTACGTCCATACAAATAAGGTCGGAAATACTTTATAGCCCATACTAAGCCTAAAAGCTCTTTTTCAATTGTGGAATAGCGTGACTCGGTATCTGATAAAGTACGCGACGCGTACGCTACGGGTTTGTCAGATCCTACATTTCCTTGGGACAAAACCGCGCCTAACGCATAGTCTGATGCGTCTGTAGTTAGTATGAACGACTCATCAAAATCAGGGTACTGTAATATGATGTCGTTAGTTAATATTTACTTACACTTATGGAATGATTCTAAAAAATCTTTTGTGTGAATAACTTTACCGCCTTTCTTTAAACATAACGTCATGGGTTTAGTTAACTTTGCAAATTCTTTGATAAATTTTCGGTAATATCCAACAAGACCTAAAAATGACTTTATTTGTTTCTGATTTTGAGGCAAGGGGAAATCAAGTACAGCTTTTATTTTATCTCTATTGGGTTTAAGACCTTCGTCCGTGAGTTCATGTTCAAGGAAGTTAACGTGTTTCTGAAGAAATTCAGATTTATCAAGTTGAACTTTTAGATTATGGGTTTTAAACCTTTCAAACACTTGACGTAATCTTTCTACGTGTTCTTGTAGAGAAGTACTGATGATTATGACGTCATCAAGGTAAGTATAAACGTTAGATAAGCCTCTAAGGATATGATCCATTAAACGTTGGAAAGTACTCGGTGCGTTCTTTAGACCGAATGGCATGCGTAAAAATTCATAATGGCCTCTCTCCGTAGTGAATGCGGTTTTCTCTACGTCTTCTGGGTGCATTTCCACCTGGTGGTAGCCGCTCGCGAGGTCAAGGGTTGTAAAATACTGTGCGCGTCCCAGTATGTCATGAATGTTCGGAAGTAGGTACTTGTCTTCGATAATCCTATCGTTTAAACGTCTGTAATCTATTAAAGAGTCTCCATTTAACATGTCCCGATGCGTCCGGTTTTTTGGTACTATATGAACAGGACACGACCAAGGGGATATACTTTCTCTAATGATACCCTGCTTGAGTAAGTTATCGACTTGATTACTAATTTCAGCACGATGTTTTGGAGGCTGTCTGTAACTACGAACATATATTGGTGTTTCGTTCGATAATCTTAACTGGTGTTTAACCGCGTGTGTAAATGTTAATGGCATATTTTCAGAATGAAATATTTCCCGGTAATTATAACAAAGCTTAGTTATTTCACGCCTTTCCTCCTCGTTCATGTGACTTGTTCGAATTTTATTTAAGTTGTCACACAGTTCTTTATTAAAGTCAATATTCATGTCTATTGAATTTAAATCTACAATCTCGTTTTCACTTCCAGAGTAAGTCTCTAGTTGTATCGGGATTTTATTGGGGATATATTTATTTTCGTTAGTATAATTTATAACAGTAGTTTTAAATGAACCAGATTTGACTGTTACAAAAGCTGTAGGGGATTCTAAACCTTCTGACCAGTATCGCGTATTATGTATATATTGTCCGTCAGTATTGTTTGTTCTAAAAGTTACAACTTTCTCACACTTGGGTTCAATTTTAATCTTGTGTAATAGGTGATTAAAATAAATCGGAATATTAGCGTTTGTTGTGCGTAACATGTTACTGTTTAGATCGATATTACTTTTAAGACATCTTAATAAATCAAATCCTATTAATCCTTTGTACTTGGGGTCAAAATCAAAAATTAAAAATTTATGAGTTAAATCTGCATTAAAAATTGGTGGTAACGGGAGATAAACTACATGGTTATGACGTGACACATTATGCGCGGTAGCGATTTGAGACGGTTCATGTTCAACAAGTACTTCAAAAATAGTATTAAAAATAACATCCGATGCAACAACGCTACGGCTCGCTCCAGTATCAATTAAGTACTTACCTCCTAATTCCGGCAACTCGATGTACGGCAGGTGCTCCCTCTCCTGCACGTTGATTTCGACTATCTCGGGTTCCTGTGTTCCTGAACCTCCATAAAATCCTGAGGTTCCTCAAAATCCGTTTCTTGACTGTACTCTGTTTGATACTCACCTTCATTTTGTTGACTATCATAAAAACTAAAGTACTCGTCCTCATATTCAGGCTGTTGATTTTGTGAGTTATTCTGGGTACAAAATAGTTCCTCCACAGCAAATTGTGGTTTATTCGGCTTTGAAACTGATCTCATAGTAACGTCTGAATTTTTCTGTGGTGGGTTAATCTGTTGGGGTATATTAAAATGCTTCCGGTAGTTACCAGAGCTCCTACCTGGGGGTTGGTTTTTCCACGGTAGTAATGACTTAACTAGTTGCTCGCGTTGCTCAGGAGTCATGTTGTTAGGTTGAGGCACGTAATTTTGGGGCCTAAATTGTTGCTGTGGGTAAAATGGTCGTTGGGGAATAGATAACCTGTTAGTGGGTTGATTTAGAACAGAATTAAATTCCTTATGCTTAAACATATTACCCTTTTGTAACGATAAAGAATCTGGTTTATTAATAGCTAGCCTTGCTTCCTCCTGTCTAGCCGCGACTATGGCCATCTCTAATGTTTCCGGCCTTGCTATTCTAACACCTAAAGACACGTGGAAATCTAAGTTATTAGTATACTGCTCAATAACCATCTCCTCATAATAACTTTTATCTCCATGTCTACCAACGGAATACAAGGTACCAAGCAAATCGCGTAATCGCTTGCCAAATGACTCTGAATTTTAAAATTTTAATTTTCGGGTTCTTATCAGCTCTTGTATCACTTGTATCTCGTTTCGGGGTTCTCCTAAACGTCTCAATAATGCATTTTTTATTTTAAGCCACGATTCTAAGTTTTCTTCATATGCTATCGCTTCTATAGCTGCACCACTTAATTTACTTTTAATAACACTTAATAATGTGGGGTGGCTACTACCCGGTGCTTCCAATTGGCTAAGGACATTTTCAACCTCTCTTATATAAAAATTAAGTAATTTTTTATTGCCGTCATATCGCGGAATTAAATCTACGACGAGTTTAAAATGGGGTGAATCTATTACCGACATACTGATATTTTATATATTCAAAATTAAAAGAAAGAAAAAAAAATTTTATAAAAATTATAAAATTAAATAATTAACTTTTTACACTAATAAAGACAATTGAAGTATCTGGTTGCAGTTATACCGTGTTCCACTGATAATATGTAATTATTAAAGAAACAATGAATGAAAAAAATTAAAGAATTTATTTCATCTCTTTCAACTAAGTATCCTCACAATCTTAATATAGCTCATGTCAATGCCCAGAGTATTCCTGCACATCACTCCGATCTTCTGGCATCCATTAGCAGTGATCATCTTGATGCTTTATTAATTTCTGAGTCATTTCTCAAACCCTCCCTTCCGTCCGTTCAATTTGCTCTGCCTGGCTTTGTTCTTATCCGTAATGATAGAATAGGCAAAGGTGGAGGCGGTGTAGCTATTTATCTGCGTGCTGATATTCCTTATAAAATTGTAAAGATATCTTCCTCAGCATATTCTAATTCAGAGGAGTATCTTTTTATTGAAATGACATTGCGACATACAAAGATTCTTCTAGCAGTATTTTACAGTCCGAATCTTACTATAGATTATTTTGGTAGCCTGGAACACCTGTTAAACGAATTGTGTCCTAATTATGATCATATAATTATTATGGGCGATTTCAATACGTGTATTCTTAAGAATGATTCCCGTACTCATAAACTTCAATCTCTTATAACTTCATTTAATCTTAACCTCCTTCCCACCTCGGCTACTCATCACTTTCCAAATTGCAACCCTTCACTTTTAGATCTATTGATTGTTTCTTCACCTCATCATGTTCTTACACATGGTCAATATACAACTTCTTTTTCTTATCACGATTTAATCCTCATGTCATATCGCATTAGACCACCTAAGCGTATTCCACACTTTCGGAGTCTTCGTAGTTATAAGAATATAGACTGGGTTTCATTACAGCGGGACGCTAGTAATATCGATTGGAGTAATATTTATGATACTTCTTGTGTTAACTCAAAATTAAATGCTTTTAATTTAATAATAACCAAACTTTTCGATTGTCATGCTCCTGTAAAACGTCTTAAAATAAAACGCATTCCTGCGCCATGGCTTACAAATGAAATAAAAGATATGATGTCAAAAAGGGATAGAGCTAAAAGGAGGTATAAACGCTCTCCATCTGAACAAAATCTAGAGGCATTTAAATTCCTACGCAACCGCTGCAATCGTTTATGCAGAAACGCCAAAAAATGCTTTTACCACGATTCCCTCGTTAACAAAAATACTAGCAAGACATGGAAATTTTTAAAGTCCATTGGTATCGGAAAAATGCCAGTCAGTGCTTGCAAAGATGTTGATTTAGATGCACTTAATGACCATTTCTCTATTCCACCGATATTTGCTCTGACTGGCAAGGCGGATACTTTTCGCAACTTGTCTGACTTGCCAGCACCGAACTGTTCTCAATTCAATTTAGGTGTTGTTAGTGAACTTGATGTTAAGACCGCTATACTCTCTATTTCATCTAACGCAATGGGTAATGATCAACTTTGCTCCAAAATGATTACATCTATTCTCCCCATTACCCTTCCAGTATTAACCCATATTTTTAAATATTCTTTTTCGAGTTCGACCTTTCTTTCGACTTGGAAAATGGCACATGTCATCCCTCTACCTAAAATTTCGAATCCGACTTGTATCTCTCATTTTCGACCAATATTTATTTTACCTTTTCTCTCTAAAGTTCTTGAACATATTGTGCATCACCAGTTATCTTCTTACGTTTTTTCTAATTCTTTTCTCACCCCCTACCAGTCTGGTTTTCGTCGTGGACATAGTACGGGAACTGCTCTTTTGAAGGTTACAGAAGACATACGCTTGGCTATGGAAAAAAAGTATGTTACTATTTTAGTACTACTGGATTTCAGCAGAGCTTTCAATTCTGTTGACTTTGATATTCTCCTTGCTATATTAAAATCCATGAATTTTTCTTCTTCCACAATTACTTGGTTTGATTCTTACCTACGAGGTCGCTCACAGTGTGTTTGCCTGGACTCATCCTTTTCTAACTGGGCTCATCTCACAACTGGTGTGCCTCAAGGTGGGGTCCTTTCCCCGCTACTCTTTTCAATTTTTACCAACTCTGTCACTAAAGTAATTTCTTCTAGTTTCCACCTTTATGCTGACGACTTGCAGCTGTACCGGCATTTTGCTATAGCTGATGCTGACCAGGCTATAGCTGCAATTAATTTAGATCTTGAACAGATTAATTGTTGGTCTAGATCTTATGGACTAGTACTTAATCCGGTTAAAACTCAGGCGTTAGTTTTATGCACGCGACATCAACTGAACTCGTTACCTTTTCTTGCTCCTTTATTTCTTAATGATACTCTGATTAAATACTCTAATTCTGTCAAAAACTTAGGAATCATTATGAACTCTTCATTGTCTTGGGATTCCCAAGTTAATGAGGTAAGCCGCAAGGTGCATTATGCATTTCATTCGCTTAAGTGTCTACAAAACTTTTTGCCTTTAAAAACTAAGATATCTCTTACTCAAACTCTCATTCAACCCATTATCGACTACGCAGATACCTGTTACTTGGATGCCACGGAGGAACTTCTCAATAAACTTGAACGTCTACAAAATCTCTGTATCCGTTTTATTTTTGGATTAAAAAAGTTTGACCATGTTTCTAATTTTCGAAAACAGCTCAAATGGCTACCAATTCGCTTTCGCAGAAATACTCGCATTTTATGTCTTCTTTACAATATTCTCTACAATCCAACCTTCCCAGATTATTTGCGCCAACGCTTCTCTTTTGTTCATGATTCTGAATCTCCTTGTAGGCCGCACCTTCGTTCAAATCTTAAATTCCCCATAAATAAAAGTAAAATTTACTCTCATTCTTTCACGGTTCAAGCAGTGAGGCTGTGGAACACAATTCCATACGCTATAAGATCCTCTAAAACTGTATCTATCTTTAAAAAACGAGTGATTGAACATTATCTGTCCATGTAGATTTATATTTAGAGTTTGTATGCTTATATTTTTATGTTATTATTTATTAATTATTTTTTTTTTAGATAGAATTTTTGTAATCATTTGTAATTGCTTTTGCTCACTTTAAAACTTATTTTTGTGTTTTGTTATTATTATTATTTATTTTTTTTTGTTAGTTTTATTATTTTTTTTTTTGATTGTCATATTGTGCGCACACTTAGTGTTATTCATTGTTGTACTCTCCTTTCACACTGGTCTGCTGGAAAAAATTTCATTTTGAAATAAGCAGTGCCTTTGTACGATTGTTTGTTTGAATAAGTTTATCTGATATGTATTCTGTGTGTACATAAATATTAAAATAAATATAAAATAAAATAAATTCTAAACCTAAAGAATTCGCGTCGGATTTTAATTAGATTTAATTTGATTGAAATTACGAAATTAACTAGGTTTATCGCGATTTTAGCTTTAAACACTTTATATTACCAAAATATATGGTATACTAAACTAAAGAATGCCCGTTCGATTTTAGAAATAGACAAACTTTCAAACTAAACTAGGTTTATCGCGATTTTAGCTTTAAACACTCTTTAACATTAATAATATATATATACTAAGACAGGAAATAGAGCTGGAACTTGGTTTATTAGCGAGAGTACTCACCACACCAGTATCTGCATCTCCCGTCGAGTCTTGAGTAGTACACGGGGACGTCCAATGCTCCAGAATATCCTCGTGTAGCCTTCGCTTGACCGCCGTTAGGTTCTGGATTACGGGAATGCGACTTGGGAAACGCCGTTTGTCAGAGTATGGAAGAGTTTGATTCCAAAACTTTTACGAAACGCCGTAATCCTACCGACTGCGCCAGTTATGTATTGGCAGACAACGAAGTTATTAAAAAATATTAATTTATTAAAAATACAAGTTTACTGGATTAAATCTACTACAAGACTGATTTACTTATAATAATTAATTCTAATTACAAAAAATGGTAAATGCCGACTCAGGAGAATGATGTAATCGACGTAAGCGGGAATCACTGCTTATGCTGTGATAACTCACAGCCGCTGTTTTATTCTTTTAAATGTCATAGAAGTAGTGTTTAACTCTCGTAACTACTAAAGTAATGGCAATTGGAGAAGTTCCTTAAAGTACTTGAGAAAATCAGTCTCCTTGGATGAGATCCTTTGATTTGTAATATAAAGAGTGTAGTAAAATATATGAATACTATTAAATGTAGTTATATCATATTTCATTACATTATTATTGCAAATAAATGTTTTCTTAAGCTTGTGATATATAATTTTACGTAATTTTTTTAAAAAATAATTATTATGAAATAAAATATGTTGTCCACTAAACTAATGAAATGAATAAAGCAAGTAAGTTAATGCGTGTAATAAAACTGTAGTTGTGACACAATAATAGAAGATTTGATGGTTTCGTTTACAACCACAGAGTTAATTTACACCAATAAAAAATATTTTCTGACGCAGTAGGTACTATAACATTATGAATGTTTTGCTCCACTGCTTATGGTAGTATCTACTAGTTTAGAAAATATATTGCGTTCACACTGAAGATTACTTTGTAAGAAGAAAATATTAAATAGTTAACACTTAGTTGCAATAAATCAAAGCAATAACAATAAACCTTAGTATTCATTCAACTTAGTAATTAATTACTAAATTACAATGACTAAGTTCTGTTTTATAAATCCGTTCGTCACGCGTCCTCGACACAGCCTAGATTTACATTTTTATATTATACATAGTATAATGTAGACTTAATTTGAAAGTGTTTGACTATAATCAAAGACAATAAAATATAAACATGCAAGACCATATTAAGTTTATTTAAATTTTAAATAAGTATGAAATGAAAAATAAACCGATACGGGCAGTGGTTCGAACACGCGACTTTTGGGAAACCGAATTTCTGTTCGAATTCCTACCCGTAACTAATGTTAAAATAAATTCTTAATTAATTAATAATTTCGAAATGTATAGTTGGAATAAACGGTATATAATTTGTTATCGTTTTTAGAGTTCCGTACCCAAAGGGCAAAAACGGAAACTTATTACTAAGACTTCGCTATCCGTCTATCCTTTTGTTCGTCTGTCTGACCAAGTCTGTATCACATTAAGATATCTAGAGAGATGAAATTTTTACATATTTTTCTGTTGCCGTTATACAAAAAAAAAGTATTTTTTTTATCATCGTTTCTCATGACGATAACCGGTAGACGGTTGAAATATTCGCAGGATAGTTATTTATACATTTACTTTCAAAAAAAATTATTAACTTAATATAAAATAACTATTTAACAATTATAAATATTTGTTTCAATTTTATTATAACGTATTTTTTCTGCCGTTATTTTTAAAGAATGGTACCTACCGATCGCACACGGCCGGGTTATTTTTGTTATATTCACTAAATTGTTGGAAATTACACAAAAACTATGTGAGTTTTAATGGATGAAATAATTAAAATATAAAATTTATCCATTTCTGTACATGGAAAATTTAAAAAATAAAAAACATCTAAGGGGGCCCATATAAGAGCAAGAGAACCCAAAACAATAGTTTTTACAGTTTGTCTGTTTGTCTGTATGTTTCTGCACGTTAATATCAGGAACGGCTTAATCAATTTGAATGCGGTTTTCACGAATATATTATCACAGTCTTCACTTAAGATTAAGTGTATATTTTATATAAATCAGTAGAAAAAATATAAAAAAGTTATGTCAATTTATGTCAATCACGTCTGTATGTATTGTTAAGACTTGTTTTAGTAATACACAGTACTTGCACTTCAATGTTTAATATTCAACCATTTGTAATAGAATGGGCGAGAGCAGCCCTTACAACTCGTTTTATAATATTTTAACACTATAATATTTAGGCGAGAGTAATTTACAATTTCATAACCAACTTACAGATGATATTATTTATACCTTATAATAAGTTCTAATAATTAATAAAAGATTAAACATTATGTTAAAATATTCTATGCTTCTAATTCTTAAAACATTTAACAGTAAATACTAAATAATATTCCATAATTAATTGTGTAGGTGGCGCTACTGTTGAAACTTATGAACTAATACATGTAAATTCCAATGTATTTACCATTTAAAATATTATAAATAAATATGACTAACAGTATATATGTTTATGCACGCTAATCTCAGAAACGGATTAATCGATTTGGATGAAGTTTTCGGGAATATATTCTCATGAGATTCACTTTATATATTGTTTTTTTTTTAACAATCGGTTAACAAATAAAGAAGCTAATAGTCTTTTATTGTCGTACCATTTTACCAGCTTGAGGGCTTATAGTTTTCACATTTTGTATGTGATGGATATGTTTTATCAAAATCGAGATCTACGCGTACGAAATCGCAGGCACAGCTAGTAGTAAATATTTCAATGTTCAAAAATACTCAATAAATTATATGTACAATAAAGATAAAATAATTATAAGTCCTATTATAAATTTATAAAACCTTAATTTTACTATAACAATATTAAGTATTTACTAATATTATCTAAAGTTATGAATTATAAGTATAAGAATTCGTTTTAACATTGCAAACACTTTTGAGGTTCTAAGTAGTAGATAAGAAGTCTAATCGGAGCTGTTAATTTTAAAAAGAAACTTTATACGATCTTAAGGCGTCGCTAAATATAACAATGATGAAACATAATCTCACCAAGTAATAACTCCAGAATATAGTAAGAATAATATAATATTCTATAATAAATGATAAATGACAATAATAAATAATAAATGATAAAAATAATAAATAATAAATGACAATGCTATTATTTGATGTCGTCACGTTGTACAACATTTTCTTTGTGGTTTCACAAAATCCTTGTTAGTTTCGACCCAATTATAGCTGCTATGATAACAAAATACACCTTCATTTAATTTAATTCAATTCAATTCAATTCAATTCAATTCGATTCGATTCGATTCGATTCGATTCGATTCGATTCGATTCGATTCGATTCGATTCAATTCAATTCAATTCAATTCAATTCAATTCAATTCAATTCAATTCAATTCAATTAAATTCAATTTAATTTAATTAAATTTAATTAAAAAATGTTAAAATATTAAAGATGGCGTCGGGGTCGTATTAGAAGAATAGTTTTATACAATTTATAAAAAATGCAGTAGTGCACTGAACTATCTGATGATTCATTTCTGAATTATATTTCTTATTATAACGTATTTCAGACCAATGCTAAAGTACAAAAAAACAGTAGGTTGGATTCTTTGACGGCGTTTATAATACCACATGAATTTAATATTGAACGTTATGTTATCTTGCAACATCGTTTTTTTTATGTCATATAATATACATTGAAGTTTTATCTGGTTAGTTTCAAACGCATTCTTATTTTTTACTTTTGAGCTCGTAGAATTGGAGAGACGTGACGGAATAACTTGATAAATACACATTTATAAGATCCGTTATCGTTCACAAAAATCGAAACACTCAATCTTCAATTGTCATATTTCTTGAGACTTGCCATATTACACAAGAGTCTAGTAAAATATGGTAATTTTCAAAAGAACTTTTAGAAACTTTTGCAAGTGCTACTACTAACAGTAATTATAACAGCTAAGTATCAGTGCCGTATTATTTAACACGCAATAACAGTTGTGTCTTAATATTAATACAGCAGTTCACTCTAGTATCCGAACTTCCATCAAAGTTAAACGTAAAATTTCCTATATATTCCGTCCGTTGAAGTAGATTCTCTTAAGCTATTACTCAGTTTATTGTAGTCGGAGAGCAATATAATTTACTATTTAACAACAGTCTGGCAATATATAATTAATTCAAAAGATTTAACTTGAGACGAAAACGTTGACGTTCATTATCAGATAACCATTTTAATTTTAACTTTTATTTGATGTTTCGATTACTTTGCAACAATAATATTCAAAAATTTTCTTGTGAAGCAAAAAGACACCTCGGTTTTAGAAAAGCATTGATAAATATGACTATAAAATTGCAAATTAACAAAATACTATAAAGCATTACTCTTATCGTGTTTGTATTATACAAACTATAAGAAAAATCTATTGTAAATAGTAATGACGGTTGACATAAAATTTTAAATATTTGATCAGTATTGTATTGTTTTAACTTTCATATGGGCCATATTTCATATTATATGTTTTAACTTTATTGGGCATTTTCGTTTTAAATGATCCGAATAATATATTTTGAATTATAAGGTCGTAGTCTATTTCTTAGTTATTAAATGTGTTTAGTTTTTTATTTTATTTCTGATACCATTACAATGTACTGACTATTATAACTATTTTTTTTTTTTTGTTTGTCTATACTGTTAGCCCTGTTGGCTATTACAGCGTCACCGGGGGAACGGGTGGGTCTGGAGACCCACCCTTAACAAGGGGGGGCCAGGTGGGCCCCCATGGGGAACGACGTCCCGAGGGCGTCTCAGATTGAGACACGGACCTCGGCTCGGGGCGTTGTTAGTCAGGAGGGAAGCTAAGGAAATTTGGACACTAGCGTCCTCCGACGGCAGAACGCCGGAGCAACGGAGCACTTACTCAGTTGGGACCTCGTCTATACCGGTACAGACGGTGTGTGTCTGTGTGTTGTGTGATGTCACTTATGCCTACGCGTACACGTTATTACCTACTGTGAACGCGTCGTCGGGGTCAACGAGTACCGACTTGGGTCTTCTTTTTCTGACTAAAGTAGTCTTACGTGGTCTATACTCTGCGGCGTCAGCCACCAGTGGGTTCGGGTGTCGCTCAGCACGTTCAAAGTACATTTGGGAAAACCCCTTGAAGTACTGAGCGATGGTCGGAAGGTCTAAATCTCTATGGAGATCGATGTTGCGTACGAACCACGGCGCCCCGGTTGCAATCCGTGTAAACCTGTTCTGAATCACCTGAAGGGGTTTCAGATTAGCGTGCGCAAAAGCGGGACTCGCATAGGACATGACGGAACGTATGCAAGCTTTGTAAAGTGTCACCTTATTGCGAAGGGACATTATACTCCGCTTGCCTAACAGCGGATATAAACGACCTAATATGTAGGCCGCTCTGCTACGAACGGTCCTAATATGCGCAGTGAAAACTAACTTTCTATCTAACGTTACTCCTAGGTATTTTGCCTCGTCTTTCCAAGGTATCGGTTTATCAAAGAGTTTGATTCGCGGGAGGATCCTTGGGCCCCGTTCAAAGAGCACCGAAACGCTCTTCTCAGGGTTTACCTCGATCCGCCATTTCCGCAGCCAACTCTCTAGGGAGTCGACTGCGGATTGGAGACGTTGGTATATCTCCCAGTGATCCTTAGAAGACGTGTAAAGCGCGGTTACGTCCGCGTATATGGCAAGGAAAAAATTATAACTATACATTGTATAACTAGTATGAACATTGCCTTAAAAGGGAAAAATTACAACTTTACTCTAATAACATCAGTCCTGATATTGAAATCCAATATGTCAAGAGTATTAGAAATCAAAATTTAAATAACATTAGAATGAAAAATAAACCGATATAGACTGGCTGACTCGAACCCGCGACCTTTTAGGAAAGCATCCCGTCGCTCTACCAACTGAGCTACTGTAATGGTACCGATCCCGGTGAATTAATCATACGTGATAGTCTTTATCGGGACGGTGGTGTTTATTTGGTATATATCCTTTGGTGTACTAAAATCTTTGAAGCTAGCCTTTCTTTCACGCTACTCTATAAACCATAGTTTTGTCATTTTTTATAAGAACATAAAATAGACTATTACACTATACAAATCAACATTTCAACGTTTGCAGATTAATGAAACCGAAACAATTTTGGATTAAAATTAAAAAGACCATCGGAGCTCTCCAATATCTAAGAGTTACCAAAAGACATATCATCAGAAAATCTAAAGATGATACTGTAACTTCTCTCCCAAAAGACAAAGTTGCCTCAGAGCTCGAGTCACGACTTCAATTCCATAAAAAAATTATGATAGGTGCTCAAACGAATAAAGTAGGGCTAGGATCAAGTAGGAAAGTTCAAGACATAGACATAACAAAATCTTTTATTCGACAAGACGAAAACGATAATTACCGACTCCACGCGATGAGTCTAGAAATTCAAAACGAATGGGTGACCATAGGAGATTTTTGTATTCCACTAGCTTTGAAGTGATTTATGATTGGTCCCCAGCATTATTAAAATTCTATCTTAATGCATTCCAAATGACTCTCCCAGATCAAAGTAATTTAGTAAGATGGGGCAAAGCCACCGAAAAGTCTTGCAACATCTGTGGGGAGGTAATAGGAACCGCGAAACACCTATTAGTAGGGTGTAGGGTACGTAGGTGTAGGGTATGTTGGTGTTTCGTCATCCAGACCGGACTTATTCCTGTATTCGAAACATCTGAGGCGCGTGATACTTGTGGAGCTTACTGTTCCTTGGGAAACAAACATCTCAAGGGATCACACATTCAAGCTCAATAAGTATTACGAACTGACCAACGAACTGATCAGGAATAAATATGTAGTTATTTTGTACGCGGTAGAAGTGGGAGCGAGAGGTATAACAGCAAAATCTCTCTATAGCCTACTTAAAGACCTTGGCCTTTCTAGAACAAGCATCGGTTCATTTCTAGAACGTATTTCAAAGGCGGCATAAGTAGGTTCTTTCCAAATTTGGTTAGGTAGGGAGAGGAGTATGGAGGGTGAAGGTGAGCGTTTTTGCGCATAATAAAGGGGCCCCTTAAACCTACTCCTGGGTCGCAAGTCCCAGGCACTGCTTGCACTCCTCTCCTTACAACGCGATGGGCCCGGCACCCGCACGGTGAATCCATGGATTGCTAAGAAGCTTCGTCTTATCTCAATTATAAATATATTCAAAATAATAAATACATATACTATTTATGATTTTATGATTAAATTATATATGTCTATAATTTTGAGATAAGCAATATTGACATTAAAATAACTTAATACCAATAAATAGCCAAATATCTGTACATAAGCTTTATAATTTATATAAACATTAAATTGTTAAGTACTATTTTTAAATAATAAATAAATATATTAAAGGTATTAAATAGATATTGATATTGAGTCAAGTCTTAATATCGATATCTATTTAATATATCTAATATAATGCAAGCATTACAAGGGTACTTTCAATGCCACTCAGACATTGTGTAAAGCTCTTGTCTATTGTTTCTTTAATGGGTACACTACGTAATATATAATTTGCCTTTATATTGTAACTTCCTTCCATCAAAGTATTATAAAAAGTTATTAATTTTCTTTTTTATTTACTTTTAATGTATGGAACCTATATAGGCAACAACCATTATACCATTTTTGTTAAATGGTATTAAGGAGCTTTTGCGAACTTAGTAACTTAGAATGTAGTAAAAAAGATTAAAATATTCAATTTTTTTGTGTAAACTTGCAACCGTTTTTAGTTTAGTACGTAATGACTTGGTAAGATCTAGTATTAGAGCCAGTCACTGATTAAAGATTTGTTAATGTTTTCAAAATAAATAATTTGTATAATAAATAAAGCTTATCTTAAACCCTTGCATCAGCAAGCGTGTGCTTTTAAGTCCACGTTCAGATTTTTGAGCACGTATCTTAATTTAATTAACACTTGCCTTAATCTTACTAAAATATTAATATTCTAGTTAATTTCTCAAACTATTTTTCTAACCCTGCTTTTATCCTATCAAATTCCATTGATTTTAACTTAAATTTAAGGATAATGTATTTACGAAAACAATATTCACTTGATTACGTTAATAGTCGAAAATATACGTGTTCTCCTTATGTTAAAAAAATCTTTATTATATATTATGTCTTTTTATTATGAATCGTGGCCAAAGGCAATAGTGACTTTGTGTGTTTCAAATCTGCGTTTAAATCTAGATCTCTTATTTGACCACACCAGGCGAATGTAGATTATCCCTAAGGATATAGTAAAGTACATATAATAATTTAGAAAATTATGCTGTGTTCGAATAAATTTATTAACGGTTGTTAAATTCACAGACATTTTGAATTAAACTGTATTTTACAATAATAACAGAATGCAGTATTATCACTGGAGAGTTCTTTCCGCCACGTTGAGGAATTATAAATAAAACAGAATGTGAAATGTCCAATGATTTTAATAAATTGTATATTATATGTATAAGCCTCAAATACGTTTGTTGACTTAAGGTTTGATTGATTTATTAAATACTAGCTGTGCCTGTGAACTCGTACGAGTAGATTTAGATTTCGATAAAACGTACCCTTTATACTTATTAATGTATAAACTATAAAACTTCAAGGTTTCATAAAATTTAGTCAAGTAATATTTGCGTGTAGGAGTATTATTGTTTTTTTTTCATCTTTTTTATATATTTAATAACAGATCAGTTTTAACAGGGTAAATAGTCCCAATTCGTATTTTTTTAATTGTAAAGGGCATTATTATTCCCTGAGGGGAGGACCACTATTACAATTTTGAAAATATTTATTTTTCGCAATGGTACGAAAATAAGAGATTATTAACTTCTTTATTTGCTTAAATACAATAAATGTCAAGAATGAAAGCCATGACAATATATTCCCGAAAACTGCAACCAACCCGGTAAATCCGTTTCTGAGATTATCGTGCACAAACATACATAAAGATGAGCAGACATAAAAACATACAGACGAACAGACAAAATCAAAACCATTGATTTTGCTGGCTTATATAAAGGTCCAGAATTATACATTTTTGAAATTATTTTCCATCTATAGACTGCGATCAGTGACAATTTTATTATATATATGGATTAAGATTGACTCAATATCTTATCAATAACCATCAAATCGTTTTCAGTTGGAGTAAGAAATATACCCTCTTACTTACTTTTATGACTATGATATTAGTAGTGATACATTACAATTTATTTTAATAACATCTTTTTTATGATATATTCCGAGCAATATAGACAATTTATAATTTATAAATTTAATTAAATATAGCTACAGTTATATCTGTACGTCAGTTAAAGCGAGAAAAATATTTTAGTGGGTCTTTTGACAGGACTATGACAGGAACGAATAAATCGTGGAATGAAGAGTGATTCTCTAAGGAACGGCGGTTGTAGGGTTTACAAAATATTTCACTAAATTTATCAGATATATTTTCATACATTTATGATATTTTTAATGTTTAATAATTTAACGAGATTTTATTTTGAATCAGTGATTAACAAACATCAACACGGACAGGATCTCTCAAAAGACCGAACCTCTGAGCTTATTAAGCTTACATGTCGCTACAAACTTCGTATCTATAAAATAAAAATCATCTCAGAGTCTAGCATTTCATGTAATAAAAAATTCAAGATAAGATATAGATAAATAGAAGCGATGTTATATTTTCCTCGCACCAATTACGCACTTTAATATTAAAATGAAACGCAACGTAAAAGAATAAAGTGAATGATAGAATTATAAGAGAGGAAGAACACTTTCTACAAAACAAATGTTTCGGGTAGCTAGGTCAGTGCATCTGTATATGCAACATTATAGTTTCGGTAACTTTAAACAGTTAAATTAAATTTCTGTTATGTAATTAATTTGACGGAATATTTTTATAACCCCTATATTTTTTAAACAAAGTATAGTTACGTCTAAAATCTAATAAGAGCAAACAATATTCCTATCGCATCTGCTTAGTTGCAATTTTTATAAAAGTACTTAATAATAATTGTACTGTAATGTAATGAATAATTTTGGAGTTTTTTTTCGGTCCTTAACCTCTCGCATTTATAACTTTAAAATTTCTTACCTTAAATTATTTAAAATTTATTTAAAATACTTGATTCTTAAACATTAATCAGCGCCTTCGTAAAAATAACCTACATTACATTACTATATACTTAACATTAACTGTTTTGATTATGCGTCAAAAGCCAGTCAGTCAATAAGTCTTTACTTATAAAAAAGTTTTTACCCACAATTATAGTATGGAATATAAACGACTAAGAGTTAAGAGTCCCTTTATCGGTTGTTAACAATTCAAACTCATGATCTGCGGCGTACCAAGCCGTCGAGATTTCAAATGACCTGTCGTAAACTACTTTGTCTTTATTTCCCTTATCGTATAACAGACGGACTTCTCGTTAAAAAGCAGCAACTTGAAACATACAAAATATAATACTTTAACTTTTATGTTATATTTGGGACATAAATAAAATATAATAAATTATTTATAATATTCAGTTATAAATAATATTTATAATTAATATTTTATAACTCATTCATTTAAATTGTAAAGAAATTATTGCAGCGCGATTATGCTCATGTCAGTTTAATTAAAACGTTAAATATAAATAAGGTTCATTAGTTACGTGACTCGGTCCACTGTCAAGCTGTTAATTGTTTGAGCCACGTTTCATGTCTGTAATCTGATTCTGTAATTATCGTCAAAAGTAATAAATATATGATTTAAGCAATTAAGGTTTAAATGCAATCATATAATTTAATAATTGAAAATATAATATAGATTTTATAAATATAATATTGATTAAGAATGTACATCAGATATATAATGTATTATGAAGTTTCTTATACGATCTCATAGAATTTCTTCATTTAAATAAAATTTCTAGAATATAAAAATGTTTCAGCAAATAGAAAGTTAAAGTATTTTTAGAGTCCACGTTAAGAAGAGAGTTAAAATGCTCCCTCTCTCTCTCTCTCTCTCTCCCTCTCAAAAACTCTTTACTTAGCAACATCTTTATATATATATTTCTTGTGTGCGTGTGTATGTCACTGAACTCCTCCTAAACGACTGGACCGATTTTTATGAAAGTCTTTGTGTGTGTTCAAGGAGACTTGAGAATTGTTTAGATTCACAATTTGGTCCACGGGAAAATGGTTTTTTGATTAATTTTTAATGTGTAAATAGGTGGTGATTTTGGAATGTTTCACATTGGTTCCGACGGACTGCGTTACCAAATATTTTAGTACTAGCGGCCCGATACGTGCTTCGCTACGTAAAAAGTGAAATTTAATAAAAATATTGGAACAAATTCATTTATTCAAACAAAAAAATCTTTATTTACATATTCATACGGTATCGATTGGTCGAATACATGTACATGTAATGACGTTAGATATTGTGATAACTTTTTAATATATATTTGTTTTAAGTTTGAATTTTTTAAAAGTAAGACGCGGGTACAAGACAACGTCTGTCGGGTCCGCTAGTATTCATATAAGTAATTTCCCAGGATGCGCGCGCACTTACCATCAAAATATATATTTGAAACATCTTATAAAGAAATCTAAGCAGCAAAATGTTTTTAGAGTTATAAGGATTTTCTTTTATTTTAGAAGACAACGCTCTTTGAAAATCTCTTGAACCTAAGCTTTCCTTTTAAGTATTGGATATTTAATTTAATACATCGTAAACTAAAAGTTATTAATAAAGCAAATCTATAAATATCTATAAATTCAATTATGAAATAACAATTCTCTTTGGCTGAACACTTAGCGTACCTATTAGTGCTGCGAGGTAAATAAATACTAACCGTGGTATAAATTTCGTGTTGCTAATTTGGCAGTTAAAAAATAATAATTATATGCGTATAAAATAAACTAAAAATAAATGTAAATTCAGTTTGTTTTATGTTTATAGTTTGTCGTAAAAAAATATATGTCAGTTAACTTAAATAAAGAAAACCTATTTGTATATATTCTTAGACAAAGAATTTACCACTTGTACCAAACTGAGTGTACATCATCGTCATCATTAACATCTCTTCTGCAGTTGTACTGTGTGTGTGTTGAGTTGTGTTGTGTTGTATTTGGATCACTTTTCGTCATTAACATTTCCATATCACCACAGATCTGCCTAAAAATGTGAATAAAATTGTTGACATGACAAATTATTAGAATTTTTTGATAATATAAAAAAATAAAAAATATTAATTATTATTATTAAGCCAATATATTTTTGATAATATAAAAAAATAAAAAAATATAATAATGATTTTAAAGAAATTGGTCCCCCGTTCCAATCGATATAATGCTAAGTCTGTTAAAATTCATAGTTTTTGTAAATTACTTATTTGATTTTTTTAAGAAACCAACTTTTATCATGCGAATGACGTGATATCGCATAAAAAGTTTTCATTTAGATTAGATTAAATTTCAAGATTAGATTAAAATGTTTTGGGTTTCAAGTGAAATATCAGAAGTAGTAAGTAACTCGAAATGTAAACCGGAATAACAAAGAGTCTATAGAAATACTAACTTTTGCACGTTGTTTTGTCAATGATATAACATAGGTTGTAGCGCGATTACATTATTGCGACGGAAGATCCTGTTTCTTTTTATTATTTTACATAAGTACTGTAAAAATCGGATAATAAGAAATTACTCCACTGTTTTACATGGACCATTATATTTTTTTGTAATTATATATGATCTTACTAGCTAACCAAAACTTATTCCGTTAATGGTAAAAAGTGGTACTTAGTTTTCGTGTATTTGACTATATTATAAGACCAAACCATTCATATTATTTTTTCAACCTATTTATAGTATAATTATAAAACGCTTAAGAAAACTTAAATCGTTAGATAGAATATTTTCAGGTTATTCTCAGGTTCAGGTTATTATCAGGTTAATTAGAATCAATTATAGAAAAATAAATGGAAGAAAAAGTACAGGCAAAAAACTACAATATCTATAAAGGTATAATACTTCAATATAATATTGAAGTAAACAAACAAAAACATATTGTGTAGGTACTCTTGATAGTTTTATCACAATATTAAGAAAGGAAGAAACAATGTTTTATGGTAAACTATAGGAACAATAGATTAATAGGCTTCGCAATGTACCTAATAAAAACATCAAATAACGATACTACAATTACTTTTTACAAGAAGACGTGAAAATTTATTAAAACATAAACGTCTTTAGAGTTTAACAACCAATAATACAGTCTAAAAAAATAAATTTAAAAATGAATACACCTCCGATACAAACAGACCTCTAAAAAGAATAAAAATAATATTATTATGTCCTTATAGAAGTCGTTGCGTCTGGGGACTGCTTAGTAAAGGTTCTTAAACCGTTAGTTCTTAATGATACTTTGATCAACTACTCTAATTCTGTTAAAACATAGAAATCATTTTAGACTCCTCCTTATCTTGGAATACCGCAAAGTTAATTATACATTTCATTCGTTGAAGTGTTTACATAATTTCCTGCCCTTGAAAACAAAGATATCTTTTACTAAAACTCTTATTCAACCTATTATCGACTATGCAGATACCTGTTACTTGGATGCCACGGTGAAGCTCATTAATAAACTTAAACGTTTGCAAATTCTCTGTACCCGATTTATTTTTAGATTAAAGAAATACGAGCATGTTTCTAACTTTCATAGAAAGCTCAAGTGGCTCCCTATTCGCTTTCGAAGAAATGCTTGAATTTTATGTCTTCTTTACAATCCTTCCTTCCTAGGTTATTTTCGCGATCGTTTCTCTTTCTTACACGGTTCTTAATTTTCTTGTAGGCCGCACCTACGTACTAACCTCTAATTCCCTATACATAAAAGTAAGATTTACTCTCGTTATTTTACGGTTCAAGCAGTGAGGTTGTGGAACACAAAACCGTATACAATACGCAAATCAAAATCAACATCTATTTTTAAAAACCGAGTAATCGAACAGTATCTATCCATGTAAAATGAAATTTAAAGTTTGTATATTTACATTATTATATGTAATTATAGCTTTATAAGTAATTATATGTAATAGTTTTTGTTTACTTTTACATTAATTTCTCACGATTTTCATATGGTGTGCACATATACTGCGACTAATTTTTGTCTTTCACAGGTCTGCTTGAAGATATTTCATTTTGAAATAACTAGTGCCTTTGTACAAATCCATGTTAAAATATGTCTATCTTATAAGTTTTGTGTGTGTACATAAATGTATAATAAATAAAATTATTAAATAAACATTTAGAGTTAAAATGATTTACAATCACTAATAACACTATGATGAAGGGATTTATATCACCACTAGCTGACTCTGTATGACTACGATCATAAGTCATATAAATATAATTTTTACAGTCTACGTGGACGCAGTCACGGGTAACAGCTATTCCTAATAAAGCACTTTACGAACCTTTCACCAATAAAACGTACATGTCTTGGAGACGACTGTTTCCATTTCGACAAACACAGATTTCGATTAAAAAAAACCACATTAAAATTCGTCCACGCGTTTGGCCGCTAAATTGCCACAGACAGACACACAGATACACAGATACACAGATCGACAGGTCAAACTTATAACTTAATTTCATGGTTTATTATTAAAATTATTTAATCCACTAACGTATTTTCATCATTTCTAAATTCGTTTTAATTTTTGTTATTCAAAGGCTTAAACTATTCTTTTTTCTTCCTAAAATAATAACAGCCCTCATAGTATTTTCTTACTAATTTTAAATATATATTGTTTTTTAAAGCTACACAATATATAAATTTGTTTTTTTTTTAATTTATGGCTTTGGTAACACTTTATAATTTTTAGCTACTTGATGTACAAAAATATTTATCAATATGAATGAATTAACTTAAAATATCTGTAACTTTGACCGTGACCGTAATCTAAAGCATGGGTGTAAAAATAAACAAGAAGTTTTAAACTTATCCTTAGAGAATAACATTTTTTGCAAAAGTAAAAACAATTCTTAATAAATTTAAGCTGTAATTAAAGTTTATCACTATCCTAAAAGTAATCAAAATGCCTTCACAACGTAGAAAAAGTTACGTGAAGGTCAAACGATATTTAATAAAAAGCCAAAAAAATTAAAAACTCTTGTTATAGATAGGTTTCTATATCAGTAGGTAAAAGGCTTACTCTTATCGCAGAAAAAAAAGTGGACTGGATTTATTTTAATTATAATATTTTCTTTGATAAGTTTGTTTATTGTGTTTATGATTATAAATTTTGTAATTTCGTCGGCGGCCTCCATGTTTTAAATGCACTTAATTAATGTGGTAAATGTGCCACGATTCATTAATGTGGTTTTACTGACTATATTTGGTCGGACAATTTAAATAATACTTGTAAATCCTTAAAATTTCAACGATTGAGACGAACATACCACTAAAGAGTTAGACAGTCCCAATCCGTAATATGGGCATAAATTAAACTTAGGTACAATGCTAAAGAACTTGCATAAGCACAAAACTTTTGAGAAGGTTGCGGTTGTAAATAAAAGATTATACGGCCATTTTATGTTTTATGTTATAGTTATTCGCTACGCATTCCTACAATTAGTAATGCAAATTGCTTTTTTTACTGATTTAGTATAATTTGAACTTTCACAAACAGAGGATATTATCTACTGCAAAAGTAAATGAAGTGAGTTCGCGTGTAAATAACATCTCGAATATTAAGAAATAATTACTATTCAGCAAAATTCAAGAATCAATTTTTATTTTAGTAACTTGCATGAGAAGACAGTTTTTCATATAATTCAAAAAATGAAAGAGAAAGATAAAATTATTACTTTTACTAGCATTTCTAGTACTTCTGTTGCTTTATAAAATCCAACTGTCGCAACCAATTTCTGAGATCAGTTGTTATAATAATATGAAGCTAAAAACGGTCACGCAGCTCGTATATGTTTTGGAGCTTAGAACAAAAAAAAAGATCTTCAGATCTTCTTAGAGTTAAGATCTTATGATAACTTAATGGTGTGTTTACCAAAACCAGACATTAAATAAAAAAATAAGTTTAAAAATATTAAAAAACTAAATAATATATGTTAAAGAATAAGACTTGACATATTTAGTATCTATATAATATGATCGTCTTTATTTGACGGACTATTGACGAGATATTTTTTATTCTTTTTATTTTTCAATTTTAAATATCCCAATGTCATTATACATATATATTAATATTTATAAACACATTTTTTTTTTCTGGTCACTGGGTGTAGCCTAGCATTTGAAGCATGAACCTATTTATAATCATTAGCTATTTTTCAATTTTAAATATCCTAATGTCATTATGCATATATATTAATATTTATAAACACATATTTTTTTTTCTGGTCCCTGGTGTAGCCTAGCATTTGAAGCATGAACCTATTTATAATCATTAGCTATTTTTGTCAGAAAGAAATCTAATTATGTTTCAGATAAAACAAAATTTTTAAGTTGTATTCCATTAGATTGGCCCACTAATTTTTATTATATATCGTCTTAGTATAATAATACAATATTTGAATTAAAATTTGCTTTTGTCTCCATCTCTTTAATTTACAATTTCTCTCGTAAGACTTCAAAGACGCTTCTTTAGAGTTAAAATTGTTTTCCGATGTTAATATTAAATCTCCTAAATCAATATCAATTATCAACCCGAACAACGTTATTCCTATTGTTACAGTTAAGATAGTTTATATTCTATTAAAAATAATATATACTAATTTTGTCTAAATTTTGCATATCAATGATATGTATGCTAATAATGACGACATTTTATTGCTATTTACTGCGATGGAGATGATAGGACATGGAATGCATACCTACTAAAGAGTCTCTGTGCTAGCTCTCAGTAACTTGTGGAAGTAAGAAGAACTAGATTCTTAAGTGTTTTCTTCCGCCTCTATAACTTTCTGCGTAACTTCATCATTCCTTCACCATTCCCCTATCGTATAGCTGACCCATTTTTCTTTTTCGTGCCTGACCAGTGTCACTTCTACCAAGACACGTGGCAAATCTCAATCGCTTCCTCTTCTGGTTCGTTCTAGTCATCAAACAAATCAAAGTAGACAAAACAAATCATGATCAGGTGACCCGTATCTTTGTTGACCAAAACTTAAAATAATATACATTTTAACTTTATTATGTTAGTTATTCCAATAAAATGAAATTAAGTAAGTTTTGGTTAAATTGTAATCGAGGTATCTACGACTTTATTTTTTTAAAGATAATTATAATAATTATTTATACATATATACGTAAGATAGTTATAACAATAATTTATACAAGTCTAAATTTAATGTTATTAATTTAATGTGTTTAATTTTGCCCAACTAGTTTTGAACCCATTCGGGTTCTTCCTATACTTCATTACTATTATTCAACAATTGGCTGTTTCTGGCGATTACGTCCCCGTGTTTATTGACAAAAAATATTTTTATTTTTCTATTTTTTTTAACTTCCCGCTAAATATATATATATATATATTTAATAAAAAGTATCCTATGTTACTTCTAAACCTCCAAAAGTATGTGTACAGAGTTTCATAATGATCGCTTGAGTAGTTTTTGCGAGATAGCGTAACAAACAAACTAATATTCACATTTATAATTTTAATAAGATAAATAATAATGTAACAAAAATATTCTATAAATAAGATATTAATACTTTCAAGTAATCAGAAGTTAACTCATAATATTAATTTAGTAGAACTTTCTGAGATCCTTGACAAAAGTTCAATTTTCCTAATACGATGATATTGCTTTTTGAAAGTCTCTTTCAATTGAGTTGTAAGATTAATATATAGTTATTGTGTTCTCATTATTTTATTAACTTTTACAATTTTTTTTTATGTTATTTTAATAAACTGTTTGAATACCAACTATTCAAACAGTTTTATAAAAATTTACTTCAGTTTTGTTAAAATTTAATACTGACTTTATTTTTAGGGAAAATAAAATAGGTGGGTTTTTTTAGTTTTAGAAATACTAGAAACGACCCTAAAATATAAAGATTTTGTTAATGTTTTATATACAACAGGATTCCTTTCACCTGTTCAAAGTTATAAACGCTTTTAAAACAAGTTGCCTTAACTTTTTGAGAAATTCTAACAGTACATTGAACTGCTAATGTACATTGAACTGCTAAACACAGACATTGCATTTTGAATATTTTAAATTAGTATATTAAAACCGTAACTACTGTTTATGTTACACTTGAAAAGTTTCTAAAATGATTTGGGAAAACTACCTTCATTACTAATAATATTATGTAAGTACGTAAATATAAAGAAAAAAATAGAAATTGGTGTAGTCCGACAAAACAAAAGTTTTACGATATAATATTTTACTCAACTTCTTACTGTGACTTGACTTTCAAATAGATGTTTAGGCAAACATACAATTAATATTACTTAGTTATTACCCGTTATAAAACTGATGCGTTATAATTTAGAAAAATAAATAATTTATATTATTTTTAAGTAAACATTAAATACGAGATTAATTTTGAACTATTTATGACATTACATTCAAAGCAAGTTTGTTCACACTTATTAAATATAGTTTATGACATAAGGATATATCATTCTGAACGTTTTGTATCCACTATTTAACGGAGCTTGCAGAATCTACCAATTAAGCAAATTAATTGTGTTCAGACTGAAGACTACTTTGTAAAAAATATTTAATGTTCTCTGTAAATTTATTATCTTGACAAAAAAGTATATAAATAAATCATCATTCCTTTTCTGATAGTTTTTATGTTGCAATATTGTAACTTTGCACGAATTCTGACTTGAATTTTCAATCTGCAAGCTTAGTAACATTAATTTATTTGGTGTTTAATAATAAAACAAGTTTTAAGCATTTCGTGGTAGAAATGACAAAATAAAACTGTACATTTTAACATTGAATGAAGTTTTGTGTTTAACAGAAAAGCTCAAACAAACAAAGAAAAAATTTATATTTTTTATGTTTGGGAATATGTTATGTTTTTTAATAAGTTTTATTTTTTTGACATTATTCTTCTTTAATTTGTTATAATAACAAAAAGTTAGTTCCATGATTTAATTTCAAAAGATATTTTTATGAATATTTAGCGTAGTTAAGAAACGTGCTAAGTTATGCGAGCTAACTTAATTGTAGATTTAGTGTACTGATCCCAGAAAAACAAAGTGCGCTAAGTAGAATTGCTACTGCCAAAACACATTCGCCGTTGTGACCTTGTTTAGTCGACTTAACTTATCGCAATTTATCTCAAAAATAGTTTTGCGACAGACGTGTCTTCTTTAAAAAAAAATGCCTACTGAATTTGAAGCAACAACAACTAGTAGTGTTAATGTTATACATAAGTTTTAATTATTTAAAATTTCGCATGTTCATGTTCACTTTAATAGTTTTTTATGGAGTGTAATCGAATTATATAACTTCGAAAAAATAAGGTTTCTATACATACAGCCCTTTTTAAAAATGTTCTGTTTTTGACGAATTTTGGCTACGAAATTAATAATAGTAATAATAATAATCTAACAGGACAATTTAACCACATATATACTAAGTTAACAAATTATTTGCCTATTTTAAGGGTGTTAGACAAAGAAATAAATATACATACATAGAAATACACATTATAAATACTAAGAATATATTTATTAAACGACTAAACCCAGAAATACAGACATCTATGCTCATCACATACATGCTTGTCCCTGTCGGGATTCGAACCCGAGCCCATTGCGTTGCTATACGTTAGGCGTCTGCGCTAACCACTTGACCAACGGGTCGGTTTGAATTAAGGAAAAATTATTTCTTCTCGTGGAAATACGCAGACTGATATAATTCCATTTTATAGAATTTTTCGTTCGTGAATAGTTATCCTCTCTAAATATTCAAACTATAAAGTACACGTTAAATAAGTTCATTCACTTTTGCAGTGGATATTATAAGTCTACTAGTTAAATTGAAATTTATATTGAAATAGTAAAAGAAGCATTTGCATTACTGTTTTTTTGAACCGGTAGGAACTCACCCTACCATAAAATATCCGTATAATTTTACTTTTACAACCGCTACCTTCTTAAGAGTTTACAGCATACTCAAACACTTTAGCATCGTAGATATAACTTATGCTAATATTACGTATTGGGTTTATGTTACTCGTTAATGCTTTTATGAACGTCTCGAGTTATGTATTGGCAGACAACGAAGTTATTAAAAAATATTTATTTATTAAAAATACAAGTTTACTGGATTAAATCTACTACAGGACTGTTTTACTTATAATAATTAATTCTAATTACAAACAATGATAAATGCCGACTCAGGAGAATGATGCAATTGACGTAAGCGGGAATCACTGCTTATGCTGTGATAACTCCTCCGTCCTTCAGAGAGAAGCTGATCTTACAGCTTCCATTAGTGTCCTCACTTGTTGGTGTCGCCTGCGGATGTTTCTTTTTCCTGGTCACTGTTATATATTGATACAGCTTCCATGATGCTGCGCTGATCAGGAACAGATACAGGTGTTGGCCAGTCTGCGACGTCATCTTCGTCGATATCTTCAGCTCGCTCCAGAAGTTTGTGTATGTTGTCCAATTCTAGGTCCTCTATTTTGAGTTGATACTTTACAGCTTCCACGGGTACATTCTGTTTCAATGGCAGCGGTATGATTTCATCTATGTTTGTTGTTGTCGTGTGAGTCTGTAGGATTATGTTAATGACGTCAACACGACAATCCTCAGTGAGTGTTACGAGATGAATTCCCGAAGTGCGTCTGTACGAGGTTTTAGTTCCACATCGAACTCGTACTATTTCTTCTTTTCTAAGGATAACCATCCAAGTGTTGTCTCGTGTCTTCTGTATCTTGTCTTCTGTTAATACCATTTTAGCGCGGGTGCAGTTGGCGTCCCTATGTTGAACGAGGTTTATTATGCAATCTTGCGATGTCCTAATGTTCTTGGTGTTTATTATTTCGCAGAGATGAGAGCTCTCGGTTAGCTGCCTGCAACTATCTTCTAGGTATGCGTACTCATCGCTCCCAAGTGCAAGGTATTTGGATTTTGGGACAATAGTAAAATATTTTGTATCAGGGATAGAATAAAGGTGGATAAGGTCATATATATTTGGGTCGGTTTTAGTGATTTCTAATATAAATGTTAACGAGTGTTCCGTACTGTAAGCTTTAACTTTAATTGACCTTTCTAAAATTCTTATATTATTTAAATTTATATCTATCACTGGTACTAGGTTAAACTTAGTTTTCCAGTTGTCTTAATTCTAACACCAAATTTTGGGGACTAATTATACTGGGATGCGTAACACCTAATTGGGAAAATGTTATAGCATCATCTAAAATCATTAACTTATTCTAAAATGATCTGAAAACTAAAATATATTTGAACGTAAATATCTAAATATTGATTATATCTATTTACTAAAGATAAGTTATATTATATTTCATTACGATACAAATTTTGAATACGTTCTGAATGCATGGTAGACCTTTCGGAAGCTTTAATACTTGAATATAATGCAGTTAATTTAATCTTTGTTAATTTTATATATGTTACATTATAAACACATGCTAAATAAAAAAAAATCGTTTGTTTAATTATTTGGTCTTGCTTAAGCGAAAGGATTCACTGTTCGTTATTAACGGGATTAAATGTTATTTTTGCTGTTGCGTGGAGCATGATTGCTCCTGTAATGAGGGTCCTGGGACAAGGTGAGGCCTTCTTAGTAGTTTATAATGAACTCTTATAGACTTTGAATTTGGATGATTTCCTATTATTTCTGCAACATTATTAGGGTGCAGGTGAATGATCTTATATGGTCCTTTAAATACCGGCTTTGTTTTGTCGTTTCTCGCTGTCTTCGCCACTTGTTTGTAGACTGTTTCACCTACCTTAAATGTTGTTTCCTCTGCGTCTTTGTTGCGTTTTGCTATTACCTGTTCCTTGTTCTTAGATATAAGAGCTGTTATACATACCTGTATTGATTCAGCATTTGCTTTATGTTTTAAGACGTAATCTTGATAGAATTCTTTTGGAAAATGTAGCTCTAATGGATTACGTGATGATGTATGACTAAAAAGAAGTTCATGAGGCGAATAACCTGTTGCGGAGTGGATAGCATTGTTGTATGCTATGATTGCGTATTTCATTATTAACTGAATGGGGTCATCTTTATTTGTCATTCTCTGTATTCTAATAATTTCGCCTATGGTCGAATGAAATCGCTCTATAGGTGAATTCGAGCTAGGATTGTACGAGGTTGTGAAATGTATATTTATATCATATAAAGCACATATTTCTTTAATAACCTTATTGTTAAACTTATTGTCGGAGTCTGTCGTAATTTTGTGGGGAAGTCCTAAAACAGATATTACTTGTAACAATGCTTCAGCTACATGTACACTACTGGATGTGTTTAATGCAACTGCTTGCGCGAATTTAGAAAAGTTATCTATGATAGTTAGAAAAGTACCTCCTCCAGTCGAATATAAGTCCATAAATAAATGTTCCATAGGTTTACGGGGTGTTTCAGTTAGTGCTAAAGGGGGTCTCAAGGGGTTGCGTTCGTACTTGGCTTTGAGACAAGTGTGACATTGATTTATGTAACCTTGAATAATGAGTAGCATATTGGGCCAATGATAGTTTCTGTGCAATTGTTTATGTTTCTTGAATACCGCGGTGAAGGAAAGACTGTGCAGTCTTCCCTTCACGATATTTTTTAATTAGTTCTAATTGTTCGGCCTGATTTTCGACTGATATGACACGCGTAGTACATCTTATGAGTTTTGGACCTCTATCATTAAACACCGTTGTATAGACTCTACAGAATGCTAAATATAGTTCATCGTTATAAAAGTAACAGTGAAAAATGCGATTTGCTATTGTGTGCCCCCTAAGGAATCTAATTATTTCTCGTTCTGTGTTGTTAATAGGGATAAATACATCTTTAATGACTGTACGTTGATTAGTTGATCTATTATCTACTCTGTCAGTGGAGCCTGGGGTAGATCTTATGTGGAATTGTTTTAGTTGTCTGTCAATAGCGTCAGATAATATGGGAATGCTGTTGTTTTCGTTGTCAGGCTGAGTGTGATTCGTGCTAACTAACTGTTGTTCGTCTATTGTGACAACTGTCATACTATCGGATTCAGTATTTTCAGGGCGTTGTGAATTTGTCTGTCTGTCAGTGTCTATGTTTAAATTTTGGTTGCTAGGGCCTGCTTCTTGACCATCGTTATTTTCAGTAGGGGCGTGATTATACATTCGATTAATTAAGTCATCGTCTTCAATATCGTCAAAATTAACCGCGAGTGAATCCATGCTGTGATGGAATATTTTAGCTCGAGATAACGCATCTGCATTTGTATTATGTCGTGCTTTCTTATATACAACTTTAAAGTCATATTCGGCTAACTTCAACCGCCAACGAGTCAATTTCGAGTTAGGGTCTTTCAGTGACAACAGCCATGTTAAAGGCCTGTGGTCAGTGTAAATAGTGAACTTACGCCCATACAAATAAGGTCGGAAATACTTTATAGCCCATACTATGGCTAAAAGCTCGTTTCAATTGAGGAATAGCGTGACTCGGAATCTGATAAAGTACGCGACGCGTACGCTACGGGTTTGTCAGATCCTACATTTCCTTGGGACAAAACCGCGCCTAACGCATAGTCAGATGAGTCTGTAGTTAATATGAACGACTCGTCAAAATCAGGGTAATGTATAATCGTTAGTTAATATTTGCTTACACTTATGGAATGATTCTAAAAACTCTTTTGTGTAAATAACTTTACCGCCTTTCTTTAAACATAACGTCATGGGTTTAGTTAACTTTGCAAAGTCTTTGTTAAATTTTCAGTAATATCCTACGAGACCTAAAATCGACTTTATTTGTTTCTGATTTTCAGGCAAGGGAAAATCAAGTACAGCTTTTATTTTGTCTCTTTTGGGTTTAAGACCTTCGTCTGTGAGTTCATGTCCAAGGAAGTTAACGTGTTTCTGAAGAAATTCAGACTTATCAAGTTGAACTTTCAGATTATGTGTTTTAAACCTTTCGAATACTTGACGTAATCTTTCTACGTGTTCTTGTAGAGAAGTACTGATGATTATGACGTCATCAAGGTAAGTATAAACGTTAGGTAAGCCTCTAAGGATATATTTTTTTTTTTTTTTCTCTTTATTGGGGTAAAAAAACAGCATTATAATATATAAGAATTACACTGTATAGGCTCCGCAATAGTACTTAATATAACACCAACACTAATTACCACAAATTACTTTAAACATAAAAATGAAGTCAAATCTAAGCTGAAATAGGACAAACATACATACATATTACTAAACATATAAACATATAGTTACAGAGTAAAATCTATTAAGCATTGCAACACTTGTTTTTTGTAAATACGGGGACTCACTGCAGCTATATCTAGTGCATTGAATCGGCTGTTATAGGAATCAAGGATTCTATTGAGTGGAGACCGTTTTCCTGCATTTGTACGGCAACGAGGGGTAACAAACATTTGAGAAATACGTCGACAATGGGATCTAATGGGCACTCCATAACATACCTGGTTTACAATATCAGGACAGTCATATTTATTGTGACACAAATCGTACACAAACATAGCTTCGAGTTGACTACGTCTGTCTTCTAGGGTGATGAGCCTATACTTTCCAAGCAACTGTGCATAAGGCAATCGACCTAGACAACACCTGTAATGCATATACTTCAAAAATTTTGCTTGGACATACTCGAGTATCTCAGAATATTTTTTATAGAACGGGTTCCATACAAGTACAGCATACTCATCCTGAGAACGGACCAAAGCATTATATAAAGTAAGATAAGAGGATGGCTGCTTGAAATTAATAAATACACGCATAATAAACCCGAACATTTTAAGAGCTTTACTCCTAATATTTTCGATATGCATATCGAAATGTAGCCTACAATCTATCAAAACACCAAGATCTCTGATTGAATTAACAGATTCTAGATGAAAATCGCATAGCTGGTATTGAAAATGACTGACATGTTTCTTTTTCGTGAATGTGATTTGCTTACATTTGTCTATACTAAGCTCCAGTTTGTTTTTAATACAATAAGTTGAAAATTTTTTAAGATCTTCTTGAAATTTGAGGTGATCATTAAAATTGTCTATGGTATGGTAAATCTTCAAATCATCAGCATAAAGTAAGATATTACAAAACTCAAAGCAGTATTTTATGTCGTTAATAAATAATAAAAACAGTAAGGGACCCATTATCGAGCCCTGCGGGACACCGGATGTTATAGAAATAAACTGTGATTCACAACCGTTAAGAACCACCTTTTGAGTTCTATTTATTATGTAAGATTTGAACCAACGCCATAAATTACCACGAATACCATTGAATGCCAATTTCTCGAGAAGGATTTTATGATCAACTCTGTCGAAGGCTTTTCGAAAATCTGTGTAAACACAGTCTGTCTGTTTATTTTCATCGAGGCTTTTAAACAAGTACGTTGTAAAAACTAACAGATTCGTGTTAGTTGAACGGCGATTAACGAAACCATGTTGTTCAGGGATTATAATGTTGTGTAACGATGGGTAAATGGCATTATGAACAAGTTTTTCAAAGATCTTGGACAGAGCTGGCAGTATCGATATTGGTCGATAGTTCTTGATGTCCGATACATCCCCACATTTAAATACTGGTGTGATCCTAGCAGACTTCCAAATTGTTGGGAAAACACCCTCTTTTAGGCTTAGGTTGAATAAAAGATGTAACGGATGACAAAGGACGGAGGCACAGGATCTTAGCAGAATAGGAGGTATGTTATCCAAGCCAGAACTTTTAGTGACATCCAAGGTTCGCAATGCAATCAGAATTTTTGTTTCAGGTATATATAGATTTGTTATGTTAAGATCTGAATTTAGGTTAACGTCGGGGATGTTATTTATGTCAAAATTACACGTAACATCGTTTGGTCCAAAAACCGACTCGAAATGCTGGGAGAATAACTGGCTTATGCTATCCGGGCTACTCGCTGTGGCACCGTAGTAGTGAAATATATTCGAAGAGTTGTAGGTCTTATTTTTATTATATATGTACTTCCAGAAATAATTAATATTTTTGTTTACATTTTCTTCCACTTCCCTCATATAAAGTTTATAGCTACTCATTGACATGTTTTTAAATCTATCCCTATACAAAGCAAATTTTTCATAGTCTGAGGCATTTTTGTAGATTTTCCACTTTAACCAGGCTTTATTTTTGTTCTTAAATATATGAATCAATGCTGAATTAAACCAAATAGGAAACTTAGTAGACTTAACTAATTTTGTAGGTACATACTTTTTGATAATATTATAAATGACTTCATAGAACGCTGAAGTAGCCTGCTCAGTTGACATACCTTGAAATATTAATTCCCAATCAAATCCCTCTAGTGCCTTAGATACAGCCTTGAAATCAGCTTTATAAAAGTTGTACTCAATCCTAGGTTTATTTGGCGCAGACACGAAATTTCTACTTGTAGGCACTAGGACATAGAAGGGCGGATGGTTCTTGTCAGACGGCACTAGTGGAACGGGGGCCACATATGATTCGCAATCACTTATGTCAGTCACAAACAAGTCAAGTATGCGATTATTATGATTTTTAAATTTGTTCATTTGGAAAGCGGTAAAACTCTTAATAAAATAATATAGGTGCATACATGATGGGTTATAATTATTACAAAATACGGGTATTAAATATTTCCCAGTATCTTGCCACTCCATTCTTGCTAAATTATAATCACCCAAAATAATAAATCTATCAATGTTACACAATTGAATTACGGACTGTAAATTGTCTAGATGTAGTTTATAAAAATGAGAGGGTATATTAGGCGGTATATAAGCAGCACTCATCACACAACAGTAGTTACGCGTGCGTATTTCAATACAGAGACTGTCGATGAGGGTAGATGGGGACTCTAATGGGATATCTGAACCACATGAATCGGGGCGGCTCGCTGGAGTAAATGGCCGCGCACCTAAGCCGATGCGAACAGCGATAAGCACACCGCCTCCGTCGCGTCGTCCGCAAGTATGGCGGTCTCGGTCGCAGCGAAATACGTTATATCGAGCATCGATAAATTCACTGTCATAAATATTACTATTTAACCATGTTTCGGTAAGAACAATGACATCGTAATTATGAGAGAGAATATTCATATAAATAGTATTAAGTTTGGTTTTTAAGCCACGACAATTTTGATAAAATACCGATAACACCTATTTATCCATTGATAAGCCAAACATGTATAACGTATTCATTATTATAATATTGCCTCCTACCCGCAATTCTCAAATAAAGAAATAAACTATTTATAATTATTTGCATCTGGACTGAGATTAAATAAAAATTTAAAGAAATATACGTAATAATCTTTAGTATAACTACAACGTAAAATATATTGTGTAGAGGTAAAATTAAAATGCTAAATATACTGCCATACTGCCAGTATTTACATACAAGTTCACTATAGTATAAAAATGCCAATCGAAAGCGTAAAGCCACAACAAAAGCAACTCTAAATACACCACTACAGCCACCAGCAGCTATGCTTGTATTGAACTCGATAGAAATATAATATAGTTTTATACAAATTAAAAATATTAAAAAGATGTGTAAACTAAGGCCAAGTTTTATATATAATAAATAAAAAATAATTACGATGCTATAAGGGTACAGGTCCACCACCACGACTCCACGATAATTATAAAGCACTAAGCAAGGGAAAAAAACCGTAATAGAAGCAGATGTAAATATATTAACGTCACTCAAAGCTATGCTTGCGTTAAAGCTATGCTGCTGAACAGATTTACAATGTAATAGTTTTATACAATACAAAAACAACACAACAAACAATCGACAATAAACTATTATATCTTTTGAGGAAAAAGTAAAAAAAATGTTATAGGGGTTCAAGCTCACTACTGGCAAATAGTAAGAAAAGATCTTACTTGACCTTGGAGACGTCAGATGATGATCTAATAGCGATAACGGGCGATGTATCCGATTTGCGAGCAAGAATTGTACCATGCTTAATCCATACATATATAAAATCATGCTGTTTAGCAGCTTCACTACACTGACGAAATAACAGTTTGTAGTGTAGTGTTAAATGCTCGTTTATATACACAGGGTTTGGTGAGCCATTTACTGATAGTTTTATTGAATCTAAACCTTTCATAGTGCGACACGCAGCCAGCACATTGTCACGCTTTAGCTTGCTGGTAAACTTAACAACGATATTTTTAGGTCTTCGATCCTTTTTATCGGCATGAGGTACTCGATGAACTGCAACAATGTCTGTCGAACGAATCGGATGTTTGGTTTCATTTCCTAGGCATTCTAATATAGATAGCAGGTTTTCACTGCGTCGCTCCGGAAGATTAGAAATTTCGATATTGCATTCCCTTGCCTGCTGTTCCATGTTTAACATTTTGTTTTCAATTATTTGCATTTTCTCCGCGCCATCAACAGAGGTTTTGGTTATATTACCTAATGACTTCATACGAGTGTCAAGCTCGTCCATACGATCAGATGAAAAATTTAAGGATTTTTCAAATTCATTTAAACGATTGTTAAATAGGGTGATGGAATTATTTATCTTGACATTGTCAGCGTTCAATTTTATTATGTTATTATTGATGTCACTCAACAACATAGATATTTTAGTTATCTCTGTCGACATAGCAGAACTTACAGCTGTTACAACACAGTTCGAAATAGATTCGTTAATATTTGTATTCCATAATACCATTTGCTGATCGAACTTTTCCCTAAAGACATTAAAAAGCTCACTCATATCGTCATCATGGGGTATCTTTCTTTTTCTATTGTAGCTATTCGGGTCAATTTGTTCATCAGTTCGAGAAAGGTCACCGTCCGATAAGTATTTGTTTGGTGGCGTTCTTTGTAGGGACATTGTTAATGTAATGATCTTAGGAGTAAGAGGGAGACAAAAAATATATGTTTGTCTCTTAGTCCAACGGTGAAGTAGTGAGGTAACCGCACCTTAACGGCCGATAGATGCGATGCAGGAAAGAGATATCGCACTTATAAGTCATTAACGCATTAACTTAACACTAATTAGTTTCACGGCAAAACAACTTGTTTGCTTATTACACTACGGAAGTTAATCGTATGCACTGCTCGTATTTACACTGCTTATATACTTGTAACACGTTTGCCTCAAACAGCTGATTGACTGTGACTGATATGATTCATTAAACGTTGGAAAGTACTTAGTGCGCTCTTTAAACCGAATGGCATGCGTAAAAATTCATAATGGACACTCTCCGTAGTGAATGCGGTTTTCTCTACGTCTTCTGGGTGCATTTCCACCTGGTGGTAGCCGCTCGCGAGGTCAAGGGTTGTAAAATACTGTGCGCGTCCCAGTCTGTCTAGTATTTTATGAATGTTCGGAAGTGGGTACTTGTCTTCGACAATCCTATCGTTTAAACGTATGTAATCTATTACAAGTCTCCATTTAACATTTCCCGATGCGTCCGGTTTTTTGGGTACTATATGAACAGGACACGACCAAGGGGATATACTTTCTCGAATGATACCCTGCTAGAGTAAGTTATCAACTTGATTACGAATTTCAGCGCGATGTTTTGGAGGCTGTCTGTAACTACGAACATATATTGGTGTTTCGTTCGATAATCTTAATTGGTGTTTAACCGCGTGTGTAAATGTTAATGGTATATTTTCGGAGTGAAATATTTCACGGTAATTATAACAAAGCTTAGTTATTTCACGCCTTTCCTCCTCGTTCATGTGACTTGTTCGAATTTTATTTAAGTTGTCACACAGTTCTTTATTAATGTCAATATTCATGTGTTTAAATCTACAATCTCGTTTTCATTTCCAGAGTAAGTCTCTAGTTGCATCGGGATTTTATTGGGGATATATTTATTTTCATAAATACAATTTATAACAGTAGTTTTAAATGAACCAGATTTGACTGTTACAAAAGCTATAGGGGATTCTAAACCTTCTGACCAGTATCGTGTATTATGTATATATTGTCCGTCAGTATAGTTTGTTCTAAAAGTTAGAACTTTCTCACACTTGGGTTCAATTTTAATCTTGTGTAATGGGTGATTAAAACAAATCGGAATATTAGCGTTTGTTGTGCGTAACATGTTACTGTTAAAATCGATATTACTTTTAAGACATTTTAATAAATCAAATCCGATTAATCCTTTGTACTTGGAATCAAAATCAAAAATTAAAAATTTATGAGTTAAATCTGCATTAAAAATTGGTGGTAAGGAGAGATAAACTACATGGTTATGACGTGACACATTATGCGCGGTAGCGATTTGAAACGGTTCATGTTCAACAAGTAATTCAAAAATAGTATTAAAAATAACATCCGATGCAACAACGCTACGACTCGCTCCAGTATCAATTAAGTACTTACCTCCTAATTCCGGCAACTCAATGTACGGCAGGTGCTCCCTCTCCTGCACGTTGATTTCGACTATCTCAAGTTCCTGTGTTCCTGAACCTCCATAAAATCCTGAGGTTCCTCAAAATCTGTTTCTTGACTGCACTCTGTTTGATACTCACCTTCGTTCTGTTGACTATCACAAAAACTAGAGTACTCGTCCTCATATTCAGGATGTTGATTTTGTGAGTTATTCTGGGTACAAAATAGTTCCTCCACTGCAAACTGTGGTTTATTCGGCTTTGAAACTGATCTCATAGTAACGTCTGAATTTTTCTTTGGTGGGTTAATCTGTTGGGGTATATTAACATGCTTCCGGTAGTTACCAGAGCTCCTACCTGGGGGTTGGTTTTTCCACGGAAGTAATGACTTAACTAGTTGCTCGCGTTGCTCAGGAGTCATGTTGTTAGGCTGAGGCACGTAATTTTGGGGCCTAAATTGCTGCTGTGGGTAAAATGGTCGTTGGGGAATAGGTAATCCGTTATTGGGTTCGTTTTGAACAGAATTAAATTCCTTATGCTTAAACATATTACCCAGTTGTAACGATAAAGAGCCTGGTTTATTAATAGCTAGCCTTGCTTCCTCCTGTCTAGCCGCGACTATGGCCATTTCTAATGTTTCTGGCCTTGTTATTCTAATACCTAAAGACACGTGGAAATCTAAGTTATTAGTATACTGCTCAATAACCATCTCTTCATAATAACTTTTATTTCCATGTCTACAAACGGAATACAAGGTATCGAGCAACTCACGTAATCACTTGCCAAATGACTCAGAATTTTCAAATATAAATTTTCGGGTTCTTATCAGCTCTTGCATCACTTGTATCTCGTTGCGGGGTTCTCCTAAACGTGTTAATAATGCATTTTTTATTTTAAGCCACGATTCTAAGTTTTCTTCGTATTCTATAGCTGCACCACTTAATGTACTTTTAATAACACTTAATAATGTGGGGTGGCTACTACCCGGTGCTTCCAATTGGCTAAGGACATTTTCAACCTCTCTTATATAAAAATTAAGTAATTTTTTATTGCCGTCATATCGCGGAAATAAATCTACGACGAGTTTAAAATGGGGTGAATCTATTACCGACATACTGATATTTTATATATTCAAAATTAAAGAAAGAAAAAAAAATAATAAAAATTATTAAAATAATTAACTTTGCACACTAATAGAGACAATTGAAGTATCTGGTTGCAGTTACAGCGCGTTCCACTGATAATATGTAATTATGAAAGCAACAATGAATGAAATTCTAAACCTAAAGAATGCGCGTTGGATTTTAATTAGATTTAATTTGATTGAAATTACGAAATTAACTAGGTTTATCGCAATTTTAGCTTTAAACAATCTTTGACATTAATAATATATATAAATATATATATATATATATATATATATATATATATATATATATATATATATATATATAAATACTAAGACAGGAAATAGAGCAGGAACTTGGTTTATTAGCGAGAGTACTCACCACACCAGTATCTGCATCTCCCGTCGAGCCTTGACACGGGGACGTCCAATTCTCCAGAATATCCTCGTGTAGCTTTCGCTTGACCGCTGTGAGGTTCTGGATTACAGTAATGCGACTTGGGAATCGCCGTTTGTCAGAGTATGGAAGAGTTTGATTCCAAAACTTTTACGCCGTAATCCTACCGATTGCGCCAGTTATGTATTGGCAGACAACGAAGTTATTAAAAAATATTTATTTATTAAAAATACAAGTTTACTGGATTAAATCTACTACAAGACTGATTTACTTATAATAATTAATTCTAATTACAAACAATGATAAATGCCGACTCAGGAGAATGATGCAATCGACGTAAGCGGGAATCACTGCTTATGCTGTGATAACTCTCGATTGGTGAATTTTGTTTTCTATTAGTAAAGTTAACGTTGGAGTTTTAATAAAATTCCATAACATCGAGGTTTACTGTCAGAAATTCGACGTTTTAAAAAGTAATAGTTTTATATAATGGCTAGATAGAGATTATTCTATCATATTTGAATTAACCAAACATTTCATGTACTAATCAGTGAAATAAACAAAACAACCCCGTTGAGTTTCTGTCACCAGCACTTTTCAAGTAACTATTTTTCCGAGCTGACAGTACCTAATGATGAGATAATTAAATCAATATTTCGTATAAAACTGACTTTCAATAAAAAAAATTGATTTGCATATTAACGATTATTTTTTTTTTTTTAATAAATCATCACATTAAAGAAATTCATACTTATTTTTCTTCTTGTAGTTTATTAGTATCCTATATTAAAACTTGTAGAGAGCAGTATCTTTTTGTTTCCGACATTTCTAGAATTTTATACAAAATATATGAAACATTTTTTTTTAAATATAAAGAAAAAAAAAGTAATAGCATAATATTTGTTTGGAATTTATTAAACTATTGAAGCAAATTTGCTAAGTAAATATGTAAACATTTTTTATTTCGCAATAAATAAAACGAAATGAACAATGTGACTGATTTAAATCGAAATCTTAAAAATTGTTTCCAATCATATACCTACCTATATTTATGAGTTCCAACTAAATATCTCGTTTGAAATTAGAGTGTTACAAAACATGGTATTTGAACCGTTGTTTAAATAATTATATTTAACCGTCCTGTTTATCGAGTGGTTAGTGCGGACGCCTAACGTATAGCGGCTCAATGGGGCCCGGGTTCGATTCCCGGCAGGGACAGGCAGGAATGTGATAAGCATAGATGTCTGTATTTGTGGGTTTTGGGTAGGTCGTTTATTAAATATATTTCCAGTATTTATAATGTGTATTTGCATGTATTCGTATCCTTCGGTCTAACACCCTTAACACAAGCAAATAATTGGCTTACTTATGGTTTGATCAAAGTGTGTAATTTGGCTTGACATTATTATTATTATTTACTAAAAAAAACTGTATATATTGTAACAATAATTATACAAAATGTCTTACATCACTAGTTAATGATTGTAGAAAATTTCCATTTCTATTTACTGAAAATCGAATGAATAGAAAGTTATGAAATTATTAAACATATTTCATTTTATTTTGAACACCAAATTTTCGATACAATTGTTTTATAAATTTTCATTTTTGTTTTAACATTAATCTTGTATCCATAATAGATCTACTAAATGTTACTGACATTCCGGAAATGAGGTCAACTGACAACTCGTATATTTTTATTTCATAAAATAAACGAAATGTAAAATTTATACCAATAATATTGTACAAATATGTTTCAAAGGTAGGATTAAGATAAAATTTAAAAACTTTACCTATCTAGCGGTTTGTGTAAATGCCTATTTATTTATTTATTTATTTAAAAATGTGTAATTTACACTCATCCTGCAAAGGCAAGAATAATGCCACAAGCATTTTCTTCCAGCAATCCCTCAAATAAACAGTAAATACATCAAGATGCATAACAAACTCAAAATAAAAAAGTAGTTAAATATAAAAAAAATGAGTAAAAATACTACTAATCTTATAACAAAATTTACTAAAGAATAATACCTAGTATAAAACATAATATTAAATAAGAATTTCTTACAAAGGAATGCCTGGCCTGAGATATCAAATGGTTTTTGACAAGGCATTTAAAAATATTTTTGTTATGAACTTTCCTAATGTCGGTAGGTAATGCATTCCAGAGTTTAATAGCTTGTGTAGTAAATGAGTTGAATTGGAAGTCAGTGCGAGAAAGAGGCATTCGAAGTGTTAAATTTTCGGTGGAGCGAAGTTGACGACTATGAGTGTCATCGAGAAATTGAAAACGAGATTTAAAATAATTAGAAGAACATGGATCATATAGAAGGGAAAAAAGAGTGCACAAATTTCTTAAACTTAGGCGATGTTTAACAGAAACCCATTTATTACATGACTGTAATAAAAAATCGGTCAAGTCTTAGTGAAATAAAAAAAAACAAATATTCATAAACTTTAATTTTATTATTTATCATTTAAAAAAAATATGATGATATATTTATGTGAATATTTTAAGCTCTATCTGTTGCAGTTGTTCATATGGAGCTAAGAAATTTACGTTTGTTTTATAGGAGAACCCTTCAAATATTTATTTTATATTGAAAATAAATATTTGAGGACTAAAATAAATATTTTGAAATATACCTGTGTAAAACTCATGTATCTTCTGGAGAGAAATATACAGACTTACAGTCGGGCAGCGAAGTCTTAGTAATAGAGTTCCGTTTTTACCCTTTGAGTACGAAACCCTAAAAACTTGATTTCAAATAATAATCAGACCTTGAGGCTCTATAATTAATATAGCAAACACAAATTTAAGACATGATGAGTACGCGAATTTAAATGTTAAGAATTGTTCAAAGTTTAAGCCAAAAAGTATAAATTAGGCCCTTCGGTTTAAAATTATGTTTGATGAAAATTGCCTGTCTTGAACTTGCTGTGGCTGGAGATTCCATCTGCGTGGAAAGCGTATTGTTTGTCTTTTATATAATTAACTAGCTCTGCCAATTTTGTTTATGTGAATGTTTAAAATGTATTTGCTAGTTATTGTTATATCTTTACGATTGTCTTTAAAATTCGAAAAATAATCAATAATAGCCTAAAATATAATCTTTAGGTATCTTTATACTTTAGTAAAGTTTAGAATTGATTTAAATATACCATAGCTTAGTTTACATTAAATTAGGAATTATATTTTTATTTAAGCTTATTTAAATGTTAAGGATATTTAATAACCCAAGATCATAAATAATCGATAGCAAAAAGTTTATCCTTTTCTTATTAATGTGTTATTGCACATATAATTGCAATGCTAAGTTTTTGTAATTTATAGACCAGTTATACACCCTACACACTTATTAATTTATTGTCATAATAAACCCGTTATCCGTAGAATCAATAAATCTAATCTGTTTTTGAGTTATAAGAACAGAATCACATTCGGAGAAAATAGATAAAAAAATATAAGTTGAAATATAGAATCTCAATAACTCAAATTTCATATATACCGTGAGAAATTTACTTCCAAAAATTCACTTTTAACTTGGTAAGGATATAAAAAATTGTTGTACTACTTTTAAGTAAATCTGTTTATATTTTAGAAGAGAATTAATAAATTTAGTTAAAACACATGATTTATTCATTTTTGACATACAACTGTTGTATAATATAAGTAACCTACATTTAAAACATAGATAGACAAGTTATCAATTTCTAAGATTTTTCTCATATTGGTGAATATCAATGTTACCTACAAGACTTTTAATTTCAAAGTTTAACACTAACTAATATGTATGTATATCTGTTGCATATTTTTTGTAAGTACATATTTTATATTATAACCGAAGCACGTGCACACACATGGTCAGGCTGTAAATGAAAACTTTATAATTTAACATAAAATTTTGATATTAAATATATAAGAAAAAATACTTAATAGAATCAACTACTTTTCTATAATTTTAATTTTCTTTGAACATCTTATCGAAGTCTGATAACACAATGGCAACCTAACGAGTCTGTGCTCTTAAGAAAAGACATCTTTTGTATAATCTACTTCTCTTAGCTCAACTGTTTGTAATGACTACAAAACGACAAAGTTATAAAAACACACTCTTTTAGTGTAGAATTTTCAGCGGTCTTTGATGGAAAAATGTAGTTTTGTGAAAAAAACAAACCTACTATACAACTCTATTGATTCGAACAAAACTGTCTAAAATTTTTATGGGGCAGAGAGTATAGTGAGAACTATAAACAATTGGGTGTCTTCCAAATCTATTACGTTACATAGAAAGGCTAATGCAGCTAAGTTTAGTTAAGAAAAATATCTTAGATTTCACTAGAATTCTAGACAGATGATATTTTAAAATTAATTAGTTCGATTTATAATCAAATTTATAATCAAATTATTTATTAACGGAATTTGTGTCGTTGGTAAAAGCAAATAGATACAACATTATTAATAATAATTTGAAAATACAGAGAGCATTACTGACTCTAATATTCGATAATTTAAATAATGTTCATATTAATAAATTTGTAGCTCAGCTGTTAATCTAACTTAAAAAAAATCTAATTTTTTTAACTTAAAACGAATAAATCCAAACTAACATAAAAGTAATTAAATACAAAATTAGGCAAGCTTACGATTTCTATGTAATATTTAAGACAAAGATCGCTTTACATCACTAATAGACTGAATAAGCTTGTAAATGAAAGTAGACCTTTATTATAGTTTTAAGTTTTTTTTAGTATTTACTTTAAATATAGTTTTACTAAACGAATTAAAATAAATTCATTGAAAATATGGATTTTCACTAACAGTATTGAGATCAACACACTTACTTACACACACTACTCTGCTGAAACGCACTTTAGAAAAATTATGTAATATTTTTTGGCGCATTCAATATATTCATATCCACTATCATTTACAATAATAACCTTAAAAATTGTGATAAATTATTATGTAAGAAATATTATTTTTAATTGGCATCAAGAATTGGCGTGAGCCAATATAAAATGAGAAAGTGATTTCTCATTCACTCTCTGGAGGTTTGTAGATAGCTCTTTGAGAAACCTATTTTAAGATATTACCAATTATGTCAGTATGTAATACCTTTCACATATGGTAGTAGGCCCGGTTGACATTCAACTGTGGGCTTGATATGGCTTCAGCGATGCCGGTCAGATACGGACAAGTGGTGGTTGAATTAAATTAGATCTGTGCTAATAACCTTTTTTTAAAATTTATTTTATGTACATATAGAACATCCTAGATAATAAATAAGTTGTATTGTTGCTAGCATAACAATTGTATAACGAATATTAATAATTAGTATCTATCATATTCAGAAAAAAAAATAAATTAAATTAAACAGTAAAAACATATAAA